>OY660866.1:15455275-16786525 GCA_962446985.1 Xyrichtys novacula | reverse complement strand
GCGTGTTTGCTCTCCCATCACCTCAGCAAAATGGGAGAAGCCATTATCTAACAAATTAATATAAGACCGAGTTAAGCTTGCTAATATTGGATGCAGACTTTCTGTCCATATCATCAGAGGTTTAAGGCTTTTTCTCATTGGCTGAGTGAGTGTGGTGTTATCCCGAGCATTTCTTTTGACTTAGGGATTTGAATTGAGGGGTTTATCATAAATGAAAAAGTCCAGTTCTGTTTCTCTGTATTTTTTTTTTTTTTTATCTGTTTAACCAAAGCAGAGAAAATATTAAAGGAAGAAATGAGCCCTTGGACTGGTGTGACTGTTTCCATCAGAGGATAAGGCTGGTGAGATATCTTTAAGCGCTTAAAAAAGAAAATTTAGAGAGTCAGATGTGATGATGTGATGATGTGAACCACCTAATTATAGCAGAGGTGTCTACAGGTAGTACAGACTGTTAATAACTAGACAGTCTGTTTTTGGTCCTTACAATAACTGTGAATGTTAACCTCAAACTTCAAATTTTATTTCACTTTGTATAAACTCTTTCTCTCTCTCTCCTTCAAACACACACACACACACACACACACACACACACACACACACACACACACACACACAGGCCATCATGCACACAAACATATAAACCTAGCATCGTGCGTGCTGACAGCCTGCCTGGCTTTTTCCATCAGCTGGACCTATCACAGCTTATTATCAGCTCCTTTGAACCGTGGGCTCAGAGCATGATTACATTCTCAATTAATGTCTGTATGATCTACTTTGACGAGGCAAATAATGACAGGGGCCCAGGCTGTGTGTGTGTGTTAGTGTGTGTGTGTGTGTGTGTGTGTGTGTGTGTGTGTGTGTGTGTGTGCGTTTTGTGTGCAGGCCTGTGCTTTTTTTTCACATATTTAAATTTAAACGTCACGTTTAAATGTTTTGATGTGGGTCAGGATGACACAATGCCCTCATGTGTCTTTGCTACAGGAGAAGCATGCATGCTGGCAATATGTATGTGTGCAGGACTTTGTCAGGGGTTAGAGAGCGGGTTCGGGATAAATTGAGAAAGACATACTTGGCTCTGCATTGAATAAAATTTCAAAGGCAGTCTTTTATCTTTGGACCCTTTCGTAACCGATGGAATCTGCCTGCTGAGCGGCAGTAGAAATCTGATTATTTTACCAAACTGTCATCTACGATGAACCTAAAGTTTAAACCCAGCACCTCAAGTTGCTTTGTACTCGTCGCAGGAAGATAGCAGTCTGAAAGTTTGTGGGTTTGAATATTCGGTTAGCTGTACAGGCATAAAAGCCTGTCTTGTGTTAGGTTTGTGTATATGCATGTCCACAAAAAAAAAAGATGAAAACATAGGCCAAAGTTGATTGACACATAGAAAGATGAAAGCAGCACAGTGCATGGAGAAAGCCGACAGCTCGTCACTCTGTGTGGCTGTGTTTGTGAGTGCATGTTTCTCTACAAACAAAAATACAGATGAAAGGGGGTGCGCAATGTTAGGCTGCACACCCTGATGTAGTGGAGGACACATAGAAAGTAAATGGACCTGGAATATTAACACTGAGCCTGATAGATGAGAGTGTATCCATTCTGTGAAGACGACCCTTGTTTGAGTAGAAATGATAAAGGATAACCTGATTTTTTACAACTGATTGTAATTTGAAGGGATCATTTTATATGACGGCACAGGCAGAATCAAACCAGCAAACTTCCACAGCACAACCAAACCACTGATGCCTTTAATCTTTGGGTCAAGGCTGCAGTGTTTACTGTACTTAAGAGACAGAGCATGAAAATATTGACCGTATTATCTTTGAAATAATCAGTGCCCTTCTGGATGACCTTGATCCCGGGGCCATATAACAACACCACTGCAGGTCACTTGAGAGTTAAAATGGAATAAAAAAAAGAGAGAAAGCTGAATCATTGTGTAATGTGTCCAGGGGTAATAACAAGCTGTCTGCCTCCCAGTGGTTACCCTTGGCACTACAGTGCAATATAATCCACACGGGATTAGCAGCGGGTAATGCTCTCACGATTAAAAAGGATTTTCTCTCTGGGGTTTTAATGAGAATCTCAACAGTGTTTTTAGTGTTGACTGTCCACTGGACCATGGTGCTTTTGCGTCATGCGTATCCAACCAGCCTACCATGACTGTGTGTGTGTGTGTGTGTGTGTGTGTGTGTGTGTGTGTGTTGGGCAGTTTATACACTTCCATAACAAGCTGACCTTAAACCTTTTCTGTTTATTCGTTTCTGAAGCACTGAAATATTTAACGACTTTCATATAAAAATTGATATTGAACATTAAGCATTGTTTATACTGTTGGACTCTGTTTCAATCCAAAGCAGTGTGCCAATTTACATGAATGTTGTTGCTGTGTGTGTTTATTTACCTGCGAGCAATAGATCATTTATTCAGATGAAAATGATGAGTGGAAAAACAGTCAAACACACTGTGGGTTTGAGTTTAAAAGGTGCTGTCCAACATCCACAAGCTCTTGGAGGGTTTTTAATTGAGCTAGTCTTGGCCAAATTAGCCCAGAGTTGAACTGTATTGCTCCTGATTTAGTGACTCAAGATATAAAAGTACCTCTTACTTATTCCTACTGTATGTGTATATATATATATATATATATATATATATATATATATATATATATATATATATAGAGAGAGAGAGAGATAGAGTACAGTGATGTCAAAAGTACCGCTTACTTTATTCCTACTGTAGATATATATATATATATATATATAGATATAGATAGATAGATATAGATAGATAGAGAGAGAGAGAGTACAGTAATGTTAACTGAGCTGAAATATTGTGTTACAGCATTACTATCTCCCTCTGCTAACATACAGTGGGTAATTATAGTATATGAGCTCTGCTGCTGTTTTCTTTATTAGGTTAGTTTGTTGATGCTGTGATGTTGGATTAATCCCTCTGTTGGTTAAAATACACAAAACTCTGCGGAAATAAATCAGGGCTAGAGATTTTCTCCAAACTAGCCCATCACTCAAACATTTTCAGATACACAAATCAGGTGAGGCCATCCTCCTTAAAGTAATTATCCCTGATCAAATCCCAACAGTTGATGAATTTACTACAAGTTTCCTCTCAGTAAGTTTGCATGCATAGTTATAGTGAGCCATGTTCATACAGTAGCTTGATTACGCCATATAAAATCCGACTTCTACCCTCGTCCCAGTGATGATATTGGATTGATTGACTAAAGGAAGTACACTTATGCCATGGTAACTTGTGATTTGCCCCCTATCTGCTAACTCCTAAGAAGTGAAATGACCAGAAATAGAATGATCAACCTAATCAGGTGAACTGTAAATGTATCATTGTGCAACTAGAGCATGAGCGTATAATTTAGCAGCCAGGGATGATTGTAAATTGCATACATTTACTGTTCTCCGTCCACTTTCCCGTTCCTCACTCTGTGAGTGACTGTCAGAGCTGGTTTCCTGCCTGCCTTTCCTGTGGCTTTAGCTTTTGTGGTTTTCAAACTTTCACATTGTTCTGTCCTTGACACTTTCTCTCTCTGCATGTCAGAGTGAGGAGACAGGCCGGAGGACCGCAGCTCTGCCCTTTTTTATGTGAGCGGGCATTTCTGAGTGTTGTGAATGCATGGTTTCATGGTGAGCACGGGGGTAGGCTTGCATATGTGTGAGTGCGTGTGTGTGTTTGCGCATGTGTGTTTGCATGCGTGTGGATGCCAGACTGGCCCCAGGGTCCAGAGCCATCACACTTTATGAGGTATGGCAAGGTGAGAGCAAAACATCTGCTAGTCCAAAGAAAAGCCCTGGTCTGGGACTCATGCTGGGCTTAGCCAGTGAACACACATACTGTACATTAACTAAGCCCAGAAAAACTCAACACAGCTAAACTAACACACACTGGAGGACATGAAAGACACACAAGCCCTGATCTAGATTTTCCAACACAGAAACACAATGCATAAACAAAGCTGCACGAAAAGACACATACTTTTTATCCAAACAGACATCACAAACCACACATACCACTGACTAAAGACACAAACAAATGCTCTTTCATGTAAAGGCACAGACAGCCTCCTCCTTAGGCTTTCTTTCCTCTGATCCCCTGTATAGGCTGGCTCTTGTTCTCTCTTATTCAGGCGTTTCCCTTGTGTCAAGGGCATTGGAACAATTCCCTAGTACCTGCCATCACCCCCCTCCTCTTCATCCCTCCACATCGCTTCTCGGCGCCCCTCCTGTCTTCTCAGAACACCCCGGAGAGGAGAACTGCCATGTAAGGTCTAGTGGAGAGAGGATAGACACGGAGAGCGTTCTGACCGCCTCTGACATCGGAATCACTGAACCTGCCCACATCTATTCTCTCCAACCTTGTCTGTCAGATTGCCTGTCTGTATGTTGTGTGTGCGTGTGTGTGTGTGTGTGTGTGTGTGGAGTGGCTCTGCCTTTTTTTAACCCCTTTTCTATGTGGGCCGAGTTGGCTGACAAAGTTACTTTACTTTTCTGTCTCAGGGAAACTGTGGGGGAAGATAGGTGCTTTCTTTCTAGTTAAGCAATTTTGGCCCCTGAGTAAATTTGCCTGAGCAGGTTGAGGGTATCTGGTTCAAGGCACATCAATGATGCTTATAGGCTGAAAGAGCTGCAAGTAACAGAAACCCCAGCTGCAGGGAGAGCTTTTTATTTCATTTTTTCATTCTGGTTATCGATTCTGAGATCTGGCCTCCTCTGATCTCAGAGACTCATGCTTGTTGTCTCTCTTACATGAGCCGTAAGAACAAATTCAAGATGAAAACCAAAATTGCAAGATTAATGACTGTATTTGTGTCCTGCCTGAGATGAAGCTGCACCATAAGGATGTTGTCATTGTTTTTCTTTCCAAAAGCTGAGGCTCTGTTTAATATGCTTTGTCAAGTACCTTTGAAGGGGTTCAGTTAAATTACAGTCATCGGTTGAATACTGCTTGATATTTTCCATCTTAGCTGCAGAGAGTACAATTTCTTTCTGTCTTCCACTTGGCCTGACTCCCCGTCAACATCATTTGTCTGCTCTGCCTGGTCTGTAATTGTGAAACACTTCAAACAGTCTGAAAGGGTATAAACAAATGGAAATAATGCCTTTTCCCCCAGACGTAAATAAATAAATAACAAATGTAATTCCAATCCTGACACGCAGAATTTAATTCAAGCAAAAAAACATGAAAGACAACGGGTCTTACTTATATCCAGCCCGAAGGTTTAATCAAAGTTTCCTTTGAAGCCTATAGGGAAAATGACAGAACACAGTTATGGATTATAGATGGTTATAGTTTTATAAATGTATCTTGAAAGAATCACTGGTGGAATCATTAGTTCTAGTCATTATCTGTTAAAGTCATAAGGCCTCTTTGATTGCTGAAATCACAGCTTTTATCTAATATCTATCATTACATACACAAGTTTAAATTGGAAGCTGTAAACAGTACTCTAATTATCGACTAATCTTTGTCCAGATATTTGATGACAAATTGATTTTGATTGACATTTAAAGGTCATGTGAGAAAGTTTTGGTTTGTGTTGACTTTGGCGCCTCCTGTGGACAAAGTAGTCATTGCTTCAGGCTCAAGTAAGATCTGACAAAACATTCTCACCCTGCTGAGCCAAAGTATTATTTTGAATATTTATTTAAAAAAACAGGGCTGTTTTATAGCTTTAAACGTCTTTCATTATTTTTAGTTTATCATTAGTCTAATGACTGATACTCTCCCTTTTGAAGCGCTTTATTAGAGGGGTGAAATTTCAGTGTAAGCAGAGTAAGTAGATATCTTTTTTGAACATCTGAATAGCTCAGTATTATGTAAGCAAATTGCTATTCCTCTGAAGAGAGTGAAGTGGAATCGACTTTTCCCTCAGCTCAAATGTGTGGGCATGGTATGTGAAAACACTGTATCATCTTCAAATGGCTTTGAAGACCTACAGTACGCACACAGTCGGTGTTTGAATAGTGCTGCAGAGTTGTTTGGTTTCTGTCAAAACATTTTCTATTTATCTTGTCTTGAAAAAGGTCAGTTTAAAGCTGAGGATGGGTAAAGCATACGGCAAAAAAAGGAATACTCGGTTAAAGATACGATGTGAAGTATCTCAGAGTGCGAACTATAATGTATATATTCTGAAAGGAACCTTTGCCCCTACAGTCTCAAATTTTGAGGGGGCATTTTTTAAAAACTATGTGCATAATATTGCACATGGAAAAAAAAAAAAATGTTTTAAATGTGAAGTGAGCCTGGATAAAAATGCTTGTCAGCCTGATGTCGGACAGAATTGTTCACTTGTTCAAATTCAGTGTCAGCTTTTTCGCTGCTCTCAGTTAACAGTTGGAAACTGCTTTCACCCAGTGATTTCTGCAGTTTTTTCAGATTTAGTCCAATTCTCTGGACAAAAAATGAATTTTAGGTTTTTTTTTTAAATTGTCATCGCTTTTTATCGTTTCGGTCCAGTTTCTGTCAACCAAAAGTCAGGACAATTTTGTCAAGGTTGAATCAATAAAAAAAATATCACTCATCGCTTTGGTGAAAATCACAGGTCTACTGATATCAGTTTTTCAAGAGGCCAATACAAAGATAGCAGGTCAGTCAAGTGCAGATGTATAAGGTTTTTATCAGATTGTGTTTTTTTTTTTTTTTTTTTTGCAGTGCAATAATACTAACAAATAAGAAATACATTGCTGAACTCCAGTGAATGTTTGATTAAATCAATGTAGACAGAGTTTTCACGTGTTCCCAGCTAACTAAAATTAGAGACGAACAAAAAAATTACACAGTGAATAATAACATTATTAAAACAATGCATTAATTCTGTACCTAATGATTTTATATAAAGACTGGATGGGACTGTTTTAGATTGGATATGCTGTCAGCTGCATATTACACTTGAATAGATAACGGTGATATCAGCCTTGTGATACTGGTATGAACCTGACAGTGTCAAAATTGCCAAAAATCAGCCCAATTAGCGGACTGATTAATCAGTTTATCTCTAAGCTAGATGTCCCAATTTATTCCCATTTCTACAAACTGTACCTTTAGCACATGATTTGCCTTTATGCTGTTCTCGATTCATTTTGTTCTAGCTAAAGAGTTGTTTACAGTTCTTGAAATCTCTTTGGTTTTAAAACTTGAAGAAGTTGAAATAAAAGAGCCAACATCGGACCCATCTGTCTGTCTTTTTAATTAATTTATTTATTTATTTTTCAAATTAATATTCAACACTAGGAAACTCATTTATTGATAAACTGTAAATAAACTTAAGTGTTAACAACTCATGGACTCACTTGTCCATTTTAGGCTGCTTATTGTTCAGTGGGAACAAACATGATTGTATGAGGGAAACAGGCAGATTAAAGAGTTATTTCTCAGACAACTAAGAGTGTTTCACACCTCACTGCTGTTAGCTAACTGGTTCAAACACACAATATAGCTGAGTCAAAGGGGAAGTCTGTCTTCCAGGGTTTCAGCTGTCATAAGCTCATAGTCACAGTTATAACAAAGAAGAAACATGTACAAAGCAGTCATACAAGAACGAGAAGAAATACGAAGGCTGAAAAAGTAATAAATACAATATTCACCATGACTGAGCCACAAGAATGAGCAGTTAGAGGAAAATAACGTTTTTCTTGAGTGTGGCCCATTGTGTAAGGATTAATGCTGGGGACTGTGTTTAGTTTTTGTGTATATGATGCATACAGTCATGATGGAAAAGCACTCATGTCAGAGTTCCTGGTTCTGTGGTGTTAATGACGGGGTGGGATACTAATGTAACGCTACTCAATCAATCAAAGCAAACGCTTCTAAGAGTGTGGAAACATTCAGTGACAAGTTTTTAGCAGGTTACAATATAGGCGACCTCAGTTATGTGATGTACGATAAAAGCCACCGCCTCCATATGATCTGCAAAAGCCTCCATACCTCCAGGAAATTGACTTTTTTCTGTAAAGTTATTCCAACACCTGTCACCACTGCCACCGTGTCAGTGTTTAACAAAGGAGTGAGCTGCACACAGACAGGAAGTACAAACTTTCCACAGTAAACATCCACGGTAAAAAGATGAGGAACTTTGGGACCCCCTCGTCGAAACAATACTCCCTGCTGTTATTCTCCGTGCTCTTCAAACCAGTGTCAAGAATCTATTAACTTTAATGTTATAATGTCATTTCTGAGTCAGTTTGATATGTGTCCTTTCTCTGTCTCATCTTAGAAATGTTTCTGATGTCTGGTTTTCATGACTGCCATCATTATTTTTAATAGGGTCAGGAGTTGGTATACAGATCCATACTGTGTTTGATGAGTTGTGAAATACTACATGTAGGCCAGTTAAGACTGGCTAATGACTTTAATGTCTTACCTTAGCAAAAAAGTGGCACCCAGGACAGCCAGTCAACAAATGAGTGGGGGCAAAACCTTGCAGCAAACAAGCTCCTGACAACCCCACACCCCCTGCACTGTGGAGTGACAGTGATATGATAGTGTGGCTAATGTGAGCAATCAATTGCATCTAAGCTTGCAGATGCTGATCTAACCACTGGGCTACTGTGTTGTGTTTATAACTAGGGCTGCACCTAACAATTATTCTTTTATCGATTAATATAACGATTACTTTTTTGATTAGTCAGCTAATCTATTGACTAATTTATTGATTACTCCAATGATATTTTTTTATTAACTGATTATATAACAATGAATTTAACCAAAATAAAAATTTAAAATGTGTCCTATTAGTATTTAATTCAGTGATATATTCAAGGTTCTCTTGAAATCCAACAAAACAAAAATCAGTGCATTTTTAATGCTTTTTTACATTTGCAAAGCACTAAACGTTGCTTTTTAGCTTATCTTAAGTCAACGTTAAGTAACACTCTGCCAAAAGCTTGCACTTAGTGCTGGGCAACATACTGTGAACCGCAGTATACCATTTTCTGGTAAACAGCCTGTGAGTGCGCCAGCCTGATAGGTCATCGTTGCTAACAGCCTCCCTTAACAGGTGCATGCACACCTTACTCATAGTTACAACGACTGTCAAGTAACAATAGATAACATTCATACCGTCTTTTATTTAATAGTGTGAATGTCGGTGCCACACAGCCAACCAAAAAGGCACAATATGTCGCAATGCATTGTGGGCCGCAGTCGGCATACTCCTGGCAACACGTTTGTTTACATTGCTGAGGAAGATACAGCGCTAGATAACAGTGTGTCCCCTCTATGCAATCAATCGTGGCGCACTGCCACGGTTAAATAAAAGCCGCCACACTCTAAAAAGGTTTTTTTTCTTATGTGGCTCTGCCTCGGACTCGTGTGTATCAGTATTCATATGTGCAGTGGAGCTCACGTGCGCAGAGTATTAGCATTAGTGAGCTATCGTCAGGGATCACACAGCTGATTAATTAGCAAGTTATAGAATAGAATAGAATAGAATAGAATATTCCTTTATTGATCCCCCATGGGGGAAATTTTTTTGTCACAGCAGCATCACAGACAAGACAAAAAGTGCAAAAATGCAGTTATAACAATAAGGGTCCTAATATTAAGAACTTAAATAAATGTAATAATTAAGAAAAAAATTAGAAAAGGGAGAAGAAAAAATAAAGCTTTCTACAATATACACAATTTAAATGCCATAAAAAAAGTGGTGGTGTAAAATCAGTTTTGTTACTGTTCATTGTAAAGTCTTATTGCAGAGGGGAGAAATGATCTGCAGTAGCGCTCCGTCCTGCAGGGTGGGAGTCTCAGTCTGCTGCTGAAGGAGCTGCCTAAAACCCCCACAGTCTGGTGCAGTGGGTGAGAGGGATTGTCCATGATGGATACAAGCTTTGTTAACATCCTCCTCTCACCCACCTCCTCCAGGGAGTCCAAAGAGCAGTCCAGGACAGAACCGGCCCTCCTGACCAGTCTATTCAGTCTCTTCCTGTCCCTCTCGGTGCTCCCTGCCCCCCAGCAGACCACTGCATAGAAAAGTGCAGATGCTACCACAGAGTCATAGAAAGTCCTGAGCAGAGTCCTGCACACTCCAAAGGACCTCAGTCTCCTCAGCAGGTGGAGACGACTTTGGCACTTCTTGTACAGAACGTCTGTGTTTGTTGACCAGTCCAGTTTGTTGTTGAGGTGGACACCCAGGAATCTGTAGGACTCCACCATCTCGATGTCCAGACCCTGTATGTTCACTGGAACTGTTTGAGGTGTCCCCCTCCTGCGGAAATCCACAACCATCTCCTTTGTCTTACTGGCGTTGAGCTGGAGGTGGTTTGTGCCACACCAGTTGACAAAGTCAGTGATGACAGTCCTGTATTCCCGCTCATCCCCTGACAATACACATCCGACGATGGCTGTGTCATCAGAGAACTTCTGGAGGTGACAGCTCCCAGAGTTGTAGCTGAAGTCAGAGGTGTACAGGGTGAAGAGGAAGGGGGAGAGCACTGTCCCCTGTGGAGCCCCCGTGCTGCATACTACCATGTCCGATACACCGATATAGGACAAATGAATACACAAAACTGATGCTTCAACTCTGAGATAACTGTTGAAAGTGAATGAATTAGATATGGGATGCAGGGCGTATGATGCAGCATCCATTTTGGTGTTTGCTGCACCAGCAGTGGGTTATTTGATTGACAGGTCACTGCGTGTCTCCCTGAATGAAAGCAGCACGATCTTGGAAATGTGAACGGGGAAGCCAGGAAGAACACATCTATCGATTGAGAGGAGCTGCTCATAGATCATGCTAAAGTAGATTTTAAATCGACTCCATTGGGTGGAGCTTGTTTGCTGTCCATGCTGCCACCATTACCTGAAGTAGCCATTGTCTAAGTCATCATGCAATGCGCCGACGCATGTTTTTTGTGTTGACTATGTTGACGACTCACCCCAGCCCTATTTATAACTCAAGTGTATTCTGCAATGTCGCTGAACCCATAGTGAGGGAATGTTAGTCTTAGCCTCTGCAAGCAGCTGACAAGGGGAATAAAAGGACAGACAGCACAATTCTGTCAAACTCACATAATGAGACAACACTTGGACGCTGAGCAAACACACTTGAGCAATCGATAAGACACAAGTTGACCTGCAGTGAATGTTTTTATTTTTATTTTTGAGCAGAACACTTGTAGCCCTGGAGCAACATTTAAGCCCTGAATGAAGCACATCGTTATAGTTTATTAAATATTTTACCATAATTTGTTTCTAAATGTATCTTTGATTACGTCACAAATGCTCAGAGAACTGTTACTGAGATTCACAAGTGTGTAAGATACCAGACGAAGTGAAGCTCAGGAGGGAAGGCGCAGGTGTTGGGGTGACTTCCAGACAGAGGCAGGACTAGAAAGAATGTGGGGAAGAGATTTCTGAGGAGCAGAGAATAAAGGTGAGAGAAAAGGAAGGAAAGTGAAGGCACCAAACAGGAAGAATGCCCCAAACCATGGTGCCATAATCGACAAAGTTTAAAGCCCACCTCTTGGCAGACATGGACACACACAAACACACACACTCGTTGGCTGGCAGAACACCACATTATGGCACCTAGATTATCCAGCAGGCATCTGGTGAGGCAGCTAACACGCTCTAGCAGAGCATGCAGGCCAGGCCATATGTGCGCATGTGTGTGTGTGCGTGTGTGTGTGTGTGTATGCTTGTATTCTTGTTTGTGTGTTTATGTGTGTGTCAGGTGTCTGTGGGGACAGCTGCTCACTAAATAGTATTATTGTGTCTAATTGGGGATTACTGTACCACAGTGTGGTGATGGAGAGTATTTTGTCTCAGCTGTTGACAGAGCACACATATGCAGATGATAATCGTGGGATCCAGATGCACTCGTGAGGAGGTGTTTGGTGAAATCTCCCCGTGGAAGTCTTTGAATGATAACTCATGTAATTAATTTGTCCATCACCTTCTGACAGCAGTGGGAGTTGAACCATTATTATGAATCCATATGAAAAGAAAACAAAAGGTCAACCTTATATCATAAAGTCTCTAGAGAGAGTGTTGGTAAAGTCCGGAGTGTGAGGCCCGTTCAAGCTGGTTGGTCATATGCCTGACTGAATTTTTTAAAGTTTGACATTTTTAATCCCTTCATATCATTTCAATAATGTCATTACAGGATCCTCTAATGAATAAAAGTATTTCAAATAAACACAAGTCTTTCACAAACGCCTTTTGTCACCCCTTAAATAGGCCTCCACTCCCTCTTCCTATGGTTGGTTTCACCAAAGAGTAACCGCATGAGATTGTTTCTGGAGGGCTGGTAAACACAGACACAAAGGTGTCAGGAAGCAGTTTGTCTCACTACGTTGTTAAATGTGGAGTGAAGCATTAACCCTTTAAAAGAAAACATTTTAACATAATATTACGACTTAGTATAAGAGCCACATTAAGAGAGAGAAAAAAAAAAGACCAGTTTTAAGTTGTTAATGTGCGAGAATAAAGTCGTAATAAAGTAATTACTAATGAGAATAAAGTCAGAATAAAGTTCTTATATTCTAACCTGTTGTTTAAGATGACAGTTGTTGAAATGAGAGCCATGGAGCATTTTGTAAAAATGTAATTCAATATAGATTTCTCAAACAAGGAGGAACTTAATCTTTTGACACATCAGCGCTACATCATCATAAGTATCGTAATGATTTTATTCCAACTTTATTCTCATAAATAATTACTTTATTATGACTTAATTCTCATCAGTAATGACTTTATTCTCCTCAACTAACAACTTTAATCTCAGTCTTTTTTTTTTCTTAATGACCCTAATACTGGGTCATAATATATCATGCCCAGAAGCTTTTTTTTCCTTTTATATTTATATTTTTTTTATATATCTATTCATTATTCTTAGTTTTTATTCCGAACAAATCAGATTTTAGCTCAAAATTTTACATATTAAATACATTTGTTCTTTGAGTCTTTCTATCATACTTTGATATTTACATCCATGTTTTTTATTAGGAAATAAGTCGTCTTATTCTTTGTTTTTTTCATGTCTCAAATGTGTTTATGTGCCTGAATATCTAGCTGTGATTTCAGCTGCCCTAATGGTGCAATTTCCTGCTGAGGATTAATCAAATATCTATCTGTCTATCTATAATATAAACAGTTTTCTGACAGGGCTTCACTTAAGTAGTTTGCCCTGATCTTGATAACTACCCTCACTTGTGGCGGGTTACAATGTTGCAGTATCGTGTTTATGGTCATGAAGAGAGCTCAGGCTGTATGGATCTTATGGCAGTGAGATGGTTGCTAGATTTTACTCCCACAACATTACAGGCGAAAGATAAAGTATCATATATTTTAGGATGGATTGCAAGGGGAGAAAAGCCTCCTCTTTTAAATAAAGAGCAGAGGTAGGTCAGTCTTATTCTGATACCTAAAAAAAAGATAATTGTAAGACATAAAGATGGCAACTTCTGGTCTTGGGAAATGCAGCTGACGCAGAAGAGCTAAAAACCGCAGTTTCTAGAGTGTCCACATGAGGCTGTTTGCAGAGGTACTGCATGTACACACAAGACCCAAAAACCATAATTAAAAAGTAAATAAATAAATCACCTTACAGCTTGGTTAAAAAGAAGAAGAAGAAGAAGAAGAAGAAGAAGAAGCTCTGGTCTGAATAGGTCATGACTGTAATGGTATCTATATAGGGATCGTGAATTTTTCCACTTTTTTTTGTTTATTTTAAAGTTCTCTGGGTTACAAGATCGGTGAATCAGAGGTGCAGTTGACTTTACATCTCTCTCTCTCTGTTTCTATACAGTCCAAAAGTACCAAGAGTACCTCTTAAAATGTTTAAAGATTGGCTCACTGTAGAACTCACCATATGTTATTTCATTTTCTTTGAATAATAAATAAATAAAATCTTTGCTGCTGCTCAATAAAATGTCTCCATCAGTCTTTGGACCATCAAAGTTGCATCAGCTCTTTTATGATACCACAGTGTGAAATAGATTCCTGAACATACATTTCTGGGCTCAGGTGTGTGTACGAGCTCCTGTGAATGCACTGGCACATGCAAGAAAAGAGACCATGAACCTATAAAAATCAGACTTGGAAATGCATACAAGCCCCGCAAACACTTTGATCCTCACACCCACCATCCCCATACGCACCTTACCAACAACCGCAGAGACAAATCGCTCAGGGACCAGCCTCCATGTCTCCGAGCAGGCAGTCATACAGTACCTATCCGTCTAAGCCTTGACACACAACGCTATAAAAATAACACGGCAGCACTTAAAAAAGGCACCAGGGGAAAGGAGACAAGGCAGCCAAAAGCACTTCTGTTTATTTCTAATGGAACACCCACATAAGCCGGGAAGGGGGTATTTGTCACAAATCCACAGGGAGAAAACACTTCAATAGACTACCGTGATTGACTCATGGCTGCCAAGAACAACTCTAAAAAAACATGTTGCTTTAGCTAAATTATCCTCAAAATAAACAATAAAAGGCCTGACGAGATCACATACAAGGTAAATAAAGAAAAAACAGCTGTAAAGAAGCAGTTTGGAGCAACGCAGCAAATAAAACACATGCACAGGAAGTCTTTGCATTGAGCGCCACATCAGATCCGTTGGTTTTAGAGGGACAGTTCATTTCTATATTTAAAATTTCTAAGTGGGTTTGTGTGAGGTACTTGTCAACAATAGATGCATTAGTAACAGCGGGTGTTAGTCAGCTCAGCTCTGTCAAGAAAGCGTCTGAAAAAGAAAAACTCAAAGACAAATGTAACTGCTCGAACAGTTTTGCTTTTTACAGGAGCCATAGAGGCTCCTGTCATGTACTGGAGGTTGCATAACACCATATACAATTTCTGTGTGTATACGTGTATGCCTGTTTACAGCATGTGTTTGTATTTGCAGAGCTCAGTGGAAGCCAGGCCATATGGAGACACGGTAAAGGCTTTTTGCACCTCTTTGCACCTCCTGCTCTTTCCACTGTTTATATTTCCGTAGGGAGGGAAGAGGAGGTTAGTGGACGGGGTGGAGAGGGGGTACAGAGAACAAGGAAAAAACTCTTAAATGGCTCGATGAGGCATGCTGCGTGTGAGGACACTACAAGGACGTGAGTGTATCACAGAGGGGGGTGGGCAAGGAATTCCCAGGCACCGAGACAAAGAAACAGGCCTCTATTTTAGGCTCCTGTGTACATGAAGCTGAAGAATATAAACAAATGAATCAAAACATGGATGCTGAGTCGATTCCTGAATGTAATCCGAACGTTGATTGCTGTCCTCTAATATTTTTCCTGGTAGGTTGTGTAAACAGCTTTTGTTTCACCCAGTAGATCCAGATTGCTAAACAGCCCTCGACTAGTGTCTAACAACTTTCTAAATGAAGCTCATTATGTCCTCATTGATTTTTCATATTCTTTCTCACCAGTAAATACCCCCAAGGTGCTCCTCTTACATTGCCCTCCCGCTCTCTGCTCCACCCCGTCTCGCTCTCCACCCTACCTGCGCTATCTAACCATCTATCTGTCGTTCAGCCGGTTTTTATCAGCCGCTCTCCGAGCAGCAGCAAACAGCAGAACACTTAAGGGAGCTGAACGGTTTCCAATTAGCAAAACAAATACCTCCGTTCACTCTCACCCTGTCACATAGTGCCTTCGAGAGCCTGGGCGGCCATTACAGACAATTAGAATTTAATAAGCCCAATATGCTCACTGTACTAATGGAGAGGGAGGTAGAGCTGCAAGGAGGGAGGGTAAGAGCTGTGCCCTCATCATCCCTCTCGCTCTCTCTCTCTCTCCCTTGGTTGCTATATATTTCTTATTGCTCCAAATCCTCATAGTTGTCCTGGCAGATTGTTCCTTATTTGAATAGTGTCAGGGCTTTCTGGGTAATCTCCGCCACTACCATATAGCCCTTCTACCTTTCTCCCTCTCTCTCGCTGTCTATCGCTCTCTCACCAATATAATTTTCTCACCCTTTTTTCACCTTCCCTTTTCTTCTCTTGGCCTCTCTTCCTACTCACACCTATTCTTCCCCATTTCTCCCAACTTACTGTTCCTATTTATTCATTTATCCCTCCCTCTTATTCTCTGCCAGTTCTTTCCTCACCCCTGCTCCATTTTTTTTATCCTCATTTCTCACCTGTCTCTTCTCCCCCCCCCCCTCAGCCTGGCTCAGCGGCTTTGCAGATGTTTTTCTTCGACTATTTCATCCAATTTTATTTATTTCCACCGCCCATCTCTGCCCTCATTTTACTCTGACTCCATATTCCATCTAAGTCACTTTCTCATTCTCTGGCCTCTTCTTTCCTCTCTGCCACACTTTCACCCCATTTTCATTCGCTCTTTCATCATCCCTCCATGCTCAACCTACTCTATCTCCCCTCAGCCTCTGCCTCCTCTCAGTCTCAGCCTCTCTGTTTCGCCTGTGTTGTAAGGCCCTATGAAATGAGGTGATACAAATGGCATTTTATGGGGCTGTGCGGCACAACCAGGCTGAACACGGCAGGCAATCATATAAGCCATTGTCTGCTGCGCGTGCCACTTTTAATGTGTTCCATTTGATTTAATGCAAGTGATAGGTGAGGCAGAAAGAGAGGTGACGCCTCAGAGGTGAGGGTAGAGGTAAGGCTGGAGATAAAGGGGATAAAGAGACAGGGTGTAGAGGGGGTGTGGGAGAAGGAAGAATAAGAGAAAGGCAGGAGACAGCGGTATCTAGGTCGTAACTGGAGCCCTCACTTCTGGGTTGAAATAATAAGGGACAGCCGGGCTGATATCTAATTTCAAGGAAAGAAATGCCATTTAGTGTGAGAATGAAAATGGAATGCATGCAGGGGAGCAAGCAGAGATAGAAAGAGAGACGAACAGACGGGGAGAGTGAAATATTAAAAAATAAATGCAATATCCAATGCACAAAGTGATTACATTGCCAGAGGGTGGCAGAGGTGTTGGGATTGTGATGGCTTTTTTGTGCTTATAAAGCCGTTCATTTAAAAGAACAGGCATATTTACATCCAGATGGGGACCTTGCAGGTGTTACCTACGTATATCCCCCATCCTGCCCGCCCTAATCTGGAAGAGTTATGCGACAGTGGTAATTGCATAAATCTGTCGTTAGTGTACAAGATTGGATGCATGATTCAAATTTCAGTCACTTTAATTTTGCACAGTCCATTTCTGTCATCATGTTGGGCAGAGGTGGAGGGGAGTTTGAGAGGTGCTGCTGTTAGCAATAGACTGCAGCACCTCGGCAGTTCAATTACACTCACATAGATGAATAGCCCAAGACTGATGAGTTCATTTGAACATACTGGGTATGGTTCTCGTACAAAGATAATAATGAGCCTCAGCAAACCTCTCTGCTTGATATAGAGTTTTGAACAATACATAAGACCCATTTTGGCCCGGCCTGAATGAAGAGGTTTTGGAAGCCAGGCAACCACGAAGCTGCACACACACCCACACAGTCCATTTCAGTGCTGTGCTTTTGTGTGTCCTCTCTTTATTTATTTTATTACTTATTGACTTGTTAAAAAAAAAAAAAAAAAACTCTGACAGTGAACATTTTCTACACTGATTTACTTGTTGGACGGTTTGGTGACTATATAATCCATATTTCAAATGTTTGTTTTTTCTCTATCAGCATCATTTGAATTATTCAAAAACACCTCAGATGGTTACTTTGGGAAGTGGATTCTGTATCCAGAACTTTCTCTTGCCCTCTGACCATGGTAGAAGATGCTGCATATGGTATCCATCCAGAAGAACTAACCTCATTCTCCAACAGTGGCACAGTTGTGTTTTGCCCAAGGACACTCAGGCATAAACCTGGGATCAAACCTCCAACCGGCTAATGGATAGATGTTTTGCTTCAAACTAGGGCTGGGAAAAATGGGGAAAAGTTTATCACAACATTTTTTTTCACATCAGTCGATATCGATATAGATCATGGTATAAAAAAAAAAGAAATTTAACAGTGCTTATTGGTAGCATTTCTTTTGCAATACAATAAGCTACTTCATCTGTATGGTCTTTGTGTCTCTTTGAGGTTTTGTCTTGAGGTGTTGTGCTAGAGAAAGCAGACTGAATGGTCAGCTGTTTCGGCTGCACAGGCGCCATGGGCTCCTTACTTTGCTCAGGGTTTGTAACCTTTTGCATTGCGCGTGCTCTGCCGCGTGGCACTGCTTCAGGTGGTCAAAAAGATTTGAGGTATTCCCCAACTTTGTGAGAACATGTTCTCAACATAATTTGTAGTGCACATTACTCTGCTTCATGTCTGACCTCATCGACAGTACTGTCGGCTTCACTTGTTAAAGTGCTATGGTTGAGTGTCGCTGCAGCCTGCTACTACGCAGTTGTTTGTTACTTGGATCTAATTCAGCTCATGATTGGTTCAGTGAGAAGCGGACCTAGAGCAACTCCCCTTTTTATTGGCTATTCGTACAGTCTACTAAAACATGGCAGAATGCCAGCTATTGATAAGGATATTGACCATGTTTTATACTGATAATGTGGGAAATTCATTTTCAATATATATCGTTATCATTTTATCGCCCAGTACTATTTAAAACTGAGGAGAAGCTTCTCTGACCTGTAGTCAAAAGTATCAAACATAGCCTTTCTGATATTTACAGTTCTAGATTGGACAGCTAATACTGCAAAGGGCAGAAGTAGTGTTCATTTTGTTGGCCATTATGGATCTTATATTGGTTTAAGGATAAAATTATTTTGAATATTTTGCTACATTTGCATAATTTATTTCCTTTCTAATTTAGTTTCAGTCGACAAAAAGGCAAAATGCTTGAGTCAAATTGAATAAAGAGAAAGTGTTAGAAATGTTCCCTCAGTGAGTCTATCAGAAATTGACTTCAAGGTTTTACCAAGTGCTCAAATCTGAAATATTTAATTTTCTTAATACTTTAAATAGTATACTAACTGGTTCCCTTAACTCAGTGGTGTCACTGTTGATTTTGGCCATGTTATTTTCTTTGAGTTATTTTTATGGGGTTTAGCTACTGAAGTCCTCAAATCCAAGAATCAGGCCTTGATGAGCATGCTGGACTGTGACTTTGAGCGCTGAGAGTCGATCAGCACAAAGTAGCATCTGACTCCGATGTAAACAAGGGTTTGAAACAGAGTTGTTAGGGTGTCTTGGTAGCTGGGTGTGTCCTTGTCACCTACGTGCATCAGGAAAAGTTCATGAATGAAAATAGTAAAGAAGTATGGAGACAGAGAGGGTTTGACCTGAGGTGCACTTGTCGCATACAAGGGAACAAGTAAAGGCTGCTCCCCGAAAATAACAGATGCTGTCACAGCCAGGACAATTTCATGGATTTACCAATATTTTCACCTCGTCCTCGTTGAATAAATAAAAGAGATGACTGAGCAGCCAATGTGAGCTGGTATAGTTGTCAGAAATATGTGTGGGTGAGCATCAGGAGAATCGCCAGATAAGTGGAGCGGTCTGGGCTAACTTCAGTTGTCTGGAGGTCAGTGTTTGGGCTTCAGGGGTTTCTTGTGGGTCACTGTAAGAAAGGAACAGATCACATGTTTTAGAAAGAGCATAAGCAAGTTCACCATCCGTCATGTCTCTCTTATTGTAACAAAACAACTTTCTTCAGTGTTTTTCATGCTGTTTGTTGAGGTTAACATTTCTTGTCATTTGAGTTGATTTCAGTGGATTGTTGTTAATTTCTCACAAACCTTTTAATTCTTGTGTAGACCAACATCATAAATACTTGAGGAAGCTGATGAATTATGCAGAAATCTGCCCTGTAATGCTGCTTGTCAGATGGCTGTAGGCTAGTGGTTGATCTGGCTTGGCTCTTGTGACCACAGTGATGAGTGCTTCTGGCCAACCCTTGTCTCTCATCCTAATAGCTATATACACCCTGAGAGCAGTCCTGTGATTGTCAATGAGCACTTTAGCTTCCAAGCACCATGAGATAATTAGCTTGCCTTCCCTGCCTCTTGGACTTGGCAAGATCTCCCCACTTTCCTCCCCTCATTTCAATACTTTCTGGTTTTAAATGTGCAGAGTAAAAAAAAGCCTTTTGAAGACGTCCTTCTGTCTGAATCTAAGATAGTATTAGTTTGTGACTGTGCTCATTTCTGATAACTTTCATGTTCAAATGGTGATTACTGATGAAATGTATGTGTGTTTTGATATATCTGCGGTTATCTGACCACATTAAGTCCACTCTGTGAGATTCTGCTTGTCACAGTTTATGTGTGGTGCCAAATCAATGGCTCAATGTGTCTTTGTGGTAAAGTGGAGAAAGAAATAAGTGAAGTGCTTGGCTCCTTAGACTCTCACATAGAAGCAGAGTTCATATCAAGTTCACATTCCTGTTTTTTAAAGTTCTGTCTATCTTTAGCCAAATGATTTAGTTGTAAAAATATCTTGAAAAATAGAGCTCCTCGTGGGAGCTTTGGTCTGAGTGGAATTTGGCAAACGGACAAAGTTGTTCACTTTGTCTTTTGTGTGTTTTTTTAAAACACTAAATCTCATCCTGCCATCTTTTTTACAATCTATGTATCATTTAATGTGAATATTTATGGTTGGAAATAGTAATTAAAAAGACACTGACCCCCTGGCAACTTAAACAGACATTAAAAAGGTAGTAAAGGAATAGTCAATCATGTCACTGATGATCTTGTTTGCATTTGTAGGCCATAAAGGAAACATCATTGATTTATGTCCATATTATATTCCTTTAAAAACTCATCAGAAAAGCTTACACTGACATCACAGTGTGCAAGAGGTGCAGTTTTTGATTCATTTGATTTATCTTTTTGTCTCTAGGTGAATATTGGCGGCACGTTTAGCTGATTCAGTTTCTCCATTGCCAGTATAACTCGAGTTTTAGACATGTGGATCTGATTTGAAGTCATAGATAAAGTATCTAAAAACTATTATTACAGATGTGTAATAAGAGCTGAGAAAGAAAATTAGGGGTCTGAGAGGCATGATGAGTAAAAAGGCAGTGTTTTTGTAATGAAAGAGTCCACTGATTTTCTCTGAGGGAAATGTAGGATAATCTATTTTTATGCTTGAGCCACATCAAGAACAAAGCATCACTTAAGCATGTGTTTCAGAAATCGTCCTTTAAAAGTTATTTCACTTCGCTAAATAGTGTTAAACTAGGACCACCAAATCAGCTGAATGCTTAAAAGCAACCTTATCTAACCTTACCTTAGATGCATCTTACAAGGAAGCTGAGGAGAGAAAAAGCTTTTGGCAAAGGCTTAAGACATATCTGAGAGCAGTTCTGCAGTCCTCAAAGATCTCCTCAGCTGCTGATGTAAGCGATTTCCCCTTCTTCCTTGCCCCCCCCATTTAATCACTGGATGCAAATCAAACAGAGAAAGAAAGCACTAATTTAAACCTGCTTGAAGAGTTTGAGTCCCCATGGGGACTTAATAAGGTGCAGTGTCTTGCTGTGATGAGAATGTAAAAGCAGATTAATCCCTTCTTGAAAGGATTGTGACATAAAAACCCAAACTCGGAGGCAGATGATTAATAGAGTATAGTAAAGAAGGAAGTGCTGTTTATTAGAAATGAAAACCAGAGAGCTTGTCAACTTAAACACAGAAGCTTTAAACACATATCCACTCCAGCTCTTTCCATGCCTGAGGTGCGCCCTCACTCGGGGCTTTGACAACAAGCAGTACGTCTCTGTCATTGTGAGTCTAATTTTTGGCTGCCTAACTGGATTGATTCATGGGAGAGGTTTTTTTTTTTTTTTTCTAATTGTGCCCAAAGCTTTATTTTCTTCTGCACTTCTTATTGAATTGAACTTGTTTGGCAAGTGCTTGTAGGCCAATGTTTGGACAGACAGAAACAGCTCTCATGTTCACACTGTTTTCTAAATGAGGAGTGGGATTTTTAAAGCCACGTAGCAGGTAATTTTATCTGTTCAACTATGAAACATATGTCCTTTACAATTAGATCTCTCCTGCACTCCTCTATTTAGTCAATATCATGTCAGTCAGCTCTGCAAAGCTAACTGGTTCAGGGCAAATTGAACTCACTCATTAGCTCCAGTTTTCTGTGTTTCTCCTCTCCGCTGTAGAGAAGTTGAACCCAAAGTTGTGCCTCTACTTACAGGTCAACATACAACGTTAATACTCTCTATGCTAGAGGCTAAGTTGGGCTGTACTCAGAACAGAACTTGGAGCTAAATGCTAATCAAATCCTCTAACATGGAGGAACAGTGTTAGAGCTGTTCCTCCATGAACTCATCATACAGGGTCAAATACATTTATTGGGTTGTTGTGCCTTGAGTAACACTTAACATGCAGTTCTTTCTGTCAAGAACGGATCCACATTCATTTAACCAGTGTACTTGACTTGTCTTCTGTTCCCTGTGAATGTATATTTCAGTTTTTTTACTGTACGAAAGCAGTCATTCTTGGAAGTCACTGACATCCCTCGCAGTAGACTGGGGTGTTGGCTGTGGTGAGCCTGGATCGGTGTATCACTGAGTTTAGAGAGACCGCTGGCCTCCACTCCACTGTCTCTGCTGGAGTGTCAGACTCTCCAGCTGTGAAAGGTTGTGGTTGGAGGTCCTGGAGGTCTGTATGTGAGGGGAAAATTGTGGTTTGGTTAGAAGGGGGGAGGTGTTCCTCTTCTTTTCCTTCTCATCTCCATGAGAACAGAAATAAAGCATTCGTACTGGATAACAAAAGAAGAACTCATTGTTAGCATTAAAGATCCTGCAGTTAGCTTGTAGTGCAAACATCTCTTTGTATTGCGTTGGTATTATCTGGAGACCTGGCTTACTCATACTGGGTAAGTGGAGTCTACCATTTACTCGACTGTGCTGAGATTTCTGATTGAAAACTTCAAGGCGCTGCATGACATCCACCTTGTCTTTGAGGACTGCATTTACTCTACAGGGTACATCCTGCCAAGAACTAAGAACATCTGACAAACTTGGAGAGTTTGTTTTACGCTCATAAAAAAACTTTATTTTTATATAAAGTTTATAAGCTAGCTTTGAAAGAAACATTTTTTTTTTTTTAAATAGTTGGTCAATTAGCGGCCGATTTAACATTAGGCTCTCTTTTTATATACTCAAACGCATCATGGTAACCCAACATCTTACAGGCAAAGTTGCACCAATATATTCATACTATAGCTCTAAGAGCAGAGAGACTAATTAATAGAGCTGATTGTTAGAACTTGGACGTCACAAGGTAGATTTTATGCCATAACCTAATGTATTCCTCTTTTCATAAGTTCATAAAAAATGTTATTTAAAATGCGTCACCAGCTAAGATAACCATGTATTTTACATTTAAGGCACATGGAGTTGACATGATTTTATTTTGTTCTAATTTGAACCCAGTATTACTTTGTATTCTTTCATTTATGTTTAACACATCCTTCATTATTTTTTATTAAAAGTGGGGCAGAAAATTCCACAGAGACCCCAAATCACTCCATATCACTGAGATGCTGACTCAGACTGCCCTGGAATAGTGGCAGTACCTCAGTGTGTCACAGCGATGGTAGTTTGACCTGAAATTTTGACTTTACAAGTTGCATACATGGTTGATTTGGCCAGGATTTAAAAAACACTTAATCCTTCATTTGTTGCAAATGATTAGAGGTCCCCAGGTTACTCCAGTCCAGGTCTATAGTGCGCAAAGAGAAGAGATCCGCATGGTCAGATCACATCGCAGTGCCCTGTAGCTGACGATCTCAATCATAAACCGGATGATTTCATTACAACATGACTCACTTGTGATTGAACCAGTTTCCCCCTTGCTCTCTATCTTCTGTGTGCAGGGGGGCATGTTGACATGCTTAGCAACTTTTCTTCACTTTGAACACAACACACAAAAAAAGGAAGAAACACAAGCCCCTGTAAAAAGTCATAGTCATTCAAACATGAGGATGTAAGTCAGCTGCTGATTTTAACAAAACTCTGGGTAGTTTAGAGCCAAATAAGCCTCAGCAAGCTGCCTCAAGACGAGTGTCTGGGCTTTCTCTTGGCTGGACAATGGACAATCATGGACAATGGACAATCTTAAAGGTAGGATGGGTAATCAGATTTAGATACATTTTTTTGTTATTCTGGTTTAAATGGTCTTTCTGTTCCGATGGCAATCAATACATGATGTGTTCTTAAAAAGAGTGAAACACAGCCACTATCTACAGCAGAGGGAAAACTGGGAAAACACCAACTTGGAAATTTTATATTCTGTGTCATTAATGTCTAAAGTTTGTCCACAGCTCCATAGGGATTGCTGGAGGAGGCAGGATTTGTGACCTTTGCTGCAGCCCGTCACTAGAGGGTGCTGTTCTCGAGGTGGCGTCACCCAGCGAGGAGGCAGACATGTCGATTCTATATACAGTCTATGACTGCACCCCTGCCCCGGATGTTGATGTTTAACTGTTTGACATCTTTACTGATCTAGTTTAACTTGCAAACATGAGTTTTTACTGCTGATCATCAGAAAATGTAACTGAGGTTTTACAGTAAATACATGGAGTTACATCCTTCATTTGAAAGAGAAATTAATAAAAAATACAGCCAGAAGTCAACAACCATTTAAAACCAATAATGCCATGTGCTCGAGTCTGAACAGCTGTGGTTTATACTTAGATATGTATTAATCAGGCACAGGAGAGAATCAGTGAAGCCTTGTTTCTAAAAGTTTCAGGTTGCTGTAAAGTGCACTGACTGTACAGCTTTCTTATTTCTGTCTGAGTGTCGTCTCACAGCTCTTTTTGCTGTGTATCTGCAGCTGAACTTGCCCCCACAGGCCTTCACACGTATCTTGCCACAGGCCAGAGTCTTCTTAAGCTTTCCACTGTCCCCCTTTCTGAGAGGAAAACACACATGATGAGCAACCGCCCCCCTGTGAGAGGAAGATAAAGCACGAGTGCTATCAGCTCAACCTGTGAGCGTGGAGAGAAGTTCAAAACCTGGTTCGGTTTCAATAGACACAGTCCCTCATGTCGTCTTTAAGGGCTCATCAATTCTTAATAAAAACATCTTACTTGACTTCTTCAGATGGAATTGTTTTTGATGCTGTCGCACATTTTTCTTGAAATGGTTGCTCTGTTTTATCCAGTCTCAACAGATGACCGAGGCTCTGTTCTTACTGTTGCTTCACATGGACTAAATAAAACACTTTCCTTTATTCTGATGATTAATTTATGCCTCCTTTTGAAAGAAAGTTGAAACAATATGTCAAATGAATCATCATACACATCTGTGATCCCCAAGTGTCAGAAAACCTGACTCACCACATCAAACGGCCATCTCATATGCATGAATCTACACTCCAGTCCCGTCCTTCAAAGCAAGACTATCAACATTATTGAACTATTTGTTATGATCACTGTTTACAAAGCCAGCAGAAGATGAGAGTGGCTCGTGTTCACGTGTAATAGGGAGGAGGAGAGCCGCAGATACTGTGAAGTAGATAAAAGAAGGTGGTAAACAAGCTTTTCTTAGAAAGAAACAACTAAAGGAAAGAGGACAAAAACAGATGATTTAACTCGCTGCAGAAATGCACTACCAACTCTCTCGTTCCAGTCTTATACTATCCCTGCAATCATTGTCAACATATTAAATTTGGATTAACAACAACAGCTGGATTACAGTACTAGCTGCTGAGGAAATGATTTTCACCTCAACTAATGAAATTCATGAAACGATCCCTGCCGTGATTCCCACCTCGACGGACTCACTGTCTGTTACACTCACACCCACACACACACAAACATGTATGAACCTGAAGAGGTTGATTAAGAAGTAATAATGAAGGCGCTGCTGTGTCATTCATCACTGTATGAAAGCAGAGATGTGTTGCTTTGTTTACCTGCAGTGTCTATGATTGAATATGCAGTAGCAGGAGTAGCTTCTCAGGTGTAAATAGATTAAAACGTACTTAACAATTTGTCATGTTTAGGTTGCATTAGTGAGGGTGTCTATACACCCCAACAGATCACAGAACTGCAAATTGATAAAGTTAGCAGGAGTGAAACATTTGCTGCATGAATAAAAGGGCTCTTGAGGTAACTACAGCAACAGAGGCAGAGTGTGCATGAGTGTGTGCCGTCATGGAGGTGTGTGTGTCAATGCACATGCTAAGAAGGTATCAAGGATTCAAATCCTTCCAATACAAGGCACTCAGGTATAATCCACATTAAATCACATATATTCATGCCGATGTAATAAAATTTAATTGAATAGGTCCACAGTGGTGTCTCTCGCTCTCCCTCTCTCTCTCTCTCTCTCTCTCGCTTGGCTACCTCATACTGTGATGTGCTGAATTATTTCCTGAATTGCCGGCTTCTCCTCAGAGCAGAGAATTCACGGTAATGTTGTGAAATGTTAGGACACCTCTCCCTGCACACATTTCCTCTCTCGTCTCACGAGTGCTCTGTAGGCCTATGCGGTGATTGCATAAGACAGCATGTCGCACATGTGTGGCTGTATGTGCGAACATGCGTGTGTGGTCACGGAATAAGTATGTGCGCTTATTTATTAGATTATATTTGTGTGTCTCAAGCTGGAAGTGGGAATGTATTAATACATAAAAGCGCATCCTTGTGTGCTGTGAATGACCTTTTATGTGTGTACGTGTGTTTGAATGCAGCGTGACAGTAATCCCTGTGCATTCAGCAGCCAGCTCCAGTCACGGTCAGTTAAGAGGGACTGTCCCTGATGCCGGTACCCCAACAGAGGAAACCTAAATCAGGTTGACACGCTCCTGGCACACCCTGCACTAGTGCCAAATTGTTCCTGACAGTATCAAATGCATCCCATTGGGTGCTTGACAATAGTCCAGTTCCCCTGACCTCCTCCTCTGGCGGGGAGTTCAGGGCTGAAAGAGATTATATTGGAAAGAAAAAGAATTGCTTTTTAAATAAGGTTGGTGCAAAGTGTGATAATGGCCAGTTCCTCCTGTGCCAAAAATTAGAGAGAAGTAGTCGCTTAAAGGATGTAAAAGCATAGAAGATGAAGGCAAATTGTATTTTTAGAGGGATATCAATGGAAAGGCAAGATCGGGTCTTGAAGAGGGACATGTTTTACCTCATAAACACTCATAGAAAACCTGTTTGTTCTTGTGTTAGTGAGTTTAAATGAGTACATTTGAGGATATCAAAATAAAAGCTTCTCAGTCTTTCAGCTGAATATGGCTCCCAGACTTCTGATTCATGCAGTCTGTTATAGTCTAAGAGAGGCCCGACCCTCTCTCTCTTTCAACAGAGCTGTATGCAATATTGTATAATACTTACATTATCAGAAAAAGCCCTTATTATTTAATAAAAATGTTTATAGATTGTAGCACAATTAGCTTAAGGCTTATAGTTTGAGAAGTCAATTTTCTGGAAGACGACGGATAGAGCTGCCATGCGCATTTAAAATGTGATTACTTAAAACCTAAAAATGAAGGCAGCAGTGTGTCTGCCAAAAATGTTTCCTGATTGCAAATGAGCAAATTGAGGTGCAGCGTAGCCCCAGTAGAGCCGCAACCCAGTGAAATACAATTATCCTTCGAGTCATCTTCGTGATGAACAAGAAATGAACCAGCAAGTCAGTTCAGTCTGGGTGCACAGTGCTCAGTGGCTCGAATTATCAAAGCAAACTCAACGGATATTAATTTCAAAAGTGTCAGTTCCTTGTTAGTTCATCTGATTAATGGACATTTCCAGTATGCGATGCTCTCATATGTCAGTGCATGTGACCCTCCCCCCACAAATTGCCTCTTAGTCTGCTGTTCTAAACACAAACCAAAGGCTTTTAAGTCAGCATCCCTAATTAAGTGATGGCTAATTACATACCGGTCATGCCAGTGAAGCAAAAAAACGCATATGGGCTGACATATGAGACATGGTTCACCATCAGCCTAAAGTCTGAAACAAAGCCCTGAACCTCACATAATGTGCAGATTATGTGTGGATAAGCAGGTAAATGTCATCATGGCGATCAAAGGTCAGATATTCAGTTCCAGGGCAGACCCTCCAAAATATGACATTCAGCTGTGTTTTAGAGGCTCGCTGCAAACGTATGCCACACTGAATACATGTTCATTTAAGGGTTACTCAATTGTGACAAAATCATTATCACAGTTATTTTTAATAAAAACTAAAAACTTTGAGCTCTTTAAGAATTAAAATTAAGGGAAATAAAACAAACATAGAGGGGCGGAAAAGACTGTCCCTTTGGGTAACAGAAATATTCATGTTAAACTGGATAATATAAATAAAGAAAAAATACAGTAGGACATAAAAAAAGTTAATAAAAGGAACTTTAATACTTTAAAATCATAGACTGTATATAGAATGGACGCCGTCTGCCTACTCGCTGGGTGAAGCCACCATGAGAACAGCACCCTCTGGTGACGGTCTGCAGTATAGGTCATAAATCCCGCCTCCTCCAGCAATCCCTATGGAGCTGTGGACAAACTTTAGAAATTAATTACACAGAATGTAGATTTTACTCCCCACTGGTTGCGATGTTGACATGTAGTTACTGTAAGACTGGTTTGTGCTCAAGTCCTCTTTTTTCTGTGCAGCTCCATTTTTAAAAGTTATTAGGGGGTTCATGTTTTCTATGATTGACACTTGATACAGCCTATGGGTGCACGAAGATTGCGTAGCTCAGCCGGGGGATACGCTGTTTGTTGTCCATAGTATATACAGTCTATGTTTAAAATACAATATTTTATTTTTGTTTTAAAACTGATCCATATTTTTACCTCTTTATTAAAAAAAATATCATTTATCAACAATGTTATCAGCAGACCTGCTGATAGCTTCCGGGACACACTCAAATCACTGTCATTGGGACCCATCACTATAAAAAGCTACATCACTGAAAGCTGAGTGACCTGAGCTCTTCCTCCTTTTACATTCTTTCACAGGTTACAGGTCCAACATATCGTCAGCTTGTTCAAGTCTGAGGCTCTATAACCTCAAGAATTAGCATTATACTTTAGTTTGTTAGGAATCAATGTGGCTGATAAACGTGAGCTCGTTAACGCTCATTCAGCTCATGATCACTGAAGCCCCTCTGTCAGTGAACTTCACACACAACCACACACACACACACACACACACACACACACACACACACACACACACACACACACACACACACACACACACACACACAAGTACAAAAGCACAAACCTGCCTGCTCCCCTTCCTGCTCCTCTCCCTGCTGTCCTCTTTCCACCTGTATGATAGTTTGTCCTGCTGTAGTATACCTCGTTAAAGATAAATCAGCACTTATCTGCCTCATTCTCTTCAACACAATACTAGGGAGAGGAGGGAGATGACAGGCCAGTGGGATTTTCATCACATGTATGCACTCCACATGTTTACACTCTGCTTTTACCTCCAACCTCATAATCATCAGCTATTTATTGTCAGTCTCTTTTATCATGACCTTTTACTCCAATTCTTTACTCTTATGTTTTTTCTAGCCTTTTTTATAAATTGATTTGTTGATGATGATTGAGCAGCTTAGAAACTGAAATCCCTTCGGGAGACATACAGTATTCATCTCTCTATCTATTTATCTCATGACTGCGAGGTAAAAGGGAGAGCTGTTGGAGAGGAGGAGGAGCAGAGAGGGAGGGTGTGCTTCATTTACTGTACAGGCCGCAACGAGTGAGACACAGCAGGCGGCACAATATCACTCAGTCTTGATTATCATATTTTTATGATCCTGGGGAGTCATAATCACAAGTAAAATTGAAATCCCAAACTTACCCAGCTCTAGTCTATTTACACGACTTTATCTGCAATTTCTTTTTCTGATCCCCAGTTCCAAAAAGTATGAGTCAACCTGCAAAGGGTGTGTCTGCTGTCATTTAAGAGGCATTTTCTGCACTCTTTAGGACTATTCTCAATTTGGGTCAGTTTCAGAAGTTCAGACTTCTTTTTGTTGATCTGATTCTTTTTACTCATGCTGTTCTTTCCTCAAATACTTGTTTTGTTCGACGTTGTATATGGTATTCATAGAACAGCTGTATGTTGTAGCCCGGAGACAGGGCCCCATCCCTGTGGTCGGAAAATTCAAGTGCTGTTAGATGCTTTTTGGGTGGCTAAAACATCATAAGATACTCTCTTTTTTGCCCCTGCAGTGTAAATGACCTGAAAAATACCCTCTGAATGGTCTAAAGTAGGAGAAAACTAAACAAAGCGCCCTCTTAAGGCACTTGAAGTGCATTAAAATGTACATCAAGTGCCCCCTGGATGCTATTTAATTGGCAAAAATGTAAACAAAGTGCTCTGTGAATACTCTTCAAACGGTTAAAATGCAAACAAAGAATACCCTGTGTACCCTTTAAATAAATAACATGAGAATTAAGTGCCATCTAAAAGCGCTGCTAGTGGATGAAACTATAACTAAGCTGACATTTGTGTTATACTGTATATTTGGTTGTTTTGCCAGATCTGACCTTACAAGTTAATACTCTATAACGTCTCTAAAGGTGTCATTGGGAACTCTCAGTTTATGTTATTTTTGGTGCTGCCTGTAGATAAAGCACTCTTAGCTTGTCTTCTACATGCTTAAGGAATACCATCCGGCTGACTTTTGACAGGCAAATATGTCGTTTTTGTGATTATTTAAAGCGAGGAACAAGGGATCTATCCTTTAATGGCTCCAGTGACACCTTCCCCCCCTTGCACCATTTACAGGCACTAAAATTAGAGCATTTATATTATGTATCTTGCCACTAGTGATCTTGTTTGCTCTTGAATATCATCAAAAGGCATCAATGAGAATTTCAGTCTGTTTCATTAATGTGGAAAATTCTTGATAAGGGCTTTAATTAAAACAATATAACTGAGTTCAATCCTTTCATTACGTGCAGGTGTGATGGTGAGTTCAGACCTTATGATGTCAGTATGATTATTGCCCGAACAGACTGTTCTAGGGTGTCAGTTTTATGGCTCAGGGACTGAGTAATCTGTCACAGTCCGTGCGTATACATGTTGTTGAAAATAATGATCTTTTGGATAAATTAAACTGATACTGGACTTTTGAAATGAATTAAACATGATAGTGTCAAGTGAGCTGAGAGGCAAGTTTTTATGATATTTTGATTTTTGATATCATATAATTCTGGTTGATGGTTTGAAACCAGCTGCCTATAGCAGAAGAAAATTAGTTATCACTATTTGGTTATTATTTTTCTGTTATCTAAAGTTAATTTTTCAACCTCGAATGCTCCCAAGCTTTCAAAGGTTTGGTGCAAATCTGGCTGAATTTAGGTAGGGGCAACCAAGCATTGGCAAGTTTACCAAGGTCATCAGCCTGCTTTATGAGAGGACCAGCTCAATATATAAAAACGTGAACTCGACTGTGATTTTTAAGGTGTCTCTCCTTTTTTGCCCAGCATTGCTTTTGATAAATGATTCAGCCCACATTAAACTTTCTTTGAAATTGCAAGGACCCACAGAAGGGTAAAAGACATGCTTACAAAAGCTCACACTAGGACTTTCTTTCATTCCTTTTCCAGGCTGACGGTATCAGGGCTGCTCTTCACTGGAAGCATCTGGCTGTCCCTGACATGTCAATGAGTGAACCATACTGTACCGTACAACAGTCTGACCTGAGTGTTTAAAGGGGAGCAGGCGAGGACATGACTTGATTTGACCACTCCCCAGTTTATCGGTGTTTAAGTGAACTTCACAGTCTACCCAAATTCTTCTTTTAGCCCCAGATAAGATCGAGGACAGGCATCTTTTCACACCCAATACCCTTTAAGTAAGACAAAACACTTCACCGCATTCATTGGTTGCTTTGTGCCGAGTTTGGAGATTTTACAAGTACACTTGGAGACTAAAGACTGAGGCTCTTGCTTTGTTTGCTGTATAATAATAAGGACCCAAAGATCTGCAGTGCTGGCTGTGAAGTCCTTTGGATGAGAAATATTAAGGATGTCATTAATCAAAAGCATGAGCATTTCCTGACCTCTGAAGTATGACGGGGGAGCAAGTGGAGCAAACACTTGCGCTGCATTTGCTTGCTTTCAGACCTTAACCTCTCTGTAAGGGACCAAGCAACCAGGCAAAGTACAAAGGTGTGGACAAAGATCTTGATCCTTTAATTTACTCAAAAAAAGCAGAAATCAAGAACAAAATATCCAACGTAATGTGGTAGAAAATCAACCAAATCTGGCCCCACACCAAAAGAGGTCAGTTCAGCAGAAAAGGAATGAAAGTTACAACCTAACAGACATAATGAAACAGACCTGCAAAGTGATACATGAAACAAGGACTAGTCCAACACAAACACAAGGGGGAAACTAAAATGACTACAAACTAAACAACAAACTCAGAAAAACACCATCAAATTATCCAAGCCAACTATTTACAGAAAAAAAAAAAAAAATCTGTTCTGACTGAAAGAATAAAGACAGAAGTTTTATAAAGAATCAAAAGTCCAAGCTTCTCCTCTTTCCCCCCTTGATGGTCTGTTCCACTTCCTGTGGGCAGGGCTTAAGGGGCCATCTTAGAGCTGCAGACAGCCTTTTGTCAGGTGAGCTCGAGCAAAGTCAAACAAACAGGTAAGTGTTGCTTTGAAAAGACATAAACTCAAATTAAATTATGATGTAGAAAATCAAACCATTCCTTAACTAAATTGTGTGCACCCAAATAGAAAACAGCTGCCATAAATGCAAAAAAAGTGAATTTATTTCAACCAAAAAAAAAAAAAAAAAGTGTGTAATTAGATTTTTCTAAACTGATACAAATTTACTTTGTTAAAACCTAAAGACAGAGAAATACTAACAGGAGGTGGTGGTTGAGGCCACCGCACTCTCCAATAGTGGAGCAAAGAGAGAAAAAAATAATGTGGCTCGGCAGGAGACAGCCAAGCTCCATACTTAGTTTGACTGCAAAAGTCTCATTAGAAAAGTAAAACAAAGCAAATGTTAAAAAGGTTTAATGAAGGAGTGACAAATTTATAACTTTTAGACTAGAAAGGGGGCGATTATGTCCTGAAAATATTTCAGACATAAAGATTGTTGAGTCTGTGTGATTGTTGTATTTTTATCTTTTATACAGCTGTATCTGTCTGTGCAAAATGGTGTCACGCCCTGGCGTTTCAGGTTTGTACCCTGTTTTAAAGGGACTAAATGTAGCATTTTTTTTTTTTTTTATGGACCCAGTTACCGGTCCCCATCCCTAATGTTTAGCTTGTCCAATACTGCACTCAGGATTTTGGGTTAAATTATATAAGTCACTTATGTTTAGTTCCCAGGAGACCCCATACCATACTGTAGACATTAATGGGAGTTTTAAAACACACATCCAGCAAAGTGATTTTTTTTCAGAACTGTCACAATCGTTATCCAACATACAAACAAAGACAAAGTCTCTCTTTCTGGCACATAAAAACTACACTAAACTCACAGACCTTTACCTTTCAGCACTATGGCTGGACTCTAATCCCCTTAGACAAGAAAGTCAAGCTTAATTCTTCTTCCTCCCAAAAAACTGTCCATCCTAACCACGCCCTGAGATGATTATCTAAAGGTCAGACTTTCCTCTTCTCATCCGTCCCTCCATCATTCTGAGTTTTCCCCCAGTTAGTGCAATGACAGAAAGAGCAGTAGCTGGCCTCAACACTGACTGAGTGCCTATCACCACTCTCCGCATCAGCCTTTGGCCTTGCAGAAACAAGGGTTCTTGCCAGAGAAATGAAGTATGGATTTCTAATTTAGGGGGATGGTTGGAGATGTGGGTCAAAGTTGCATTTATTTCAGGGCGCCTCAGCCCCATCATGCCTTCGATCACCCTTTAGTGGAGAAATACATATCGGGCAGAGATTATAATGGATGAAGGGGCCATTGATGTTCGGAGTGGATGAGAGGTTTGCATTATGTATTAGCTTTATCCCGTGAATGAGTGGCTGTAAGGATAATCACTATCTGATGATCATCATTTATTTTTTTTCCCTATGTGCCCTCTCAGAGTGGTCCTTACATAAACTGAACATTTTCCATCTTTTGTGTGGAGGAGAGAGAGTGAGCAGGAGAAACAGATAGCTCTAGTGGCAGGGTTAAACAAACAATGTATACTTTACAACATGACACTTATACAGCCCCCTGTTATCGTAGAAACAGTCATGTTATAAGACATCCTTTACATCTGCATTTTCATCTCTCCTTGCACATTGTAGCTGCACTGTCAACTGTCAGCCACATTCTCACCATGGCCTGACGCAGGCAGACATGTGCGATCTGCCTAAGAGGTGTTCTCACACCTGCCTAGTTCAGGAGCACGGGTCAACCCAATGGACCTCATTTTTTCTGATGCTAAATTTAACTCAGTGACATGTGTGAAGATTCCTTCACCCTCTTAGTCATGGCAAAGTAAAGTGTCATTGCTCGAATAACAGTGAAGGACGACGCTGAAAGGAGATTTTCTGAAGCTGCTGAGCATTGTGGAAAAAAAATGTACGCTTTCACCGGTCTTAAATCAGCAATCTATCATGTGTCATTTGAGTTTGGCCTTGTGCACAAAGCTTGTTCTGCTTTTTAAAACCAACGTTGAGTCAAACCGATTGTTGACTTACTGAAAGGTGCTGTTTTGATAAAATATTACACCTGGAACTACTGAAGTACTCTGAAAAAAAATCCTGTTGTGTTAAATTCTTTGAATCACAGAAAGGCGTCAAAAATAACATCTCATGACACAAACACGTCCAGTTTACAGTATCCTGTTATTTAGAGGTGAGGTAGGCTGCCTACCATAAAAGAAGCATCTTTTTTTGTGGTGTATATACAAAAAAGCATTTAATATCAGTCAGTAGCTATTAATTATTGATGACATTTGGTAATACAGTATAATGATACTGCTGTGTTCTCTTATGTCTGTGTAGTCAACATTTTAAAATTTTTTAAGGGGCCGCTCATTCTGACTGTAAACAAAGCCATTCTCCTTAGCTCCTAATGTGCTCCTTAGTGCTGATTGGTTGTGAGGCAGATGCTGCTCCCTCGTGTTGTGAGGCACGCTCTACATCCTCGAATAACGTGCACAAGCCCAAAGTTAGCATGCTACAATATTGGACAGTAGAAACCAACCAGAAATTGCCTGAATCCTCCTTGGCCACGACTGCCAATGCTAGCAAGAAAACAAAGTAAATAACGGAGACTCTGGTGTAACAATGGGCACTTAAAAAGGAGGTAGACTGGACAAGAGCTAAAAAGCCAGGGTCAATATTAATGAAGCATAATGATGGGAGAGACGCTTCGAGATCTGACCGACCCTGTAACCTTTCTGCTGGACAGGTAAACCGCTTTAACAAAGGAAACCAAATGTCTGTAACAGAAGTGTTTCTTCTCAAACGGGACCTGGCGCTACCGTGTTGTAGCGCCACTGAACTGTTTACCTTGGGTCCTGGAGTATGTAAGCATTGAGTTTGCTAGCAGTCTGTTGACATCTACAGTAGCACCAATGCTTTTTAGTTTCACATTGACTGGGCCCCATATGTAATTATCTGAAGTATTAATCTGCATCATATCTGAATTTAATTGAAACGATACGAGCAAGCAGAAGCATCTGTTTGTGGGCGGGGCTTGTTGGAGTAGAGACGGAGGGAAGAGGAGGAGCTGAGGGGAAAACTGGTTGGGAGGGGTAGTGTTTACTTTCAGAAATTTACATTGTAACTTTTTGAAACATTACAGCCATAAAAGCAAATAAGGTTGAACAAGATAGCAAAAAAGAAGTCTTCTCCACTCTAAGTATCTCTTTCTCTTAGATACACACACATACACAGTATAGCACATTGAACCCTGAACCCACAAAGGGAGACATTATCTTGAGGCGATGGATCATGTAAATGGCATTTTGTCTACATTATGAGAATGTGGAAGATGTTTTTCTGCATGACTGAGGCGCTCATCTAGTGGGACTGTCTGTACCACCAACTCGGTATATTTCATCTTCAGAGATGACGGAGAGTGGGCTGAATATTTCTGTATGTTGGTGTACATGCTGAGGGGTATGTTAACCAGTTTTGGCTTTGAGCTCGGCACAGCATGGATGGCATTAACACAAGTGATGGCAGTGAGCCGTGTGAAAGTACTGATAAATAAAATAAGCTAGGGTACCATCCACAGTAAAATCGCTGTCGCATATCTGCTGTTCAGACCTGGGAGTGTTTCCTCACACAACCTGGGGAGGCTGATTATTAAGAGGCCTCGAGGAAAATTATTACCGTGTCGCCTCACATTACAGTGTGATATGTTTTATGCAATATACATAGAAAACCAGCTAGAACAACAACACAAATCTGTGTGGCCTTACATGGCTAATAACATCTTTTTTTCCATCAACCGACCAAAAACTGTGGAGCTGTCCAGACATCATCTAGAGCAGTGGTTCTCAAGTCCAGTTCTCGAGGCCCACTGTCCTGCATGTTTTGGATGTTTCCCTGCTTCAACACACCTGATTCAAATTAGCTCGTTATTAAGCCATTACAGAGCTTGATAACGAGCTGATCATTTGAATCAGGTGTGTTGGAGCAGGGAAACATCCAAAACATGCAGGACCGTGGGCCTCGAGGACTGGACTTGAGAACCACTGATCTAGAGTTTAGATGAACATGTCAAACTGTAAATATCATGTCAGTGACAGTTGTGCTCGTTGCTATTTTTGTGTATATTTCTGTCCGTAAAGTCAGCAGCCCTCCCTGTCACTGAGTGTGGTGTAAACTTTCTTAAATCTTCATCCACTTCAGCTTAAGGAAGACTAATGCTGATTGGGTAAGCGCTCATATTACGCTCCACCTGCCTGTAACTGTCTCTCCCAGACTGAATATAAAGTTGGGCGATGTTTCCTCTCAGTCAGAGATGAGCACAAGCCACTCTCTGCAAGACCAAGCCAGGTCTGAAGACTTTGAGTCCAGATGCAAGTCCCAGTCAAGTCTGTCATGTAAAAAAAATAACAAAATAAAAATCTTATGGTCATAAAATGAAGGGCTCCATTAATCAGAAATATATTAACTCATATCACATCATGTCCTATGATAATATATGGGCATAGATGGCAAAATAGGAAAAACACATGCCAGACTGTGCTCACATCTTAATGGCAAAACAACAACACTAAACAGGAAAGTGATTTTAGGTATTTAGCATCACGCAACAGTTTCCCTTGTGACCTTTCTCTCACATATGAAGTGTACATGAAGAGAAGTGCAGATTACACATTAGCTTATCGGTTTTTGATATTGATCAAATACAGCGAAAATGATGCTAAAAGCGGTCAAAATAGAACTGCATGGTTGGCATGTATTTTAAACCGTTAAGGAGCCCCAAACTGGGCACTTACTAGTATTAACTTTTTGATCAGCGGATTTCTTCTATGTTCGTTAACGAGGGGATCAGCCAATCACAGCTTTTAAGTGAATGTGTCACACCTAGACCCGTTAAGCCACGCCCCCACTGAAATAAAGCCTCTGCCCCCTTGCTTAGTCAAAATTGTTGTAATCACTCCCAAGGTAGGACTCCTTGGTAAAAAGATTTTGTTTGTGAATGCAGGCCCGTCCATTGGGCTGTCTCAGTTATCAACCTCAGTGTACATTAAAAATTGAGCAGTTGAACAGCAGTCTGTAAGTGTCATGGCTTGAACCCTTGTGTCTGTCTGCCTCTGCTTGTTGGAAGCATCAGTCTGCTTTGATTTGCTCATCTCCTCTGTCTGCCTGTTACAAACTATGACAGACGATGTCTGAGGAAAGCTTGCTTTAAGATAGGAGTTCTCTCTTGAGTTGGTTCTTAGGTCAGAGTCATCATGACTTCGTCTTGAGTTTTTATATATACATCTGTTAAGTCTTCCAAAAACATGAGATATACATGTTTAACCTGTGTCAAACTTCTGAATGATGAATGCTCCTTTGTGGATTATATTTACAATGAATTGTTAAAGGGAATAAAACCCTTATATCCCCAGTATTGATTATTTTTTTTTTTTTTTGTTTTTTATTAAATCTAAAACCGAAAGAGCCCACTGAATGACTCCCTGTCCTGGTCCAGCATCTTCCTCTCAGCAGAAGTCTCAAAAAACTCAATCCCCTGCTTGGGCTTGACTTATGATCAGGTTTATAGACTTACTGCGTAAAAGGGCCTGTTACATACATCCCCTCTTAATGTAGTTTAAATCCTTAAATAAGAATGACTCATACATGCAGAATGGAGTGTTTATCCTTCTTGCAGACATCCATCTGTGATGACACTAGTCTGCTAAAGGAAACTCTGAAAACTAAAATCAAATGATGGGGTGCTCTGGAGGTGGAGCTGTCACAGTTGAGACGTAGGATAACAATCAGCTTGTTTAAAAAAAAAAAGGCTTGATTCAAGAGAAGTACTCCTGCTGTGTGGAGCACAAGAAAGTCAGCAATAGCTGAGCACCTGTGGCTGTTTGGGTTTGGCAGAGGCGGGTACAGCGATGACATGAAGAGCAAACTGTGAGGAGAGGTTGGCAGAGGTTGAGGAGATGAAAGCACTTGGCATATGTCAAACTTAAAACGGAAGTTAAAACCTGAGTGTGTGAAATAAAATGGAAGTATTTGGTAATACTGGAGTTTAAGTGATATATGAACTGCAGACATTTGACTCTATTGACCTGCTCAGGTCTAACCACAGAGTTTAAACTTGGTTATGGCCCAATTCCAGACATCTCAAAAGTCTGGAGTGTAAACAAAAGTGAAAAGCTGTTTCTGCAAGATGAAGTTTGAGACAGGGAGAGTTTGCCAAACTCTGGTATCAACATGTAACATCAAATGTATAATCTGTTAGTGGTTATGCTACAAACAAGGTGACTTAATTGTAATTATTACACTTTTATCACCCAGCACTTATTCAACATATGCAGAAAATAAAAGTAGCACCTGTCCTCTTTCTGAATCCCTTTAACAGCCCTCAAACACTGCCAAAGCTTGTAACATGCTGAGGTTTGTGCTTGCTTTGTGTCTGTTTTCCTCAATCTGACAGAAATCTTTTTTTCTCTTGCTCAGGTCCTCATGTGTTTCATCATCTCTTGCTAGTTTTCCCACCTGTTGTCTTCTTTCCTGCTGGAAAGTGGTCAGCCACAAGGTACCAAGTTTGTGCTGCTGTCATATGGTTTTGACCAATCAGAAACAAGTATACTGGGACAACGTGGTTTTTCCCTTCTGCCAGTATAAGGATTTGAAAGTGAATAGTTCTTGGTATTTCCGTTTTTTTTCTACACTTCCTGAAACCACCACTTGCGCAGTTGTGTTGTACGCATTCAGCAGGAGAGTCGCCAAGTCGCTGTGATGACGCTCAGCTCAAACAGTGTATCTCCTGGGTAATAAATTCTGTGTAATAAATTTCTAAAGTTTGTCCACAGCTCCATAGGGATTGCTGGAGGAGGCGGGATTTGAGACCTATACTGCAGCCTGTCACCAGAGTCTGCTGTTCTCAGGGTGGCTTCACCCAGGACGCCGTCCATTCTACATACAGTCTATGGATAAGACCGGGAAGTATGTATTTTTTTTGTCTCATGTGAATATACTTTGTTTCTTGGGGCTTTATTTTATGTATACAATGTTAATATGATTCTTTTGTGTATTTATATGTTCAGGATGACCACTTCAAACAAACTTGAGCACGTGAGGAAAAAATGTCACCTCGGGTCCTCTCAGTAGAGCGGGTCCTCGCAGTGGAGGTTTGAAGCCAGACCCCTCTCCCTTGCATCTGCTGTGTATGTGGTCATGTAAATGGGGACCCATGTTCAGGTAAGCCTGAAAACATGCACCTGAATCTCTAACCCTTAGGCCAAGATTTGCAAATGCTGGATCTAGTAGTTCTTTAGTTCGTTTGTTTTCTAATTCCCTGCTAATAGGTAAATAAAGGACTTGTCAAACACTCAGGATTTGTGGCTCTTTATCAGATTTATTATGACAAAGACTCAGCACTGCTTAGATTAGAGGGATTTCATTTTGGGGGCACAACGTAGGGAGGGAGGAACAGTTTATTTTTCTCAGAAGTACTCTAAACTCTGACTTACCATTACCAGATGGCCAAAGTAAAAAAGGCGTGAGACTTTACTTTCACGGAAAGCAGTTATAATATTTCCAGCACAATTTGGTCTAGTTTTGGTCAAATCAGGGAAACTAAAAACACCTAATGTGATTAAGAGGTTCATCCTGATGACTGCAAATACAATCATCTGATTAATTATCTGATGTCAGGGGACCATACAATCATGAAATCATTCAAGTCAAATCTGCTGATGTTACCTATCATTGTCAGGACTTGCTGTATACAACAAGTATTAATATCTGACAACGATCAGCTGACCAGCACTTATTCCTGCTGCCCATTTGTGCTCATTTCTAGTGCCTGCTCATATTTTTATCCATATTTTCTTCCTTTTTCTGTCTCTTTGATTGTATGCCTGAGGAATGTGTATTTTTGAAAATGGATGTCAGCAAGAGGGACGTCTGGATTTAATAGAGATTCATTACTTTGATTGATGCTGCAAGAATCTGCCACTCTCTGCAGACATTAGAAGATTCAGCTACATGCTTTATGGTTTATAAAAACCTCAAAGGAAACCTCAAGTCCCTTTGTAGAACTCCCTGGCGCTTTCTCTTGTCTTTCAACTTGATCTTGACAAATGGACCAGAATAGGATTTTTTTTCCCCCTGCAAATAAAGTTAGTGGGAAGGCTTTCTGGAATACTTTCTCTGCTTTTATTGGCTATGTTGTACTCAGAGGCATGATCGATAGGATCAATATTGTAAAAGGGATATATTTGGGTCTTTAATCATCTGAGAGATGCGTGAGTTGCATACAAGACCTGTAGAGGCAGACGTAAGTGAAGTATCGCTGACTGATTATTGGAATGATTTGTGTTTGGGTAAGTTTGTTACCAAACGCGGTAATCGAGCTGTTAATGAAGCAGACATGAGGTTGCAGAAAGAGAAAAAAGAAAACCCCAGAACGAGGGTTTAATTTGTCAGCTTTGTTTTTCAAACATGCGGCAGTTTACTTTCATAAATCTGAACCCCTTTGCCCGTGGTGGTGCTTTGTATGCAGAGGATTTAATAACAACATACGCTTTTTGCTTTGGTAAGGCTCTCTGAGCAATACTGCTCTATTCCAAAAACAATTTAGAATTAATGAAATGGCTTACTGTGGGTTCCATGCATATAGTTCAGGGGCGGAATAACAGAGTGAGTAGTTTTTCACATGGGTACCATAATAGTGCAACCCTCAGGGCTGACAGTGAGTCATAACACTTCCTGAATTACATATCATGGGCAGGAAATTCCGGACACCTGAAAAAGGAAGGAGTCTCAGAAAGAGCACCCCACAGAAAATCATTTCTCATTTGCTATCATTTTCTTTTCTCTCGCTGTTCAGTTCGCTCAGACAGATTCAGGAGGACGGTGCAGAGAGGGCCGGTTAAGAGCCAGGGTGATAATTTATACTCAGGATGAAAAAGTTACTATTTTCTCTTCTACTGGGGGAAACGGGCCCACCCATTCGAACTCTCTAGACACTTTTTCATGGGGTAAATAAAATGAACGATATTCACAGGAGTATTAAATGCAGATCAGGACACTTACAAGCAGATTACAGGAAAACAGATCAAAACTTATTAAGCTAGCTGGTTAAAACAAGCTCCTGTATGCTACTGTTTTTTTTCTTGTGAAAAATATGTCAAAGTTTAAATGGAAAAATGTTACAAATTAAGATTTTATCAACCAAGTCTACAAGGTTATAGAGATTTTAAGTGGTTTCCAGATTTCCAGCTCCTTTTTTTGGTCTAAAAGTTGACAGCTTCAAAGGCGCCAACCACTGCCTGAACAGACACACACTGCCTGAACAGACACACACTGCCTGGCATGACTGTTCCTCTACACAAGCATGCACGCGCACAATGTACTCTGCATGAAACATAAATACAGCCACATTATGAACTACAATCACAGCCAAAAAACAACACATACAAAAACACACACTGAGAAACTACTGCTGGGGGCAAAGTGATATTCTCTACACCAAACATGCAAAACACACAGCTGCAGTTACGACTGCTTTCTCTGCCGGAATATACCGGCAACACTGAACGCTGATAAATGATTCATGGCATTTCCATTCTTTCCATGAGCTATCTGGCTTGGTTGTAAAAACTGTTGTCTTTGTTGTACTCCGACAGTGGGCACACAAATGCTCACAGAGTGCATACTGCAATTGGACTATAAAAACTGTGCAAATGGTACAGCCAGATGCTGCCAATAATGAGGATTCTGCCTTTTGTTTAAAATCACTGTTGGTCAAAAAAAAAATGGATGCATGTTCTTGTCGTTTTGTTTTCAGCCAAAAATGTAGTCAGTGACAGGGTGAAGACTCAAATCAGCCACCTGTACACAGCTGTTAAAACAGCTAAATGCATGTTAAGGTGAGAAGAGAGACAGACAATATCCTCTGCTTCAAGGGATCAACCCTGTTAGTCCTGTTAGTGACTCCTTTCTGCAGCAGTGACAACAAAACCACCAGAGTATCATTAATAAAAGTATTGCTCATCCTCCATTCAGTGGAAGAGTAGCAGATTTGATTGTTTGTTTGTCTGATGTCAGGTGTTTAAAAAGTAAATTTCCAAGATTGTAAAGCCCAAATTCACGCCTCCTGAGGACAAGTGTTGCAAATTAGCACGTGCTAAAACACTCAAACAATGCATCTGGTTTGTCCAGAGTAATTGTGATGTCCACATCAAATAAACAATACATGAATAAATTCATCTGCTTAACTTGTTTATTTTCCAGAAGTGTGTATTGAATAATTGCCTCACAAATTATAACACTTGTTAAAGTCGTTTTTCAGTTCTGACTAATGCAAGATTCTCCTCTAATGGCTTTTCTGCCACAACTCCTCTGGGTAAAGTTTTCACCATTTTCACTAACTTTTAATCTGACAGCACAAGCAGGTCAAACCTCAGCATCCATTAGCTGAGTCATGATGAAAAACCTACAAAATATTCATCAGCTTTATGGTGCTTTAAGTGGTTTAGCAAGAAACATAAAACATAAGCTTGAGCTAGGCTAGGAAGGTGACAGTGATTAGTTTTTGTAGTGCTATATAATGCCCATCATTGATCCACATAAAACATTCTGTTTTTAATTTACTCTGGTATTTTCGGTTCATGTCAAATGATCCTCTGAGGATTTTCTAAATAAACTTGTACAAAACGGTCATGGCTGGTAGTTCCTAGTTGAATTCAAGAGTAAAACACAGGCTGTAAGGAAGCTTGTGTAGCTGTTTTCACAAGTGACCTATGTATAAAGTAGGGCTGTCAAAGCTGACATCATAATATCCAGTTAACACTTGCCATTTTTTTTTATGTATTAAGTATTGTATTAAGAACAAGGAGCATGCAAACCTCCTTGAAATTAAATGGATAAAAAAATAGTCTTTTGAGTGACAAATCTGGCTCCAAAACACTGCCGGACAGTTCTCTATAAGTGCTATTGCAGTTAATTGTGAGTAAAACCCCATGAGCAATCATTCAATTAGTTGTGATAAAACATTTCATTGATAAACGGCTGTAGTATAAAGTGATTTACAACAGATGTTGTATTATTAAAGTTTGTGTTACAGTAAATGTAGTGTAGAGATTAAGAAAATTAATAGATAAATAAATAGGTGCTCCTTTCACTCATATTTACGGTAAGAAATGAAACTCGTGAGTCATATGTACATATACTGGTTATTAAACAGGATCCATGTGGATGCCATATTTGTATTAATACAAAGATAAAAACGCAACAGTTAGCTAGCCACTAATGCTGTGTTCGAGTCACCTCAGAAGTCAGATATCAAAGCTGGGAATGGTGTCACACCCAAGTTACCAGCATTTCAGTTACCAAGTCAGAAAAAAGCTAAATCAGAGGCGGAAACAAGATGGCTACATCCACAAAAGCAAGGACAAGGCAAGCGCTAAAGTAACTTTCGTAGATGTAGCCATCTTGTTTCCACTTCCGATTTTGCTTTCTTCCAACTTGTTAACTGAAACACTGGTAAGTCGGGTGTGACATCATTCCCAGTTTGGACCTCTGACTTCCAAGGTGACTCGAATGCAGCATAAATACTCTGACTTGATGCTCATTGGTGATTATCATCGGGGTTCACAAGAGTTGATCAGGATGAAATCAGAATAAAAGAACAACACTGAGGGACAGCAAAGGCGGGTGAATTACTGATTGTGCCAAATGATGTGAAAATAAGCATTTAAACCGTGATGAAAACAAACATCTTTTTCTTTTATACACAAAGTGCTTTACAAAAACAAGAAACCAAGTCATACCTCAGCTAACATCATGCTGGTTCATTTCTGCAGATTAGCGTGCCAAAGTTTATATTAGCAGGAAGCACAATGGTGTCCCAGCGACATCCTACAGAGCTGCTGACTGCATGACTCACTTCTGAATACATTTGATATTTTTGTTTTATATGGCAGAAAATAGAGCCAGCATGTTGGTGGATCGGTTGTCGCTCCCACCTCACTCGCAGAAATGTTCCTGGCATGCTCGTGTTGTGCCGGTTTCCTTCCTTCAGGTGTTTTGGCTCATTCCCACAGTCCAGATACACGGTCATAAGGCTAACTGTGTTGCTGCTAGAATATGAGTGGGAATAATCGTCAATTTCTGTGGGTCAGCCCTCTGATTGACTCTTTCCAGAATGCACCATGCCTCTTGTCGAGTGAAAGGTTTAACTCTGAAAAGAGAGCTAGAGAGATGCAGTTGGTGATTTTGTAATTTGATTACCAAAGGGTTACAAAGTCATAGAGGGTTTTTAAAATTATACTCACAGTTGAAGCGCTTGTAGAAACGTCGTTTGTCTGAGTGCAAACAGCACATTTTATGATATTTTGTCAGGAAACAACGTGATTCCCATCCCTTGAAGCAAAGCTGTGGGTGACTGTTTTTCTGCTAAATCATATGACTGACTCCCCTCACATGGCCTAAAACACAGTCATACAACTCCACGTGTGTGTGTGTATGTGCACACACACTCACACATTCAGATACACACCTCCAATGTCACAAGTGCAGAGCAGGGCGCCCCAAGCACTAAGAGGGGGAGCTTAGGGCCCTCTATGAGCAACAGAGCACAACGGACAGAGAGAGAGATAGAAGGGGGAGAGAGAGGAGCGGGGAGAGAGAGAGGGGACGAGGGGCAGCGCTCTGAGCCACAGTGCAGTCACAAGCAACGAGTGATGAGAGAGGACAAGGTCACAGATCATAGACGAGGGAGATATGGGCAGTCATGTATGGCAACATACCTCCTCACTACGACTCCACCAGAACAGAAAATAGAGCACATAAGCTGAACCCTGTGACACATCTGTGCACATGCTCACAGCTCCGCATTTATGAAAAAAGATTTCGCTTGTACCCAAAAGACAAAAACAACCCACACAAAATTAAGCGGTTTGATTTATTCATCTATTTATGCTCAGGGCACAAAACCTTTGTTGATATAACATGCTAATTTCTGCATGCTAATATTCAAGCTATTCAGGCTTTTGTTAGCTTATCGCCTCATATGCTATGCTCTTTTTATTTGTAACAGAAGAGCACTCTCTCAAAGAGTTCTGCTTTCAGATCCGTATGCCTTAACCTCACTGGTGCCCCCGACAGTCAATAGTAATATCACATGAGCTGACCTGAGTACAGGGCCTAGAGGCAGTTTGTTAAGCTGGTTCCCTGGTGAGTGCTTTGCAGACGGGTGTTGCCCAGAGTTGAAGTCTATTAGTTCGAGTTTATTTACAGCCAAATGCCCAGAGACCCGCCTCTGTAATGTTGTTTGGGGGAAAATAAGAGCTGAAATTGAATGAAAAGCATCACACCACATGCATAATTCATAGATATCATTATCAAGCGCATGCAGACGCACAGATCAGCGAACACATAAAAAGCACAGAGAACACATACTCGAGAATACAAACGGGCGAAAACGTACGCACACAGGTCATTATGTGTGCTTATTATAAGGCCTTTTCAGTCATTTATCCTGGTGCTGAACTCGGGCCAATTTTCCCAGCATGGGTCCTACTTAAGCATAATAACACAACAGCAACATCACAGCAAGAGTTGAGGACGACTCTCGGACCATGTAAGCGAAAAAGGAAGAACAATAAAAGCTCATAGACTGTGTTTCCAAACTAGCACCAGTAAAACAGGTTCTCGGCACTTTCCCGGGAGAGGATCCTATTGCATTTAAACAGGGTATCTTGCCGAGCACGGCTGACAATGTGTTTGAAGTATTTGAGTGTGCGTCTGTATGTACAAAGGAATAGAGCAATTGAGGTAGAGAGAATCATGACGAAGGGTAATGAGAAAGGCGAGATGAAGGCAGGAAATTAGAAAGTGTGACAGATACAGTGAGAGGCTTGGAGGAAAAAAATAAAAAAGGAGCGGGAGGTGGAAAAAATGTATTTTCTCTCTGTATTTGGCAGCATTGTACCTCGTCTACCTCTCGTGGGGCCCTTTGACCTTAGACTCTCTCTGATGTACTTTTGCAAACCTTAGTTAAGCAGCTCACGGAGCCCCTGCACACACACACACACACACACACACACACACACTCAGTCGGGTTGTTTTAGAACAAATTGGCTTTAATACTCTGATGTATGCATGCACACATTTGCACACACATGCCACACACATTTTTGGACTGCCATTAAGAGTGCTTACTGAAGCAGTACCCTGGTGAGGAGAGAATTGAGCAGGATTCTCCAGTGAATAGTCAGAGATTCTGGTTTCATTCAGGAGACAAATGAAGCGTGAGCAGTCTGAAGGGCGCACACCCACACTTAAAACACACGTACACACATTTAGTCCTGCGCCGAGCATATAGACACTCGCACAGTCCTCGCGAAGCAGGATGTTTACACACATACACACACACACACCGCGGCTAGTGCTCAGTGCACTGTGACACCCAGCGAAAGGATGGAGCTTCAGAGCACTTCTTAATTATTGTGAGGCAGCCAGCTGTGTTAGCCAGGGCAAGAGAGGAAGAAAGACAAGGCGAGAGCACGGGCCTGACATGATCTAACATGTGCACACACACACACGCAGACCCACACACACACACACACGGAACCTGCCCGCATCTTGAAGATGAACAGTGGTTGTTAAGTCTCTCAAACTCCAGCAGAAAGCGCTCACTGATTGATTGGGAATATACTTCACACACACTTCAGGCTGGTAAAATAACAGCTAAGGGAGCGAGAGCGGAAGGAGAAAACTCCAGAAAGGAGGAGGTATTAAAAAGAGATGAGAGATGAAAGTGAATGGAGATGGCTCTCTAATGCTTTTCCTCCTTCCCTCCTGAGATCTGTGAGCAAGTGTGTGTGTGTGTGTGTGTGTGTGTGTGTGTACTTCTGTGAGTGCGCAAAGAGTATAGAGAGCTCTGTGAAAGATGAAGAGCATTGTTTGAGACGTGCTCTTGTTATGTTGTGCGCCGTATTCGTAGACTTCTCACACTCACTGAAACTCCCACTGCTCTTTCAACCTAATTGAAGCCTGCTCGCTGAGACGCCGTGACGTGTGATGTGATCAAAGGTTAGCGCACAGAGGAGGAATGATGTGTAATTTTCAAATCGATTCAATATTGTGTTATTTCTCATCTTTACAGTTTCATCAGCGTCAAAGAAAGTTTAAAACAAGTGTATGAAGTTGTGCTGAGGCTGCAGGCGGTAAATAAGAGATCTAGTGTGGTTGGCAGGGATCTTTTTATACTTCTGATGCGTCATTTTTTTTCACAGCGTACTCTGGAATCAATTATATACACAGAGTTTATTTTCATTTTAGCTCTCCCCGGGGGCCATTCGCTTGCCGAACAATAAGCAAGATGGCACAAGTACCTGCCAACCTCTTCGAACACTTTAAACAAGGATCAACACAAAAGGCAAACAATAAAGTGGGGGAATTGCTCCTTTAGTAGATCCTTAATGAAGAAAAGCAGTTTTATTTCAACAAGTCATTCATTCAGCCTCCTTTTTTTAAGAGCTAACCTCAGCTGTGCGAGACCTTAGTGGACACTTTCGAATAAATCAGTGCACACATAATAAAGCTGTCTCATCCATCCTGAACTCAGGGTATATGTTTGTGTGTGTGTGTATGTGGATGTATGTGTGTGAAGTTGCAGGTAAAAGCTCAACCAGCCTGTCTGAGAAAGTGAAAGAAACAGAAAGAAAGCAAGACAGTTAGAGACAGAGAGAGAGAGAATCCCCCCCGGCTCCAACAAACCTTTATCCTCCATGCTTTATCCTCAAATAGTGCTGTTCTCAAAGTTCAAACACCTGGCAGTGATTCTTGCCTTCTGATTTATTCCTCCTCCATATTTCCACCTTGGCCCAATCCTCTGTTCTCTCCCCTGTGTTATCTTTCTTCCCTTCCTTCCTCTTCTGATTATTTTTTCCTTAAAGCTTTTTCCTTTCCTTTAGTCTAAATCACACTTCGTTAACAGTCTCTTTGATAAACCATGTAAATAAGTCCAGTTTCGGTCTCATTTTGCTCTAAACTGAAGCCCTTCTGCCTTTTAATTATTCACTTTTATGAAAACTAAACATTGTTTTAATGTGCTATTGAAGCTAGCACCTGTTAATCAAGATACAGCAGTTGAAGTGGGAGACCGAAGCATATATTTACACCTGTGTACACACACACACACATTCACACCCTCACACTCGTGGATGTTTGTGGTTAGAAATGCACAAACACAAACACAAGATGAAGGAACGAGTGGCAGAGCCTTGGGGTGGCCTGGAGCTGTTTCCCAATCAACGCCACTGGGGAGAACAAGAGAGACCTTCAGTTTCTACACTGGGAACTCTGAGTGGGCTTCAGACGAACACACACATACACACCTACACATACACACACACTTACACACGAGCACCGAGATGCATACATCCGCCCACGGATAGTCTCCTCTTCAGAGGAACACATTTAAAACCATATGACATGTGAGGGCGTCTCTGATCAAACTGGCGACAGTCTGACGTGACTCATGCACGTACACAGAAACAGTCTCTGAATTCCTGTTTGAAATATACAGATTTGCATTACACACCGCGCACACAGGCTTGGAGGGGAAAGAAAAATGATTATATTTTCAAACGAAATCTTCTCTCATTTATCTGCTCTGTTTTTGACATTGGGATTTTAAAGAAAGTCGTCTTTACTGACAATTAAATCAAAATCCTGCTTTACTGAAAGGTGTTGAACCCCGGTACTTAACAGCCCAGTGTGATGGCCTGAACACAGACAGACGTCAATCATTGAGAATTAACTTATTTAGAGTCTTAGTCATGCAGCTTAGCCTTCAAAGAGCTATACTGTTGTAACCCGACAGACTGTTTTTACTACACATCCATCGTAAGAGAAATATTTCACATCCATCTGGGCAGCACCCTGCAGATGGTGTTTGGGGAAGGTAGAGCCTCTCCAAAACCATCAAAACGAAGAAGCTCTGAGGGTGATGCACAAATGTTCCATCTTGTCATGTTCATTACAGGCCAAACGGAGCAGCAAAACATATGATGTGGCAGGTGTGTGCTGCTACCATGGAGTAAACTACAGAATTAACTATAATACAAGTTCAACAGGTACTTGTCCTATAGGTTGGCTGTAAGCTTTGAATATTTCAGTCCAAAGACAATTCTCAAACATGGACTTAATTAACATAGCATCTGCATATGACATATAAAGTAACACTCTCTATCAAGCTGCAGTAATAAACCTCTGCAGTGAGCGTATTTCACCAGCTCTGATATAACTGCTGTTATTGTTGCATCCATGGTAATCTCATTGTTTACAGGTATGCAGCTGCCTCTTTCTGCCACAACTTAACATGCCATTTATCACTTCTTACTCCTCATATCACACTAATTAGCCCGCTTTTCAAGGTACAGAATTTTACTGTGACAAAACAGGGAAGTAATACATTTGTTTTTGTTAGAGATTAAATGACATTTTACTGAAAAATAAATAAATTAATACTCTGAATATTTTAGAATTCATCCATTACAGTAAGTGTAGTAATATTATTTAGTAGAAATAGAAAATCCTTTTGCAGTTAACATGGTACGGCTTCAAATTACAGTCTTCCTGCTTGTGGCCTGATCTGCTTTTATTGGTCGAAGAGGAAAATGGGTAGTAAATGACAGAGAGTTTAACAAACATCCAAACTATTACGAAATAGCAGTAACGTAAATAACTCTAGGTCATAACAATGAGCTTGAATTCTCAGGATTCTTGTGTAGAAATCACTTTCAAGTAGGATGCAGAGTAAGAAGAATTGGTTATTCCTTGGCTGTGAAAGAGAAACTCATTTTGTGTTTCTCTGTTTATGTGTGTTTTTCTAAGTGGACAGGGATTAATAAAATTGATTTCTGTTTTAATACTAAAAAAATGATTCATCAGGCTTTAGTATGGTCCATTTGCTGTGGGCGGCCCCTTGTCTCGCCAGGCCAGCCTCTGTGCAACAAAATCTGGCCTCATGACAGGCTGCTACATCAAAACAACCATAGAAGGGCACAGAGTGGCTCTCCTGAAAAAGATAAAATAAATGAAAATAAACCTGGAAGTACAAACTTTAGAGAAGATCAGGACAAAAGCATCACTGTATGTAAGATGACTACCAAAGAGATAAAATATTGTAGAGATAGAACAACTCTCCAAAACCATTTTACAAAGCATCACACAGGTATGCAGTCTGCATAGACACACAGTCTGAAACAAAGCACCTGGCCGAAGACGTGCCGCAAGCGCAGCGTCAATCAGATCCACCGCGCTGACAAGGCGTTCCCAAGCACATTTTGGTATTTTGGTGAGCCGCGCAGTCCGGCGTAAGTATCCCCCCTCCCTAACTCAGCTCCTCCCGGCAGCATAAGTCATAGACGGGGAGGAGAGAGGGCGTGGAGTCGGTTTAACACAGCCGAGACCTGTTTTCACCAATCACATAAGCTCCTCTCCTTGCCTTTAAATCCGCCACCGGCGAGGCGTATTACTATTTTCATGAAGTAGTCAAAGAGATCAAGAGATGTCTGAAGACAGTTATGCCACACGATGGCGACAGAGGGCAGCTGCTCAACAAGTGTCCTCCACACTCTCTCATCTGAGCACAGATAGATTTGGTGTGCGTAATGTTGGACCCACTGGTAAGACAAACATCCTTTTCCACAAAAAAGACACTCACATAAAGTTGCATATATTCAAACCTCACGTGACAAAGGTGGGTTGAGCGCACAGATCACAACATAAACTCCAAAAATGGCATTAAAATCGGAACCATCTGTGCGTAAATGACGCATCGCGCTCCGTGGCCTGGCTCTTTCTTTCATAGATGTTGGCATATAAAATAAATTTGGCCCACAAAACTGAATATTATAATATCCGTATGTCGGCTTAAAGTAGATAACGCATCTGAGCACTGAAACAAATCAGCTGTTCAGCCGCAGCAGCAAGCAAGACGGACAGAGGACACGGAGACGTGTCCAGGTCGAGCTGTGCGAGAAATAAGAGGAAGAAAGAAAAGGAGGGAGACACATTACATATCTTGTTAACTTCATCATGTGTGTTTATTTACTAGATATTTAATTTAATTTGATGCAGTTTCAGCTGTATTGATTCGGTCAGGTTGTGTGCCCAAACGCGTGCCAAACGCGCTCATCAGATCAGATATAGATCAGAATATATCGATATAGATCTAAGTGTATGTGCTGACTCAGATTAATAGTTGATGATGATTATTTATTGCACTGAAATGCTTTCAGCGCACGTTACACGCCGGTGGCGAGCACGAAAATGTCACTGCGCCGGCTGATTCTGTCAACACCTCCCCCTGCCACGCCACCACGCCCAGCTTGGCGGATCTCGGCTCGCCTCCGTGCGACTCAGTCCACGAAAATACCAAACTCGCCTTACGCCGGGTTCCACCAGACGAAAATACAACTGCGCGGGGCTCGCCGCCCTCCGCCGCCTCACCGGCGCGAACGAAAATAGAGCCCACAGTCTGAAACAAAGCACCTGGGAGAAGGTGTTTACCTTTAGCTAACCATCCAGCTTTCTGCATGACCTGAAACCCCATGAGGCTGTTGCGGGTTTCATATACCTCTGCACAGCACAGTCGAAAATGAAGCCTCCAAAGCCTCATTAGCAATCCCTGCTGTTTTTTACAGACATGCAAACATTTCAGTGAAGTGGCCATTCATGAACTTTTGCAGAGTTGAAACACAACCTTGCATCTGCAAAGCCCAGGTTTTTATCAGACCTGTTTTGTCTTGATCCGCCAGATCTCAAAGGGACTGAACTGAAGGACTTCATCAATTAACATTCATAGCTGTTTGTTTGTGTGTTTCATTGTTCTTCAATGTGGACCAAATGTTGTGTTATAATGGTGTTTTCATTAATAGCTGGGGTGTAACATTATGAACACCTGGCTAGTGAACGGCACAGTGGATGTAGGAATCCAATTAGCCAGTTGGTACTATATGTTAGTACGTTATAGTATGTTAGTACTACTTATTTCTGACCTGGGCCTTATTAAATCTCGACCGAAAACGTATTTATTTATGCTGGCTTTTGATTCCCAGTATTGTGGTGACCCTTTCCTTTATTTTGTTGCTTTTTATTGTTTTCATTTATTCATTTTAATCTACTATGGATTGTAAGGCACTTTAGTTCACCGAAACGGTTGTTGTAAAAGGCTGTATAAAGAACATGGAAGACAGACATGCAGCATCATAAAAGTGGTGTTGACAGTTTTAGAGGGACGAGTGAGATTAGTTTTAAAAATTCATATAGTCTATTGATCATTTTTAGAAACAAAAAATAAAAAATAAATTCATATGATTGAGGTTACATGCACACAGAAACTGGGTAATCATATGCCTTTAGACGTGATATGTAATTATATTATTCCCTGATTACTGCAAATGGTTTGCACAGCTGCCAATAATGTTATTTTTTATTTTTATTTTTTTATAACACAAGCCCTAATGTTCCCTCTGTAATTCAATCAATCAATCAATCAATCAATCAATCAATCACTCTTTGTTTGTTCAGCATCAAATCCCAACAAACGTTACCTCAAGACGCTTAACTAAAAAGCTGGTCCAGACCACACTCTATTTAAAAAGACCCAGTGTAAAGATGGGATCAGATTGAGCCCCATCTTGTAAGACGCAACCCACTCCCATTCCATCTTCAACCTCATGAGTGAATCACTTTACAGCATTTATCAAGTTAAAGTGGAGAACGTCCTTTAACAGGCAGAAACCGCGAACAGAACCAGACTGATGTGAGACAGTCATCTGCTGAGACTGAGCTGGGTTTAGAGAGGGGAGAGAGGGAGATGGAGAAAGAGAGAGATGGATAGAGGAGAGACTGATAGAGGGAGATGGAGAGGGAGTGAAAGAGAGATGGACATAGGAGAGACTGATGCGCATAGTAAAGCAGCTAAAACTCAGTATCTCTGTTGTTGATTCATGACTAGGTTGAGCCCATTCCTATGCAGGTAGTCAGCAGCAAAATCCTTGACACACATGCAAATACACTCAGTGTTTGTTAATCTCAAAACATTTTACAGATAAAAGAGTAAATTAAATTGAGACACACCAATTAAATTCAATTAACTGTGCATACTAACTTAATGTTTTCGAGGCAAGGTCTGCAGATGTGTACCTGAACCTTACAAGCAATACCAATGAGTAGACAATAATATATCTACAGTGAATGCACAAAAGCACAATGTAATACAAAACAAAAACTTTGGGAGTTAAATAATTAAAGCATCCAAGCGGTATTAAATGCAGTACTGTTGAATCTGCAGAGGCAGATGGCGAGTGGGAAAGGGGTCATGGAAGCATCGCCCCATGAGGTAGCTATAGAGAGTAAGACTGCATGGAAAATAAATCATGACCATTAAGGAGCATGAACCAAACCCCCAAGGTGAAAGTGGAGAAGTATTCAAACACACATTTTGCAGATTGTGCAAACAAAGACTATTTTTAATGAATAAGAGGGACAAATCCAATGAGCAGTGATGCGGTACAGTAACCAGCAGGAGTCTGGTTAGAGTTGACAAATACCTCACAGACTGTACAATTCAAAGTAGTAGGACAAGGATTCGGTCTGTAGCTAACAGTTTACCATGAGTAGTCATAGAAACCAAAATGTCATGTGTTGTGACAGTCTTAGAACAACCATTTCTTATGTCTCGAGTCCATAGGCAGAAGTTGTCCAATACTACCCAGATACAGCCATGTAGCAAAGCTCCTATTGTGACTGAAATACCCCTGGAAATGTAATTCTTGAAACTGATGATAAAAATTGGGAATAAAACTATATCTTATTTATGAATTTCGTGTGCAACTTGGCTCCTTATTTACATGATCATCTGGGCCAGATTTGAAGGTTAGGACAGTAAAGCAGGTCAGAGAGTTTTAATAAAGAAAACTTGAAAAATTACAAATAAATGATGTAAAATACAAATAGAAACATTTCACAATTAGAGCTTTTTTTCTGCAGAGCTCGAGTAGCTCATTAGCAATTCGCCTCTGAGTCGTGGGCAGAGACAGCGCTGCTCTGCATACTGGTCTTCATGCTAGGTTGTAGCCTAACATTGCTTGTGTAGTAAAAGTTGCAGGTAACATAGGAGCTATTAAGCTCTCAGAGACACTAATGTATTTGGGGGCATAATAAAAGTTAATATCATAATTAGCTTTCTTATGAGCACTGCAATCCGCTACAGACACGCTTGTTCCGCGATAATCGTCTCTATTTCTCCTGAGCCTGGCCTGCATAGCGGGGCTCCAGGGGCGAAGCTTGGATTGGTTACGTATGAAATCTCACTGTTTCTGAACCTGCCGTCTGGGTCTGCCAGAGATACACAGCGATTTGAATGAAGAAATACTCAGAAAAGCAATTTTGCATTTAGTTTTCTCATGATATGTCCTGTAGCATTAGAAAAATGCCATATGAACATACAAAGAACAAGAAGAGGGTCTTTAAACATATTTATTTACAGGGGCGGCAGTGGCTCAGAGGTGAAGTCAGTTGTCTTCCAATTGGAAGGTCAAGGGTTCAATCCCAGATCCCACTGTCAACATGCCAATGTGTCCTTGGGCAAGACACTTGCAATCATCTACCCTGTTGGCTGCATCCAGTAGTGTCAGTCAAAAAAGCAAAGGGCCCTATTAGGGGTGTAAGGGTACACATAGTTTTAACTGTTTCAGTACAGGACTTATGGTACACTGTGCATGCATACTGAGCTAAAATCCTAGTTCCCACATGGCCATAAGACAGAAACAGACTACACATATGGACATTCGTTTCCTGTGTTTCAAGAGGCTCATGCAATCAGCAATCCATCCAGCAGTTGAATGTATTAACAGTGTATAGATTCATTCTGTATACCTCTATAATTCAAACATGTCTTTGTAAGTATATTGTTGGTGCCCTTTGCATCTTTGATCATTACTTCCTTTGTTGTAAGCTGTAGGATCAATGAAGTTCCTTATTTTATTTCTCACTCCACAGAAATCAAGTCATTTTAAGTTTCTTGTACTTTTGTATAGATTTTCAATCATCTCTCCACCACCGTTGCAAACCCACTCTCTTACAAACAAGAGTGAAAATAACTCTAAAGTTGTGAGTCATTCAGTGTTTTGTAATTGTACTTTTACAGGGCTGGAGTGCCACAAAGATCTTATTGGAAAGCAGTTGCTATTACTCGGACCTTTTGTCCAAAGAATAACACATTTAGCAGCTCCAGGTCAAGACCTTCAGTACAGAACCTTGCACCCGTACCCAGAACACAACAGGAAGTCTGGATGCTTGCAGCTTTAACAAGCCATATCAGATATTATGTTTTTGCTGTTGTGTGTTTGAAAAGTCTTCAGACTGGGAGGCTCTTTTAGTGCTTTCTTTTAAGTGCTGAAACTTCTCTGAGACCTCTAGACTTAGAATCCTAGCCAAGTCTAACTTGAACATTTCCAAGTCACCATCAAAAGGAGAAAAAAGAATAAACATTTAGTGATTGATATTATCTTTAATTACACCTGAAAATGTGTTTATTACTTCATAAACAGTCACAGTTGACATTAGCCTTTAATTAAGTTGCACCCATTGTTTTCTTTGATTTAAGTTTGTGTATACAAGAGCTTATCATCGGCATAAGAGTTGACTTAAGGTAGAGGAAATACAAATGTTGATACTCCTCTGGATTTTGAAGATCTAAATGACTGGGGGACATAACTGCGATGAATTTTAGTTTCAACTGAATGTCATTGTCTTATCCTGTTACAGTAAGGTTCTGTAAGAGATATGGGATGTGTCAGACCAGCATTTACAATATTCAACATATTTTACCTCAGGCAAAAGCACATTAAAGATAAACAGGCTTTCGTTGTTTTGATGATACTGAACATGAATTAGAGCATCTGAACATTGTCGGAGTAGACTTTGGGACTTGCCCTGCTGCTTCAAATGTGGCGGTGGGAAATGGTGACACTGAAAAAATAAAATAAAAACAACAGGATTAGAAACTGATGGGTATATGAAATAAATGTGTATAAAGAAATCAATAGCAGACTAAACATTAACTCAGTGTAGGAGTTTTAACACGTTAATTGAATAATGTTTGACTTGAAAATGATAATACTGATAAAAGTTTTTTCTTTTTTCATTTGACTTAACTCATGTATCACATGTTATATTGGCAGGAAGACCCTGCATCCAAAGTTAAAGGGATATTTTGGCGTAAAATTAAGTTAGGGTCAAACACACTATAATAGTAAGACACCCCGTTGAGAGATGAATGTTGCAGACCGCTTGCTTATCTAGTTATACCAACTTTAGTAATGGCCGCAGATAGCAATACAGAGAGCCACGCGCTCAACCAAAAAGCCACTCTATAGCCACAAATAATGCTCAGAACAGCACCTAACTTCATCAACAGTACATATAGTGTCCCAGCCAAAGTACTAGCCATCAAACATATTTTAAGTTTTGCCTGATTTCTTTAGCAAAGAGACAAAACACAACTCACCCACTCTCTCCCAGCAGCTGCTTGTTTGTACGGAGATGTCTGGACAAGTCCATCAACTGCAGCGGGAGGACGCAGCTCAAGGAAGAACATTTATGTCTGTGTGTAAAAACCCTTTGTTAGCTTTGCAGAATACTGCACAATAGGACATAACCAAGCTTATGATTCCTAATTTCATTAAGTGTTGGTATTGACACTGGCAAACCTGATTAGAGAATTGGTAAACTAGCCAAATAAACATCTGTATGTTCTGTTCCAACTCCACTAGTTCTAATATCAGCTTTTAACATGCCAGGGGCTTTATTGTATAAGGATCCAGAGCAGCAGCTGAGAGGTACTCAGAGCTGTCAATCACATCAATCATTAGAGTGTCTCTGTGAGGACAATGAAACCACCTCTATAACAGGGTGGAGAGGTGACTGCTAGATGTGTTCGTCATAAAATCGGAAGTGATATTCCAAAGTTGAAGATTGAAATGAGACAGAAACTGCTGTGATGTTAATTACCACTTGCTGGGAAAGCTTAGTCATTATTATTAACAGATGTCAAGAACTGCTTATAGAGTGAAGCTTTTAGCAGACTGATGGGAAAAAAAAGGCTCAAAAAATTCTACTGAACATGGACCTATATTATACCTATGGTGAATGCACAGTCCTGCAGTTTGCACTATTAATTCACAGTAAACACCTGACAAAACAGTTGAAAATATTTTTTTTGTAGAAAGTATTGCTATTATCAAACAAATTATAGCATTCTACATGATTCATTTCACATGTTTTCTGCTGTAACAGGAACAGCTATTTACTGTAGTCAAAAGAATTTCAACGAATAATTGTCATTTTGTTCACGTTATTTTCTTGTTCTCTGCATGGTTACATGGTTCCACTGTTTATAATGGAAAATAACTGTTTAAACTACACTTTACAGTATATTTTTGTGATTAGTTTACATTTAATTTGTTTGAACATAGTATGCACAGTATGCACTAAATTACTGAGTGTACAAAGAGACTTAACATGCTTTAAATCTGCAATTCATTGGTAAAATAAATTTACCAATAAATAAAACCCAAGTAAGAGCTGCAGAAACCCATGACTTGTATTCAAGTCAATTGTCTAAATGTTTAATAAACAGTGTCCATCTATTTTGATAGATCCAATAGATTTCAATGGGATTAAAGTGACTCTTTAATATTAACTTCCTGTGTTTGTCATTTGGTTTAAATGGCTGGTTAATTTGTGCAAATATCTGTAAACAGTTGGTACTCATTACAATCACTTTTTCCCCTTTTCTTCCTCAGAGCAACACAAGAGAATAATCAACATATTTTTCATACACGTTGAATTTAAAATTGCACTTGCATGCTAGTTAAAAGACAAATATTAGTGTTTGTTATCGCCTTAAAAGAGGAGTGGAAAATTACAGTCTAACTTTAGGATACAAATGAAAAGTGAGCCATTTCGGAGCTCTGTTGAAACAACAAGAATGACAGTGTAGACCTCACCTGTTTGAAATATGACCCTTCGGTGTTATGTATTCAAACGTTACATCGGTGTTAGAATAGGCATGCACTTTACTTACAGTTTTCATCCTTCATTAAACCTGACTGACATATCTACAGGGGTGTCAAATGACTGATGAGCATTCACCCTTTTCCTGCTGACGTACCAGTGAGAGGAAAACTGCACAAGCACTTGTTTCCTGGGTATTAAATACTGAATCTTACTAAAGGTGCAATATGCTCATTTAACCCTTAGGCCCTTCTGTGTACATTTCTTGTTCTTTCAGATGGGTTTTTATGCCGTTCATTTTGGAAAGTAGGGCCCCAGGGCCACGGACAATAACTGCAAACATGTTTTAGATTAGGAAATCTGGAACGAAAAGGACATGATAAGAAACAGATACAGTTGTAATGTACATAATGATCCAAAGATGGGAAGAAAATTGATGATGAGGTTAAATCTATTGATCTGGGTCAATCCAGATGTTCCAACAATCGAACAATGATTCAGCCAAATTATTGGAAAGTAAAATCATCATCTGCATTGACCTCTTTATGATACGCTGCCACTGGATAATCAGCCCACCCGTCTCACAGTTTCTTCAAGGTGTGCTCAGGCATTGATCCCATGCTACCCCTTGCAATGAGCATTGGTACCATGACTACCACTGCCTGCTCAACCTCCTTTGACCAACTTTTTTTTTTTTTCATCAATAGCTCAACCAAAACTCAATTTTTCATCTTTAAAGGCTTGAGGCTTTGCAGTGATGTTGAAAAAATTTTTTTTTTCTGAGAGCCACACTATACCACAGAGCCACAACACTAAATCGCAGAGAAACAGCACTTAAGTGAAATGGTTTACAGGGGCAAGTCTAGGGGGGATAAACCAAAAGTTTACAAGTCCTAAAAGAGTAGCTTTCACTGTATTTAAATTCAAGGTGGTAGAAGGAATCAATGTATGATTTAAAAAAATAGCACTCAAAGAAAAAAGTGTGGCACTTCACACAAAAAACAATGGCCTTTGTTCTCGTGGTCATGGAGATGTTAATGTTTTAATTCAGATCTCTAATAAGATTGTGAAAAAGCTTCCATTTTATTTTCCCTCTGGCTGAATTATAAAAAAAGTGTGTCAGGCTGGTATTGTCTGAAATGGATCAAGGCTGTTGTATGAAAATGAATCAAGCTTGTATTGTGGCAGAATTTGAACAATATAGTCTAGTTGTTCAAGGAATCAATATGATATAGTACTGTGATGATATTTGTGCTGATGGTGAAGGATTGCTGTGCCAGTCCAGTGAGTTTCAAGACAAATGTTTTGAAGAGTGGTGTATAAAGTACCTAAAAGCCATACTTGAGTAAAAGTAGAGATATTGCTCCAGGAAAACGACTTGGGCAAAAGTAAAAGGACAGTAGTATTTATTTGAAAAACATTCAGAATATTGATCATTATGAGCAGATATTTGTAGCTGCAGAACACAAGTGTTAGTTATTTTGAGGCCTCGGGCAAACGCTACGGTGAGTAAGTGAATAAAATGATATCTAAAGCATTTCTTTTTGGTTCACAGAGGTCGCAGAGCTCAGGACAGAGCTGAGCGTTAATTATAAATAAGCACAGACATACTGTAACAACCACACCAGTATCTGCTCATCATCCATGTAAGCATCACATCAGAACTCAAAGTCTTATCAGTCAGACAGAAATCAAGAAAACGTACGCGCACCATCAACATAACAGCTGTCCTTCTGCCACGTTTCTTAAGTTTATTTCTGTTTACCACACTGTGCCCCCCACCAGTCTGCTCATTAATGCCAATAGATCCAGAAGAGCAGAGGTCCTCTGGTAACATTTTGGATAATAAACCTAACGAATGCAATGTGGCGCCTTATTTACATTCAAAATATATTAAAAACAATATGACAAATACAGGCCTACCTCGCATCTGCTGCTACCATTAAACAAAAAAATAATTATGAGTGTGAGACTAAATTCAGTGCATTATTGCTCAACATTATTAAGGGATTTACTTCCATCACACTCTTTCAGATAGTGTTAATACAGTGTAGTGTGTGCTCTATTTACCACTCATCATCTGCTTATCCCTTTCTCTTTCTCTCTCTCTATCTTCCTCTGGAGTCTCTCTCTCCTCTCCCCATTTTTCACCAGCACCTGCCGTCTTTCTGTCTATCTGAATTACACCGCCTGCTGTATGATCACACAATGACATGCTAATTAAACATTAGCATAGAAGAGCACAGTAATGAATAGAGATGTGGAGCATCTTATTGGTTGACATTTTTTGGAGAAGTTACCTCAACTTCCCATCCTTACTGCTGTTCTGAAACAAACATGAAGTGTCTTGTTAAGACGGCAGGCCACACTGTTGGTCCAAAAGCTTGGAGAAACAGCATAAACCTTCATTTTCTACCACAGACATGGGCTGGTTGTCCAGTGAGATGGATTCAGCCGGTATCTGTGAAATCTTTTGGCCTTTTCGCTCTCTTCAGGAGATCCGTCCTTCCTTTTTTAAAGGCCAGAGTTTGATGCTTTGGGGGCAGCATCTTTTCCCTCTGTTGCTTTAGTAAATACAACTCATTCTACTGCATGTTCAGTTTTTAGATGTTGAAGCAAATTGTTATAATAACCGAGTATTTTGGGGTTGCTGAACTGTAACAGCTGACGTTAACGATCAGCCTGAGATGATCAGTTGATATTTCTGATACCCAGTCAGTTAGAAATGTGCAGATTGGCTCCAATCAGAAATCACCCCCAGTAAACTATGTTCAGAGAGAGAATGTGCTTTTCAGACAAAACCGGTTTGTTCATTTTTGCTCTAAAAATAGGCCTTTTTGAATAAGTGTGTACATGGTTTCTATGGTGCAGCCAGCCTCAGGGATCTGCAGATTCTAGCACTTCCTCATCGGCTTCACTCACACACACACACACACACACACACACACACACACACACACACACACACACACACACACACACACACACACACACACACACACATAAAGCATAAAAACCCTCTGTTATAAATAAAAGCAACACCCCCCCACCCCCACCCCTTCTGTATGCTATACTGTATGCCCCTCATATCGTTTCCCTTTTGTTTTTCAATCTCACTACTATAGTTTTTATATTCCTGTAACAAGAAAGAGAGAGAGAAAAAAAACTGCAATATAAAAATACAAACAGATAAGAAGAGAAAGGGTCTACTTAAGTTGGGATATCAGGAAAGATTTGAAGTCTTAGCTGGTGGAAATCCTGCTGTAAAATTATGTTAATCTCTCTCTGAGACAGGAGAGGGGGGTTGATCCAAAAAAAGCTTCTTTTTTTTCTTTTTTCTTTTTTTTAAAGAGATCAACTGCAGCCAGATTCAAATGCAGTGCGAGTATTTGCTAAAAGTGAAATAACGGCATCCCTCAAGTCCCATGCAAACCAAAGGATGAACCAAGGGTTGAGCAGCTCCTGGTTTCAGATTTTGAAGATTTAATCTTGAGCAAAGTCACAGAGTTGTCTCAGGCTTTGAGGCTGTTTTCGGGGACTGCAGAAATATTTACTGTACCTGTCCTCTCTCAGCTGTAATTAGTTTAGTCAGTTTGGAGAGATTCAAAGGAGCACTTTGGGATGAAGTGGATTCTAGCTCATGAGGTTATAGTGACAACCACTCCCTTTACCCTCCTCCAGCAAACATGTGTGAGAACCCACGCGAGTCCGTCTTAGGTTTTTCCATTTAGCTGTCAGTGTAAGTTAGGTGACTCTATATAAAGAGCAGACTCAGAAACATGCAGCATGCACTCAGTCAGGGCGCTTCTGGTGACCACTTTAAAGAGCTATAAAACCAAGAACCATATCTCTCTTTCCTTTAGTCAGTCTCCTTTGTTTGTTGTTTGTTTTACAGTAAATTACCGTGACACTCTGCTCATTTTAAGGGTTGGCGGAACAACACAGTAGACTCCTTAAAAAGGAGCTGCTATCTCTGGGGATTTTGAGGGTTATTTAAAGGTGGTGGTAATAAATGTTTTGTTTTTTTTTGTTTTGTTTTTTTTTCAAAAATCCATAGATCCCTACAACACCTCCAGTTCAGATGTTTAAATGCCACATAGTCATTTGTACCATATTTTTCTTGTTTTTGATCTAATTTTTTGCTCATGCTGAAGCACTTAATTATTGAGGAGAGGCCACACACAGCAGTCAGCTGAGTTTCCCCACAACAACAGGTGTTTTGAATAACAATTCAAGTATCTCTCTTCTTTTACACAATGTTCTCCAATGTTCTTCCTGAAGCATGCCCGTGTTTTCCCTCCTCATGGTTCAATTCGTTCCACCTATAACCATTCTGGATGTTATTGTTAATATTAACATCACAGCACACATTGCTTTCTTGCCTTTCATGATAAGCCTGATCATTGTTATTGCACCCACTTGCAACCTCAATTAAATTTAGAGGCTGCTTTGTCCTGGCTTTAAAGAGCCTCTGACTTCCTCCAGGGGCTTAATCCCATAAACCGCTATGACCCACAGACATCATAACTTTAAGCTGCCAGTCAAGGCAGCAATGTCAAACTACCCTCAAGTGGAAGCAAAGTGGATACAGGTCTCTCTAAATCTGTGTGTGCGTGTTTAAGTCAGTAGGACATCACTCAGTGTAGAAGTATTAATACATGACATGAAAAAGTATGGAGGTTGTGTCCAATGAAGTTCTCTCTGTACCAAACCTGCTCTGGTTTATCCTGATTTGGAAATGTGACAAATGAACAACATTTTACAGAGACATAACATTTTCTGGAATTTCTAGCTGATATCCCCCATTTTTCTTGATTCTTCTCTTACCGCTCAGTCACAGGGCTGTGAAACCAAATGCTGTGCTGCAAGAGTTTTCTGCTGAAGTTGGAAAAAAGGCACACACAAAAAATAAATAAATAAATAAATGAATAAACTTAAACAAAATGTGGTGTTAATGCAACATGAAATGCAACAAAAGCAGGCAGGAGAACTACGACAGAGTATTAGGGCCACATTGAAAAAAAATACGACTTAGAGATGAAAGTTGTTAATTTATGAGAATAAAGACATTACTAATGAGAATAAAGTCGTAATAAAGTAATTACTTACTCAAACCTGTTGTTTAAGATGACAGTTGTTGAAATGAGAGCCATAGAGCATTTTGTGAAAATGTACTTCAATATAGGTTTCTCAAACAAGGAGATACTTTAGGCACATCGGCACCACATTATTATAAGTAGCCTATCGTAATGATTTTATTACAACTTTATTTTCATAAGTATTTACTTTATAACGACTTTATTGCCATAAGTTATGATTTAAGTACGACTTAATTCTCATAAGTAATTACTATATTACAACTTTATTCTCTTAAGTTATGATTTTATTAGGACTGTATTCCCGTTGGTAATGACTTTTTTCTCATTAGTAATGACTTTATTCTCATAAGTTAGTGACTTTACTCTCAAAGTGTTAATTTTTTTTTCTTAATGTGGCCCTAATACTCTGTCATAGGGGAGCATCAAGTACATGGAACAATTCATGATTGTAAATGTTTTTTTTAAAAAATGAAACTGCTGCATGAAACGTGAGACCCACGAATATATTTCAAGAACTTTAAGCCTTGAAAAGATGTACAACAAAAGGTTTGTAGCTTTGGTATTCAGGATGATAATGTTATTCTAGGCAGGGAGGTTTTTTCCTCTACACACTCTATCTTCCATACAAGGACGCCTTAGTGTGTTATGGTTTTATAGCATGGCAGCGTTCCACTGAATACAGTAGGTTATGTTGTAATCGTGATCAGCAAGAGTGGCCTCTACACCTGTTGGCCAATCAGAAATGAGTAGTTTCTGTGGTCACGGCCTCTGCGTCCATTTAATCAGACATCTCAAATGAACTGAAGTAATAAGATGGCCAGACTCACTTTTTACCTTCCTGATAATTTCTATTAACATAATGTGCTTTATCCTCTTATCTTAAACCTTAAATCAGCTTTCAGCCCAAAAGTATTACTGAGCATCAAACTCCAGTGTGTTCTCGCCCCACTACTTTAGAAAAAGTCAACTTTGTCCAAATTTCTAACTTGAATTTCTGATATTACTCTAACAGGCCTTGCCATGAGTTGCGCCCTTTATATATCAGATCAGGTATTTTCATGTGTGTCCTGTGGTCTGTGGGACGTATGGGTAGGATAACAGTGTCATCAATATACCAACCCAGACCTGAGGGCCTGCAAGCCAGGGATTAGCCCCGGGAACAAAAGACAAAAACACCAACGTGTTTCTGTGATGTTCCCAACAAGGGATTAGAAGGTTCCCGCTGACCGGATTAAAACAATACCTACTGTTTTCTCTGTCCCTCTACACCAGCCCATTTTATCCTTTTTTCAGCTGTGATATTAAGAGATGTTTTTGCTTTCTCTTCCTCTGTTTGGATTTTTTTTTTCTGATCTCTTTATCCTCCTCCCGCTTTCTAATGGTTAAACTGTGTTTGGGTTTCTCTCCTCCTTTGGAAGGATTATTACAATCCTACTTAATCCTGAAATTCCACCTCAATGCCACATCTCCTAGTGATGCTTTTATTTATGAAGAAATACATTTTGATGAGGAAGTAAGATAAGACTTTTTAGTAGGATAGTTTTGAAATGTACCTTCCAGCAGACAAAGATTGAGTGAGACCTGAGGCAATTATGGTCAATGAAAACCAACAGTATCATAAAAAGTAAAAGGTCAAAAATATTAATGTTAGCTGAGAAAAAAAAATGAGGCTTCACAAAAACACTATAACTGAAACCGTATTACATGTTCAAAATCACAGAAGGATGTCCTTCATTTTCACTTTGGCACACAAAGCAGAGCCATGAATAAATTTTTGTTCAGACCTTTTTAACCACAAATATTGAAATCTTTTTTACGTATGATTCTTTATTTTGTCGGGTACATTCAGAAACCTGGTTTAAGATTTAACTCTGAAACATTTACAATACAGAGATGACTTTTTCTCCACCTGCTGACTTTTAATATTTGACTGGACATGTGCAAAGCAGCAGCTGCTCTCCAGAGATTATCATGTTCATATTTTGCCATTGATGGTGAAGAAAAATACATTTTTAGGACACTGCTATTCGGTTTGTACTACTGTGAGCAGGCCTGGTTAAACAGTATGACTGCAGCAGGAAGGAAAGATTCGCAGCACCTCTGTCACACACAGTGGCTGGAAAGCAGGCAAGTCCACAAAAGGTCTGCAGCAGTGATCCAGAGGAACCTACAGGATGATGGAGTTCAGGGACTCCCAGAAAAGACTGTGGCTGTTTTCGAATTGGCCTACTGCATACTCCTGCCTACCGCAGTATGCAGTATGCAGTATGACTGCAAGTCGGCTGTTATTATGTAGTATGTGTGGCCTGGTTTCGCTGGTTTCCGGTATGGAAAAGTCCATCGTACCCTGGTAAATTGCAACGACACTACAGTGTTGCCCATTCATTTACACACTAAGAAAAAAAAAATCTTAGCCCAATACCAGACCACAAAACGTGTTCTGTCTATGCAATGACTCGTTGGTCTGGTGGCATTTGATTCTCATCATTGTAAATACAGCAAAGTTATGTTACGTCAGTTATGTTGTCCTCGTTTCGCTTAAATGAAAGAAGTTGCAATCCTCGCTTAACGCGTTTTTTGATTGTGTCTGCGTAGTGTGGTCTTATTTCCCTTTGTCCCAATAGTTTGATAACTACAGTTAAAACCCTCTAATACAAACTTCTGTTTTCTGTCTACTAATGAGAGCTTTCACTGTTACTCTTTACTGTTGATGCACTGTGCTGCCATCTTGGATTATGATGTTGTTGCCAAGTCAGGGTTGGTGAGGTCAGAATTCGACTTCAGGGGTGCGTTCCAGGTGAATTTCCGACTTCCGAGTACAACTGGAACGCAGCATAGAAGCAAACACTAACATTAATATTAGACATGATAACCTTGGGGAGACCCCTGCTAAAATGAAAAGAAGTCAATGATTTTCAATATTAGACCAATGATAAATCAATTAAACATTATTTTTCAATGTCTTTACTGACAATAAGGAAGAATAAGTCGAGGATCCTGTTAGGGAAGAAACATAATCAGCTGAATTTTCCAGACACAGTGGAACTAATTGAGTCAATCAAAAACAATTACCTTTCAAACCGGGCACACCAAAGAATCGGACAAAGAAAATTGGGTCATTACTTTTAGGGGCGAACTGACACTAAAACTAATCAAGGAAAGAAAAAGATTTGTCAGAAGTAGGCTGTTGGTCTGCAGTGACGACAGGCTGGCTGGATAATATGGATGATGGACTTCCTTCTCCATTTGTGACATGGATTATAGGATTTAAACAATACGCTGTGAGGATACCTTAATAGAAAAAAATGAAGTGTGGCCAAGACTGAGGCTTATTACTATTTTCTCACAGTAGGGTCCAAATGTAATTAAAATATTGAGTGATAGAGTTACAATCAGTGTGACAGCCAGAGATGATAGCGGATGTTGACACAGCTGATATGTGATGATGAGACGACTGGGCTGTGACCACACTGATTGGTCTGATGTAATTGGAATGTTGACAAAAATAAACACCGGTTCTGGAGGGCACCAATTATTCTAAACGCCAGCCTGCCAGGGGAAAGCAATCACACCCAGACAAGCCTCTGAGCTATCAATAATCACACACACATACACATACACACACACGTGAAAAAAAGCCCAAAACAGAGATGTTTACACATAGATAAGACCCCATGACAACCTCTGCCAAAAACAAAAACAGGACTTTGTGCGAGGCTGCGATTACAGGAATAAACAAACAGCAAGAATAATCAGACAAAGATCAACCTCCGAAGCAGGAGTAATCAAACACAGAGTGCCTGGGGGGCAAAACTGCAATAATCAAATGCAGACTGCCATTCAAGCTTGTTCGCTGTCAGGCCAGCGGGGTAATGATATGATGAGGATGAAGCAATTCCTGGATTCAGGAGCTGTTGCAAAGCCGAGCGGACACAAGTCAATCATGCCTGGAGGGTTGCTCCTGGTTACCTTATGATTGTGGAGTGGGAAAAAAAAGTTACAGAATGTTTTCTTCTGTAAAAGAAGTTTAAAAAAATGAAAGCCCACATCTGCCAATTAAATTTCAGAGAAATAGCCCAAATTTTATTGACAGGAGTATTATTGTTTGTTAGCCTAAACTATCACCCATGTGCCTGTTTCTTAACCTTCAAATTCATCATTTGCTCCCTCTGACATGCAGTTTCCCTAGATTGACACTTCTGGTGAGCCATGGGGGGGATTCGCTTCTGTCAAACAGACTCTTTCTGACAATTCAGCACTAGCGGGCATGTCCAATCTTGAAGATTCGTGGAAGGACACAGTTAGTATGGTGCAGGACAATGCTGAAGTGTTCACTCTCCTTTTTTGTTTGCTCTACATAACATTTATTCTTGTATGCCTCAGTCCTGGTCTTTGCCTGTGTGTGTGTTTTTGTGTTTGTGTGTGCACGTGTGAATGTGTTACATGTGTCTGTTTGGGAAAGCGTGACATCACCTTCCTACCATCGCAATCAAATGTCTCACGCTTCTCCCAAATGTTCCTGACCTTCCTCAAATAAACCTATCATCTGTGATCAAGAGCTGTCTCATCCTTTCTCCTACATTCATTGTGACATGTACACACTTACTCTCTCTCTCTCGCTCACTCATGTACACTGGGAACTTTTCATGCAAGACTTTTTCTTTTTCCCTGTGGACTTAAACACACTCAGTTATTTAGACAAGTAGGTAGGTAGATGTTTGATAGATAGATAGATAGATAGATAGATAGATAGATAGATAGATAGATAGATAGATAGATAGATAGATAGATAGATAGATAGATAGATTCTTAAAGAATAATATTAAATAGGTTAGAAAATGGTGTTAGTAATTCTTTTTCTTCTTCTGCCTCTTGCAAACACTCACACAAACATACGGCCTGTATCTCTCTCCATTGCACTGTGCTCTCTGCTCCCCCTCAGTCCCTGGGCGAGATTATTATAGACAAATGAGAGAGTGAGCTGGAGTGAGAGCAGAAGGAGCTTGGTTTTTGTCAGTGGGTCACACGGTGGTGGCATGGTTAACTAGCTAATATGATTAAATTTAGCAGAGGCACAAGTCACATTGTAAGCCCACATCAAAGTCTACCCGCTACTGCGAGAGCGAAACGAGCCCTCTGTGAAAACCGAGAGAGGGAGAGAGAGAGAGAGAGAGATGAGGGAGAGAGATGCGCAGACGAGGAAAAGAGTAATGTTTTAAACATAAAACAGAAACAGAATGGTAAAGAACGATGAGGCAATAATGAGGCAAGAGGAGAAGTGTTAGCTTAACCCATCAAGTGAACTGCATGACCTGGAAAGTAGCAGTTAACAGCAAATCCATGTCTGTTTCCTTCTGAGCACAAATGAAGGGTCATTGACAAACACTTATGATGTCAAGTATGAAACCAGCTCGCTGACCTTGTGGTTTGATTATCTGCCTTGAGACTGAGAGTTTGTAAGCACACTTCTCAGATGGTTTATTGCGAGGAATATGAAATTGCCTCTAGAGTTGAGGGTTACAATTGAACTCTGCAGCTGAAAGAGATAACTGATTCAACATGAAGAAACTCGGGGACTATGGTGTTCGCTGTATTTAAGACTGCTGAACATTTTTTCTGAGTTTTACCTCTTTTCAGAACATGCTCACTCAGTAACAGAGTGTGCCTCATCGAGGAGCCTATAATAAAACCTTTATAAATAAATAAAACAAAGAGATGGAAATTCATGGGTCCTTCTTACCAAAATGAAAGAACGACAGCATATTTCCTCAAATCTGAATTCCTTCATAATGACGAATGTTTTACTGGAGGACTTTTTCCTGACTAACTTTCTAACCCTGCAATGTTACACTTTTATCATGTGATGAATTACCGGAAAGCAGTCGCTTTGTAATGATCGTCTTTGAATTGAAGGTCTTGATTAACTCAGTTGCTCAAAATCAGAAAACAGAGAGGACGTCTGGCAAGAAAGAAGATCGAATCAAATGTTTGTTCTGGCAAAAAGAATAATTATGATTTCCCCAATAACTATTGGTAAAAAATAATGGAAATTATCAACTCATGTATGTACATTACCTAAATATGCAAGGCCATTACAGGCCGATCAGTTGGGAGTACCTCCCAAGTTTTTGTTCATAATGATTTTTTTTAAATCCAGCATGAGTTTTATGTATTTTGGGATGTATTTACTCCATGATCAGATGTTGCGTTCATGGAAATGCACCATTTTACTCCATTTACCTTTAGATATACATTGATGTTTACAGACCATTGCTAAATATATGTCAGCAAAAGATAATAAGGGCTTAGTTTTAGGGTTGAAAACATTAGCAAGAGTCACAACTTCAGTGCAAAAGCAAAAAAAAAAAAAAAAAAAAATCACAGTTGGATTATTCACTTCAACTTTTTGGCTTTTGAGAGTCTGCATACAAAAATCCTAATAAATCTCAACTGCGTTTAAACTACTGCAAAAATGGCTAGAGAGAAGCAACTGAGTAAAGAAACAAAAGTACAGATTTGTACATTGAGAAAAGAAGGATACACAGAAAGAGAAATTGCTAAACACTTAAAAGTGTTTAACAAAGGAGTCCACTACACTCTAGAGGAACCTGGAAGTTATGATGATAGGAAAAGACCTGGACGAAAGAGAGTTACTACAAAAGCAGAGGATAAACATAGCATTGTTACCAGTAAGAGTGATCGGCGAAAGACAGCACCAAAAATAAGGGAGGAAATCAACATGACAAGGTCGAAACCCATGTCTCTGACAACGGTGAAAAGACATTTGAGAAAGGCTGGTCTGAAGGGTTGTGTATCTGCAAAAAAACTACTTCGTCCACAGAACAAGAAAAAGAGATATGAGTGGGCAAAAGCTCACAAAAATTGGACTTATGATGACTAAAAACAAGTTTGAACTGTTTGGTTCAAAACGCAGAGTCTATGTCCGCAGACAAACTGGTGAACGTCTGAAAACACCATGTGTGGTAGTTCCATGGTATGGGGATGTTTTGCAGGTGACGGAGTAGGAGATTTGTTTGAAGTAAAGGGTATCATGAAGAAGGAACAGTACCACTCCATCCTCCAGCACCATGCTGTTCCATCTGGACTCAGACTTGTGGCTCATAAGTTTGTTTTGCAGCAAGACAATGACGCAAAGCACTCTTCCAAGCTCTGTCAGGGTTACCTAGACAAAAAAGAAGAGGAAGGTGTTCTTCAAAAGATGGTTTGGCCCCCTCAGTCTCCAGACCTTTCTCCAATTGAGCTTGTGTGGGATGAATTGGATCGATCGGTCAGAAAAATGCTTCCCACGAATCAGCAGTCCCTTTTTAATTAAAGAAAGCGTGGAATGAAATCCCTGGAACATACCTTAAAAAACTTGTGGAACGAATGCCTGGTATATGCCAAGCTGTTGTTAAAGCCGGAGGAGGTTACTTTAAAGAAAGTAAAGTCTAAGCAACAATAACTCAAATACCTAATAATTATAGTCAACATGTCTTCTGATAAATTACTCTTTGCACAATAGTCATGTTTATTGTATTGCAAATTATATATATGAAACTATGATCTTTTTTTGTACAAATCTGATCTTGCTTCCAAACTTTTGGCCAGTAGTGTACATGGCTCTGATATGGGGCTTGATCTGGCCTTAAATCTAGGAAATCCAAATTTGTGATTATTATACCCGGTATGTATTGATTAACATATTTGCGACCAAAGATGATACATCACCCTGGTTAATGCTTATGGTAAGAGGTGATGTGAAGCAGACCCAAATCTGAACTAATTGATTCAAAATGTTGATTTAAATAAGTTTCTTAATGTTTTTAAAAATGATATGTTTATCCTGCTTCAAAAAAAAGTCCATCTGAATTCATGGTTAGTCACGCTACTGTGGGCAAATGTTAGCAGTAGCTCAGCTTGGAGCCTTTTATGTACTGCCGTTAGGGTTGAAGCCCAGAAGTGAAAATGTGTTCAGCGTTTGTTGTTTGAGAAGAAAAGACCTTTGCCAGGAAAAGCCTCATGGTCTAATAATGGAGCAGTTCGAAAACTAAAAGGTTACAGCTCTACTTATAAAATCCAATCTGACTTTTGTCTTTCACTCGTGTTTGAGTCTGCAGACTAGCTCACTGTGTGATTCTGCGGTCACAGTTTTATGGTCAGGTTTAGTTTTCACGAGTATCTATTGAGAAAGGATACTTTGCTAAGTCATGATTGAGTTGTCGTGTCTATTAAGAGTGCAGTAGTGTGATTTAACATGACTAGAGGAAACAGCTCTTCACAGCTTTAAAAGTCCTTGGATCAATACGGTGCCAACAGTTTCTGATCAATGTGGCAATGGAGTCGAGTTTCAGGTATAGAGATGCAGAAAGACAACCAGGATTTCTCCAGATTTGTGAAAAAGCTGCTTTTATGATTGTTGACGTTCAGCAATAATCCTCCTTTTTTGTATGGTAAAATGGGAGCAATAAAATTTCAGATTCCTAAGTGAAAGCAGAACATAAGTTTGTTAAGTTTTTATTTAATAATTTACGTTTGTTGAGTTAGAGCAATTGCAGCAGCTGTTACATTGATCTTGCCAATATTCTGCATTTTGGCTTTAACAGAAGATTTTGTCCCTGTTCCCAATAAAGCTTTTATGAGCTCAGCATCTTCTCACTTTTGTTTAAATCTTACAATAGGCTATTCTTTTGCAGTAAATATGTTGGTATTCTTTACATTTGAACTTGTGTCCTGGGAACCAAATGCAGCTTGCACAAAGCAGAATGACCTCAGAGATTTACTAAAACACCGGGCTTTCTGGTGTGGGGGAGTTAGAGAGGAAGCCAGGATGGCTGGGAGCAGGTAAAAAGCAGGCTGACGGTGAAGTTCAAGGTGAACAAAAAACTCTGAAAAATACCATCAGGCAAAATAAGAACAAAGCAACTGGGAACAGGGTGACTCGAAATAAGCTGGCAGTGGAACAAAAGGAACAAAGTGAAGTTAGGGACAGGAGGGGAGCCGGGTGAATACGTTGCAGGGACAGTCAGGAATGAAGCAGAAAAGTCAGAGACCTGTTGGAGATGGGTGGAAAGATTATTCAAAGAGGTGTGGGATTTGGGTACACACTGAAGAGGAATATTATCGACATGGATGGCCTCTGTCTCCAATATCCAGTGCTGATGGGTGCTGATACACTATCCTGGCAACGCTGCATGTCAAATTCAGCCATTCAGGCCAAATTCAACGATTGGGGGCCAGCAGGGTCAAGTGTCTTGCCTGGAGACACTTTGGCATGTGAACAGCATGACCCCTGACCTTCGACATGTTTTTTTTCTATTTTCTACTCTGGCCCATGTTTCATCAGTCACAATGGATGGGACCATCTGTATGACCTACAGTATATCTGAGCCAATTACCAGGGGGACTTCTAAAAGTTTTGGTTTCAGCTCAGATGCTGTGCTGTCAGTGCTTTTATACAGTCTATGGAGGGGGGAGAAGAGGAGGTCGGACCTATAAGTGTTTAGGTGTTTACAGTTCAGAGAGCACCGGCATACTGCTAATAGACTAATGCAACACTCCACATAATCATCCTCTCGCTAATCTCACTACAATTTCAGCCATTAGCTTGCATCAGAGAGAAGAACAATTGGGATGAAGTACTGACTGTATTTATAGGCTGTGACTTTCTGTAATGGTGCAGAAATGCTAAATGAAGCTGTAAACGTTTAAATGAACAGGCTGATTCAGTTGAGTGGCACAGCAGATACAATTTCTCTCTGCCTCAATAAGTCTTTCTTATTTATACTGATGAGTTTCCCTGATACATGTCAATGACAATGTGACATCCAGCTACTAGGATTGGCATCAGTTTCATATTTGGCATTTGATGTTCATTACTGCTCTTTTTGTCATTAGATCTGTGTCAAAGCCTCAGTTCAGCAATACATTACAGAGCATATTCAGTAAAACCATTTGTAGTTTGGTTCAGCTCTTTATCAGCGAAGATTACCATGCAGCTGTGTCTACAGAGACCTTAATACCTGTCCAGTGTGGCTGTCACAGCTGACAGAGTTAAGGACTGCTCTCACAGTGCTGTATAGCTGCTCTCTTTACAAACACATACTTTTGTCTGAAGTAAAAGACAGAAAGTACAGCCATTGTGGCCATAGGGAGAGTGTTTTGTTTCTTGACTTGGAGTAAGGATCGTTTCTCTATATTACCTTTTATCCGTGTGTGTAATGAATTTTCCTCGCCTTAATATATCAGCTCAGACAGCACAATAGCATTGAATTGTTGGGGGAGTCTCGGCTGAATAATGAGGCAAGAAATGCAGATATTACACAAGTAAAAACATCGAGAGTGAAATGTTGCATAATTCAACACTAGGTACAACCTTCATCAATTTCTGATCTGCTAAATTTTACTGGGTTAGAGAGGACAATGTTAAGACTCAAAGTAATGAATAAAGTATTATTGAGTAAAAGTTAATGATTAAAACTGAAGTGTTTTTAGTTTTCATCAACTAGAATTAGACTAAAAGGCAAAACAAACTATAATCAGACCAAAACTAAGATGAATTTATATAATAATATTATACAATAGTAAATTTTATTTGTACAAACGGATCAAAACAGATGTAACATGCTTTACAAACATAAAAAAAACAGTCTAGCTGCTGAATTTTTGACTAATTGGAGGTGACATCACAGTTTTTCTAAAAACATAAATTATCTTTTGTGTGTCATTAAAGGTTAGTATGGATCCCTTCTTATGGTATTTGGGAGATGATAAAAGTATGATTGAACAACTGTGTTTCCATATGTCTAAAAAGTGAGGCTGCTGTAAAAAGTAACTCAGATATTTAGAACATTTAATGTTACATTAAGAGAGAGAGAGAGCCAACGGAGGACAGAATTTTGGGTTGTAACTTCATCTGCCTGATAATGAGTTTCAATTTGGTCTGGGTTTCAATTTAAAGAAATTTGCTGCCATCCAGCTTTTAATAGCAGTGAAACAGTTGGAAAGGTCTTTTTAGTTGCCTGGATCGACAGGCAGATACAGCTGAGTGTCATCAGCGTAGCAATTACATTAAATATGGTATCTCTGTGTAGCAGTATGATATGCTGCTCTGACTGAATGCATGCGAGCATGCCTTTTCACCCCTGCAGGGTGGCTGGACTCCGCCTCAGAGAAAGGGTGAGAAGTGCAGTCATCCAGGAGGGCCTCTGAGTAGAGCCGCTGCTTCTCCACATTGAGAGGAGTCAGATGAGGCTGGTTGGGCATTTAACCAAGATTCCTCCCCATTGATCCCTTGGTGAGGTGCTCTGGGCAAGTCCCACCAGTAGAAGACCAAGGGAAAGACCCAGGACACGCTGGAGAGACTATAGGCCAATCCCAGCTGTCATTCTTTGCCCTTCCCCTTTGTCTATCCCTACCCTATAGCCGCCTGTTTTGATGGCCAAGGGAAAGGGGTGAAAACCCGCCCCTAAGAAACAAGACGCCACTTGATTCTCACAACTTCATCATGCCTTGCCGCTGGCTGTGTTGTAGGCCAATGCCTACTGTTGTAACGTTTTACTGTTGTTAGCTGTTATGGGTAATAACAGTTGAAAATATCGCAAAATACGTTCTTTTACTCATGCAAGAGCATACATAAAAGCTCCTGATGTTCTACCTTAGAGGTTATTAATGTACTGGATGTAGCTTAGCTGTCTGATCATTCTGTCTGATCATTTATGAAATTCAGTACACTTTAGTGAAGTCTGTCTGCTGGGAATTTGTCACCCGAGTCTGACATTAGTGTAGCCATCAATAGCTATAGCTTGGTCAGCTAGCTTGTCATAACACGGAATTTTAAAATGCTAACAATTCAAAAGATAGCTAATACTTACATGCAGTAACAAAGGATATAATATCTGATAAAAAAGTAAATAAAAATAAGTATCATTACTGTAAAAATCATATCACACACAATCTTACCCCTTGCTTCCAAATGAGGTCCCAGTTTGTCTTTTTTCAAGGGCTGTGTACCCCTTGCCCATAGCCCTTCCCCTTAACCTTGCTTGATGTGAACTCGCAAAACCAAAGGCTAAGGGGTAAGACAAGGGCTAAGGGGAAAATTGGGATTGGCCCTATGTCTCTTGGGTGGGTTCCTCCGGGAAGAGCTAGACAAAATGGCTATTGATAGGGAAGTCTGGGCTTCCTTGCTTCCCAAGACCTGACTCTGGATCAGCGGTAGAAGATGGATAGATGGATGAATCTTGCCAGTGTTCAGAAGTAGTTTGTTTGAAGAATCTCATCATAATGTACACACCTCGGCAGTAGCCCTGGTGGCCCTTTAGGAATTTCACTGGGGGAATTTTCTAGTTGTTCTCAACACTGAATTTACTTGTTATTTAAGAATAAAATCTGAATGGTTGAAACCACGTCCAACAAACGTGTGTCCATACGGGTTCGGCACAATACCTGCTTTAGTTTGTGTTATGCAGCTTGCTAACGTGTTACACTGAGAAGAACTAAAGTGTGAATAAAGCTGAATCATAATCATCACTGCTCCACAAACATCATCAAACTTCACCTTCAGACTCATAGAAACACAAGCACAAACCGTTCCCTTGTGCTCGGTTGCGAATTATGAGAGCTTTGAACCCTCTCAGAATAAATTGGGTTGCAGTCAATACGAAACACTGTTATTCTGACACATTTTAACTCAGGCAGAAAATGTGAAAGCTGTTGAAACATTATCTGAACAGAAACTCAAACCCAAAACAAAATGATTAGCAGAAGAAACAGAAAATGGACAGGAGGCAGAGCTATGTTTTTTTTTTCAACAACAGGCGCTGAGTCAAATGGGACATGAGCCAGAGGAGCAGGATCATTAAACCTTCCTTTATGCAGGAGATCTCAATGAGACATGGGTCTAACTTTCAAGAGAGACCTATGATCCATGACATCCACGATATCTGTAAGTCCTGTCAAGTTTCTGTCTGATAATCGTTGAAGATACAGGCTGTGAATCTGTGAATTCAAACCGAAGTAAACCATTTGCAGTGGCTGCTGGCTGTTTAGTCGGGTCTGGATATGCATTATCACATGCATTCATTAGTTGTTCAGGGTTTTTGCTGTTGAGCTCATTTGTTAATGTTTTGTTGTAGTTTTCTGTTCCTGCTCATTCTGTTCTTGTGCCAATTTGAAGCAGTGGAGACACAAATGCATACTAAACTCCTTATTGATATTCAAAACAGTGTGTTACATTAGCGCAAGCGAACTTACACATTCCCCTCTTTGTGTTTGCAAACGCAACACTGAGCCCTGACATTATGGTAAAGGTTCATGTTTTAGATATTTAAATGAATACATTAATTATCTTTCTTAGCAGGATTTTCGCTGCATCCCTCATATATGCTGGTCTTCAAACAGTGCAAACAGGGTATACAGCTTAGCTTTGACACCCCCCCAATACATACATTAACTCATGTTTTGAATATTAAATAGAGTCGACTAAAAAAAAAAAAATAGCTGGGTGTTTTTTTCCACAGAGCTTATCTAATGTTCCTGTCAGAGAGCAAAATTAGTGATCCCACACTAGAAGCTGTTTCTCACATCTTTCAGCTCATTTTTGTAATCACTTACTCCACATTTTCCACCTCTTTACTTTCGGTGGTACCATCTATTTTGCCCCTCTCCCCTAAAGCACATTCAGTCTGCTCTGCTCTCCCAGCACTGAGTGAAGGACACAGAGGACTGCCAGTCTGGTCCTCATTATAACAATATGTGTGATACCTTTTACAGTTGTCAGAGTGAGGGGGTAAATCTGGCCGCACTGCCCCCTCTGGCAGGAGGCCTGTCACATCAATGACCAGTGCTTCTTTCTGATTCGCTGTCGCCCACGGTAACAGACTGATTCTAATCTGTGCCTGAGCCCTCTGCACTAAGATAATTAAAAACATCACTTTTACAAGCAGAACACACAAAAATCTTTTCCTTTTTTTTGAAGCATTTCATTTTTTTTTTTTTTTCCCCCTTATTGTTGGTTGACAGGTATCACAGCTTTTATAAATACCCAACTCAGGATGTGACATGATGATGCATGCATCAGGAGAAAATTGAAGGGAAAGTGACAGTTCTTACTTCAATTCTTTGGAGATAACTGCAGTGTTTACGGGTAAACCGTCAAATAATGCACCTGACATTTCAGGGCTTTAGTCAGTTTAGGGACTGCAACAGTTGGGAAATCTTATTAATGTTTGCTGTAAGCCTCAATGATTATGAAATCACAGAGGATTATAGAAAAGTGTTCACAAGAATGTCAGTAAATGTTAATTGCATCCAGTGGGAAGAGATATATTAGATGGAGACCAAAATACTAAAAATGCAGTTCATAAAACAATGACATACACCTCCTGACAGGGCTCATAACCAACACTGTATATCAATTTATTGATCTATCGATAGCCCAATCCCCACACTGCTTCAATTTACTAGATTGTATATCACACTTACACACAAACAACTTCAGGCAGGTGCAAAGGCGAGCACGCACACACACACAAATACAAGCACACACACACACACACACGAGTGTGCACACAAACACTTTATATCTCTCCCACGCACACACAGATGCACACAGTGACAGGACTGACTAACATAATTCACCAGGTGGGAGGAAAAATGCTCTATAACAAAAATGTCAAGGTGTTTTAAGAATGAAATATGTTTGGGCACACAACAGCAGTTGATGAAATGTGACCTTGACTTCTTCTTTTTTCCATTTTTGTTGCATGGGAATAATGAATAGTGCTGGGTCAGGAGAAAAGAGGAAAGGGAAAAAAGCAAATAGAGGAGCCACATTGAAACATTTTTATGGTTATTAGAATCAGTTGTCGGCACCAGGGAATAAAAAATGAGTTTTAAATGTGACACTGTATGCATAAGTTGCTGGATAACACTGAGAAGCAGCTAACTACTAACACAGATCATTCTCTGTTTATAATAACTCTTACTAATTACTTTTCAGGATCGATGAAACCTGCAAATTGAATGGAACTGTTCTTTAAGCAGAATTTATAGCACAATACATATGAGTGTGTGTGCCTGTGTATGTGTGTACGAGAGAGAGAGAGAGAGAGTGTGTGTGTGTGTGTGTGAGTTTGTGTTATCAGCCCACACTGCAATTGACCCCTCTTTGGAAGTTTCACTGGGCGAAATGTGAGTTTTAGGCAAGAAAAAAGAAGAAGTTAATTAGATGCTGATCCTGTTGAGGACATTTACCTTCAGATATTATTTCTCATAATTAAGAAGTTCTTAACACATCAACCCTAATCATCAAACATGCACTTTGTTAACTCACTGAGGCTGTGTTTGGTCCATGTTTGCTTGCTTTAATATTGAGGCTAAAACTAAATAAAAAAGTATATTGCTCCATGAAGAATAGATGTTTGCTTAAAGTTTGTGCATGTTTGCCATTTTCTTGCATCATCTCTTCTTTTAACAGCACTGTAAATATTTGAAACCAGAGAGACCAGTTTTTGGAGATCTAAGACGCATTTTTGTTCCTTTCTTGTCTGTTACATTATTCCAGTTGCTCAACGCTTGGAGTCTGCAGGAGGGCTCCTCTGCTACAGCGATGTGTTGTTGTAATGTGTGAAGTTGTTTGGCCTTGTCTCTCTGAAATATGCAGGGTCTTTGTTGAAAAAAAAGCATTTTCTGGAAGGCAGCAGCATATTTTGCCCAAAACCTGTATATCTTTGTCAGGACTAATGGTGCCCTACCAGATGTGTACGCTCCCCGTGTTACGGACACTCGTGCATCCTCACATGTCATCACAGATGCTGACTTTTGAACCATGTGCTGATAACAAGCTGGGTGGTCCTCCTCCTCTTTAAGCCCAGTTTATGCTGCATTGGACCAACACTGCACCAGATACTGTACGTCTGTGTAGCCGCGTCATACACAGAAGCAAACACGTAGCCTGAAATGCGCCTCCATTAAAATTTAACTACATGTCAAAACAACAGAAACCTGAAGCCACCATTCCTTGTCCTCTATACCCTTAAAATCCACCTTCAAAGCCTCTTTTTTTCATAAGTACACAAACAAAGAGGGGATTTAGCCAGATCCGAAATTGGCAACGTAAAACACACAAGTTTGTAGTGCTCACAATGGTGTCAGCCACTACAGCGTTGCCATGGTGTAGAGTCAAGGCAGAAGTATAAAGCAGATTTGAGAGCTGAGGACACAGTGTCCATGAATCAAATCAAGAAATATCAAGAAATTTTAGTTTTTGGTACCACAGGACAGTTTCTCTCAGTCCGTCTTACTGTAAAATAGTTTAGGCCCAGATCAGTCAGGCAGACAGTTATTCGAGCTCATACATGGTTTCCTCTTTGCATGCTACAGTTTTCACCTGCATACGTATTTGCAGTGACAGCGTTCACAGACAAAGGTAGTGCGGCGATTTCCACTTCAGAGTCACGTCTGTTTTTCATACAGTGCAGCCTGAGCATCTTTGAAGCTGTGTGGTGATCACAGCCCTCTCTCGTCTTTTATGTGGAGGGGACATTGGTCATGATTATGAAAAAAAGGTGCTATTCAAATTCCCACCCCACAAGACTCTTTTCTCACTCTTCTTTACAGGACTTGGGCTCGAAAAGATTTATTGATGTTTCTGGTTCCTGTTTATGAATGATTAAGTCCTGAGGGCTCAAAGATCACGGCCATGGTATTAGTTTTTTATCCTCCTCATTTTTGTACAAAAATTTCTCCAGATTCTCAGAATCTTTAATGGCTGTGTAAATATGTACAACAAGTGAAGAAATACCGATAACAAATTATCAAAATATGACTTTGGTGTCCACCCAGACACAGGATTGTTGTGTGTCTCTTCCTTTGTCTTGTCCCCACTTATCTAGCTGGCATGAATTCATTATGCTCAAACTCAGTTACACTAAAACATTACCTCTTGTATTCACCTATCTGTTTTATTTGAGGAGTGCTCTCAAGTTCGTCACATTTCTTCGTTTGCTGCTAATTTTGGTTAACTGTCTCCACACACCAAGCACGAGTAAAATCATTCCCACGACTAAATTACATGTTAAGTCATGCAAAGATGATTAGACGCTCGTACTACTCTGGCGGCACGAATGATGCGAATTTGGCGGGAGCTGAAAATGTCTCAACTTGAGCACTTGACGTGTGAAAACAGACAAAGGACAAACTGCTCATGTCGGTGCCCCAAATTATATGATACGTTTTCTTTCAATTACCGAAACCGGAATAAATAGGAGCTCACCTGAAGGCAAGTGAGTGAGGAGGTCGGATTACCTGAAAAGTTGTAAAAAAAAACCTTTGTCTATCACTTGATCCTGCTGGTTGAATTGGCAGGGATTACCGTTAGAATTACTGTTGATGCATGAATGAAGTGAGTACATACACTTGGTGTGAGCGCCACATTAGAGTCCCCACCATGACCCTCTCTCCTAGTGACTCCATTATAGGCCCTGTGTGTTGCCCTTTCTCTGCCCATTTCTCTGGCTCCTTCACCTAATTCACCTCACCTCTTCTAAAATACCTACCACTTTCCCCCTCCCCTCATTCCCTCCCTTCTTTTCCCAATCAAATATCATTTCCCTATGGGACCAGGACCCTACCTCATAAAAGAGTCATCAGCGGTGCGTAGGTCTTATTAACAAGCAATCTGTTTGAGCAGCCAGCAAAAAGGTCATGGCAACAGCTAACAAGGGACAGAGGGAGGGTTAAGGGCTAGTTTGAAATAGGGAATTTAAAATTGAAAGTAAGAGGGCACAAAAAACTGAGAGAAACTTAAAGAGGGGACCATTTTTATCATTACACAGAGCACACAAATTAATTTCAAATACACTGGTACAAAGACTTGGCTGTTTAATAATACAAAAAGTGTATTTTTGCCAAAGACAGCAGCATTTTTAGAGCCATAATCTCAGGTGCAAGATCTAGACAGAGGTCTCAACTGAGGTCTTCTGAATCCACAGTCTAGTTCAATGGGAAAGTGATTTGTGAACACTCACAGCCATCAAATCCTATTATGGCCGCTGCAAATTCTCTCATAATGACTTTACGGAGACATCCAATGGTAAAATCAATCATAGATCCATGCACTTATTGAGAAGCCATCAGAGCCGGAGACGAAAGTAAGGTGAGAGGATCAATGTGGTATAGCAACAGTGAAACGCACATTGGAGGGTAGGGTGGCAGTGGGCTGCTGAAGAGGTCAATGGATGGCCCGTGCTGGAGACAAAGAGAAGTGAAGCCGATGATGAGATGGACTTTTACTGTAGCAACAGGGTGAATCAATATCCCTCCAAAAATGATGGCGTAGTGGGTGTGCTTTGACTGCGGGTCTGTGTTCATGATAACGCTCCCATAACAGTGATGTACAAGCATATGTGCTGGTCTTGGGCACAAACATGTCTGTCCAGCTGGCCTTGAAAAAGCTGCGGGGTGGGCATGTCCTCCAAGATTCTTGGAGTAGAAAGCAGAGCCTGACATCAGGTTACCTCCAAGTATTGTGAGGTTCTCAGAATGAGTTGTTCAGAGAAGCAGGAAAATACACAAATGTCCAGAACACATGAAATACAGATCGGCTTGTTAAAAATCATAGACATCTTTACCCTTATATGATCTTGACCAGTTTGGAGCCATAATATGACACCCAAGGTTGAACTGATTTTATGTACACTCGTGGGGATTGACATAATTTGAAATAATGAGTATTAAACATATGTAATAGATATGTTCACATGTCCTATTGTGTACGGGGGGAACCCAAGGACAAGCTGACAAAAGAATAGGCCTGGGATGATCACAAATTTTGCTAGACGATATATTGTCCCACAAATTATTAAAGATAAATGATATTATTGTCAACATTATTGAGACCGAAATAACCAGTTATGTAATGCACATATTTTTTTAGAGGGCAATTCGTATTGTTGGTCAAAAGTTTGTATCGTTTCTCAAAACGCTGGCTTTTCAACCATACAAAATGGCAGCATTTTGTAGGCAATGTAGCAACTACACTTTATGAGTGCACACCATTATGCACTGTTCCAACTGTACTTGCTTTGTCAACCAAACGCTTTATAAGGGTTGACTGTTGGGTCGACGACTCTGCATCTCAGGGTGCAGTTTTTTTCTCCAGCTGGGAAAACTTGACCGGGTGATAGTGTTTGAGGTGGGCATGCAAGTTTGTTGTGTTTCGTTTTTTTGTTGCTATAATTTTTATACCAAGCCGGCACACTGGCTCATCTGTGTTGATGCTCCCACCTTGCTTATTGGGCTTGAAGCCGAAATATTCCCACATCGGGGCTGTGGTATTTCGCTTTGCAATAAGCTCTTCCATGCTCCCGCTCACTAGCTACTGCGGTCTTTGTATGCTCCACGGTGCCTCCCCCCACAGATACAAAGATCCTGAATGTCTGACAAGATGGTTCACTTCCTTCATTTCATTCCGCTGAGGCACCAACGTACCGAGGTGCTGAGACCAATGCACAGAGTGAACCCTCTTGTCATCAGGCGTGTTTGGAGATGCAAGACAAGGAAAACAAATACAAACATGCACATGGCGATATATTGAGTCCAGAAAAATTATTGAGTTCATTTTATTTATTGTTGTTTGATTGAATGATTTATTGATTATCATCCCAGGCCTACAAAAGACGGACCCACAATAAAGCCAGGTTAACAGTGGTAAACATGAGGCATAAAATCAGATCAGAAACAGAAGACCTACTTGTTTGTTAGTCGCAACAATCTAAACATTTGAAAAGTCCTGCTTAACATACCACAGTAAAACTGAAAGTAGAAGAGGTGCCTACAAATTTCCACTATCAGGGACAAACTTTGTGAAATTAGCAGCCAACAATATTAAGTTAGACAGACACCTCATTATCATCCATGTTTGTTTACTATACAGGCATGTTTTACGGTTTCAATAATCTTTTAATGTTGGCCAGGCTTACTTACCTCTTCAGCTTTCAAGGTCAGAAGAGGCCATCGCATTAAGCAGCAAAAGATATTAAGAGAAAATCTCCAAAACCTTAACAGCTGGAGTCATTTCAGTGTTGATTGTGTTTGAAATTATTGCTTTCTTTGATTAAAACACTGCAAATACAGCTGTGCCCCCAGCTGGCTCCTGCAAGTGCCAAACTTGTATACATTCAATACAACACATGAAGCCAAGAAGAGCAATACTGTGGAGAAGTGTGCACAAGACTGCAGAGTGTGCTATTGCGTTGCGATGTGTGTGTTGATGGAGGCAATAACTATTTAATTAAATTTACACCAGTTAAACCTGGTAATTCAAGCAAACGGGGAGGGGGAGGGGCATGGTATTAATAGAAATGATCACATGAGGCAGCTGAACTATGATTTGATCCCATTGGAGTCACTAATACATATGAGTTCCATCATCGTGTAAGTTTCTCTCGATCACTCCTGCAGATGTTTTTCTGTTGTAGTCCTGCCTGCTTTCCAGATGCTTCATCTCCCTCTCTCCCCTCTTTAAACCCTCTCAGTCTCAGCAGATGACTGTCTAACATTAGTCTGGTTCTACTCGAGGTTTCTGCCTGTTAAAGGAAGTTCTTCCTCTTCACTGTAACTTGATGAATGTTGTGAAGCTTTACATTTATGTGGTTGAAGGTGGGGTGGAAAGGGGTCTGATCCATAGACTGTATATAGAATGGACGCCGTCTGCCTCCTCGCTGGGTGAAGCCACCCCTAGAACAGCACCCTCTGGTGACGGGCTGCAGTATAGGTCATAAATCCTGCCTTCTCCAGCCATCCCTATAGAGCTGTGGGCAAACTTTAGAAATTTATTACACAAAATATACATTTTTCTCCCCCTGCTTGCGATGTTGACATGTAGTTACAGTGAGACTGGTTTTTCTGCTCAGGTCCTCTTTTTTCTGTGCAGCTCTACTTTTAAAAGTTATCAGGGGGTTCATGTCCTCTATGATTGACACTTGATACAGCATATGGTTGTACAAAGATTGCATAGCTTACCTGGGGGATATGCTGTTTGAGCCGAGCGTCATCACAGCAACTCTCAGAGACTCTTCCGCCAAATGCAAACAATGCAACTGCGCAAGTGGTGGAGTGCGTACAACGTTACTGAGCAATGTTGGTTTCAGGCAGTGTTGTTTTTGGAAGGAATTTTAGATTTAGTTTTAGTCTTAGTCATTTTGACAAAATGCTTCTTCGTTTTAGTCCCATTTTAGTCATTTCTATCCTTGATGGTTTTAGTCTAGTTTTAGTCGATGAAAAGGTGCCTTTTGAGGTTTGTGGTGTTCTTTCCCGACAGTTTGAAGCCGCAGCGTGAGGAAGCTGTGGCTCCACAACTGTCTTCTGTCTCGTCTCCCCGTCCCCGTATAAGACATTGTGTTTTATTGTCACTTGGACTGTATCTGAAGTAGGACCATAAATCATCCCTCTTTTTTTGGCCAACGGGCACCGCTGCTGTGCCTGCCGCCATGGTGTGTGTGTGTGTGTGCGCGCCTCGTCCACCTGCCGCTCTGTGTATGTGTATGAGTGTGTGCGCGCAAATGTGCGCGAGCGAGGCTTTTGGTGCGTGTGTGATGGGGGCGTGACTGTTAGGACAAAAAAAAGCATGTTTTGAAACTTTGTTCGTCCACCTAATAACAATTTAGTCTCGTCTCGTTCTCGTCTGACGAAAATGAATACAATTTTCGTCACATTTTAGTCTTTACAGAGCTTTGGTGACGTTCGTCTTAGTCTCATTTTCGTCAAGGAAAAAAAGGGGTCTGACGTCGTCATTTAAGTTGGTTTCAGGAAGTGGAGAAAAAACCTGGAAAAACAGAGAGCTTTTAGGCTTCAAAGTTGTCCATGGTATATACAGTCTATGGTCTGATCTCACAGTACTTTGGGTCTTTCGAAACAGAATCATGTCAATACCACCTTTTTTTGTTAAGCCTCTTGGGATAACACTTGTGTATTGGAGCTTGATTGATTGTTTGATTGAGATTTGATTGAAATGAAACTTCTCATTTTTCTACAGTCTTTGCTCGCTGAACCGGGAAACTGATGGTGGGGCATGAGGAGTCGAAACATGCAATCAACACCAGATGTAGGCTTTCAGTTACACTGGGGATCTTGTAAGTATAATGAGTATTTATATCATTATCCTAAATTATATAAATGATTATGTATTGAAATAATATTGATCTCTTTTTCAGTTATAGCAGCTCAAACTTCTTGGCTTTCTTGATGAAATGTTTGTTTTTCTGTAGTTTCACAGTCCTGTTGTAAGACCGCCTCCTTCATTTAGCTGTCAGTGGAATAAGTGCAAAACACAGTGCTTATTTAAAGTTCATGAGTTAAGCTCTATGATTGAATTACAGTGGTTTCTTGAGTGCAGTAATACAAAGACTCAAAAGAGGCAACTGCTAAAGATATGGATGATTTCCTTGTCATAAATGAAACAAAATATGAAATAACAGTACATTACAACAAAAGAAGTCTGTCAGTCTGTGCAAAGAAACTTCACTCATCCATCATTTACGAGTAATTGATTTCCACTCTGTCCTACACTATTCCATGATAAATGGCATACCGCTACTCTTTCAGGAGAAAAAGAAAGCACCCAAGTCCAGAACCAGTATAAACACCAGATCTATTTATTTAAAGGTCTCTGGAGTTATTTTACTCATTTCTTTCTCATATAAATTACCCTTTGAATGTAAGTCTTCCCAAGATATCTCATAAGCTCTGCTCTCCAAGCATAGCTAAGGAGCAGGCGTGCACACTCACCCATTCACTCACATGCACCCTCACAAAGTCCACTCACACCACCTTTTTGAAATTCTTCGGAGCAGGTGGACTTTCCACTTCCCGACACAAAACTAAAAGACAAAAAGCCACTTCAGAACTCAACGACTTCTAGCCCCCCATGGGACTTAGCGGATTAGTCAGGAGTGAGGGAGCGAGGAGAGAGAAAGACTCAAGAGTGAAAGACATAAAGAGGGGAGTAAGAGAAGGAGAGAGAGATTGGCTCCCCCTTTCTATTCCCATTGTGGTCCATGGGCCGTGCCGTCTGAATAGCTATGCTAATAGGCAGCTGAAAGTACGAAGAGATAACACAAAACCCACTTGACTTCCTGACACCTACTTGAGTGGGGCCACAGCGTTTTCCAAGCCTAGTTGTTATTCATGGGGCCTGAAAGTAGCCTGTCTGTCAGCCTTAGGGCGGACGGTTATTTCGTATAAGAAGTGAAATAGTCAGACATAGTGCAGGCTCTCCTCTTTGTGGCCTACCGTTACAATTGGCAGCTTAAGTATTAATTATCATTTAAATGCTTGTTGGAGAAGAGAGGGTCTTTTTGAAGGTGGGAGTGCAGATTAGGGTCTTGCTGCGGTTATGGAGATTTCGCCTGATCTTTGGCAAAAGGTCAGCAACTGCTGAGGTTTAATCATCTGCAGCAGCTGCAGAGTCTAAACAAACAGCTGCAATTTCAATGAAGTACCTGAAGTGCCTCCACTTCTACCTGTCACTACACCTGCGTGATCATGGATGAAATACAAATTAGAGTTGAATACCTAGCATGAGAATATCTCCCGACTTAGTTACCCCCCAAACCCAAGTAAGAAGAATAAGGGTGGGAGGGAGAAACATTCATCTGTCTGTGGGAAAATACAAACGTATATATCGGACAAACTAAATTAACATGAACTGCTAGAAAATGTCTCCAAGTCCTGTCCCCTTTTTCTCCTTGATGCTCATCCTTTCAGCAACAATCAAATCAAAATGGTGGAAAAACTCAGGAAAGTGTAATTGAATGGCTTCATCTCTAGGTCATGGTGGTCATGCAGTGAGCTGATCATTACCGTCGGAGCAATGGCAGCACATGCCTTGTCCGAAACCTAAATGAAATCATTAATCCCTGCCTTGATTCCTCTTCATTTTTAAAAGGCCCAACTGTGAATCCACAGTGTCATTTTTAACAAGAAGAGTTTTGATGCAGCAGGAGAGGTAATCCTCCTGTGAGCATGGCTTAGGCTAAAGACGGCACCGAAAGAGTGACATGGCGTGGACAGCTGGGTTGATTAAAGGGAATGTGATGGTTCCTGATTAAAGGGTAAGTTTTGTCCCATATCTTTTGGGCTATGACAGCTGAAGATGGCAGCTCACTGCCATGGAGGGGATGCTCACACCCATCACAGGGAGCAGTAATGAGAGGAGCCCCTTTCTTGGCAACGATTGAGGCTGTTGGAAATATATTTCTTTTCAGCCTTGCAAGTCATACAGTACAGTTGTGTTTGATCAACATTCAAACAGCTTCTTCCTTCCTCGCGCATTAGGCTTGAATCGATGATTGGTGTCACACAGCTTTTTTAAAAAACTGCAGAAAAAGAAAAAAATCACAAGTGTTTAAAATCCATGTGGCCAACTTTTGATATCTCCCATTGGCATGGAGTCACTTAAACGATATTTCTTTTTTTTTCTTCTTCTTCTTCTGAGACAGTATTCTGTTGATTCCGGGCTGCCAGTTCAAAAGACCAATGTAATTAAAAGAAATTGCATCAGCTGGAGCTTGAGATCTCTCTGCCGAGAGTGGATTCATTCAAATGCCGCCACGCTTCAAGTTACAGATTGTGTTGTCATTTTGCCCTCAATCAAAGCATTACTTTGATGAGGGCCGTCTTGTCCAGAAGACAAAAGAAAAAAATCCAGCTTACTTCTTGAAAGCCTCTCCACGACTTAGACTCCTTCTTTTATTCTGGATTTTTGGTTCAAATTATTATTTTGCTCCATGTTCATGTGAAAATTGCACTGATAATTACTGAACTGAAATCTGTGTCTGGGAGCACAAAGCAAGCTCTCGCCATCATTTTATAATGGAGGCAATTTGCATCTGCTTTCACTAAGGCTGCAGTGGCAAGCCCCTGAGAATCAAAGGTTGATTAATGCGTCGAGCCACAATTTATTAGCAGCTGTTCAGGTGGCTTTTGATAGTATGTGCATGTGGGGGTTGGGTGAGAGAGAGAGAGAGAGAGAGAGAGAGAGAGAGAGAAAGAGACAGAGAGAGATTATGATTGAGACCGAAAATGTAAAGCCCATTCAGACAGAGCTTCAGTACATCAGAGCAGATGTGTATCCAACCTACACTTCAGTGCTCATCAAAAGAACTTGAACCAGTTTTTTAGACATCACTGCAGACATAACTCCTCATCCTTTTAAAAAATGACATCTCTGGAAACAATTTTGTGAAACTGAATGCCTGTAATTGAAGAGCTGCACTTTCCACACACACATACACATAGATATGGAAAAAGAAATAAATGTTGCTCTGAGATGTTTGAGTTTTACACTTTGATCTAATAACTCTTCAATGACTCAAGTGTGCAGGGACCATCTACAAAGAGCAGATGCTGCGAAAATATCCAAGACACAACATTGGAAAGGTGCAGAGTTAACATGACTTCACACATTAGTGTTGTTGGTCAGATTAAAACTGTTATTTTGGTAAAATATGCCAGCATATCATAGCATATCATTTTGAGATATATTTAAATATATTTATTTTATATATCTATATATATATACATATATATATATATATATATATATATATTTATATTTATATATATATATATATTTATATTTATATATATATATATATATATATATATATATATATATATATATATATATATATATATATATATATATATATATATATATATATATATATAGATAGATATATAAATGAACTACTTTTATTTTGACTTGAGTAGATGAGCAGATTTGTGTTTTCTACCTCAGTCAATGTTCATCAAAGTATCTTTCCTTTTTTTTTCATTTGCAAAGTATTTCAACACTCTCTCTGATCCTGGATGAATTGCACTTTTCTCACAGCGTTTGCCGCAAAAATCTTTGACAGTGAAACACACACTCAGCTCATAGTGCCTGTTTAAGTGCACTGACAGGAACTTTGGCTGAACTAGACAACACGCAAATGTCCGAATAGAGTCAATGCCCAAGTCTGAGTCATCATTGACTTTAAAGTCAAGTCACGAGCACTGAAAATCAGTATCTGAGTCAGACTTAAGTCTGAATCCTGGACTGGAATTCCTAAACATAGTTTCATTTTATAAAAAATATATATGCTCCAAGTAAGATTTTAATCTGCAAATTAATTTCATGACAGTAACATGGTTTCCCCCTGCTCTCAAGGCTAAAACCTAGACATTAGTTTGGATCAGTTTTTAGAAAGAAGTGTTTCATTTTAGTCACAGTTTGGTTCAGGGTCAGCGAAAGCCACCTTTGTGTATTAAAAAGCGGTGCAAGGTGGTTTTCTGTGACATTTCAATCTCCACTCTGCAGATATTCTTTTGAAACCCCATATAAAACCACCTGAGCAGGTATTATACTCAATGTTCACATATGAGTTTTCACTCGCTGCAATTTCGCACACCGTAGCCTTTAAGGATAATGAAAGCATTAATTTGAACTGACAAGACAGCACCGAAAAAGAAAAAAAAAAAGCCTGCAGAAATATTGAATCTACCTATAACAAGACAAGCCAGAACAACATGAATACACTATATCTCTCTTCATCTGAGTCCACTGGGAATGGAAATGTCAGTCGAGATCAGCTTATTAGCTCTGTCAGTGTTATCGTTGTTGCAATATCTTTAAACAAAGCTAACGCTGTAAAGTACCATAGCTTCATATCAATCAGAACAACAACAAGGGCAACGCTAGTGAGGCGTCTTCTGAGCAAAAACATAACAGATCTTTGAGTTGTTGTTATTTCTAACTTCAGTTGCTGCTAAATGTTTAAACAAATAGATGAATATATTCTGTTGCATACCGAACTTGATGTCTAGTTAGCTGATGTGTTCTGCACAAAATTTACAAAAACAGTCTAAAACATGGAAGGCCAGAAAAAAGATACAGACATAAGTACTTTAAACCCTTATTCATGTTCTTTGTTAAACAGAATCTTACAGACCATCCAAATGTGTTTCTGATGTTCCTGAGCTGACAGCAGAAGAAGAAACGGTGCTTTGGCTCACTTGGGAATTTGAAAGAATTGGGAAATTTGAAGGAATCAAAAACGAAAACAGGAGACAATTACTTATTTTACTACTGCGAAGATTTCTCTTTTAAATTTGAATAGAGAACCAAACCGGAATTGAGAAGACATATTTGACTGAATTGGGATCATTCAAAGGAATCAAAATGAAAGAGCTGCCTCTTGAATAATTTTATGACGAGGTATCTTAGTTTTACTTGATATTTTGTTCACGTTCAAGCCATTGACAGTGGAGAAATTTCCAGAGCTGAGCCTGACAAATGAAATTATTTTTATGCTGTTGTAGTGGCAGGGGAGATGCTGGGGCCGCTCAGCTGGACCATCTATCACGCAATCTTTGACACAGAGGGCACATCAATCAAAACAATGACCTGGAGAGATCCAGTGTGCCGGTTGCACAGATTTACTTTCCTGCCAAATTTGAAACAACCAAGAAGTGTGAACATCCTCACTTCCTGCAGAGAAAATGCATACGTTCACCTGACAAGGTAAAAAGATGCATCGTGACAGAGAAATATAGGAAGCTATAGAGAGCAAAGGAAGAGAGGTTGCAGAGGAGGAGGAGGATGAAATGGAATCGTTGCCAAGGCACAATGGAACTGTATAAATCTAAGCGAGTGCATTTGATCATGGGCTTTTGACAGAAACGAGGATGGGAGAATGTGGCTGAGGGAGCGGATGCGGAGGAGAGGAAGTGTGATAATGCGACTTGCCACCGACATTTTATGATTTTGTGCACGTCCGAAACACTGCCACTTTGTCATGCCAAAGTACAGTGGTGGCAAGGGTAGAGCGCTGTGATATTTCCAGCCCGCTGCAGTGACACATGTAGTGGCTTCAGGCCATGCAGGTTTTGTTAGAACCTGACTCATGGTCATGATGTAGTGTCTAACACTGTGATAGCTTTGAGACGTATGAGCTGGTATTTTCAGTGCCAGACATGGGCTGCGTTTTCCCCAGCTGGATTAAAAACCATTCCCAAAGGAGAAATCTGGATTGATTGTGTTTTTAGGTGTAGGAGCTGCTCTGAATTACTGCTGTCACACCGATTCCTAGCATGCTCTGTGACAAGAACCCAGACCACTAGAACATAAAGAATGAAGTATGAGCTTTTTTTTTTTTTTTTTTTTTTTCTTGAGGAAGATCTGGCCTAGCTTGTGTCACCAGTATGCTGTCAGAGCCCAGAACACAACTAAGTCAGATTGTAGCCCTAATATATGTGTTTAAACTCACAGTGAGACTTGATATATTTCTTAAAGTTTTATTAAAATATACCTTTAAACTCAAACGCCTTTATGGAAGGGGGAACCACTGTTCTGTTTTCCTTGGAGGTACTGCAGAGACCGAAAATATATGTGGAACAGGCTCTGAAGCTGTCCCAGTCACAGATAAGTTGGTTCAAAGCGGTCGAGCCAGCTCTCCCATCCCTATCTTTTCACCTGGGGCGCAGCTGGAGCTCAGTGGTAGAGTGTGCTGCCGCTCAATCAGAGGGTTGGTAGTTCAATCCCAGCTCTTACAGTCACATGCTGAAGTGTCCTCGGGCAAGACATTGAACCCAATTTGTCCTTGGCGATGTAGTGATTAGTGTGTGAATGTGACTGAATGGAATTACCTCATACTGACGAACCCTAACAGCCCTTCCGCTGCCATCAGTGGAGTGTATGGATGTGGTTTAAATGTGGGTGAAAGTAATGAGTGTTTTAAAGGTTTTTTTTTCTGGCGAGAAAGATAAGGAAAGTGCTATAAAAGCACAGGCCACCTGATAAAGCCGTGAAACATGAAGCAGCATATCGTGTTCAGTGGATGCTTTTGTCTTTGATGCCTTCTGCAGAAGTTTGCCCTTACCACCAGGGAGTTTGACTGATGTCATAACGTGCCCTGACCGCCACCTTGATTGGACGGCAAAGTTCCCATGCACGTTTATTGCCAAGTTGTAGAAATGTCAAACTGAACCTTAACAGGGTTATGACACCACTTCACTGCAAAGCGAATCGTACAACAAAGAGAAAGTGATGAGAACAGGAGTGAGGTAGAAATGTTTTAAAGTTCATACAAAAACATAGATAATATCAGAGGAGTGAAGTTACCCCATTAGTTCCATCTGTGCTTTGGTTGTTCTGACCCATCTGAAAAAGGTCATCACACCGCAAACATACTGGTGTTTTAACTTTTTTTTTTTTTCCTTTTAATTTGTAAATGGACAGCTGTTTACGATATAGAGTACTAAAACTGGGAAAAGGAACCTGTTTTTTAATTTTTTTTATAAATTATTATTGTTTTAAAACAACCTGGAAGAGATAGTGTTTGAACATGAAAATATGACATACATAAATGAATAAATAAATGAATGAATGAATTGGGCAGGACAGTATTACTGGGCCCTTTTCTGGTAATGTCCACAAATTCTGTCTGTAGTGGTTTCACATGTTGAACGCACTTATTTCAAAGTTTAATAAACACATCTTCCTGAAGATGTGGACAAAGATGTAAACCCTTTACATAACACAAATATCATTTACTATATGGGGGGCTCAGGAAGCATTCAATGTCTGGTAATGGCTTTTTTCAAGCAGAGATTAAAAGGTCAAATATATAATTATCAGCAGACCTTGCTGAGAAACAACATTTCCTATAGAAACTATGCTTTAAATATAGAATTTAATGTGTAATGTTAATAGTCTTTTTAATGATTTATGTATCTCTCACGTTCCACCTGATGTGTCTTGAATCTACACAACCTACAAGATGTATAGCCCTCTCCGATAAAAAATGCTTTCTTTTTTGGTGTAAAAGAGAACAAAACAAAATGTGTTAAGTTTCTTTCAGTCCCTGATAAAATTTTGAGATGACACCCTCATTTGAATTATTTTTGTAAGCAGCCATAAATAATCTCAAAATTGTCTCAAAGTGGCTGAGCACCTGTAAAAAAAATCAAGATTTCTCTAAACCGTCTTTTCTTTTCAAACACTCAAAGTCTTTTTATAAAACTCTTACCTGTGAAAGAAAAATGTGTTGTGATTCCTTTAGTAATAACTCAAAAACACTTGATCAAAAGAGATCCTCGTCAGCCTTGGCCATTTGTTGAGAAACCAGGCTGAGAAGCAGCACTAGAGCCAGGCCACCAACTGCTGCAGATGGGGTCAGAGTTACTGTATTAGTTAATTTCAAGAGGGTCTGACCCCAAACGCCAGTGTAAGCGTGGGTGTAAGCTGTTTGCAGCGGTTTACCTTGATGTCAGAAAGCCACTTTGTTTGATCATGATTACACGTGTGTTCCTCCAGCCTGCAGAACATGGGGTCAGCTGTTCTACTGCAAATGAACATGACTTTAGCTTTGTGCACTGATGAATGTTAACACTATTGCATGTATTTTTTTAGCTACAGATGCTAAACAGTATGTGGTTCACACAGTAATGGCTGCAGAGTTTGTTATTTCAGCTCCATCTTCCCCTTCAACTGCTGACCTGCAATCTATCTTCATTTATAGATATGGGCAAATTCACAGCAAGTGTCATCTCAAAACAAAGGAGGAGGTCTGGATTGAAATTTTTTGTTTTATTATTCTCAAAGACTAAAACTCGTCGCTGTCTGAAAAACATGTATCTCCATTTTAGCAATCTAGACTTTTTCAATACATGGATGGTCCTTAATCTTCCCTAACAACCTGTAGCTTTGGGTATCCAAATGACCGATGGAAAGACATTTATAACATCATCTTTTTAATAAGTATCTCGATTGGGTGTTGGAAGTGTCAACAAACCATGAATCTCCAGCCCTGGCCCTGCGTTGTCATGACAGGACTCATTACAGTCCAAAATAATGCTACACTAATGTCCTCACATCGACTGATGCCAACCTAAAACTTTTTTTTCTAACCATGAGAGTGTTGCTTACCTGTACGTGAGATTTCTTGAGCCTAAGTTCATCCCTAGAGGCAAAGCTGCTGCTGTTTTCTCTTTTACACTCAGTCGCGGACACTAGTGCATGTTAAATCGGGAGTCATGACTCATAAAGGTTGACAACCAATGTGCTATGTGGAAATGAAGGATAGCCTACTATCAGTTGCTTATCAACATAGTGGAACATAAACATGAAACTTGAAGCTCGTAAACAACTGAACATCATTGGAGCGCATTATTAAAAAAACATGTATGTCCACTATCACTCACAATGCAAAGCACGGAAGTCTATTTAAAATATCAAACTGGTCACTGATGACTGTGTAAACAAAGATTTTGACTTCGGGTCAACCGAAGTTTCTAACCACAGTGTTTTGGGTTTATTCTGTAAGGTAGTTTATGAATAAAATTGTTTTTTAATGTACCTGAAAAAAAAAAAAAAAGTTGGAGATACGTGTTTTTTATTGGACAGCAATGATAAAGGATAAGATTCAGTGTTACCCCATCTTAATCTGACATGAGCAGAGAACTTTGAAGCCTTTATCAAGTTACAGTGGAGAGGAAGAACTCTCTTTAACCGGCAGAAACCTTGAGCAGAACCAGAACTGATGTTAGACAGTCATCTGCTGAGACTGAGCTGGGTTTAGAGAGGGGAGAAAGGGAGATGGAAAAAGAGAGAGATGGACAGATGAGAGACTGATAGAGGGAGATGACATTATAAGTGTAGTAAGAATGGTGAGACTGATATTTTAGTGAACACAGTGAAATGATATTTTTTTCTGTTATCTGAACAGACAGTCTGTAAAACAGCAGCGTTCTGTCAGGTTGAGATCTCTGAGTGGTGGGTAAGTGTAAACTAAGGCCGTTTCTGAGCTGCTGGTATCCTCAGATTCAGAGAGGTCTTGAAATGCTGTTCTTACAGAATACCACTCGTGACAGCGGTAGCTCTCTCAGTTCGTGCGAGGGCTCCTATTTTACACGACCGCACCACTGGGTAATCCGGGATCTCTCCTGCCCTCCACTCAGCACAGAAGCTCCTTACCTCCCTCCTGGTTTGTTGAGTCCTATTCTACCTCATTTTACCTCAGTTCATTCAGGTGTCCTCATGCACCCATATCTTTGCTCTCAGAATCACTCATCTTTTGAGTTTGGTTGGATTTGTGGTCTCTTTTAAAGCCAGAGCCAAACAAGTCATCTGCTCGCTGCAGGCAGAGAAAATTGTGTTGCATGTTTTCAAAAGTGCTGCAAACAACCCAAATGTAGTATACATTTACACAGATATCTTCTGAAGCTGACAAGGACAGATAATACACATGGACCTAAAACATCTTCATTAGGAGAACTGCGCTGCAAACCTAAAATCACAGTAAATCATGAAACAGCTGCTAAAGATAAATGCTGCCTTGTCTCCTCTTCTCTGAAAATCTGAGCTGGAGTTTAGCCCCATGATGCTTGGAGCCAAACCCGGCATGATTTCCACTGCGCTGTTGAGTGCAGCTTCCTCCAGCTACGGACCCCAGTTAGTCGTGCAGCTTGGGCTACAATTAGCTGACTCTGCCTGATGTGAGGCTCTCAGAACACGGGCATGTTGGGCACAATGCTCCATGAGCCGTGCAGTTAGCGCTAGCTCAAGGCATCCGGAAGCAGCTTCACAGAACCCCTGCTCAGGTCTCCTGAGATGAGGAAAAATGATGCCTGTCATCCCCCTCATTCCCCCACCATCCCCACTGTGTCTTTGTCAGAACTGCTTGTACAGTCCAGGTCAGAGTCTTCTGTTGATTTCAGTAATCTAACCTTAAACCTTGATATCGAACTATCCACTTTTACATTTCAACAAAAAAAATTCAGTGTCCAGTTTTCTGTTCTATATCACAAAGTTCTTCCCACAGACCTGGAGCACTTCTTTAAAAACTCTGAATTTGCCAAATTCAACTGTCATAGTTGAACTGATTTCATGTCTTTCTGACCTTGCATGGTATATGTATGAACAGTGCATTTGCCATCATCAGTGCAGTTGTTCTGGCTTTTTGCAGGTTTAGTATTTCTTTTTCCGAGGACATTTATGGATTTGATTTAGACTTCAGTATATGATTTTTAGTTTGGATTCTGAGACGTCTGCAGCACTTTCCTCCTGATGGAGCAGCCATAGACATTTATGTTTGGGTCAGACTGTCTTTGAATTAGCTGCGTCTCAAAGCTAACATGTCAGATTGACCCTGCCCGCAGCAGTCAAATCCTAACTTCAGGAGTGTGTTGACTAGATCTCACAAACTATAATCTTCCCACATAGAAAGAGTGAATAAATCTCCTTGTCTGAATTAGGAATAAGAGCCGGTTTGTAAATTTATCTCTGCTCCGTATATTCCAGGTTTTGTCAGATAGGCAGCAGCTCAAACTCAGGGTTGAGAGGATGTGTTTGTCATTGATGATTGACAGGGCTTCCCTGTGTTTGTCTGTGCTGTAAAGGTCATCTAATGGCTTTTGGTGACTGCCCTCTTTCTCCTTTACCATCTTAACAAGCCTGGTCCACTTGTTCCTATTTATTGCAGTCAAGAGCCCACAGTAGACGTTCACTTCAATTGCTCTCCATTAGACTCAAGTGCACTTTTTTTTAACACAGCAAGATCAGTAAGACTCAAAAAGGCCTCTGTAACGCTTCTCTACTTATAAATTTCAACATTGTCTTTGGAATCACAGAAACAGGTAAGCAAACATAATTCATTACCACATGGTTAGGGCTGGGCGATAAAAGGATAACAATATATGTCGAAAATTAATTTCCCTCAATATCAATATAAAACACGGTCAGTATGCTTTTCGATAGTCGGCATTCTGACATGTTTTGTAGACTATATGAATAGCCAATGAAAAGGGGAGTCGCTCCGGGTCCGCTTCATGCTGAACCAATCATGTGCTGAATTATAATCAAGTAGTGAACAACTGCGTAGTCGCAGGTTGCAGCTACATGCAACCATAACACTTCAACACGTGAAGCCGACAGCACTGTCAGTGAGAAAAAAAAGAAAATGAGTGCTATCCCTATCGGAAATGCAGATGAAGGCTCAACAGATGATGATATCGTCAACAACACTGGCACAAAAACATCTGTAGTATGGCGGTATTTTGTTTTTTGAGGTTTGACATGAGGCAGAGTAATGTACACTACAAATTATGTCAAGTACATGTTCTCGCAAAGTTGTGGAATACCTCAAATCTTTTTCAACTCCTGAAGCAGTGCCGCACGGCAGAGCACGCGCAATGCAAAAGGTTACAAACCCCGAGTGGAGCAAGGAGCCCATGGTGCCTGTGCAGCCAAAACAACCAACCATTCAGTCTGCTTTCTCTAGCTCAACGCCTTAGGACAAAACATTGAAGAGACACAAATAACTCACAGATGCAATAGCTAATTGTATTGCACAGGACTTGCTACCAATAAGCACTGCTAAATTTCATTTTTTATGTTGTGATATATATTGATATCAACTGATATGAAAAAGATATATTGTGATAAACTTTTTCCCATATTGCCCAGCCCTACACATGACACTGCAGTCTTGTATTTAAAGACAGGCACACATCACTGACAGGTTAACAATTAACTCTACCATGTGAATGACACCAAACCACTCTGTCTAAGCCTCTTTTTGTGTTAGTTTTGGTGTTGTGCCTCACACACACAGTTAGTGGTATCATGTTTGGGCATGAGCAGTAAACATCACAGATTTCTTCCCCAGGTTAAAGGCTGTCCAATAAATGTGAATAACAGGCTGAGCTAACAAACATTTAAGGCCATAATTGGTGTCATAAACAAGCTAACAAGGTGCTGCTCATGTGTCAAACAGGTCAATTGTCATGCAGTCCCAGCTGACAACAGCCGTGACCTGTCAAAGATGAGCAGCAGGGAGGAGCGTTATAGACTGAAAGCTAATTGCCCTGACTGATAGTGTGAAAGGCCACCAGCCTTAGCATGAGAGGCAGGGTCAAAAACAGACTGAATTTCGGGTAGTACATACAAATACCTGTCTGTTTTTTTGGGGGGATGGAAAACAACTCAAGGGATTACAAGTACTAGCAACTAAAAGGTGAACCAGAACAGACAGACAGACAGGACTAACAATAACCCTCTTTTTGAGAGTAGATCAAAACAAAGATGGAAGCTTTTGTCTATAGCCAAGACAGCTACCGACAGGAATGAGACTTTTTCACTAAAATCACGTGGAGTTTGTCACCAGAAAGCTGCTGAAAAAGCAAGAGGATTTAACAGTAATATGTGATATCGTTATACGCTCATAATGGAAACCCAACAGTACTCATAAAACAGAGATGGTTTGAGAACTACGATTAGGAGCCCAAATGAATGTTTTACTCTGAAAGACAGCTGAGTGTTTTACTATTATTTTTCAGTGTCTGATTTCCTGTCTTGCTCAGTCTACCCTGTGCAGTGCTGGCGTTACTGAAATATAGGAGCTGTGTTTGTCTGCTGTAGGGGGAAGCTAATCTGTACCAAAGTGGACTCTAACTGGTCCAAGACTGAACAGGATCTGGTTGGAGTTCCCTGTTTCTGTCATGGTGCTGCTAACCTGGATATGCTACAAATTTAAATTAATTATAAATTATGAACTTAAGTAAACCAGTGAAATGTGATAATTGAGACTCTTAAAGATCAGAGTCCTTATCAATACCATCATAGGCTGTAGTCTTTTCTGTACTGTTTTAATTCACTCACTTGGCTAACTCACTTTTTTTTTTTATCCTGCTGATTTCAACATGGACTTTAACACTGGATCATGCGTTTTATACGAACAGAGGACTTGCTCTAAAGTCTGGCTGTGTTTACCCCAGCTGCTTTGGGTGCAGCTCTGCAGCAGCAACAGGAGCTGGAGTTGACTGAGTTGTTTTACCAGACAGGCAAAGGTTTTTCATTTTGGCTTGATTTGACGCACAATGGTGATGTGTTTGGCCATGGAAATTTTGTTTATATATATATTTTGCATCAGAAACAGCATTTTATTCCATCTGTATCTTCAGCTATAAGCGGCTATTATGTAGCCACTCTTTGCACATTCAGCCATCTTCGCAAATGACCATTAAAATTACTGTTCTGGTACTTCACCTGTTCCTGTTCAAAAACTTTATTGTACAGTTTATTAATGTGCAACGTTGATTTAATCAACATGACTTTACAGGACACTCCCATTTTTTTTTTTTTTGGTTTTGATAAATGCTTTATCAGGTGTTTAATGGATCCATTTTTAAAAAAATATTTTTCTTTTTTTGTTAACTTTTTTATTGCTTTTAAGGGGAAACAAGTACAGCAGTATGATAGAGATAACAGGTACATTGCAATCCAATTTAAAAAAAAATATATATATATATATAAATACATGGAATTTGAAAAAATAAAAAAAATATATAAAAAAATATAATAAAATAAACAAGAGACCAGGCAGCGGCCCACTCCCCCAACTTGGATCTCTCTTACAGGACATGGGAGACCATGATTCAACAAGAAATGCAAATAAACATGGTGTTTGGACCCAGTTATTGATACTCATCCCCACTGATAACACTTTGCTAAAATATAATAAAAAAAAATACATATACTTTGATTTTTTTTCTTTCTTTCTTTTTTATTTATTTATTTTTTACATTTTTTTTAAAAAGTTTTTTGACAGTTTATTATGAGGTAAAGGTCTGATCTATGATGGCCAGAATTTCCTATTTTAAAAAACTATATATATATGTTTTTATTTCTTTTATCATTTTCTGAACCCCTTTGAACTGTGTGAACAGTAGTACCTTAAAAGAGTTATACGTATAAAATACCATGAAGGCTTCATTTCGGGCAGTGTAGGCATTTGGATTAGCAAACCTCACAGATAAAGACCTCTTATCCTCCCAGCGAATCATTCCTGGCTTCCTTTTGATTCTTTGTGCTCTGGGACAGCTTGTAATGGGTGTTTAGGAAATCCTTTTCTGCTCTTAATTACCTTTTTCGTTCCGTTGCATTCATTCCAACAATGCTGAGAGATGGGGGGGGATGGGCTAAGAGTGAATAATACAGAGAGAGCGAGAGAGAAAGAAGGAGACGGATGTCACTATTCCGGGGGCAGCACAGGTGGTGAAAACAAGGTGTGATCTTGGCATGGCTGTCTGAGCAGAAGCTTGTCTGAAATTACATTGTTAAAGTGCAACAAACAAAGACACATGCCCATAGACATTTATACACCCAGACACACACTCACACACACTCACACGCACACACACACACCTTCGTGCATGCCAATTCAGATATAATGCACGGATGTCCTCTACGTTTCATCATCAAAGCCTTATCAGGCTGCGCAGGGTCTGAAGGGGAGAATATGAACCGGATAAAACAAATCGTTTGATGTGTGAAAGACAGACACTCCAGCTCCAAAGTACTTAAGCTTCTCCTCCCAATGGACTGACAGGGGATGAGGGTAGGAGCAAGGAATGAGTGCTCCTCTCTTTTATTCCCCTCCCCTTCTTTGCTCATCATGAGGAGTTTCCAAAGAGTTGCGTCATTGTTTATGCAAGGTCTCAGTGTCAGCACAAGCAATGTCAATTAAATAAATAAATAAAGTCAATATTGACAGACATTTCAAAGAGGTGGTGGAGCAGTCACAGACAGAGACAGGAGCCATAGCGAAAGATAATAAGTGAGTGAACATGAAACCTGATGAGCAGGTTGAGTGTACGTTTGAATATCTGTATGTGTGCTCGCGCTCGTGCGCATTTCGGTGCATGTGTGTGTTGAATGATGAGAGGATGAGGAGCTATGTTTGCATGATAATGTTTCTGTCTGCCACCGCTTTGATATCAGCCCAACTCTGAAAACCTTTCTTATTTTGATATTCTCCCGTTTTCAAATTACTTTTGTAAATCTTTTGATACTCTCAGCTATATTGTCTGCTGTGCAAATCACTCGTCGGAACAGAAGTCATCCTCTTTTTGAAATATGGATTTTCATGGTCATTATTCACTATCTTGTAAAGTGAAGCAGATGGCAGATCCAGCGTCTTTGTAGATGTTAAAATATTCACCAAGCCACCATTAATTCTTTGATTGTCTGGCTTGACAAAGGCCTTTTAACTCTGGTTAATTTCCCTTCAAAGGAGTGGGGGCATCTCAATGAGTTATGAGCATGAATATGGCTCCTTTTCTTACTCTTTTAAGATGAAAGGTACCCTTTGCCCCCATGTCAACCACCCAGCACACCTGACCCTTTTAAATTGAAGAAAGGGCTTTTAATGTTAAATAAGTCCCCCATAGATCGTAGCTTTTTAAAGCTATAGAGGACTAAAAACGGATTTGTTGGACAATTATATACATGCTGATAAATGTAAGTGATCTCGTGAATTTTGTAGAGCAATACAATTTGCCCAACAATGCGCTTATCCCTCTGATATAAATGACTTGTTTCATTCATAGCTTATGGTTCCCATCTGCAGAAGCCACCTAGAAATTTCATTACGGACCATGAATACAATTCTCATGCAAAATTACCATATCTGCAAATACTCGCTAATGAAGAGCCGAGGACCGGAAAGATAAAGTGATGAGATGAGCTTTGTTGGGGGTTATGAGCAAGTTGACCAGATGCCAAGCCACCTGCTACAAGCAGCAAGACTTCAGCTAGAAAACAACGCAGAGCACACTGCGACGGCAACAAACAGGAGAGAAAAGACTCTCCAATCTGGTCCTGTTAAGATAAACAAAAGACTGTATCAGATTCAACAGGAATCGAGACGTTTTAGAAAATCCTCTTTTGTTCTACCCACATTTCATCCATATAATATCAGGAGTTGAATTCTTGCATCATGCATGTGCTGAAAACAGGACAAAAATGACGGCCTCTTTTAAATCTATTTGTAACATCTGTTTGGAGGAAAACAGCACAAGTTTCAAGCTTCAGGGTTGACTCCTGGGGCCAGTGGCTCACCGCTGTTATGCACAATAATGTTGCTCTTTTAAAGCTGCTGTTTCTGCCTGACTAATGGTTTAAATAATATTAAAACCTCCAAACAATAGGAAGTCCACTGATTGATAAAATCTGAAATTACCCTGTATTTCATTCAAAACATGTAATTAATATTTGTGATTAATGGAGAAAATGACTCAATGGTTATTCCCATTAAAATACCATGAGTGTCCACTATACAAAACTGTAGGCAAATCCAAAATAAAGTGTTTTATCCTCATTCTAACTCTGGAAACAGGGTGATCACAATATCTGAGTTCTTAAAGCAATTTTCTGGCGTAAAATTAATTTTGGATTTAACACACTGCAACACCGAGTTAGACACCCCCTCGAGAGATGAATGTTGCCAATGGCTTGCTTCTCTAGTTATACTAACCTTAGTAACGACCGCACGATAGCAATACACAGCAGTCTACTTCTCCAAATGCAAACTTCAACCAAAATGCCACTCTATAGTCACAAATAATGCTCAGAAAAGTAATTTCATCAACAGTACATATAAGGTCCCAGCCATAGTACTAGCCATCAAACATCTTTGTTACTTTGCCTAATTTATTTAGCAAAGAGACTAAACACAACTCACCTACTCTCTTCCAGCATCCACTTGTTTGTAGCGAGACCTCAGGCCAAACCATTATGAACTGCTGCGGGGTGACGCAGCTCAAGGAAGAACATTTATGAAATGCAATCAGACTGAGACGCCAAGGCAGAAGAACTACCGTGTCTGCAGTGAAAAATGATTAATATGGTGATTATTACTTTAAGGAAATGATAAAGAAATGATTGTTACTAAAGTCGTTAGTTGGTATAACTAAAGAGGCATGCGGTCAGAAACATTAATCTCTCGAGGAGGTGTCTAACTCGGTGTTACAGTGTATTTTGACCCCAAATCAATTTTACGCCGCAATTATCCCTTTAAATTCAGAATGATAACAGTAGAAAGATTAAATCACGATGGACTGAAAAAAAACAAGGTCATATTCTGGTCAAAAATAATGTTCAAATATTCACTTTTAAGTCTTCAAACCATCGAAGCATTGTTTTCTCACTTGGATTGACTAATTAATTGATCACATGCTCAATGCTTTCTTTCATTATTCATTTTCATCTATGAAGTCAGAACAAGCAGAGCAGAGTGGATCAGTAAATCAATGTCAGTTTCTATAAACCTTATCCCCATCAGTTTGTCATAGTCTGTAACACTGACCGATGCTGAATGCTGTAATTCACCGGTGCATATCACACTCTGGTTATCCAAACCCTCCTTTTAGCTCTTTACAATGTGTTACATACCAGAGTAGTTGGCAAAACATGTTGGCAAGAAGCTAACAATGAAAACACTGTCACTTTTACAGCTCTGTAACATTTGCTAGGAAGGTTTTGTCTTCTTTACATCCTTTCTTCATCCATCCAGACTCTGTTTACCGGCTTGTGGTTAGATGACACACTGCCAGCATCTTTTGTATATTTGTGATTGTTTTTAGATATCTAATAAAAAATTGAGGAAAAAGTAACAGCCTTTTGCAGAGGGATGCCAAGAACAAGTACATGACATTTATACAATGTATGCCAGGTACAAAAGAATAACACAGGGGGAAAATGTTCAAATGAAAATAAAAGATAGAGCTGCTGAAACTGAAAATGTATTGGCTACAAATTTAAAAGAAAAAGATAAATATGCTTTATAGCTTTTAGATGGGATAAAAGATTGAAATAAGATGCATGTTAAGTCTAATATTTTAAATAACAGTCAGTAACATGATTTTAAATTGTTTAAAATAATTTTCTGTCTCAAGTGGTTTAAATTCTGAGATAGAGAACCTACAGGTATTTTTTTTTATTTGATCAGGCAGATCGTTGCAGTGACTGAAAAACAGCCTTCTTTGCTTAAACTGCTGTAAACATCTTAATGAGGTCATATTCACCACTGAGTTTTCTAGGTTTAATTGGATGTATGCATAAACACAGTAACAACATTGGGCAGTAGATGCACTCTCGTACCTCATCTTGGGTAGAGTTTATCCTGCAGACTCGTAAGACGTGCAGCCACTGTGGTCGTCTGTCCTTATCTCAGTTTTCATGACTTGCCTTGACCTGTGAATGAATCCAGAGAAATGTTTGGGAAAAGATACTGTCATTTAAACAATCTGAAGTAATTAAAGAAAACAAAGATTCATCATTTCATTTGAAATGGGTGTGCTCTTTTGTTCATGATTACTTGACTTCTTAAAGGTAGGGTTGGTTATCACGGTAAACTAGCATGAATTTGAGTGTAACATCTCCTCAGGACTCTGTCTAGCCCCTCCCCCCTCCCCTTTGAGCTCCTCCAAAACATTGGCCTTGCTCACATGCACGAGCGCTGCGGTCTGCTGATTCAAAAGCACAGATTAAAAACTTTGGGACTTTAGATTGGGAAGTCTTTGCACAGCAGGGACAAAGAAGGTAATGTTAGCATCGGGATGACCACATAACTAGCAACATTGCTAAATACTTGATCAAGATTAAGAATCGCCCTGAAACAAACCCTCAACATACTTTTCCAACAGAAAATGAGCGACCATGGCAGCACTTTTCAAGCCCTTGACCTCTTTCAGTTCTCTCCATCGCCATAAAGCTGTCCCGATGTTGACTTTCCTTTTCGGCCTTGGTTTCTCCAAACTCTGTCTTGCTTCAGCCCTCTCTGCCTCCATCTTTCTTTCCCTGCTCTTTTTTTGCAGGAGAAACGGTCACCATTAATCAGGGTAGAGGTAGTCTCTCTGCCATTCTCAGCTCGGCTATGCACACTGGATCAGGGCCAGTGCTCCCCAGCGACATGTACGCACAGGAGGCGAGCACAAGATTTGATTGGTTTAAAAATGTGGGACCCACAGGATGTGATTGGTTGGTGTTTTTCCCACTTTTACTCCTGCTGTAGATAGTGGCTATGTTTCACTCTTTTTAAGAACACATCTTGATTGGAACATAAAGATCATTTTAATCAGAAAAAGGAAAAAAAGTGTCTAAATCAGATTACCAACCCTAGCTTTAACTGAGAGCATTTGGGATTACTGCCCAATTAACATGAACTTGACCAAAATGTAGGAATCCAGAAGTACGTAGCTGGTGTTGTAGGTAGGTAGGTAGGTAGGTTGGTAGGTTGGTTCTTGCATGAATGTGGAGCCTCTCTAGATCATTATGAAGATTGATTGATGTGCTTCATATCAGGACAATCTTGAGCAGAATTTCTCTCATTTAAAAAGGTGCGTCCACGTATATCGACATGTAAAATAAAATATCTCAGTGTCATATCTTGAAGTATATGAGTGCAGTGTATAATGGGTGAATCTGCAGCATATCATCACTCTTCATCAGTGAAGCATTAAAATACCGAGCTGACATCAGAAATGTAATGTGCGTGGCATTCAGTATGGCATCAGTCATACAAAATATCTGAACTGCATATTCTGATGGTTTTAAGTGGCCCATCTCCTGGATCCGACGGTATAGTATATGTCACAGATATGGTATTTTAATATTCTGTGGGTGGAAAATATCCAGTTTGAATTTCATCATATATGAGTCTTGCTCAAAAATATGAAGGGGGAAAAAAACAAGCTCTCTGGATTCTGAGGATTTCTCTGCAGAGCCTTTTCTTGCAGAGATTTGAATCGAACAGGTAGAGCTAGGAGTGTTATTGGTGGAGCTCACCTGTTTTTGCTCGATCCATGTAGGCAAGACAGAGAAAGGTTTATAGAGGCAAAGCTAGAAAGCTGTTAAACTTATGTGATATGAATGTGTTGCCAATTTGTAAAGACTGCTGCATATGATTTAAGAAAGACTACCTGCAGACCAGTATGCACTTATATTTTATAATTATTGTAATTATAAATCTCAACAGGAAAATGAATCAAAGTATTAAATCCAGCATGTGTTCGTCAGTGGCTTTTTCTGCTCCTGTGTGTCTTATTATGTCTGTCATTGACTCAAGGTAAAATAGAAACACAGAGGCAGGAAGACTTCTGTCTCACACAGCTGAGGTTTGCTTGTTTGGATGCTATTTATACCCTTGACTTCTGAATGCTTTTTCGAATGTTTACCGGTACAAAATGAAGCACTTCATTTCCTCAAGCATAAGTGTCCATGCATATTTTTTTGTTGTTTGGGTCTTGCTTCCCTGTTCAAGCTATCTGTGTGTTTGAAGTGTAAATAAACAGTTAAGTGAACAGGAAAGTGTCCTGAACAAGTCTGTACTGCCACTTCACAAAGGCATCAAAAGGAGCATAATTGTTGTTGATTTTTTTTCGCAGAGCACATTTACATAAAAACTGCCTTTTTCTCAACTTTATATGTTGTCGGTCTTGGTTCTTTTGAGTTTCTGAGTACTATTCGAAGAGTCAAAGGAACTGAGGCAGCACTGGCATGGTGTTAGGGTCAGTTGAGGATATAAAGCATATTCTCTCATCTTTTACATTGAAGTGGTTGATGTCAACTTTTTGAAAAGACAAGTACAGAGAATTCATCTACATCTTTTCTATTGGACTCTATATTCATTTGAAGTATTCAGATGTTCCCACTTTTGTTGGTAGACCTTCTTTTGCATCTCTGTTAGCAGAGTCAATCAGGTTGTGCACAGGGACAGTTGAGAACATATCATGACATACAAAAGGCTGTATGTATTTCTTTATACCTACTTCTTTCACTTATTCTCCCTGCCTCCTTCTGTGGATGCACAGGGTGAACTTATCTCCCATTTGCTTATGACCCAGGTCGGCTCATTTATCCTATTCAGGAAGCCAGAGATTGATTGTCCCTGTGCCATCGCTGTAATTATACTGTCATCACTTAATCAACCTTATTGGATTCCTCAAGCGGTCGCAGTCCCTGAGGCTGGCGCTAGGAGAAAGATTGACTTTTTTGGACAGCTAGAGAATGAGAGGGAGAGTGAGAAAGGAAAGGATTGAGAGAGAGGAAGAGACCAAATTAAGCATAGACTCATTTGAGAGGCAAAGTAATGGGGTAATGAGTACAGAGAGACATCAAATAAGTGAACAAAGGAGGCAAAGAAGTGCTACAGCTACAGAGGGAGGGTGTCAAAGAGGAGCGTGGGGACAAGGAAGCGGTCAGGAGAGAAGCACGCAGGACTGAGAGGGGGATCAGGTGGGAGGGTGCGGCCGTAGACTGTGAGTGATTGTTTCCTCAAGTCCGTGTCTGCCCCGCCAGGGAGGAGGTAACAAATGTTTAAGGTGTCACCTGCAAAAGCAGTTTAATAATTCATTTGTCTATGGGGCTGGGTAGGAAGGGCTGCTTTGAAGAGTGGGGCACAGATGGTCATCAGAGTGAAAGAGATGCACACACCTATACCCATGCACCTCCACATATGCACAAAAAAGACCTGCACTTGCGAGGGGCTCATCACCTGGGTGCACACCATATGTCACTGTGGCTGACAACCTGCTCTCTGGGCCCATGCTGAGAAATGCACACAAACACACATGCCTATGCACACACACACATCTTTGCTATTTCATAACTGCTTAGCTTTTCTATGGCAAAAAAAAGTCTTCCTTGCATACTGATGTGACATGTGTTTATGTGGGCTGTGAGGATCAGAATTTTACCAGCTGATAGAAATACCTGATGGGGTATCTTCACCTACACACCGAGCCACATCAGTGCACACGTACCTCAGTCAAATGCAGGAAACACTCACAGCGAGGCACCCACACACGCTCAAGAGGGTGTGACGTGGAACATAGACTGTCAATCCATCATTGTGTGAAATTACCCATCGTAACGACAGCATTCCCTCTTTTGCCATTTCACATCTGACTAAGCCCAATCCAAACACTGAATCAGCCCTTAAATCTAATGATGCAACACCAACTGTAACAACAAAAAAAAGAAGCCCTGCATACTGCTATCTTTAAGGACACACACTTGCCCTCCAAGCCACTAAAACAGCAGCCCACCTTTCATTCAATTACTGTACTGACTTTAATGGTTATGAGTTCTCCTTTTTGCGCCTGGCATGCTTTATTCCTCTCCCTGTGTGGCTTGCAGGTGATTACTTCAAGGCAGTAAAGGTTTCGTGGGGGGTACTGCAGTTTGCAAGCAGACACTACAAGAAGATTCGTTGTTTGATGGGAACTTAGAGGATTTAGGTATTTCTACTGCAGTGCATAGGGAAAGTAAGAAAGATGTCTGTATACATTGTGTACAACCAATTTGTATATGTCATGTAAATGTGCATTCATTGACTTGTTGACCTCCACCAGGTGTTTCTTGGAGTGTGATAAATAAGCAGCACCCTCCCTGCGCTCTTAAATCTCATGCAACTCAACTTTTAGTTTAGGTATGATGGCTGTCACATTAAAAAAAGAATAAAAAAGTAGAGTCTCAGCAAATGTGAATTGCTGTAGATAAGAGTCTTTTTAGGATGCAGTCATATGTGAGCACCCTGTTTAAGACCCTTTCATTGGATTCACTTTACAAGCAAGATATCTACATGTATGGCTGAGACACTGCATTCAAGTCAATTATACTGCACAGGATTTGCTTTCCATGGATCAATGTAAACGTTACCCTTAACAGGAATATAAAGAGCATCTTAATGAATCTGGGCGAGCCTAAGGTATGATAAATTCCACGGATTGTGGTTAGCATGATCCATTATTTATACCACTTATTCTATTTGGGGTCAGGGGGGATAAGGCCAGCTACCATTAGATGAGAGGTAAGGTCCAGTCTATCACAAGGCCCTGCAAGAAGTTGTGAAATTACACTTTTCAATGGAGAAGTACAGGTTGTAAACTGGCCTGTCTGAAGCACTCATTTCATTATGTATTATATATATATATATATATATATATATATATATATATACACTCACCGGCCACTTTATTAGGTACACCATGCTAGTAACGGGTTGGACCCCCTTTTGCCTTCAGAACTGCCTCAATTCTTCATGGCATAGATTCAACAAGGTGCTGGAAGCATTCCTCAGAGAGCTTGGTTCATATTGACATGATGGCATCACACAGTTGCCGCAGATTTGTTGGCTGCACATCCATGATGCGAATCTCCCGTTCCACCACATCCCAAAGATGCTCTATTGGATTGAGATCTGGTGACTGTGGAGGCCATTTGAGAACAGTGAACTCATTGTCATGTTCAAGAAACCAGTCTGAGATGATTCCAGCTTTATGACATGGCGCATTATCCTGCTGAAAGTAGCCATCAGAAGTTGGGTACATTGTGGTCATAAAGGGATGGACATGGTCAGCAACAATACTCAGGTAGGCTGTGGCGTTGCAACGATGCTCAATTGGTACCAATGGGCCCAAAGAGTGCCAAGAAAATATTCCCCACACCATGACACCACCACCACCAGCCTGAACCGTTGATACAAGGCAGGATGGATCCATGCTTTCATGTTGTTGACGCCAAATTCTGACCCTACCATCCGAATGTCGCAGCAGAAATCGAGACTCATCAGACCAGGCAACGTTTTTCCAATCTTCTATTGTCCAATTTCGATGAGCTTGTGCAAATTGTAGCCTCAGTTTCCTGTTCTTAGCTGAAAGGAGTGGCACCCGGCGTGGTCTTCTGCTGCTGTAGCCCATCTGCCTCAAAGTTCGACGTACTGTGCGTTCAGAGATGCTCTTCTGCCTACCTTGGTTGTAACGGGTGGTTATTTGAGTCACTGTTGCCTTTCTATCAGCTCGAACCAGTCTGGCCATTCTCCTCTGACCGCTGGCATCAACAAGGCATTTCCGCCCACAGAACTGCCGCTCACTGGATATTTTTTCTTTTTCGGACCATTCTCTGTAAACCCTAGAGATGGTTGTGCGTGAAAATCCCAGTAGATCAGCAGTTTCTGAAATACTCAGACCAGCCCTTCTGGCACCAACAACCATGCCACGTTCAAAGTCACTCAAATCACCTTTCTTCCCCATACTGATGCTCGGTTTGAACTGCAGGAGATTGTCTTGACCATGTCTACATGCCTAAATGCACTAAGTTGCCGCCATGTGATTGGCTGATTAGAAATTAAGTGTTAACGAGCAGTTGGACAGGTGTACCTAATAAAGTGGCCGGTGAGTGTATATATATATATTTAAATATATATATATATATATATATATATATATATATATATATATATATATATATATATATATATATTATGTACAAAAGGTCATGCTTTCAAATGACCTATTATCATTCAAACCTAACATGACTATATGTTGAGCTAAAGGAATAAATGAGGGGCTTTTGATTAGAGAATGAAACAGAGAGGATAGGCAACTTTGAGTGCAAACTCAGGCTGACCTACCAGGCCCAGACAGGTTATAGTACATACTCCAGTCGACAAGCACCATTACCCTGTGGATCTGTGCAGCTTAAGAGAGGGCACAGAGGAGCAGTGAGGAGGAGAGGGGTTAGAGAGAAGCTCCAAGAGTTAAACCCAGCAGAGAAAAGAAGGGGCAAAAAAGAGGACAAAAAAAACGTTCAAACTGTGTTTCTGAATGAGGACTTGGGTCATGTTCACTAACATGCATTTTCTAACACAGTGGTTAGCCCTAGCACTCTCTTTCATAACATGTAGTTCCCTATTACCCCACCAGAACATTGTGGTCCCAACATGCAGGCCTGCTTATCATACCTAGAGTCTTTAATAGTGGTCTGGGTGATAGTGCTTTCAGTTATCAGGCCCCTCTCCTCTAAAAATCATCTGCGAGTCGAGGTGCAGACACCCTCTCTCAAGGGTTCCTCTTTGATAAAACTGATAGAGCTGCTTCAGGTCTAAACCAGGGCCTGCATAAGGGCCTGGTCTGACCTGAACCAGCTTTATCAGCTTTATCAAAGAAATAGACAGCAGCTAAAACTAAGTGTTTCAGACAGAAGCTGAGATAATGATATTCTAATACAACAGGTTGAGAAATTTGAGGGGTTTTTTTTTTAGATCGGAGGTATCAGAGTGGAAATATACACTCACCGGCCACTTTATTAGGTACACCTGTCCAACTGCTCGTTAACACTTAATTTCTAATCAGCCAATCACATGGCGGCAACTTAGTGCATTTAGGCATGTAGACATGGTCAAGACAATCTCCTGCAGTTCAAACCGAGCATCAGTATGGGGAAGAAAGGTGATTTGAGTGACTTTGAACGTGGCATGGTTGTTGGTGCCAGAAGGGCTGGTCTGAGTATATCAGAAACTGCTGATCTACTGGGATTTTCACGCACAACCATCTCTAGGGTTTACAGAGAATGGTCCGAAAAAGAAAAAATATCCAGTGAGCGGCAGTTCTGTGGGCGGAAATGCCTTGTTGATGCCAGAGGTCAGAGGAGAATGGCCAGACTGGTTCGAGCTGATAGAAAGGCAACAGTGACTCAAATAACCACCCGTTACAACCAAGGTAGGCAGAAGAGCATCTCTGAACGCACAGTACGTCGAACTTTGAGGCAGATGGGCTACAGCAGCAGAAGACCACGCCGGGTGCCACTCCTTTCAGCTAAGAACAGGAAACTGAGGCTACAATTTGCACAAGCTCATCGAAATTGGACAATAGAAGATTGGAAAAACGTTGCCTGGTCTGATGAGTCTCGATTTCTGCTGCGACATTCGGATGGTAGGGTCAGAATTTGGCGTCAACAACATGAAAGCATGGATCCATCCTGCCTTGTATCAACGGTTCAGGCTGGTGGTGGTGGTGTCATGGTGTGGGGAATATTTTCTTGGCACTCTTTGGGCCCCTTGGTACCAATTGAGCATCGTTGCAACGCCACAGCCTACCTGAGTATTGTTGCTGACCATGTCCATCCCTTTATGACCACAATGTACCCAACTTCTGATGGCTACTTTCAGCAGGATAATGCGCCATGTCATAAAGCTGGAATCATCTCAGACTGGTTTCTTGAACATGACAATGAGTTCACTGTACTCAAATGGCCTCCACAGTCACCAGATCTCAATCCAATAGAGCATCTTTGGGATGTGGTGGAACGGGAGATTCGCATCATGGATGTGCAGCCGACAAATCTGCGGCAACTGTGTGATGCCATCATGTCAATATGGACCAAGCTCTCTGAGGAATGCTTCCAGCACCTTGTTGAATCTATGCCACGAAGAATTGAGGCAGTTCTGAAGGCAAAAGGGGGTCCAACCCGTTACTAGCATGGTGTACCTAATAAAGTGGCCGGTGAGTGTAGACTCTGAAAAGAAACGCATAATACCCCCCTTAAATCGTTTGGGATAACATAATGTAAATAAAGATTGATTTAGTTTTTGATTGCTTTAATGTATGATGAGAAATATGATGAGAAATATTCCTATTCATACAAAGGTCTCAAAATCTGTCATCTATCTAGAAAAATAATTCAGGTCCATTTTGATGTCTTTTAACAGCTCATCATCTTGTCCTGAATGCCACCTCAGCTCAAAGTTCTGAGAATGATCTGTTCAATGTTTGAACAGACATTAACAATACATAAGCATTGGTGGAGCGTCATTGTTCACGTGTTAGTCTGATGATGCTTATGAAAAGCAGGGAGAAGTTAACTTGTTCACCCAGGCAGTATTCTCATCGAACAGAGGCACGAGTTATTAGATAGTTGATATTCACCAACTGTTGCAGCTGCAAACATTTAGTGAATTTTCCCACTGTGGAGCTTTGTGTGTGTGTTTTTATCCCACTCCTTGGTCTGGAGTATAGTCACACTGGTCACATAACCTGACTGTATCCTGTTAGAATGAAAGCCAACCTCTGTCGTTCTGACTCACCAGCTATTTGTGACAATAATATAAGTATTTTATGTATTTTATTCCTATTATAAATATGTAATCACCTAAAGTATGTTTAAGTTGTCTAATTATAACCAAACAGGTTGAAACTGAGACATGAGTGTGCTAAATGTTTACCAAATAAATAATTAAACATGCCGTATTTCACTGTGACAGCGAGGGGCAATGCAAGAGACAGGTGGACAAAGTGAATGTGAATAGGAGCACGTGTAGACATGAAATGAAAGCAGGATATTTGATCACGGGCTCTAATGTTACTCTGTAACTGTGAGGTCTATTGATGTGTGGAATAAACTGGAGACTGTCTGACAGAAACAAACGCTGACAGAATTTGTCCCATCTGATTGGTTCCTCCGCGGATTGAACATGCATCCAGAGATTAGTGTATTATTTCAGTCACAGGTGACAGTCGAGACATCCTCATCTGCAGCTGAAACATGTAATGCAAGAAGACTTATTTTTCTTCTTTGGCTGTTTTGGAAGTATCTGGTTAAGCTTTAGCATCACAAGATATAGCACAAGATCCCATCACACCCATACTTATTAGTAAAACGTGTCATTGTGTAGTCACCTGAACAGATTTGTTAACTGAAAATGAGCCATTTATGACTAAAAAAGAGTGGGAGGGGAGGCCCCCCATCTTGCAGAGTGATGCTACCATGGTAGAACAAACTGATCATGTAGAAATGAGACAGGGTACAGCTTATTTTTTATCATTGAGCGCCCATAAAATACATGAGATGGAATTAAAAAGGTAAATGTTTATATTTGTCTTCCTCTAGTTTTCTGACCACTCAAAGTGCTTTTACTTTGTCACAATCATCCATTTGAGATTTGAGAGACTTGAGCTTTATTTACAGATATAAATTTTTACATGCATTAATGAACACTTACATGTAAATACATGAAATCATAGCCAGGTGGCTAATTCCCACCCCTAGTCCCATTAGCAGGTTGGTGTCAACACATAAAACAAAAACAAACATCACACATTCACACTCTGATGGTAGAGGCTAATGTGTATATAGAGCCCATCAGTTTCTGACTTACTTTACTCACACGCCGCTGGTCCAGCCCTGGGGCCTCATGTATCAACACTTGCGTGGAACTCATACCAGAAACGAGCGCACGCAAGGTCCGTCACGCTGAAAAAAATCTGTATGTATCAATGTGTGCGGGCGCCGAAATCCACGTGTGTTTCCTTGATAAATCCCAATCAGCCTGGAATTGAGCGCAGATGTCGGAGTGACTGGGCCCGTCCCCGTTACGCCCTCCTATAAATATGCAGATTTATTTAAATAGGGTCTCCCTGTCCTCGCACGCAGACAAAATGACAAGAAAAACTACATTTACGGCGTGCGAGGTGGAGGTGCTGGTGGCGGAGGTGGAGGAGCGACAGCGTGTTTTGTTTGGCAGCCTGTCCAGTGGCGTCAGTGCAAAATGAAAACGCTTGGAGTGGGAGAAATTTTGCGAGAGGGTGAATGCGGTGGGTTCCGAGACAAGCACCCCCGCGGAGATTTAAAAAAAGTGGTCGGACCTCAAGGTGGAGGTCAAGCGGCGTACAGCTGCCCTCCGGAGGAGTACCGGCCAGACAGGTGGGGGTCCGGGGGAGGAGACCCTCACGCCGTTTGAGCAGCGGGTGGTGGCGATTATTATTATAGGGTAAGTGGCGTGTCACACAAATGTCCACATGCTTTGTCATCCCACTGAGCAAAAGACGTATATTAGACGTCTAGTCTAAGTTTATACTTCATTTCAACGTCGGGATTCAGTCTATTTTTAGACGTGATTTATACTTCGCCCTTAACTTCATTTTTCGATAACTTTTTATGCAATAAACAACTGTAATGTGCATAACTGACCTCTAAATACTGGATTACATTACCTATGATACCGTGGAGAGAGATGTAAACGCAACAGATACACAGAAGCAGGAATTGAAATGAACTAATATTTTTATTGTGTCACAGAAATCAATATGTCGGCCGTGTCGCCGGCTTGCGGAACCCCGGCCCGCGGCAGCCCGTCCGCCGGCTCGGAGTCGTCGGCCAGGACCAGCGGCATTCGGGCCACCCCGGCCCCCGGCCCCAGCACCAGCACCAGCATCAGCACCAGCGCGCCAACAAGCGGTGGAGCGTCCACCAGCCGCGGCGCTTCCGCTGGACCATCCGGACGCAGTGGAAGGGTCCTCGCGGAGGGGGTCCTGCAATCGCAGGAAGAAATCATCAGGGGGATCGCGGGGATCAACGAGCGGCTGGACCGGCTCGTAAATGTCCTTGAGCGTCTGGTGGAGAAAATAAATTAATTTGGCTCATTGAACTGTCTATTCACTTCTTACCCATTCACACTGTGGCGATGAGATTCTCCCGCCCGAGGACGGCGGCCCGGCAGGGATCAGCTCGCATCCCTCCGTCTGCTGCTGGTTCGTCATGTGGGGCGACGTGCTGCCCGCCCACGGGGATGTGGTGCACGCTTGTCACATAGTGAGTCACCAAACACCGCCACACAGCGTCGCCAAAGTGCGAATCACAGTCAACGCAAGTATCGGCTCAACGCCAATTTCTACACCACCTCCTGACTTTGCGTTGATTAGCGCTGGAACCGACGCTCGTTTCGCGATGATAAATCTGGACGTGTGCGCCGATTTTGGCGTACGCAAGGTTTTCTTGCGCCGCAAGCGTTGATACATGAGGCCCCTGGTGTCTTGCCCAAGGACATTTCAACATGTGGACAGCATGACCTGGTAACAAACCTCCAACCTTTGAGAGATGATTAGCAAGAGAGCATTTTGAAAAGAATCAGATTTCACTAAATGTTATTATTTCTACATGTTGTACCTTTGACTCCTTGTTAAATTATTCTTTCATTATACGCTCTACTAAAAACCAAAACAAATTCAGGGTTACAAACCATAATATGCCCTTTGGAGTTCATTCTTAGTAAACCAAAAAGTATTCGTAATTGGCCAATTTATTAGTCAAAATAATGAAATGTAAAGGTCATATTTAATGCGTTTTATAGGCTGGAATGAGACAAGCTTTCACATTAAAATGCTTTGTATAATTTTTTAAAATGAACTTTTGAATGAAGTTGGTTTGATTTACATGTATTTCTTTTTTGTTAGTTTGTTCCTTTTGAACAGGTGAACATGTAGAGATGCATTCCTAAGATTCAGCCTTTATGGGGAAGGACTTGTGGCTGTATTTTACTTTTTTTTTTTTTTCTGTACATGCAGTAAAAGGACTATAATCCTGTCTGCCTTCTCTTACTTTGGCTTTTCTCATGCTCACCTGCTACAACATGAATTATCTTTTCCCTCCATACCTCTTACCTGTACTATACCTGTAACATGACTTGCGCAGGGACACAGGCTCTTGATAGCAACAAAGTAAAATCATAGGTACAGGTTTGGTGAGACGGGAGTGTGGAGAAAAGAGGATGTCAGAGTCTCACAATCAACAGTGACAAGCAATCACTGTGGAGTTTTATGAAAGTAGACCCTAAGTGTGGAGGAGACAAGACTGAAGAGTGATAGATGACTAGGCTGAAGTAAGGAGGATGAAAAGGATGCATTGATGACATGATTTCAGTAGGATGAGGAGATGGACCTGATGAGACTTAATGGGATAAGATACAATGGCAGCAGAAGAGGATGTGTTCAAAAGTGACTGAAGAGGAGGCTGAGTGTGCAATGAAGCAAAACAGAAGGAGGCAGGTGGTGGTTAGCAGCAGACACAGGGCTAGGTGAGTGTACAAGATTGATTGGTGATTGCTCTTGGATTTCGTGGCACAGAGAGTGGAAGCCGTAAAGAGCAAGAGAAAGAGAGAGAGAGAGAGAGAGAGAATTGTAAAGAAGAGGGAATATAAACTCCCAGATGCCAGGTATTTTTCCTACCGAGCGGCGAGACGACAGGAGTCTAATGAGTTCCCTCATAGCAGCAAGGGTTCCTTCGTATGAATCACACAAACAGTCTTACACACACACACACTCTCGCACGTAAGCTCGCGCAGTTGTAATGAATTACAGAGCCCTCAGCCTAAAACCTTGGCCTCGTACCTCATCACATGATACCCACATACGTCTTGTAGCTGCAAGGATCGATCTGTCCACAGCCATTTGACACGAATACACATGGAATCGAATTCTACATGACATATTCCATCACCTGCTGTACCCTTGAATCCCTACCAACATCCTCCGGAGAATCATTCACACAATGGACATCAATATATTGACGCAGTCTAAGCAAACCATGAAGCTCTGCTTTGTCTCCTGAAGTTCAGTTTATCAGCTTGAGATAAAATAATATTTGGCCTAAATTAAAGTAAATCTGACGCCTTCATTTGGTCTTGTGATTTCTGTGCACTTGCAGGCTGCCTGGGTGTCGCTGGTTCACGCCTGAAAATGACTCAAGATTACCTGCTGGATTTCTTAATTAGAAGAAGAAGCACAAGGCGGTGAATCACAATGACACAGACCTCTCCTGAAAAACATCCAAATGCTCAGATCCAGCCATCGGCATGCACAAAGCACCATTATCCAATTTTTTAAGTTTTGCTTGCACAAAAAATAAATGCTAATGAGCATCAGCTCTGTAATTTGTAATTATAATCTAACCAGCAAATGAGGTGGTTGTTGACTAAAACTTTAACCTCTCAAACCTGATTATTATCATATAATTATGCTTAAAATCACAATTATTGAGATTTCACTCAGTATTTTAAAACAACCAATCAGTTCGTCCCTGCATACATGTGTTTTGAGCAGAGAAGCTATGCCAATTACATTTATTAAAACGTTGGAAATGATCAGCTTTTTTATGTTGGTGTTGAAGGCTGCATAATGCAGAGCACACAAGCAAATTACTGCAAGACCTCTACTCTTAGATTTGACAAACGGACTCAGGAGTCATTAATAAAAATACAGCTTTTAAAAGGAAAAGAATAGCTTAATGATGTCTGAAACCAGGAAAACCCTCATGTGGCCTCGGCACTACAGCACAGGTTAGGTCTCGTAAAAGGTTCACTCAACTGCAGATTTTGGAAATAGAGATTTAACATCTCACTGGCACAAAAGGAGGCGCTACATGCACAGAGCGGGATTATAAATAAGATATGAGGCATCGGTTCAATTTAAAAAAGTGCGACATGTCCAAAAGCAAGTTTGAAGACAGAGAGAAAGAAAGGCAACCAACTGGAGTCACTGCTGCTTGTGCAACTACAAATGTGTTGTCTTAATGAGAAGTACATGTGATTTATGTCTCCTTTGTATGTATGAAATATGTAATAAAATTAAGGTTGTTTAGTGGTTGTGAAAGCTGTAAAACCACCCGAATCTGCCAAAAAACTACCAGTGAATGGTGTGGTCATTCTGGGGCGTGGCGTATCTCGACACATGCCTCAGAACCAGCAGCACATACCTCGTCTGCTCTACAGCACACCTTAGGCCACTCTTCAGCCTGCTGCTGCTGCTCTTAAAGTAGCTGAGTGCTCATAAACCTGCCTTCCCATTATAGATAACTCAGGATTTCTTTTTACAACATACAGCTGGCTTTTTCATACATGTCACATACTCTACCACTCATCAGGGGTGTCCGAGTGGGGAAAAGTGGGACTGACTACCTCAGCCCCTGGTGGGGAAAAGAGGCCTCCGATTAGTCTCAAGTGTACACTCAGTTTTCTTAGCCTTTTTTCTCTCTGAGCTAAGGAGCTGAACTGAAACTGTGTGGTTAAATCAACAAATACTCAAAATGTCTTTTTGGAAATGATTGAGCCCATTGACAGGATCGACCTGACCGCAGTCTGTAGAGTTACCTGAAGGATGCTGAAGGTAGAACCATTTCTCCCAAAAGAAGGAGAAATCAGGGTTTTCAAAAAATTAAAAAAAGAAGAAGTCTGAGAGAAAACAACATTAGAAAAATTTGTTTCAAACTGAAGGTTGGCGGGTCATTTAAGATAACACTGGAAATGTACATTTCATAGAGTCAGCTGGGGCTCCAGTCACTCTGGTTATACTGAGGCTAATTTTCATTCATAAATATGCTCATAAATGTCTACCTCTGATATGTTACAATAACTAGCACATTTCCAGGAGATCTAAGATAACATATTACATATCAATATATTCATTACAATAAATGAAATAAAAATAAACCCGAAATAATCTGGCTGCAGACCTCCACGATCCAAAGTCATGGAGGTCTGCATCCAAAGGGGAAACCAAAGTCTTTGGGCTCCAGGGGCAAAGCTGAAACTCAAAGGAACTGAAGGAAGGGTACCACCAGGAGTTGAGCCTGCAGCTTAATTTGACTCAACATGGGAAACCTTACCCAGCCCGAACACGGAAAGGATTGACAGATTGATAGCTCTTTCTTGATTCTGTGGGTAGTGTTGCATGGCTGTTCTTAGTTGGCGGAGGGATTTGTCTGGTTAATTCCGATAACGATTCAGACTCCAGCAAGCTAACTTGTTACGCGGCCCACCTCCACTGAGCAGATCGGAAGTTGGTTTAAAGCCTTTCAAATGAAAAGCGATAAGACCAAAAAGTACATATTTTTTGTCTCGCTTGAATATATTTTAGTTCTTGGGGCTTTATTTTATGTATCTGATGTTAATATGATTTCTTGTGTATTCATGTGTTCAACAAAGAGAAAATATAAAACGGGATGACCACTTCAAACAAACTGAAGCATGTAAGAAAAAAACGTCACCTCGGGTCCTCTTAGCGGAGTGGGTCCCAACAGTGGATTTTTGCGGCCAGACCCCTCTCAAATCATCCACCAATAGTTTGGGATTGTCATGCATGAAAATCACTCACCTTTTGGAGAAATTCGCCAATTTGAATCCAAAATAGGTGACCTGGTGAGAATTCGGGGTTCAGACTTTTAAGTACCATCTTGATTGATTATCCTGTTTTGCCACTGAACCCTTCATTATAGATGTGCTGTTGCACATTTCAGCCAGTGACCGGTACTGTTCAAGGGGTCCTTTTGGCCAAATGCCTTTTCTTGTTGTCTTTTTTTTTGTCCTGAGAGTCGTGAATAAAACAATTTATTTGGTTTAAAGGAATTTGTACTTTACTAGATTGTTATATAAATCTTCAAATACACTTCACCCTCGCCCCCCTCCAGACTTAGTTCACAATTTGAGAGCCCTGTTATACATTCATACTGTCCTTTAACCCTGCTTGATTCTTCTTTCAAAGTTCACCAGATTGAGGCTTTTAAATAAACCGCTATGCAAGCCAACAAGTCAACAATTCAGATGATTTGTTTCAGTATGACTCAGGACTCATCAGGACTTGTCTTAGGCTCAGGGGGATTTCTGGTCTGAAGGCATTCACTCACAGTCTGTGTCTTGATATCTGGTGCTCAGCACATGACCACAGAGAATAGAGTTTCATTTCCTTTGTTTTTCTCAGGTGCACATGCTACGTTTCTTCACCGAATCTGGGTCACTGGATGTGTGGCCACTTGCCAGCGTCCTCCATCCCCTGTCACTAACAGCACACTGATCTGGGAGTCATGTACCATTTGTCAAAGTCAGACAGTTGCTGTCTTTGGTAATGAATCCCCACACTTTACTTGACCTGCTATTGTACTACATGCTCTACTTACATAATCAAACTGTGCACACACACACACACACACACACACACACACACACACACACACACACACACACACACACACACACACACACACACACACACACACACACACACACACATCGTTGTTTGCAAACAGTAAAAAGGGTCTGAATAACACTTAAACCTGCAAACACGTCTGAGATTTGTCTGAAAAACGGCAGCAGGCTTAAATATCATCTAGCAGATGAAAATATTGATTTTAAAGGAGATGGAGGCAGAGCTGGAGTCAGCTCTTGTTTTGTGGTAATCACACTGAAAATAGTACAGAGTGCAGAGAAATCATGATTAAGTGGAAGAAGCAACCTGATGCCAGCATGAAAGTCTGTCCTCATAGTTTCTGAGATAACAATCCCCGGCAAAATCACAGCGTAGAGGATTGGGAAAAAGAAAATACTTTTTATATGCGCAGAAGGACACCTATACATACTCCAACTGAATGTTAACAGGGCGCCCAAATTTACTCTATTCCCACGTAGACTGTGTGGAAATGAATATTTCCATTTTCAAGGTAACAAAGGAGGCAAGTGTTGCAGTGAACAGAATAAAAGGCAGCATTGAAGACAGTTGCTGCAGGCACTTAAGTCACCCTGCGCCGCTTCAGATTTAGAAAGCAAATGTTTTAAGTGTCAGATGAAGTTACTTATATTATCTCCTTTACCCTAAACTAGTCCTCTACACCACATTTAGACACATTTTCAACACAATCAATCCAATTCTTTTTTTACAATTTGTCTTGTCAGCCATGTAAAATGTAAACATGCACGGCAAACAGCCTTGTTAGCGGGTAGAAAGGTAAATGACAGCTACAGTGGGGTTCATTAAGATCCGTGAGCAAAAGTGCTGGTTCACAAGGTTATCAATACATCATTATCAAGCAATTAAGAACTCGCACCACTGAAGTACCATCCCTCATTTTAAACCAAATCCTCTTCAACCACAAGTGCCAATTATCATTAAGACCCTGACTGCAGATCTCATTTGTTGTCAAACACATGCGTCACTCAGTACTTAGCAGACATTTAGCTTACCTCTGTAATTAGTGCATTGACAACAGACACAGAGCAATTAAGATGAGAAGAAACTGCTCATATTGAGTCATCAGATGAAAAGCCTCATCATGGTGAAGCACTCGGACACAAATGCCGCCTTTGGTTGTGCTGTGAGTATACAGGAGATACTGTAAATGCTGCCACTGTACTTCTTCTGCTACCTTTAGGCTGTTTATGTGAGCAATACTGTCCCACCTCCCTGTCACTTCATCAGATTGACCGTAGCCGACTAATAAAATAAAGAGAGATGCTCCCTCAGTGATGCTAGCTCTAAATCAATGTGGGCCCTCACCATGCTGACAACCACAGCCTCCTCTCTCTTTACTATGACACCAGGAATATTAAATTATGTCACCGCAGGGGCCTCAAGCACAGAGCGAGACAGAGAGGCGGACAAGGGACAAGAAATGGAGTCTGCAGCCCAGACTGGTTTGTAAGAAAATTGAACTGTATTTCATTTAGCAAAAGAGGAGGAAAAATGGTAAAGCATGAGGAAAAGAAGAGCAGAGAAAAGAGGGCACAAAGAGGATGATCAGTAATGTGCAGCCGGAGGGGAAAGATCAAGTAAAAAACGGTGCTTATGGGATAAGGTGAAATGGTCAGGGTGTGTGAGAGTGAAGGGGAGATTAACAGATAGGCAGAGCACAGCTAGGTCTGATTAACATAACAGAGGAAAGAGGGAGGAAAATAAAAAAAAAAGGATTGAAGCTTCAAATGTGGTAAGACAGCAGAAGAGCAGGGAATGGCCAGAAATGAATGAGCGGCTTCGGTGAGGTAGAAATGAGAGACCCATAGGTGCTCAGAGTGATGGCAGACAAGCGACCTTCAGCCAGAGATCACACACGCGCCTGAATTACAGATATCTGTCTTTTTAAGTGAACATCTGTGGCATGTCTGTAGTTATCTCTATTCACAGAGAAATGCTGGGATGGCTTGGTTATCAATGGTGAAGAAGTTCATATATCAGAGGATTTGACTGCAATAACACCCCTTTATATGGTCACCTGGAGTACATCAGTCTACTCCAGGAAACACTTTTATTCAAAGGTCGATAAACTTAAACGGTCCTTAAAACATCAATGAAGATGTGATTTGATAAAAGTTGCCAGATATGATTAATTAAAGTCTAAAGCTCATCCATTACCTTTGGAAGAGTATGCACACTCTCTGTATTAAATCTGTCAGTATACAGATATGTAACTCTTCTCATCGGAGTATCTAAATTTCAACAGGTATTTCTTTAAAAATTCCTCTAACAAAGACTGCTGTTTCAAGCAGGAAATCAATAAAGAGGACAATAACAATCCTCCAGCTGAATTAGAGCTATAAAGGATAGAGCATACATCTGGTATAAAGGATGCATGCACAGAACACAGGCAACATTTTGACTTGAGAGAAGATTTTAATCAGAAGAATTAAATCAGCTGCATCCAGGGAGACAGAAACTCGTGCTATAATAACCAGTGACTCTGTAACAAACATCTGTCTGCAGCCTTCTCTCCCATTTTCTTCATGTTTTCCATCATAATCAATCAGTTTGCACTCTGCCACCTCTGAATCACTCTTCACATGCATCTGTCAGTCACACGCTTGAACTGTGTACACCACCGGCGGCATTTTAGTGCCAATTAGCAGAGCCACCAGCATCATGGAAAAACTGTAGCAATGCAATTAAACCACATACAGAATGAACATATAGCAACAACAGCGAGCTATCTCGCCTTGAACCGAACCTTGATTTTGGTTTTCATGCTTCGACTTCTGTTGTCCACCACAAGTCCTTGGCAAAAGCTGACATGACTTTCTATCAACACATTGGAAACTTGCACTCTGCAGGATAGGTCTGTTGAAGTAATTGGTGGCATATGTGGGTGGATGAGCTTGGCCTTGAGAGTAACTGTTCCCAACACGGGTAGCTGGCATCAATTTGTGCTTCATAACAACAACAACAACAATAAAATAAAATAATAATAATGATAATAATAACAATAATAATAATAATAATAATAATTAGGCCTGAACGATATATCGTTTGACTGTCGTCATCGCGATGTACGTGTGTGCGATAGTCACATCGCAGAGCCTGCGATATTGGAGGTGAATGAACTCATTTAATTTCAAGGGTAACCGACTGAGATACACTCCATGTGACTCTGCATGTGCTGTGCAGCGATCCACCAATCGCCTTCGTCCTTAACTCAGTTGCCAATCAGACTCACTTCTCAGTTGCCAATCAGACTACCCTGCCAGCTGTCAATCAAAATCAGGGAGGAGAAAACCCACCCCTGCACATGTTCTGCACATGGAGGGAGACGTGTGTCCGCTGAGAATTACTTTCGGAACTTTACTCATGACTATTAAGCCCAACAAATAAGAACTGTATGGGTTTTAAATTGTACATTTCCGTGGACCACTCTACTATAAGCAGTGCGCGTTTTGGGAGGTGCATGCAATTCTCGGAGGACACGCGTTTCTCGGCACAACACCGCTAACAACAACAACAACGATCGCAAAATGAACAACGAACAAGCGAAAACCACCGAAAATGAAGATTTGTTGCCAAAAAGAAAAGGAAAGTCAGTTATCTGGAATTATTTCGGTTAAAAGAAGGATGATGTCGACCAAAACACGTCTTCTGTGTTCATCTGTTGCCACAATAACGTCCCAGCACAATAAAAGCTAAAAATATCTCTGAGACAGACAGAAGCCGTTCTACTAACATTCACAAAAAGAGGTAAGATCAGAGCAGATTAACTGTTCTCAAGATTTCAGCAGTGCAGCATAACATTAAGTGCTATTCAGGTCATCTGGTGAAAATACTGTATTTTTAATATCGCAATATATATCGCAGGGTTGAAAAAATCGCAATATTATTTTTTTCCAATATCGTGCAGCCTTAATAATAATAATAATAATAATAATAATAATAAGGATGAAAAGAAAGCTTAGAAAGCTTCAGTAGTGTCATAATGTCATAATGTGTTTCACATCCGAAATCAGCTGATTAAAGGTTTTTTAACTTAAAGCTCCTCAAAGGAACTTTCAGCTTGTGTCAACTTTGGCGCCCCCTGTGGACAAAGTAGTCTTTCCTTAGTTTGTACTTTACATATGTAAGCTGGGTCTCGTGCCATTAGAGACATAATCCTGCTGATTAAGACAGTCAAGGTTTGTGAAAATTGTAAAAACAGGGTCATTTCTACAGCTTGTTGGCTGACACCCACCTCCGTAGCACCAGTTTCAGGCATTAAAAATTACAGGAAAAAAAAAAAAAAGTTAGCCTTGCTGCTGATGGTTTTGTTTTGTTTTCTAAATCATGAAAAGGCCTTTTAATGAATTTCTGTCTATTTCATAGTCATCAAAAAAACTCCTTTCAGGAGGTTAAAGTGTTTAAAACAAACCTTTTGGACATTCAGTCAAATTAACTCAACAAATTAAAGATCATTTGTGGTTCTTTCACGGTACTTAAATTAATTTTTTCAGCTTATAAACTCAAAAAAGAAACACTTGTGCAGCAGCTCAGCTTTTGGGAGCAAATGGAGAAGTTTGAGCTTCTCTGTAGAGCAGTTTTCTGTTCATTAGTAAAAAAAAAAAAAAAGGGGGGGGGGGGGGGGTTTTCTCCACCACATTTGGGCATATCAAGTATGGCAGAATTTCTGGAAACCCACACCTGAAGTCAAGTATCTGATCATGCTCAATAATTTCGAAAAACTCTGTTTTTTATTTTTTTAACCAGAATCCATTAAAGCAGAGCAAACTAGCAATATTAAAGTGAGTTCTTACCTTGAAGGGACAGCGGTTTTTAATATTTAGTGGAACTGACTTGGTAAAAATGGAATAATATCAATCAGTAGATTTAGCTAAGTGTATATCCAGTCCACTAACGGTAATGAAGTTGAGTTTGGAAAAAAAAAGTATGAGTACAGCTTCATGGATTGAAGCAGCATCAGTTAAAGCAGGGGAAACTGGTGATCATAAAGTGAGTTATTTTCTCAAAATTTGAGTTTCCTCAGAAGGAGTTTCAGTCAAAGAACTTTAATATATTACTGTGGCTGTTTCTGGGATCAAATGTAATGCTGAAATCTGTGTCTCATATTTTATTTTCTTTGTGTTCATCAAGGGTAGATGTGTGGGCTCCCTCTTTAACTATTTTTCACAAACTGTAGATTTGATGTATGACTTGTGAGGAACTTTCAGTGAAAGGATTTTGTAGCTTTTATTTTACAAATATTGTGAGAAAAATGTAATATCAAACCCTTATCCTATCCAAAGACAGTATTGTAAGATCCTTAAATATAAAAGTGCTTTTCTATAGCAGGCAAAACTCAAAGTCTAAAAAAGTATGGAGCTGTTAGATGCAGTACTGTGCACTCTGCGCTTACACTGTATTTTGTTGCATGTTTATAATGATGGATGGAGGTTAGAGGTGCCCGAGGATGTACTTGCAAACAACCATGTCAACAAAGAAGAAGAAAGAGTAACAGCCCTTTTCCCATATGTGATGCTTCTTTGATCTTGGTGGTGATACTAAGGACATCTGTGCATCTTGTCCCCATTGAATCCAGTAGACATAAAAGAATATGTAAGTATGTTTCAAGAATGTTTGCAAAGTGAAGAGTTCTGCTAAATACACCTACATTTCTTAGGATCTTATACACTCATGCTACCCAAACTTTATTTCTTCTTAATCTTGGTTGCAACTAATGCGATGCTGGTATGCTAATTACAAAGTTCAGGATTTGGGCCTGTCTTCAGATCAAAGAAACTCTTAATGAGCAATAGCGGGGTCTGGCTGTGTGTGACTTGGAGTGTGTCCTGTATTTCAGCCTGTGGATGTGACTCAGCCCTCAAAGAGACAAGAGACTCAGGTCCCCTCTTAAAACCAGCCTCTGATTTTTCCTTTCTTCTTATATTTATGAAGCCAAGTAATTTTTTACAATTTCACCCTCATCAAAATGAATGAAAAGAAGTACATTACAAGTCATGTTTGACTTAGAGCCCAGCTCCTCCATTTCCTGATCTTGAAAGAATAAAATAAATCACAGAATCATTATAGGGCTAAAGTTTATTCTCACTGATGGTTTGGATTTTGCACATAGTCTGACCAAAAGTAGAAGTAACCCTGTGAAACACATCATTAACTGTGACTTATTTTTTATAAGGGGGTTATTATGATTACATTTTTGTACCCGCGAGATGACAGTACTACTGCAAGTCATCACACCTTTACTTTATGAGTTTTTTTCAATCACTAATGAGAGGAGAACTGGAGTTTAAATTTTCCAATGCTGTCTAATCCTGTTAGCATGGAGGTCTTTAAATCAAAGCTGTGAGCATTAGAGTCGTTACAGATAGTTTTCCCCTTATCTACAGCACCGTCTCTTGGCAAACACTACAGCGTTGGATGACCATCACAGTTGTTTCATATGTTTGTAGATATGTAATTTCACAACAGTGTCACAGCCCAGCATTGCTGTGGAGAGGAGGTGACCGCAGATGCTGGTGTGTCTTTTGATGAGCGTACTGGTGGCCAAATAAATGAATGAATAAAAGACTTACAGAGATGTGCTTTCAAGCCCACATATACACGGCCACTCTTCTTTCATCCCAAACTCTGCTCATACTGTAGAACCTTGCTGTAAAGGTAGAAGGTGAAGTATAGTAGAACTCAGTCCTCTTCTAGCGTGAAGGACAATGATTCACCCAGAATCTCTTTATCTCTTAAATTAGTTCAGCTAAGTACACTTGACCCATAAAAACCATTAACACTGGCCAAGAGGAAGGCCACTTTAACAATGGATTTGCATTAAGACAGGTTGAAACCACAACAAAACAGGAGAGCATGTTCTCCATATGTGAGCAGCTGTAGCCCTATCACCAACCTCTGCATACGTTCCAGTACTTCAGAGTTTTATTTCACTCGCTGAGAGGACATCCAGCCAGACAAATGCAAAACAAGTGAAGTCTATGGTTGACTAATTCAAAATACAGTATATGAGGTAATTTTTATATACACAGATCTCTCCCTCGCCCACCCTGGGCGGTATATTGTCTCTTCAAACTTGGGTCCTCTACCAGAGGCCTGGGAGCTTGAGGGTCCTGCGCAGTTTTCTTGCTGTTTCTAGGACTGCACTCTTCTGGAGTGAGATGTCTGATGTTTCCCCAGGGATCTGTTGGAGCCACTTCTCCAGAGTGGGGGTTACTGCCCTGAGTGCCCGGATGACTACAGTTACTACTGTTGCCTTCACCTTCCACCTCTTTGAGCCCTTGGTACTTCTCTAGTTTCTTGTGTTCCTTCTTTCTGATGTTGGTATCGCTTGGTATGGTGACATCTACCACAACGGCTTTTCTCTGCTGTTTGTCTACGATTACAATGTCCGGTTGGTTTGCCCATACCATTTTGTCGGTCTGTATCTTGAAGTCCCACAGGATCTTAGTTGTGTCATTCTCCATCACCTTGGGAGGTGCTTCCCATTTTGACCTCTGGGTTTCCAGTCTATATTCTGCACAGAGGTTCCTGTACACGATACCAGCAACTTGTTTATGGCATGATTGCTTTTCCTGCTAGCATGTTACATTCTGCTGTTAGGTGTTGGACTGTTTCAGGGCCCTCTTTGCACAGCCTGCACCTGGGATCTTGCCTGGTATGGTAGATCTGGGCCTCTATTGCTTTGGTGCTCAAGGCCCATTCCTATGCTGCCATGGTTAGCGCCACTGTGCTGTCTTTCAGTCCATCCCTCTCCGGCCGTTGGTAGGATTTGCTCATATCGGCCACTTCAGCTATCTGTTGGTGGTACATCCCATGCAGGGGTTATCCTCCCATGATGGTTCTGGTGATCATATTCCAGACTAAAATTATCCTCTGCTCATCCTTCCTGACAGTACTTGCGACAGTGGCTATATGAGGACAAGAAGCTGCATGAGAAGTGTGATCCTCCATTTGTCAACACTTTACAATCAAAATATTTTATAAATACTAATTATCTTGCGTCAGTCAACTACCGCGCCTCCTCTTCCTCCTCTTCTTTTTCTTTCTTTTCCTTCTTTTACTCGATTGTATGAATATGGCGTTGTAAGACTACAGTCTCCATCATAAAAATACTACCTCCATCATTCAAAGTTAACAAAGTAAACCCCTTTTTTAAATCCTGGTGATGATACACTAATTTAAACATTCTTGTTTATGTTGTGTCCCATTTCCAACAAATCTGTTCTGCTAAATTCTGCTAAACACTCCGCACTGCACTTTTCAAAGCATGAGCCAAACACGTTTAAAGCTGCCTCCAAGTGGAAGCAACTTATTGGCAGGAAGCTGCAGACATCACACTGCTGTTGGCAGGTGTATCTCATACAGCGGTAATATGCTGACTTTATTGGCTTCCTCTTGGAGACGTATTTTTGTCTGAGTGACTCATATATGCTGGGTTTGGTTTACATTAAAAAATATTGTACTTATGAGCTGCTTGATTTTACACGATTTTCAGCTGCCAGCTTTTCGCTTGTTCGCTTGTTTTTTTAGTGCTGGATAGGTATAGTGAAGTGTTTATTATGTTATTTTTCAGGAAAACCTAAAAGAGAAAAAAATAGCTGAAGTAGGTTGAAGTGTATGAAAGCTTGCTTGAAAGGTCCACCTGAAAACGCTATCATGTGCTGGACACCCTACTGCAGAAATTGCCCAGTCCCAGATGCAGTTTTATGCATATACAAAGCTATAAAACACACCGAACCCACACCTGTTGACCTTGTCTTGTTCAGTTCTATTCTATTTGAGATCACTCATCTGAAACCTGAGGCAGCCCCCAATATAAGGAGGCCACTGAGAGCTTTGAAAATATGATGCACTGTAAAATCTCCTCTCACAGAGCATAAACATTGATGCTGCCTGGATGGCTTTCTAGGATGAGCAGCTCTGAAACAATAGCCTCATAAGAAAGTTGATGTTCTGTATATCTGCCATGTAAGACAGTGTGTTTTTGTGTGCGTGTGTGTGTGTGTTGGTGGAAGTGTGTGAAAGAGCGCTTAAGGCGTCAAATCTCTGAGGCATCACAACTATTATCAAGGAGCTCGCAGACAATGTGGAAAAAAATAGAAAATGAAAAAATTGTGAGTGTGTGTCTGTTTGTGTTGGTGTGTGTGTGTTCAGGAGAAAAAATAGGGGTATACATTGGTTGAGTTTAAACAAACAGCCAAATGCTGTCTGTCTCTTTACATTCTGGATGCAATCATTTACACAGCCTCGTTTTCTTCTTGTATAGGTTCCTCACGTGTTCATTGTCACCATCTTCCCCGAGCTGTCGTTCATTCTCCTCGTCTTCTTGCTGCTAATGCGGCTGTGACTGGTAAAAGGCAGAATTTGTGAGGTGACTCACAAATATTTGTCATAAACAATTTTCAGCTTGATTGCAGGCCAGCCAGTACGTCAGCGGGGACGGGCCCCTGACGGGCACGAATCATTGACATGGAGGTTGTCTCACTGGTTTTGCCACAGACACTGACCCAACTATTCTGCGCGACTGTGTGAGTGTGTGTGTGTGCATTCTGTCCATTTGCTTCTGAAGGGGGGTCCCGAGGGTCTGCCTCTCCAAGTAAGAAATGACAGAGACGACAGCTGAATCCCTGCTCCGTCTCTCCCTTTCTCCGTCCCCCGTCCCTCACTCCCTCCCCCGTCCGTCTATTGACAGGTCTGCAGCTACAGCCCTACGCACACAATGAATCTCAATGATCCAGCATGTATCAAAAACCATTACCTGCATGGCACAAATGTACACTGTGAATATGAATCATCCGCAGTGGGTGTCACTGACCATCTGAAACACACACACACACACACACACACACACACACACATTAGAAGTGTGAATGCTAAATATCTCATCGCTGCAGCCCGGTGCTTCGCTCCCCTGTCAGTCTCAGGGAGAATAGGGAGATCCATGCACAATGAAGCTCATGAATTACCAGCTGAGCATGAATGTCAACCATCGGGCCCACATGTGTATCCATCATTCTCATACCATGATAAGTCAAAAGATCAGGTCTCGCTGGTGAGGCCGTGTGCTTATGAGTGATATAGGCGCAGAGCTTCTGTCATTTACACCCGCAATCAATTATCCAAATAACATAAAAAAACAGGAAATACCTGTACACACAGCAAAATTCCCGCAGGGATAGGCACAGTCTCTGGACAGGGTGAACTATATATCCATCTATCATGCCAAAACTACTCGCATAATTTCATCACCTTTTCGTATCATGTTTGATTGGATACATTCAGGCCTATAAATTCTGTTTAAATGTCATGGCACTCTGAAAGACAAACACAGCTTACATCATTCATCGCTCTGTGGTTATCCACTTGCATGCCTGTGGGATCATGTTTGAGATGCCAGGATATTTGTTTACTACCTCCCACTATGCATATCACCGTAATGCCCATAAGCGAGGGAGCAATATCACATAATACATGTCAAGAGACTGTAATAGAGCTAAGTCTACTACAATAACGTGCCTGCAAAAGGTTCCAGCTATCTGTGTTCACCCTATGCCTTCAAGTTAAAACACATATTGGTTATTAAAATCCCTCTTATTCATTGATGCGTAATTCCGTCTTTAGCAAAAGAGGGAAAAACACAACACGATACAGGAAAAGCTCCCAGCAGCAGTAGCAAGTACAAAAAAACTGTTTTCAAATGAATTTTTAGATGTAGATGTGTTGTTGAACCATAACAGATTTATAACGTTATATATGCATAGCATGGTGCATGGAGTGGAAAAGGGGGGATTGGGAAGCAGAGTTTAGAATAACAGCGAGCAGATATGGATCAGGGTTTTTTGATACATATTCATACGGGGGATGGGATTTGGGTCGGCTTGTTCTTTGGATTGTTTTTCAGTGCGTGTGTTGACACTTGTGTGTAGACTTCTAAATATGCAATCACACAAAACACAAAAGGGGCAGTGCACATACACTTGGTAGCTTGTGGGATGGGAGTGAGAGGACACAGAGGTTACATTTTTGGCATTAACAAAGTTACATAATTGTCTATTTAGATTTCAGCGCAATCTACATGCAATATCCCTCCCTCGTTTTTCATCATCCTAATCTTTAGTGGCATCACTCTGGCTAATCATAAACTGTCAACAGTGTCTCACTGATTGCTAATCCTTCCTCATGTTCAAACTCTCTTTTTCACGTTCGCTCCATTTTCTTCCTTCACCCCCAACACCAGCCTTACCCACTTTTAGCCCTCTTCCAACCTCCAAGAGCCCATCACCTCCTGTTACGAGCCGGCGTAAATTGAATGCTGTGAATCAGGGCCGGCTGTTACTGCGTGACTGGAGGGGAGCGAGGAGGAGAAAGGAGAGAAGGGGACTGCATGTCCCTGCAGTTTTATGGGCTGGTGTCTCACTAAGATATATCACCGCCTGGCCAGATAATACCATCATGTACATAACTACCCTGCATGTGTGTGTACGTATGTGCACAGGTCAGTGTGCGTTATGTACTTAACTACCGGGTGACCTACCGCTCAGCTCCTAATAAGGGGCATCTGGTGCTGTTTTACTGGATGGAGGAGCTGGGAGGAAAGGAATGGGTGAGGAGCCATGAACAGAGGTACTTTTCTCGGCAACAATGTTTTTAGCAGAGAGAAGGGAAAGTTGTAACGTTGTCGATATGTCCAAGGATAGGGAATGGGTAAAAGGAATATACATGAGGGAAGGGTTTGAGAAAGAGTGAGTGTGACAGAGAATGAGAGCTTGGAGGGCGCATTAGAAGAGAAAATGAGATATAGAGAGCAATGCCGAGAGATGAGCCCACAAACAGAGTGAGAGAGCAATGGCGAGCCAGAGAGAGCCCAGATGAGGGAGTTGAGATGATGGGCTGGCAGTTTCCAAGCACCAGGCTGTTTTTCAGGGCTGTCAAGCACATTGTGAGGCATTGTTTGAAATGCCCAGGCTGATGGCTGACATATTTCCCATGAATCTAGCATGCCAGGCCGCTGTCCAATACACTACACTCAGACACATACACACACACACTGAAGTGTCACGCGCTTTGTGAGTGTCTGCGAGCGTGTGCGTGCTGGTCAGTGAAGGGTAATTGGCCGACCTTGGCCCATCAGGGTGGCTGGAATGAGGAAGAGGGAGTGAGGAGGGAGGAGGTGGGGAGGGAAGTTGTAAATTTTGTCCAACATCAATGTATTTCTGTCAGTGGCCCTCCACTCTGGCAGTTAACTATTACCTCTTGAAATGTTGGGGACATACACACACACACACACTCACTCACACACACACACACACACACACACACACAGTAGGAACAACACAGTTAACTAGCAGTTCAACACATGCCCTGGTTTGTTTTAGTCTTGGTTTTTTGGTGGTGCTGATGGCTATTTGTATGTCTTTTTGGCGCTGCTTTCTCAGACTTTCTCGGAAAATATACAGGATCAGGATGGAGTCAAGGCCAAACATGCTGTTTTATAAATCATCAAACTATTTCTTTATTTCACTTTAATTGAGTTAATAAATCTTTTTTTTTTTGCACATTCCTGCTGTATTATATGATTTAAGAACACGCTTTATATACACATAGCAAGTGCAGCAGCTATTAATGTGACACCTACAGCAGCCTTTCTGTTTCTCGCATAGAATAGACTGTATATACTATGGAAAACTTGGTTCAGCCTTCCACCAGCACGGATATGGATTTAAAGTCGAAAAGCCCTCGGTATTTCCACATTTATTTCTCAACTTCCTGAAACTAACATTATGCACTTTTTTTTTTTACCCCTTTCTGAAACCAACATTGCGCAGTAGCATTGTACACATTCGACAGGAGAGTCGCTGTGATGAGCTATGCAATCTTTGTACGCCCATAGACTGTGTCAATCATAGAAAACATGAACCCCCTAATAACTTTTAAAAATGGAGCAGCACAGAAAAAAAGAGGACTTGAGCACAAACCAGTCTTACAATAACTACATGTCAACATCACAAGCAGGGGGCAGAAAAATTTATAATCTGTGTAATAAATTTCTAACATTTGTCCACAACTCCACTGAGTTTGCTGGAGTAGGCAGGATTAGTGACCTGTACTGCAGCCTGTCACCAGAGGGTGCTGTTTTCACAGTGGCTTCACCCAGTGAGGAGGCAGACAGCTATACACAGTCTATCGTTTCTCCATCCGGACAACTCTGATATGTTTTATTTAAACAACACAATTACAGTTTAAAATGTTTTTACATACATGTCATTTAAGTTAAAGCTCTCACTTCCACACAAAGACCCCTGCCCAGTTCTTACTACTTACATGGCTGTGCTGCTCAGCCTGTTCAAGGCCAAAAGCCTGAAGTTTTTTTTTGCATTTTCACCACATCCAGGTTGAATGCTGACAGCACTACTACTTGGTGCTTTCAGTTCTATTCAGATCACAATGGCCCCCTATTGTGGTGTCATGTGCATACCCCCTAATTTTTCAGCATAGTGGTTAGATATTTACTCTTGGTAGGAGTTTTTCTCATCCCAGCATGTGGACTTGCAGGTAAACACGAACACCAGCCGAGCCAATTCAGAGAATAATATAATACATTTAAGCTACTTTCAGCAAAATAGAGAATAATTGAATACACATGCATGTATTGAACTGTGGATGCCCCCTGAATGGTTCAATACTACACTGAGAATTGTGGCATCCCTAACACACACACACACACACACATAGATACACACACCAAATCACACTGAAACGGCGAGGTTGATGTTTCATTTCTCAACCACAAGTGTTTCATACAAAGTCACATCAAATCCACAGATTTGGACTTGTGTTGAGGGAGAAAAAAAAAACCTTGGTCATTTCTTCCTTCCGTTTCCTCTGCTGTTTTTTTCTCCACTGTCTCCCACAATCTAGTCTCCCCTCTTGCATCTCTGTTTCACTGTATTTCTCTTTGTTGGCTCATGTTCTTTAATCTGCCCCCTAACTCTCCCTCCCTCCACATCAGCTATTTCTTTTTTCCTCCTCTTCCGCCTCTCCTCTCCAGTCCTTTCTTTACTGTACCTCGAGCCATCCCTCCTGCTTGCCTCAATCATCCATCTCTCCCTTTCCTCGCAGCCTTTCATCTCATTGCTCCCATACCATCTCCTCCCTACCCTATCTGTTTGTTTGTTCTCCCCATCCTTTTCACTCCAATTTTCCATCTATTCTCCCAGAATACCCCTCTGCTGTTTTTTTTCTTCTTTTGCCTCCTTCCTATCTTCTGCAACCCCCCACATAACCCTCCCTCCCCTTTTCATGCCATAGGGGCACAGCTGGGAGAGGGACCTGCAGAAATAACTGTGTTACTCCTTTAATCGATACAGCCAGGCACCAGTTGCTACCGCCAAGTCCTGCCTAGTGTGTGAATACGTGTGTCTGTGTGTGTCAGTGTGTTATTGTTAACGTGTGAACTTCTGCTAGAGGCAGAAACAGCAGATAACCAAAGACATATCTGCCTCCCCCATCAGTGGAGAAGGACAGGATTTAATACAGGTATATCCCTTCCTAGCGCCATCCACCCAGCCCTCTCTCTTCCTTCTCTCTGTTTGTCATCACCAGATCCCCCCTCTAATCTTTGTAAAACAGCGAGCGCGGGGATAAGAGTTAGATTGGAAAAGCAGAGTTCATAAAGTGTGATTTTAGAATAAACAGAGCAGGCTGAGAATAGACATTTGATAATGAAATACTGCCTTCTCTGTTTATCTTAGACTCTCGCTGTCACACAGCGCTTCGGAAAAATAAGCACACAAGCAAACTCGCACACGTGAACTCACACTCGCCCGTGGAGCGCTGATGACAACACAACTGTAATAACATCTGCAGCACCGCAGAGCCGGTCAGCAAAACCCCTGAAATGTGTATATCTCCATAATGATGCGTTTTATATTTAAATCTTGTTTTTTCAATCTGGTTTGGTGTTTGTGTGCACAGTATGTGCCTGGTTTAAAAGTGCTTACAAGCAACACACTAAACATACAGCCGTCTGCTTCACTAGGGGCACTGCAAGGCTTAAAGTGACAAATACTCATTTTCTCTGCTTTCCACGACCCATTTAACTCAATGACAGAGAGTTAGTCCATCTGTATTTAACTCCCCTTAAGATGCTTCTCCCCTCTCCCTCCCCAGTTCTCTCCCTCTGTCCATTTCTCTTCTCCAGCTAATGAGGATGTTGTCTACCGGGAGCCATGTTTCTCCTCTCAGCTTCCTCCAACGGCGCTGGCTGAAATTTACTATTTTTCCAAAGTACTGCTTAATGGTGGGTGCAGTTTATGGGAGGCAGGGGGGGCCAAAGCAATGACTGGAAAAGCTGGTTGATCGAGATTTCACTTGTTGAGCTTCCAAAAAGACACGGATAAAATCGAGTAAACAGTAACTTTTGAATAGAGCGAAATACATTTGAGTGTTGTGAATGTAGGTGACAGTGAGGTTATGAGACAAAAGGGCTTTTAGATGTTGGATAAGTAAAACAAAGAGGCAGACAGACAGAAAGTGAGAGTGGATTTAAGGAGAAAATATTACAGAAACAAGCAGAGACTAAGAAGGCACTTTGGGCTAATGGCCCCCTGCCTTGACTGGCAAAGAATATTCAGTAATCTGTTGGTTTTATGGGATTAACTGTTCAATAGCACTTCTTTGGCTTTTACAGCTCTACACAGGTTCTATTTATAAAGCAGCTTTAGAGGAGAGGCGTAAGTGATCATGGCTCACATCAGCGTTTCTAATCATTTTAAAAGACTGGAAAGCGCTTTAAGTGACGAGGACTCGAGTTCTCAGGGGTTGCAGTCAGCTGGCCGTGTTTATCAAAAACTAAGAGAGTGAAAGTCTGTTGTATGATTGACAGAATCCAAGTGGTGGTGCTTAAAGTGAGGTTTTCATGGGGGATTCAACCTCCTTTGATTCCTTTGTTAAACTTTTTATTCCAGTAGCACAGCAACAAAGAGTGTATGAATACTGCACAGCATAAAAACAACTACAATGATGCCCCCACCTATTACAGGTCATTCTGCAAACAGCACAAGACCAACACCTTCACCCCCACCTGTACTTCTGATTAGTGATAAAGAGCGGTGCTACGGTTTCCTCACGTATATGAAGGCTTTTAACAGGGACTGCATGTGTACGCAACCTCTGATAACACACACCATGGCTGCTTGATGAATCACAAACACATAAGCAAAAATAAACATCATGATCTCACACTGCTGGTGCCAACATATTGGTGTGCCTCCATGCATGCTCACACACACACACACATATAAAAACTGCATATAAAACATGCACACACATGAATATAACTTTACTCTTCCAGTTTACAGCTGTATGTTTTGAACCAAAGACCACTCCACAAACGCTGCATGTATTTGGTAGGGTCTGTGTGTGTGCGCGTGCATGTATGTGTGTGTGGGAGAGTGTTTTCAGCATGTGTAATTGCTCTTCCCTGCTGTGAGCTGTTGCTATGGTAACACTATTAAACACGTGCTGTTTGTCTACCTCCAGAATTACGTTTTTCACAACCCTAATGTTTTATTTTTTCGGCTTTTTTTCAGTAAAAAGATGAAAAATTAATATCGACACACATTTTCCTGCCCTTCCCTAACCTGTGAAAATCATGACACATCTTTTCCACCATGGATCAATGTGTGTAAAAGGATTAGCAGTATATATGTATATTTTGATTGTGTTTAACAATTCTATAAATACCAAGTTTAACCTCTTATTGTGCAGAAAAACATTGAAGTTTTAGCCCAAAAGAGGATGAAGGAGAAAAGTTTCCTTGAAAAACAGAGAGAGGAGCAGAGAAGATGACTTAATTGAGGAGAAAAGCAGTCAAAATGCTGTAATTTTGGGAACACACCTTGTGCGTCTGTGGCAATGCTGTTAAAGAGAGAGATTTATTCTGAAGCCATCTTCCCCTCTGAAAGCAGAGCCACAGAGACGGCTCTGTGGGGAAAGGCTTGACTGCCATCTCCTGGCCATGAAAGGAATAAGTTATTGAGGATGCAACACATCACTCTCAGATAATCAAATACAAATGGGGTGTGTATTGACCTATTGGCAGGCATGAGCATATATATATATATATTTATATATGTGGTACCGCTGAGAGGCTGACAGACACAAATGTGCATGTACGCCACAGCCTCTCTGTGGATGATGTGTCAATTTCAATGTAGTTTCATCTCTTTGGAAGAGCAGTGGATGTGTTTCTGTTGAATTTTGATTTGAGATGATAATGAAATGAATCATTTTAACGGAGAGCAGAGTCCACACGCTTAAATGGTTGTCTTCACACACTCATACACACACTGTTAATGCAAACTGTCAGCGTGCAAAAATCAATTTTTAATTTTGTTGGAGAAAAAAAAAATCAGGTAAGTGACCTGAAAAATCACCGGTGTGCTTTCTCCTTTAAGGTAGATGAACGTGTGAAAAAGTACATCAGAGACACTTCAGGACACATGGGACCCCCCACCCCCAACCCCCACTCGGACTCACAAACAAACAGAAAAAGGAGAAAACCAGGTTCCTAGTAACAAATCCACAGCTGTTTATTGATCATGTCGTATTTGGTATTCATTATTGGCACCCTTTACTGACCTCACCACCTCACTCTCAGTCCATCGCCTATTTGTAATCTGTTATAGGCTATTATTTCCTCCCAGCTCCCAGGATGACCAGAAACACTGTTCATTACAGCCAAGACACTATTAGACTTGCAAATGTCTGCCTCATCTCACTGCCTGTTTCTCTTCGTCTCCTGCTCGCTCTCTCGTCTTAAAAAGTGCAGCCGCTAATTGAGCCCTTTTTAACCCTACAATTTGCTGTCTTATCCCTGCCAAAATGCACCAAAGTGTGGACCAGTTCTATCCTGAAGAGGCTCTTAATGTTTTTGGCATGCCATGGTTAAGACTCTCCTTCAGTATCACATGTGTTTCAACGTTCAGTGTCGCCGTTATGTCTGACCAAGCTGCTCTGGCGGCGCGGGGAGGTTGATGGCAGCTTCCAATGGTACATCTTCTGAATTACAAAACATTTTGTCAGCACACTAAGAAGAAGTGTGACACTTCAAACTGAACCCGAAACTTGCATCACACAAGCCAAAAAACACATCTCGGTCATTTGAAATTAATGTTGTTTTTTTTTCTTAATTACTTTGTATGTTATTTTACTCTCCTTTTAACAGATCATAGTTCATTGACAGTTGTGTCTTTCTGCTTCTGCTCAGTGGATAAGCAGAGCTCTATTTTCATGTGTGTGAAATGCCACAGACCTTTAGCTTTAATATTCAAAGCCATAAGTTGGCGTGTGTGGTATCGCTGCTGGAAACACAGGTTGCCGTCATAAAAGGACCTGAATGAAACAGCAAAAATAACCAAACTAGAACTCCTGAAATAATTTAAGGGTCTTGTAATAACAACACATCGTATTTAGACACATATTATCTGATAGCTCAGCTGATATCCTCTCTCACAACCAATTGGCAAATGTCAGCTCTGTTCTGCTCTGGGTTTTTGCTGCTGCTTTCCCTGCCTTAGTTTTTCTCATATGCATGTAAAACAGAGGGGAGATGCTCTCTCCTCAGCAGGCTCTGGCATTCTATATAAGCAGGCAGGTGGAAGGGCACCCCATACTGCCAAATTTAATTAATGCATGCACATTATCAACTATTTTGATGTTAATTTCAATCAATACCAAAACTGTTATCAGGACTCCTAAATGATTTAAGTTCTTACTGATATTTCTGATTCTTTTCTGTTTTTTTTTTCCTTTTAACTATTGTACTTATACAGGTTTTGACCTTAAAAAAAACATAATGATTATAACTATCTACTTTCACCTGGTTCTTGTGTTACCACCCCAACATTGAACACCTCACAACGTGAAAACCTTTCAGCGAACTAGCTTTTATCCTGCTGATTTCGATCAGTTTTACAGAACAGGACTTTCTCTAAAGTCAGGGTGTGCTCATCCGGACTGCTGCTTGAGTGAAGAGGAGGGTGGCAGGCCTGCAGCAGCCAGAGTTGACAGACAGAGTTTCAGCCGCAGACCGTCAAACATACTGCAGGTATTTTGTCTTGATTTGATGCATAGTGCTGATATGCCTGGCACTGGAGGTTTTGTTCCCCCTTTACAAGAAATGATTTTACATCTTAGACTGCATTTTACTTTGTCTTAATCTTCAGTAAAATGGAGCCACACTTTGGACCAAAGATATTCTTTGTTTTATAATTTCATTGCTTACTGTCTTAGGTTAGTAAGTTAGCAAGCTAGCTAGCTTCATGAGGACAATATAGATTATTATGAATATGCCAAAGTCAGCACAACAACTACAGTAAATATCCAACCATAGCCTGAAGGAAAATAAAAAAGAAAACAACTGTCTCAGTCAGTAAACATATCAAAACACAGTTCACAGGACAGCATATAACTAAATACACGCAGTATTATGTGAAAATGAACACAACATTACCACTGACAGACAGAGTTACAGTAAACTGCAGAGTAAAAAGAGGTATGAGAGGCCATCAGGGACATTATTCAAGATCTCTGTTCACAGAAAAACATATACAAGCAAAAGCAAACCTAAAAGGAAATCTATTCACACACTTAAGTGAAAACCTCACACACTTTCAGTGCAACAGGAATGCGGCTTGAAAGGGGACGTATCAGCTATTTTCCATCTTTGGAGCATTCTGAGGACACACATGCTGTCTACATGGCGGATATTCACCAGAGGGAACATGGTTGCACAAATGAACGAAAAAAAAATAAAAAAACAATAAAAAAACACTCAGATTAAGATTCATTTTAAGCACTGTCACTTTTCACAGCCTTCCCTCTGGAAATTATCATGTAGACAGCATGCACGTCCTCAGAATGCTTCCTCTCTCAAGCCACCTTCCTGTTACACTGAAATCTCAGTGGTGTTTGTGAGAGCATTTCAATAGTGTATGTGTGAGAACACAACATTTTAATGGAATATGAGAGCATTTCTGTTGTGTGTGTGAGAGCATTTCAGTAGCGTGTCTGAAAACTGTGTGTGAGAGCATTTCAGTTGTGAGTAAGAGAACAGTGTGTGTGAGAGCATTTCATAAGTGTGTACGAGAACAGTGTTTGTGAGAACATTTCTGTAGTGTGTAAGAGAACAGTGTGTGAGAGCATTCCAGTAGTGTGTATGAGAACAGTGTGTGTGAGAGCATTTCATAAGCGTGTAGGAGAACAGTGTGTGTGAGAGCATTTCTGTAGTGTGTAAGAGAACAGTGTGTGAGAACATTTCAGTAGTGTGTGAGAGCATTTCATAAGTGTGTAGGAGAACAGTGTGTGTGAGAGCATTTCAGTAGTGTGTGAGCAGTGTGTATGACAACATTTCACTCGTGTGTAAAAGAACAGTGTGTGTGAGAGCATTTCAGTAGTGTGTAGGAGAACAGTGTGTATGAGAGCATTTTAGTAGGGTGTATAAGAGCAGACTTCATTCAGTTTGACGCTTCAGTCTGTCACGCTCTCCTCCTCTGGTGTTTATTATTTACTTGTTTGGGGGGAAGATCATTGGAAACTTACAAATGGGACACACAAGCATCAAACATTTTGAAACTGCTATACTTGAAATATTATCTTTGCTTATTAAATTACAGTTGTACTGAAAGGGTGAAAATGTTGTCTCTTCTCTGAAGAGAGACCAGATGAGTTTGAGGTTGCTGTATGCTGAATGTTATGTGAGAGAATGTCATAGCATGCATGATTTCCTCTCTGGCCTTGTCCCTTTGACCCTTAGACATGAGGAGTATAAAAGATGGACTGATTGCAGGGTGCAAACTCTGCACTAAGTAGATACTAGCGTGTGCTGATGAATAGAGAGCTCATACAGGGGGGGACTCTTCCTGTCAAATTTCACTTGTGCTCACACACTGACTGAAAGAATAAGAACAAAGAGTCCCTCTCTCACTGATGTTTCTCTGCAGGCTGCTGGCACCAACTCTGTGAGAGGGGGAACCACTCAAAATCCAAGAGGACCTGTAAGTCTAGTTGCTCCTCTGCACTCACAGAGAGGAACAAGTGGAGCTGGCAAGCAGCTGCTCCAGCATCTCTCTATGGACATAAAACAGGTAAGGCTGGATGGAAGGATGGGCTGAGGAAACTCTAAAGGATAACATCTTTCGGTTGGCCTGAAAGTGATCCGTGTCTCCTTTGATGCTCAGAGCAGAGCTGACAGAGAGATGACATTTGACTTGTTTTGCTCGCCCTTTTCCCAGCACAACCCTCACCCCAATGAGTGGTGAAAAATGGATGGATGCATGGGTGGATAGTCGAAAGCTCTTACATGGATGATGGTTAAGAGACAGGACGTGGGTTCATGACTGCTTGCCTGCAACGAGCTTCCCCTGCTGGAGTGTCCTTGAGAATGACACAAAGAGGAAATTTATTTGCTTTTTTCTGTTACTGGCACCGGGAAAACTCCATGGTAACATTGTAGTCCATCTACAACCAGAAAAACTGCAGCACCCTGCTTTGTCATTCGAGCATAATTTTACATGGATACATGCTGACTTAAATTTGGTGTTACTTTTGTCTTCTGTGAACCACCAAGTTGCTGCTTAATGGACGCAGTTTTGAGTTAGGTTTCAGGCTTTCAAATAAATGTGTTGATTAAAAATATGCAAACTCCTTAACACAGAGACATAAAAATAATTATTCCAAAATACAACTTTAAGTCAAAAAAAGGAAAAAGATGTGAAAGAACTCTTTAAGTGTTTAATGAGAAGCAAAATCATTATGCCATGTGTGGGAGGGTACAGACATGCATCCTGTCTTAATAAGCTCATAGAGATTTTATATTAAATTGACATAATTTGTTTGCATAAAAAACAATAACTGTGTCTAAAATGAATGTTGAAAAGGCTTATTTACTGTACATGTGTACATACAGGGATAGGTAGTAAGAATCAAAAAGAACAATAAAAAAAAGGCTAGTAAGATAAAAACTGACTAATGTACTGATGTTAATTCAAAGTGAGAGAATATTTGCAAAAAATAAAAATAAAATAATAATGATAATAAATTAGAGGTCCTCAGAGGCCCCACAACAGTAAATTTGAAGTTTGTTGTCTAAAACACCAGTTTATGTGTGGATATTAGCCAGTCTGTACCCCCCTCTTTTTGAGCTCCACTGTGAATGGGCTGATTCTGCGCCTGTACCTTTAAATAATAATACGCTATGTGCAACCACGCTATTGCAGCCAAAGCACTAGTCATACAGGCGGCGGTAAAGCAACATAGACTGGCAAAACTTACAGCTTCCACGTTTGAAGATGTGTCCCTGACACTGACAGTCGGTACGGATCCAGGTTTTATCTTAGCTTCTTGGCAAATCCCGCTATAAACTGCCGCTTGTTGGTAAAACTGTTAGTGGTGAAATGGTTAGCACACACATACAACATTTTTGAAATTATTGTGGGTACAATCCAATCCACTGGGTCCTCAAATCTTCTGACGAAGGAGGCAGAAATAGACTCCTGTCTTCGTTTGTGCAGCCAAGAATGACGCAGCAGCTGGGTCGTAGCTTCGGCATGGTTGCTATACCAGAGCAGCATATGTAAGGGGGAAAAATGGCAGACGCTACCTCAGCAAACAAGTCTAAGAGGGCTGGGCCAACGGTTATCGGGGATGCTGCCATTAACATGTAGGAGGGGCTTATGCGGTTATACCGTCATAACCTTTCCATCCACCTGTTTGCGCTCATGTTTTCAGAAAGAAGGGGAAAGCAAGAGAGGGAGAGAATACATTTTTTCATGTCGGGGGGCAGGGGGTGGTTGTCAGCTTCGAGGGGATGCATATCGGATTTTTCCTAATCGAGGACTTTTAAATGTATCAGTTTGAAGATTAAATATCTTTATAGAGTGTCCAATTGAACATAGGTTGGAAAGGATTTGCAAATCATTGTATTCTGTCTTATACACATTTCACACAACGTCCAAGCTTCATTAGAGTTGTGGTTTTATAGTATATGGTTAAACACTAACATTTCATCATTGAGTTTTAGTGTTTCTAACCGAGCGGGAATCCTGTTGACAGAGAACATTGACAAACGCACCAAAACAATCACAATGCCAAGGCAGCATGAACACAACGCATTTTCACAAATACACACAAAAGGCTTTTCAACATAATCTTAAGCTCATACGCACAAAATGCCACGGTCCCTCACAACATTACACGTTATTTGAATACAGTGTGTGCTCTTCTACGAATGCATTTACATTTAACACACACACACACACACGAACACACACACACATATATAAAAAGTCATTAAGAATGCTGGAGCTCAAGGCCACAATTAAGACTATTGTGGCTCTTGTAATCATTCTCAAAAAGCTAGCATCTGATTGGAGCAGACACATCCAATCCTGCGGGCAGATTCTGTTCATAAAGAGGGCCAAGACCTCTGCCAGTTATTATCTCAGAAAGCACCTACCGTAGTTTCTGTGTGTGTTTGTGAGTGTGTAAGAGAGACTTGTCTCAATGCCATGGCTGTGGTGAAACTCAGAATGTCACACAATGACCTGAGGATGTGCATCCTTCCAGAACAAATGATTTCTGAACTAACTAGCCTGCATCAAAACAGAGGACGTTTGACTAAGTGGAGAGCTCTGGTGTGTCAGCCTGTGTGTTCGTCCTGTTACACTGCACAGTTCCTCTTGGTGTTTGAGCAACAGACAGATTCAGCATCTGGATCAGCGCCAGCCAGTGCTGTAGTCAAGTCTCAAGTCTGAGCAGAGTCTGGAGTCCAGTCAGTGTAACTGAAGACACATCTATCTGAGTATCACAGCTTGAGTCCTCCTTGTAGATATTCTTTGGACTGCTGTTCACCTCAGACTCCTCACTGGATGACCCTTGGCTGACTGCAGGACCTTTTCATTTATCAACATTTATTTGGACTGATCCTGTGGATGTTTCAGGAGACTTAAATCATGCTGGAAGTTAAAGTGCTGAGCGTCTCAGGGAGTTGCAGTGATTGATGATACCGTGGGATCATTGCAAACAGGGGCGTTACTCATAATCGCGGGCCCCACCTCAGCCCAGGCCGACCTCGCGCAACCAATATTTCCACACATTGCGTAAAATAACCCACTAAAAGCTTCAGAAAACTTTAGCTTTGTGGTGCACATACAATCTGTGGATATGATGAAAAGAGAGAACACAAAATTGTTCAACATCCTAGTATTTCAACACCTATTCTTCTCAGCATCAAGTAAAGTTTGAAGAGTTACACCATTGAAGAGGAGGAAAAGAAGAAGAAAAAAAGAGAAAGAAGAAGAAAAAGAATGTAATTTCTGTAGACCTATATTCTGAAAAAAATAAATAAATACACACACTGAGTCCGAGGCTTCGTTTCCATGTACTTTACTGGCAAAGATTGTTACTACTCAACAATGATAGCAGGTGTCACTACGCATGCTTCTGACCTCCTGGTACCCACAATGCCCCTTGTCTAACAAAGATAGTTGAGCGCTAAGATGCTCCCCACTATTAACATTCATTACATCTCCCCTCTTTTCTGAAGATGAGTTACCCAACATTTTTATGAACTCCTACAAAGTAAACTGTAGCTTTCTGCTAAACAAAACTGTACTCAACAACTTTTAGTGGAACAATTTATGAGAAGTTAAGGATGAAGAAGAAAGAAAAAGAAGAAGAAAAGAAAAATGGATGAAGAAGAAAAGGGGAATTTAATAATAAGTAGAGTCAAATTAAATAGACAGACTGCTTCATACTCTGGTAAAAATAACTCAGGTGTTAGCAAGTGATTACATTCAAGTTATTTAAATGTCAACGCAAGACCTTAAATGTGGAGAAAAAGTTATCATCTCTATACCAGCAAAAAACAAACTGCATCCTTGCAACATTTTTGCAGTTTTAAAGCATTCATTTTATCTTTTGCACGGTTCACTAGCAACACATACATTATCTTAAGGAAAATTTCTATAATCCATCTTCCTGCATATTATAGTTCCGTTTTTTGAATAACAATCATCTGGTTTCATGAAAACCTGAGAACAAATTCCAGACAAGTTTTTGGCAGAAGTGTTTTCAATTTTAAAGCTACAGCAACACCCGTAAGTACTGTACTTCGTTTGGAGGAGGGGGTTAGCCGGTCCCAGTTCTCCCCCAACCTCAATTGCAAGTGTCAAAACATGGTCAATATGCTTTTCAATAGTTGGCATTCTGCCATGTTTTGGTTGACTATACGAATAGCCAATGACCCAATCATATGCTGAATTACAACCAAGTAGCAAACAAGAGCATAATAGTTGGCTGCAGCAACACGCAACCATAGTACTAAAACATTTGAAGCCGACAGCACTATCAGTGAGAAAAAAAGAAAATGAGGGCTATCCCGAGAAATGCAGATGAAGGCTCAACAGATGACGACATCGTCTACAACACTGGCATGAAAACTTTGGTGGTTTGGAGATATTATGGTTTTTTGAGGTCAGACATGAAACAGAGTAATGTGCACTGGAAATTATGTTCAGTACATGTTCTCACAAAGTCAGGGAATACCTGAAATCTGTTTCACCACCTGAAGCAGTGCCACGCAGCAGAGCACACACAATACAAAAGGTTACAAACCCCACTGCCCACGGCACCAAGTGCAGCCAAAACAGCCGACCATTCAGTCTGCTTTCTCTAGCCTAACGCCTTGCGCCGAAAGGTCTAAGAGACACAAAGACCTCACGGATGCAGTATCTGATTGTATTGCAAAAGACATGCTACCAATAAGCACTGTAAAATGTCATTATTTATATTGTGATATATATCGTTATCGACTGATAGGAAATAAATATATTGTGATAACTTTTCCCACATTGCCCAGCTCTACCCGGTGGTAAGTCCCTTTAGTTGTTAACGGTACCATTAGTGTGCTTACAGTTAAATCATTGACATTTCAAGAAACTGCAGTATTGTGGGTATATCCTGGACAGATGTCTGATAAATTCTGAGTTTACTTTTATATCTTTCTAAGTGTTTTTTTTTTTCTATATTTGACACATTGCTCTGCTTTGCCTTTAATTTACTAAAAATGTTCAAAATCAAGATGAATGATTTGCTTCACTTCCTCAAGCATCCTGCAGGGACTGTTACCAACCTGCATGCAGGTAAATAGTGCACAAGCCCCCTTGTGGTCCCTTGTGATCAAGTTAAATGGCCTTTATAGTGATGTAAATGCACCGAGGGGCTTCAGTGTTTGAGTTCAAGTCTCAAGTCCTGAATCACAAAAATCAGGACTCATGTTGTACAGACGTCTGGGCCCACACTGACACTAGCATAATGGCATCACCCTCCAGTCTCCAGAAAGATAATTTGTTGGCACACTGTTGTAAAATACAAAAGTACTAATGATGAAAGCCTACTTAAAAAAAAAGTCCATTGATTTTTTTCCCTTGCAGTCCATCAACACAGCTAAGTAGCAGTGTAATTTCCTAACAAGCAGATGCTATTAGATGAAATTACAGAGAATTTCAAAGATCTCCCCCTCACCATCCACCTCCTCTTACACACACAGACAAACACTCATCACCTCCACTACACTAGCTTCCCCAATAAAAGTGCTGCCTGGTCATTTTGGCTGCATTACCTGTCTGCTCTCGTATAATAATGTAATTATCCAGTGACCAGCGTAATAATCTTGCTGAATTACAGCGTGACCTCTGTCTGTTGGCTTGCTTTCACAGCTCGTCACTCTGTGGGGTAATGGGGAAAGACTGAACCCAAATGATGTATGTCTGATGAACCGGTGAGTGCAAGCATGCACATAATGGACACAAACATGCTCAAGGACAACAGGGACGTAAAGTAAAAACACAAATATGCAATCTTATGAGCAGAAGTGTGAGAGTAAAAGTGTGCGCACTGGAAATGGCTTTGTAGCCTGTTGCCATGTCCCATTCTCCCTCTTTTCTTTCTCCGCGGCTTTCTTTCACATTCTGATCTTTAATTTTTTCCTTTCAATTGTGACATTGTCATACAAAACCTGACACGGTTGTTCCTGAGAGGGTCCGATTAATATGTTATTTCAGACGGTGAAACAAAAGGGAAAGGGATACGTCATGTGGGAATCATGAAACAGAATAAAAAACCTGCTTTGATCCACCGTATAAAGTATCTGCAAACGACCTCGACTGATTGTATCTTGTCTGTAATTTCAGGCTGCAGCTTGTATATCAGCATGAAAAAGCGGTCAGTAACGTTTGTTTTTGTGGAAGACCTCAGCAGGAGGTTATGGGGTCAGCATCACTCTGATATTCATTATCTCTCGTGTGGCTTTGATCTTTCAGCTTGCACTTTGTTGTAATTTATTATGGAGAAAGGTGTCAGATAAATGCCAGACATCTAAATTGGTTTGTAGAATAAATGAGTGTCAGGCACTGAGTGATAATTCTGTTAATAACTGACATGTTCAGTGTGTTGTTTTTTTTTTAAGGTTATTAAAACAGCGTGCCATCGGATAACAGATGGAAGATGATAAAAACGGGTCTCTTTGAAAGAATGAAAGCCTCAGATGGAGAAAAATATGTCAAAGGACAGTGCAGCTTTTGCCTATTATCAATAAATCCCATGAATAGACTTGAGATGCACTGAATTCACCTGTGTATGCTCCCAGTATTTTCAGGGTGAGGTTGAACTCAAACAGCACTCAGACTTCACCTCAACTTTTTTTTCTGCTTGCACTGCCAGTAACATTTGGGGGTGTCAGCATGAGCTGGTGTGAAAACTCAGCAGTAAATATTTGGGAAAATTAACTTCTAGCAAACAGTGAAGGGGTGAGGGGGGTGACTTTTATGTGACCGCTGCAAACATGGAGGAGTAAAATGTTAAAAAACAGATCAAAAATATCAAGAGGATGCTTTTCAAGACCACTTCCTTTTAGGCGTATGAAGTGAAGACCAACCATTGAACTTTTATTTCATCTTTTTCAATTTAACTCGAAGACTCCAAAATCAGGTAACTGGACTGTGAGAGTTTGAGAAGACCTATCCAAGAAGCTTCTTCAGTTCTGAAATGGCTAGTGAGGGAAGCAGGTATTTATCTTGCTGGAGAAGGGGATAACAACGACTCGGAGGAGGGACGCAATTCTTAGCTCTCTCCCCAGGAAGCTCCACAAACATCCACACCTGGGACCATGTGACCACAACACCTCACATAAAAGGGGTAGGTACCGACCCACTCAGGTTAACGACTCTCTGGATAATCACCCAAAGATGGGTTCTACGACCCATTCATTCCAACTCCTCCCAGTCATTGTTACCCCCTTCTCCAGCAAGATAAATACCAGCTTCCCTCACTAGCATTTTTAGAACTGAAGAAGCTTCTTGGATTAGAGGTGAAATGTCTTCTCAAACTCTACACAGTCCAGTTGCCTGATTCTGGAGTCTTCGAGAAAACCATGACCTGGATGAATGAGACTCTACATGGACATTTTCAGTTTAACCTTTATTTGACAAGATAAGCCACATTGAGATCAGGGTCTCATTTACAAGGGCGACCTGGTCCAGAGGTCAGCAGCACATGTGATAATAAATAAAAATTCGAGAAAGATTGAGGCAATCAATTACAAACAATAAATATACTTAAAAAATTTGAGATCTAAACAATTCCCTAATTATCTCCCCTCCCTGCATTAACAAAAAAGGTGTTGGTCTTGAAATTTGAACTATTGAAATTGTTCGCTTAACCCCTTGATTTCTCTGTACAGGGTGATGATAGACCAACTTCTAAACTTCTATTTTATCAAAGATCTTTGAAAAAGTTCCTTCTCTCAGCCGATTTCTTTTATGGAGGTCGATCAGATCTTTAAAAAGTTCACTCTGGTTTCTGCTCAGCTGACTACTGAAGCTGCTCTGGTCAAGATTTGTTGCTTGTGGCTGATTCTGGCTTGTGCTCTATGCTAATTCTCGCTGACCTTACTTTAGCTTTTGATACAGTCATCCACAGTGTCTTCTTTAGCCATCTTAAATACTGGTGGAATTTGTGCTGTAGTACAGTACTGGTTAATGTCCTATCTGTCAAACAGGTTATTTTGGAAACATCCTCTCCCCCTGTGCTCCTCTCTCATGTAGTGTCCATAAGGGGTCAGTTTTTGGTCCCCTCATATTCACCATTTACATACTTTCCCTGTGGCAAATCCTGCATAGGGACTGTGACCTTCACTGCTATGCAGATGACACTCAGCTCTGTACCTCGTTAAATCTTGGCACACTGATGTTTCTTCCATATATCTTATCTGACTTAAATCAGGAATTTTTCTACCTTGCTTTATACCTTAATAATCTAGCCTACAGTATGGCTGCTTTATCCAATAATGATTCCACCCACAATTTAACACAGTTTAGCCATGCGTCACCAAGATGACCAAAAGTATTTTGTCCTGCTTTGGTAATCTATCACAATAAACTAAAATCAGATCTTTTCTTTCTCCCCTTGACTAAAAAATAAGTTGTCCATGTAGTTATTTCTTATTTAGGTGATTGCTGTAATAAACTTTACTTCAGCTTTTGCAAGCACACCATCCAAAAACTGCAAGCTATTGAGAATTCTGTTTTCAAGCTTTTGACACCTGACAATCTTGGAGGACCAGTCTGTGCTGCCCTTCACTGGCTTCACCCAAATCTTATCATTGATTTTAAGAGTTTGTTGTTTGTTTTTAAAGCCTCAAATGGTCCGGCCTCAGCCTGTACCTGTGAGCTGCTCACTCCCTATGAGCCTGAAAGGTCTTCCAGCACAGTTCTACTCATGGTTCCTGAATCTGGACTAGTAATGAGAGACCCAGTATTTGTAGTTTGTGCTCCACTGAGGATGTCAGATGAGCAAATCTGGCGCCCTCCTTTAAATCTCAGGGATCACTTCTATCATTTGGCATTTTGCTTTGGTATACTTGTCTTCCACCTTGTGTTTGGAGGACAACAAGGACGGGATCTTACTACTGTTATCTGCTGCAATTTGTTTAAATTATTTTTAAAGCTGTCGTGTCATGTCTGCGAAGATCACTACTGTCGGCTAAAACAGAGAAAACAACACGCCGTGAAAGGGTGTGGAAAACCAGCTGAGGCCAAATACCTGAAACTCATCAGCCCAGGGTTTATCCATCACATGGGATTGTTAGAACTTGACTGACATGGCAGGAGAGAGAAAGATACCCCAAACGGACAAAATAAATATTGTGAATTACTGTGATTAAACTCTGCTGCTTTCTAAACTCTTAAATAAAAACACTCCATTAAGACAGTGTTTCCCAGAGCAGGAGCACTGCTCTACACCACACAGTCAAGGTAGCTCACGAACGCGGTGCCCCCAATGTGTATTGATCTGCAGCTGAATATAATCCCAGGAAATAAAACCTCCCCGTGTTTTAGTATGATATGTGAAAATAAAAACAGTTGCAATTAGTTATTTCCATTTCTGATTTTCAGTGGATTCTGTTCTGTTTATTAATCAGATTATTTGTAAAAATGACAAGATAGAGGCACATTTTCCAAAATGGTCTTTGTTTGTCAAAAGCACCCAAATCAAGAAAACGATCACAGAAATTATAATGTTTGACTGCAAATAATGTCTGATTTGTGCTTCAAAAGACTTTTAAAACATAACCAGTTATGTGAGTCTCATCTTCTGGCATCCAACAGTGTATGAATCGAGCCCAGAACACAGAGAGAAGGGCTCTGAATGACAGATTAGGCCCCCTTTGTTAGTAGCATGAAAAAGCATTTTTTAATAACCACTAACCAATATTAGTGACGCTAATAATAGGCGATATTTCTTGACCAGCTGTGAACATGCTCTTGCCTTGAGGAGGTTTACCCTGTGTGCCCTTTTGAAACGGACTAACAGTCTGCAATAGAGCACAGAAGGTGAGTGAAGTATCAAACACAGACAACTATATAAATAAATATGTCTTGGCAAGAAGACTTAGACAACATGTACGGTAAATATGTTCCAGAGCAGACAGGACAAAAGGAGTAAGTCAGAGGAAAATGCACAGTGACGGAAGGATGAAATAAGATGTGGAAAGAAGAAGACAAAGATTTAGACTGCTGAGTTGCCCCCAGAGAGGTAGAGAGCAAAAGAGAGAAGGAAAGAAGGAAAGATTGATAGAGACAGAAAAAGATGGAGAAAAATGGAGAGAGAGGAAAAGGGAGAGAAAAGATGACAAGACAACCGAACAACAGCATCAAAGCAGGTCAGAGGAAACGAGGCTTGGAAACAATATCAAAGCCCTCTACAAGGGGCACCAGAGGAGAAGACAAGAGCTGGAGTGGCAACAAAGAGCCAGACATATGTGTGTGTCTGTGCAGTGTGCATGACCGTGTGAACATGCAACACAAGTCTGTGCATGTTTTATAACTGAGACTCTCTGCAGAAATGCTTCCATGTATGTGGACATTTTGTTTGCATGTATACATGTGTATTCATGTGTGTGTGTGTGTGTGTTTGGTAGAGTGAAATTCTGGAGTGCTGACAGAGCAAACACACCACTGCTCTCCTCTCTGTTCAGCGTGCAGATGAGCCCTTGGCAACACAACTTGTCCGAGCTTCAGAAAGCGAGGCTACCAACACAGATGGTCAAAAGTAGAGATGCTGGAAAACAAAACAGTTTGCAGCGCACAAGTGGCAGTCCGCCAAATTGCCAACAAAGCTGAGTCGAAGAGGTCCCACCGACAATATGTTTAGTTAGATATGAGGATGCTAAATAGCTTGGCGGCAAGATTTCTTCACAACGGCCGGAAAATGTTTTGTGTTTCATTTTTGCCCAGCTGCAAAGCATCGATTGAGACATATGGCTCAGATTGCAAGCAAGATTTGATCCCACAAAGTGATGAGTAGTATGCACCTTAGCCTTTTGTGCGGCACTGAAACAGAAGAACAAATTTGTTAGGCATCTGTGGGCTGAGATGAGCCAAAAGAGTTAGCTTTATTGAAATAAATAAAAAGCTTTTCAGCTGGATTGCTTGTGATCAATCAAAAGAATTGAAGTTAGAACAAAATGAAAATCTGTAACTTTTTTTTATCTTTTTAGTTTTATTTATTTATTTATTTATTTTTTCTCCATGTACTACCACAGCTTTTAGTAGAGGTCATGATAAACAGCTTGAGTGAATTTTATATGGAGAAAAAAAAAAAAAAAAAACCTTTGGGGAACTTTTTAGGCAATATTTCACATTGAAAAACGAGTATCAGTGGAGTTCGCTGCAGAAGAATAAATAGACACATACACACACACAGAAACCTCTGTCTCCTTGCCATGTCGGTCTCGCATTCAGAAACTGAGACTGTAAACTAAAGACATTCATCATAGCGAAGGTTTACCATCTGATACTGGAGCAATAACTTTGCATATGCAATATCAAACGTTTTAAAATAAACTACATTTAATTTTCTGTTCGCTTGACTTACCCTGAACATCTATCTTTTAGTCATACAGTCAGCTGTAACAAAGATGGTAAGCCACTAAATCTGTGGGTTTCTTTTTATATTTTTTTCAGGTGTTACCATATTAGGTGGTGGTGATGTTTTTTATTCTTCATCAAAAAAATAAAGAGTTTCTGATAGAATGTTAAGGTGAGCTCTAAAATGTTAAGGGATTGGAAAGAAGATTAAGTTGTGGTTCAATATTGTTGAGTGTTTCTGACAGAATGAAATGCAGTTCTAAAATGTAGAGAGTTTCTGAAATAATGTTGTGCTGTTATTCTAGAAACAAAGTTCTAAATTTCTACAAAGTTCTAATGCTAAAATGTAGAGAGTTCTGATAGAATGTGAAAATGGTTTCTGGAATGTTGAGGGATTGGAAAAAATGTTTTAAGTCATAGTCCTACAATCCTGGGTGGGTCTAATAGAATGAAATGTTTTGGAATGTAAAGAGTTCCTGAAATAATGTTGGGTTTATATAATGGGGTTTTGAAAGAATGTTAAGTTTTATTTCCAGGATGTCCAAAAGAATGGTTTGTAGTTTTAGCATCTTAGTGGGGTTCCAAAGAGATAATTATGATGAAGTTGCAGAATTTTTAGGGTTTTGAAAGAATGTTGAGTTATAATTCTTGAATGTTTAGGGATCGTAAAGAACATTAAGTTGCAGTTTTAGAATGTTTAGTGTGTCTATCTAGAATGTAGAGAGTTTTTGGACAGAATGTCATGTTCTACAATGTTGGGGGTTCTGAATGAATGTTAAGTTGAGTTCAAGAATGTTGAGGGAAAAGTATATTAAGTTGTAGTTCTAGAATTATGAGTGGGTCTAATAAGAATAAGAAAAGGTTTGGAAGAACTTTAGCTAAAGAAAGGCAAAGCTAAAAAGATGTTTGATGGCTAGTGCTGTGGTTGGGACCTTATATGTACTGTTGATTAAGTTAGATCATTTTCTGTGCATTATTAGTGGCGTTTTGGTTGATTGCGTGGCTCTCTGTTTTGCTATCTGCGGGCGTTACTAAAGTTGGTATAACTAGAGAAGCAAGCGGTCAGCAACATTCATCTCATGACAGGGTGTCTATCTAGGTGTTATGGTGCGTTTGAGCCTAACTTAATTTTACGCCAGCATATCCCTTTAAATTGACTTCAATACTGTTGAGGGATTGTATGTTGTGTGGGTCTAATACAATGTAATGTAGTGCTCCCTAAACAATATACTTAGAAGCTGTTAGGGGTCAGTTTTTTTCTTGCAGTTGGCTTTCAAGTAGCGAAAGTGTTAAGCATGCTCCACATTTCACATAGTGCAGTATAAACAGGTATTTGGGAAGCTGGGATTATTTTCTGCATTTAATTATCGCCATAAGCCAGAGAGATGACGTGCATCTTGTGAAAGATACAGAGTTGTTAAGTTGACATTGTTTTCTCTGTTTAACCAGTTAGCCTCTTACTAACTTGTCTTCTGATGTTATTGGTATATACATAATGCTATAGGTCAACTGGAAAAAGGTTCAAAAGTGACTGGTTGAAGGAGGGCACAATTTCTCTTACCACTGCAGGGATATACTTTTGTCAATAAATCAGTAATGCTGATGCCTGACACTTGTGTGTTCAAACAGGAGTCTGTTTGCTCAGTTAAGCTGCCTAACTGAGCCTTAATACTGTTAAGGCCCAACAGTTCATGTAAATGTACTCATTGTAAGGAGATATAAACACTGTTCTGCAGTTCAGTACCCCTGGCTTCTTTTGTATAAACTGAGTGTGAGTGCTTGAAAGAGCAGAAAGCACATATTTAACCAGTAAAATTGTCATTAAAGTCCCTGTCCAATATATTTTGTTTTACTATACAAAGTGTTGTCAGTGGTTTTTAAATTGTGATTATGAAGTTTTTAGCCAAAATCAAGTTACCTGTGTCAAGAGATTTTCTTCTGTAGAGCTCCAGTAGCTTGTTAGCAATTCGCCTCTAAGTCGTAGGTGGAGACAGCACTTGTCTTCACACTTCTCTTCACACTAGCTTACAGTCTAACATTGCCGGTGCCGCAGAAGTGGCAGGTAATATAGGTAGCTATTCAGCTCTTGGACACTAATGTCTTTGGGGGCATGATGAAAGCTAATATCATAATTAGCTTTCTTACGAGCATTGCAATCCGCTGCCGCACACATTTGTTCTGCGATTGTCCTCTCTACTTCTCTGGGTCTGGCCTGCAGAGCAGGGAGCTAGGGGCGGAGCAAAGATTTGTGAGGTAGAAATTCTCACTGTGTCTGAACCTGCCGGTCTGCTAGAGGATCAAAGCAGTTTGAATGCAGTAATACTCAGAAATTGAGTTTTGCACTTAGTTTTCTAATCATATGTCCTCCAGCTTGAGAAAAAATGCCATATGAACATGTAGACAACAAGAAAAACGTCATTGTCAACAGAGTGGGTCTTTGGGTGACGTATTGGTAGTTCAATGAAGTAAAATGTCTTCATTTCCATTCATCCCACATACTGCATGACAGCTAGTCAGGCATGTCAAGTAAGACTGTGGTGAAATTTGACCTACAGTAAAAGAAAAATGAAGTCGGTCCGCTCCTCTCTTTTTATTATGAGTGTTGCTTACACGTGTGGTTTCTATGGGAGTGATAAAAATTAATACCAGTGCACCTATGATATGTGTTATACCATCAAATACTGCCTCTGTTAGTGCAGAGGCACTTTGACCTTAAATTATTAATACATTTCCAAAGAAGTTAAAGCAAGATGCTGCAATTATATTAAGTGCTGAACAGAATAACTAACAGCCACTTACCTACTCGTATTGTTATAACTGAACAAGCCTTGCAAGCTCTTAAGTTGAGAATGTCAAGGTAGTGCTGTGGCTGCAAAGTCATTAAAAGCATAAAACTGGTTAACGAATCATGCAAACAATCAATCAATGAAAAAACAAGTGACCTGCGCTGAGCTCCAAGCACAGACAACATGACAGGTGAGCAGAAAGGGAATAAATTCAGACCATGCACGACAACACGGTTGACTACCTCATAAAAATCTAGTTTGACAGTTTCCTTACTAGCTGTCCATAATCATGTCCTGATATAAATGTCCAAGAAGGGGTGCTATGCAGTAATTTTTTGCAGTTCAGATCAAAACATTTGGCTACTTTGATATTTACTCAGAAAACATTTACATTTTTTAACACACGCCACAGACTTCCAACAATTGCCATTCAAAAACAAAAGGAAAATTGATCAGAACAACCAAAGACACCTGAAAACATCAGGCTTTACACAGTCAGACAATATTCAACATTCACTTTTTCTCTGACACAGTTTTTACAAATGATGAGAAATTCATAACTCAGCGATCTGACCAGTCAAATCTGACAAACTCACAGCAAACATTGAAAACATTAAAAGTCACCCTTACACAGGCTTAAGTTATGGCCATGAGTGTTAAGGCAAAGAAATATCATCCCTTTATTACTCCCACTAAATGACCTGCCTGATCTGTTGTGCTACGTTTGCTTTATGTTCAACAGTAAAGAGACACAACGTACAGGTATGATAACATCAGCATAACAGACCTCAAGCAGAACAACACAAACACAGTTTATTGCCTTTCTGATCAGATACTAGCAAAGGCTGACTTTAGAGCAAAAGAAGCAGGCCATTCATTCATTGATTCAAACATTTATTTATCCTCAATAGGACATTGAGCTTTCTCTCATTTTCAATGTCGTCAGGATTACAAGTGTAAATAAAACAAGAATAAAAGAACTCATAAATGCAAACAGAAGAGCTGAATCTATTCATACAGTCACAATCTGAAACACCAGCCAGAGACTAAATTTCGCTGGCAAAGAGACTAAACACAACACACCTACTCTCTTCCAGCAGCTGCTTGTTTGTAGCGAGACCTTAGGCCAGTCAATAACAGACTGCTGCGGGGTGACGCAGCTCAAGGAAGAACATTTATGATCATTTCTTCATGGAAATGCAATCAGACCGAGAAGCTAAGGTGGAAGAACTACTGCGTCTGCAGTGCAAAATGATTAACATGATGATTATTACTTTAAGGAAATGATAAAGTAATGATTATAAATGTTCTTCCTTGAGCTCTGCCTCAGCCGATGATAGACTGGTCAAGGTCTCGCTACAAACAAGTAGCTGCTGGAGGAGAGTAGCTAAGTTGTGTTTAGTCTCTTTGCTAAAGAAATTAGATGAAGTTAAAAAGATGTTTGGTTGCTAGTGCTGTGGCTAGGATCCTATATGTGCTGTTGATGAAGTTAAGTGCTGTTCTGAGCATTATTTGTGGCCATAGAGTGACTATTTAGTTGTGTGTTGCTCTCTGTATTGCTATTGTGCGGTTGTTACTTAAGTTGGTATAACTAGAGAAGCAAGCGGTCGGCAACATTTATGTCTCAATGGAGTGTCTAACTCGGTGTTACGGTGGTGTTTGACCCTAAATTTATTGTACGCCGGAATATCCCTTTAAGTTGAATATTAGTGCAGAGATTCTATGATGTTTTTCTAATGGTAGTTTGGAGACAATCGTTATTTAAGTCATGACCTGTGTGGTTTCTTGTCTAAAATAGAACTGTATGTATATTTGACTGAATAAACAATCTCTCTGTCGATCACCTGTGTTAAATATAAGGAGAAAATGCATTAAGGACTAAGCAATGGAACGATACATATAAGTGTATTTAGGTAATAAGTTTCCCAAAAAAATAATACAACAGGAAAGCACAGATACTTAAAATGAACTTGAGCTCTAAAGTTACTTTGTCACTGTTCACCCCTGCAGAAAAGGTTTCAGCACCACTTTGGATGTCATGTTTTCATGTCTGCTCATTTTCGTAAGTAAAATTACCTCAAATAATGGGATCGTTCATTCTTTTTTTATTATTATTATTATTATTTTAAGTAGTATTTTCCCTCCCATAGCTTATTCATTTTCTCATTTGTAGTTTCGATTTCATGATTATTAAAATTACTATGTGCACAAAACTGGATTGCACTATCCTACCACTAAACGCAATGCCAATTCAATTATCTTGTGTTAGGAAAGTTAAATGATTAATCACAAAATGACACAGGATTAATCAGTAGGTACTTAAAATAATCTAACACTAGAAAGAGGGTTACATTCAGGCAGCACATATACCAAATAGACAAGGTAAGTGAGATAGAGAGAACAAATTGAATGGTAGGAAGAAAAAGGGTAAGAGATACTGGAAGAGACAGATAGGATAGCAGTAAAGACAGAGCCACTTAAGGGTGGGGGCGAAAAGAGAGAGGGACAGACAGTGAAAAAGGGAGAGTAAATTGACTGCCGGGTGTCACATGGAAACAGTCCCTAATTGGCCAATCAGCCGACCCCAGATTGAGCCTGCAGTTCTCCCTGACACTGCAACAGCACCTGTACCTCACTGACAGGCGCACTCACACACACACTCTCACACACACTCACACACACTCACACACGGGGGGGGAGGGCACACAGACACACACACATACACGTCTTCAGATATAACACCTGCCACCATTACCACCTCTTCATCTTCTCCCTCCATTTCTGACACATACTTTTAAGAAAGATCTCTGACAGCAGGAAGCTGACAAAAGGGGAGAAGGAGAGAGAAATGAAGAGACTGCGGAGGAGAGATGAAGAATTTTTTTCTCTCTCTTTTTTTTTTTTTTAAACTCCATGTGGAAATAAGTCATCAGCCTCACACTTCAGCTGCTCCCACCAGAGAGGTAACCTTTACATGAAATATTAGGTGATAAATTGAGAACATGTGACATTTAAGATAAACACTGTGTGCCTGAACATGAGAAGTTCCATGATTGATTTGTCAATAACTTGATGTAAGAGGAAACATTTTATGTGAGCTCACAGTAAATGTGATAATGTTTCAAATAAAGCATTTTTATTCACTCTTTTGTAGCTTTTTAGAAAGCAGAAAAGCTGTAAAGTGGCAGATTATCACCTCAAGTATTTTTTTTGTTTTTGCTTTAATGAACAGTAACAAATAGTTTTCAGATAATCCAAGCAGACTTGGCATGTATTCTTAACAGTATGATAAATATTATGTACAGCTCTATTAATATAGGGCTTTCCCAACTGACCTCTTAAAGTATGTTTACAGTCACAGCTACGGTTATATCTCTGTCAGGTGATTTAACTGGACTACTGTCCTTGTCGAGCAAGAATCGAATTATTGACAGATGCATGTCCACTTCTGCTACAGTAGGTGGCGATATGCCCCCTTTCAGCTCATTACTATTATTATTAAATACCAAAAAAGCTTGCTGCCAGCATAAACGTGGACAGATGCATGCTGGGTGCTATAAATCCAACTTCAACTGCCGTACAAAACAGTGCTCTGTAACTCTCAGACACTCTTGGATCTCCTTGTATGGTGGGGTCTTGACAGTTTTAGAGTAAACTAGATTATTGTTCATGCTCATCTGCTGCTTCACCGTTCGCCAGAACATGAACACAGTAGTGGCCAGGTTTACTTTTTCACGTTCAAGCACAACCCTGGGAACCACAAAGGATCACTGTGCCTTTACATACAGTATGTGTGCACTTACATTTCAGTAATTATAATTATTTCATTTAATTATTTGTCTAAATAAGTTTCATATTGTAGTGAGAGTATAAAGTTCAAGACAAATAGAACGCTAATTTGAGCTAGGCATTTGACTACGACGACATAGAATAGCAGCATCAGAAAACCCGGTCTGGAAGGAGCCCGAGGTATGAGTGAATGAGGCAACAGATAGAAATATAGGTTTTATGTAATGTAACGTATTTAAATAAAATAGCAATAAATTTAGCAAGATGAACAACAAAAACATACAGTATTGCAGGGGTATGTTTGAGGTACAGTCCAAAAGCTGTCAGGATGCTAATTCAGTTTATACAAGGAAAAAAAAATTAAAGAAGAAAGCAAATTGCTCCAAACCCTTGTCTGTGAAACACCATCAATCCAAGATCCGAATATTCAAGAGTGCTGGCAGGGGCTCCAATGGGTCAACAGCTCGCCATCTACTTAAGTTGATAGGTTGATAGGACCAGTATAAAAACCTGACCTAATAGGCCAAAACATAAATGAATATCATTTAAACCAAATGTGAACTAGTTACTATTTCAGGGGGTAACCCAATAAAAATTCAATGTATGCACAAACATACAACCATAATATTACTGAATATTCGAGCAGTCAATGATCACAAAAGTCAATAATTCAATTAATTGACCAGAAATACAAATACACACTAAACAGTATTTAAAGATAGTCATTTTACCCACAATGACCCAAAGGTTTAAGTAAAGTTAGCATTTAAGCAACCATTTCAATAATATGAAGGAGAAAATAAATGGTCAATTAGTAATCAATAAGTACACTTCAAAGACTTTCAATAATCAAAATCATCATTTCTGGGTCTAACAACTTCAGTTTGCTTGTAAAATTCGTAGCCTCTCTGTGGAGTGGTTTTCCATAAAACAGCTGAGTCCGTGTTTTTGTGGAAGATAAAGATGTACCCATAACCAAGGGTTTCACTTGAGACTTAACTCACTGTTAATCATACAAAATCTGCACTGGACAGCTTGGGCAAGGGGAGGAAAACAACAGCTGGTGCCCAATATTTAGACGAGCAAATCAGGCTTTGATTATCCGAAAGGACAAGATGTAATGATGAAACTTTGCTGATTTGCTTGGTTTTCTGTCAACAGACAGAAATATAAAAATTTTAGATAACTTCTTTTTGTTTCAATACTCTTACATTGTTCACATTTTGTGTTGTCTAGTCTCACCAGTATTTGGCTGTATTAGTTTGGCCCAGACTCTGCAAATGATGATGAGAAGCATGTCTTCAATAGTAATGTATGATAATTCATTATGGATAAATTCTTAGTGAATCATAGCTCTGCTGCTTGGATGGTGTGGCTCCTCCTTGGTCACCAGTGTTAAGACGCTCTGGCAGCTAGCTTAAGAGGAGTAAGTTGTTTGATAAATTGCTTTGTGAAATTAAAATTACTCGTCTCAGCAGTGGACAAAGGTTTCTTTCCTGCATTTAATACTACAAATCAGCCCCATACTCTCATCCTTGACCTTGAGGAGGGGAAATTAAACTGATGTTTTTAAGACAGATTGCTCCCACCTGAATAATCATCTGCCAGCATGTGTTCACTGTATGTGACATTCAGGTTGCTACTGTGCTGTTGTCGCCGTAACCTCAGCCTGCTGAGTCGGATAATTAATCTTAAGTCGTGGTTGGCTATTTGACAACAGAGGAAACAAACGTAACTGGATAAACTACTGACATTAAATGATAGAGATACAGTATTGCATTATTCAGTGGTTAGTTACAATACTGCTTATGTAATATCACAAATGTCATATTGTGCATAACATGGCCAATGTCAGTTATATAACTTTGAAAAAGGTCTACATTAAAAATTGATTTCATTGTCAACACACTGATTTCTCTATGAAGTAAGTCCCGGGGATGTCTGACACTTGAAGAGTCCAAAGTAATCTCTATATAAAGATCATGAATTCAGTAAGCTGGACAAGGACATTCAAAATATACATACAGTTCCATATTTGAAAGCACTGAGACCGTGTCCAGGGTGCTGCATTGATGACTTAGAGGTGAGAACAGATGGGTTATTTTAAATGCAACACTCAAACCAATACAACTTAAACTCATCACTACCTTTAAAAATAAGGCACTCGCTCTCTATCCTGTGAATTATCTCTTTAAATTCACCTGCATTATATAATTTTGTGGTGGCTTTGTGTTAAATCATCCAAGCCTCAAGTTTCTTTCATAAAGGGATATTCCGGCGTAAAATTAAGTTAGGGTCAAACATATCGGGGGGATGCAGCTCAAGGAAGAACATTTATGATTATTACTTCATGGAAATGATAAAGTGCCTGCTAGAAGAGAGATGGTGAATTGTGTTTAGTCTCTTTGCTAAAGAAATCAGGCAAAGTTACAAAGATGTTTGGTGGCTAGTGCTATGGCTGGGACCCTACATGTACTGTTGATGAAGTTAGGTGCTGTTCTGAGCTATAGAGTGGCTTTTTGGTTGAGCACGGGGCTCTCTGTATTGCTATCTGCGGTCGTTACTAAAGTTGGTATAACTGGAAAAGCAAGCGGTCGGCAACATTCATCTCTCAACGGGGTGTCTCACTTGGTGTTACGATGTGTTTGACCCTAACTTAATTTACGCAGGAATATCCCGTTGACCGGACTGATTCACTTAGGATCCAAAACCTTCCCATCCAGCCAAATATGTTTTATGAGGAATACAAGAGACCATTTTTATAAAGGTTTAAAACATGCAATGGTGGTGAGAAAGCATGTTTGACATGTGCTGTAGGTGGCCAAAACAACCCAGACAAGCTGTCTTTGTACGACTCAAAAGCATGTCGACAACAAGCTCCATTTGTTTACTTGAGGAAGACATGACACCATGCTCGAGCTCCGGTTGAACACGGAGGATCCTCAACAAGACAAGACAGTAGCAGAGCTTGTTTGATTCTCTGCTATTGGGAGCACACATACACCCACACACCCTGCACACAAACAAGCACACGCACACACTCGCATAGAGGGTTGATTTCTTGTTAAGTATGAGGCGGTACAAGCAGACCCACGGTTGCTGTGATCTCTGGATAAATGGCCTCTGGTAACACTTTACTCCTCTGAATGTATGAATGCACACACATAAGCACACTAAAACAATAAACACACATATGCATGCACACAAGTGTGCACACACTCCTAAACATGCACACACATCTGAGCATGCACATCTGAGCTCCAAAGTGCTACAAAGGTTGGAAAATAATTCTAAAATACAAGGCATAAGCACAGAAGGCTGCTCTCTCTTGCCTCCACACTCAGACACACACACACACACACACAATCACAGACACCCACATACACCAAAAGGGAGATGAATTACTGAGTGGATGGGATCTGACGCAACCCATAGTGGAAGTAGGTCACATGGGGGGGAGACAGGTCATCAGGGAAATATCGCTGCAGTTGCACTACCTTTCTCTCCGTCTGCAACCCACTCTCAGTAGCATTGTCTTTTTTTCCTCCACTCATACATAGCCTCATTTTTCTGCTTCTCCTTTAACACTTCAGTTTAAATTATTTTATCCCTGGGATTCCTGAATGGAAATAGGGCTGCGAAATCTCATTTATAATGCAAAATTCCAAGATATAAAGATTGGTGTGGATGTTCAGAATAAATTCACAGTAAAAAATTGTTTTATTTCACCACACTCTTTACTCTTCTTCTTCTCTGAAAACTGAGTATATAATATGCTACACACAGGAAATGGATCTTGCCATGGTGATTCACTCAGTGTTTCATGGACGACTACTTTAAAGCCTCAAGTGATGCAATTTAACCTGAAATGGTTTATTTTAGGGGTTGATACAGTGTCCATGCCCTGAAGAATACCCTTCTTTATTGTTTATTTCACCAGATACAGACTTCAATTTACAATATGAACCACATGGAATGTACAAATACAGCGAACAAGGATTTTTTTTTAAACAGTCTTATTAGATTTTTTTATTTTTCATATTAACACAGTATTACACTTACTAGTGTTACTTTTTTCCCATTTTCATACTGGATTCTGGACTCCCTTTTGCAACCAAAGACAATTAAATGTTTTGACTCAGATGCACTTTATTTTTTTATTTTTTTATTTATTTTTTGGGTTGACTGTTCAGAGTTGTTTAGTTTTCCAAAGCTTTTTTGAAGTCTTTAAAACGACTTTTTTCCCCTCTTTCCTAAATCTGGACTGCTAAAGCCAAGGGTGTGGCCCTGGATTTCAGCTTTCTTTACTATGCTGCAATTTGCAATTGCCCAACTACAGCCAGGAAATAGTTACACCACATAGTGCAGCTTTAAAAAAGCAGTTTTTTACCTGCAAGCAATAATGGCTCTTAACTGCAAGTAACGCACTTTACCAGAGTTTAATATGCCCTGTGTGTGCTCGTTTTTTGTATGTTTTTTGTATGTTTTTTGTATGTTTTGTATGTCGTTATTGCACTAACAAAGTTTGTACTCAATTTCGTCGTACATGTACAATAACGATAAAGATATTCTATTCTATTCTATTCTCACTTTTGTCTGTTCGCTGCTCTCTGACCGTTGACTGTTTAAAACATGGTCATCTCTGTGGCATCAGCTGGTGGTTTTCCAAGATGAGTTTTAAAGCCCATTCAGGCTGGTTTTTGTTTCGCTAATGCTGACTCAACTTTACTGTTGATTAACCTGAGCATGGACAGAGAGCTGGTAGAGCTGGAACAGACTGTTAGCCTCCTGCTAAACAGCCACAATATGCCCACTTTTCACCTCAGCCCTGACCCTGTTTATACAGAGTCATGAAAAACTGTCAGCCTTTTGTCTGGTTTTGAGTCATTAAAAAAAATCATCCCTAGCAGTAAGTATGAATAAAAAATGAGGCTGACCTCGGCTGCAAACATGATCATTTAACCCTAAAGTTAAGCATTAAAACGTGTGGCTGAAAAGGGAGGTCTTGGCTCTTTGAAGTAGCATGAAGTGAAAGATTGAGGAGATTATTTTGTACTTGCACATTGGCTTTGTTTTACAAAACTGGAGTTTGCCACTTTGGTGTGTCCAGCATTTCTCTCTTGGCTCCTCAGTGTTATGATCCTGTCACCGATGTCATGACAGCACAATGTTTACAAACCCTCCATATCTATCCTCTATCTGGCCTCTTTTCACACATCGCCTACTCCCAAACAAGCCCAGAAGTTACCCAATGGAACTGCATATGGGACCAAAAATGAACAAAATTAAAATGAACCAGACACTTCACAGGCTTTATCCTGCCAGCCACCAAGAAGAAAGCCCATTTAATGCTGGAGCGAGCTGATGTGTGAAGAGAGCAAGAAGTGTCCAGCAATTCCCAGCAAGTGAAAAAGTGCGCTTACTAATGCTGCACCAAGTTTAGCTGCTGTATGAATTTTTAAAATCTGTTTACTCTCTCTGCTTGTATATTGTATTTGAATCTTTTCACTGAGGTTGTGGATTCATTCAAAATCATATCGTTTTGATATCAACAAAACAAAGTCCGCAATCAGAGGAGTCCTCTTTGCCATCTGGGACTCTATCCAGGCAAATCCAGCACATGAAACAGACATTTCTGCTGAAGAGTCCACTCCAGCTCTATACTACAAGTGTAAAAAGTCCACAAAAAAGTGATTTACTGATGACAGCCTTTGATTCACACATATTATTTTTTGGTTAGCCTACCTCAGCTTTGATTCTCTGTCACCACAGTCTTGACACTGATTTGCCTTTAAAGGTCCTTTCACACCGGGACCATTTTTGTCGTGCGATTATTTCTGATGTCAATATTTTTTTTGAACCCGTATCCTGTCAATACAAGTATTCACATGAGAGACGTTTTCCTGTTCTGCGATATTGCAGCTGTAATTTATTTGGATCATAGGTGATTTTTCCAAAGTTTCGCATACTGTGTGTCCACTTCTGACCAATCAGATTGCGTGTTGTTGTGACGTCTGATTCACCGGTATATCCAACATATCCAACATATCCAACTGGCTGATTGTTTACGTGTCGGAAAACAGAGTGCTTTTTGATAAAAGACACACACATTACAAATATAACGACCTGTAGGACAATTTGTAGAGAGTCATAGTGTCAGATCTCTCATATGACGATGGTTTGTGTGCTTTAACAGTTTGCTAAACGTCTTTGTTTTAACTTTCATCTGTGCTAACGTTAGCTACCGGTTGTTACCATAGTTAAATGTGCTCATCTGGTACTGCCCCCGACTCAGTATTTGCTATCATGTCAGAAAGCCATCTCAACACTAGTGTCTAACTAGAACTGAAAACAATCAGCGACCATGGTAGAGTTTCAGCTCCTGAACCAAGCAGTGAAACTCACCAAGTTCTCTTCTTTTTTGTAATATTGGATGCACCCATGAGCTACGTTTCTTTTTCTTTTGTCAAAGCAAAAGGAGTACCAATTCGCCATCACTTGAAGTTGAAGTAGACTCCATTAATTGTCTTTTCGCTTCCAACCGGGATGCCCTCCTTCGCCTCCGATTGGCTTTAAGTGCTGACTGTTGGGCTTTTCCACCGGTAAAGTCTTCCCCGGGATGGGTCTTTCCCCCCCAGGAAAGTCGCAAAATCATGTCGGGCTTGATGTGTATAGTCTGGCGTGTCAAAATTCACCTCCAAATATTTCATGATTTTGCGTTCTATATTTGTGTCGGCCCCGGTATGTAAAGACCTTTAATATGGATAAATATGTTATTTTTCAAAAACACTCAAGAAATCTTTGCCCGTCTTTGTTTCTTCATTCTTCTCGTGTGCTCCTAGTTGAAAAAGACTAGAAAAACCTTAACCTGCATCAAAATCCATCCTTCCCCTCATTATTCTGTCATTCTTATGCATTTATGCTTGTGCATAATTTTACATTCGGCCTGCATAAAGTCACAGCCAACATCAAAGCAGTCTCCTTCAAGTACAACAGACAAATGCACACATACACAATCACGAGTGTGACTGTCTATAAGCATGTAGTAATTAAGCCATCTGGATATCAAACTAACTAGCTTAGCCTTGGGGAAGAACAACAGCAGCAGCGGGTTGGTGTGATTTCGCATGTGGCGTTTATGTGTACGGGTATGTGTGCATCAAATGTGGCATGAGGCCAAGGTACTGGCTGCAGCCGAGAGATTCTGTCTTAAGTCTCTATCACTCTGCGCTAATCCAATTGTCCAAAGAGAGGGAGACAGAGAAAGACAGACAGAGAGATGGGGTATGAGAGAGAGACAGAGAGAGAGAAAGAGAGAGAATGAGAGAGCGAGTCTGGGGGGGGGGGAGTGTCTTCAACTGGCTGCTCTCCAATTCTAAATGGTAAGCCAAATGGGGATATCCATTAGAGGGTGAGTGTACAGCAAACACACCCAACCACAAACATACACATGCAAAGGCCCAGACTGACATCCCCACAAGCTGCACAGTGGCATATAAACAGGCACTCATTCACACTTATCCTTTGTGGCCACAGTGATGAGTGGGGGTGCACTCTCTCTCTATCTCTCACACACACACACACACACACACACACACACACACACACACACACACACACACACACACACTCACACACCAAAAAAAGAAAATAACATAAAAAAGAACATCTCACAATTTCTGACTGCATAAAATCAGGTGGGGCTAAAACCTGTGGATGCATAAACAAGGAGGCAATTAGAATAACAAAATGATTCAACATTAGCACTGCTCCTTCCTCTCGCTCCAAGGCTCCTCAGCAGACCTTGATGGTGTGGCAGTATCTTGAGGTCTGAGTGTTATTGTGAAATAATCCCCCCATTGTCAGAAGGCAGGTCCCACAGTGCCATCTGCTGGACAAATCTTTACCAATGCTCCACAGTGCACACAGACCTCATGATGGAAAAGCAGGATGTGCATGTATATTAATCTGAGTATGCAGAAGATATGGTCATTGTGTCCGTTTGTTTGATAAATTTTGCATTTATTTCATATGAGATATTCAAATATTACAAGAATAGAAACCAAATGCTGTTGTCACTCTAAAAAAAAGTGGTAAAAAAAGAGAAAGCACTTCTTTTTCACTGTAGATATGTAGATTTATCAAACACAGGCATGATTCACAACATTGTTCATTGTATTCTCCCATATTTATAGCAGGTTAAAAGTTTTTTCCTGTCATGACAAGTCTGTGAATCTTTAATTTTATTCCTGTTAACAAAATGTTATTCCTGGCCACAAGGAGAAGGTATTTAAGTATCAGCAAGACAGCTAGATCTTCCTTTGTTAGTGTTCCCTTTGGGGCTCGACAAATCACTCAAATCATGCAACAAATGCTTCTTGGAGGTCCATCCCTGGGTGAAGGTTGGCCCTTCTCCTGAGATCACAAGTATTTTGTTTTGAGTAGTCAGAAAACAAGGTTGGAAGCCAGTGACTTTCCTTTTGAACACTTATTCTTGGATGCAAAGGAACATGGTATTTCACTGTCTTAAGTTTTGCCAACATCTTTAAACAGGGAGAATGATACAGACACAATCTGTCTACGAACAAAGAGAAGCTGAAGATGTCCATCAAAGCAAACATATCACTCGAAACCACCCACATCATTTTAACCTGGTGCTCAAACCTAAGGCTGTTATCTATGTCTCCTTTTCTTTCCCAATTCTCCGCTGAAAAGTTTGCTGCTGAGGTCGAGCTAGCAACTAACCCTGCAGGGACTTTTTGGCCTCAAGGTCAGTCTTTCAGGCTGCACTCGCTTTTAAGCTGCGTATAAATCAAGCTTCAAAAGGATGGGCAGGCTGATGGACCAGACAGCCTGTGCAACACAGGGCTGTATTGAGAAAACAAGAATAGGTAGATCTTCCTCTATTAAAGAACCTGACGGCCTGTCTCAACTGCATCAGTCTGAAATTCTTCAGGGCCCTTAAGGCATCCCATCAGAGCGGTTTTCTCACAGCGACTTGTTGTGCTACGAACAAAACCTAAGTTCTGTTGTTATCACAAGCTTGCTAATATCCTGTTCTCCTGACACTAGTGCAGAGTGTGAACCGAGGGTCACTGTAGTGCGCCTGACTTTTAAATGAAAGAGTTCATCTCTACAGACTCAATAACCCACAAAATACAAGCGTCACCTTTTTAATTTCCTGCCATAATAGTAATCAACAAATTGATGTTGTTAGCGCAGAATGAGGAGGGAGTGTGCGAAGGTTTTCAGGCTTTGTCTTAAACAAGATAAAGAAATTATCAGGGCTCTAACAGCTGAAACTTTTGTCACAGTAGTGTTAATATGAAAATGATTAGCAGAGCGATTAGGAGGAAATCTGTCAGGAAAAAAAAGAAAGATGAGCTGAGATGAAATGAAGTAGAGATGAACATTACAAACTCTAATGTCTTTGGGGATCTCGGGCTGTGATATGAGCTGAGAGTACTGTGGGGATTTGAATGCTTGTGTGCATGTTTGTGTGTGGGGGAGAATATTTATGCGCGTGTTCTTGTGTGTCTGAAAACAGACAGATGGACAGCCAGAAATAGTCAGAGGATGGGAGAAAGATGTGGAGGTAAACAGGAGGAGAGAGAAAATGTAAGGAGCGGGATTTAAGAATGAGGATGAATGAGAGGCGAGTAGACTGACAAACAATTTAATGCTGGATTTGCTAAGACAATAATTATGTGGAGTTCATATTTCAACATCATATCAGTGTCACTGCTGCATTTGTGTAAAATTAATTATCTGAGTTGTAATAAATGAGCACTGCCTGATCTCTCACCCTGTGTTTCTTTCTATTACACACACCATTACCCTATGCCAAATACATTTCTTGTTGCTAAAGATAATCCATCATCTATTGTCAATCTGAGTTTGAAGTGACACACTCACTGAGCCTGTGCTGCTGTGTAAAAAAAAGAGAAAAAAATATCCTCTTTCTAACCAGGTCTGTGCTCTGAAAGCTCCAATTAGTGAGTTTGGCATCTAGGAAAATATAACATTTGTTTGGTGGTTTAGTTTTAAGAAGAAGGAGATTGATATCACACTTTTATCCAAATTTTGAAGCTCTAGTCAGCAGCCTGCAAGCTTAGAGTAGCGCAGAGACTGGAATCAGGGGGAAACAGCTTGCTAGGCATTCATGATGTAACATGCTAATTTATGATCTTTAGAGGTTTCCTTTACCTTTTAACAGAGCTACCAGCTGTTTGCAGCCTTCTGGCTAAACTCAAGTTATAGCTTATTATTCAGCATATGAGAGTAACATTACTGTTATTCTGTAGCTTTAGGCAGAATACCAATTATGTTGCAATATACCATTATTGATAATAACAACCTTTTAGAGATATGAATTATTGATATCTTACTAAAGTATAAAGTGATACAGTGTAAATCCCTGGTCAACAGTAGGGGGCAGTAGTTGTTGCCGTAAAACACAAGGAAGATGAAAAAAAGGAGCAGTAGCAGCTGCAGGATAGCCAGCTGTAGCAGCCCTGTGTGAGATTCATGATCTACTGTGAATCCAGAGGCAGGGTAAAAGCTTCTGCCTCCTCATGGGTGCCAGTAATTAAAATATGTTTACTTTTGAATGATTTTTTGCTGTTTTCATTCAGTTCCAGAAATAAAGACTTAGCAAAAGTAGCATTTACTTTGTTTCAAAACAAAAATATACCTTTACAATACAGGCAATTGAAATTATAATGTCAGAAATGAAGCTTCACAAATAGTCATTTTATAAATTTATAACTCTTTTTATAATTTATAAATGTTTACAAATCAAATGTAGTTTCTGTCAGAGGACCGGTGACAAAGATATACCCTAACGGTAACGCTTTATTTGATGGCTATCGCTATAACGCATTATAAATATATGTATAATGTGTTATAATCACATTATATCACTGTATAACTACAATTATATACACTCATAAATGATCTTAATGCTTTATAGCAATAATCATAACAAATTATAAAGCATTTTATCATGACTTGCAAGGTCAGGTATTATAATGTGTTATAACTGTTAACAACTCACTGATAATGCCAACATAGATAATGCAATGCAACTGTAGTTAACAGTTATAAAAAGGACTAAAAACTTTCCTTTTTAACTCAACTTTTGGTCCCTCCTCATAGTTTCTTATCTTGCCTTTACTCTTTTAATGAGATGTTTCTCTTGTTCTTTTTTTCAACCAATAACCTGTTTTTATATTCCTTCACTGTGAAATTTCTTTGCTTTTAAGATGTAGCCTTTTGAGGTCGCTTGATGTAAAGGGCACAATAAATAAAATGTATTATTATTATTATTATTATTATTATTATTATTATGGATGGTGATATGTAGTACGTCAATTGCACATATGAGATATATTTAGTCCACCATTGTCTTTTCTTTACTTCAACTGACTAAAAACATCACAAAAATAATGTTGTTGTCATGTTTTCTTTTTCTTTTTTTCTTTTTTTTTTAAGCTAAAAGAAGTGTAAGATGAAACTGCGACATGATGACAGCCCTGTATCAAACTATGGCTTTACTGTACAAACACTGACAAACAGCTCACACATATTCACTTCCACACCCTGCTCCTCAGCTTCAGTCAGATATGAAGCCTTTTTAGGTTTCCACAACACTAAACTAATGAAGAACCAGGCATGCCTCAGTTTCACTCACTCACTCACTCACACACAGCCAATCCTCGCTGTTTATTGAGGCTTGGCCTCTTTAATGATGAAGACAAATGAGCTCATTATTAAGTGTTGGTGTGTGCGTGTGAGACTAAGAGTTAGAGTGTGTGTATATGTGTGTGTTTTCATGTGTACAGGATCCAGCCAGTCTCCTCTATGTCCTGATGTGTGTCTAATAATGTGTGTGGTCTTGTGACTGTTTGTGTGAGCTAAGTGATTGTGTGTGTGTGTGTGTGTGTGTGTGTGTGTGTGTATGTATGCAAATTCTAACCTTTACCTTGTTAAAGCTCTGTCTCATGAGGTTAATTGCTTCATTTAGCCTTAGTTGTTAAATGTTCCCTCTTTAAAATGTAACAGGACTCTTTTTTTTTTTTTTCTTGACTGGGTGTGGGCAGGCCTACCTTGTTAATGTGTTCTGGTCCAGAGGTGTAATCCAGTGAAGTCTGTATGATCGCTGATTGTTAGTGAGGTAAGAGCTTACCATCTATTTACTGGTAATTATATTAGGAGTCCATATGGCTGTGGTGTATGATAGCATGCATTTGATTCCTCATCATTTGCTGCTATTATCAGGTGCTGTTTGTTTGCTAATCATATTTGCTGTAAGTGTAAAGCTTTCATGGGCAAAAGACATTGAGACAGAGGGTTCACATTGAAACTAAATTAACACTTAATTATATTTTAAAAGAGAAATAAATCCAAAGCTAATGGCCTGTTTATTAGCTGAAGCATGAATGTGAATTGTGGCATAATGAGGTTGGGTGTAAAGAGCAGGTTTTGGCTGTGCAATGCACAAGGTGAGTTGCAGTTCTAACGCTGAACATTAGGGGGTGCTAAGAGACAGGGGGGGCAAATGAATAAAGGATAATACAGGAAACCTACTTATGAATCCTTCCACCTTTATTTACCATCCAATGGTCACAATGTCACCATACAAAATCAACTTCCAACATGGAACCGCGTTGGAATGTGATCATTTTTTATACACACACACATTTAATAACAAATTAAATACAACTGTCTTATAAAATAAAGTGGGCAGAGGAAAAAAAGACACATTTAGTGATATTAAGACATGCAGTGACAAATATAAAAAATAGACATTTCTTTTCTTTTCCTGTACAAACATACATGGACACATATAAATATATAGAAGTAAAAAAGAGTGTATTTTTAAAATACAAAGGTCAAATTGTACAGTTACATTCCATTTTAACAAAACAGGAGACAGAGCACAATATTCAAGTGAGTTTGCCTTTTTCCACAGACACTGTACAATATTGTACACTGTAAAAGCAGGAATTAGATCACACAACTGTTGGTTTCTCCCTGTGGAGTCTGTTCACGCTGCTGTAAACATTACAGATGAAGAAAGGAATACAGTTTTTGTTGGTGGATTTCCTTTTGGAATCACTCATTCAAACATCTTCCAGTGAGTCGGTAATAACAAGTGAGCAATCTGTTCTTCCAGCTCTCACTTTGATGCCTTTAAGTCACCTCAATCACAACTTCAGTGCACTGTTTTTCTCCCTCTGACTCTCTCAACACTGAGCAGAAAAAGACGATATTTGGTAAAATATACAAGCATTACAGTGAACAAGGAACCGTCTTCATAAAGTTTATATATGTTGGCACAAAGAATAAGCAGTTTCCAGAACGGTGTGAAATGTGAACCCATGCTATGCCTTGTTTGTTTTTTTATCCCTCTTTAGTTCTGTCTGACATCCTGCAGCAGTTTGTTGATCTCATGAACCAGTTCACTGGCGTCCATGTTGGCCTCCTGGCGGCTCTCGCTGCGTTTGGAACCCGGGTGACCCTGATGGAAGACACCATCGAAGTCATCCTCCTCATAGTTCTCTGGGATTTCCTCCATGGCTGGCAGCCATTTGAGGTGTGGTGGCTGTCCATTGGTGGAGGTGGTAGTGGAGGTGGATGGTGGAGTAGAGGAAGGAGAAGGGGACGCGTGATTGGCTGCCGACGATCCGTTTCCAGGATTTAGATAGTGGGTGTTGGCTGCCCATGCAGCCACACCTGGGGGGTAAGCAGGACCCTTCCCACCTGGCAACAAACCTCTTCGATTGTCCTGAGGAGCAGCATTGTTACTATGGTTACCAGCAATGTTTCCAGTGCGCCCACTTCCCCTCTCAGTGGTTGATGAAGATGAGGGTGGGCTTGTTTCAGTGCACTCTGTGTATGTGTCCATATTGGGGGGGAGGAGGCGCTGAAACACAGAGTTCATCTCTGTGAGGAGAGAGCCAGCCCCTCCTCCAGCGACACAAACATCACTTCCTCCCGCAACTACTCCCCCAGCCCCGGCCTCTTCACTCCCACTCTCTTTGCCAAAAGTGGAGAAGCTCTTGCGGCGCTCCGAGTCAACAGAGGACTGGTCATCATCAGTCACCTGGGGCTGCTGTGTGGACTCCTCCCCAGGGATGTACATGTTGTTGCGGTAGTCAGAGGAAGAAGCTGGTGAGGAGAGGGGGGGCATCCAGCACTGGTCAGAGTGTCCCAGGACGCGACATTCATCTGTGCACAATCTCATAGCTAAAAACAGAGAAGAAACAAAAAGTCAGGAGCAGGTCAAGCTACAGAAAAAAAACAAAAATGAACGTATGACATGCACTATAAATGAAACAGAATAACAGAACAGGGACTGACTGCAAAACCTGCAAGTGAGGTGTTCAAACCTCCTCAGGGAGAGGGGCTTTGTTGGAGATATTTGTTGTTACGGTGCAAAAAATGTCAATACACCTCAACAACACAAGCCACAAATGGTAAGACTTTTCATTGGAGGAAAGGTAGTGTTCTGTTTGAGGAGACAGTGCAGCTGGAGGTCAAGGAGACTTTTTTTTTTATAGCATGGAAACAAGGACAGGGATTGCTGGTGCATCAAACAAACCATGTCCTATTCAGTCAGTGTATGAATACTCCATGTACAACACCCATTAAATATTAAACGTGATGGTGCTTTAGTCTTTCATTAATATCAAAACCACAGCTCAGCTTGTTGTGATCATTTTTCCAACACTATCTCTTTATATTCCTGCTTGGGGGAGCAGACCGGTGACATTTACCGCTAACAGCATCCATATCTAGGTAGGGCACGGGATGAAAACAGTCATGGGAACTAGATAATGAACTAATAATTGCAACAACCCACCCAAATAGCATTACAGGCTGATGTTAATGTAATATTTGCTCTGCTGAACATGTCCACATCTCTCGAATACACAGGCGAGGCAGGGATTTGCTTGTTCTATCATATCCAGCATGAATAGCCACATTTGCCCATCTAAATAGAAAAATCTAAACAAATTAAATCTATTGAAGAGAAACAGGGATAATCCTCCCCTTCGGCCCATTATCTCTTTTCCCTCCCCTGTTTTCATATTAGCATAAAAGATACAGGGAAGGAGGGGGAGCGGGGAGGGGTGCAACACCTCCAAGTCTTTCTCAGAGAGTAAAGAAAAAAAGTGATATACAGACTGTCCATGTCCACTACCGCCCCTCTCTTTATCCACCTCAATGAAAAAAGAGAATACATTAACAGGTAGAGGAAAAAAAAAGAGATGCTGAGGAGCTCAGGCATGAAAAAGAGAGTGAGCGAAAGACGGAGTATGTGCATGAGAAAGAGAGGGAGAGAGAATAACATCATTCTAAAAGCAATTACTATGAATTCTCCTCAGTTCAGACATGAAAGCGCACCACTGTCACTCACCACAGGGGGAAAAAGAGAAAGAAAAGAAAAAGGAGGAAGGGGGGAAAAAAACAGCACACTGAGACGCATACCGATGAGTGACAGGCGACTCATCTCTGCTCCAGGGAGGATTTTACAGACACGACTCTAACTTAGGGGCAGATAACGCACACACACACACACACAAGCACAACCACACACAGTTACACAAACATCCCAACACACAGTAACCTCTCTCAGTGTGATAACGAGCGTGGAAATGAGGGCTGTGTGGAAGAATGGGGCAGAGGACAATGGGGATTGTGTTGGCAAGGGGGTGAATGGAGAGGCTGTGTAGACAGGTGTAAGGACAAATAATGGACTTAGGACTGGTGCTGTCCGTGGTGCTGAATTTTTTCAGGCAGCAGCAACATTAGAGGGCTGGGTTAGGCCGGGTCAGATCACTGCTCATCTATGTAAGTGTGGCGTCAGAAGCAGAGTTGAGCTGTTCGAAAAAATTACCCCCTTTTTTTGGTAAAAGTAACTGCAAAAATAACTTTAAAAAAAAAAGAGAGACTTCACATCCTATGCAAGATATGATGAGTTATGGCAGGAGTGGGCTTTCAAAAGTGAGGTGGCAGTGGATTTTGAGTTGGCTCTTTAGGGGGTGTAAGCTGAAAAGGGCCAATTCAGCTGATGAAGCCTTTACAAGGAAGTGCAAAATCAGGGGTAAAAAGTTATTTCTGGAATATGTTATGTCACTAAGAGCTCACCTGGGTGGAGTCGATGGTGCATTTCAAAGTGAATTAGATCAGAAAAGCCCTCCCCCAGCAGCAGTCTGTCCACGGGAGATTCTCGCCCCATGTCACAGTCACTGTCCCCCGCCTCGCTGTCCCCACGGCCACTGTCCTTCAGGCTGAACTTGTCCATGTCTTGTAATGCATACCTAAGAGAAAGGTTTAGAAGAAGATTACAATCACATACTTATCAATCGATCAGAGATGGGGCATCTGCCAAAAAAAACAAACAAAAAAACCTGAGAGGTCTATTTGTGGAGACACAAAATGGTCTGCAATCTGTTTTGCAGGCTGTTTGAAACATTTTGTCCTCAGAGATGACTAATGACGTATAAATCCATCATATAAAACTTAACATTGCCTCTTGAATCTGTCAAATCTCAAGACAAGTCACAGCTCATAAATTCAACATGCAGGTAGATCCCATCAATAAATCTATCACAACAACCACTAGGGGCGTCAATAAATCTATCATCTTTGAGATTATAATGCGGTATCATGATGAAAGTAATTATTTATGCACACAATACAACTTGAACTCTTTTTTTTTTTTTTTTTTTTTTTTTGAGAACTACCAGGAACATTGTTGTGACATTTAGACAAATGAGCTGCATACTTTTGAACTGAGTGACTTGGTATGATAACAATTGGGACATGAAAAAAGAAATACATTAACACGCCATCAAACCATGATCTACATACAACTGACCAACTGACAGGCAACAGTTTACAACAGGTCGTTGCAACATGTAATACACAATGAATAACAAGTGGTCTCAAAAATAACAAAAGGCAATCTTTTTTAGGGGAGGTTTGGGGGGGGGGGGGGGGGGGACTGAACAGGGGTAAATTACCTGTAGCTGCGGGAGTATTTGTTGCCACGGAAACTGGGTCTGGGCTGGTACTGGCCCTGATGGAGCATGGACAGAAGCTGTGAGACTTGCTACATCCAAAAATAACGAAAAAAAAAAAAAAAACACAAAACAAAAATAAAACAAACAAACAAAAAAAGGGGGGGATGAATAACAGATGGGAAATTGAGGACAGAAAAAAAAGAGAGACAACACAGAAGACAAAATAATGGATGAGTAAACACAAAATGGATGATGGAAAGGCTGCTAAAAATGGATGAGACAAAATGGATGATGTTAAAAACAAAAAGGGAGTGGGGGTTCTAGATGAATATGGAGACATATGACTGAGGGGTGAGTGGAAGTTATGATGGAGGTAATGATGACAGGGTGTAAACAAGGTAAAGACAAAGACACATCTATAATCATCAAGAGTTTTAATGAGAGTCAGTTTGAACTACGGGGCAGTGTTGATTAAGTCACTGTCACACATGGAGATGAGTTAATTTGTTCAAACGGAGACAGCTGTGTGAAGATGAGAGGGCTGGTGTGTGCTGTGGGTATGTGTGTCGTGTTTATGAGTGTGTGTGTGTGTGCGCGTGTGTGAGTAACTAAAAGAAAATGAGAGAGAAAATTTTTGCAAAGGGGGCGAGGACGCACATTTGGATCTTGTGAGTGTGTTTCTCTGTGTGATTATGTGTGTGTGTGTGTGTGTAGATGTGTGCTCACCTCCACTGGGGGAGTAGCGTGTGCCAGTTCCAATGCAAAACTCTCTGGAATGTGATTGGACGAGATGGTCACTAGGCTGTTCAGAGACTGGCGGCTGTGGTGAGTTTGCCGGCTCCCAATCTGAGCCCGGTCCATGGGGGGTGTGGCTGAAGGTGATCTGTGGTGAGCTCTTATTGGCAGGGTGCCGTTCACTGTGGGAACTAGGGTGATATCACCTTTGTGGATTTGGCGTGAGGGCTTCTTTGGGTGGTGCTGGTGAGTCGATTCAGCCACTCTGCAGTTGTACGAGTGTCTAATGTCTTTCTTTTCCCGGTTACAGTGAGCTGCAAACACCACCATGATGACCAGGAGCACGGCACAGATAGCCCCCAGGGAGATGATGGTAATCAGGGGTGCATCAAGGGCAGACTCACCCTGGTCCATCACCTGTACGTGGTTCTCCATGTTCTCATAGAGGGTGAGTTTTAGCACAGCCTTAGCACTCAGGCTCTCCCGTCCTTGATCCCGGACCACTACTGTCAGCTCAGCATGCTCATGGGGGAAGTTCTCCAGGCTGGCATTGGCATGAATCTCACATGTTCTTGGGTCAATAAGAAAGAAGCCTTCCTCATTACCACTGACAATGGAGCAGATTAGCTCAGCGTTGACCCCTGTGTCACGATCAGTTGCCCTGACCATGGTTACCAAGTCTCCGGCCCCAGTAAACTTTGACGCAGGCACATCAGCGGTGAAGTTCCAGAGCTGGGGCACCACAATAACTGGCGGATTGTCATTCTCATCAAGAATATTCAGAACAACTGTGGCATTGCTGAGCAGTGGTGGTTTTCCAGCATCTTTGGCTTGCACAACAAAAGAGATACGACTCACATCCTCACGATCATAAGTTCGCAGAGCATATATGGCTCCATTTGAAGGATCAATGGTGACATAGGTGGAAATGGAGCTCCCGTGGACAGAGTTCTCCAGGATTGAGTAGCTCACCTGTCCATTGGTATCTAAATCAGGGTCTGTGGCCAAGATGGAGGTCAGATATGCTCCAGGGGCATTGTTCTCTGATTTGAAGATCTCATATCGCCCTTTCTCAAACCGTGGTGGATTGTCATTCTCATCAGTTACATGCACAGTGAAATGTTTGACAGTAGAGAGACTTGGGGTCCCCTTGTCTTCTGCCACCACTGTCAGACTGAACTCTGATCTCTTCTCTCGGTCCAAAGATACATTCGTCAAAATCATGTAGTTGTTCTCATATGTCTTCTGCAGTTTGAAATATCCTTGACCATGAAGTTTACAGTCTACTTCTCCATTTAACGCAGAGTCCAAGTCCTCCACCCTCACCAAAGCCACAAAAGTGTCCAAAGGAGAAGCCTCAGATATGTATGCTGCATCCCCGTTCCCCTGAGAGGACATAAGGTTGATGCTGATGTCTGGTTTATTGTCGTTCACATCCACCACTTTGACCAGGATCTTGCAGTGAGCTGGCATGGAGTTTGGACCCATGTCCTGTGCTTGAACATCAATGTCGTAAGAGTTAACAGTCTCATAGTCCACACGCCTGATGAGAGTCAGGTGACCGCTGTCGGGGTTGATTTTGAACGTCTCCATTATTTTGGGGGACACGTGACTGCTGAATGAGTAGACTATTTTGGCGTTGGTGCCGTCATCTGCGTCAGTGGCGTTTAAGTCAATAAGCACAGTGCCAACAGGTGAATTTTCAGGGAGATTAATGACATATGACGACTTGTCAAAAATTGGGCTGTTGTCATTTGAGTCAGCCACACTGATTCTAAGGAGGGTCGAACCCGTTCTCGGGGGAACGCCCCTGTCAGAGGCCGTGTACTGAAGTTCATAACCGGAGCGCACCTCCCGATCCAGCTCCCTGAGCACCACAAGCTCTGCGTATTTGGCACCGTCAGTTCTGGACTGAATGTCGATCTTAAAGAAATTGTTGGGCTCTAAGGCATAGGTGTAGAGTGAGTTTTCCCCGACGTCTGGGTCTGTGGCACTGTCCAGGGGAATGCGCGCTCCCACAGCCGCGCTCTCTGAGATCTCAATGGGAATGACGGCGCGAGCGAACTGGGGTGCGTTATCGTTAATGTCCAACACTTCCACCTCGACGTGAAACAGCTGCAGGTGCTCAGTGGGGAGAGTCAGCACATCGAATTGAATAGAGCAATTGAGATTCTTTTCGCAGAGTTTCTCACGGTCAATTTTGGTCCTGATGCTGATTTCCCCATCCTGCTCGCGGACCGTAAGGAAAGACAAGCTCCCTCTTTGCATTGCTCTGAAGCGGAGCGACACTCCGCTCGGAAGTTTAGCCAGAACATCAGCCACATCATCTCTCAAACGGGCTATTACCGTGCCAACCTTCTGCTCTTCATATATTTGATACTTTAACGTCTTACCAGAGACGTGTTGGGCAGCCAGCGCCAAAACAGCCAAAACTTTCCACATTCTTGTAAGAAACAACCCCTTCATTTTTCCTGCGTGCAATTTTGTAGCAAGAAAACAGATCCAAAAAGCTCCAAAAAGAGGTGCAGGTCAGTCCTGACTTTAACTTATAAAGAGCTGTGCTCCGTCAATCAGCAGCTGCATCGCTTTCTTCAAGGAGCGAAAAGATTAAAAAATACAAACATTCGATTGTTTACCAAAAACGCCCTTAAAAGTTGCACTGTTTTCCACAAAAAAAGCGTCCAATTTCTTTACTATATGTCCTCGCTTGTCGTGTAGATCTGTTGCGCGCATCCAGTGTGGTGAGAAGCAGCTGAAATCTGTGCGTCTTTCTCCCTCTCCTCACTGTGTCTGGTCTGTGCGCCGTGCGCTCTCTTCCGCTCCCTCTCTCCGTTTGAGGTGCCTCTGCACTCAGACTTGCCCAAAATATCCCGCCTCTAACCAACTAGTTGTGCATCAGCCCCGGCCTCCTTTTCACATCCCGGGAACGACAAACGCTTCTTAAATCAAAAGCTGGCTGGTGGCCACTCAAAGTCCAGAGGAGAAGAGAAGGAGGTGCAAGAGGGGAGGAAGAAAAAAAAAGTAAAGGATAAAACCCCGCCCTGTGGGGTTCACTCTCCCTACTTTTTCAGAGTAACGACCATGCCTCTACAACAGACAGGGGGGGAAATAAACCCAAGAAGAAAACAGTCATTCAAGCTTACCCTGTCGTGTTTCACTCCTATAAAACCACAGGAAGGTTTACGAGTTGCTCGCTTCAGGTCTGTTCTCTCCAGACTGGATGGAGACACAAAGAGTCTAAATCTCCTTGGACAGAACTAAAACATAGTCTCATTGATCATCAGCGTTACGCACCGATATAGAACTTTCATAGAAACACTTAATCCAAACAATAACCAACTGTCTAATTCACTCATGAGGATAGCGCACTGCATGCCTTGGCATATGTGTGTTTGAATTCATTAGCCTACTGTTTTGTCCCCCCCAACCACCCCCTAGACAGTTAAGGGTAAATGTTTTGTGCTTTATAAAGTATATTTTCCTTCACATGCGCTTTATCTGCGGCTGTCAATGGGGGAGAGTTTAAGCCGGATAAACTGTGTGGCGAATTGCGCAGAAAAGGAGCCGAACTCTAATGAATGCCTTTAAATTGTTGGTCACGCCGAAGAACAGCTCTGTCCTCGTGCACAAATCTGTTCAACAACACTTTTAACTCCCTGCAGGGTGGACTTTCCTCAGTCGGAGGGGCATTCAAAACCCTGCAGTTTCAGGAATATTTGTTTTCCCAGAAACAAAAAATATAGATTCGCTCGCACAAGCGCACACTGAGAAGCGAGAGAAATGTAAGGGGATAAAAAAGAGCCGAGGTGCGCGCGCGCAAACGCGCAAGGGAGAGAGAGAGAAAGAAGGAGAGAGAGAGAGAGAGGGAGAGGGAGAGAGAGAGAGAGAGAGAGCGAGAGAGAGAGAGAGAGAGAGAGAGAGATTTAACGAACATGCACAACTGGGACCGTGCATTCTGGAGACCATCTGGCGCGGTTTGTTTGGCACCAGGACCCGGCTATTACGGCCGACCAAACAAGGTTCCAGCGAAGAACCGAACCTCACACAACTCTGAGGAAATTAGTTGTCATGGGGGATTGTTAAGTATCAAACAGCCTCTCCAGATCCACTTTCACTCTCTGCGCGCTTGCATGAACTTCTGGCGAGTCAGGAGAGAGAAACAAAATAAATAAAAAAATGAATCAATGGTGAGCTGTGTTTTCTGTAACGGGATCCTAAAAGCCTCATTAAAAGTTAAAACAAATATTACAGCAGTAGTTGAGGATGAGATATGATGGTGGGGCTAGGGCAAAATTCCATATACACGTCCCTCTCTTGCTGATCTATTAGCAAACTATTTTCTCAGTTATCACTATCATTTTCCGAGACCATAATTGACCATAAGACATAGATGGATACAGAATTTCAAAACTGATGAATAATTTACCACCAGCTGCTACTGACTGTCTGCATGAGAAATGTAAAATAAAAACATCTCAGGAGTTGGAGATGTTATCCATTTGAACCAGGTCATTCAGTGTGGGCTAAACGGTTTAACTCATCGCATCTGCACAGCTTCTAAAGCTTTTTCGCGCATTTGCCTGAAAACAATAACTTATTAAATATTCCAAACGTGCATGGACATCAACCAGAAGCTCCTTTTCAAAACCCGCCGCCTTGAATTGGCGGAAAACCTTTATTCTTGCTCCCAGTGTCTATTCATTGCCTGAGCCATGTCTGCAAAATGTTTGCATTTTCTTCCTTTTTGAACATCTTTCACCATAGTGCGCTTATTTAAACAGGTTCGATACGGGCGCAGCATTTCCATAGCTCCAAATGTTCACAATGCAGTAATGCAATTACTCCTGCGTCCCAGAGACGCTAATCACATTTGAAGAACAAAGTCAGCTCCGGAGTTTATGGAAGAAAGGAGCAAAAGAAAGCGAGAGAGTTGGAGGAGGTGGGGGTAAACGGGGGTCTTAAACACTGCAGAGAATGAAACAATTAATGTATAGGGGGGTATAATCTAAGTAAAAAGCAGATGGAGACTTAATACATTTAGGCACGCTACATAACCAGAGGAGCTGAATAAACATGGCCTTCCATGTGCTTAAGAATACCGATAATTAAGCTAAAAATATTCCTGCTCAGCAGCAGGTGCAAGAATAGTCTGTTTGTCGGATTTTCGAAGTTTTTCTTTAACTCCTGCTGCTTGCAGCTCCCCAATGATAAATTTATTGATCCACTGGCGGCTCTGAGGCCCTGATCAGTGTCTCCCTTCAAATGCATGTGATCAGCACAAACAAACAGCCCCCAGCGGCTTGATGCAGCTCTCTTCATTATTGCCTCTGTGCCGGGACCTTGTAGCCATAAAGTGATACTGTGAATCAAACGTCTGTCGCAAACACTCATGGCAAGCTTGCCAGCATCAACCCCTCCACCCATCACACCCATCACCCAAAGTCAATAGGCGCAGCAGGTGGAGGGGTCAGTGAAACCTACCTCCGTACCCGGTTTCGTTTGGAGACAAGAGGAATGTTTTGCATGCGCGTGCACGGAGGCGCTGGTGGTTTTGGTTGTAAAGGCACGCGAGCATCTGTCGCCTCGTCTGCCTACTCATTGTCACTTATTCAATTAGCAGCGATTTGGTGGATTCCATTCCAGCGGGGAGGAGCATGACAACAGAGAGGTTGTGAGTTTGCTTTCACTCATGCAGGAGGGAGAAGTTGTTACCTCCCCCTACACACACACACGCACACACACACACACACACACACACACACACACACACACACACACACACACACACACACACACACACACACTGCCACCCCCATCAGTGCAATGATTGTTATTCATGCGAGTCTCCTCTTCCCTAACCCCCTCTTCGTTGCTTTCATCAGAGGTCCATAGAGTTTTATTACTTTATGACTCGTTGGCCACCATTGTGTGTGTATGTGTGTGTGTGTGTGTGTGTGTGTGTGCATCTGTAGGGGCAGGGAAAAGAAAGTGCACTGCCTTGTTCTTGCTCACAGTGCATGTGGTGATCACATTCAGAGTGCAGCATATTGCAAGCGATGTCAACAGTTGGGTGACAAATTTATTGCCTGAGCAGAACTATAGGGTAAAGACAGAATGTGTCTGGTCACTTTTAGAGAAGTCACATTACTGCACTGCTCTGCCAGTCCGTCTGCCAGCATCCCGTGAAAAGAACAGGCTGTTATTACTTTTTTTTCTTTTCCCCCCTCTTTTTTCTTTAACAGACTTATGTGGTCAGAGAGGTGTATAAAATATTCATACCTTTCCTTTGCAAGACCAGCACAAAGTGTCATTTTTTTTTGCCTTGGCATGGATGTTTTGTATGGTTGACCAATGCATTTGTATTCTTTTCCATTCTACTTTGAAAAGCCTGAGTTGACTGACAATTTGTGAACTGCTGGGGCTTCTTTGAGTTTTCACCATTAGATTTCCACATTAGAGCTGGCATTTCCCCATGTTGTCATGCCACAAAAGAAACAAGACCAACTCCCACCCTGTTCTATTTTATTCCATTCTGCTAAAGTCCATTGTATTTTTTTTTTTTGGTGGGGTGCTGCTGCCTGTTGCATTTGCCTGACATAGACGAACAGTTTGGAGTGTCTAATCATTTTATGATGTCATAATCTTTTAGTCACTCTCTCCTTGGCCTCATTCGCTCCCTCTGATTCATACCTAGCTGACTTGGTGTACACACACACACACACACACACACACACACACTCACACACATGCCAGCACACACGCTTTGTCTGACTGAATGGCAGTGACAGCAAGGTGCTTTGCCCCACCAAGACATGGCACAGAGGAACACAACAGCTTCACAAGCAATCAGCACCACAGCACTCTGAACTGGACTCAACCTCTCTCTCTCTCTCTCTCTCTCTCGCTCTCTCTCTCTCACTTTCTCTTCTATACTCTTGCTATGGTAGATTGGCGTTTTCAAGGAAATATTACTTCCCTCTTGTTATTATGTTGTCGTCATATCTTACACAATAATTTCAGTTGATTGTCATGTGAAGGCCTGATTTAATAGGCAATGATTGAATTTTCTCAGGGTGATAATTTATTTTTTCCAGCAGAGCTTGCTAAAAAAAACAAGATGAGTTGCAGTAATTTAAGGGCAACGAACAGCGTTTTACTTCTGGTTTGTGCGTCTTTTCTCACTTACATTGTGTCTGTAATGATTTCACTATAATCCCACATCTCACAAATAAACTCACCAGCGTGGTGAGTAAATGTTTTATTACTCATGAGTTACAGAACAGTCTGTGAATCCCTGAGTAACAGAAACAAATCTTTAAATGTATTTTAGATAAAGAAGATATGCTTGCTGTAGACAGCTAGTGCAGCTAGTAAGAGCATGAGAGAAACGCAACCTTGCTCTGTCTGATGGTAAAACAAGCGCTCTGGTGCCCGGGAGTCTGAACTGGCTGCCTGGCAACTGCACAGGAAGGGCAAAACTTCAAGAAGTTATTAAAACTGGCCAAGCAGTACTCAGTCCCCAAAATCACTGTAAAAGTCCAACAAAGCATTGTCCTTTTCTTAACTGATTAAATATAATAGACAAAACATGCAGATTGAGCCATACTGGCTATTTGTCTCGACTCTATATCTTGTTTTAATAATAAACCGTTAGCTATCAGGATATGCGCAGTGGCTTTCCATATCAGTTTATATATCCCTTTTTGGTCACACTTGACGCCTATCTCTATAATGCATTATGATATGTTTAATATGTTATAATCACGTTATAGCACTGTATAACTATATATATAACGATCATAATGATTTATAGCTATAATAATAACACATTATAAAGCATTTTTCACAACTTACAAGGTCAGGTATTATAATCAAAGTCAAAGTCAGCTTCATTGTCAAATATGCTATACGACAGCATACAGCATATATGAAATTACAGTCCTCTTGGACCCGCAGTGCAAATAGCAGGGTAGAAAAACACAGACACTTTGGTCTCCAGGTGGGTGAGTGCTAAGTGGATGGCAACAGCGACGGCATCCTCAGTCGAGCGGTTGGACCGATATGCAAACTGGAAGGGGTCTAGGGTGGGGGGGGAGAATGGACTTGATGTGGGGCATGACTAGCTAATGTGTTATGTTTATTGTTATAAAGCCTCATGATAATTAATGAGTGTTTATAAAGATAGTTATACAAGTTTATAAGCAAATTAATTCACATCATAAATTTATGTATAATGCATTATCTATGTGGGCATTCACATTATAATACCTGACCTTGTAAGTCATGATAAAATGCTTTATAATGTGTTATGATTATTGCTATAAAGCATCATGATCATTTATGAGTGTTCATAACTATAGTTATACAGTGCTATAACGTGATTATAACTCATTATACATATATCTATAATGCAATATCAAGATAGGCATCAAATGAAGTGTGACCTTTTTTTTTTTTTTTCTGACTGGTCAAAACCCTGTAACTAGAACTACCTATCCTGAATAGTGACACCATTCCCATGATCGACCACACAAATTCAAATCACTCCTCAGAGAGAAATAACAGCACAGCTACAGTGACGTGTAACGTTAAATTTGGTAGACAACATCGATGTTATTTGTAATATTCTTCTCTATTTACTGGAGAATGCAAAACTTTAGACTGGTGGTAAATGACTGAACCATACACAGTGAAGTAAAGAAGGGAAGAAATAGTAAAACAGCAAAGAAATCAGTGAAGCAACCACAAGCTGCAACATCGTTTGTTAATGAGGAGACAAGGCCATCAGAAGAGTTATCGGTAAGAAGACCTCTCCCAGGTGTTGCTGTTGTTTTATGTATCTGGAAAAACTAGTCAGTGAATGACTAGGGGGAATTTGAAGTAAGGTATTTACTGTTGCAGACATTTTCAGTTAATAAAATCCTCATTATTGACAAATAGAGTCAACTCATGTCTGTATTAATTTGGTATAGCAGCTGGGTAATAAGCAGGATAATACAGGGATAATTCTTGGCTGGGTCTTGTCTACCCTGTCTAGTTTCTATTTCTCTCAGCCAAGCTGAGTATTTCCTACTTGCACGTACCGATATATTAAATGATATTAGAGCAGTATTGATCTCATCATTCAACTGAAACAGAAATAAGCATCTCCCCCCGTGTTTTGTATACATGACCTTTCTGTGCCAGCATTTCTAAATCCTCTAATGCAACGATTGTCACCCCCTGACTGCTCTGGTGGTTTTGATTCTCCTCAGCCTCTTACAGAGTTGATTCTGAGCAATTAAACTCCACATCCCATCAAGACAGTGTCTAATGTCTGCAGACATGGTTGTCAGATTGATGCTCAGAAACATTTCCTTAGTCCATAAATGGTTCCTTTTTGAAGATAGGGGGGCTTTGTAAAATTATATTGCAGCGTAGTTAGGCAGTATAAATTGTAAATGTATATTAATTAGGACGGCTCAATATCCTTTCTCTGGTGCTCTCCAGGAGTCACCTTGAATTAATGGAGAAAACAGAGTTAGGGCCTATTAGTCGAAGGAGTAAGTGCTATCACATGTAAGACACACCAACTAGTGTGAGTGCGTGTGCGCGCGTGAATGTGTGTGTTTGTGAAAGTGTGTGTAAAAGTGTCTGCACAGACTGTGTTCCCTCTCGTGTCGATGGCTGTGAGCTGCTGTTGTGTGTTTGATTGACATGTTGTTGATTTGTTGGGGACTGCCTTTTCCCTGATACGATGTCTGTCTCCTGCTGATGACTGACAGTTAATTTGTGGTCCACAGATTAGTGTTTTAGAAAAGAAACTCTTTCGGAGACACGCCACATCCAACCTGAATTGGTCCCATTTGGTGCCATTTCTTTGACAGAATGTGTGTGTCAGGCTGGTAATGAGGACAGGCCAAGCTTTTTCACATGAAGGCAGCAATCATCCCTGAGATATCGGTTTCAAACACACAGTGACAGCTGCTTTTTGAAGCAGTCGCTGAGCATGTGTGAACTGTATCAGAGCATTTGCATTAGTCATACAAGCAATCACTCCAGATTGATGCACGGATAGAGATTTAGCAGTGTGGTTTTGATTTAGAAACTTCTAATGAGGTCCGGGTCACGCGAGTGTTGCTGTGGACTTGGGAAGTCAAAGACTTTTGGAGGTTTTCCCATCATGTTTGAATTAGGAAATGTTCGACTGGAAGTAACAGCGTGTTTAAGAAGCAGAACAAATAGGGGCATGAGCCGCAGAGAACACCGCCTAACTCAAACCAGATATCCCAGGAGCACGCGTACACACGTACAAACACAACATAACTAGCTCCAGAGACTTTCTGGCACATACCAGGCTCTGATGGGTGTGGGTTTCACCAGGCTGCAGCCCTGTCTGGTTTCCGTGACACAAAGACCCTGTTGTTCCTCCTGCAAACAAATCCTAACAACTTGGATTGATTAGAGGTAAGAACATAAGCTGTAATAACACAGACCTATACTTAGACTGCTCTGTTAAAAGCCCAGACATCCATAAAACCTATCTGTGTGTGCGCTCAAGTAGGTGTGCGTGTGCTCGAGTGGGTGTGTGTGCATGCGTGAGGAGATTTTCATGCCAGGGGTTAGGCCCTAGCTAGAGTGTTACATGTTTAAGTGTCCCCCGGTGACCCACTTCTTGGGGTTGCACCAGATTTACGGTTCCTGAGGTTCTGAGAGCTGGCAGCTGTGGAATAGGGGAATGGATTGGGGGCCATGATAAAGAGGAGTGGAAAGGGCTGAAAGAGCAAGGGAAAGCAGCAGGAGAGGGATGATGAAGTGACGGGAGCGTGGAAAGGTGGAGGCAAAAGTTGAAATATGTTGGGGCCCGATAAATGCCTGGATGAAGAGAGGAAAATGCAGAGAAGTAGAGGGGAGGGAGGAGGGGACAGGGAGAGTAGGTGTAGAGACTAGGCGCCTCAAAAGGAGGGTGGGGTGAAAAGGTAGGGGGTAAGGGAGGTTAGGAGAGAGCGTGGAATTAGACACAGGGGGAAACAAAGAAGGAATTGAAGGCATCAAGAAAAGAAAAATGGAGGGATGTGTGGGAGGGAGAGGCGTAGGCGCAGAGCAAAGAAGAAAAAAAGACATGGCGACTCCTCCAATGTACCCCGTAGCCCCTCAGATGTTCATGATTACAACCTCTTTCTGTTCTCAATCACATACTCCACTCTTCACCTTTGCTTAACAAAAACACAACTCTAGATTGATTTGTGACAGCCTTGAGAGTTCTTGGATGCTTGAATCTGCGTGTGTGTGTGTGTGCTTATCGGGCCCGTTTCCCCTGCATGTGTGCGCATGAGAGAAAGCATGTGCAATTTGAGTCTCCATTAGTTACACAGCCGTCTAGCTGCACCTTGGGTTAGACAGAAAAAAAAGACCTTGGGAAAGGTTATACAAAGTAGGGAGATAAAGTGGATTTAGACAATCATTTCTTAGGCGGGATGAAGTGTTGTTACAAACATGAACAAATTGGCCACATATTTCACAAGCTGTTGGACTCTACTGAGGAATGCTTAACATGGTGTTTCAAGTTTATGCAGGGGATTTGGGACAGAATCCAAACAGCGAACAGCAAATGTTCAATCAGCTCAGCAGGCAGAGTTGCAAAGAGAGAGAGAAAGAGGGGAAGAACACTTGCAACGGATGACTGGAGAGACAGAGGAGAAATACAAAATGGGCCAAATGTGGTCAAGTTGACGGAGGGATGATGGATGGTTTGAATGAGAGACGGATGGAGGGATGACATTTTATGGGGTGTATCCAATTTTGGGCAATTTGACTCCTCATTCCCTTGACAATTACGGTGAATATTACAGTGTTTAATTCGGTTGCATAAGTCGCATGCCCTCACATGAGCGGGCATGTTGGCGCATACATTATATGACTGTCTGATTACTGTCAGTCACCCATACTGCGATTCGGAAGAGATTTCCCCCTTCAAAACATGTCACTTTCAGACCGAGCTGTCAGATTATGCATGCTGATTAACCTGGACAGCAATTATTTTTGATCAGTCTAATGCTGCGATGAGTTTATAAAGAGAAAATAGAGGGTGATCAAGTAGATGCCAGGAAGTATCTCATTTCATATGCAAAAAGATTAGAGGTGTAGCAGAAAACTCAATGATCTGTAAAGTACGCACTAATTTGTTCTCTTTCCAAAAAAACTAAGAACAATACTCTATGAGTCATTAAGATTCATTTGTATTCTGCCCTAAAAACATTCGCAGCAGAATAGTCCAAAGTGAAACGTTCATCACCGTTACTAATCATCAACGCGTCTTGTCAAGTCTTCATCACTCCTGGGCTGTAATTATTGGCTTCTCTCGGCTAACAAGCAATTAATTCACTTCAGAGGTTTTTCCCTGCCCAGAATAAACACTAATGGCAACCAGGCTCTCTCATGGTTCGAGTTTCAACGAACTCCGATACAAGAGAGAAAACAAAACATGTTGCTGAAGTGCAGGCCGTCACTCCCAGGGGCCTCATCAAAGGGCCGTAGAGGAGAGGAGAGAAGAGAGAGATCTCTGAGACTGTGGACATGAGCAAACACATGGAAACACAAATAAGGTTAAACCCAATCACGCTAACCACATGAATTCAGGAAAAATCAATACGAGCACGCCTTGTTGATAACCATGCCCTCAAAGTTTGTCTTTAAACAGCGGCTAAACAAGCATCCATCATAATTAGCCAAATGAATTTCCACATGTGCAACATGATCGTCGACAGCAGCTTTTGTTCACACTTGATTACTTTTATATACCGATAGCTACCTCGCGTTTAACATCTCTCTCCCACACATTCCTCCTCAGCGAGCACACAGGAGACAGCCTCCGAGGGATGCTAGCTTTCATCTGTAATAAAAACAAGACAGGACACAGTGTGCTGGTGCGCTAATCAATAACCATTATCACAACTTCTCACCTGCTCCTAGACTTGTGCGACGGCTGCTCAGGGTCTGATGATTTATTCTGAGGAGATGCAGCATAATGACTCATATTATTGAAAGAACTGAGAAATGGAAATACAGCCCTGAAAAAAAAAAAAAATCTTTAGAGGAAATATGTGTGGTAAGGACATGACAGGCATTTTGAGGAAAAGTGGCTCAATCTAATAAAAAACAGTGTCCCTACACCTACTGTACTGTCTCCCAGCTGCCTGCTGATGATGGCACACTATTTACATTTGCTGTCATGACTACAATAAATACAAAATAACAATGTGGAGTATAACAGTCATGTCTGTATGGACAGCTAAATGCAGCTGTTTTCTACAAATTGCATAACTACATTTATTTTTGAGACAGTATATGCAGAGAAAAATGTCATAATGACAACTGAGTCTGGCAGATATGTATAAAAAGAAAAAAGGTAGGTAGGTAGGTAGGTAGGTAGGTAGGTAGGTAGGTAGGTAGGTAGGTAGATAGATAGATAGATAGATAGATAGATAGATAGATAGATAGATAGATAGATAGATAGATAGATAGATAGATAGATAGATAGATAGATAGATAGGAGTAAGTGCAGGCACAGATCTGTTGTATCTGTACTGTCCATATTTTACTCTGATACTAAAAGACAAAAGAATGAGACCAGAAACCAACATGTTTTCTCAAAGAGCTGTGTGCAAATTAAAGTTTTTCAAGAAACGCTGTGTGAGCTTTCCAAAGAGCTCTAAATAAACACTTTTTCACAAAGAATTTGGGACACTTGCCTGTGAGTCTGACAGAAAGTAAACAGAATATTTAGCCCCCTGGATAAGCCTTCATGGCTAACTGCCAAATGGATCTACATCTGGGGGAACTTGTAACATTTCATCAGTCCAGCGTGTTTGTTTTTATGCTGCATTTGCTGTTTTCTTGTATTTATGAAATCAAATACGGTACAAAAAAAAACATATTTCATGTCAGTCAGTATGTTCACTTGATGTAAAGAAAGACTGTGCTAGTCTAACTAAAGTTGGACTCATTAAGCACATGTAAACATGTCAGTCTGACCGTTATCTCTCAAAGTTGGATTTCTTGAAATCCCGCCTCGGCCAGAAATCCCTATGGAGCTGTGGACAAACTTTAGAAATTTATTACACAGAATATAATTTTTTCTCCCCCCTGCTTGCGATGTTGACATGTAGTTACCGTAAGACTGGTTTGTGCTCAAGTCCTCTTTTTTCTGTACAGTTAATTTTTTTAAAGTTATTAGGGGGTTCATGTTTCTTATGATTGACACTTGATACAGCCTATGGGTGTACGAAGATTGTGTAGCTCACCCGGGGGGATACGCTGTTTGAGCTGAGCGTCATCACAGCAACTCTTAGCTCTCCCGCCGAATCTGTACAATGCTACTGCATACAGTGGTGGAGTGGGTACAATGGTATTGCGCAAAGTTGGTTTCTGGAAGTGGAGGAAAAAAAACGCAAATACCGAGAGCTTCTCGGCTTCAAATTTGTATACTGGTGGGAGGTGGAACCAAGTTGTCCATATATACAATCTATGTAGGTGATGTAAAAGATCAGTCAGTCCTATAACATAGTGAGAGGGGGCATATTGATACCAACAGTAGTGACCTTACTTTTGTCTAAAGATTGATTTTACAGGGAGAAAGGACTTATTAAATTACCTTTTCAAGCTTAGGCATGCAATAGCACTGAATGAAAACAAACTTGCATCATTTTTAAAAATAAATCTAACCCCCTAGTCAGTGCAAATTCTAGTGTTTGTAAAGAAAAATTGGAAATACTTGAGAATGAAATATCCTGTAAACTTAGACTCTGGGGTTTGATTGTAAGGTAACAGGTTGGACCACATATCTGAGGTCCCTGATGTCCAGGTTAACCAAGGCTTTTCTAGGCTCTGTAAGTGCTTCTGTTTGTATTTCAGGATAGACTTTGACAAATATTGCAAAAACATCACTGGGAGAGCTTACCGGACGAGTTGTCACATGTTAAATACAATCGAGTTGACATTTGAGAGAGGGTTTGACAGAGTGACTCATTACCAAGTGGAGTGGAAAAGGCTGCATACTGTAGCTCGATGCAGGGGATGCTATTTGTTTTTTTTTTGCTTTTCTCCGCGCTCAGCGCTGACAATACAGTTACAGACAGAATAGGCACAATTCCTGTGGTATTTCACAAGTGAACTCTGCCTTACTTACCGTTTGTCTTGTTGATATCGTGAGCTACACTGTCATCCCACAATTTTCCCCCATTTCTATCTCCATCTCTATCTCCTCCTCTTGTTCTGTCACTCCCCCCTCCACTTCTCGCTGTTGTCTTATTTTCGCCTTATCATTTTGGGCTCTTCCATCACTTGATTCTTCCCTGTTTCCCTTATTTTCTCTCCTCGGCTGCCAATTCTCTCGTCTGCTTTTGCTTGCTGGAAAGGTGAGCGTGTGTTTCACCAGTCTGCTGTGTGTCTGGCACTTTCCAATTAGCTTGTATACCTGCTTCTGGCTGTGTAGGAGATAAGATGGAGCTGATACCACTGGGCTACTGTTATCTCTGTTTTCCTCCTGTCACACACAAACAGACGTATACCTTCACACACATGCACAAGCACAGTCACACGAGCGCATACTCAGAGAATGCAGGGGTACCAGCTCCCAGCACTACAGATGCACTGGACAGATAGACGTGGTAAGCTAACAAGGGGTGGACAAGCGTTATAATGAATGCATCAGGGACTGTCACTCATTGTCAATTCGCCGTGCCTGAAGTTAGCGCTTACTCACTGCCATTTCCCAGTTTTGCGACTGTTTGCAGCCAACAAACAGCCCTTTTTCCTTAATGTGCATGCACAAGGAAGCGTGCAGGGTTACTTTTGAGAGTGTGTGCATGTTTGGATGTTTGCTGGTGGCAGCATGGTGGGCTGTGCGATGACCCTGCGACCTGCCCAGACTGTTGAATAATAAAAGACTATTCAGACACTCACAGGGTGACAGCATGAAAGGAGCAGCCACAGAGGGGGAGGTAAGAGGGGAAGGGGAAGCAGTGGGGGGAGTTAAGGCCTAGACATGACTGGCTTTGTGGGAGGTAAATTATTTCTCTCAGGCTTCTCTCTCTCTTTCTCTCTCTCTGTTCCTCTACTCTTTCTAAGTTTCCTTTGCTTTTCTTGTTTTGTGTTTGCTCCCTCTAAGTCCAACTCTCTCTCTCTCTGTCTCTCCAGACCCGTCTCTCTTTGAGTCGATTCGTTTGTTGTCAACTCAAGCTTCATTTTCACCACCGTCCCTATTTATTTCATCCACCCACCTCTCCCTCTCCATGTTTTTGATTTCTTTTCTCTCTTTGTATCACGTATCTATCCCTTTCTCCCTCCTGCCCCGCTTCCCTCCATCTAATCTTCTTATTCCCAACAACCTCTCATGTCTTATTTCTCTATTCCCAGCCACTTTCTCCTCCACTCTCCTTCTTTTTAGCTCCTCTCAATTATGTGTACCCCCCTCCCCTCCCCCTCAGCTCCTCCCTCTCTGTCTCATTAGTGATGCTGTCTACTAAGGAGGTGATTAGCCTGCTTCGGCTCTAATTAAAACACAGAAAGGGAACTAAATGAGACCTGTGATTTGTGTGTGCTTGTGTGTGTGTACATACGTGTGTGCAAATCTATTTCTACACAATGTGTGTGCAAGTCATATTCAAAGTGCTGAAATGCTAAACAGCAAACCACTCCAACTCAATTCAAAGCACCAACAATTATTTGGTGCTTTTGATAGGTGTCACACTTTGAAGATAATAATGAATTTCACTGTGGGAGATTAAAAGTATGAGGCAAATAAGTTATGAGCATAAAAAGCAGCAGGACACAAGGAGAGACATGCATGTGATGAAATGTGTGGTTTCATTAGCAAATAAGTGTCCCTTTCATTTTTTATGGCTCTAATACACTTCTTTTTTACTCCAGTGCTTTAACATCAAATTAAGTGCGTAAATTAAAACCGAGGCATGGCATGTGGAAATTATCTTGAGGTCATGCAAGTCCTCTCATCGATGCTCACTTTGGAGGAGAATTAACAGAAAGAGTAGGTTGCTGCTTAAACAAACAATCTAATGTAACCAGAAAAGGCAGACATATTACACGGATATGTTCCAGATGGATACCAACGCTTCTGCAACACCAACACACTATCTGTCTATATCTGCAGCCACATAGGCACAAAACTCAGACAAATGTTCATCAACTTTTGGGGGTGGTCTGTACGAAAGAGGATTAGGGCCACAGCATAGCCTCGCTGTCTTGTACGCAGGTGTAACCATCGATAACCTTGCATCTGAATCATAATCTTCAGCACAGTCTTCTCAGAGTCTGAATATTTATGACCACTCTGTGTTTTTGTACTAACAGAAAAAGGATTTCCTTGTTACTAAATCCTATTCTAAAGTATAGCTTTACAAACTGTCCCACAAAGGACATGTTGTCAAGTAACGAGTGACAATGCTGTTGATTTATTATCATTGATGTAATTAATGAAATTTAGATTTTAATCTTGAAATTTTGACTTTAATCTTGAAATTTCAATTTTTAATTTTTGTAATTTGACTTTAATTTCCTTCCTGTACTTATTTTTTTTTCTCTTCATGTGGCCCTAATCTTCTTTCGTAGGTTTAAATACAGACGTTTTTTTTTTTAAACTCTGACTCCCCAATATTTTTGCTGCAAGTTCCCCTGTCAGACCAGATAACTGTAGGGAAGGTTCTCCATAAATTCTTCTGCAAAATAGATCATAGAATATCAGGAGTGCATTCATACATGCACCCAACCACTCTCTGCCTCTCCATTTTCTTTCATCAGGTGCAATTTAAGGCCGCTCACTAAATACAAAAACACATATGGCTGCCACTTGTTTGTCCATTGAGGGCTGCTGCAGACACATAGCAATGCAAGATGGCAGACTTTGTAGAATGGGACCAGCTATCTATGTAGATACAAAAGGCTTTGCGTTTTTACTGTCATGATATGTTCTGTTTATTTAGTCTTCTCCTGGTTTTATTTGAGTGCATTTTGTGTATTGTCCCTTGTGTTTCTGATCCCTTACAGTCCAGTCTTGTGAGTTTTCACTTTGTGTTTAACCCTGTTTCCCTCTTGTGCTCTGTGATTTCTTTTTTAGATCAGTTTTCAGTGTTTCCTCTTTTATTTTGTAGTAGTTGATTCCTTGTGTTTATAGTCTGGTTTTACTTCTCTAGTGTATCCTCCTTTGTTAATCACCTATAAGTTTCACCTGTGTCTCGTTAGCCTCACCTGTGTCTCGTTAGCCTCACCTGTTGCTCGTTAGCCTCACCTGTGTCTTGTCTGCCTCACCTGTTGCTCGTTTCCCAGTGTGTATATAGTCCCTGTCTTCCCCTCTGTCTTTGTTGGTTCATTGTGTGTTGTGTCTGCCTGTTCCACATGATTCTGGATTTTTGAGTCCCTAGTCTCCTTGTGATTTTTCCCCCCAGCGTCTCCAACGTCTTTCAGCATCGATCACTGATTAATCCTATTAACCACAAATATTGATGAGAAAAAGATTCCTTATTCTTAATTTGCATTTTTCTTGTCAAAAACATGACAACCACATGATGATGCATCTCCTTTGCTAACAGTCCCAGCAGAGATTATGTGTGTGCTATACGATAAGCATCAATGAGTCTAGGGTCTCTTGCTTTTCCTCCGACTGCTCTCTAAAAGAACTTTGATTTCAAGATTTCTTCTGTCCTACAATCAAACTAGCGCACTCACATGAAACTGAATCAGATATCAGATCAGTGAAGCTCTTCCCACCAATTTGAAGACGGTGCAATGTGACTTTTTTTCAAGCTCCCAGCCATGCAAATTTGATTGTGATGCTTTAAGTATACATATTTTTTTCAGCAGCTCAGGCTGGTGACGACAGTTCACAGTTGTTGGTTGTCATAGAAACGCAACACCCTTTCCAACACCTGCATTTTCCAGATGCGCAGCAGTCAAAAATACAGATTTCAAGAGCTGTAATGGAAAAACTTGTCACTCTGGCCCTCCACAGTTTTGAGACGACATCATGCAGTCAAATGAGTTTGCTTGCTGCTTCGTTCTTTATACTTAAAAAATGCAAGCTGTTTCACACCTGCCTTTCCCTTACAAAGACAGGACAATCGAACAAAGCACTAGTGCTATAAGAAGCATATTCAGATTTTATATATACTGTTCTTAAGCCATTAGAAAAATGTATGACATTAGGTGTGTGTGGGTGTTTTAATCACTGATGAAGTGAAAAGACGGGCCTTTAAACTGATCTATACCTAATGTTCCTTCTGAGAAAGTCAAAGTTTAATGTGTGTCTGCAATTCTGCTCTTCAACATAACCTAAAACTCCTGCAAAGAGGGGTGCCATGAGGAAAGAAAAATCTTTTTAAAGAGTCTCCTTGGCTTCAAAAAGATGTGAAATCATCACTGTAAGTCTTCATTTGTCTCCTTTTCTCTTGAGGAACAAAAGCAAACAGCGTTCGTGTTTCTATAAGCCACAGAAACCTGTCTGCACCCCTGCTACAGGACGAGATAGTGTGTGAAAGAAACAGAGTGTGTGTGTGTGTGTGTGTGTGTGTGTGTGTGTGTGTGTGTGTGTGTGTGTCCACAGCGGGGTGATTCTCATGCCCTATTTCAGTCAGGCCTGATATGATCAGATGTCAGATTGTGAGCTCCTCGTCTCTCTTTGGCCCTTGGCGTTTCTGCTCGGAGGTGAGAAAAGGTCTAAACGCTGACAACAGTGCGGCGTTGCCTTTGATACTGTAGCACACAAAGATACAGATCCACTAGAGGACAGTTGAACAGCTGAAATACAGACATGGGTTGATATTCAAAGGGAACAGGGTCAAGTATGTTTCGTCAGTGGTGTATAGAAAGGCTCTTAAAGAATCAATGCAAGCTACATAAATACATGAAGAGGATGCTTTTGTGCAGCAATTTGAAGGAATATAGAGCAAATACAAATTGTCTGCAAGGTTAAAAGCTCTGCCTTATAAAAATGTTCATTTTTAGAAATAACAACTCTCACTTTCACCAGATACAGTTAGAGACATAAAAACACACGGTTCCACTCCTACCTTTCTCATGCCATAACCTTCATGAATTCCAGCCCACTGTAACCCGGTATGGCCCTGCTGTATCAATGCAAATTTCATTCCAGCTCTTCTCTGCATCAGAGAGCTGCAGGTCTATGCCTCCTTATGTAAACAGATAAGGCGGGAGGGATACTGATCCACAGGAGGAAGACTTTACAGCAGACGGAGTGCTCTGATCCTGGAAATGTGTTAACTTTGATGACAACATGTCACTTTAAATCAACCAAGCTTAGTGACAAAACTATATGCCTACAGTCTGACCCTCAGCAGGAAGGGACATGTCAACACATGAACACTCCACCAAACGCACAAATCATGAACACAAACATGGCGTCACTATCAGGTCAGATATTCAAATACAGTGATGGGTAAAGTGGAAACACAATTCATATACAACTGTGCTCCAATATGATGTATTTCATGCAGCTTATTTGATTAGTTGGCTGTGATATGAGCATAAGATGTAAAGATTTGAAGGCAGATAAATGTGAGGAAATGTACGTTTATTCAACTACCAAGAAGAAAGAAATCAGATTAGTCAAGGGGAATGGAAGTAGACCCACTTATAGACCCACTGCAGGATTTCTTTTTTCATTGCTTATACTCCTCCTAACATTTAAAACCTATTTCAATTAAAACATCCAATGGGAATTGTAACAATCTGTGTCTAGGCACCAGAACCATTTGCATGTTCTCCAAGTCATCACGATAAATCCTGTATTTATCAATATCACAATATCACACTGCAGAAATGTGACTTCATGAAACTAATGACGAAATTATTTAGTGTTTGCAACCACCTTTTTCTCCCTCAGCATGTGCATTTTACTGGTTTGATGGGGGCTGAGTATCAACTCCATGCTTTTCGAGGCAGATTAATTTCCAGACAGTTCCATCTGTGGTAATTTTGGTGGTAAAAAAAGAACAAATTAGATGTCTCTTGGATCAAGGAGAAACACAAGTAATGTGTAAAACATGAAGAACAATGGAAAGACAGATAGATACCACCTTTACTATGTTTACTTAAGATACCTTTTAATGAACAATGTTATTGCACTTGGCTTAGTTTATGTGGAGCAGGCCCAGTGTCAGATTTATTTGTAAAGGACTGAACCAAGTTTGGTTAAAATAAGAGATGAGTAAATTTTGAAGGAGACTTAAAGGGATATTCCGGTGTAAAATTAAGGTAGTGACAAACACACCATAACCCCCTCGAAAGATTAATGTTGCCAATTGCTTGCTTCTCTAGTTATACCAACTTTTGTAATGACCGCACGATAGCAACACACAGCAGTCTACGTCTCCACACACAAACACTGAATGCAGTGGAGTTTCACAGCTCAGGGAAGAACATTTATGATCATTTCTTCATGGAAATGCAATCAGACCGAGACGCTAAGGCAGAAGAAATACTGCGTCTGCAGTGCAAAATGATCAATATGGTGATTATTACTTCAAGGAAATGATCAGCTGCATTCAGTGATCGACTTGTCCGAGCTCTCCCGCTGCTGGAGGAGAGTGGGTGAGTTGTGTTTAGTCTCTTTGCTAAAGAAATTAGGCAAAGTTAAAAAGATGTTTGATGGCTAATACTATGGCTAGGACCCTATATGTACTGTTGATGAAACTAGGTGCTGTTCTGAGCATTATTTGTGGCTACGATTGGCTTTTTGGTTGAGGTTTGTGCGTGGAGACATAGACCCCTGTGTATTGCTATCGTGCGACCGTTACTAAAGTTGGTATAACCAGAGAAGCAAGCGGTCGGCAACATTCATCTCTGGAGGGGGTGTCTAACTCAGTGTTATGGTGTGTTTGACCTTAACGGAATTTTACGCCGGAATATCCTTTTAAACTCCCAAATTATCAAAGAGATAAATGTTAACAGCACATTGATATAGTTTTATTTTCACATCACAATTCATGTTGCAATGTCCCTTGAAAACATGTTGCAATGTCCCTTTTTCCTAGCATTGTGCGGCTCTGCTGTATTTGTGACTTCACTGTTTGTTTTCCCACTCTGGGTTCACCCCCCCTGCTCCTACACTGCAGCTCTGGAGGTTTTAGTCGCCTTACTACTCTAACCCAAATGATTTAGATGACCTGCAGTACCAAGCAGCTACAGTTTTGCCATGCAGGGCTTATTAATAATAATTCACAATACTAATTAAAATCAGATTCATTAGAGAGAAGAAATAGATTGATTGTTCTCCTGTGGTGACAGTATTAGCCCCACAGATGATAAAATAGCGACATTTCTAAAAGAAGACGATATACTTTGAAGGAGGCAGTGGTGAAAGCCATTCAAAGACAGGTGCAATCATAACGCTCACGAAGGAGGACCATGATGTCGATGATGACATCCTGAAATGAGGATTGTAATGATTCTGATGACACAATGACAACACAGTGACAATAGTGAAGGTATTGTTGTCATAACAACAAATCCAGCCCGGTGATGAAGACAGATCTGCATTGCTCAACACTCCATCAAGTGTGCTCCCATTGTGCTCCAATCAGGGCCTCCACTCATTATTCTTCATTGAACCCAATGAGTTTGACGGCAGAAGAAAAGGTGGAAAGTTCCCTCCCTCTCCTCTTTGCATCCAAAAAAACAGAAATCAATTTCATCTATTGGACACTGCCCCATGGCTGGCTGCTTAGCCTTCTTTTGATGCAGCACACACACACCCATCCAAACCTCTCTGACACCTCTTTAGCTCTCTTTTGTTGGCCCTTCATTGCCCATGCCATATGGCAAGTGAGGAGGACCTTGTGTGTGTGTGTGTGCGTGAATGTGTGTCTGCGTGAGTAGACTACGAGGTCAGAGGGGGGTTATTCAAGGCTGACCCGCTGACAAAGACTCCCCACTCCATCAGAGATCTCTATGAATACATGAGGACAAGCCAGGCTGAATGGGCGAGCAGAAGCCGTGGAGAAGTCGTCTCCGGAGGGAGCGGGGGGTGCTGGTGTTTGGATGACGGGGGCAGGCATTAGCAAGATGGATGTTGGGAGGGATTAAGAAGAAGAGCGAAAATGAAAGAGACAGGGGGTAGATGGAGAAAAGGGGGGACAGAAGTGTGATTAAAATGAGAGCTGAGGAGAAAGCACATGTGAGAATCAAGCAAAAGTGTGCGCTCATGAAGGCTTAGGACTGTGCGTGTGTGGCGCTCATGCCTGTGTGTTTGTGGCTCCGAGTTACCCACTGTGTGCTCTGGTGTTGCAGGGGATAAGAGGTGATCCCTGTGCCACGGGAGTCTACAACAGGCCAGCAGGTCCCGCTCAGTGTGATGACAAGACTCTCGGGGTCCTGTGTGAGCGTCTGTGTGTGTATGTGTGTGCGTATATGTCGAATGAGTGTATCCCAGCAGGCTGTTCTCTCTAAAAGCGCCGGTCTATGGGAGTCGAGCTGTTCTCATTAACCACATCTGACAGCCAAAGCAGGGCGCACACACCGAGGTAGCAGGTCAAGATGTGTTACGAACTCTTGCCTTTATTGCTTCTGAGGTTTTCATGCATGAACATGAGTGTGTCTTTCTTCCAGTGTATGTGCATTGTGTGTGCGCGCAAGTGTGTGTGAGCCAAAGTTGTTAAAAAATGTTTTACACCCTCATCAACTTTATATAAGACTGCACAAGTGTACTCAGACCACTTGCAACTGTCCTCGCTGTTCTGATCCTACAATTTCCCTCCCTCTAATCCTATGCAGATATAAGTGCTGATAAGCAAGAGTCTACAAAAGCGCTGCTTACAAAGTGCCTCTTATTTAAATGAGAGCCAGAACTAAAACTCTTTTCCTGATAAGTGGCCCTGACTTCAGTAATAGCCATAATACATGCAAGTGCCTCTGTCTTTAATGGCAGCAAGCGGCTAAAGGACTGTGAGACAGCAAGGAGTACAAAGGAGAGAAAATAGGCCATGCCAAAGTGATGGAGACATTAGGGATTGCTGCCAGTTTTGCTCCTACTAACCCAGTGCAGCTGTCACCGATGTTGCTCCATAATGGTCACACTATTACACAGCATTGCATAAGATAGATAAGGCTACGAGGAGGCATATTCACCACACCAAGAGAACTATCTGCTGATTATGTGTGTATCTGAATTGGCAGTAGCAGGGAGCGTGTGTATGAAAGTGATACAAGATGAGCTGAGAGATGAGAGCGGGGAGAAAGGGAGAGCGGTGTGATTGTGCTCTGTCATCTGCGTTGTGGATGCATGTTTAGTGGCTAGTCCCCGCTGCCGTTTAGAGTGAATAGTGTCAGCCCTGGCGTCATAACAGAGCACTACGGGAAACAAAGAGCTCTTTCACGTTCGGAGCCTCTGCTCCTCTTTGCCTCTTCTTTCACACTTAGCCTAGTTTCTTCTCCCTATCCCTCTCTCTCTCTCTGTTTAGCTCCCTTTATTTCTCTAAGACCCTCATAAATTAGCTGATTCACTGCCTTTTTTTCTACAAACTAACAGCAGCTTTTCCCATTTTTATCCCCTTTTTTGTCTGCTAAGCTGCTGTGACTGTCACTTCCCCCTTCCCTGTCTGGTATTACCTTTCCATATCTCTGCTTTGCTATCACCTATTTTCTGTCCTATTGCCTTTAATTCTTATCTCCTCTTCTCTTCACTGCAGCCAAATCACTCTCAGTCCCAGCTCTCTGCCCCCACACACAGCCACCACCGCAACCAGCACCAGCCCAACCCAGCTCCCTCCTTCACATCTGTTTCCATGGCCCTGGTCCATGAGGTTGAATGCCAGCACCCTCCTCCCCATTATTAGCAGAACACAACTCTGCGGCTGCCCACCTCCCTGACTTCTGTTGCCTTTTGTCCATCAGACTGGCTCGAGCCATCATTTCTTTTGCAGTGAACAAAACCCAACATTACTAAATAGACAGCTGGACAGTTAGTCCTTCTTTTGTCTTTCTCTGCTTGTATTGGTTCTTGCTGGTTTGGTCTTGGTTGTTTGTATATAAGCATATGTGTGTCTGATTTAAACACAGGGTGTAGAGAAACCTTCTACTGTGTCACAAAACAGAAATATCTCTTCCCATACTTTTTTTTTTTCCCCCCACAAATCAAAAACATGTATTTTTACAATAGCACACACTCTCGACTTGGATCTGTCTAACAACATCCACACTAAGATGGGATATTTCTGAGTATGTTTGATCCTGTGGTGGGTAAAAAGCTTATTAGGGATCAAATAAAGTCAAAATTGGGTCAAGATGTTTTGATCTTTGTAAAAATAAAGGATAAAGTTGATTATAATCTACGCTACAGTGTTTTATTTTTCACTATAATCTCTTAATACACACTCACAAACACAAGGACACACCTTAACAAAATCCCAATTAGGGTGGTAGTCTTTGTGCATTGAACACGATACTGCACCACTGACAAATGAGTCACACCGTGCCCCCAATTATACAAGAAGACCCTTATTTAAGAGTTTCAGAGTGAAATCTCCCAAAATGTGTCCAAAGGTTTGACAGATACCAAACACACACACACACACACGCACTGCAGGCCAAATGAGAAATACTATTAATAGTTGATAATGAAATAACCTTGACATGTTTGATTTTGCACCTTAGATTCAAATAAATGAAGCAAAAGATTATCTGGAGAAGCTACTTGTAAGATGCTACAGTAAATTCATATGTAGAAGACACACTTTTAAGACCCTTTTTGGTTGTGAAAAAGATTGCTGCATCCACCAGTACAGACATTATCCCAGTTTAAAATGCTGAGGGGGGTGTTTTATTGTGCAACAGAGAAGTAAGCGACTGCTGTCCAGCCAAAGCATGCATGATACATGGTGAGAAGGATGAGTTGAGCAGTGTCAATTCCCAACAGCGTTACTTGCTCATTAGCAAAGTACACGGTGTCATACCATTTAGCAACGAAATCTTACGGCATTCAGGTTAAATTGAAAAGACTCCTCAATTTGAGACTTGAAAGACCGAGGAAAGAGGGTGAAAGAAAACTGGTTGCAGACAGTGGGTCTCAGAGAGCTACTGCTGATGTAGTACCATGGTCTGTAAGTAGCCTACCTCACAGTAACACGTGAAGGCTAAAACATACAGGATCCGTATTGAGCGGGTATCATCAGTGTTGCATATCACACAGCAAATAGGCTACCAGTCTAATCAATGCAGCACAATGCAGCACCATATCAGAAGCGTATCGAGTGCAGCTCTGCTAAAGATACGTGCCGAGTCTATTTTTGCTGCTCTGTGCTTCCAATGTATCCACACAGAGAAGATCGTTCTAGACAGGAAGTCAAGCACAAAAACCGTGCATGTCATCCGGTATTTCAAAATAAAACACCAGATGTGAACTCCCGACTGTGTATCAGTTTGTGTAGATGAGAAATACTTCCTGGTTATGGATTTATCATAACAAAAAACAATCCGATGGTCAATCCCTGATCCATGTGGACCCCAACAAGACTTTGAACAGCTAACTCTGTCTGAAGGTAACAGCACAGCATAAAGGAACACAGTTTACTTTATTCAACATGAGTAAACCTACAAAAACCAAAACTGTAAAGTCATGTTGCTTTTTCACATACAGCAGAGGCTCAACAGTCATTGAATTATATCCAAATTAGCAGGAAATAGACCACAGAAAGGCGAAACAACCTGTTGTGAGCATGTTGTTTCCTCTTTACTGAGCCCAGCTGACCAGGGCTTCACTACGCTGCTGCTACCCTCCAAACACGCATCCTGTGTGCAATAGACAGAGCTGCTTGATGGAGCAAATACGGAATGCGATCAATATGGAATATCATTTAAGCATGGAAACGTGTTCACATGCCTGTACCAGTTCCGTTAGGTATGGAGGGCGGCTGTGGGTTGGTGGTATGGTTGGTCTTCTTCCCATCAGGAGGTTGAAGGTTTGATCAGAGGTCCTACAGTCCACTTTCTGATGTGTCCTTGGGCAAGACACTTGACCCCGCCTACCTCCGCTGGCCGGCTGTATTTATGGTATGTGAAGGGTATGACTGAAAACCTAATGGACTCTATCCAACGAAGCCTCTGCCATCAGTGTGTGAATGGATGACTGTGACATGTGATGTAAAAGTGCTTTGAGTGGTCAGAAGAGCAGAGGAAGCGCTTTAGAAACATTTGATCCATTATTGTCTATAAGAGACACAGACCACAATTTCCTTCAAAGGATCTGGCCTTCAACATTGGTTATTTAGATAAACACATATCATGTTGGCCTGACTATATTTACACTGTAGCATCACCATTACCATTAACACAGTTTGCATTGTGTGATTCAAAGCGGACTGTTCGGGAAGCTCTTGATTGTCTTGATCCAAAATTTGTCCAACAAAAATGTCAGTGTACGCAGTCTTAAATATCAATATCTCTTCCTCTGGAGCCACAGTTAAAACAAAATATTGGCTTTGAATGAATTTATTCAGTAGCTACAGCTGTTTATTGGCTAATTTCTTTTTCAGTTGTCTGCAGACTGATCAGATCAAAATGTAGCTGGGTTGTTGGAAACGCCATGTGGTCTTCAGTCTTAGAAATAAAAGATGATTTTTCAGGAAATATTATCACATTCTGACTTCCAACTAAAAGCAACATCTGGCCAAGCGCCCTATGCTAAAACATTTAGCAGTCTGGGATTGTGGGGCTCTGCAGAAAGATGAAAATATACAGCTCCAGGGTAGACTTTCAAGATAAAGTTATGTATGCAATATTCAAAGACACATCCAGGTAGACTAAAAAGAAAAGCTCCCCAAAGAGACATTTATTATTGAATTATATAAACTACTATAAACAGTAAAATTTACGTGCAGAAATCATTGGTTAGGTTTTAAATTATGGATTAGGATTATAGAAGGTGTCATAGACTAGATTTCCTGCTCCTCTACCACACTCGTTTTTGGGAGAGCTTTTGTTGAAAACTCTTGTTTCTCTCTGCTATCAGTCTTTTATCCCAAGCCAGGCCAATCACCTCCTGGCCTCATGGCATTGGATCAGTACTTCAAGCTCTGGAATTAGAATGGAGTACATCCTTTCATCAAACTCGACATGCCCACATATCAACACGGATGCTCTCGGTGTACACTTTTTATCTTGGCGTTCGAGCGAGCGTGCTGTCCAGCAGGGGTATAATTAAGGAAACTGTAGTCATTAGAATTGTCGAGTAAACAAGGCAAGAGAAAGCAATTGGGCATGGTAATAAGACATTTTAAGGCAGCTGTTACAGCCTGTCAGAGCCTGAAAGGTAAATGTAGCACATGATGAGGCATTATAATACAACTGAGCGTGGCTGTAGGAGGACAGGCTTTAAGAGATAAAGAGCAGGTGTGCAGACGACACACTGAGGATATCCAGTGGGTAGGCAAGGCATGACCTGACTTAAAAGGTCAACACTGCCGTGAAGATGCAGGCAGATTAATGCCTTGTTTTGTTCTTGTGGAATGACTCGGGCAACTCAACATTTCTGCAGGCAGACTTTTCCATCCATCCATTATCCGAGCTGCTTATCGAGCTGCAGGGGGGCAGGAGCCTTTCCCAGCTGTCAGTGGGCGAGATGCAGGATAGAGCCTGGACCTTGGACAGGTCACCTGCCAATCTCAGAGCTAACATGTGCAGACGAGCAGACACGCCCACGCTAATGGGCAGTTTGGAGTTAGCAGTTGATCTCATGAGCAGGTCTTTGGACTGTGGCTGTCTCTAGATCTGTAAAGTTCTAGCTGTGAGGCAAAAGCACTAATCCCTGCAACACCACGCAGCCCAAGCCGACCTTTTCAAGACAGTGATATCTCAACACCTGCAACCTTTGTAACAGCCTATAAGTGCCCTTTGCTATCATAAGTATGTTAATTACACATCTACCCTAAACTCATTTCTCCCTCGTTGTTTTTATAAACATAATCAAGTTAACTGAGTCTCTACATGTATGTCTTTCATTTTGTGCTCTTTTTTTGAATGAATGTAAATTCATTGTATGTACCGCTGTGATAGTGACATTTAAAGCAGACTAGAAAAACTACAACGTTATGTCAGTTTTTGTTGTTGTTGTAACAGCTTACTTTACGAAGAAACAAATAGTAAACATGTGTAAGAACAAGCCAGTACTAGTGGAAATTTAAAATATCCAAAAAATAATTATAATAAAAATAGATGAAACATCAACAGATTTGTTTCCAAATCATTTATAAAAGTGCTTAAAAGTCATCAACACTAATGCTTTGTGAGTTGAATGAAATTAAATGAAATTAATAAAATTATTGGTTTTTGAGTAATTATCATTTTACAACAACCACAACTGTTATTATTTTTTTTTTTTTTATTGTTTATCCCTGTGCGAATCAGTCAGTAACTTTACATGCACTTAAAAAAATCAATATATGTCTGATTAAAACAGGACTTTTAAAATCATGTAAAAACACAAATCTCACTTTAACAAACTTCTCACTGTCAGACCAACACACTTGGATAGTTGGAGATCAATTTTCTCTGTCATGTTTTTCGGCTCAATCGAGTTGAAATTGGACTGAAGGTTCTGCCAGTTGCTCCAGTGTTCACATGTCGGGCTCTGAGCAGGTGGTTGAACAGCATGGATGAATTGCTGAAGAAGGTAGTAAACAAAACCTTGACATAAAAAAGATGAAACTTTCTGAACAAATGGCACAGAGTTGTCAAAGTGAGGTTCCACTAACCTGTTGCTAGTGCGTTTTTCCCGCCAACCAGGAGACGACTAGATACTAACAAGCTGAAAGGAGGATTAGCCAGCTACTGTAACATAGGTGAACATGGTTCTGTCAATAATCCGATTTTTGCCCAAGTTCATGTAAAATGGGACAAGGACAGTTCAGATAAATCACCCAACATAGCTTTAACTCATTTAAAATTTCCCATGTGTGTTCGTCGCCATTGTCAACAAAGGAAGAGCTTTGTATATCTATATTAGGAGCTAGTGTATTTCACAGATGCTGCCATGTTGCATAAGCATGTTTCTATGGTAACACATAATGGACAAACTTGTAACATTTGTGTTTTTGCATTTGGTAAGTGGCCATGCAAAATCATCTGGTTAGAGAATAATAGAGCGATAGAAGTTGGGCACAAAAAATTCTTCTGATAGACGTTTGTATGGCAAAAACTTGACATGTACAGGGGGCGTGTCAATGGACGATCTCTCTCCACATTTTACCCTATCCTATCAATAAAAGGGGAAAAAATCACCCCAAAAAATACTTAAAAAGAAAAAAAAATGACGTGTAAGTCACAGGAGCTTCTTGTTCCTATAGGCCACCGTAGCTTCACAGATTGGGAGGGTGAGAAAGTGAGCATTTAGTCAGAATGTAACTTTTTGATATTTCAGTTAATATTCCTATTTCTGCAAGATGTACATTTAAAATGATCAGGACATAAACAATTTTGCCAGTTGTGCCTTCACATTGTCACAAAGAAGTTTTGCTCCTGGCAACTACATAGCTCCCCACACAAAAACTTGATTAGATATTCATATTGATTGGTAAATTACAGACTTTTTTTCCCCCAGAGTGTCTAATTATGGCTGACATAAAAACATATATAATACCCAAAAATGTACTTAAAAGTTCTTCCTCTCTTCCCTTTTGTAGTTTCCTTATAGAAGAGCCAGGTGTCATTTGTTCTTACCAATTCGTTATCCTAAACTGCCTTTTTACTGAACATAATATTTTATTTGTGTTTCTGCTCCTTACAACGATGTTTTGTCTCTTACTACCTATGCACTGATTTGTTACTTTTTGAGTGATTGCTGCAACATATAGGTCATGTAGAACTAAACTAAGTGTTGTATATTTATTCCATGTGTGTAGGAGAGGAAGCTGACAGTAAGATTAATATGCAGGTCGTGTTTCTCTGTAATCAGATAAATGCTGGTCAGCGCAGAAACCACCAGTTACACAAGCATCAAATCAACTATATTCTGCTTGGCATATGGCGTCTAACTGTAACCACCCCTTGTTTTCTTTCGTATTTCCTTCCATGGTATTTGGAGACAAGAATTCGTTGGCTGCCATGAAAATTATTAATGAAACCATTTTGGGTCCACATTTAAAAAGCTCATCTGCTACTCAGCATGGAGACCCACAACAATTGAGATAATCCTCAGGATTTGGTCAGTGAATGAGCAAAACAGATACTATGTTTATTCTGGGCAGTGGGCCACACCAAACACAGACATGGGTGGTAAATTCTTTAATCCCATGAGGTCCCTGCTTAGTTCTAGTCAGTGCCAACAGGGCATAAGGAAGACAGACAGTTACCTCGAATTAGAGGGGAGAGGTGTTGCTATGACAGTGTTAATTTTCTGCTAGATACATCCGTAGCAGCTCTATTATGAGAGTATGGTGGGGCTCCATAAGAAATTACATTCTGATAAGAAAGATTGTAATCACTGCAACATCTGCAGTAAGATTAGTCTATGAATATTCTTAGCAGTAGCTGAGCACTTCTTGAACAAACAATTCTATTAGCAAAAAATGAAATAAATACAGTTGTGTGGAGAGTTCTTAACTACACTTCACATCAAGATTGCTCACCAGAATAAACACTGAAAACTACTTCAACACGACTTGAAATTACTTTTTTCTGTCTTTTCTCAGAATAGTGCGTCGAGCGCAGCTATGACCCTACTGCAATTTTCTCTGAGAGAGCCAATTTGACATTATCACGGTTTTATGATGAAAGCATCTCTCCAAACTGCACAATTTATTCCAAACTACAGCGTTGCACGCACTTGCCTTCCACCTGTACATCGCAGCTTTCAGCATTTGCTTTCTGATTTTGCATTCATGTGCTGTGTTTGTTTTTTGTTTTTCCAAATGATCCGACAGGACCTGTTGTTTTTTTGGTGCCTTAACAAAGATAGACGATGTGATGATCTCTCTGTAGGAATGATGCTATAACGAAGACAGAGAGCCACTCTGATATCTGAATGTGATGAATGTAATCGTGTAGTGTATATCCTCACATAGACACTTAAAAGGGAAAGCCTCGTCCAAAACATTGTCATGCCTTTCCATTTCTCCTCGTTGCGTCTCTGTCTATCTGCCTCTCAACTTCATCTGACTCATTATTCCTCTGTCCCTTTCCTTGTTCTGCTTTGCTTTATATTGTGCATTAAAATTCCATCCCACCTTCAAGTCCTCCGCCCCCCTCCACCCACATCTACCCCCTCCATTTTCTGAAAGCAGGAATGATACACTGGGATTAGGCTAAATTCCTTGTCTGTCTCACTAATTGCTTGCTAAATGCATGATGGAGAAAATCATTTTCAGCCAGCATCGGAGCGAAAGAGCCTTTCAGCATTGTTCTGGTTGTCAAGGCAACGCAATTAAAAAACCACCAAGAACAAATGTGCACTCAGGATAGGGAGGTTTTAACACAGCCATTTCTGCCTCTCCCTCATCCTTGATTTGCTTTAGTTTCTCCTTCTTTTTTTTTTCTTTTTTTGAATTCTTGATTTGCGTCTTGTCTTTCTGCCATCCTCAATTTGAACAGTTTTGTTTCCAAAAAATGAATATTTTTAAGATGTTCAAGGTTCCCTCTCAAACAAGGATATACAGACAAAACTGACAGGATGAATGGTAGCATTTACTGAGTATCAGTGTTACTTGAGAATATGCCCAAAAACAACTCACATCTTAAGCAGATACTGGAATTAAAACTGAGAAGTTTGTCAGTTTTGGTGACTCTTTGGTTTTGTATTTTTCCCTCTTTCATGCCGTACTAGTGCTTCTTCGCTCAAAGTCTTTCCTCTCTTTTTTTGACTGTCATTAAAACCCAGTGAAGTCCAGTATGAGAAAAAATTAAAACACCCAATGTCCTCTCCCTTGAGATCCACCAAACACCACCATCCTCACTCTCTCAAGCTTTCTTTCTATCTATTTTTCACACTCTATCTTTTTAATTAGTTCCTGGTGTGTTGAAAAACAATGGCGATAATTTCCAAGTAGGGCCTTGGGTCATGCTTAATGTTGGAAATTAAAGAGGAGGAGAAGAGAGAAGAGGAGAGGTATTGGAAAGCAGAGGGGAGGTATTGGAAAGCAAAAATTCAGCCGAGTCAACTTAAACGTTACCATTAACTCCGCTCTCATCTAGCAGAAGCCCCTTGCCGTCTCGCTTTCATACTGAGCCCTCATCAAAATGATGTATGTGCGGGTGTGAAACCCATTTCTCCAACCACCTGTGTATTGCTTGCTTGTCTGGCAGTGTAAGATGTCAGCCAGAGCAATGATGATATCATTACTCAAAACATTACACAGATTTGTGGAGCAGAGGCATGTCAGGGATTGAGGGGAAAAAAAGGGGGAAAATAAAGAAAGTTGTGTTTGGAGTGATTCTGTCAACGGGGCCAGATGTTGTTCAAGCTCTACTTTTCTTTCCTCTGCAGAGAAAACACACTCTGATCCAGACAATTTGAGAAACTCTGTGCAAGTGCCAAAACATAGCTTAGGCTTGTTTTGTGACAGTATGTCTAGTGTTAGACTGTCAGAATTGGGTCAGTTTTCCACTGAAAAAGAACATAAAGCCTTCTCGCTGATAGGTTGAAACCCTATGACTCAAAAAAGAGGAGCGAATCAGTCTAAACAGCAAACTTAAAAACAAACCAAAACATTCATTTACCGTACTTTTCGGACTATAGGACGCACTTAAAATCCTTAAATTTTCTCAAAAATTGACAGTGCCCCTTATAATCCAGCACACCTTATGTGTGATTACTTGTTGTGCTTAGTGACTGATTTTATGTGGTACAATGTGCTCAAAAATCTGTTGAAATGAGCAAGTACTACTTCTCTGACCGCTCCGCTCAATAGATATTCAGAGCATTACGGTACGCTGTTTCACTACCTGATTGGCCCCCCAACAGGACCCCTGAGCAGTCTAGAAGACTGCTTGACTGTAATGTCTAAACTAGAAGTGCATTCATGTAAGGCAACCCGGGTCTGGAGTATGCGCTAGCAACAATAAACCAATCAATGCGCCAATGTGCCAATGCTTAATGCGCCTTACAACCAGTGCGCCTTGTGTGTGCACATTGACACGTTCATTCACAGTGCGCCTAATAATCTGGTGCGCCTTATCACCCGAAAAATACGGTATCTTTTTTGTAGTTTTTCTTGCTTGAAAATGTTGCATGACATGTGTAAAAGTGTGAGTATAACGGGTGCAAGAGGGTCCAACAACATGCTTATGAGCTGCATCATGGGAAATAAAGACTTATCCAGTACCACAGATATGATTTACTCAATTTTGACTCTTCTTTTTCTGCTTGACGAGTCCCTCATCTTTAGAGCACCTGTGTGGAGTTTTTTATTTATTTATTATTTTTTTTCATCTGGGTATAAAACTGTTTTTAATAATTACTGATTTCTCCTAATGGATAACAAAAAGGAAAGAACATCAGTAACAAGATGGATAATATTATAAATTTTGATTCATTATACTGCTGTGATGGGAGAGGTATCAGACCGAATGACAAACAGCATGTAGAAGAAACAGTTTAGTTTCATTCTCTATGGCAAATATTCACAATGAATGACACATTTTGCTGGTTTAAGAAAGCAGGATGAGATTTTTATTTTTATTTTTTATTTTTTACGATAAATATACCTTTGTGTTCACAGAGCAAGATCAGCAAAGCAAAAAGATGTACATATTTGCTCAGAGGGGGCACCAAATGATATAAACTGAAAGATTAATGACAGCAGATTGAATATAGAACTGCTCTTCTGCACAGACAGGTGACTGACTTTCGACTGGACCGCTTGAGAAATAAATTCACACTTCACACAACATATGCTGAGATAATTAGATTTTTTGTGCATGACTCATGACCTGAAACACTATATTCTGCATTTAACCTGACGCTTTTCACCTTATATCCGATGCTCCTTAATCTGTGCGCAGTCAGGTCTTTCTTGGTTTTTATCAGGGATCTTTAGAAATGTTGCTGAAAGACTCCAAAAGACTTAAAAAAACACTGCAGTGATATTGAATTGAACTAACCATTCATTCAATCATTCATCCACCCATTCACTTCCATCTGCTTATCTGGAGCCACACAGTGGCAGCAGGCTCAGAAAGTTGCCTGAACATCCCTCTCATCCCTGAGGAATCCTTAGGTGTTCCCATGCCTCAGAACATACTGTATAATCCCTCCAGTGTGCTCTGGGTCTACTCTGGGGCCTGCTCCTCATTGGACAAGCCCAGAGCCCTTATTAGATGCCCAAACCACCTCAAATGTCTGTTTTCAACGTAAAGGTATATCTAATCTAATCTCCTCCTGAATGTTGAAGCTCTGAACCCCATCTCTAAGGCTGAGCCCTGCCACACTTTGGAGGAAACTCACTTCAGCTGCCTGGAGGCTCACCTCCCTCTTCACCACAGTGATAATACAATGCAGTGATATGTCACCATCCAATCATTAACTACCATATTTCTTAGGTGATAAGGCGCGCTGGGTTATACAGCACACTGTGACTTAATGTGTCAATGTTCATACATAAGGCGCACCGGATTGTTAGGGGCATTGACCATACAGGTCCTTCATGTGACTCTAAAAGGGGATTACATGAAACCTAAGTGCATTAATCAAGTGTATCAATGAATCAATCTACCAAATCAAAACTTATGCTATCTACAGATGTTTTTCAAAAAGAGGAGGTCTAGATCATACTCAGTGTATATTTCAAAGACCCAGCGTCAAGATAAGATAAGATCCGTTCTCCACCTATCTTCAGATTCAATCTTATCCTGTGTTGATCTTCGATGAGCACAGCCCTTTGTAACATTTTGTAACATTGGCAGGGAAGAACCTAAAGCAGAATTTTTTTGCTACAGCTACCACTCAAGTGTTGCACAATGGTCTGATTGGTGAAACAGTCCATCCACCTTCTGCAATACATCATCTAGCAACATAAACAGCATGTATAAATGAATTTCAAAGGAGATAAGGAAGAAGCGAGGTTGAACTTCTTGTACGAACAGTGTTTTGATGCAGCAGCATTATTTTTAGATCAGTGCCAGACCTAATCACTGCACTGGATCATTTCTGCTGGCTGGAAAACATATCTGATCTCCCGACCTCTGAGCTGATTCTCCAGGTCCGTGTGGCTGTGTGAGTGCATGTGTATCATGTGGAATGAGAGCCTGAGTGTGTATGTGTGTCCCACTATCCCAGGCTGCTCTGCTGTGATGGATGGAGTGAAGTGTCTCTCCAGCTGGAGATGGTAATGAAGCTTTACCCCTGGTGTGTGTGTGTGTGTCAGTGTGCGTATTAATGTGGGAAGGGATGGCAGGACTAGATTATCCATTACAAAGTTGTCCCCCATACGAAGGGATGACTCTACTAAGGGGAGCACTGACAAACACACACCCACACACACACAAACACTAACACATACACATGAATACACATGCATACACACTGACCACCGCCTTAGAAATGATGAATGTGGGACTCAGTGTAACTCTCAGCTCCGGGGATCTAACTTGAAGACATGGAGACCCAGTTTCCTCTTTTTTTAATGAGGGAAAGTGTTGCTGGAGCCACAATGGAGCTGTAAGTGCAAACCAAGATGGGGGACGTTCACAGATGGTGGCCAGGCACTGGGGATCAGACCAGATGATGTTTTGGGGAGTTTCACTGTGAATCTGCGTGAAGTGTCCTGACCTGCCTGTGGATTCTGCGACCTGTTACCACCCCTGATGACAGCTGTTTCATCTTTCTCATAATAATCTTAAATAAATCCCACGTCACCTTGAATAAAACTGAATGATTAATTAAACTTACTAAATGCATGTGCTTACTCATAACTTTTGATATACCAGCTTTTCTGCAGGAAAAAGTCACATAATGAATCCTGACATAACGGCAGCACTCTGGCAGAAGATGAGAGAAAGAAAAAGATGTAAGATAAAAGTTCTCTTGATACATCCATGGTGCGGATCAAAGAGGTGACTGTCACATTATTCAGACTAATAAAAAATTCAAACTTTAAGCACACACTTCCACACAAGTTCCTTTTTTATTTCATTTAACTTGTTCTGCAACTCTTCGGTAACCAAACCTTGATCAAAAACGGTTTGGAGCAGGAGCAGAAATTCAGATTATTCACCAACATTTCAGTGAGATTAATGGTTAAAAAAAATAAGAATAAAAAACAGAGAGACTTGAATTCAGATGGTTAAAAAAATATATTTCTTGACTGCTGTCTGTGCAGCAACTCTGCTTACTTTGCCAGGGATTTCTCGACTTTGTTAAGGATCCCCATAAAGCTTTAGCCTCTGGCCAGGACAATCCCACAGAAATTTCTCCTATGTCTTATACTTACAATGGCAAACATCCAAAAATAAACATAAAAAGTGATGGTAACACCATTTTTGACGTCTAGCTCTATCACGCATTATAATAATATTTATAATTCATTCTAATAATGGTATAGCACTGTATAACTATAGTTATAAACACTCATAAATTATCATTATGCTTTATAGCAACAATCATAACACATTATAAAGCAATTTATCATGACTTACAAGGTCTTATTATGTTTTATTGTGTGTTACAACCTTGAACAACAGTTGCATAGCATTATCTATGTGGCCATTGTCAGTGAGTTGTAAACAGTTATGACACATTTTAACACTATGTAGTACACTATAGTATAGTGTTTATAACTGTAGTTATAAAGCGCTATAATGTGATTATAACACATTATGCATATATTTATATTGTGTTATAGATATACTTATGGAGGTGCTTCTTTTCAGTATTATTAACTAATCTGTCATTAATTAATGATAATTCATGTCTTATTTTTGTAACCTTAAATAACCCGCCCCAAGAGGAGACTCAGATACCTGAAGAGGTTATTGTTTGGAGGTTGGATCAGAACATTTGTATACAGGGTTTATGATGCATTCTGTTGGTTGAGAAATATAAACGCTGACCAGCTTTTACAGCACCGTGGCAGGTAGTTCTGTTGCTCATGTTTATGTATTTAATCAAGAACACTTTAATAGCTGCACTTGCATGGAGGTATCTCTTTATAGAGATGAACAAACCGCTGTCAAATTACTGCCATTTATAGCCTTTTGAATAATGTATTCTGCCTGTTTCGCTTTACACATGCACCATTTTTCTAGCATATACCAAGGTCTGCTGCAATATGAGACTTCAAATGCACTACGTATGGAAACCAGCACACTTCCCATGTTGGAAATTCAGACCCCTGTGTACAGATTCCACATTTTTATATCAAATCTGTAAATAGAAATGATAGTAACAGTTTTTTTATTTTTGGCTTCATCTCTTTGCCTCTTTATGCTGAGTTTCCATGACCACTGGGGAGGCAGGGGGACCCACACTTAGAAAACACTTCTCTCGCCAATTATGCTGTACAATAACGACATTTACTGGAGGCAGTTTGCAGAGTTGTAGTTCTCACTGGCTTTTTTTTTTTCCTTTAGACCTCTTTATTGTTCTTTTCCTGTCTGATCACACGTAAACTGAGGACTTCGGTGAGGGCTTTAAGTTTAAGATAGATACAGCTAAAACTAGTTATGACCTGTAGACAGCGCTTTGAAGCAAATGGTAAATGATATCAAATGGAGGAGTATTTTGCCTGGAGCCTACCTCTTTGCACAAGAGGAGATTGCAACCATTTATCTTCAAGAGCTCCAGGGCTTGTTTTCTAAATGCATGTCAAGATTTACTCATTCAGCTCTCCACTGTCATGGCGGACTGACCTTACAGAGATACTTCACGTTTTCTTTTTTTTCTTTTCTAATTTATCCTTCATTCCTATCTCTAAGATGGGTATAGACTTGATTTCGAATACCAATTATACGCTCTTTGCTGAGGTGCCTTAATTGCCTCTTGTCCTTTTTGATCTTCAGAAATCACGGCAATTCAATCATCCCCCTCGTATGAATGATCAGAAATCTGCAGTTCAGCATTTGAGTTCCTTACTCAACTGAGTTTCCCACTGACATGAAATGTGTGCCTTACTTCTGTCTTCACTTCATGAAAGTGGAAACTTTGAGAATGATTAACATTGATTCAGCCGTGAAAGCTCTCAGCTGTGTTATTGAACAGGTCGCTCACTACAGCAAATTCAACAGTACACTGACAGAGACGCAGCAGCGGCACTGTACTCCGACTGTAGTTCATATCAATTTTAATGGTGATTGACTATTAATACATTGTTGTGTCACTGCGGTGGCAGGAGTGAATGCAGTTGGCCCTTTCCTTAACAGAAATCACAATACAAACACTAAAGATGCAACAGTGTAACTTAAAGCAAGTCCAGCGTTCAACACTGTCTTCTGTTTTCTGGCGATATAAATGCTTTTCATTCTTCCCTCTTTGTGCACTTTGGGTGAATCTTGCAGAGGCAGAAAGGGATTTGAGAGAAAAAATTTTTTTTTTTTTTCACATTTCAAAACTATTTCGTTATTACAAAATGAGCAAAAAAGAAAAAAAAAATCACTGTTACTCACATATACAGTGTATGATATGTGATAAATAATTCAACAAGTGTTATGCTAAATATAGAACTGTGTATACACTAATTAAATGCAGAGGCTCTCTGGTGTGATGCATACAGCATGTGTTACAGTGATTTAAAGCTTTCGTTTTGTGGTTCTATTACCGTACACTATATAGTACATTATACACATATGAACATGTAACCTCAACTTCATTGGAATTGAGGTTTTTACCAGCAATTAGACTAGCAGGCGCACACACACACACATTCAGAGTCACTTTATAGAGAATTATAATGCATGGAGGCCATACAACAAAACTGAAAATACTGTTGTTTACATCTGCTTGCTAATCGGTGGATGATGTACCAAATGGTCTAATATCATATTTAGAATTGTTGCATCCCTAATGTAGACACTAAACAAAACCAGAACCAGCAGCTGCTGTTTTATTCCCACTGTGCCATGTTTGTGCAACTATGTCCAACCATGCACATTTTTTTTTCTCTTTTACTGTCATTCATTATGTAGGACTGTCATTTTCAAGTGGTACTGTTGCAATGTAAGTCTTTCCGATTCATGGAGAAGAAAGATTGTGAAAGACTGTTGCTCTGTTAGTCGTTAAAAAAGCCTCCTGCGCTGCATTCTTACCTTTTAACTTTAGTCAAATAACCAGAAATCTTGCCTCATTCCACTTGAAAATTTTATGCTTACAGTCTTTTTACTGAATCCTGCTTTGCTACAACATGGACTTTATGAATATCATATTCATGCAGCAGTGAGTGCACTCACAAACACACCACACTGCCTGAGACAAAATACCTCCGAGTGCTCATATATGCAAAATGCTAACATATTCCTAAGTGCCACAGTGCCATGTTACATCGCTGCCAGCCTTGTAATTTTCATATGAATATTGCATCTGCACTTCCTTCCCCTCTCACTCTGTGTTATTGTGTCAAATGCGGGCTGGATTTGTCTCCTCATAGTAACAGAGGATGGCTTCCACTGCCTGCAGCCAGGACCTGGGGCCTGCCTGTGTAAGATTGAAGCTTCTCTTTCTGCTTGGCGAGTGCAAAGGGGCAAGGAGGAGAGGAGGGGGAAAGGGGGAAAGGGAGAAAGAGAGAGAGGATGAGATGGAGGGGGGGTCTTGGCAGGGAGAAGGGTGCTTCAAAAGAGAGACCCCCAGCGTTGTGCCTGAGGTTTCCATCTGTCGTCAAGAGGGTTGCAGCATACGCAGACACCCTGGTTGATGCATGCACATGAGTACTCATAAACATCATCATCACGCGAGCGTGAAGCACACACTTTTTTTTTTTTTTTCTGTAGTTGGGAGTTGATGATGACAGAGAGGGGTGACACACAGGCTGACAGACCGACGGATCCTCAGAGGCTTTGCCTGATAGGAGAGACTGTGCATTTCAAGGGTTTGGTGTCTTCAAAGCCACCCTGGGCGCTGTCCTAAATCCAGAGGGCCCGAATGAAGATGATCACAAAAATGCAGAAATGCAAAAAAAGACAGCCACAGCTCTGTTTAGACGAAGCTTCACAGTCAAGTATATCCATCAACACTGAAGGGCATGTCAGAAAAGACATAGTAAGTGCAGACAGGCTCTGCTATGCTGCCTATGGATCTGAACTACACCGATTTAGAGTTGCAGGAATCCTTTAAGCTGCCAGTTTGAATTTTGCAAATGTTTCATCACAAAAGCCGTCTTTACTGAAACCCAGAGAGAAACAGCTTTGATTCTCTATAGATGGTGAATCATCTTATTTAAGTAGAAATCCTCAAAACTAGCATGCAGACCCACTTTATTGTGCTGCAGTGACAATGAGATTACAGAAGCCAGGAAGGCAACAGGGCGCAGGTCCCAAATGCCGTAGCCTTGCCAGGGATAATAACAGCAGCAAAAGTAATATATTCATGCATGCACAGAGCGATCTGTTTCACCCCCAGCCAAAAGCACGCTGGCAGAACTCTTCAGCTGAATCACCACTCAGTTCAACAGGCTTCATGAGAGCTAGTCAACTAGAGCTGAAAGGGGGAGTGGGGGTGGGGAGCATGGAAACAGGTGGGCATCAGAAGAAAAATGATAAATCCGCATGTCTATGTGTGTTAGGCTTCATATTAGGGATCAGTCACTTGTTTTTCATCTGCTTGTTGTAAACATCTTGCTGCTACAGCCAGTGATGTTCTCTTAAATATGATTACAGAGGTTTGCTTTATATCAAATGCTTTCATTGGTTTCTATTTTTAACATCTAAGCTGCTACGCCTTTCCCTGGAAAAATCCTTCTGTAAACAAATGTAGCAGTGGGGGATCTGGGCTGTTAGCAGTAATAGTGCTATACCCGCCATGGCAGCACAGAGTCGCAGAGAGTGACTCATACCTGCTCAAACTTCATCAGCGAGATTCATCAACAGAAACAGCTGTGTTTTTAAGGTAGCTCTGCTCCCGTCAAAACATGTGTACAGTATGTGTATAAGGGTTTGTGGTTTACCAAAGGAGTCACTGGAGCAGAATTTTCTGCTGATTTTAGAGTCAACTCTAACAGTTTTTTCATTATTGAAAAGTCAAACTTCTACTATAAAGGGATAGTTCATTTTACAAGCAGTGTTGTATCAGTTAGCAATAGTAAGTGTATTGGCACTATAGAGAGATGCCAGCCAGCTCCCCCCTTCGCTCAGAAAGTGGCTGAGGGACCAGAGCTGAGGCAAGACCATTAACAGCTACAGATGACGCCAGGTTTACAATGTAGTTTAGCTAATTTTCACACTCTTAAATAGAAGTACTATTCTTGGTGCAAGAGTACACTATATTTGGGGACTTGCCAGAGCTTAATTTGCCATTAAAGCCCATTTAGTTAGGCACCATTTGTGGACACAACACATACGGTCTCTTCTGACTGCAGTGAGCTGATCAGCTAATTGGGTCAAAGATGTATGAGTCTTTGATATATTGTGAATTTTGATGTTTTTCCTGGGCTGGTTTTTCAACAAAGGGGCTGAACTGGCTGGCATCTCCTTTGGCTAATACACTTAGTATTGACAAGTACCTCATATGACCGTCCTCCTAAAAGACAGAACCATCCCTTTAAGAACCCCTTAAATAACCAGGACTCTTGAGCTGTTGTTGCTGTACTCTCTCTCTCTCTCTCTCTCTCTCTCTCTCTCTCTCGTCTATCCCCTTTCCTCTCCAACTCAGTGGCAGCAGGTAGCTGTCTAACATGACTCTGGTCCTGCTCAAGGTCTCTGCTAGGTCAAGGGATGTTTTTCCTCGCCGTCGTAACTTGCTAAATACTGCAAAGTGCTTCACTCCTGTTGGTTCCAGATGGGTTAAATTTTTTTCCATCTTCAGGTTGGGTCCTTGAAATTAGTTTGGTCTCGACTTGCTCTTTTAGAAAGCCTCTTGAGATAATGATTGTTGTGATCTGGCGCTATGTAAATCTATTGATTGATTGAAATTTCCAACGAGAAAAACATTCTCGTTTGTGTGATGTGGTTGACAATAGCAGTGTGTGGATGCAGTCTTGGAGCAAGACCTGTTTTGTTCACAATGACACTGACAGAGTGCAGAACAATGCAGAAAGAAAACATCTCGTACTCAGTTAAAATATAATGGCAGCAACAGACTTGATGCTCAAAGGGGGGGAAAGGTGCCAGCAGATGAAGCTGTCTGCAACACAAAACTGAAATGTGAACAACTGCATTGGCCTTTTAAGAAGAAAAGCAATTATTGACAGGCAAAAGTTACCTGTGTTCCTGCCAACAGGGGATAAACACATCAATTAAACACTCTTTGAACAAGTTATTCAATTGCTATGCTTCTGTAGAAGATGCACATAGTATAACAAAAGCAAGGTTTAAAACTTTGGAAACTTGTACATGTTCGAGAGAAGACTGCTAACTGTTGGGTGATCTCCATTAGCGTTCTGACAGGTACAAAATGCAGAGAGCACACCCCGCCTGCCCTCACATCTCTACTCTGCCTTCAGTAAACACAAGAATTGATTTAAAGCGTCTCCTGATTGTCCATAAAGCACTAAGAGGGCCTTGCTCCACGATACATGTCAGAGCTGCTTAAAAGCGATGAACTACCCAGACCTATCAGGTCATCTTGCACTGGTCATCTTGATGCACTGAGGGTCGATCAAAGTGAGCTGGACTTGCTTCTTTATTTCAGTGCTACTGCTGCTACTGCTGGATCTGCTGCCTGAATATTTTGTTAGCTCAGACTCCTGGTTCTCTAAAAACAGCCTCAAAATGTTATTTTTTTTCCCTTTGCCTCTAAATAATGACCATTGTATCTGAGAGTCTGAATAGATAACGTGCGCGTTGTTTGTGACCAAGCTATTGTGGAAGGGTCTTTTTGTATTCCTTCCATTTTTTATATTTCCACACAGAGAGAACACCGAGTTCTTTCCCTCTGAAACGAACCGAACAGATAAAGTTCATTTTGACCCGCGTTGCATCCCAAATCAAACCAACATCCTTCTAATCAATAACTCTGTCTGGACTCACTGACTCTTTATGAGCTTCACATAAGCTTTCAGACACTGCATGTAGTTTCTTTGTCCACTTAGAGAATTAAAAAAAAAACTCTTAAAGCTAGAGGCTGCAGCACTATAGTTCCTTCACCACCACCACCAAGCAAATCCTATTGTTATTTGAATATGTCTTATCCTGTTGAAGTCAACGAGGGGGCTGATTGTGAAGTAAATGTTGCATCACATTTCGTAATACACACAAAACACAACAAAAATGTTCAAAGCATATTCTCCTCTGTATTAGTCATAAGGAAAAATGTTTCTCTACAGTAAAAAGAAAACGTGTTCATAATGTGAAATAAATAAATAAATAACTCAGATACTTGCAGGGACAGTCTAGAATATAATCCTACAATTAGATTTTTGTCCTTATAATGTCCCTCTTTTTGTTTTTCATGGACTCGTCTGTGACAGATCATACGGAATTACAACTGTCTCCACACACCAAGTGCTAGTAAACTCATTTGCGCGAGTAAATTACATGTTTAGTCAATGCAAAGACACAATAAGATGTTCCTATTACTCTGGTGGTGCAAATGACGCGAATTGGGCGAGCTGAAAATGTCTCAACTTGAGCGGATATTTGCGTCGCAATAACTAATCAGCACCAAGTTTGCTGGGTAATGTATGAAAACGGACGGTTGTTCATTGGTATCTAAAATGGAGGACAAACTGATCGTGTTGGTGTGTGGGTGCCCCGAATTATATGATACCTCTTCTTTCAATGACCGAAACTGGAATAAAAAGGAGCTCACCTGGAGGTAAGTTAGTGAGGAGGTTGGATTAACCAGTGAATTGTAAAAGACCTTCGACTATCGCTGCGTTAGGGTTACCTCCAAAGTCATTTCAGTTACCAAGTCGGAAAAAAGCAAAATCGGAGGTGGAAACAAGATGACTACATCTACTAAAGTTATATTAGTTATTTTAAGTTATTTTAGTGTCCCCTTTTGTAGATGTAGCCATCTTGTTTCTGCCTCAGATTTTGCTTTTTTCCGACTTGGTAACTGGTGGTCACTCGGGTGTGACATCATTCCCAGCTCGGACATCTGACTTTCAAGGTAACTCGAACACAGCTTATCACTTCGCAGGGATTGACATTGAAATTACCATGACGTGTTCATTCACGCATCTAGATTCTCGCAAACTTAAGCGCGTAGATGATTTTACTCTTGTTTGGTCTGAGTGCCTTGTAACAATGGTATCTAGCAACAATAACAACCACTTTACACTGCTCACCACCTGATCTGGATCCAGATAGGTTATTTAATTCGTTTATGACTAAGGATGGAAAATAAACAACAGATGCAGGTACAGTGCTTGGAGGACCATTAACCCTCAGAGTCTCACAGAGAGCAGACTACATTTCACCCTCTAAAATAAAGACTGGAGTAAAAAGGGAGAAAACAGAGTGCAGAGGGCTTTCTGATAAAAGAGAAGCCAAACCACATTTGGAGCTGGCTGATATTAAAAAGAATGCAGAACGGGTTGTGTTTTGAAGCAAATCAAAACAGCTGCAGAAGACAGAGGTTGCTGAATGCTGCTTATTGATGTTTTCGGATAATGGCACATGCTTCTGACACACAGCGTCCTCACTTACAATCTCTAGCTGAGACAAGTAGTTGAAGTGTCTATCTGTGTGTGTGTATCTGCTGCTGGAGTGCACTTTCATGTACAGTCATGATTGTTACAGCATGCAGCCACATCTTTGTTGATTTGTGAATGTAAATATAACACACAGTATCTGTGCATATGCATGTGGATGGTGAAATCCCCAATCCAGAAGAACTCCAAAGGCGGCCACTCTTTCTGAAGGTTGCATCAGTGTTGCGGTGCAACATTGAGCCCTCTGTGCTTTCCCTGGGAAAACAATGGCTTATCTACTCCCCTCCTTGTCCGCATCTGACAACATCAGCATTCAAGCCCTCTTTAGCACCCAGACAGCGATGAGCTACTTAGCAGCACAAGCCCATAGGATTAACTGCTGATCTACTCATTCACTTTAAGCACTGCAAACAGCCGACTTGATGATAGCAAGGGTTTAAAAGTTGGAGGTGAGGCACTTATCGCCAGATGAGCCACTTGATGTCTCATCTTTCACTTTGTAAACTTTCACTGCAGTGAATGTGATAAAAACAGGGCACAATGGCTGTGGGTTGACTCGGGTGGCCTCTCTGTGGGAAGAAAAGATACACTCTGAGGGAGTGTATGCTTCCAAAGAAATGGCATGCAAATGAATTCCGGCTCCTTTTGTCTTCCAGAGGGCCTCAAGGCGCTAAGTCTGGTTGCCGTATGGGCTGACGCTGTGAGGACATTGAGGTGCACTGGAGCGTTTTATTGACAGAAATAGAAAGGGGAGGATTTTATTTTGATGTATTTTGGGTTAAATGAGAGGAAATTATGCAGAGGTGTATGAACTTATAAGCTCCATTGGTGGGTGTTGACTTTTTATTGTGCACTTTACTATTATTGGTGAGGTAAGGGCGTGAGTAGGGTCTTGATTTACCGCCTTAGTATTGACTAGATTGAGAATTCTTTGTTTTGGAAATGTGACAGATTCTTACTGGGTTTGCTTTTGGAAACCCTCCTCAAGAAATAAAACTGTCATTTGATTTAGAGGCTGGTCAAGGACAGGACTGTGAAGGTTTTTATAAATCTCTGCTGGTCCTTTTTTCTTCACACAGGCTACTTGTTATTTCATCACAGTTCTGAGACAAAACCATCTCAAAAGCTCAGCAATCACATTGAAAAGTCGAATAAGAACAAACTGGGAAAGACTTTTCATCTCGCTTCGTGCCGTTCTTATTTCTTCTTATTCCTTCTTGGCGGCGTCCAGTGGAGTTCGGGATACATCAAAACAAACCCGCACCAAATCATCCTCCAGCTGTCTCAACACCTGGCTGCCTCTGTGTACTGTGTTGTTGGGGAAAAAATGACCATATCCTCTTCTTGTCTACAATAATGCAGTGTGTGTGTTTGTGTGAAAGTGTCTTCATGTGATACGTTCTATTCAGGAAGTCCCATGACCCTTTTACTATGACACACGCTACTGCAAATTCCTTTTCTGACTCTCACAGCCACCCACTCAACCACACACAAATAACACACAACCCCAGCCCTACCACACAAACACACACACACATACACACAAATGCATCAAGTCATCGTTAGCCCCACTCTTCCAAAAATATATCCTGGGGAGAAATAAACACATGGCTCAGAGTTTCTTTTCTATTTCTTTAGCCAAAAAGGATGTAAGGCTGCTATTTTTAGACTCTGGCCATTTCCTCAAAGTTTAACTCAAGAAAAGAAAAGAAAGAATAATAACTGTAGAAGACAATCACTTCCTAACCAGAAGTAGGGGGAAAAAAAATCATTTTTCTTGTTTTATTGAATCAGTTCTTGCCTCCAAGAAGTAACTAAGATACAGTGGCGGCGGGGGGGAAATAATTAAGCAGAGTTTTATGGAAGCATTTAAGGACACCGAATGCTTTTCAGCAGGCTTAGTCTCAACGTTTCCGCTCGGCTGAATGGATTTTTGGGAGACATTAGGCTTAATTTTTTTCACTAGGCAAGAATATATTTAGCAGTAAAGACCGTATATTTACTGTAAGTGTCTTGTAGCCGATTAATCTGAAATATCTGAGAGGAATTACTCCCAGTGAAGGTTATGCTAATTAGTGCCAGCACTACCCAAACAGCTTTCTCCATGAGTTCAGCAACCTCTCTAGTATTCTTTTTGCTGAGCGGTCCATTGCATTAATCGAACTACTCCTGCAGTGCTGTGTTTGTGGATAAGAAATAGTTCCCTCAGTGGAACAAATTAGCTCCATTAGCCGTATGATAAAAGGGAGAATCTCTATTTCCCTATGTGAAGTCAAGCAGTTAAACGCGGCTCCTTGTGATGCTGACAGGGTTGGGAGGTCTCTGTTGATCACTGTGCCTGTGCTGATTTATTTTGCAACAGTAAAGTCTTTCCTAATTATTTTTTGTGTGTGTTCATTCTATGTGGGATTTTCCATTAGGGTCTATTTAAAGATCCACAGGAACTAGTGTACCCTAGAGTTCACCCCCACACTGAGCTCTCATGAGACTTAGAGTTCATGGGAACCAGAAGTAGTTTTCTGACTCTTGTCTCTTTTTGCATGTCTTCACATCCGCCACTGCGCTCGTTCTCCCAGCTAATCATTTCCAACCCCTAACCAACACAACCGCCGCTGTCTTCGATCTCCTCCTCCCCCTCCTCCTCCTCCTCCTCATCCAGATCTCACTCTCTCATCCAAGTGTCTTTCTGAAGACTTCAGCCTCACTGCTCACAGACTTAACGACCTTTCTGCTGCTCTTTTTAGCCCCGTCCTCCTTTTATTCTCTCGCCTCCATTCTCCTGAATCAGCTTAATTGCTATCCTCCCCTCCATCTGCGTGTTCCCCACTTTATCTCTCGTCTCCATCATGTTTCTGTTCAGCTATTATCACTCTCTGCCTGAATCAGCTATACCACACTTTTGTGTGTGTTTGAGCCGACGCACTCACATTTATCTAACCCGGTACATGTGTGACCCTCATTGCCCCTCCCCTAAAACCTCTGACCCACACTTCCTGCTTGTCTGGGCCCTATTAAAAATAAACGCTGATTGGAAAGCTAACAAGAGCGAGATTACTCTATAATGAAGGAGCTCTGCTTCTTACTCCATCTCTCTTCTTTTGTCTGTGCGCTCTCCCTCCCTCCCTCGCTCTCCGGATCAAATGAATAACTAGGACAATCAAGATGGTTGATTAGAGTGAAGGATATTGGAAATGTGTCTTTGGTTTCACAAATTGCTGACCTGATACAAAGGAGGGGATTCGTTCTTGTTTTGTAGGTCAGCGCTGCGGCAGAAGTCAATAAGAGCGTGCACGCCTCAGATTAGCTGTGCATTACATTATACTTGACCTTAAAACAAAGCAAGTGTATTTCCACGCTGTTTGAGCTTCAAGAACACTCATTCGATTTATTTTCCTCTCTTGCAAATTGATATAATGAGTTGCAAATTGTTACGGTGCTGTTTCACTGAGAAGATTGTTCCTCAGTTTTTCATGCTTTTGTTCGAGCATTCCTTACACTCTTTCTCACCGAGTGCTCCGCCAGCACAGCTGCTACCCAGTTGTTCACTGCTGCTCTAACTGGCAAGCACGTCTTCATTCATGTATAACCCCCACCAGCCGGGGTGTCTCAGCGGGTAAAGCATGTGTGTGTTTGTTTTGTGTATGTGTCGCACTCCTCTTCCATGAGTGTGCACACATTAAACACAGATGCCCTGTTCTTACTCTTTCTCAATGTAAGCATGTCTTGGCTCAACATGCAGTATCGCTGGACTTTACCCAGACACAAAGCTCTATGCAGAAAAACCCGACAGCTGCACTCAATTACATTAACTACCACGGGCAGAAAACACACACGCTCTCAAGCCACTGGCTCCAGCCATAATCAACGACTTATTCAATAAGCTCAAAAAAATGCAGCTCTCTGCTCTCCCCGCTGCACACCCCCTCCCTCCTTCATTCTCTTCACACACAAACCTTCTTGCTCCCACACACACACACAAACTTTCCCTCTTTCTTCACAGAGGGCACTTGTTCCTGGTTGTGCTTCCTGTTCAGGTCAGAGTTTAGCTCATAAAAGATAACCATTTACCTGCGCTGTAGAGAGAGAAAGAGAGAGAGAGAGGGGAAGTAGAAAAGGGGAAAGGGGGGCTGAACTGGTTGTATAAACATTCTCATGGAAAGCTTCTGTGAAGGAATGTCACACACTCCTCGCACACACATTAAAGGGAGTTAACGTGTAATCCACTGGGAGGTGAGAAACGGGGAGTTCAGATGGAAGGAGGGAGCTAGTTCCCATTCATCAGAGCTCTTGGGATAAGAAGAAGTGCTGATCTTGTATATTTTACCAACTCCCTCCTGAAGGTATACATCGGGTTAATGAGATGTTTTTGTTAATCATGATGTATTGAGTTGGAAAAGCCGAAAGGAGACGTTAGAGGTTGACAAAGTTCTTCGAGGCTCAGAAAACTTTGCATGCCTGCTTGGCATCAGGAGTATTTCTTGACTACATCACGCCGTGTATAATGAAGCGAATCCAGCAAGATTGGCTTGAACTGTTGAGGCTTTTTTGGTTCTGAGTTGGTGTATCAGAGACCTGCCAAGTGCATTTCTTTGTTTTTATCTCTGCGTGAAAAGACATCATAAGGGCAGCACTCAGTGGGACTGTAGGAATGTAACAGCTTGCGTTGTATTAATCACTCCTTCAAAGATTATCTTGAATTTTATGTTTTCATTTTACCTTCAGGAAGTCCACTTAGTGCTCTTTTATAAAGCCGAGTGAAGGTTAGATTTTGAAGTCTACAGCATGTATTCTCCCCTTATCCCTCACTCATTACTCCGTCCTTCACTTCTTAAACGCTCACCCTCTTGATGCTTTCTTTACCCGGTTATTATCCAAAAGGTTAACATTTACACTCATTTTGGTTGTCTCCAACCAATAAAGCACATAACAGTCTCTTATAAATAATTACAAAAGCAGCAGTTTGGCAATCAATGTGAAGTAGTCAGATAAAAATTGAATTATATGTCTTTCAAACCTGTATCCTTGGTGTTTTGACTTTTGCTCTTAATGAGTACAAATCATAATCAGCAACAATAAAAATAGTGTAGGGATGGAAATTGCAACTCTTTCTAGTGAACTAGATCATTCAGCTCAGCTCACATAGAAGAGCCGACTCTTGGCTCCCAAATGGCTCTTCATTTTACCACTTATACATTTTCCAATTCAGCCAACTTTAGCGTTGTTTAGCTTATGAGATGTACATATGTGTACACATATCTCTTAAATAATTCAATATATCCTTTGTATTGAAGTATTCACAAGTTAAAATTACATTTTTTAATATCATTAGATTGCTGTAGCCAATTGTTTTCATTGCATTTACAGACCCTTGTAACAGGGTGACCATATTCTGAATCCCCAAAAAGAGGACACGACTACGCGGGGGTGGAGTCACAGAGTCGCACGTGGTTAATTTTGAGTTTTTTGGGTTGGATCAAGTGTCTTTTACGCCCTTCTAACTCAGTAAGTCCACATGACACAAACTCGAAACTTCCGTACAAAACCGCAGACATTTGAAGGATTTTATAAACTTCCCCAGACAAAGCCGGACAAGACCTGACAGCCTGGATAGACCCCAAAAAAGAGGACATGTCCGGGTAAAAGAGGACGTATGGTCACCCGAGTTGTAACTCTCTGAAACCACCCAATGAATGCACTGACTTGCTTGTTAAACACCTCTGCTACACAAAGCAGATAGAAATCCCATCATTCTGCTTTGTAGTTTGATTCGTTCACGTTAAAGTGCCAATTCGTTCGCGACCAACACAGTATTGTGGTTCCACTAAAGAGACCAAAGGGTGAGTTGCAGCCTTGTGCATCACCTGCATCTGCTTTACAAACTCCTCTCCAAGCACCAATCCACAAAACTCTCAAGCAAATTACCTTGCAACCCAAATACTTCCACCTTGGTCTCTTGCAGGCTTACTTTTTTTTGTAAATTTATCTCGCAGAATACTGTGAGTAAAGGTCAGAAAATAAACGATATTTGTACCAATGTCAGCATACTCAAACCTGTCAGCCGTACTTTCTATTCCACATTGAAAAAGAGTTTTTGAAAAAGGGAAATAGCTCTGTATCTGAGATCATAGGCTACAGTCAGTGTAACCCTGAAGTTGTCAACTTGTCTCCGAACACTGCTGTCAGTCAGCCGTTTCCATGAGGAAACCCTCCCAGAGGCATGAAGCAGATTCTATTCCTGTAAAATAACCTAAAACAAGACTCACTGGGAAATTTGACAATATGCACATTAGCTGTAGTTTGATTTCATCTTTAGCTTTGATTGGATTTACACCAAACTTAAAGGTGATTCAGATTTCATTTTGACTTTGAGACTTTAAAAACATACTTTAAGACCAACATGCTTTTCAAAACTGTAGATGGTTGAACAAGCCTCATTTTCCTATGCTACTTTGGAATTTAAACCGAGAATTTTTGATAGGTTGTAAAACTAAACAGTGAGTATATTGAGAATATATAACACTGTCAGAACAACAACAAGATACAGTTAGCTATAACAATTGTTTGATTGTCTCTTCGTCTTTTTCACGTGTTGGTGTCTCTCTCTAACGCACATTTTCAATCTGCTCATTATTCTTCAACTCTGCACACACACACACACACATACAAAATACACACACCCGCATCTCTGCTCTGTCAACTCCTCATCAGTATGTTTCATTTCACCATTTTTATACAGCCTAAGTTTTAATTTGTTCCCCTCATCCAGTACACACTAGCTGAGTCTCCTGAGCAGCAGCATAAGTGGACGTCATACAGGAGTGTTTTGACCACAAAGGTTATTTAAAGTAAAAAAGAAATCTACACATTTAACGGAAATGTGTGTGTGTGTGTGATAATCGAAGAAATTAAAATTGCATCATTGTGTGTGCATCAGAATCCAGTGATATTCATAGTATGTTTGCATGCACTGGAAAAGTTCTGACATGCAGATGAGCAGGACACTGAAACTATAGGTTCAACAAAACATGGTTTCTCACAATGGATGGATTTTCTCACAAACACCTCACACCTCACCACATGACGCATAGCTCTCTGTGAATTACTCTCCAAAGGGCAAACTGACCTGCAGTTGGAGCTTAGTGGGTGTCTGCCAGAGAGTGACATGTCTCAGTCACGGTTAGTACAATCACATGCACAAAAAAAAAAAAAAAAAAAAGGTTTCTTGCCTCAATCCAACTGAAACAGAACTTTTAAAATTATATAAACATGTTAGTCTGACTGAAAACAAAACCCTCATGGTTGGACTAACACACCAGGCTAATGTGGTTGGAGATCGACTTCCTCTGTCATGTATTCGGTTCAATGGGACTAAAACTGGCCTAAACGTTCTGAGCATGCTCCAGAGTTCATACACGGGGCTCTGTGACAATGGTTGAACACCATGAATGAGCTGCTAGCTATTAGGTAGTCATCGAAACCTCAAGAGATGAAGAAGGGATGTACAAAGACAAAATTTTCATAACAAACAGTGCAGGGCTGTAATGCAGCTGATTTGATATGTAATGTGCCTAGAGATGACCTAATGAACACTAGGACTAGAACAGAAGGTAAATCACCTCAAGCTCTGACCATAGCTCAACTTCATGTAAACATACTGATCGTAAATTCTGTTGTCTCTAACCATCAAGTTTTGTCCAAGAATCAGTCATTTTGTTTGATGATGCTGTTAAAGGTGGTGTGTCCCAGCGAACAGCAGTTGGTGGCGTATTCCTGGACCTCTAAAATCTATTACCTTTTCAACTGAAGTCAAGTATATCAGGATTTTACCTGAGACAGGTGTATGACCAACAAACCAAAATAGACTAACTCATACAAATTAGAAAATAAATAGAGCAAATTCTTTCTCATTCATTGGAATAATAAGACGGCTCATAAGATGATGATTAGGACTATCTAACACCGTTAAATGACCTTAAATTCTGCTAAATCGACTTCATAACCTTTAATGCTTTCAAAGATGCTTTCTCTCAGACTCCCTGTCCTAACGATTATTGTCTTTATCAATTTAATTAGATGTACCTGTAGCAGAATTTACCCCATCCCTCATATTTGTGCCAAATTTCATCTGACCATCTTCACCTCTATCAGCAACACCGGCAGCAGCATCAAGTCTTGATTCACAGCAGTCGGTGTGGAGGTGGATCTTCTGCTGTGAGTGAAACCAGATTAAAGGAGCCCCGAAATTCAATCAATAAAGTTTTCACCCTTTACACAGTCTCTTCTGATCGAATTATATCTTACAGCATCCCGACCATTCTCTACATATTTGGCTGGAGATCTAGCTGTACAGCTCTGCAGTACATTCAGTGCAGCAATAGTGTTGCTTTCTATTGTCTATCAACTTGAGTGACGAGTATACATGAACAGCCTCTCATAGTTACACTCTGAGAATGGACCTATAGCAATATTCATGAAAAAGTCACAAGCTAGAAACACACATCTCTTTCTCTCCTATAAATAACACTGATGTCCCTGAACATCTTGTCAAAGCAGCTATCCTCTGAGACCGTGTCAGTGTACTGAAGTTAAACAGCCACATGTTTATTATGAAAGCGAATTCCCATGCTTGCTCAGAGACAGAGGAGGAAAGAGAGAGACATTGTTAATGATGTGGAAGACGATAAATAAGTGCTGGCTACGGCTGCTGCTCTGACACTTTAACTGAAGACATAAATTATTTATCAGAGTGAAGAGGGGTCAGCCTACGTTTGTGTGTGAGAGTGTGTGTGGTGTGACTCTAACTGTGGTAAGGAGCTGCTTTTTAGCATAGTGATTAAAAGGTGGGTCTCTTTTCTTCTTTCACACCAACTGGTGTCCATGATAGTCCTTTAACCTCTTCTGGACAGCTGCATGACAAAGCCACGAGGGAGCTCACCCTCATTGAAATCTCCATTAGAAATTCATGCTCTTTTTAAAGACTCACTTCCACCATTTCCAGAAGAACTTCTCAGGGAATTCTTTAATGTAAAGGGAAATGGAAATGGGCTCTGACTGCTCAAGATAAGACTTTTAATTTGCTACTGTAAATTGAAGCTATTTGTCTTCAAACCCCAACTTCTGTTTCAACTCACCCATATCTCAGACAGAAATATATTGTTCAAATTAACCCAAATGTGGAAGCACGCAGTTGCGTTTCTCCACCGTTTCTGCTGCTTCAAAAGGCATGAGAGTGAATTAGGCTGAATCTGCAGATTGAAGTCACGGGGAAAGGTTAAAGCACACATTGAAATATAAAAAATAAAGAAGGAAAAGAGAAAACATATTTCCTTTTTTTTCAATCAGAAGTCTTGACCGTGTCTCTTTTCCAACAGCTGCACAGCCACTCTTCTGTTGAACCCTTTCTTACCATCTGCTGTGATTCTCTCCATACCTCTTCTCCTCAGCTTTTCTGCTAAGCTCTCTGTCATCCATCACTTTCAACACCTTTTTTCTGTTTCTCTAATTTCATCCCGTCTCATTTCTCTCACCCTTCTTCCTGCTCTCGTTATTCCTCCCACACAACTGCAATGCAACCTCTCGGTCCCAGTCGCAGTCAGCCAAACCACAAAACCCTCCTTTCCTGAAATATTTTGTCCAGTGGCCAGACCATTACTGACCAGTGACCATACAGAGAATACTGCTGTCTAGAGTTTATTGCTGCACAGTGTGCTCTATGAATCTAAAACAGTGGAAAAGAAACCTTGATCAAATCTGAATATACACAATCCACTGTGTTCTTATTGAAGAGTAATTGGCAGCCCCAAACATGCAGGCATCATAATGGACTCCATATGTGTCCTGGCTGCCACACACAGGCATGCCAATACTCACAAAAGACCACTTATTCACACAGATTTTTAAAGCACCTCCAGGGAATCAAAAACAAACACCACCATTTTACCTCGTTTAGTCCTGCCATCTTTCCTTTCTCACCTTCATTTCCCTTAAATAAAGGACAAGAGCGCTGCCTCCCTCAGGAGTTCAAAATAAGTGTTTGAACAAGGCAAATTTACGGCGCCGTGTAGACTGCTGTGTCATTTCACACAGGGGGGACTCATTTGAATGTAACACCGCTGCATGAATGTGCCATTGATCAGACTTGCTGCTCATTTCTCACTTGGATGAGACAGAGCAACAGAGTGAAGCAAGGCGGTGAGTATGAACAGCCAAATAAATGTCAAAGTGAGGGAGTGTAAATCCTTACAAGTGCGTGTGTGTGTGTGTGTGTGTGTGTGTGTGTGTGTGTGTGTGTGTAAGGGAGCAGCCAAATAAATGTCAGTGTTTAGGATGTTAATTGATTTCTGTGAAGTTTTATTATCCAATGGTAATCAGAGTCACTGAGCAATGTAAAACCATTTTTTACAGTGTTTGTCTTGACTTAAATGTATCTGTCTTTTTACTGAGATGATGCCTTTAGTTTCACAGCTCATCCATCTGTGTGCTTTAATCAATGGTGGCTGGAACCTATCCCAGCTTACACTGGGCCTGAGGCAGTGACATTTGCTCAATTTAGAGTCTTTTGAAATCCTGAAATATGTTGTAACTCTTTATCTGTAAAAAGCTCTGAATTTTTGCTTTCTAAATAAACTAAACACACTTGTAATTGTTCGCTGATCTGGGCTCACAGCAAATTGCTGGAAAATGCCTTTTTGTTTTCTACTGCCACTGAGAACAATATAAACTGTAGAAAACTGACTTGTATGCCTGTGATGACAGAGGCATGTAAACAGGCTTCAGGTAAAGTGGCTAACATTTTCATAGATTCTGATAATACACACAGAGAGTGTGTCATTTTTTTAGAACAATTCAGAAACAGAGGAGCTGACGGAAGTCCAATACAGCAGGGTGAGCATATCTCTGATTTGATATCAGCTATGATGGGGCCATAAAAACTGGCTAATTCCTTGTAGAATTAGCGAGGGATAATGACATCTTAATGCTGCTGATGAGGCTGCGATGAATGCCTCTGAAAGTCATATCGGTATTTTAGCAACAGTAGTGTCACTTGGACCTGTTGCTACACTTGAGGATATTACTTTTATGCAGAAAAATGCAAACCAAACAAAGAGGCACAAGCAAGGACAAAAATGGACTATGGAGGACACATGAAGGGTCATTGGTGGCCCCAGTAGTGTTAACTAACTACTTTGGTTTCCAATTTGCACAGAATCACTGTGCAGGAGGGGAAGTAATGAGACGACTAACACACCAAGGTTATTGGTAACCATTCATTGGTCATCATACAAGATGAACTGTTGAGGCATTGTGATGGGTGTCTTCAGATCAATGTAAAGAAACCAACTGAAACACCAGTAGGTCTCCACCCAGTTCCAGTGGGACCATTCAGACATCTAGACTACATTTACACGTGCCCGGCTACTTTCATGAAAGGACATTTAACCCTCTACAATTATTAACAAAAAAAAAAAAAACAGAGTTTTCCAAGATCTCCAGTCTGGCCTGGGTGAATTCTTCATTTGTGTCAAAACGAAGGGTGCAAGCAATGGTTTACGTCTCAGTTTTTAAAAATAAATGGGTATGTATAAACGGGGCACTAGTCATAGTCTATGTGGACATGATCAAAACAGTACATAAGAAATGCTACATGTTAGTGGTGATGGACAGATTCAGTCGATGGGTAGAAGCAACACAATGTAAAGATTCTGGAGCTAAAAATGTCATCAAATTCCTTGTCAGGGAAGTTATTCTACAATTAGGCACTCGATCAGAAATCACTTCAGATGATGGCTCGACACTTGTGCAAAAAGTTGGTGAGGGTATGTTACAGCAGCTGCGAATTAAGCAGGGGTTAGGCAGTGTATACCACTTGCAAAGCCAAGGAATTGAGGAGAGTTAATCTCTCAATTAAAAATCGGATTAGTAAAATTTGCACTAGCACTAACTTGAAGTGGGTAGTTGCATTGCTGCTTGCACTTATGAGCGGCCTCATGCAAAAGCACAGAGTGGTAAATCTTTCACCTCATCGTGGCAGAACCATCTCCTATCCTGCGTGTAGAGGACCTTACAAAGACACTTTGCTTGAGCAGTTGCAAAAGAGTTGAAGGAATATATGAAGCAGCTAATGGCTGCAAGTGGGTCCATCTATCTTCAGAGAAAGAGCCAAGAACCTGATCTTCATTGGGAGGGGGAGAGGCCAGTTGAGCTGGGGGACCAGGTGTACATCACAGTCTTTTTAGGAAAGTAGCATGAACCATGAAGAGAAGGTCCGTACACTGTGGTTCAGACAACACCTACTTCAGTGCAAGAAGAGATTAAAAGCAAATGACCCCCCAAGACGACTGTGCCACCTCCATGAAAGTAACTGTCAGCAACCACTCTTGGTGTGGTTGCAAAAGGACAGTGTGGGGAGATAGACTAAGAGAGAGACTTGAGATAAAGGGGACGCAGGCATGTCCAATAGGTGCCAGCAAGACTGTCAGAAGAAGAAGCCCGAGACAGTAAGTGTGATGCAACCCAGACATCACCCACACCTCTCCAGACAGTGCTAGAACCTATGCCAACATTTGCAGACAAGCAAAATACTAAAACTTTGTTTAGATAATCAGAAACAAGTACGCTTTTATCTGGCACACTGACTGGGATTTATATGAAGTTAACACAGAGGAAAACAAGTATGGCATGATAGTGGTTTCCAAAGACTAATTTAGCGGCAGAGGAGACAAGCATTAGATTGGATATTAGCAGAGAAAGGAGGTGTGTGCTCAAGGTTTAGGAAGTTATGTTGTACCTACATCCCTAACAACACAGCCCCTGAGGGAATTTTTTCTAAGGCTAGGAAGAACATAGAAAAGTTGAGGGTGGATCTGCAGGAGAATGCTGGTAAGTGGGACCTATCATGGGATTGGTTGAACCCAGTGACACTGAGACAGATGGCAAAGTGTATCATTGATCAAGGAGAGACTAGGGAACCGGATCTGTTTCCTATTCCTGACAATGATGATGGTGAAGATGAGGAAAAAGACTCTGTGTGACATCAACAATACATCTGTCATTCTGTCTCATCTACAGTGTTTGAATCATTGAGTTGAAACAACGGATCTGTTTTGTTTCATTTACAGTGTTTGAGTGGGTAAGTTATATCAATCGTAGGTGTTTGCTATGGAAAACAGTACAATTACTGGTATATTACCAAAAGCTGAGAATTGTATTATGCAGAAAGTGACATTGTTACAGCGAAACAGAAATGTGGATGATCGCCAGGGTGCAGGGCTGTATAAATCTCTCCCTGTAAATGCAGGTAGACAGCTCTTAGTCTTACACACTGATTATGTAATGCAACTTAACCTCAGTTGTGGCAACGTGGTCAATAAATAAATTAATCAAAGCTGAAGGAGACGTTTCTTATCATACAATCTGATTTATTTTTGATGTTTCATCACACTTTGATACAATTTAGATATCTTACATTACAGTGGATACAATTTTATATTATTTGCTATTGTGCGTCATACATTTTCACAGTTTTTGGACACATATTACTCTTAAAACACTGTTTCATTTAAAACCAGTTATGATTTCAATAGTCAGCATGTTGCAACCCATTATGTTACCAGAGCACAGGAATCTTCACTACAAGTGTTACGCGATCTGAGGTTAGGACCTTATGAAAGTTGAAACTTTCAGAGGAGGGAGCATGTGACGGAAATTATAGATGGTTCTACTGATGGTTTATAGTAAGCATGGATATTTGTAAGGTGAGCCTGAGTATTCCTGGATTTGTTTAAGTCATGTTGACCCCAATAATATCTGTAAGGCCAGGTGGGTTTTGTCAGACTGAGTGGTCCCATCAGCGTTTATGTTTTGTTGACTTCAAATCAATGTGAGATGTTATGTTCCTGGCCCATATCCAGAATGTCTTGTTTATCAGGCTGGATAAGAGACTCACACTTGTAATACACACATATTGTGTTCACAAACAGATTCAACTGCATAAAGGGTGAGGGAAAAGAGAGTTCAGAGGCTCCTTCGAAGACTGTACTAATTTCCTTGTCTACAATTAAGTCACCTAGGCTGCTCTTCATACCTCATTTTGTCTCCTGAGCCTTGATTTACTCCATCATTTATACATTTTACACAACAACAAGCTGGAATTGGTTAAGGTTAGGGGAAAGTAACTTACACTGAAATCAAAACTTGTCAAACAACCTGTCACAATAAACCACTATTGATGACTTCCAGCTTTTAAAAACACATCAAGAATCAATGTCATCCCCAAGCTAATGCACTCATACCAGGTAGGTAGCTGGGCCATGGTGGAGAGTAGCTAGTTCTTGAATCTGGGTACCACCTGCCTTACATAGGATAAGATAAGAAGAAGAACTTAAAGAAGGAGGATGGAGAAGAAGGTAGCTGTAGCAGCCTATAGATATTATATACATAGATGCCACACTGGTTGTGTTCTTAATATTTAATGATTATATTGACTATAAGGAAGAATACATGGTAATCTGATTTAAATCAAGTTATACATTATTCTTGCCTCATTTGTTTATTCTATTTGTTCATATTTATTCCCTATCCCAGCATTTTAACTAATTAAATGAGTGCATCCTGTTGAAAGTATAGCATGAGATGTAATGGCTAGTACCTGGTTAATATTAAATGGGATTGATATATAAAGTAAGCATTATTAATTCATTAGAACTAGATTCTGACAGCTGAAGTCTGTCAAATGTCGGTTTGACCCCTTACTCTATAGTAACTGTGATTTTCATGTATCACAGTGTTGTACATGCTGTTTTAGCAGTGAGCAGGGTTTAGGGTAAAATAGTTAACACTGTAAAGATACAGTAGGAACTTATACACACATTTGTAACAAATCGGCAGGAGGCTCTGTAAACACTGAGGAGTCAAAATAAACCGCTATGATAATTTAACAACAGTCAGGAGGCGTGTCTCTACATATACCAGAACGAGCATCTTTCCAGATTGCCGTCACCAATATGGTGATAATGTTGATGTAAGATCCAGCTCGTTATTGTAGCATCTACGTACTCTCTATAATGTCTGTGGTAGCAGCCTTGCAAATTATGGTTAGACTCTTTTAAAATTGATCCGCCAAGATTGAAGGGAGCTCATTCATTCAGCATGTATACCTTCTGGTCATTCTTTAAGCTGTTTTCATTCAGTTCTTTAACTCTTCCAGAAGTCCAGTATGTATCATTTTAAAAATAAAAGGATTACAACACATGAAATAAAGCAAATAATTTTAATCAAGCAAATTTAATGTAAGTCAAATATCATGTAAGTTTGTCAACTGCATTTATAAGTGAAGATAATTCAGTTGCATGCTCCTTTTTCTTGTCTTGTATTTCAATTTCCATAAATTTGTGTTCGCATTGTTACTGTGATGTTTTAAGCCACAATCATTTTAAGATGTGTTATTGTGACATCTATACAAAGCATCAAAATGAGCACCATGTAAACCTATGTTGTAACTATATTACTTTTAAAAGCAGATATATTGATTCAAGACCCATTTACAAGCCCAACAAAATGTTTATTTGGTCTGAAGACTTTTGAGTTAATGTTGCATATTTTCAAAGAAACATGAACCAGTTGATAAAAGCCTCGGGCAGCCTGCTTTCTAACAGTCCACCCTGAACTACCCTTTTAGGATGTATTCAGACCTTATTTCAATGAGATCAATGTTTTGAATGAACAAGAGAGAGATCTGGTTGGGTTATCAGAGGGCAAAAGTGTAACTTGCCTGAACATTTGCCTTGACAAAACATGCTCTCACCACATGAGGTCCACTGTGCCGACCATTCAAATGCAGGGAAGCAAATTTGTCTGTTTACTTGATTATGGAGATGAAGGACGAAATGTTTGTTGATTATCCAGTTTGCTGAGTCGCATACACCTGCTTTGGCTCTGTTAGCCTAACATTCACTGGACTTTTCACCCTAAAAAGCCTTTGTGCAGCAAGGTTTACCAATTCACCAGTTCCTCAGTGCATAGTAAACCACTGCTGCCCCTTTTCTGTCTATCGGCACACTGACCTCCCTTTCCAGCTTTTGACCCCTGAGCTCAAACAATGCTACGCTCCTTGGGTTTTTGCATTTAAAATGTACTCGTAATATTTGTTCAAGCACAAAGTAAATTACATGTAACCACTAGTGTTGTTCAACAAACATAAGGCTGCTGCTGTCATTCATTTTGGGCAAGTCAGTGTCCCTGAATGTGCCAGTGCAATCTACCACTCAATATGTAAGAAAGGCAGGGGTTTAGTAGACTTGTATTGTCATGATGTCCCTCTGCTCTGCAGATGTTTTGTTTTCATTCTAGCTCAGAAATATGATTATTTTCTCCTAAGCTTGCTCTGCTTCCATCAAACACCCCGATAAATCTGTGACTTTTAGGGCAGCCTTTAAATAATCCTGCTATTCAGGAGATATAACTGCCAGAGTGTTACTGCATTTGCATCCAACTCTTTGCAGAATGACACTAATGTACATAACAGCACTGCATTCTTCTCATTTATGCAAGAAAAAAAAAAAGAAAAAGAAAAGCAGCACAACCCCAAAAAAGGAGAAAAAAAATTGATTTGGAGAAAATGCTGAACAAAGCCAAAAACACAGAGAGGAGAGCTTGGGAACAGATGAAAAGAAGAAAATTTCAGACGCTTTCTAACACAGCAGATGATGAACCTTGAATGCACTCTCCGGAGTTGACATCAGCTCTCCACCCATTGTGTGGCCCAACACAGCTCAGTCCTACCTCTCACACAAAGCCCATCTCCACCCTTCCCTGACAAGCCATTCAGAGGGGAAAACGCTACATTGATGGACTCTGACTAGCAGCATTTTGTAGCCTGTCCATTTTTCAATAGGCCCTCGCTCTCCCAGACTCACGGCAAGACTTTGTAATGGAAATCTGTGACGGGCAAAACAGCACAAAAACACTGTTCCCTGCCTTCATCTGTCGCACTGATTTTATGGTTTGCTTGAAGACAGAGAGTGAGAGTGTATGTTGAGGGGGATAGCCATGTGAGTGTGTGTGTGTGAGATAGTTTATGACCTGGGCTGTTCCTCAGGCCCGTGGGTTATAGTTCCGTTTGACTGAGCAGCCCATGAATTGTTCCTGCGGCAGGCTGGTTAGCAAACCCCGGCCACAGGGCGCTGAGGCTATTCAACACTGTGCCTGTCTGTATGTTTGTGTGCATGCAAGTGTACGTTTTGAGCTCGAGTGCATGAAACAAATTTAAGCAATCCACAGATACGGCAACCGGGGTTATTGCCGTTGGTTTGAATGGGAGTAGTTGCATCTGTGCCTCCCTTTAGAAGCTTAAAAGATTAATAAAGCAACAAGAACTTGTCCAGTGTCATTTCTCATGTGCCTCAGAGATGAACGAAGAGGAGGGGGGGAGACCAAACAGAGTGAGATAGATGATGAAGGGAAGGAAATTGTTATGAGAAAAGCTGGTGGAATGAAAAAATGAAGAGCGGTGCAGACATGAAGACAGAGCTTAGTAGAATTAGGATATAATTAAGAGATGAAAGTTTCAAATTGTCATATCTTCCATTAGGAATGTAAATCCAGGGCTCAGCTAACATAGTTTTTGCATGATTCCAGAGCAGACCATTTTAATTAAACTTACACATAGCGTGTCTATAATTACTTAATTACTCTTACTCAAACAAACAAGAGTACGCTTTTCCCTAGATATAAAAACAACCAGGAAAAAAAAATGGAGGTGGAATGAAAAAAAGGAGACGTGAGAAAGAAACTCAGACTGTACTACTCCAAGACGGTGCTCCATAAAAGAAGATGCATGCAGCATCATTCTCCTGCTATAGTGGAAACAGAAATGGAAAAGGGCAAATCTGAGTTCGTGCACCTTGGTGAGACTAGCCACTGGCGACAGTCTATCTCCAACTCAGTGCTGCTGAAAAGGGCACGGTGAAAATACTCCAGCTCTCAGCATAAAAGGAGCTGACACACAATCCAATCCATTGGATATAGTCAGTGTGCAAGCAAATTTCTACTGAAAAGCATTTGTTAAAACGTGGGGAATTTGAGAGATGAACATGCCTAACAGCGCTGTTACAATTTTGTAATCAGTCCAGAGAAATTAAATCATTTTTAATCATAAAATGAACTTCAAACTGAAAAGTCTTTCCATTTCCTAGCTAATCTGCGTGTGCCCCATGTGACCCAATGTCTCTCCCTTTGCAAACAAAAAGGATTTCATCACAGTAAGAATGTATTTGCATTCTTCAACTGATCTGTGTTAAACACTCTTGAATACAACAGCTGTTATTTCTAAACAGCAAGAACAACACCAGGGACAACCAGACGACACGTGTAATATCAAATCAATCTGCTGACAGGAGTTGCAGCACATTAGTGCAGCACATCAGTTTACTTTGTCTTGATGACAGAAATGACAGAGTGGCTAAACAGAAAAAAAATAATAATAATAAAATAATAATAATAATAATAATAATAATAATAATCATAATAATAATTGTGATTGCATAATTACGGAGCCCAGGAGGTGACATTAACTTTTATTCTTTTTAATTCGCAAGTGTGATTTAGTATCTCGCGCTAGCAATTTAGTATCTGAACGTGCGTTTTGTACGTATCTGGTATGTGCGTTTTATTTATATCTTGCGAATGTGTTTTTGTAAATTGTTCTCCGTATACCGCTCAATTATAATGCTCATCTGTGAGAGAATAAAGACTGTAATGGACAGAGAGCCTATTATCAACATTTTCTTTCATTTAGGTATGACTCACAAAGAGATACTTCATAGCTTAGCCACATTTGGTATTGTTTTGAGTAGGAGACACCTCATCAGGACCCTTAAAGCACAGTGACTTTGCTATCGGCAATATTCGGACTTGTAGAAAGGGATTTTGTATATTAACCCATTAAGACCTGAACCCTGTCTGAGAAATCCTTTGAGAAGGGCCCCCAGATCCCAAGGTTTTCTTAAGTGTTGAGGTTTTCAAAAAAGCTGATATCTCAGCCTCTGTAGCAGATAGAAACAGAACTCAAAAAGTAATTGAGAGCTTATATGTGTGGCTTTCAAAATAACTATCTTTTATTTTCCGAACCTTCATCACATAATTGAAAACCTTGAACAAACAAAGTGTCCATTCAATACAAATGTAAATATAAAAAACAAAGTGTTGGAAGGGTATGCAGCTGCCCCAGTATAGTGCCAGTTCAAAAGCAGCACTAAAAACTTAAAAATAAAATAAATAAATACGTGGCTGACAGTGTGTTCATCTCTGTGCTCACACAAAGTCATGCAACACTCACAGAAATCGCTGATAGTTTGAGCCAAAGCTATCAATATGAAAAGGTTGTTCACACTTCTCCTCTGAAGCTGCTCTCTGCCTCTGTCATTGTTTACTTTACTCACAAAGCATGTGGCAAGACCCGAGCATGAATCCGATAGCTTTATTTGCCAATCAGAGGCAGACGGGTATGATGATTTGATTCACCACGACTCCAGAAATGATTAAAAAACTACAGAATGTTACAAAATGACGTATCTGCGCTCCCGGCTTGAAGGGTAAAAATGTACAGCAGCGCCGTCAGCTTGGAAGGTCGAAATGCGTACACGCTTCTCCTGGCTTGAAGGGTAGAAATGCGTACATGCACCCAGCCGTCTGAGTAGAAATACGCAGCTGCGCTCGCGGCTTGGAAGGTTGAAATGCGTAAATGCTGTCCTGGTTTAAATGGGTTAACGAACAGTTAAATCGCACCTGTGATATAACAAAACGCACCTGCAAGATACTAAATTGCACATGCCAACTTAAAAAAAAAAAAAAAAAAAAAGTTAATGTCACCTCCCAGGCTATGTACATAAGAGAACATTAGAGGGTGTTTTTTTTTTTGGTATTACTCTCAAACTGGTTTCATGGCTAACAGCTGAGCAGGAACTAGCAAGGGCAGTTAAAACACAGAAGGAGCTGAGTGAAAAAAAGACATTATCAAATTGAAGAAAACAGAAGCAAAGCAACCACAAAAAGAGTGAACGAAATTTACATTCAGACATGCACATCCCTCAAAAGGTGCTAGATCTGAATGAACAAGAAGCAAGGAAAACAGGAGAATGGAAATGCTAAAGAAGAGGACCATTTTCAGGTGCAGTTACTCTTTGAATGTGGTGACAATGCCCAGAAAAGCAAAGTTTTTGTGTTTCATGTTAAAAAAAAAATGTAAAGAAATATTATTCCTATCACTGAAGTCAAGATTTGAGCATCTTTAATTTTGACTTGTAAAGGTAAAGTTGGCTAATAACTTGACTTAAATGAAAATTGTACATTCCAATCAAGTAGAGCTTTTGCAAATTGCAAAAATAAAACATCTTTGACTCAATAAGATCATCTTTAACTCAAAATAGATTCAATTTGTTTGAATCTTGGTGTGCAGCTGGGTGATAAAAAGGAAAATGTACAGTGAGAAGGTGGTTATAGGAGGTAAAATCCTGACAGGATGAAAAAAAATCCCAACATAAGAGGGTCCAGGGAGTCTTGTCCACCCAGAAAGGCCTCTGATTCACAAAACACCAGGCTACCTATTCATTACCCCTTACTTACATCTGTTGTAGACACCTGGCTACCAGATGAGATATGTGTTAGATTTTCTACTACATGTTTAATGAGCTATTCACAGTTAATAGTCCTTTTTATGGTGCACACTCAAGGTGTGACATCTGTGGCATACTTTCAATGTAAATGTGACAGAGGTGTGATGGTGGGTCCAAATCATTCATCTGTAATGCCAACGTCTGAGCTCAGGATCAAGATCACTGTGTGCTGGCAGGATGGTGCAGGGCTGCATGGTTATATGTCAGATTGTGTGTGTTAGAGAAGCTCCATCCAGCTCCTGCCCTCTGTGCTACACACTGGGACACCAATGTCAGTGCAATGCTGAATCGATATGAGAGTAAAAGGTGTGATGATGCTGGAGCTTCATTTGTGCACTGTTGTGGGCGATTTCCAAGTTCTTCTGTTGTACTTTGAGTCTTCCTTAAACACACCGAATGAAATTACTGGCATTGTGGCAGGGAATTAAATTAAAGTAGCTCATGTTAATCAAATTACAGTCTTGCTGCTACTTAGTCTTCCTCTTATCTCTATTTCTTTTTAGTAACATCCTCAGTCAACTGTCTTTTAGTCACCTTTAAGGACAGGAATCCACAAGGGACAGGGAGTTTAGGGAGGATAGTTCCTGACTACAAGAGGTAGGAGAAAAAATCAATGTATACCTGGGGAAAGACATTAGGAATGTATGCAGGGCACAAAAAAGATGGACCTGACACATTAGGCTTGCAAGATGTGCTACATAAAAATAAAATACTGTGTAAATAAGACAAACATAAAGGAAAGACAAATTAGCTAAATCAGCTAAAAAGTTGAAAAAAAAAAAGTATAAATCGCAATATATTGTATCGCAATTCTCACTATTGCAAAATGTTAGAAATTGCGATAATATCATATGGTGGCCCAGGTATTGTAATAATGTCAAATTGTGGCCCAAGTATTGTGATAATATCGTATCATGGCCCAAGTATTGTGATAATATCGTATGGTGGCCCAAGTATCGTTTTAATATTGTATCATGGCCCAAGTATCGCGATAATATCGTATCATGGCCCAAGTTTTGTGATAATATCATATCATGGCCCAAGTATCGTTATAATATCGTATCATGGCCCAAGAATCGTTTTAATATCGTATCATGGCCCAAGTTTCGTGATAATTTCGTATCATGGCCCAAGTATTGTGATAATATCGTATCGTGGCCCAAGTATCATGATAATATCCTGTTGTGGCCCAAGTATCGTGATAATATCGTATCATGGGGCCACTGGTGATTCCCACCCCTACTGACTACATGCAGCAAGGGTCATGAACCTGGTTTCACTGCAGCCCTGTTCTCTGAGGAGGCGTCCACTCTGCAAAATCAAGCTGCTCATCAGTCACTTCTGTGAATCTGAACATTTCTTAGTCTTCTCTGACAAGTAGTTCACATCTAAGTTCATCACGACAACTCCAGTTTGTTTTGTTTTTACTGCTTAATCAGCCTGGAAATCTGTCTCAGTTGCTGTTTTGTTTCATTTCATTCACTGAGTCTGTTGCTGTGTCCTTGTTAGCAGATTTCATGTAGGAGGTAGAGATATTGATATGCTACAAGGCAGGATAGAAAACAAACCAAAATATCTGAAAGCTTATAAGAAGATCAAAGTGAAAGTGGAGGAATTATTCCCCAAATAGCACAGATCACTTAGGTTAAGTTTATTCTACCAAAAAAGAAAAAGTGAAAAGGGAAACCCTCCAGGAAGCTCAGGATGCATGAATTAGTTTGAGCATCTTGTTGTTAGAGTTTCAGATTTTTCTTTTTTTTTTTTTTAGGCAGCAGTGGCCCCGAAGGTAGAGGTATTTGTCCACCCACTGGAAGATCAGCGGTTTAAATCCTCGGTTCCTTCTGTGAGATTTCATCCTGTCCTAGGAGAAACCAAGTCCGCAAATGTACACAACATCAGGAGTTAGTATCTAGATGAGTCAGATATAGTCAAACACCTTTAAGGACAGGTTGGTAGCCTCATCGCTGTCATCTGTTAATGAATATGTGTTAAAATTGAGAAAAAGTGGCGAGAAACTGAAGCCAGATACTTTGGATCAAGGTGGCCAGAATGGGGCATGGACTTTAGTTGTGGTGGCCTGACTAGTAAGCATTAGGGTCGTACCCCAAATTATGAGACTATTAGGAGACTTGCCTCGGATTCCTAAACTGATTTTTTAAAACTTATTATATGAATAGGAATACACAGTAAACTCTGCTTACAAGAATAACTCCTTCAGTGTTTGGAAACTGTTGCAAATGGTCTGCAAACCTTGACCGAGCATAAACCTGCCAACCAGCCCGGGCAAGGCAGGCTAAGTTCAAAGCAAAGTCCAGTGCTTTGAGACTCGAGGTTACTTTTAAAGAGCTGAATTGGAACAAAGGTAGGTGAGTGGATCAGAGAGCTTTAGCTGATAGCAGCTATTAGGTCATCCACAGGTAAGAGTGGGCAGTTGAGGACGAGAGCTCTACACAGGAAGACCAAGAAAAGGAGGTTTTTCAGTTTTGTGGGATTTCAAAAAGCATAGGTTTTCACCGTGTGGACAAATGGATCGATGGTGTCCAGATGCAAGGAGGCAACAGAGAAGATCTAAAGACACGGGACAGCAGAGAGAGTCTGTCTTAGGTCTGACCTGAACCCATGTAGACACACCAGTACAGTTTATCAGCTGCTGGATTAAAACAGGATACTGTGTCTACTATAATATTTGAAGGAGTTAAGTTTTGATTAACTGTAGCCACCTCTGCTGCAAATATGAATCAAGCCCATTTACCACATGGGTAGAAGAGGAATAGCGAAGTAGTGGAGGGTGGCTTTGACAGATAGTGGGAAAGCAATTTGTATTTTAAAGACAGCTTTCATTGTGTATCGTGGCTATTAAATGTTTTTCTCCAGGTCTATGAGGTTTGCAGAGTTGACAATATGTTATTATGGCTTGGAGATTTTTACAGAGTAAAGAAAAATAAAAACAGGTGTGCAGTCTCCTTGCTCCTGTGCTGTCAATACAACATAAGCTGGTGGTTTGTTAAAAGCAGATTTTCTTGTTAAAACTCCTGCAGCTCAGTAATTATAAGATATTTACAGTCTATGCTATATTTTGAGGAAACAGGAGGATTTTCTTCAATGCTGAGATGATTACAGTGTTTCACCTAAAGATCAAGAATAACACACATTACAGAAAAAGTTTATGTTTTACCTTTTTAGATACTAAACTATGTGAGGAAAGTCCTCTGGGTTAACTGTTTTTAATGACTGACAGAGTTCAGATGATCAGAGATCCTCATATTTGACGGGAAATACAGTGGACACCCATCATGCACTCTGTGAGCTGTCATGTGTAATAGAACAACAGCCTATCAGACAGCAGCATTTGCAACCAAGGTGAAGTATAAATTCTTATTTTAACCTTAAACACCTAAAAACCCACTGAGCATTTTTTGGTCTAAAAGAGGTCTAATACACGTCTAAATGTAGCCTAGACGGTTGGTCTAAAATCAGGCTACCACAGGTCTAAAAATGAACGTTTTTTTGACGTCTAAGTTTAGACCAAGTGTAAATCTGGGCTATATCTATACTACACTGTATATTGCTCAACGACTATCATAATTATTTTGGTTAAGTACTTGGAGATCAGTTATGCAATAACTATTATTAAATAAATAGTTATCGAATAATGGGTTAAAGTGCAATGTCTAAATTCCGTCTAAAAATATACAGAATCTAGACGGTTGAAATTAGGTCTAAAATAAAAATTGACATCTAATCGTCGTCTGTATCTCAGTGGGAATGTAAGTGTCTGTCACCTTCATTAGTTAGCTAACTAGCTTTATCCTGCTGATTTCAACTCAGATTTTAACACTGGATCATGAGTTTTAACTATCAGGACTAAGTCTGACTGTGTTTATCCCAGCTGCTTTGGGTGAAGAGGAGGATGGCAGCCCCACAGCAGCTGGAGTCAACAAAGCTGTTTTCAGCCACAGACAGTAAAGGTTCTGTAGGTTTTTTGTCCTGATTTGATGCACAATGCTGATGTTTGGTCATGGAGGTATTGTCCCTCCATTTATGTTTTGCTACAAAATTTACAAACTACAAATGTAATTTTATGTTTTATGTAAGATGTTGTGTCTTTATTTCTGATAATTTTATTACCCTGTACAGCACTTTGGTCCTCTGATGATGATTTAAAATGCTCGACAAATAAAGTTGGATTGGATTAGATTGAAACTGCCTTACAATTCATCTCCATCTGCAACTTTGGTATCATGAGGCTATACTGTGGACCTCCTCTTATCTTCAGAACTGACCTCCTGAATCCTTCTTTGTTGGTTTTTATACCTGTTCACTGTTCCCGATCAAACCATGCATTTTGATTTATAATTTGTCCTACAACTCTCCAAGCTGTAGGACTAGTAGTGAATTGATGTGTTTCCCCCGTGGCCCTAATAACCAATAAGACACATCACATCAGAAGGAAGAAAGGGGAACCTGTGTGATCCTCCTGTTCAGTAATTTGATCAACATCTGTCTTGCTAATAAAACCCCCTGTCTCTTTTGGAAAGTTGAAACAAAAAGGGGTTAAATTACTTAGTTATCATTTTAAGTTAACATCTAAAATTAATGTGATATGGGACCAGGCAGTTGTCCTTAAATAACATCAAATACATACTCAGAAAACTTTACCAATCTCAGTTTTTTTTGTGTGTTTTCAAGTTGAGTAAAACTGAACTCACAGAACAAAGCCCATCATTATGAGTATTAAACTTTCACTGTCCAATGAAAAATCACTTTTCCCAGAAGAGCCATCATTTTGTGAGCATTGCACCGCTGTACTCCTACTGAACCGTTAAAGTATTGGGAAACAGAATGCCTTGGATGAATGGGTTTAATACATTATTGATGACCGGCTGGTTTGTTGGTTTGTATGAGACGGTCCTTGGAGAGTTCAGGCGTAGCACCGTTTCAAAGAGACCAGTGCCTTGTTTCATCTCCTGTTGCTTAAGCCCAAATACAGCAGTGCTACTGCGCTGTGATTTGGATAGACATACACACAGACACACATGCACACAAAGGTACAACCATACAAGCAATGTTAAGGTGCCACTCTAGTTTTATTCTTGATGCTCTCTGAGGCATGTGCATGCTCAGTAGCTGCGGTTACATTCTCTTAATACATGTAACCACATAGACTCACACACACACATGCACACACACACACACACACACATACTCATGCTTCCAGCCACTGTGAGGGGTCAGTGTTGTGTTTGATCCTTAATATTCTCCCAGCCAGGATTTTTGGGTTTGTCACAGCCTGGATGCAACATTATTCATGAAGATTGACTTTTCCTGCACTGGAACAGCATGACTAGGAGCCCAGCATGGCTTAAGACCAAACAAACAGTGACATGCACACTCACAAAAAAGAGGAGAAAATCATATGTATGCACATAAGAGATCAACAGCACCCTCATGAAAGTCACATGCCAAAAAAGTATCTCTGCAGGAAAGCCTCTCACACTAACACATTTATGTAACAGTGACGGTCAAGAGCAGATTTTAATCAAACCCGAGGTCACCAGGAGAAATCTTGGCCTCTAAATATCTGTGTATATATGTGTGTATGTGAGAGTATGTAGTTGTTGTATGTTTGTATGTTACAAAAGCTTTTTACAGCACAGTGGCAATAAATCAATCCTTGCTGTGGATTTCAGCTGCGGGAGCCATGACAAAACAGTGCTTGAAGTTACTTGGGTTGTAAGAAAGGTGTGTCTGAACATCCAGATCAGTTCAGCAGAGTTTCCATTCAAATGGAGCTTTAAACATACAGATATTTTTTTCAGCCTTATCATTATATTGATGTACAGCTTACAGAAAAACTTTAAAGGCTGAAATAAAAACAGAAGAGTTTTGCTGCGGTCAGGGCACACTCCTGTGTTGGTGTAACACGGTCTTTAAAGTCAAACAGGACTGATTAAATGCAGAATTTTCCCCATCTTGGCATTAAGATGAAACCAAACCTGTTTTATATTATTGTAGGTCAAAAGTCTTCTCTTATGCAGATCACTGCTCTCTACTCTTGCAAACCTAAAGACATCCACGACTCCACCTTTTTCTCCTCTTTTTAAACAGTCCATATACACCTGAATGTTTTTTTCACGAATGAAGAGCTGATGGTTTGCTGTTTATGTAGAGTAAGGCATCAATTTAAACCAGAATGAACCCGGAGGTTACCTTTATAGTTACGCAGAAGTCTTGCCATCGTTGGAGCAGTGAAGCATGATTGTTAGTCTAAGTAAGTGTTGTTGCCAAGCCACACAGTGGAGCTTGACTGTGCGCTGAGTTTGGAAAGGAATAATTTAACGAAAATGAAGCTTAAATTTAGTAACTCTAATTCAGAGCTGAAGTATAACTCGAACTTGTTGGGAAGAAAACAAATAAGGTTCAACATGTGGAAGATTGTTTGGTTGGCTTCACTGAGGCTGAGAGCAGTAATTACACTAAGCATTCCTACCTCAGTGATAACCGGCTCTGAAGTCTGACAGTTTCTCCAAAGAAGCTATAAGCATGTTTGTAGAAAAGAGACAACATTTGCAGCATATGATCAATCACAAACATGGTTAAGTCTCCTGCCAGGAAAAAAAGCATATTTTACAGAATCAGACCAAACTAGAAATCAGACAAATAAGTAGCTCACAACATTATCAGGGCTAAAAAGGACATAGCTCCTAATGCCAAATGCAGAAAAGACAGCTGGTGAGAATCCCACAGACTGAATCTTGAAACATTAATAGACTTACAACATTACTGCTCATCATTAGAACCATTTGAAACCAACTTCATTCATAGCACTGTTGTGATTGAACACCTACTCAGTGATTTTTGGTGTTTCTTACAGGGATTCATTTTGGTTCAGAGGTTGACAGCAGTAATGAGTGGATCTAGGGATGAATGGGTAGGAGGAGGATCTGCTGGTGAAAGATGGTTTAGAAAAGCTCATTTAGGAAAAAAAAAAAAACGATTAATGGTTCAGAGCAAGGTCATTATTTGGGGCTGCAAACGTATAAAAGTCATAACTGTGAGTTACACAGGGATGTTGTTGAGTAAACTTTGAGCAAGTTTCTGCCAGTGTAACGTGGCACAACTCTGAACTCTATAGTTCTGATATTAGGTATTTTTATAGTACATGTCACCATTTTAGCTCATCCTTTCAAATATAATGTCAATGATGTAAAAAAGACTTGGAAACAAATACAAAATGAAAAAGACAAAGAAAACACATTGTAGGTTTGAGCACAGTGAGCATTTTTCAAAGACATCTACAGCCACTGTTAGAAAAGGTCTCGAAAATCTGTTAAATAGACATTTTTGATCACAGTTCACAGAGAAATCTGGTTTTGTCACTCGAGACATGACTTTCACACAAATACGAATAGTTTTTTTTAAGTTGCATATTGAATATATTTTGTTTGCTTTATATGATGCCTTCTTTTTCTGTGCATCACTGCCAACCAACAAAAACCTTACAGAAAACAAGACGACATGTCTTCAGAGTTAGCTGTGTAAAATCCATGGTCCATTCACATGCTGAATGTCTCTAAGCAAGGCACTTGACCTTCAAGTAGCCCCTTGTTTGTGCTGACAAGGGGCTACTTGACTGGGATTAGTTTGTACTAATAGGGGCTTAAAATCGTCAGAAAACTTGGATAAAAAAACAACAACAAAAGGCCATTTACCATTCAGTTTGGTACCACATACTAAGTGAACTGTCTGCTGTCCTTTTATACATGCTGATGTGTTATATGTCAAACAAAACCTGTATTACAGCGAGTTACATAATACAGCATGAATGCAACCCTATGATAAAGTACCCATCAGCGAATGATGTAATATTATTGTTCTTAAAGAAAATCCAGATTTATACCCGAGGTTCCCGTGCCAACCATGGATCCTCATTTAGAGCACTGGCCTCTGGATCCCAAAGTGAGAAAACCTAATACAAAAATTTAATTACATTTTCTATTAAGAAAGCAGCTCGGGGACTGGCTCTTTCTTAAATTTATGGGAGGCTCCCTTCATAAATGTGCTCTGTGGTGATCTAATAATAATGTAACTTAGCTGTGTTGTAACTGCCTTCAAGAACCACCAAATCCAAGAAATCTTTGCCGTTTGAGGGCTTAGTGTACATCAGGAAGACGTACAGGATAATCATCACTAGCAGGGCTGACATTTTCACTCTCACAAAGAGCATGTGCCTTATGTGAAGTGTTTGCTCCTTAGATGGAGTCACAAAAAAGACTGTCATATACAGTAAGTTGGCGCTGTAAAGACAGGGTAGGATGGGGCGTATTGAGTAAGAGCACCAGAATGACCATACACTTTGTCAAGGACAAACTTTACAGCAACATTTCTGACAACCAAGAAAAGAAATTCATTTTCCAGTGACCATCTGGGTCAAACCACTCCCTACCGACTAAAAGGCTGTTACTGCTTGAATTGAAGTAGCAATTCCAACACTTGAGAGTGATTTTTCCTTTGTGAAGTGGCTTACTTGAGAAAGACATCTTCAGCTTCACATTATATCCTGGGAGTGTTATTTCAAGTTCAAAGTGAAAATGCTAATGTAAAGTTGAATCGAAAGGATGCAGTGACCACCACAATCCTGTTATTGTTCTCGAATAGACTGTGGCAAGGAAGCAAAAGTGGCCTCTTAAATGCCTCTGACTTTATCCATGGTGTTACGATTATATCTACAGTTGTGTTTTAAAACTAAACTTTCACTTTTGTTCATAGTTTCTTCTTAATTACAGTCTGAGCAGCATCTGTCTCTGATGTAGGAAAGCAGAAGCTTTTGTTGATCCCACAGCAACATCATCCTGTTTACTACTGTTTGAGCATCTCAAGGTTTGATTTCTTAAATAAAAGACAAGTCTTGGCTGATTCTGTAAAGAGATGTACATGTATGATGCTAATCGAACAGGCTTTCAGAGTAACAGATAAATGTGCAGCCAAATTTAATTCACTGTCCTTAAATAATACCGTTTTGAGAAATGCTTTTATATGTTTAAAATGCTTTTAACTTAATGCATGGTATATCATGGTTATAGAAACACTTGAAAGAGGGTGAACATTATTAACATCATTAAATAAACGACCAAAATGTGTAGATTCATTATTTATGTTACTTAATGTTACCGCTGACCACCTACTTCTATTTATGTTCATTTTAGATGCATCGTGTCTTTACATCTCTTGTAGCAGGGGAATTCACTTGACTCGGCCCAAAGTTGGCTACTTCAGTGCACCACCATGTGTCGATATTGCGATCTGACTAGCAGTTTCCTCCCTTTCTAGCAGGATGTTAACCCAGTGCGCCAGATTTAGGGGTTTTCTAAAGTGGGTCATTTGAGTTGGGTTGTGTTGGTTCCAAATGGACTCGGTTGTGAGGACATGATATGGGCTAGTTTTTCAACATTATGGTGGGAGGAGATTAGAGCTGCAGCTATTGAATATTTTAGTAATAGAGTATTCTACCAAGTATTCTAGCGATTACTCGAGTAATTGGACCCAAACGGCAGACTCACATAAAGTTAGATTTCCTATAGCCCCGCAATGAAGGCCAGACTCTGAGAAATAAGAGGACAATCGCGGAACAAGCGTGTGTGTCAGCAGATTGCAAGGCTAGTAAGAAAGCTAATTATGATATTAACTTTCATCATGCCCCTAAAGACATTAGTGTCCGAGAGCTGAATAGCTCCTATGTTACCTGCTTCTGCTACTAGCAATGTTAGGCTACAAGCTAGCGTGTGCAGAGTAGCACTGTCTCCACCCACGACTCAGAGGCTAAGTGCTAATGAGCTACTGGAGCTCCGCACAAGAAAAAAGTGTTGCCAACTCCTCAGTACGGAAAGTCGCTAGGTTGGCAACACTGCAAGAAAAGCCCCTCTCATCATTTATTTTTTCCGCTCCACAAAACCGAAACAGCGCTTACTCCTCCTTTTACCATTGTGATGTAAGCATATTGTGTCACCTTAAAAGAATATGTGCGAAACAGTGACGATTTGAGCTTCTAAACGAGTACTCCAGGCAGAGAAAATTCCTTGATTATTTGTAATTGAGGTACTCAAGGTGTTCGAGGAATTGTTTCAGCTCTAGAGGAGATATGTTATTACACAAACCCAAATGCGACATACTATAGGCAGTGTTGAGGGTAATGCACTACAAAGTAACGGATTACAGTAATGATATTACTTTTTTGGGGTGACGAAGTAAAGTAAAGACTATGTTAAAAAAATAGATAACTTAATTACTTTACTAAACAATAGGAACACACTGTCTGCGTTACATCAGCTGTGATTTCCGTGTGCAAAGTTCTGATCTGTTGAAGTGGTTCATGCGTGTGTGGGTGCTGCTTGTGTGTCTGTGACAACAGGCAAGGGTTTGGTGCTCATAAAGATCAATTTAATCTTTTGTATTTATTTTTTTCTAGATATCGAGCCTTTGGACTATTGTCCAGCTTGTCTCCATACACTCTGACAGGCTTTCTTTCGCAGGATTCATTCTTCTTGGGTGTTTTTTTTTTTTTTCTTTCTTTTTTTCTCACTGTCACTATCTCACAGCCTCCATGTCGAGTGTTTACAGCAAAAGTTGCCTTCAAAGATGCATTGCGCAATCATGTGGCCTTCAAAGTCCTATGGAGGGATTGATTTGGGTGACGTAGCTGCTGATGCAAAAGAGAGATGGAAATGGAGACAGAGAAGGAGGCGGACGGCACAGGCCTTTTCGGCAAGTAGAGATGCTCGCATTACTTTTGCTATAGTAGTTGAAAAGACAAAAATAATCGTGTGAAATGTGCTCTATCCCCAGGCGACATTTATACAATAAACAAAATGATGCGGATTATGCTCAGTGATGATTGGACTATGATGTTTGTCCATGTAACTCTATACGGTAAATTAAGAAACGGGAAAGTAAAGTAATGAGTAGTGAAGTTACTTTTCAAATGCAGTAACTAGTTAATTTATCTTGTTACAATTTACAGAAGTAACTAGTTACTAGTAATAAATGACTTTTTATGAGTGGCGACCCCAACACTGGCTATTGCCCTAAAACACTACTGCAGACAAATTTACAATCAAAGATACACAAATAGAGAAAAAGTACTAGTAAAATCTGTGCTTCTGCAAAGAGGAACATTAATGTGAGTGCAGCACAATGTGACAATGGTGTGGGAAATGATACTTTTCTGTAATTTCTTTTTTCAGCACTGTCAAACTCTCTGCTTTTTAGATTCCCAGTATACTTTGATAAAGCCATTTATATGAATCCTGTATTTGTATGTTGGGTAACAGCCAGTGATAAAAATAGTGGAAATGCACTTGAGACTGTAATGGTTGGCTGGTGACGTTGTTTGTCTCTATGAGAGTTATCCTACCCATTTGCTGGCTGTCTGTGTGCTGTTATGGTGCATTGTTTTGTATTTGAAATGACAGAACAGAACTATAGATGGTCACTTATTTATCCTTTTTTATTGCCTTAAGGAAGCTTTCTTAGGATGCTAAGAAACTAGCTAAACACATAGCATGTCAGGAACAATCATTATGAGTTAACCAATTAGTCCTTCTGTATTCATAAAAGAATACTTTATAATAGGAGCGGACAATGACAGCACTGTCCGACTGTCATTTCTACAAAGATCCAACAACAATAGAAGATAAGAGTCTCTCTCTTTTGTTCCACAGTGAGCAGAGCAGCTAACTGACATTACTATGTTGTTCACATGCAATGTGATTATAGGACAAGATATACCATGCAGCATACAACAGCTGTACTTTTTTAAGGATCAGCAGGAAAAATTAATGGAATAAATGAATAATTCATTCACCTCTGAGACTGGTGCATTGTTTATTGAGTTACTTGAAACATTCGGCAGGACATTCACCCAGTCGTGAAGCATGAAGGTAGTCGTCATAGCAGCACAAGACAGCAGGTGCTCAATCACATATTTTTTCAGTTGCAGAGGGTGTAATTAAAGACACCCTTTGTATGCCTCCACATTGTCCACATTCAGTGTGCGTAGCAAAATCCGTTGGCCATGAGCCGGCATTATTTCACAGTATTAATCCTTGATATGATAAAAATCCAGTCCATATAGCGGGGGAATATTAATCTTTTAGCAGTGTGCTTCAGCCAATCCTCCTTTTCTCTCAAGATATAAATCACATCTCCACCACCATGCAATAAATTATATATTGCAGGGAGTGTTCCCAGTTACAAAGGAGTGGAACTGTAAATGCGGTTGGCAGTTTTCCTGCAACTAACAGCACAGGATGATAAACTGATCAGGAGTGTTCCCACTGGAAAATGTGCCTAGCATTGGCTGATAAGCTCCACTGGTTGATTGGCCTATTCCCTGTTGAGTTGATTAGACTCACAGACTTTTCGAAACCCCCCAGGTAAGAAAGTCTTTGGTAATGTTTAGGAGAGGAAGTGATCATCTTAAGTGTGTTGTGCTGCAGTAATTGAGTTCACACATAATTGGCTGCAGCAGCAAAACAACCCCCTCAAACTTGGCAGAGAGTTGGAGAGGAGAAACAACACTGGATGTGGTGTAATACGGGCTGCCATAGTTAATCTACAACTTTTAGAATTCATGTCTTATTTCGAAGATCCCTGGTGCACTTTGATATCAGAAAGATAATCAATCATGGGTATAAATCCTTTTTCTGTTTTACCGAGAAAGCTTTTCCAAAATAACACTCACACCCACGTGCACGCATACGCACACACACACACCAGACTTGAATAAAAGAGAGAGAGGAAAAAAAACAACTTTGATTTAAGGGTTGTTTGTGAACTTTGATGGATTGTCTCCTCCACTGTTGCTTCTTTTTTTTACTGTCACTGTTTGTGCTTTTGATTCAGAGTGGCAGCTCTGTGCCTGTTTTAAAAGGAGCACAAACTCTGCCCACCACCCTAATGGGAGATTGTGGGCAGAGTTTATTTGAGTGCACCCAGGCAGTGAGATCAAGGGTAGGCGGAAGCTGGTGACTACTGTAACAAGCCACTTCAGCCAGTCAACAGCCCTATTAATCTCTGTCTGATTCGGGCGCTCCTGTTTCAACAGCGGAGATTATGCTCATCTATCACCTGGTTCATGTGATGTCACGCACATTCGCAGGCACACATCATCTCGCATTTACATTCTCAGAGAGTAACTGAACTCCTGTCTGTCTCATTTCACTCTCGAGCATATCCTGGATGCCTCAGATGCCGAGATCAATTTATTGTTCAGCATATGATTTTCTTTGTTGATTGTTGAAGCGTCACCTCACCACCAGCTGGATTTGTACATTCTTTGAGATAAAGAGCAACAGCCGTGGCAGGCGACAGTGTTGCAGGGGAAATGCTTTTGAACGATCATGAAATAACTCTGGTATGACAGAAAAACAAACTTCTTTGTTGCTTTCTCTATCAAAAATCTGTTATTTTCTGTTGCACATTGCTATGATGTGAATGTAGTTTCTGACGAAAGTTCACAGCTAAGCCAGTTTTTGATGGAAATAGCAGGAGAAAGAGATCTAAAAGAGATGATGCCCCATCTACAGGGCACTATGACTCACTAAATGATGTCTTTCAAATGCAGAGGCTTTTCTGGTCGCCAGCTCTCATCCCTAATTTAACACCGTGGGGGATTTTGTCACACAGTAGTCTTTCTGACCTTCATCAAAATAGCAAATGAAGGTAAGTAATACAGGAGCGCTGTTTCATCTATGTAGAGATCAGAGAACCCTGTGACATCTCACTTTAGCAGGGATCCTCTATGAGAGGCAGGGAGGCTGAGCTGACTTACCTGAAGTGATGTCTTGTCATCTCTTCACAGTTTAGAAACACACTTTTTCATCTCAGCTGGCCGGAGGGGTGTGTCTGTTTGATTGACAGCAGATGGCAGACTGCTTGAGCGCTGGAGTAGCACCAAAGGGAACAAGAGATAAAGTAAACAAACTTGGGATGTGACTACATGTCATGGGCAGACAGCATGTTGTTAGCGGCAGTGTAGAGTGAAGACCACACCAGCTTCTTAGCGGGCCCAAGTGACACGCAGCTACGTTAACATGCTGTTCAATGTGCTGCCACTGAGCAGCTAATTAGCCATCTTACCTGCAAGGGGACGTTTTACGAGACACTTTTCCCAGGTGAATGTTTGTTTGGTGGCTTGTTCAACAAGCTCAGAGGCAGGTGAGGATGTGTACTTGTTCATGTTTGTAAGGTAGATAAGAAGGAGACATTCACAGGGAAGCTAATGGGGTTTGTGTAGAGCTCTGGCTCTTGGGTTGTGCAGTACACTGCTGTGACTCAGTGTAAATTGGTGGTGCTCACAGCTTGGTTTGGTTCATGGCTCACATTATTTTGATAAGAACGGTTGACTTAAATCAAGAATTAACAAAACTTCCAGTCTTTAAAACCCATAGACTGTATATACTATGGACAACTTGGTTCCGCCTTTTGCCAGTATACAGATTTGAAGCCGAAAAGCTCTCTGCATTTCTGTGATTTTTCTTCATTTCCTGAAGCCAACATTGCGCATTAGCACTGTATACACCTCACCACTTGCGCAGTAGCATTGTGCACATTCAGCGGGAGAGTCGCCAAGGGTCACTGTGATGACGCTCGGCTCAAACAGCATATCCCCTGGATGAGCTACACAATCTTAGTACGCCCATAGGCTGTATCAAGTGTCAATCATAGAAAACATGAACCCCCTAATAACCTTTAAAAATGGAGCTGCACAGAAAAAAGAGGACTTCAGCACAAACAAGTCTTACAGTAACTACACGTCAACATCGCAAGCAGGGGGGAGAAAAAGTTATATTTCTTAAGTTTGTCCACAGCTCCATAAGATTTGCTGGAGGAGGCGGGATTTATGACCTATACTGCAGCGCATCGCCAGAGGGTGCTGTTCACGGAGTGACTGCACCCAGCGAGGAGACAGACGGCATCTATTCTATATACAGTCTATGTTAAAACTCCATGGACAAAGGTCACTTGTACACCATGTGAGAAGCTCTCGTACTTACATTATAGTGAATTTGATACCCTCAAATTCCCACTCCACATCCATTCAGGTGCTGTTACCAGCACGGTTATATGTTAGTCGTGAAACTGGTTACTAGACTAGTTATAGTCTACACTCTTGCAGCAGTGTTTGCCTGAATTGCACAAGTGGAGAGATTCTTTGTTTATCATAAACGGTTCAGAGAAGGTAGGGACCATTTGATGTTTATATCAGGAACTATTGAAGCTGTGTATCATTACTTCACGCATAAACACCTGAGTATTCCCTTGGGAGGTGTGTGTATTGGGAAAACCTTTAAATGCTTGCTGAACAGACTGTAGCAGCCACCAGCGTTTTCTGAAGGACGTTGAAAAGTTGATCAGCCCTCTGTGTGGAGTACAAACAATTTATCTTCTTGTTTTCATTTTTTTCATGCTGAACCCCCCCCCCCCCCCCCAACACACACACACACTTAGACCTTGAAGCAGGACTGATCATGGGCTGACAGCATCTTCCTCATGCCTTCTCTAAATTAAAGCTGGGTGATTGCTTAAGGCAAACAGGAAAACTAAGTCATAAATTATTGATGTTCAACATGAAATGGATAAACCTTCATTTTATCTGCTAATCACATGCAGTTTGAATCAAGAGGGCGTCAACTGGGCAGCACCAGTATAGACGTCTGCTTCTTCTTGTCATTCACTCACTGTAATGAGCATATTGTCTTGATTATATTTTGCGTGCATTGATTTACTTGGTGGCAAACAGGTTAAGTTATAAACATGAAAGTGAAAGTTATCTGGTATTCAGAGTAGCACTGTTAGCACTATTTTTTGGCATGATTTTTTTGGCTGTATGGTAATCTCAACGAGGTTGCTTGGACACTGAAGCCTCTCTTTCTCACATCAGAGTCCTCATAACACTGCAAAACCATTGTCACTTTCCTCAGATGTGCTGTCATGTCACCGTGAAGCCACATGGAGCGTGTCACTTCTCTGACCCAAACCAGTGTAGATAAAGCCCGGAGTCTGCTCCAGTGACTCCTACAACAAAGCTGCTTCTAAAGCCATGTAAGGTTCATACAAAAGGAGACATGTCAATGTAGTTAACTGCATGTGATATCACAGAAAGCAGCTATGGGTGCATTCTAACTGCCTCATGAATACCTAGTTATAATTGCTGGTAATGATTTGTGCCTATTGACAGACTCAACAGAGAGAGGAGGAAGGTGAGAAGGAGGTGGGAAGAGATAATTAACAAATAGATAATCATTTCCCATAAGTGTTTCTTTTAATGATGTATGACAATCATTAAACAGAGGTCAGAGCTGCAAGAATGCATCACAGGAGAGAAAGAAATAACAGCATTTTTTTTTTTCCTGTGACTTCTAAAGGAATTAGATTTCTCTACACTGAAGGCTATTTTCATTCAGACGCAAAATTTGACTCAGTATTTGTCACCCTCAGAACATGTTAAAGTTCAAACATCAATCCAGACAGGCTACAGGGAAGCTTTGCTTAATTGCAATGAAAACAACCATTTACTTCTAAAGGGTTGATATGTCACCTGTAATCACTGCAGTTTCAGAGACTGAACTATTTCAAGAGGGCTCATATCCAGCGTATTGTCTCTATAGCCTAACGACTTCTCTTCTAAACAATGCTGTTTCTACCCCTCTTGAAAGATAATGAACTTTTGCAGACTACATGGTGCATAATCTCCCACTCTCTGCTTCTCTGAGTCATGCAATTAAAAGCTGAAAGCAGAGAGGGTCTGGCTGTTACTGTGTTAGTGAGTTCCAGGGAAAGGGCAACATTAATAGAGTATACAGTGTTCAGTTTGGTTCTGGAGGCACTAAAGGTACTGCCAGAAAGCTTCACTGTGTTCCTTTATGTTTGCTCACTCATTTGCACATGCTATCGCTTCTTATTGATCAACTCCATATAAGTCTTCGCTGTTTTAATTTAACTGTACCAGAAAAGAGGAGCCTGTGTTTTTTGCAAAGTATTCCTTTGTGATTTTGGAGGCGGGTTTCATAAGAAAATGAGTACTCCTGAAAAGTTTAAACATCAAATATCTATCTCGAGCCTGGTTAGCACAGCATAACATAGCATGATGTCCACCCGGCTCTCTAAAGTGTTTTTTTATGTCTAAAACGATTGACAAGGGCAGTTGTCAGTCCAAGTGATTCGCTTTAAGCTGCCGACACAGCGTTTTTTCACATCTTCATGGAAGATTCCTGATGAGCATTTCTTGACAGTAAAAAGAGCACACTGTGAAATTTGGTGTCAAGAAACATTTATTTCATATGAGCAGCTTTAAATCAGCTTAGACCACTTTATCTGCTAGAGGTGTCAAATTCAACATCACCCAAAAGCTTGGACTGAATCTGCTGTTTAAATACAGATTTTCAGACACTGAAACAGCTGATTCAATGGACCATAATCTCACAGCACCCTTCTTCCTGTGATGTCATGCTTTGTATGGTAACATCAAATACCATTATCATGTGTTGTTCCTGTTTTCCAGGCTGTAATTCATGTAGACTTCAACAATCTGACAAATTCAGGTCATTTTACCTCTCTGATTGATGAGCCGACACAAAGACATAACATAATGAGAGTCATGTATAAACAGCCTTTTAGCTAATGCCATAATACCACTGACATAAGGTGACCAAATGTCCCCGATTTCTGGGGACAGTCCCCGTTTTGTATGACCTATCCCTGGCTAAAGCTGCCCCCGGAAATGTCCCAAATTTAAGCGTTTCATGAATGAGAAAAAAAAATGTCGCGTGTAGACTAAAACAACGGTTATTATGGTAGCCGAGTAGGTAGAAAGCATGAGTTTTACAGAGGATTATTACAGTGGGCATGCGCTGCTACTAAGTAGTACCAAGTTGTTGTCTGTGATCATGCAACTGATGCAACTTGTTTCTGTCCTTTCCATTTTTGTAGAGATTTGTTCACAACCTACTAGGGATAGGAATTGCTAAGATTTTATCGATATCTATGCCATTATCAATTCTGCTTATCGATTGAATCCTTTAACGATTCCGTTATCAATGCCTTTCTTTGATTTAAAAACAGTAGACGAGGTTTTTACTGTTAACTCAAAATTTTATTGAGTCTCTGAAAACAGAAAAAGACATGCTACCTTTAGTGAGAGTCTAAAAATAATCAAACAACAAACTATTTGTACAGCATTTACTTCGGTTGGTATTAGGTGAAATTAGGGTGACCATATTCTGGATCCCCAAAAAGAGGACACTACTACGCGGGGCGCAGTCACGCTCAAAATTTTGAGGGTTTTACGGGTTGGGTCGAGTGTTTTTTACGGGCTTCTAACTCATTCCACGCTACACAAACTCAGAACTTCCATTCAAAACCTGAGACGGAGCAGCAGCGGCTGACGACCAGCGGAGAACAACTAATACATGTAACTCCCAGTATCTGATGCCGTGCCCCATTGACAAATGTTGAAGCGTGTTGCTGGTGATTCCACCTTTTCATGATACCACTGCTTGACAAATGTTGCACGTCGCGCCGTTGTCATCTTTCTTAAGAAAATGAAGCCATGCTTTAAATTGTTTCTGCCTACTTTTCCTATCGTCCACCATGTTTTTTCCTCAAAGCCTCTGTTCCCGTTCTCGTACACAGGCTCTCAAAAGACTGTTTTTCAAGGCAACCGGATGAAAGGAATCATTAAGATTAAATGTAAATGATGTCGATAAATTGAACAATTTGGAACCAGTTCTCAACAATAACCGGTTCTCCATTCCCATCCCTACAAACTACCTTCCTTGCATCACATGTATCCTTTTTAATTTACAGTCAAAGCACAGCATGTGCAGAACGATTAGGCCGATATCAGTCAGATGGAAAAGTATGCATGCATGAGAAAATCAATCCCCAACCACATTATCTGGGTATCTAAGTCCGACTATGAGAAGTTCAGATTAGTCAGGTGTTAATTGCACTAATGCACTAAATCGCTACTCTGAACAGCATGCGAACTGTGCTGAATGCACGGTCTCACTCCAACCATGCAATCAAAGCTATGACCTTCCAAAGGCCTGACCAGAAGGTAAGAGCTAACGTGGTTTAGTCAGGGGCCAGGCTGAGGCAAACACACAGGCACTTCCCACACTTACTGTCAGTGTGTCCAGCTGCTCAAACTGATGGACAAAATTGATTGATTTTTGCCTCTCTTTTTTAAATGTTTTTATTTGGATCCAACCAGACATCCCGCTTGGATTCCCCCCAGCAATACATTCCTCTCTGTTAGCCAAAACATCTCTACCCCAGTAACAAACAAGATGCATAAATAAATCATAAATGGCTCAGATGTTACAATCATGATGCAACTGTTGTGTCTGTCTTCTCTCATCTTCATGTCATCCTGAAACACACACGTCACACACACACACACACACACACACACACACACACACACACACACACACACACACACACACACACGCACGTGCGCGCACACAGATGCTACAGTACTTACTATGTACAAGACATTTCAGTGGGAGTATAGTGTCAAGTGTTTACAAGCACACTGCAGTGCTTTCTCTTTCACATCATGCTAAGTTCATTTCATCATTAATGCCTTTCATTTGAATGATAAATACAAACAAAAACAGGAGAGAAAAACCCAATGATAAGTCAAAGTAAAAGGAGGGAAACGGGGAGAAAAAATTGAGTGAGGGAGATAGCTTTTTTGTTACACACTCACACACACTGCGCAGAAAGAATCTCAGGAGAGAAGAGATGGCCTTGAACTATATAGTCTCTTTATAGCAATGCTTCCTTTTATACGTGGCTCGTCCCTGTATATTTCTTGCGATTGTTGCAGTCAACTATTGCATTATTGCAAATAAACTGTGAATAGAGTTGGGGTGAAGGTCAGTCAAAAGCACAGACATTGTTGCAAAGATTTAGAGTTATTTGTCATCTACTATATAAACCCTGAGAGCATCTTAAGAGGCGTGAGTGAAGCCAACTACATGTGTTTCTACAGGCGCTATGCTGCATGAAAATGCCAACTTCCATAGCAGGATGAACTAAACAAATCAATCTGAGAATAAAAGAGAGAGAATGATCTACCTGTACTTGAAATTGTTATTTACTACATGGCATGTGCAGAATGTGAGGAAGAAGAAAAGTAATCACCAACAGTAGAGGACAGTGTATGTCAGGACCTGAAGGTCTTCAGAATTCCTCACAATTCCCAAAACCCTGCCCGCCCACATTTCTGTCTCTGCTCTACTTAAGAAGTGGGTTAGTTGGGCTCTGTAGCTCTGAATCTGCTGCTCCTTTGTAGAAACTCTCTGTTCTGATCTTCTGTCACGGCCCTGGGGCCAATCGCAGCCGTGATGGACACAAATCCATCTGACAGCTTTGCACACACATTCCCCGAAGCCTTCCCGAACCCGTTCCCAAAGGCTTTTCTGGGGAGGACTCAAAGCTCTTCCAGGGGCAACATCACGCAGATGCCCGAGTAGAACGCACAGATCTGATAGACACACACACACAGAAGGAAACATAAATTTACACACACACACACACATGCACGGTCACACACTCACAGAGATTGGACAAGCAGCTGAGCGGCCACAGGGATGATGCCCAGATCTGAACTTTGAACATTCACAACCTTCTGTGAAGACACACATGGTGCTTGTGTGTGGGTGACAGATGGTTGGGTTGAGCATGTAGGTCCCCAGGCGTACGTCTTGCTCATTACCTGCAGCATGTGGGGGGGGGGGGGGGGGGCTTTGGGAGAGTAGGGATGGACATAAAGGCACGGGGGGAGTTGCTCTCCAAGTCACAAAGAGATAAGGTTTACAAGGGTTAGAAAAAGGACAATACCTTGTTTGAGGCAGTAAGGGACTTTGGAGAGTGATCACAGATTATCTTGTCATGCATATCTGAGCACATGGTGTTTGCCTTTACACCTACCAGACCCACAGAAAAGCCCATAATCACAAAATGAAACATTCCCCTTCTCCTGCTTTTGTGTTCAGTATTCAGATGAAAGACCTTTTGGATGTGGACGCCTACTGTTTGATGCTTGGAAATCAATCCCAGGTCCATGTTACTCTGAGCATCCACACACTGCAATCCATGTCACAGCACGAGGGCGGCATGGGAGGCGAGGGTTGGGATACAAAGGCTGAAGTGGACATGAAAAGGGAATGTATGCTAAACGAATAACAAAATGATTCACCCTAGTGAGAGCTGTTTGTAGCCATGTCACGGGGATGGCTGGTACTCGTGCATGTGTGTCTGTTTAGACTTTTGATCCTTTCATCTAAGGCGGAGCGAAATCATTTGAAGCTCAGAACAGTATCATTAGCAGTCCAACCAGCATGACATTGAAAGGAACATCATTTTAAGTTGAGAGATAAACCCAAAAAGGACAATGGGCAGATATATGTAAAAATCCACTTTTATGAGCCACACGCTAGTTTACATACAGTATGTTATTTGCCAGTGTGCTCCTTTGTCATCCCATCACTTAAATTTTCTGCCACCCTACTTCCTTCCTATTTCTTAGTTTTTACTTTTAATTTGAGACTGCAAACACGCACTTACATTGCCCAATGCTGTCTCCCCTGGTCTACATCCGAAAACATACAGGATCCGCACTGAGCGCGTTCCGTCAGTGTCGCATAAGCAGCGCTTTCTATCGCACACAGGATGCGTATTTGGAGCATGGCAGCAGTGTAGTGAAGCTCCGGTCAGCTGGGCTCAGTATAGAGGAAACAACATGCTTCTACTATATGTGAAAAAGCAACATGATTTTACAGTTTTGTTGTTTGCAGGTTTACTCGTGTTTAATAAAGTAAACTATGTTCCTTTATGCTGTGCTGTTACCTTCAGACAGAGTTAGAGGTCAAAAGTCCTGTTGGGGTCACATGGATCAGGGATTGACCATCAGATTGTTCTGTGTTACTGATAAATCCATAACCAAAAAGTATTTCTCATCTACACGAATTGATTCACAGTCTGGAGTCTGCCATATGGTGTTTTATTTTGAAATACTGGATGTCAAGCGCGTTAGCGTGACATCCTGTCTAGAACGATCTTCTCTGTGTACATTGACATATATTGGAAGCATAGAGCAGCGAATGTAGACTCGGCTCATGTCTTTAGCCACGCTTGATAGGCTTCTAATACGGAGCTGATATGCGTCCTGTTTGCGATGTTGCATTGATTAAAATGGGAACCTATTTGCTGTGTGATACGCAACGCCGACAGAACACGCTCATTACAGATCCTGTATGTTTTAGCCTTAAGTCAGTTTCCCAAACGCCTCATTGTTCCTTACTTTTGCATGAGGATGTGATGATGTTTTTTCTTAAAAGACCTGACTTAAAGGATCTGACTTATATTTAAGGCTGATAATCTACCGCAGAGTCATGCCATTGTCACCTGCCTGGGTTAAAGGATCAGCTAAAGAATTTAATGTATGAAAATTGGTCATACACTGATAGATTTTGCTCGGTGTGGGTAGTTTGGGTTTTATCCCAGTGTTTGGCGATGTTGTTCCTCAAGGTCTCTATTGCCATTCAAATCTTTCTGAATGGAATTTAATTTCCAGTACATGGCTTCAAAAAAGGGAAAAAATAAATAAATGAATAAGGAAATCACTAAAAGAAATTTCAGTCCCGGAATGAAATAGCCTGTTGAATTTGTTTACACCCTGGTCATGAACAGGTTTTGCAGTAGTCTTAATACGTGTCTGCTCATGTAAGCTTCATATCTGATAAAGTGGGAGAAGCTGAATCAAAGGTGTGAGCTCACCACACACTTCACACTCACTCATATGCTCAGACTAAAAGAGCCTGTTTACAAGAGGTCTGCAAATGTCAACTGCCTCCTCCAATCCACATTTAATGACAAAAGTCCTCAAGGGGCCTTGAGTACTTGCTCTCCAGATGTTGAAGGAAACTTGAGTGCAGCATCCTCCCTGGATTTGGCTCCAAAACGTGTCGACAATATCATCAATTAAGAAGGAAATGGTTTTTCATCTTGATATAAAATGGCCTATGTCTGGTTTGATGTAAAGATTTCCAGGTGAATAACTGGGGGAAATAAAAAAAAAAAAAAAAACATACTACATAGGATATTTAAAAGGCACATTATGAAATTATTATGAACAGCTTGCATGCTTTACATTCTTTGCTAATGTCAGTGTGATCCAGAACAACAAATACCAGAGAACAAACTAGAAGACACTGCATTATGCCAAGGCATAGAGCAGAGTTTAGTCAGAGGGTTGCATCTATTAGAGGCAGATTCATGGAAAAAACTACCACAGATAACTATGCAACATTTAAAAAGAACCTTATACTTGGGTTGAAAACAAACCAGTCATGTCCTGATCTTCTCTTCCACTACTTACTGCTGAGGGCTTTAGTGTTTCCTGTTTTTAGATAGCTCTCCGTTTTCAAGTTATTTGTTGTGTAGAAATGTTGTCCATCTCATTTGTAAAACTTTGTGTTTTCTGTGTACTGTCTTGTGAATTGTGCAGTGCGGTGTTCTGTTACTTTAAATCTGTTTCCTGCTATTTCTGTAATTACCTGCCTACACACAATTTTTACCGCATATGGAACAGCTCTGCTGCGGAACAATTTTTCACCATCCGCCAATTCCTACCGGGTGCATTTGTGAGGCAGATTTAAGACAGTGGGAATTGCGAGAACTTAGACGAATGCCCGGATTCACATGCAATCACGCAATAAAGAGTTGTCAATATAAAGACTGCCACACAACCATATAAGCAGTAGATTGTGTCCTTCCAGAGGAGGAAATACACTTCTTGACTTTTAGAATCAGCATCTCCTCATCCATGAAGTCATCAGAGTTAAAATGCTATCTGCAACCTTTCACTTGTTTGTCTTCGCCATTGTTTGCATGGTGTGAAATACAGTCTGCCTGAATCACGTACTATTGTATTTTGTAAAGAGGCCGGATGTTTTATTTTGTGTCTGTGCCCAACTTCCTTTCCAGCATGGGCTATCCTGTGCTGGATTTATGCAGCGTGCTCCGGCGTCCGGAAAAAATAGAACTCTGGCAATCAGCAAAGGACATCAGTGGTCTGCAGCAGAACGGAAAGAAGCTGGTAGAAATTGACACATGAACTGATTGATTGATGTGCCCTGTCCATAATCAAATAAATAATAAAACAAACAACAGCAGCGCGTTGAGTTACAAGAATAGCCACTATGATATTGCCTCACAGATTCTGAGAAAGAACAGTTATCTGTCTGTTTTATAAGAAATAAACTGTTATTATATATTCATATCAATTGTTGAATTGTTGTAGAGTTATTCTTCATATCGCCCAGACAAGTAATCATGTGACGGAACAGTCATCTCTGTTTAGACAACCAGTTAAATCACAGTTTTTTATTATTGCAATCATTTATTTATTTTCAAGGAGTGTAATGGTACAATATCTCACAACCTCCATGCTTCTTTTTTTTTATTTCAGTGGACAATTTGGCCAGAAAGAAGTTGCTCCTCCAGAGTGAATGGTAAGAAGCCAAAACTTGCTATTATCTATCTGATCAAAAGCCTGGCAAAGCCTCCGCATCTCAAAAATGGGTACAGCATTACAACCAGCAGCCTGTGTGATGGGAGGGAAGAAAAAAGCTGATCTGTGAACCCATTAAAGACTGAGCATATCATCCCTGATGAGAATGGAGTGTGTTGTGGATACAAGATGGAAAGAAAATAAAGCATTATAAATTTACGAGGACACTTGAAGCGGTGTGTGTCCAGGTTCATAACAAAGCTGTATGATGACGTGATGATATGGAAACATGTCAACTCTGTGAATCTGTTTTAAAAATGTCTCAAAAGTCAAAGTTCTTTTTGGCATCAGTCCATCAATTTGTGCTGTGGCCGCACAGCTACAATGAACAGAAACCAATTCAATAAAGCCGCATGTAGTGAATTTGTGCAATGTTTCCAGAACAATTTTAAGGCTCCATTATTCACAGGATAGAAGAACAGCAGAAACACATTTTTCACCATGATAACTAGATAAAGCAAGCTATTCTTTCTTTCCACTGATTTTATTATTATTATTTATTTATTTAATTTTAGTAATAACCAGCAAGAATACCTTTACTTCAAACTGGATGAGAAAATTATAATCAGAACATGAACTAAAAGAAGACCAATATGAGATTGAGCAGCACTCTTGACTAAAAAACACAAAAAGATAAAGAGTAAAATTGGACTGTGGTCAATCACTGTTTTATGAATATGACTATGAATAAATATAAATTCAAATTTCCTGTCAAAATGAACACTGAAAACAAACAAAGGCATCTTGACCAGTCCGCCTAGCACACAGAAATGAACCTGATGATACTGCAGGTGATCAAACAAACAAAATCAGATCCAAAACTGCAAATTAACGTTTTCTTTTGGTGTTTTTACCTGCAACTTTATTCCAGGATTTGAAATTGCAATCCTCAGGACCAAAAAGTAATCAAATGACTGTGTCCAACAGGACAAGATCAACAAGAACTTAAAACCCATGGAAATGAGAAGATCTGAAGCCCAGTCTCACTGCACATGTTCAGCCCATAGGCTGCATCCCGCTGATGTAACAGCACATCATGGGGCAAATGATCAAAGTCTAGGAGGATGGACATTTGGATTCAGCCCTAATGTGGCATGCAAACACTTTATCCAGGGTCCTGATGCCTCACTCCTGCTGCACAGGTGCATCCTCGAGTCGAGTCATGTAGCAGTTAGGAAATACGCTGATGGATAGAAGAATGATGACCTGCACTCTAAAATCAAAGTGAAAGTCAGACGTGGCTCCATCTATCATTTTCTTCTTTTGATGAATGTAGAGGGAGGGAAATGTTGTTGAGTCTATGCATCTAGAATCCAAAACTAGACCCCTTTGCAGCTGATGTGATTACTGATGAACTGACGCACTTCAGGCTCGTCAGACTTTTGTGCCTGCTAAACCTCTGCATCCTCTAAGCATGTGCAAAGGGCTGTGCATCAGTGTTGCTTGTATGGATGTAAATGAACCATCATGCATTAATTTAGAGCAAAATATGCCGTTTAAATGAGCTACATGAAAAAGCCTGATTTGCTGATATCTGTACTAACAGCCACATACATCATTGCTGTCCGATCACGTCTCTCCACTTTTAGCGATCTGGACTTGTTTCAATACATGCATGGTCCATAATCTTCCCTAACAACCCGTAGCATTGGGTATCCAAATGACCGATGGAAAGACATTTTATGACAGCATCTTTTTAACAAGTATCTCCATTGGGTGTCAAAAGTGTCAACAAAGCACATAGCTTCCACCCTGGTCCTGCTTTGTCATGTCAGCAAACAGACTTTACATTGTGACAGACTCATTACAGTCCATGGTAATGCTACACTAATGTCCTCACACCGACTGATGCCAACCTAAAACTATTTTCTAACCATGACAGTGTTGCTTACCTTTACATTAGATTTCTTGAGCCTTAGATTGAGATCATCCCCAGAAGCGAAGCTGCTGCTGTTTTCTCTCTTACACTCAGTCGCGGACACGAGTGCATGTTAAGTCGGGAGTCGCAACTTAAAAAGGTTGACAAACAACGTGCTATGTTGAAATGAAGGATAGCCTACTATCAATAGTCTATCAACATAGTGGGACATAAACAGGATACACGAAGCTCCAAACCAAACCGAACATCATTGGAACGCATTATTAAAAAAAACATGTATGTACACTATCACTCACAATGCAAAGCACATAAGTCTATTTAAAATATCAAACTGGTCACTGGTGACTGTGTTAATATAGATTTTGATTTCAGGTCCTGATTGTGTCTAATTACAGTGTTTGGGGTTTATTCTGTAAGTTAGTTCATGAATAAAATGGTTTTTCAATGTTCCTGAAAAAAAAAACACATTTTGGAGAAACGTGTTTTTTATTGAACAGCGACAATATAGCTGTAGTGAAATGTTGCCTGTATGCTGAGAGTTAGTGGTAGATGAGGCATTTAAAAGCTTAGTCAGTTTTAAACTCATCAGTGACCAAGACAACAATTCTGTCTCTGGATGACAGAGACACGGGATACAGGGATGTACATTTATAGTAACTATTATCATTATCATCACTGTTTTGTTCTTGTTGTTTTGTTATTTTCACTGTGGTGAATTTTTTATTGCTATTATTACTATGATGATTGATATTATTATATAATGGTACATATGTATATTTAAACCATGAGTGTAGGAGAAGGGGTGGGAGTAGATAAGTCTCCGCTTCTTCCCACTCCTTTTTGAACTCGAATAACTTGGTAATTTGTTGTTGCATTCTTCACTTTTTATTGTTTTTTTTTATATGTTCAAAATAAACTTCAAACAATCAAATATTATGTATGCACTCAAAGTCTGTCAACATGACACAGAAATAAGTACTTTTACAATACTCAGGAGTTATACCAGTCTGCAGATGTTCAATCACTCTGATACAGACAAGGGAGGGCAAATGTGCAGTTCTCGGTGCTGTTATCAGCTGCGAACCATGCTTCGTGAATTACCCCATCAGAAAAGTTTGGCATTTACACAAGGTAACAAGAGGAACCAGTGTCCAGCTGTTTCATATTCTGAATATGATCAAATCAACAAAAGTATTATTGGAAAATGACTATGTTATTGTGAGATAATACTGGGATGCTCCCACTTCAGTGCTTTGATTAGAGAGTGACACCAGGACACAGTTCTAGTTAGCCCTTTGTATTTTCTTTAGCAACATGACAGACATCTCACAGAACTCATTTTACATTGTATATGTGTGGTATCTGCAAATAAAGTCGACAGAAGGCAAGAAAATTAAAAGTGATGTCTACCAGACATAAACAGGATGCTCGCTTTAGCAACATGACATGTAGGTATGCCAACCCAGCAAAATACAAACAAACGTAAGACTACTATCAAGCCATACTCGGCTGAACACATTTGACATAAACATAGTTGACACCACTTCTTCAAGAACGCACGATTTACTTGAAAAGACAACTTGTAGATTGTGACATGAGGTCACTGGAGGCTTGGATCCCCAAACTGCCTGTATCTATGCCTAAACATAAATGGCTTAAATCCCAAGGACCCTGGGCTGCCCAAACAGGTGCCTGAACAAAACTTAAAGTGGTTTCACACATAGAAAAAACTAAGGAAAAACATAGGAAATCCAGCCACATATCCCCGCTGTGTTTTGTTACTATTGGGAGTATTCGAATCCCCAAAAGAGTGCCGCTTCCACAGCCTAGCAGAAGATCATGCAATGCAAAGTTCCTCTCCAAAAATGAGAGGTTTTAGCTCTAAAAAGTTGAAGCTGTAAAGGTTGGTTTGTAAGTTGGAGTTAAACTTTATCCGTTTCAGACATAAGTGCTGGCAGATGGAGTTATAGAAGAAAACAACAAAGGGAATCATCAGTGAGCAAAAGTAGCTCTCTTTATTCCTTGACAGAAATACATGCATATCAGTTCATGAAGTTGGAAGTTTTGACTTTGGGAGAGAGTCAGGTGGGACGTGCAAGTGATCAAATGTTTGTGTATTTGCTGTGTGTGTTTGTGTGCGTCTGAGTCTGTAGCAAGCTTGCATGTGGGTGAACACCAAGCAAACAAAAGGTCCACCGAGCGTTTGTGCTTTCACTGAGCATTTGGGCAAACAAATGGGTTTGACACATAAAGCACAGTACTCTCATGAAGAATGCATAAGCCCCGCAGGCAAGCTTAAAACAAACAGTCAACGTGTCCATAGACAGGCATAATACATCTCAGAACATCTCACACACATACACACAAGCAAAACTTTGACAGGCTTAATTCATCCCCGCGGACAGGTAGGGCCAAATACATCCAAAAAGAAAACAAACAGACACATGCGGCCACACGGACACACACACACACACAATATGGCAACACCACTGTAAACACTGCATCCATAAAACAACGTTTCTGCTGACAACACAAAAGCATTCTCTACCCGCACAACCCCCCACCCCACCCCACTCCCCTTTGCTTCCCCTCTGTTTTATCCACTCCTTTCATTTTTGTCTTTCACTAAACTTGGTCAGGTGTGAAATGCTCATTTCTGCCAGTAGTTGATACTTGAACAAATTATTGCATATGTGTCCTTTGAAACAAGCCCTTCCGTGTTTGTGTACATTTTTGAGTCCTAAGTGTGTGGGTGGTCTAGCAGAGGCCGAGCTGTAAGTGATGCTGACAGGATACATCGCACAAGGGGAGAGGGTCGCAGCAGTAAAGCCTGCCTGTCTCACTTCTTCCCTAAATTCCATCAGTGAGAGTGAGTAAAGGAGAAGTCAGGGGCAGTGTGTGAGTCCAGATAAAGATAGACCGAGTGATATAGATACACGTAGACATATAAAGTGAAGACGGATAGAAATGCACATCTCTTTTGCCCGCTTCATCCATCTCTGTCCGATCCTGTCTGCGTCTCAGCAGTCCAACATCTTTCTTACATCTCATGCTTTTCATCTGCTGTCGCTCTGCTTTAACCCCCGCCGCTTCAGTGACAAAATCTATCCCAGCCTTTTGATAAGTACGTGCACGTTTTCACATTCATTTAAATGTATAAAGCAAGCTGTGTTTTAGAAAGTTAGCGATCATGCAATCTGAATGAGATGCCTCAGGAAATCTTGCCTGCAGCGTCTGCCCTGTGGGTGCAGACAGCTATTAGGTTAATCCAGGTAAGTAAAGCAGGGCAGGTTGGCTCAACTGAATATGGTAAGTACACAAAACATGAATTGATGAGACATTTACCTCATTAATGTTAATGGCTGTCTTTTTCTAACCCTTTAAAAGATCCAAGGAACACTTGTTGATACAACCACATATGCACAACTTGCAGTGGCTGAGGTTTCAGCTACTATATGTACGTTAAAGATTTATGCCAAAGTCAGTTTATACCAAGGATGGGGATTATTCATTTTTATCAATAATTATACCGTTGTCAAGACTCTTTTTTTTTCTTTTTTTCAATACTGTTATCAAGTCTTCTCTATATCGTTTTACTTTGCATAATTTTATTCATACAGATTTTTTAAACGATTTTCTCTTTTTTCTAGACATGACATTTGAACACATCATGATAAAGTGTTATCTATTTTGGCCTAATCCTTGATTACAGACCCGACCTTAAACGTCTCACAATCTAATCCTCTGTTACCTGGTTAGTCAGCAAACTATCTTTTATCCTGCTGATATTAACATGAATTTTAACTCTAAATTCAACACTGGATCAGGGTGTTTTTTTTTAACCAACAGGACTTGCTCTAAAGTCTGGCTGTGCTTAACCTGGCTGCTTTGAGGATGGCAGCCCTGCAGCAGCAGCAGTTGGAGTTGGAGTTGATATACTTGTTTTAAGGTGCAGACAGTCAAGAGTTTTGCATTATAGCTTAATTTGATGCTGATGTGTTTGGTGATGGAGGTTTGTCCCCCCCTTTAAAAAAATAAATAAATAAATTGGCATCATAAACTACATATCCCTTCAACTCTGTCTTTTGTTTTGGTAAAATGGAACCACACTTTGGACTTCCTTACAACCAACCATCAAAAGTTCTCGTTCGTGTACTTCTATACCTGTTTCTGTTTAAACTTGATAATAGCCTTTTTATGTGTACCATTTATTCAATTAACATGATGCGGCTTAACTTAAAGTATAACGTTACTTCACAGGACCTTTGAGAGACCTGATAATGGACATGATGAGCTAAAACATTATATATTTTCAGGTTTTGAAAAAATGTTTTATTTGGTTTTTAATGGGCCCATTCATTAATCTGCATCCGTGGTCTTGTTGTTGTTATGATGGTCACTGGGTCAGCATAAGCAATCACAGAGCCATAAATTCAGAATGTGACTTGACTGACAAAGATGACAACACAGTGTTACCCAAACCAATCATCATAGCTGATGTAGTGACACTGGAAGGAAAAGAAGCTTGGCCTATCGTTGATGGGATGATCACAGCAGTTACTCACCTGTTGCTAAGTCCATCTGCTATTTCTTGCCAACATTCCTCTTTTTTTTTTTTTTTAAGACTGACATGGTAGTCCCCAGACAACATATAAGAAAGACAAGGATGATGCTGCAAGAGCTTGACAAACTTTCCCTCCATGAAACAGCACCAACTTCACCGCCTCTCTTTTGCTCTCTCTCTGGGCTTGTAACTTTAACAAGTGCTGATCACCCTGGACTTTCATTGGTTAACTACATCAACATGACAAGACAAACTATAGAAGTAAGTGGGAAAAATCAACTTGAAGTAAATGAACAACTGTATTCAGACTGACACGTTTTGGCTTGTAGCTCTCTTAAGGGGTGTTATAAAACAGATAAACAATGCTTAAACAGGGGAAGTTTAAACAGGAAAAAAGGTAAAAACTCAATGCATAAAAAAATCAAATGCATCCACATTCATAAGATATATTTACAATGTAATTTAATAGACGCATTTGTCCAAAGCAACATACACTGGAGAACCACTGGGCACAGCCAGAAAGGGGCAGCCAGGGTCAAGTGTCTCGCCCAAGGACACTTCAGCACATGGACAGCTGCAGGAATTGAACATGTGACCTTGCAATCAGGAGACGACCAACTCCACCAACTGAGCCACTGTGTCTGAACACTATGTCTGCTGGATTAGGTCATAATTGTGCTGGATTTGTGTGGTCAGACCTTAGTATTAGGAGATGTGGGTCATTGTTAGTGTTTCTCTCTGTGTTGTTTGAGACCCAGAAGCCACAACCTTTAGAGGAGGGGGTAGTCAGTGGTCTGCACAGACCTGACAGAAAATAGAGCTACTGCTGTGCCTGTGAGGTTATTGCTGAAAGAATGGTTTGAGTTTGTTTTCGCCACTGTGATGAGATGTGTGAGAGCTGTTTTGTGTCTGACTCTATAAAAGGACCAGTGTGAATAAATCGTGTTTATATGTTGTAGTTTGTTCTTCGTTGGGGTAAATCTCTAAAGCTCTTTAACTCTTCAACCACCACATACCAGTGAGGAGGATAAGATAGATCAAAATATTTGTTCTTACCTGTTTCATCTCCTCCCAGGTGAGATATTTCTTACTCTTTGTGCGAAGGACTGTTAGTAGAACGAGATAGATGGCTGGATCAGGATTCATGATTAGACTATATACTGTAGGGCGTTGGTAAGGACACGGCAGTCAGGTATGCGTTTGACGACGTTTATTCAAGGTTCTGATGAGCACAGAGTACAGGCATAGGTGTGTATGGTTGCTGAAACAGGAAAAAATACAGAAAGGGAATATCAAGAATTTGTAAACTGATTTTTAATTACCAATATCTGATACATAACATGTATAATGCACATAAACTGTAGAATCAGAGGAATCAGAAAGCCCTTTATTGTCATCATACTTAAAGTACAACAAGATTGGAGAGCTTCTCCATTTCCAGTGCAATAGATAAAAAAAGAAATCAGAGACAGATGTAAAAGTATAAAAATAGTTGTAAAAAAAGAAAACAAAGAATAGTTACAGATTATTTACATGATTAAATTCTCTAGTGCAGTGCAAATAGTGCAATGAAACTATATACAAGTATAAGAATGGGACACAAATATTAGGAATAATATACATATATGTATATATATAATACTCAGGTAGAATTCAACATAGCAGCAGTGGTAATATATTGCACTATTGGTATTCAAACAGCAGCCGTGGCAGTGGTAAGTATATTGCACTTGTTACTCATATTGAAGGCTGGGGTTGTTGTCTATGTCTATGTTGTCATGTAGCCAACACACATAAGCCATTGTGAAAGAAAGAAATTGTAATTTAGGCCAAATAATGTAAATACATGCAAATTATCCATCAAATGATAATATAATTCAACTTACTCAGGTGGAGTGTCAAACTGATTCCAATAGACAACATGTGGGATTAGGCCCCTCAATAGCTGACTGAAATATGCCTGAGTAGAAAAAAGGAAATATTTCTTAAAGGGACAGTATCACAGGTAAACTGTAGGGCGCCACTGCAAGATACTGCCGTAACTTAGTCATTGTTTCTTACACCTTGGGACATGCAGTTTCACCATGACTGTGTGTGCAGAAGGTGTCATCTAAATAGGACTATGAAATCATCTGCAATGTGATTTACAGACATGGAGGTCCAGATTTAACACTCTGTTTATTCATCCTTCTAGACTGGGTGATAAAAGTTGAAGTTCTTTCATGTAAAGTTAAAAAAGAAATGTAATAAATGCGTGGGTGGAGACTTTAAAGTTTTGTGTTTGAGGAAAATTCTGCACCTCGATACAAACAAGCCTTTGGTAAGTCTGTCTAACGACACTATTTGATGACAGCTAATAACACATTTATTTTAGTCCCTTACAAACAGAAAACACCTGCTCAAAGATTCAGACAGAAACCTGTGTTTCTGTGTATGTCAAACTACAGCAGAGGGCTGCATAGAAACTTATTATATTCCCATTCTGCGCTGGCATTTTTATTAACTCATTTAAGGGTGAGAAACATCAGGGAGTCATTTACAAACAAAACAAACAGAGTGAGTGATATTTGCAGTGCTTAGCATGTCTGTAGCATTGAAGCACAAGAATAAAGGGATTACAATGAATGGTTTAAGCACTAATGTTATTTTAAGCACAATTTACCACACTGTTGTGATCTTTTATTTTGAGGGGAGCTTCCTTCAGCCTTTGGGACATGACTAGAAACATTAAAAGTTTATGCCGAATAACAAAATCCTGTGTGTCATTAAAATAAAATGCAGAACTGTTAGAAAACCTTCCTCTAAAACAGCTAATTCTTCTATTACTCGGGACTGCGTGGATGTGGCATCTAACGAAATCTCAGCAGCAGTCCCAACACAACATGGTGCATTATTGTCCAGCCCTGCGTTTGAACTGTCTGTCTTCAAACCAGAGATCAGAGTAACCCCAGCATGTAGAAATTGTTTATATCTAAAAGGGATCTGAGCAATGAGTTAATTCTCAAATGAGTTAAAATCTACACATCCAGGGCATCAGAAACCTGTGTGATGCCAAGAGAAGCTGAAATGTAGGCAGGCAGTGTGGGCGCCAGACAAAACCTTTCGATTGGGCTGTGAGCTTTCTGGGAAAAGTTGGTGATCTGGTCCTGGGGGGAGTAAAAGGAGCACATGCAGGACTGCTTTATTCTGACTCCACCACAGCTCACCAAAAATGCAACCCACGGTTTCTCCAAGTCCACCACACATGGAGAGTGGCAGAATGACATGCTAGTTTTGTCACTGTTAGATGTGCAGTCAGGAACAGCATGTGTAAGCAGAAAGATGGTGAAATAGCTCTACAGATAGAGAGTTTGGGGTTTTGGGTTGTATCTCCAGGACAGGCGGGCCTCTGTTGGCATGTTTCCCTGAGGTTTTCACCGAGGACTCCTGCTCCCTGCCATGTTAAAAACAAATGTGGTTAATTGGTGAGTTGGATACGCCTGTAGGTTAAAGCTTGAATACTACCTTTTCTCATTTTTACTGCAAAGAGATAACTCGTATTTAATCGGTGCGTGCTTTAGTTCCATGTGATAACAATTTGCTGGATAAGGATTTGTGTGCTGGACTATGACAATAAGACAACCTGCAGATCAAACCACAAAGCATTATTTGTACTCATTTTCTCTGGACAAAGCCGGGCAAACCGTTTTCCTGTTTGTACCTGCTGGCTGCAGCTTCATATTGGATAAACAGATGTGAGAGTTGTATCGATCATCATATCTAACTCTCTGTGTGAAAGCGAATGCGCTTATGTTGCAATTTCCTGTAACAGTGGCCAACAATGGAGCCCTATGGCACCGAGGAACATGCTTTAACAGGCTGTTGCTACGCTGATAATACCTGTTTGGATCACTTCATTGTCGGTCTTTCATTGGATTTTCTCACACGGTCTCTCATCCTTTAAGGAAGAGACAATAAACCTAGAATCACCTGCGAGTGTGACTTTATGCGAATGTGTCGAAGATGCTTCACAGGAGACTCTTGAAATATAAATGCAGATATATACAGGGTTTACAGTTCTCAGTATAAGTTTAGCCGCGGTTCGACACTGCTGGGAGTTTTTTTGGCTCACGATAACAAAAAAACTTGGCTCTTGTTTTTGGTGGCTGGCAAAGATTTCACCTTGTGTCAAGTTTGTACTCACTATCCTCAGAGCTCGAGGCGGCATGGTACGCTTTATATCTCCTCCTTTGACCTCCCACTGGATACTTTGCACTTTGACTTTAGCTTTGCACAGCTTATACGTAAGTTTTATCTATTTATTGTTGGAACCAAGATGAAAAATTTGACCGGCCAGAATAGATTTCCTGATGTTACATTTTGTTTTACTTCATCCATAAGCACTCAAATGCATTTACATATAGACCATTTGAGCTGTACATAATGCAATACACGCCATTTAGAGGTGGTTGTCCTCAAAGTCTGCCTCAGTACCCACCATCTGTGTCTGCTAAAATGAGCAGAGACAGAACAAAATCAGAAAGCGAGAAAAATGGAGCAGTAGGGGACAGGGATGGGAAAAAGAGAGAACAGCATGAAAAGGTGGTAAACAATTTCATGCAAATAAAGGGTGAACAATAGGTGAGCTTTCAGTCTCTCCCCCTCCCTCTGTCGCTCTCCCTCTCTCCCTCTCAAAAGCCAGGGCAGAGCTTTTTCGACAGGGATAAAGCAGGCAGAGGGCTGGGTTTTTTTGCCGACTATTGAATGCTCTTTGAAGCATTCCCAAAAGGTTGATCCTATTCAGAGAAAGGTTTCCTATTTCTCTGATGCTCTTCAATAATTCATCGTCCTTTTTATGGTTTGGTCTCAGCACTGGAAGGATTACCTAAACCTGGCTGCATATGAATAATATCATTGTGATATTCTCCATCCAGAGCATTGCATCCACACTGCAGTGGGCTATTGGAGATAGATTAAAAAAGCGTAGTTTAGGCATTGAGCCGGCAACAGACAGAGTTCGTGCTTTTTCCCGGATGGGCAAGAGGCGGAAAAATGGATATGTTAGGCATCAAATGCAAAACAAATGGAGTTTTGTTGTCTCTGGTTGTCAGACGCAGTCTTTGCTCTTGATCTTCTCCACAGGTTAAAAGGTGTTTGTCTGCGAGAGGACACAAAGAAACAGAGATGTGGATGTCATTTACATTCCAGATATGAGCAGGTTTTTACACCTACATGGAAACCAGGTCTCACATCCATATAAATAAGCCACTTCAGGTAGTTTATATTATACATCTGACCTGCGCACCAACATTCACAATTTATGCAAGTGAGTAACTCTACCGCCGTCTTCTTAAAGACGGTTCTTTAATTTCAAGTTTTAATATGAAAATATGCATGAAACCTTTTAAAACTGCCTGAGTCTTGCAAGCGCTACTTTAGAAATGAAACATGCCAAAATGTGGAGAAACATCTTTAATGAATAAGTTAACCATGTGGGATTCTGGATTAATCCATTAGCAGTAGGAGGAACAAAGAGCAAAAGTCAAGAAATAAAAGACTATTCCCTTTGTTCCAGAGAAGGATATGACCACCACCCACACACATGAACAAACCGCTCGCCTACGCTCATAAAAGAACCTCAAGGGGCAATAAATAGTTCCTTTCAAACATGCATAAACAAGCTTTATCCCAACACATGTTTGCAAATTCGAACACTCAAACGCATGCATAATTATCTCTATGTTAAAGATCAGAATCATCATATGTGCATGTGTTTTCTTTAGAGATTCACAATCAGTCATGTTGAGAGCTGTTGTGTTTCAGTGCAGAACGTATTTAAACCCACATCATCTTCTCCACAGTATCTTCTTTTTAACCTCACTTTGTGTGCGGTGAACAGACTGTGAATGCAGGGGTGTACATCAGCATATAGTGCCGTACAGATAGTTCAGAATTAAAAGGGAAGGCACAAGATGTCTTGAAAAGGTTGAGAGGTGATTTGTTCAGTCACCCTTTTAAATAGTTCCAGCTCTCAATGGGTCACATTCTTGAGGTGTGTTCTTAAAGCAAGCCCAACCTTTGACTGTTATCACTCCTAAGCTGTCCAGTAGCAGCTCGATTAGTAGCACAGCGTTTCATACCCCTTCCCCATGTATGCAGATGTTCATGAAAAAGTGCGTTTTCCTCTGTGTTTCCATATAAACAGAGTATTGGGTCACTGAAAACTGAGGTTTTTAAAAAAAAAATGCTTTCTACAGAGGATATTTTTGGAAACTGTTGGGTTGTTTTTTGTGGCGAAGCAAAAGCAAAAGTTTGGGGGAAATGCTGACACACTTGTGCATGGCAGTTGTTCTTGATGAATATGGTAAATATGGTCAGTGTGGTAGCCTACTGGTTTGTTTTTGTCTGCTCAGACTAAACTGCAACTTTAAAAGGAAACGTCATCATTATAGAAATGCATCATAATCACTGTTTTTTTAACCACCGACTAAGTACAAAGTTTTAAAACTGACTCTCAATGAGCATGTGCACGCTGGTCCTCTACAGCTCACTGGTCTGGCATGCTCATGTGAGTATTTTCAACTGTTTCTGTGTGACTGTGTAAACAGAGAGTTATTTGTAAATGACTCTGTTGCTAGTGGAGAAATCCTCACAAATACATCCATATATATAGTTTTTTTTATCCACATTTCAATGAATATTCTCATTATTCTTTACTGCAAGTGCTCAAGAATTATTTTGACTGTGAAACTTTCACTTGTGTTGAAACTGTAACTAACCAGGGACATCTGTCCTACTGAGCATTTTTTGGTCTAAAAGAGGTCTAATAGACTTCTAAATGTAACCTTGATGACTGGTCTAAAATCAGGCTACTGCAGGTCTAAAAGTGAAAGTTTTTTAGATGTCTAAGTTTAGACCAATTCTAAATCTGGGCTTTATCTATACTACACTGTATATTGCTCAACGGCTATCATAATCATTTTGGTTACGTACTTGGAGATCAGTTATACAACTCACAGTTGCTTTTTGAAATAAATAGTTATCAAATAATGGGTTAAAGTGCAACATCTAAATTCCGTCTAAAAATATACAAAATCTAGATGGTTGAAATTAGGTTAAAAAAAAAAGAACTAGACATCTAATAGCTGTCTATTGCTCAGTGGGATGCTTGGACTCAAGTAAGCAGCTATTGCACTTTCTTGTATTTTGTAAGAGGAGATTGGTCATTTACAATAAAGTCATCTATTGTCCCTTTAGGTCAAGAGCAGTAAAGATGAGTTTACTACAACGGTTACATGCATAAGGTATATTTTGAACATTAATTTCACGCTGTCTTAGATTCCTGTCTACAGCAGTAGTCTTTCAGAGGATGACAGCACACTGCTGTGCAGAACTGAGGATTCAGCTGTGATCAAAGGTCTGGCAGACAAACTGTGAACATACCAGTCCACAAAAACAAGTCAGGTGACTTTGATTTGGTTTGTTTATAGTGGAAAAAATACAAAATTGGGCAAAAGAAAAATGGGTTTCAACAGAGAAATCTACAAACTGAAGATGGAGCATGAAGTAAATAAACACTTGCCAGGGCATGGCGATGGGTAGAAAAGGTGAAAGACAATATCACAGACTGGCAGTGATGAGGTGTAAAAACAATCAGGAGTGGCGCTGATTCTTGCAGCCCTTCTTGCATTGTTTTGCCTTCACCATGGAAAAATATTTGCTTGAATGTAAGATTATAGCTGCCTTACTCTAAGGAATGCTCATTTAATGTGAGTAATGATGGCTCATTTTTAGACCACAGAAATAAAGGTGGGGTAGGCAGGATTTGAGAGAAAGTAAAAAGCACTGGTGCTACTGTAGATGCCAACAGACCACCAGCAAACACAATGCTTGTAGGACTTCTAAAACAGTAAACAGTTTAGCGGCGCTACAACACGCAGCAGGTCCTGTTTGACAAGAAACACTTCTGTTACAGACATTTGGATTTCTTTGTTAAAGTGGTTTACCTCTCCAGTGGAAAGGTTACAGGGACTGGAAGATCATGAGAAATCCCCCATCGTTTATTCTACATTAATTACGACCCTTGTCGTAATTAAGCTCTTGTCTGGGTGGTCTACCTCCTTTCTGAGCGCCTATTATTCTGCCAAAGTCTCTGGTATTTACTTTGTTTTCTTGCTTGTGTTGGCCAAAGGAGGATTCAGACAATTGTCCATACTTTCTGGTTGGTTTCTACTCTCCGATATTGTAGCACGCTAACTTTGTTTGAGCTCTAGCACGTTATTCGAGGATGTGGAGCGTGCCTCAAAACACAAGGGAGCGGCTGCCTCGCAACCAATCAGGTTGGGGGAGGTAGAGAACGGCTTTGTTTACAGTCAGAACGAGTGGCCCGCGCAAAATATTTAAAATGTTGACTACATAGGCGTAAGAGAACACAGCGATATCATGATATTCCCAAATGTCATCAATAAATAATAGCGATTGACTGATATTAAAAGCTTTTTTTGTATGTACACCACAAGAAAAAAAAAGATGCTTCTTTAACAGAATCCTGCACATCCACCTTTAACCAATGGTGCAAATGCAGCTGTAACACTGAACACAATCGACCATTTTCAGCGGGGGAAGTATAATTATTTTCATCAATAAAAGAAAATCATTAATACATAATTGTAGTAAAAATACAAATTTCTCAGGTAGCATGAAGACAGAGAGTGGATCGTTATAGAGGGATCCTCACCCTACATCTGTTGTAATAACTAATCACCATATATACAGTATATGTGTCCTCGTCTCAATGCACAAAAGCCTCCTGAGTAAAACATCTGTATTTGTTACTATAGTGAGTCTTTCTTTCATGTTGTGTTTTGTCCTCAGCCGTTTCTGGGTTTTGATCTTCAGAAAAGTCCAGAGCTTCTTCCCTGCACATGAATGTAATGAACGTGAGTTTTCTCACCATGTACAATGCTAATGCATCACATGAAAGTGTATTTTCCCCTGAATCTCCTAACTAGACTATGTAGGAGATAATTTGATTTTAAACAATATAATTAGGCTTCTGGGCGGAGAAAGCTAAGATAACAAAGCCAGGCAATTTTCATCTCATTTTTGTTTGTTTTTTTCATCGTTGTATGAACAGCTTTCATTACTTTTGTAGTTGTTACCTGCACCTCGGCTTCTTCTGTTCCTGTTCTTACTTTTATCTAACATTTTTTTTTTTTTCTTTTCGCCTGACTGTTTATAAACCCCTTGCCAGAGGAAACTAATTGGATGGGCATCTGCCCTCCTGCAGGCAGTCCATGTTTTCGTCATTTTTTCCCCCCCATTTTCTTTCAATCAAGGTTAAAAGCATTCGTTTTTTCATTGAAATGGCATTCCTGCTTAATTTAACCATGTTGTTAAGGACATGCTGCAGCACGTGTTGCACTCTTCTCCTATGTAAGCTTCACAATTTCCACATCTTCTTTCACAGAACAAGGTTAGCTGTGCACACCATGAAGAAAAGACACCCTGCACTGTATACATGATAAAGCAACACCTGACAAAATACAACCTTCACCTCCTGCAGACTTTTTAAAATCACTGCCATTTTGCTGAAAATTACCCTGCACATATCTGGCTGCTATCTACAATATTGTGTCAGAGCTGGACTGATGGTAAGATATGTGGGGAAACAGCAAATCAGAGCTGACAAGATGTAAACATCAGTGATTCATCCACCCAAAGCTGCTGTTCCACAGTCGACACAGTTCACCCCCTGGTTCTGCTGCTGAGTCTGACTAATGCTTTCCTCAGAACAAGAGAAAAACAAGGATTCATAAACACCGAGGACCACTCTCAGACTCTTAACAAAAGAAACTGCCACACAACTAAGTTTTGACTTAGTGTGAGTGTGAAAGTGTGCCAGGAACCAGCTTAAAGTCAATTAATGACACTAAAGATTAATTAATCGGTCTGTGCATCCAGCCAATGTAAGGCAACACAAAAATCTTTACACATACACTTAAATGTCAGGAGTTAAGAAAGTAGTGACTCATTCACTGCACACCCCTGTGCTGCTCCTATACTACCTTTCTACGTGGGAACTGGGAAAAACACTAAAAAACACTGAGCTGTGGTCACATAGTTCAAAAAAGAGAAAAAAATATATATTCAGTTTCTTTGTTCAGACTCTCAAAAAATGTCACAAGTTTAGGGAAAGTTGAGAGCTGTTCAGGACACTTCTTCAGCTCTGAAAAGCAGAGGCTGAACAGTAGCTGCATCGTTTTTCTATTCTTTTTGAATAATCCAGTGTACTTGAATTCGAAAAAAAGTAAAAGGATGGAAGCACCTCTCCTTGGCTTTCAGATAATTCCCTTTAAGCCTGAAATGCTGATGAATAAGTGGACAGAGGAGCCGTGCCTCAGTATCCATTGACTGACCAGGGTGCTATATAGTCCAATTCAGTCCAATTTGCTTTATTTATATGGCACATTTTTAAAAAACATACACGTCAACCAAAGTGCTGCACAGTAAAATCAAAGGAACAAATACTCCAGAAAACATCAATAGGAAATAGATAAAAGCTGGTAAAATAATAATGATTAAAATAATAATAAAATAAAATAATGAAATTAAATAAATGAAATAAAAACACAAAAGCATAAAAGAAACAAGTGATACTAGGGCCCCGTTGGGGCACTGGCGGGCCCGAGCCGTGTCGCGCCGCCCCCCCCAACACGCTGCCTCCCCGTCCCATTCGCGTCCTCTGGCCATCGCCCTCTCTGGTAACGCCCATCACTGCAAAGACCCTTTTCCTTCATCTGCGTTTGCTGTTCTTCCTGCCAGTGTGTGTTGCTTTCACTTACACTTGCCACAGCCAGCCTCGTGAGTGCCTAGCCTATTGGATATCACTGTCACCTACACAGAACAGTCATTACCTTTCTATTAATACTTTGTTTTTTAATTTCACATTAATTTCCATATTGTATAAACGACTGGAAAAAACTTGAGCCCCTGCCCCTGTATAATCATGTGCACGTCTATGTTCTAGCTCCAAGGTGAATCCCTGCATGTTCTCCTCAGAAGCAGTCACCTCACTCCCCTCAGGGTACTGTACACATGCACCAACTGCCTGCTTCAGGTTTGGATGGAGCTTCATGGTTGTCCGTGGGGTGCAGCGTCATGATTTGTACAACTTTGAATGGCCATGGGGTGTAGATTGGCCTGAGCAAATTTGGTGTCAGTGGGACAAAAGGCCAGTGAGGACAAAAATAAAAAGTTATAAGACTTCAAAAAATGTGGATATTTGGGTCATCTTTGGCGCCCCCTAGAACCTAAACCGTGGGGTGCAGCGTCATGATTTGAATAACTTTTAATGGCCATGGGGTGTAGATTGGCCTGAGCAAATGTGGTGCCGGTGGAACGAAAGCCTTCGGAGGAGTTAGCGAAATTCCAATGTGTGCGGATCGGCAAAAAATGCGCAATAACCCTTTAACCGTACATTTGACAGATAAAGTGCAAAACAACTGAAACAAAGTGACAAACAAACTTACAAAATACGTAAAGGCAGACTGGAGGCACAAGCAGGAGGACACGACAGGCACAGAGTGATTCGACTCAAGAGGAAGACTGAGATAATCATCCGGCAAAGAACAGGACAGGAATCTGGCTTTTAAAGGCCAGCTGATGAGCACAATGAGGTGCAGGTGTGTTCCTGATCAGCCGAGCCAGCTCCGCCCCCTGCCATGCTCCAGTGCTGCAGGAAGAGAAAGAGAGAGAGCACACACACACACAACCAAAACACAAGGAAACAGCCCTGGATCATGACATTTTTGGACTATTCTGTTTGAACTTCCTCGTTTAGACTCTCTGTTGATTAATCTTTAGTAGTGTGAAACTTCATCTTTGTTTTGCAAACACTTATGACAATAATGATGTTTTTGGCATTGCTTTGAGTATTTGAGCTGACTATTGTTAAAGGATTTTAACCGATTAGTATCAGGTATGTGACACAGACTGGTGATTAGTTAGAATCAGATGATAAATACTCTTCAGTCACTGCTGCTGATTTTCATAAACTAAAATTAAGTAGAGAACAGTGGTCCGACCTTTTATCTAACAGTACTTATTTTTGGATCTGCATCAACTCTAAAGCCTCATTTGCATGAAGAATATGAGTACATTTCCCCTGCTGTAGTATCTGCATACAACCACTGCATCTCGACACTAGCCCCAGAGGTAGGGGTCTCTGTGTGTGTGTGTGTGTGTGTGTGTGTGTGTGTGTGTGTGTGTGTGTGTGTGTGTGTGTGTGTGTGTGTGTGTGTGTGTGTGTGTGTGCGTACGTGCAGGGTTGGCTGGCTGTGTGATAGCCTGTACAATCCAGCTCCAGTGTCAACTATAGAGACTCTGTGATAAACTGCACTGCACCAAGCCTTGTCATCCTATCCAGACAAAGCGTGACAGGCCAGCCACACAGCTTTGGATTTGTGTGCGTGCATGCGCGCATCCTTATGATTCAGTCCCTGTGAGTTTTACTTTTGAAGATATTTTATGAGGAGAGAGGCCCTCCCCTTATGCTTTAGAGCTGTTAGGCGACAACACTTTGTCACGTTATGATGATGATTTTGAATAAAGCCAATATCTTTTTGCGTTTGGTACCTGAAAATAGTCAGGAAGAATCACTGTATTAGACTTACATATAAGAATATATATAAAAGTTTCAGGAAGTCAAAAGCACAAACACTAAGCTCAAGGATGTGTGGAGGCGAAGGCCTTTTATTCTAAGAGTCATCTATTGTTCTAAATTTAAAGCTGTAATTACAATTTCGCCTGACCATTGAATAGAAAGAGCTCTCTGTGCTAATTATTGGTCACTATGCTGCACACAAATTCTCCTGAAGTCATAAAATCAACACAAGTGCATGTTCTTAATGGTTGTGCTTTTCAGACTTTGTACCACAGTATTTTGTGGTCTCATTACTCAGCTGGAAAGGTGACCAATGGGAAAGCCTCCCAGAAATGAGGTTCAGCATCAGGATAAAGCAGTGAGTGTGGGGGTGCATGCATTTGTCAGTCTGTCACTTATTGTGTTACAGGAGGACAGACTGTGACAGCACTCTGTTGCTCTGCCCAGGCTGGCAGAGGAGAAGCTGCTGGTGCAGAGGGTCAAATTCCAGTCAGAGTCAGACTCATTTTAATTGCCTGGTGAGATAAATGGCATGGGCAGCACTGAGAGATGATTACAGCTTGACAATTATTGTCAACAGACATGGCAGAAAGATAACCGAGATTCAACGGCTTCAAACAAAGAGACTTTTTCATCAAACCTCCATCTGAATGTTGCTTTGCAAAGACACTTAGCACAAACCAAAATTCCAATGAAGTTGGAAAAATGTGTAAAACGTGAATAAAAACAGAATACGATGATTTGCAAATCCTTTCCCACCTATATTCAATTGAATACACAAGGGCAAAATATTTAATGTTCAAACTGATAAACTTGATTGTTTTTTGGAAATATCCACTCATTTTGAATTTGACGTTGCAGCACGTTCTTAAAAAGTTGGTTCTGGGTCAACAAAAGTCTGAAAACTGAGGACTGCTCCAAATACACCTGTTTGAATCATTCCACAGGTGGACAGGTTCACTCCTTCACAAGTATGGATTTACTGCTTTGTGAACAACGGTGTGAGAAAATAGTCCAACAGTTAGAGAACAAAGTTTTTTAACTCACAACTGCAGGAATTTAGGGATTTGATCATCTACAGTCCATAACATCATCAAAATATTCAGAGAAATCTGCACATAAGCAGCAAGACTCAAAATCAATGATGAATGATCGTGACCTTTGATCCCGTAGGTGGCGCTGCATTAAAAACTAACATCGTTCTGTAAAGGATTTTACCACGTGGGCTCAGGAGAACTTCAGAAAACCACTGTCAGTTGACACAAAGACAAAGGCAGATATCAACAACACCACCGCATTTTCTGGACCCGAGCTCATCTGAGATGGACTGACCCAAAGTGGAAAAGTCTGCTGTGGTCTAAAGAGTCCACATTTTAGATGGTTGTTGGATGTCATGGACATGGTGTCCTCTGGACTAAAGAGAAAAAGGCCAAGCCAGACTGTTTTCAGATCTGAGGGGCAGGGATGGAGGGTGTTACTTTGATTCCACTACATTGCTGAATGCAAAACAAACTACTTTTTCTTTTACACCAGTGATTGATTTTTTTTTTTTTTTTTAATCTGGCATAAAATTACCTTGTGTCTGGGTTGCTGTGTTTGTTTCAAACGAAACAAATCTGCTCTTTTTTTGTTGTAGCTTCAGTGGGGAGCACACTTCATGGTAATTGTGCTGATTTTGGGACCAATTTCCCCGTGTGTAGTTTTTTTTTTTTTTGTAATTTCTATTTACCAGTCAGATCCATACATGATCTATGAGCCTACAGTAGATCTCTGAAGTCTTGACTGCACTCATGCATTGTGAATAAAACTGTAAAGAATCTTTTTTTATGCATTTAACCAAAAAGCAGATAGAATAAACAAGTATTTAACGTAAGTTCTCCTGTACTTCACTCAACAGCTTTCACTTGTACTGTAGTAAGAACCAGAAGTATCTATCCTGACCTGTAGTGCTGCGTTCAATACTACCAATTTGATATGAGGTCTAAACATTGAACAGATTACAGTACGTTCAGTAAAGCAAAAGAGGACAAGGCTGCGGCACTGAAACACCAAACTCTGGTCTTTAAAAGGAAGGATAAAAAACCTTGTGAGCAAAAAGACCAAAAAGATCACTTAGACAGTGGTTGAATCTGTAGCTTTGGCCAGCCAGGCCACAGACATAATAGACAATGCAGTTTTTTTTAAGTGTGGAGCTTTTGGATCCATAATATGCCATGTGGTCTTTTACCATTACAGGCAGAGTTAGCGTCATGCTGCAGGTAAGTCCTTTCTAGCCTTTCTTGGTTTTATATTCAGCGTCTTTGTCTGATGTGTTGTATGTGTGAATTAAGCAGAGAGAGTAACCATGATTGCAGTCCCAACCCTGGTAATATGCACTCTATGTATCAAGCTGAAATGCCATACATACTGCAACTTCATTAAAACCACATGAAATTTTAATAACTACCAATAAAACAGAAGCTGCAGCTAGAGCAGCCTCGGTTACAGCGGCTGTGTTTATATGTTTATATGGGTTACCTGTCATTTCTAAACTAAGTGTGTGAGAATATTATATTGTATGAATACAAAGCAGGACAACATAGAAGTGTGATAAAAACATTCCCCCGAAACATAATCTGATCCTAGCTATATCAGCACCTTAAAAGCACTTGTTCACACCTTTACAAGCTGGAGACACGACTGCTCCTGTCAGCTGTCAAAATATGCCACGTACTCCTCATAGTAAGATATAAACCTCAGAGACGACAGCAGCCAGCCTGAAACAGACTATAATGTGTCAAAAAATATTAATTCTGTGTATTTTTTTACCTCATAGTGAGCTGCCAAGGTGGATTTGCTCCTCACTGATATATATATATTTTTTTTACTTTCTATTCTTATCAGGGCACGCATGAAAGTGTAGTCAGTGTAAGAGGTTATTTAGGTGGGCACTAAATGAGGCAGGTCATATATCATGTTCAATACTGTGTTCGATCAGAAGAGAAATCAGTGGACTTTTACTGGACTAAAATCTAAAAGCATGCACTGCAGGAGCAAGAAGTTTCTTATTTAGATAAAACCTTAGAACTGCCTGGTCACACTCACAAGGCCACAGATAAGAGACCCCTGTAGAGAGAAAACCATAAATAAGGCTACAGGAGAGTTATTCTCTTTGTCGTCTCTACAGCCAACAATTGAGAGACGACATGAGAAAGAAAATGGGAAAGATGTAAACTTACAGCAAACTGAAACTGTATATAAACTCTTCGGTATATTTAAAGGTGGACTCTGCAGAGTTTTCTCCAAAAATCCAATATATAACTATTCAGTTGTAATGCCGCTCGATCGTCACCTGCGGACCTCCATGGTTGGTCAATCTGTGCTCAGAGTCCCTCTCCTCAGTCTGTTTTTTGATGTTTCGGTTGACTCAGGATGTTTCTGAGTGTGGGTGTGGTTATCCCAGCCAATGCAGTGTGCAAAAGACTTTGGGACTCAATAAATATAAGCAGACCCCATTCAGATGGCGACAATGGTGGACACAGCGGCAAAGAAATGACAAGAAGGAAATTGAATTCAGACGAGCTGAAACACCAAGCCGGTAAAGCTTCATCTCACGGAATAACTGACTTATTGCTAAAGACCAAAAGCTTGGCTGCAAGGTATGTCGCAAAGTCAGCGCACTTGGGTGCTCAGACAGAGCAAGGACTTAGGATGTCAAGTGAGTGGAGTGGGTGTTTAATCTCTGCATTTGGGGATGACAAGGGGAAAAAAAACAAAATTCACTGCGGGAGAAAATCAAAGACCACAGAGTTTTAAGATCCCTCAAAAAAGCAGCGGAGTTTGAGAAGATGGCTTCAGACAATGAAATCAAAAAAACAAGTTCACCACATGCACAAGGCTGAGTATGACACAACCTGAAGAGTATTTAGGACAGCTTACAAAACTGGTAAGCACGGGCCTCCTTTTTTCTATATGCCCCATGATGTAATACTGCGTGAGTTAAATAGAGAGAGCGTGGGCAGAGTTTTTCACTTAAAAGTCCCCTATTAAGGCATTTTTCATCAAGTTATAATCGGTCCCAGAGGTCCAGTGATAGTAAAATTGAAGTTTATTGTCTAAAACACCAGTTCATTTGTGGATATCAGCAAGACTGTCCCTGCCCTTTTTTGAGCTCCACTAAGAACGGGCTGATTCTGCGCCTGTACCTTTAAATGATAATGAGCTGTGTGTAACCACGCCCCTCTCTGGAAAGGGCTGTGGAGTTCGCTTCGATACCATGCGCTAATGTTTACAGCCCGTGCAGCGTGATGGCTCGTAGAAGCGCTGTGGTTTAGGCCTACCAATAATGACCCAGAGTCTAACCCAGTGGGAAAGGCTTCTGAAGTCAAACTCTGCAGCTGCAAGAGGACATTTCTGAATGGTTGGTTACAAATATTATGTGTCTTTATATTTGTCTTTTTACCTTGTTAGTGTGGCATGTTACATTGCTAGGTGGGTTAGCTTCTCTGATGGCTACTTCTTCGCTGTCTCGTCGTTACTTGGAGCTCTTTTGGTGAATACCCGATAGTTTGAAAAGTGGAACGTTATAGTTATCGCTCGTGACTATCGTGGTTTGGCATCCCTCCATCCGTACTGTCTCCCACTTCGTGCAAAAAGACAAATGTAATGATAGTATAGGACAGACTGCTCTGCTCCATCTGTCTCCGTTTCCGTCTTCTAAGAGGCGATGCATATTACTGGTAGAAAACCACCCAAAAGTGGATTTTTCATAATAGGGGAGCTTTAAATAATACGTGTGCTTGAATCATTGACCGTTTTTCAACGGACATGAAAAAGCAAACAGTTGATTAAGTGTTTCATGGCTTTTGTGTGTGATGGAGTGGGAGTTTCCACACAGCTCTGTATAAGATTTCGGGACCTAAATGTGTGGCACTGCTTAAACCATCGCCTGGAATTGGCCGTTGGACATAACCATTTCAAGATTTTTTTTTTTTTTGAAAAGCTGCACACTCTATATCATGCCTCAGCTAAAAACCAGAGAGATTTATCTCACTGTGCACAGAGAGTTGGCCAGAATCTTCTTGTCATAGGGCGCATCCTGACTATCCACTGGGTAGCTTCAAGTGAAAGAACTGTATGAGCGGGTTGGGAGAGCTACAGAGTGCTCCAGGTGCACTTTTCCACTGCAGCTAATGATGTGAGCAGGGATTCAACAGAGAGAGCAAAATACAAGGGACTCCATGATGTTCTCACCTCTGTGTCCTTTGTTTTTAATCTTGGAGTCATGTATGATGCCCTCACAGAGCTCAGTGATCTGTCAAGGATGCTCTTTAAGAGAGACACGACACTGCCTGAAGCAGAGAAGCTGCTGGCTAGACAGATTTGAGTGTTTGAATCCAGGTTATCATCACCAGGTCCACACACAGAGGCTGTTTTTTAAGCTCAGAAAGAAAAGTCTTTCAAGGATGTATAGGTAATTCTTTTTCAGCATGGCAGAAAATATCAAATTTAGGATGACTCTGTCAACCTCCACATGTCAGCACATGAAGCTCCTCGCATGGAGGTGAGTCCTTAGCTGATAATTGAAATGATGGTTCTTCAGCCAAACAAATGGCCTGAGGATAAGCCGGACATACAGTATGGGGATGACAAGCTGAAAGTAGAGAGAAGAGGAAGCATCCAAGGATTTCGGGAATACAAGGAGCAAAGGGGATCCAGGACACCAGCAGGCCTGAAGCCCCTGCTTCAAGCTGTCAACACCATTGTTGTGTCTACCAGTGAATGTGACCGAGCCTCCAGCAGCATGACTGACAGTCTTTCTGCCAAAAGGGACTTGCTTACTAGAAGCAGACTTTCAAATCTGATTTTTATAAAATGCTACAGGCCACCACTGGAACATTTCAGTCCACACAGTAATGTAAGGTCATGGTTGACAAAGGGAAGAAGATCTGCTGATGAGAGGGCTCAGGAAGCACCAAACCAATCAAGCAGAGGTGAACCCAAGACCTGCTGGGGCTTTTTTGAAGTATACTGATATCTTCATTATAATGAAAGTCATCACTGTTGTCTTATTTCATAGATGCAGACTACTGTTTTTAAGATCAATGATTAATATCGGACAGTTTTAACATTATACTATATGTAGACACCCTGCCGATGTATTTCAATTATTCAAAGTAGGAAAAGTGGCACTTCTAAGTTCCTGATGGAATGACGTTTCCCCACATTCATCGCTCATCTGACTTCATTTTGTTTCTCTTTCAGCTGCTGTCATCTTCTATCCATATCTATCCTGGCTGTCTGTGCAAAGGAAGTGGAGTCAGCTTGTTTTTGTTGCCCTCCAGTAAACTCTTCAAGTTCAGACCTCATCACTTTTTATTTCACACATTTCTGTAAACAGTTCATGTAAGCTAATAGACAATTTGATATTCAACGTGTGGTAATAATAGACTTTATATACTATGGACAACTTGGTTCCGCCTAGTTTACGGATTTGAAGCCGAAAATCTCTTGGTATTTCTGCCTTTTTTCTCCACTTCCTGGATCCGCCACTTGTGCAGTAGCATTGTACGCATTCGGCATGTGCCGAGAGTCGCTGTGATGACGCTCGGCTCAAACAGCATGTCCCCTGGGTGAGCTTCGCAATCTTCATACACCCATAGGCTGTATCAAGTGTCAATCATAGAAAACATGGACCTCCCAATAACTTTAAAAAACGAGCTATACAGAAAAAAAGAGGACTTGAGCACAAACCAGTCTTACAGTAACTACATGTCAACATCGCAAGCAGGGGATGGGGTCATATTCTTAGGATTAAAAATATGGATTAGGATTGCTAGAGGAGGCGGGATTTATGATTAATACTGCAGCCCGTCACCAGGGTGTGCTGTTCTCAGGGTGGCTTTACCCAGCGAGGAGGCAGACGGTGTCCATTCAATATACAGTCTATGGTGGTAATTCTTTATTTAAAGGGGTATACATAAAACCGACATTACACAGTCATAATCATAACATGACACCTGTCATTAACATGAATGAGGCTTATAAGGTTGTCATAAAATGTCATTTGGTAAATTAACTCTTTGTCACTGATATGGTAGAAAATAAATCTAATAAAAATCAGTCATTTTCCTCCCATTTTTTTCCCAATATTTGTGACTCTATGTTTTAAATGGGTCCTTAAAGGGTTAAAATTTGGATTTTTAATGAAACATTTACTAGTTTTGAATAGAGTAGAAGTTAATTAAGAGATATATGAAAAAAAAATCTGGAAAAAATATAAATCCAATATGATTTTATTGCAGTCAATCTCAGTGTTTGTTTTTAGCCACTGAGCGTTAAGAAAGGATGTAAATCTAAGGGTCAATGAAATTTCTCTCCTGAACAAACTCCTCTCCCAGCAGGAATATCCATCAGTTGTTGACAAAGCACGATAAAAACATAATGAATAGAGCAAAAATTGCAGAAAATCCAGAGAGACCAAACTTTTCTGCTCCTTGGTTGAGTGCAGGTAAGATAAGAAATAATATTTCCTTTATTGATTCCCCACTGGGGGAAATTCTGTGGTTACAGCAGCTCAAAAGGGACATCCTGTCTCTGCTGCTGGAAACCTTCCTCCCTGTCCTTGGTTGGACAAGGCCTCACCTGTATCTTTCATGCTCGTCCTCGACAGGTCCTCTGTTCATCCATGAGCCATAAACTCCGGGTGGTCCAGAAGACCACACTACCTGCCCAGACATTAAGATAATGAACAGATTTTGCTGTTGGCTACTGGACAGGTAACAAAGTATTTCTAACTAGACTATGTTGTTATCATGAGATACAGTCTTTACTGTGCTCAAGCTAATTGTAGCTATTAGCATATCCACTTACCAAATACACTTCACCATTTGGACAAAAACACATCTGTGTGATCACAGACAACTCAGTACTACTTAGTAGCAGCGCATGCCCCCCATAAAAAAACAAACAAACAAAAAAACTGTTGTTCAGGACTGTGCGCAACATGCTGACTCATGCTTCCTACCTACTTGGCTACTGAAACAACTGTTGTTCTACTCTATATGCAACATTTTGTTGTCAATCATGAAACACTGAAATTGGGGACATTTCTGGGGACAGCCTTAGCTGGGGACAGGTCATCCAAAACGGGGACTGTCCCTGGAAATCTGGGAAATATAGTCACCTTAAGGTTAAGAGTATGTGTTTCTGGTCGTGCCAAGCCCAAGGGGAGGAGCTAAGTTAACATGGTTGTCAGCTTCACAAACAACTAACAATCCTGCACCTTTAAATTTTACTGTGCTCAGTTTTTGCCTTTCTTTCTAAGTTTGTCGTAGATGGTTTCAATCTGCTGTCAGTGATCTAAAAACAGATGTGATGGAATAAGTCCAACACTCCTTGCCTTATGATCTCTGTCAGTTAAACAGGATGCACAGTGTGAGCTCTTTCTTTGAACAGATTTAATCATTATATCAGCTGGAATCTACTGATCTCTCCACGGGTACATTAATCCATTGTAACAACTGCAATATAAACAGTAAGTGACAGTCTCAGCTCGGGGAGAAGAGCCTCTAATGCCATGTGTATTTATGTGTATGCATTGATGCGTTTGGAGAAAAGAGACCCTATATCTATAACAACAGCAGGGGGCCTCTCCCTTCCTCTCTATGAGCCTTTATAGTACCATAACAGGCAGTATCTTTCCTCATCAGCAGAATAACACATTTGTAGGTGGCATGTTTGATGTACATGAGCATATAAAATAATTCTTAGACGTAAATTCAATATTCCCTTAGAGTATGGAGCTGTAATGAACAGGCTTACAGGATTGGTCAATTTTAACAACATGAGATACACAACGAATATCTCCCTGGCCTTTAAAACATGTTTTTTTATCTTAATTATCATTATTATTATTTTTTGTAAAGTTATTCTCTTATTGCTTTTGTCCACTGCATATGAGGCTACATTTTCTGACAGACATTAGTGTGAACATAAAAGTGCAGATTACAGATTAATTTGGAGTTAACAAGCACATTTTAATGAGATATTTTCACTTACATTTGGGGTTATGCTGTTCCAGTTCTACACTTCTGATTTGTTGATGCTGCTTGCTATTATGTATTAATTAATGAACTCTTTTTCATTGGGTATTATGCCTTAAATGTCTGAGCCTTTAACTGCAGTTTGTGGTTTGTAAATATGTGGCAAATTAATGATGTCAAATTAGTTTGAAAAACTGAAAAAAAAAGATAGATTAAAAACAACCAGAAACATGGTCCTACTGCACAACTGTATAAAGATGTGTTAACTAAATAATTTGTAAACTAAACCAAGTGTGTGACAACGCCATGCTGCATAGGTGTAACGCAACTGTATCCAAGGCTAAATCAGATGTCTGAACACAGAATAAGACCATCTGGTGCTTCACACATCCCTGATGCCAGGATGTCAGAGCAGGAACGAAGCAAGGAGAAGATAAATGAATAATAAACACTGTGAAGACTTTAAAGATCGCTCTTTATTCAACACTGAATTTGATCCAACCCCAAGCATGACTGAGCAAAACGCTCTGCCCCGAGACACTCAGAGACATCATGTCTGAGCGTTTAATATACTTTCAATCCCTATTCAGTCTCTGAAGTTAAATTCAGAGGAACGTCTGAGACAGACAGGCTGAGAAAGACTATTGGACAACAAGCTCTCTCTGGAGGACCTCATCTTGGCACATCTGGAGGCTCTCAAACATTCATCAAGTATCACTCTAAGTAGCAGGGGGAAAAAAATCCCACAGAAGTATCCTATTTAACTACTCAATCACCCAAATGGAGACTGTTATTACCTGGAAGCTCCGCACATCACCAAGAGGCACAGAGTGTGATCTGCTCTCAGATGGTGGAGAGTTAGAGCTAATTGGCAGCAGGTGCTGGTGTGTTCAAGTCATATATACATGTGCATGTGAGTGTTTCATGCACTCAGAAAGAGTGGCGCATCATTCAGCAGCATGTTACAAGCGAACCAGACGGCTGCAGCTCACCGCAGATTTGGAAACATCTGGTGCTCATGTGACGTTCTGTCATCAGCCTCAGCGTGGTGCCAGCTTTTACAATTTCAACCGCAATTCAGATTTAGTAATCAGTGCGCTCCATTCTTTACTGCACTGCAACGATCTGTTCTCCTTTTTTACATTAGCTGATATTTCTGCGCCCGAACACATCCTTGTCTCTGAGAATTCATCATGCGTCAATACAGCCATGTTACAGCCACTCATCTCCAATGTGAGTCTGCAGCACAGCTGTTTAATACTGAACAATGCTTTGAACTTTTAATAGTGGGTTATTCTCTATCACAGTCAACCATGATGACAGCCTGGCATTAATATTCACAATTTACCAATTATCTCTCTGACCTGTCTTCTGGCCCACATTCACAGTAACACACAAGCCTCTTGTTTTGAGGTCAGGTTAAATTGTGTCGGTCACTGCCTGCCTCAAAGATGAAAAAAAAAAAAAATCCCCTTTTTCTCTCTTATTCCCTTTGTTGTGTCCTCTTCTATTTTATGTACCCCATCCCTGCAGTTCTCCTGATATATACATAAAAGAAAAATGAGCCTGTCTACAAGTTGACACTGTGCATTTAAAGAGCAGCAAGCAACAATGCATGGTGATGTCCAAATTAAAACATCAAAACTGAGCATCCAATTAGTCTTAAATGGTAGCTCGGAGCAAACCCATAAAAACAAATCAAGGTCCTAATAAAGTCCTTAAACTAATGTGGATAGGATTACTTGTTCTCATTTGGGTAACTCACTAATTTCATGTAATTGATTCCAGCAGTGACATGCAGTACTCACCAATTTACTGCTCTGATTTATTTTGAAGAGATCTAAATGCTTTTGTCTTCAATTACAATTTCAATGAAGTCTCTCTGTGTAAACTAACACAAAACTTTAAATTCAGGACTAAACAGGGCCTTTAAATGTAAACCATCTGTTATGTATTGTAAAAGATGATGTGTTGAACAGGACAGAATTTCACTGTTGTGAATGATAATGTAATCATATAAGAAGGCAGCTTGAATAGACTTGGGTATCTGAGTTAACACCATGATGAGTCAAATCCTGTTTAAAGTGAATCTCTGAGGGCCTTTGCACGGTTTTTGTAACTGCTCAACCTGCACAAAAAGCCCAAAAGAGGCTTTCTTTTTTAAAGAGCATATGTTGAAGGTTTAAATGTAGCCTAGACTGTGCTGCAGAGCGAATCATGTCTCTGTTGTTTGTATGCACTCAAATGAGACATTACTCATTAAGCTGGTACAAAAGAATAAGAGGTTATTTTTGTTTTAATGTCTGCTTAGTTGGTGGTAGTGCCAGTGTATTTAAAAGCATTGTCACATTCAAACTCAAAGTCTGGATGACCTACACATATGTGTCCAGGAAGTCTGTTGATGTTACTTTGGTACTGGTATTTTTACAATAATCTGTTTTTTAACAGTCTGGGTCTGGTTTAGTGTTTTGTTTTTTGTTACAAGTTTCATGAATCAAGCCCACAGCTCGGTGAGTGGTTAGTGAGTGATTTTGATTTTGAATATCATGAGTGCAGTTTGCTTTGTGGATTAGACCCTGGGATGGAGGAGATAACAAAGGGCAAATGATGTGCAGCTCTAGTCTACTGCCATCATCCAGTCTGTCTTCTACAGATCCATCACTGTTCGGTTTGGGTCTGCCACCAAACAGGACAGGAACAGACTGCTGCCGACTTTCAGGACTGAAGAGAGGACTGACCTGCCCTCCATCCGGGACTAGTGCTGCAGTCCGGTTGTACTCGGAAGTCGTAATTTTCAAGCTCTGAGTCGGAAATTCATCTGGAATGCCCCCCTGAAGTCAGATTTCCGACTCGGAAAGTGGGACGATCCTCACCAACCCCGACTTGACGACAACTTCATACTCTAAGACAGCTGCGCCGTGCACTGACAGTAAAGGGTAACAGTGAAAGCTCTCGTAATGTATTATTTATTAGCACTTCTGTTTTGTTTTTATGAAATTAGATAAGTGGTATGTGTTTTACTGCCCAACGTCTAACTGTGAACACGGTGCTTTGGTGTTTGTAAGAGTATAATACTGTTTTATGCGTTGTTTACAACTGGTATAGCCAACAACAACTTACAACAGCTGACAACTGCAAACAACAGCCTATGACCGCTAACAACAAGTGTCAACGGCTAACGACGGCTAATGATTGTAAATTACAGCTAACAACAATTAATTGTAGGCGTCCATCTTAGTTTTCCAACTTGTTAACTGTAACACTGTCAACTTGGGTGTAGCGTCATTCCCAGCTCTGACATCCAACTTCAGAGGTAACTGGCATGCAGTTTAACACCTGTCCAGGGTCGGGAAACATCACTCCTTATCACTGCATTACTGCCTTGTGTATATATAAGTCAAATATGTACATACTTTGTAATTTTTGTAATATTAATATATATTTCATGTTTAATGTTTGTACCTAGAGGGCAAAGTCAACCCGTGTCAAATTCCTTGTATGTGTACACATACTTGTCCAATAAAGCTGATTTTGATTCTCAATGTGAGCATCTGCAATGTTTTTTTTTAATTATTATTATTATTATTATTATTAAATCCAAAATTTTAAGCACTGTATCTTTAAATCACCAAGGTTTTACTGAATCTCCTGTACATTTCATTTTCAATCTCATCAATAATCTCCATACAGTACTTTTCAAATGTTTGTAGTTTAATCTTCCTATTGTTACTATGAATAAAAATGCAGTTCCTCTGTATATGTCATAAATCTTTGTTTTGATTCTCCTGTTCTCTGAAATCGAAGTTCAGTTTTTAAGTTTTCTAATGTCAGCTTTGACATGAGGTCAATATTGATCACAACCTTAATTGATCAAATTACACGTTGTAAGATATGCGGCCATATGCCCTCTCCGGGTATCGACTGTTTATGCTAAACAAACCAGCAAACAGATTAAGTGGACCTTATCGAATGCTGTTTTGACTTTATGTTTCCTCAGACCAACCCTTGGTCTTGAAAAAAAAAGCTCTATCTAATTTTTTTCTGATGTACAGAAAATACTCTTACAGCATACAACATATGTCCTGTACACACTCTCACATGGACTTAAAATACAAAAAAAAAGACCCTGCTTTTCCACCAGAGACATAGGCCACTTGGGTCACTTCCTTTACCCAGAAGCCTTTGGGAAAGGTCATGCAGTCAAATACTAATACCTTTAGTTCGGTCTCAGAGGAAGAGCAACGTTTTGAGAAATGGCTAAGTCAGACTCTCCAAAGGTCAACCACTTTAGAAGGGGAGTAACAGAGCATGAGGTCGGACAACAAATATGCCAAATAGATGCTCCCCCAAGGTTACGTATTCACTATCTGTGAGAGAAGCGTCTGTGCCTTTCAACAAGGATGATGCTCAGAGCTGTTCTCTTTTTTCTCTGCCTCATATGGCTCCCTTAACCAAGACAAGAAAGCATCCATTTTTTCAAATTTGTTTTCTTGATTCCTTCTGCTTCCTTTCTTTGCCTCCAGCTCTAGACATGACAGAGTGGAGGAAATGAAGAGAATAAGAGATATCTCAACCAGCTTGTTGTGATAAATGGAACAGGGATAGAGATGACATGGAAACATATCACAAAAGCACTCAGGAGATTTGACCCAAGTCTATTTTCTTTTAGTTTTATTTTCCCTCTACAGAAACTGCACTGGGGCCGATTCGGTTTGGGTTTAGCATGAATTACCACGGCTTAGATCCTGTTAGTGCCGATAAAGCCCCAAAATGTCCCTGTTGTATCCTTATCCTCCCTATGAATATTCAGCAACTTGCTCTCATCCTCCTATTGTTTTCTCATTTGTACTGGTATCTGACAGCGCTGGTGATAATGTGCTGGAGGAAGATGTGGCAAAGGGAAGTGGCGTTGATATATGATCAGATAGGGGCCTCTGCGACATGCTTCAATGGAGTCAAAGGAGTCTCATCTCAGAGCTCCATCAGAACGTGGTTGAAATTCATTAAAGTTAAAACGGCTTTGATTTATTATCTTAGAAATGATTAGGTCACAGAGATTTGTTGTCTTGAGCAATATCCGGCTTCTACTATTTAAACTAGCAGATTTTAATATGAAAGTCACTCAAGTGGCCTTTATTTTTCCACCAGTGCTTATTTAGTTAAGGATTTAGAAAGTCAACAGTGTGGATGTCCGAAACATTCCCACATTCCTAACGGGAGCGTTAGACTAAACTGTATATCTCAGAGTGAGGGATAAGTTGCAGCAGCAACAATCGAAATCACTGTGAGTGTGTGTGTGTGTGTGTGTGTGCGTGTGTGTGCGTGGGGTCACAGAAACGGAACTTCAGTGCATGTGCGTGTCCCCCCTGTGAGCGTGAGTGTGTAAAATCACTGAAGCAGGCGATGGGAGAATAACCATGTTAGTGTGAGTGAGCAGAAAGGCTACATCTGTCACTCTGTATTTTCTCACATGCATTCTGACAAGGCCCACGAGCCTGCCACGATAAGCCAGCAAGCTCTGCTGCCTGTACACACACACCTACACACACACACACATGCACGCACATGAGTTCCGCTCAAAGTCATAAGGGTAAAAGTGCAACGGTGGGTTCGGACTCTTAAGTATACATTTTACTCTGTGTGTGTGTGTGTGTGTGTGTGTGTGTTTGTATATGTGTCATGATAGATCCCAGGAGAAAGTATTTTACTGCATTTTTTCATGCCTGTCTGTTTTAACAGTAAGTGCATGTGCCCTCCACCCAAGCAAGCGTATAAAATGACACTTAAGCACTTCCTCTGCCAGCTCTGGTGCTATCACTCTTTTCCTCACCCCTCATCCCTCATCCCCTCCCCTCTCCTCACCCTCCGTGCCCCCATAGCCACCAGCCATATGCTCAGCCCTACAGCTAGGCCTTATGCCAGACTGGAATATGTGTCTGAAAACTGTGTAACAGTGTAAAGAGAGTAGATGACATACTGAGGGGGAGGGAGCTGTGGGGGATGATGAACTGAGGGTCAGTTTTGGAGGTGGATCCAATCCAGATCAGTTTTATCTGTTGGACTGAACCCCCTTTTTCTGTTCTGCTTTATTTTACTTGAAATGAATGATATAAACTGCATTTGTTTTCATTGGTGAGTTGACCTCATTTGCAACCTTCTTGCAAGCGTCTGCAGAAACTGTTGTCATCTAAGTCCATTATGTGGAGATGACATGGTGAATTCACTTTGTAAATAGGAAAAAAAAAAGTAGGCCCTCCTAATGCCATTTTTTATTTTGTCATTTCTTTTCAAGGTTGTTTTTTTTTTTATTTCTTCGGTGAGAAGTATTTGAAACGTAACACACAGCATCTTTTGTTATACAGCAGACGTTCCCATCAATAATAACATAAGAAGTCTTGAAAGTTCCTTTTTATAAAATTACTTTTTACTTTGCTTGTGGGAAAAAAAAAAGAAAAAAGTTTAGGGTCATAAAGATTAAATCAAGTTTTGAAAACTATGCCTTTTGATCAAACTTTTAAGCACACACTGGATAGACTAGAGGTCCTGCAGGGTCATCACTTGCAAGACTTTGACAGACTTCCCCACAGAAATTGACAACTTTTTAGCAGATACAATCACAAACTACAACAACAACAACAACAACAACAACAACAATAATAATAATAATAGTAATAATAATAATAATAATAATGTTAATAATAAAAATAAGAAGAAAAAGAAAGAGAAGAGGAATTGTACTTTTCAAACAAATAATTATAATTGCAAATTCCTGGCAAGTGTCCTGGAGCTTGCTAGTCAACCATTTAACCATCTCTCTGAGCTGAGCTTGAGTCACTATTTGACCTGTTTGAAGAACAGGACTAGAGACCTGTTTAAAATGAAACATTTGTTTTCATAATGATGCCCAGAAAGTAAGAAAACAAGATCTGATTACATCAATGCATGTTTTGTTGCTCAAGAAATGACCTCTGAGTCATCATATTAGACGTAAAATTGTTGCACTAGCTGAGTTCTACCAATGAAAAACCAGGATATCGAGTATTTCTAAATTTTTTATGTACCGTTGCTGTAAGTTTCTGTGAGTAACATTCAGATTATGTCACTTCTGGTGCTCTCTGTGGACTAAGTAGTACCTCATGTCACTTGCTATTATTTTAACCAATGTCAGCACCAAGCTGAGGTTAACAAAAAAGGAAAAAAATCCTGTTTGTGTCTTTCTTGCATATTGGATATTGACTCCTGGGTGAGAGGCGCATGTGAGTGGGAGGAGATGGCTGTGTGAAAGAACATATGTTAGAAAAATGTGGCATCTGCTCAAAACTTTAAGGAGAGGTAGAGGCATGTCAAGGTGTGTGAATCTGTTGACAGCAATCCAGGGAGTTCCTGAGGCAAACCTGTGTGTATTGCAATGGTTTGCAAGTGTATGTGTTTATCCTCCATGTGTGGGTACTAAATATAGTCTGCATGTATGGAGAAGTAAGAGTAAGCACAAAGAGCCTGATGATCGACAATGAAGATCTTGCAAAAGAAAAAACACAATTGTGAGACCAGACTTATTTAGGCTTTTTATCAGATGCAGTCGACTTTGGAAAAAGTTAAAGCTGGTTATGAAACATACTAAAATTAAATGTGAGGCCTCTCCAAGGACGAGCATGTGAATGAGAGAAAACTGTTGCTTGACAGGAGTTAACACAGCAGTCTTTTGTACCTTTATTTCACAATGCTCCAAATGTTTTCAATAGGTGACAGTTCAGGACTGCAGGCAGGCCCGCTTAGCAGCTGGACTCGTCTACTACAGAGCCACGCTGTTGTACTGCATGCAGAAGGTGGATGGCAGTGAGCCGTTGAAACATGGTGCGCCATGAAAAATGCACTGTCTGGGTGGCAGCAAATGCAGCTCCAGAACCTGCTGTTTAGCATTAATGTTTCCTTCCCAGATGTGTATTTACCTATGCCATGTGCACTCATGCAACCCAATATCATCAGGGATGCTTGTTTTTTAACTCTGGACTGATTGCAAGGTTGTCCCTCTCTTTCTACAGTGGAGGACATGTTGTCCATGATCTCCTAAAGACATGTTCATTTTGAGTCATTGCATCATCAGGAACATTTCCATTTTAGTCCAGAGGCTCATGGCACAGAGACATCACCAACATTTCTTGGTCATGTTTTTTCAATGTTCCTTCTTTTCGTTGACTTTTTGGGCCTACATTTGTAGATGCAGTAATAAACTTGGACATGGTTTTTAAAAGGTTTATTTTTAAACCATGTAGCTATTTCCACTACTGAGTCATATCTGTTTTTAATACAGAGCAACCTGTGGCCCTGACCCATCGTAAATTAACATAGTTGTACATCATCAAAAAAATATATAAATAAATTTAAAAAAGACGTATTTAAAAAGTGTACAATATACAAAAGAGGATAAGGGCCACAAAAAATAATGTCAAAATTTCGACATTTTGTAATCTTGAAATTTCGACTTTGATCTCAAAATGTTAATTTTTATTTCATCTTTACTGACACAATTTTGATTTTTTTTAATTGAAATGTTGACATTAATCTGCTTTCTATTATTAATTATCTTTCATAACAATGAGCAGTTTTTATATTATTATTATTATTTTTTATTATTATTGTTATATTTACTGGTAACCAAAGTTTGAAATAAGTTTGTCCCTTGTGATAAAGGGAGTGGCTGTGCATGTTAACCATACAACTTCCCATGGTTTGCATGTGGTAACTCTCAGTTAGTTCTTTCTCCAGCAGTATATTTTGCATACATTTACATACATGTGACTTTTCTATGTTATTTTTTCACCACAATCAGCTGAAGCAGAAGTTAGTCAAACATGTAAATACCAATGCAGACTTGCACAGTCTCTAACTAGGCCTCAGAGAGACTGTGATCTCAACAAAAAGTGCTCCACTGGCACTTTCCCCAACCAACTCCCCTCCTTTATCAGCTAGATAGAACAGAGAGCATAAGATGTTTCATCATGTCCTCACAGTTCTCAACCTAGACTTCTAATCCAGCACAGCAGTACTACACACCCACAGTGACACCTTTCTCTCTGATGCACAGAGGAGGAACACCACTTTCTGCAGGAACCACTTGTTCTGCTCAGCTCGTTTGTGAAGGAGACTTCGCTGGCAAATTACTCGCATCAAGCCGCAATGACACGACTCTGGAAACTACAAGGAAAGAGGAGAGAGAGGTGGAGGTTGCCTCACAGGGGAGAAGCAGACAACTTCTGATGCTACCTCAAGTTGCCAATTAAATCTGAAACTGCTGGGAATGTAACCAAAAAGAGGATGACAATGAGGATAATGATGGTGATGATGAAGATGATGATGAGGGTGTTGGATGGGTGATGTTACCCCTTTTCAGGGAATATGAGGGGGAGGTGAGCAGAGAGACTCAGTAAGGAGAATCAGCATGCAAAGAAAAAAAGGTTAGCTTCAGAGTGACAGGGAAACAGAAGTATTAGATCTTTTCTCCCCGACATCTGCCTCAAAAGATCCTTGCCTTTTAAGTGGTTTCCTTCTCATACCCACTCCTGTCATGAGCAATAATACTTGACTCCATTCAGCCAGGCAGGGTGAAGTAAAAGCAGCTAGCTACCACAGCTACAATCTGTCAGACAGACTTCTCCTTACTCTGCTGCTACCTATTAAAGGCTCATGACAAATTAACACAGTCATACGTTTCACAATGACATTTAACATTATAATACACACACATGAAGGCTTGAAATAGTGTTGTGTTGTTCGCGAACGATTCGTTCAAAAGAACCAAATCTTTAAAGTGAACGTACTGAACTGAATCACTTCTTCAAGTGATTAGTTCTTTTCTCAATTCAGTTGAGCTGTCAGCAGCACAGCTGCTATAACATACAGCATTGCAAGGCGAGAAGCTGGCGAACAAGGGACTGTATGCACCGACGCCTGAATCACTTGGTAAAAGAACTACACTCTCGGAAATCATTTTGTTGGACAAAACTACCTTTTTTTTTTTATTATTTTACTGCTAAATTGCCACCACAACAACTTGCATACAATAGGACACAGCATGTAACAAGTAGCGCATAAAACCTTCAGCATCCTACCATTGTAGCAGTTTGCGAGAAAACGGTGCATGTTCAGTGTGAATTCTTTTAAACGTTCAGTGAACAAATCACTCACTGAGGCCATTTTACTGTGCGGACCTGTTAAATAGCATACCATAGGACAGTACACTTAAAACATCATGATTTATAAACAAGTTTTTTACAAACCTGTTTGTCAAAGCAGCACAGCCAAACACTCTGGTCTCCCGGTCCCAGAAGCTTTGAATTGAACTGAATCCTGAAACATTCAGCTGTGTATCAGTTCAAGAAGTCGGAGTCGCAGGCTTCTTCCACCAAGCGCTGAACGATTCGGTGAATAAATCCTTTGAATGAATCTTTTCGGTGAACTGATTCTAGTGATTCAGTACATCTAAAAGAACTGCCATGCCCATCACTAGCTTGAAATCACACCACTTCAACTCACTTTGTTCTTTCCGTGTTTATTTTCTGTTTCTCTCATGCTAAAGTAAAAAAAAAAAATTTTAAATAAAAACATACTGATAATCAATCAAATCAGACATTATTTATGAAGCACTTTCCATACAACAACAGTAAAACACAAAGTGCTCTACATGTAAACAAACAAGGGAATTAATTCAAAGCATCGGCCTTAAGCCTACTTTTCAAAATATAAAGACTCTGGGCCAACCTTAGGTCTTCAGCTGTCATAATAAAAAGCTGCCTCTCTTTGTTCATTCAATTAACATCTGCTGAAATCAGTAAATCTCATAAATTAAGACTTGAAAATGGGTGTAATGTGGTCTCTTTTTCAGCAAAGTCATGTCATTGAGCTTTGCTGTGTTTTCACGTGTTTTTCATTATCAACTGCATTTTTGATCTTTCTACCATACTCCCAAACTGTTTTAGTTGCACTCAAAGAAAGAGAAGAAGGATTAAAACGGGTAAAAATGAAAAAAAAGAAAGAAAGAAAAAAAAACCGCACAGGCTTCATAACATCAGTCAGATTTATGACTTTGAAGCCACATGCAGCTGTAGACCGAAAACAACCCACAAGTAAAAACAACCAGGAGCAATGTCTTTACAGCTTTAATTACCCAAAGATTAACTGAAGAAAATATCAGACGCCAAACTCCAGGCTATGGATCCAAGTTTTTCCAAGTTCTCAACTTTGTGGCGTAGGTAAGCAACCCTTTTTAAGAAATACTGTGTGTGGAGATCATGGGCTCTATTTTGGTGCTTCGCCGAAGACGTGCCGCAAGCGCAGCGTCAATCAGATCCGCCGCGCTGACAAGGCGTTCCCAAGCACATTTTGGTATTTTGGTGAGCCGCGAAGCCCGGCGTAAGTATCCCCCCTCCCTAACTCAGCTCCTCCCGGCAGCATAAATCATAGACGGGGAGGAGAGAGGCCGTATGGGAGGTTTAACACAACCGAGACCTGTTTTCACCAATCACATAAGCTCCTCTCCTTGCCTTTAAATCCGCCACCGGCGAGGCGTAATACTATTTTCATGAAGTAGTCAAAGAGATCAAGAGATGTCTGAAGACAGTTATGCCACACGATGGCGACAGAGGGCAGCTGCTCAACAAGTGTCCTCCACACTCTCTCATCTGAGCACAGATGGATTTGGTGTGCGTAATGTTGGACCCACTGGTAAGACAAACACCCTTTTCCACAAAAAAGACACTCACATAAAGTTGCATATATTCAAACCTCACGTGACAAAGGTGGGTTTAGCGCACAGATCACAACATAAACTCCAAAAATGGCATTAAAATCGGAACCATCTGTGCGTAAATGACGCATCGCGCTCCGTGGCCTGGCTCTTTCTTTCATAGATGTTGGCATATAAAATAAATTTGGCCCACAAAACTGAATATTATAATATCCGTATGTCGGCTTAAAGTAGATCACGCATCTGAGCACTGAAACAAATCATCTGTTCAGCCGCAGCAGCTGCAGCAAGACGGACAGAGGACACAGAGACGTGTCCAGGTCGAGCTGTGCGAGAAATAAGAGGAAGAAAGAAAAGGAGGGAGACACATTACATATCTTGTTAACTTCATCATGTGTGTTTATTTACTAGATATTTAATTTAATTTGATGCAGTTTCAGCTGTATTGATTCGGTCAGGTTGTGTGCCCAAACGCGTGCCAAACGCGTGCCAAACGCGTGCCAAACGCGCTCATCAGATCAGATATAGATCAGAATATATCGATATAGATCTAAATGTATGTGCTGACTCAGATTAATAGTTGATGATGATTATTTATTGCACTGAAATCTGCCTGACACTGTGGAAACCTGCCGGTGAGGCATCGGTGACGTGTGTCGATACGCCGCCGGTCTACCAAAATACTACTAGACCAGCTGCGTTCCGCCTTGCGCTGAAAGCTGACCAGGTTTGAATCGGCGAGCTTTCAGCGCACGTTACACGCCGGTGGCGAGCACGAAAATGTCACTGCGCCAGCTGATTCTGTCAACACATCCCCCTCCCACGCCACCACGCCCAGCTTGGCGGATCTCGGCTCGCCTCCGTGCGACTCAGTCCACGAAAATACCAAACTCGCCTTACACCGGGCTCCGCCAGACAAAAATACAACTGCGCAGGGCTCGCCGCCCTCCGCCGCCTCACCGGCGCGAACGAAAATAGAGCCCCATGTCCTCATTTGAGCAGACATGTTGCTCAGCCTCAGGGGGACACTTTTTAAATGCATTTAATTTAAGTGTTTTCAGGAGATCAATATTTTGTTAAAATGAATTAAATAAACTCAACATGTCAGAATTACTCTCTAAAACCAGACCTCATTAAGTTTGTATGGAGATTTCTCCTTCATTAACTGCAGTGGATTTGAAACAGGATGCTCAGCTTTTTTAAATGAAAGTATCAACTGAGAGGGAAAACTTTTTTTTTTTTTTTTTTAGATAACTTTTGAATCATTTATGCAGTTTCAGATGCGATTTTTTTTTTTTTTTACCTGACCAAGCCTGAGTTAATTGTGCAGAGTGCCAAGGGGCAGCTCCAGCTCAGTGGCAGTCGATTGTCACTTAATTGGAAAGTTGGAGTTTAGGTCCAGCTGTCCACATGCCGCAGGTGTTTTTGGACGGGACTTTTTACCCCCAAACTGCCCCTGGTGGCTGCACCAGGGGAGTGTTCACTGGTTAAGTTTGTACCGATAGGCTGCCTGCTCTGTATGAATATGGTGTAAATGGGTGAATGTGGTCAGAAGACTGGAGAAAGATCGAGATAAATACATTCATGTAACCATTTCCCCTGTATTCTGACTTTGGGCATCTTCTATTGATATGTGTCACCCCTAGTAAGTGACACGTTTCCCTTTTCCCAGCATCATTGCCTGCCCCAACTCGCCCAAGGCCTGGAGATCAACAGAAGACATTGTAGACAGCTCAGCTTGCTTTGATTTCCTTTTATTGGTGTTGGTAACCAGTAGCAGAAGCAGGTTGCTAACCTCAAAGGAAGTAAATAAAATCAGGCTGTCATTAAGTAGGCACAAAATAAATTAACTCATCAGTACTAATTTAAAAAAAGGGTTATTAAATTTAAGAATTAAACAAATTAAATGCATAATTAAACTATCAATTACTTAAATGTTTTAATCATTCTAATTCATTCCAAAATCAATTTGGCTTTAAACAGTTTAACATTGTTACAGTTTTGATTTTTTTTAAATCATTCTAAATACTTAAAATAATTCATTTTTAACTCAAACCTAATATTTAATGTTTTGGTCGATTTAGATCAAATCTATCGCTCTATGATGGCTTCCAAGTTCTCAACAACAAAAGAAACAACTGTATTAGTTTTAACATATTTTAAGTGCTCGGGGCTTAGATTATCAATAAACTCAGACATTTCAACCTCTCAATTGCTAAATTAAAGTTATTTTATCTGTTAGTTTGATTTAAATTAAGATTTTCTCACCAATGGGGTCTACTGAATTGATGCCACCAAACACTCTCTCTGTAACAAAAGGGTGACACACCTGTCTCTGAGCCTCTTTCGTGCCTCTGCCTACCATCTCCCACTCTACCCGCACTTGCTGCACTTCACCTGCCCTGCTGTGACTCTCCAGTGGGAGGGACAAACCTCTGAAACATAAATCTAAACAGTCACTCAAATGCTAATAAAAATCTCTTAAGACTGTCTTGACAGTAAGGCAAACAACCAATCATCTTTTAGGATTTAAGACAGTCATGGCTTCCCCCCTGCTACCTCTGAGCCTGGCTTGTAACAAAGCAAACCCCCAGCTCTATAAAGACAACTGTGTAATTTAATGTGGTGATAATGGACTGAAACATTGATGTGACATCACCTAGCAGTTTCGGGGGATGTTTTTGAAGCCCAAAGATGGTGGTCTCAATGTTGGAAATGCTGTCCCGACCGCATTTTCAATCAGCTGAGAAACATAAGATCTGAGACTGGCTTTAATCCTCCTGTTTAACTCCTACAAGGCAATCACCTGTCTGTCAACTCAGCCACACTCCTCATTATGTAGATTTATGTGTTACTCTTAACCTTTATATTATCTGAACAAATGTGTAATGAAAACTGTCACCTGCCTTTACAGTGTGTATGAAAAAAACATGAACTAGGTACTGAAACCCTGATTTAAAACAGGGAATGAACATGTTGTAAAAACAGGCAGACTCAACTGAATAGAGGGGCCTTTGTTCTAAACTAAAGCATCGGGTTGATATTTCTGCACTTGAGGCTGCTGCTTGGTGATGATGATGCACTCAATTAAACAGTAGGACCTAAGTTGTTAAGTCGATAAGCTCTGGGTAGAGTAGGTCTGTCTTTTGGTGCTGGTGAACAGTGTTATTTACTTTCATGTGGAGGGATATATTGCAGAGCTTCCCATTCAAGTTCCTTATTCTCCACAAGGCTTTGCAGGTGAGGACTGAGGTGTTAACCTTTAAAACACAATTGTTGAATACTCCTATCAAGATGGCTTCTTCCTGATATGAGATGACAGTATAATTTGGTATCTGCTCATCTTCAAAAGCTTTAATTTTAACTACAGTAAATGCTTGAAAGATTCCCTTACATCAGAGCACTTATAAAGACACTTTGATCACAACCTCTTTAAAATCCTCTTTGTCGTGGCTTTTATCTTTTTGTCTTTTTATGTTTGTGGACTTCTGAGCAGACTCATTTATTTGTACTAGACATTCTCTGCCTGTATTCGACTTATTCAGAACAAAGTAGTCTCTTTTCTCTTTCTTAAAAGTGAAACTCTTCGTCAGTACTGTTGTCACTGATTGTTTTCTCCATTTTTTGATCACTTCTCTCATGTTCACCTATCGTGTTTATTTTTGTAATTGAACAGATAATGTACTTTTTCCTTTCTTTTTTATTCAAGACTTTCTCGAAGATGAGATGATTCACATAGCGGGTTCTAGCCTCATATGTACAAAAAACAAAATTATACTGACTAGGAGGATTAGCAGACTCCTTAGCTGCAGTTGTGGTTCATCATTACAAATAGGCGTCCCTCAGGTAATAGACAGTTAAAGTCACCATACTGGCTACTTTAAAGTTTGGAAGTAAAACAACATTAGAGAGTTCCAAGGGAACATGGAAATTTAGTTAAGAATTATATTAAACCGAGGGGAATACAACCAGCGTGCTCATCTGAAAACATATTTGTTATTATTCCATTCACAGCCAAAACAGATTGCAGTGACTGTGTTAAGACCACGCTATGATGATTATAAAGTACAATTTGGTTTTAAAACTCACTTTGCGTGTACGACATCAAAGCAGATGGATAATTTAGCATATGGAGTTGGAAAATAGGCCACTGGCTCTCCTCAGCAGACAGACGGATGACGCATGCACCTTACAGAGAAAAACTTAGATTCAACATAAGTTTTCACGCTGAGGGTATTTTCAGAGCCTTAGACGAGCTTCTATGACTGTCACATATTCGTGGCATCCTCTGTCTTTCCAACAAATATTTAGGAATTCAGACAGTCACTGCTCTAGTTTCACTTTGGTACTCATGCGACAGAGAGTGATGGCAAGTCAGTGTCTGGATGATCCTCTCTGTAATGTAACAGAGTTATTGGCCTCCAACACTTTGGTCACATTTTAATCAATTTGCTGGTAGAGATGGTTCAAAACCCCAGCAGCTCCTGAAGACCAACCTTATCGATACACCACGTGTCTCAGCTTATAACCTTCGTCAGGGTCAGGGGTTTGACCCCTTGGAGGCAGGTGAGATTGTGCTGGATTTGTCCACTCTATCTATCCAGAGATGGTTCGAACAGAACCTTTGGGTTGAGTAAAGCAATGATTGAGATTACAGAACAGGTGATTAACCAGCTGGTCAAAGGAGGGCACCATGAGTAACACAAAGGTCAAACTATTATTAAATATGATTTTACTGTAAGAAATTTAAAAAAAAATTGAGTCCTGCTGTTTAAGGGTCATATTTTTCCATTTTTTTTAAATTTGCGATAAAATATCTTCCAACATTTGGCTGCACCCCTTGACCATCCTCAGCCACTGAGAGGCCGTGATTGACAACATGGTCTACAGTAGTAGCCCTAATTTCATCAGGAATCCAACTATATACTCTGCCTCTTCTTCCTCACTCTGCTTCAGACAGCCCTCCTTATCTGTGAAAGCTGAGGTTCACCCAAGAGAAATTGTTTATTTTCAGAGAAATTTTCAGGAAAAGTGATAAAAAAAGATTTGTTTGACAGATTTGTTCAACATTTTTGTACATAATACCTCAAGCAATGAAATGAGGACTACTAGTTTTATAGGGAATGACTACTCAGCATTTAAAAGTATGGTTTATTTTGACTGTCATGACATAAGTGGATGATAATGTTATAAAAAAGCAGAGAATTGTATGAAAGCAATCAATGCATGTTTAAAAGCATTTGCAATTTGTTAAAATAAATGAGAAACTGCTACTATGATGTGCACAAATGATTAGATGTTGTGGAGGTTGAATTAACTGTTGTGCAAATGTTACTAGTGATTGATATAAGAAATGGACCAAAGCAACTGAGGAAAAACTGTAATATAAATGTGTAAACAAGTTTCTTTTGATTTTATGGTCAGACTCCACATTTTAAGGTACTATTAAAACAGACTGCTGTTTATTTTGGAAAGTTTGGCCCCACTGAGAGTAATAGCTTTAACCCAGAAGCTGGGTATGCTCTTGGGCACAGCTACCGTTTATTTGACAATTTGTAACCATGGCAACCTGTCCAAATCTCATGACTTTTATTTATTTATTTACAGCACAATTGGTGGTAGCAAAATGTAGTTTATTAATGAAACAAGCAAACATGTAGATGACATAGATAGATAGATAGATAGATAGATAGATAGATAGATAGATAGATAGATAGATAGATAGATAGATAGATAGATAGATAGATAGATAGATAGATAGATAGATAGATAGATAGATAGATAGTGTTTCTGCTTAAACTTGTGCAGAGCTTTATATTAACTCACACTGTGCATCCACCTCTCTGTTAACTCCACCTGAAAGTAAATCTGTTCTCTTCCCTGCAACAGCAAATCTTCAGTGTGCTGACGTGACCACAAGTTTCAGTCAACTTAACTTTGTACCATTTTCATATTTGACCCTGAAAAACTTTTTGATGAACACTTTTTTTTTCAGCACTGCATCTTCCAAGGCCGTCCTTCTTTTTTTTTTCCTTCAGATTTTGACAAAATCATTTTAGACAGAAGATTTATTTTTATGCTGTGTTCAAAAGTAAGTGTTTCACAACTTGAATAATTTATTGTAAGCCAAGCTTAACCCCCGATACATGCAACTGAAACACAAAAAATGTTTTCTAATGGATCAAAAAAGCTATGCATACAACAAGCACTTGGGAATGTTTGATGATTGTGTTACGCAGCATAAATCAGCTGACACTTGTCATAATCAGGGGTGTGTATCTCTTTGTTTTCTGGGTGATGTATAAATTAAAGCTGCTCTGTATTTAAGGTGAACCATGCTTTCCACAGACTGAAGGAATATCATCTTCTTTCTTTCTTCTTCTGTTTAATGGATACTTATGGATATTGTTTAATCCTCATCAATACCTCTGATCATGCTGGTTGGTGCAAAGTTATTGTTTAAATGATCTTTGAGGGTTGTAAGAACAGATACCTTGTGGGTGTGCATGTCTATTTTTATATGCATTCAAGAGCAAGCTTGATTGAGAGCATTGATAGTCTTGGTCTGGAGGTGTTGGGCTGAGTTGAAGCAGGTGTGTGAGGAGATAGCGATGTGGGTGTTATCATCCTCTGGCACTCCAAGTACCATACTGTACTGTGTCATGGTGAATGTTGGCAGGAGGAAAAAATAATCAAATCTCCAGCCTGCTGTCCCAATAAAGTCTCAATTTCACTGTACAAGCAAAAATATTGATATTGCCTGACGAGTGGGAGCACTGCTGTGCACCTCTGTATGTGCAAAGCAATACACAGTGTGAACTCTTGAGTCCATCTTGGTATTAAAAGTCAAGGAATAGGAACCTTTTCAGTGAAAGGAGACATTTTTGCAGATTCTGCTCCCCAAGAAGAACTGTCTGGAGCTATTTATGCTTTATTCTTACTAGGAAATGCTATAAACAGCCAGATAATTATCTCAACATTTGTGTGAATAAATATTTTTGTCATTAATGTATTTTAAGAACAATAGACGTACGTGGAGCTGTCTTTTGGGAAAAATAAATGCAGAAATAATAACACCTTTTTAATGGTGTTTTACTTTGCAGGACTATTTGAGCTGTTTTGCATCATGTTGTGAATAAAGGATATGATGCATGTACTAGTTGAAGACAATTTTAAACCTGCAAGTGGTTTAAAATGCTTCAGCTAAGCTCCTGACAAGATCACCCAAATGGTCCCATGTCACACCCATCCTTAGGTCTTTACACTGGCTACCAATTCAATTTAGAATCCAACTTAAATTACTTGTTCTTGTTTTCAGAGCTTTACATGGACAAGCTCCAGCTTATATCAGAGACCTGCTGAAGCCTTACAGCTCAAGCAGAACTCTAAGATCCTCTGACCAGGGTTTACTGGTTTCCCCCCGGGCCAGACTACGAACCAAAGGAGACTGTGCATTTGAGTTTTTTTCTTAGAAACTTTGAAACTCTCTCCCTCGAGAACTGAGGACTGTGGAGACTGTGGACACTTTAAAGAAGCGGTTGAAAACTCATTTGTTTGCACTTCCCTTTGTAAAACCAGGACCTTTGCTACTTGTGTGCTTTTTGTTGATGTTAATGTCTCTTTGACACACCATTTTTAATTTGGTGACTGTGAAGCACTTTGTGACAACTGTTCAAGAAAGGTGCTATACAAAAAAACTTTATTATTATTATTATTATTATTATTATTATTATTATTATTATTATTATTATTATTAAAGCTCCTGTGGGGTGCTTTCAGTTTGCGTCAGCTTTGGCGCCCCCTTTGGACAAAGTAGTCTTTGCTTATCTTACCCTCTTCATTTTTAGGAGTATCTTTTGACAAAAAAATCTCATTCTGCCAATTTATGAAAGCGGAATCTTTCATTTGTGGTGAATATTTTGTGTGGGGATTGTAATAACAGGGCTGTTCCTTCCTTGACACGTGCTGGAAGTGTAGAGCAGCAAATATAGACTTGGTGCGTATCTGTAGCAGAGCCGCACTTGATTGGAATGATTAGATGAATGGACACTGGAAACTGATTAGAATGGCAAACTATTTGCTATGTGATAAGTTGTTACAGATCCTGTATGTTTTAGCCTTAAGAGTAGACTAAACCACATGCAGCTTTTAAACCCTGATCTAAGAAATGCAACCTTTCAGAATTTGGACTGGGTTTTTGTTGGTCTGAAACACAGTTACTTCCCAGATCCTTAAGATAGCAATAAGATACTGTACCTTTGGGTCTTATTTTAGGACTATCACAACTATTGCTGTGAATTTTATTTGCCATTTTCAACAAAGTGGTGCTGGGTAAAAAAATGGTAAAATAAGACAAAAAAATAAAGCGGCCCCACAACAAGTGTCACACTAAGCGCTTTGGAGGACATTGTGTCCTCCACACTCTCTCAAATAGGCATAGAGGGATTTGATGTGTGAGGTTGGGCCCATGGGTAAGACAAACATCCTTTTCCACAAATAAAGACACTTACATCAAGTTGGGTATATTTAAAAACCATGTGACAAAGGTGAGTTGTGTGCACAGATCACAACATAAACAAATGCCATGCGTAACTGAATTGAAATCAGAACCACCTGTGTGCTCCATGGCCTGGCTTTTTCGTTTGCGTGTGGATTTAAGGATGTGGAAACTTTAGAGGAAGAATTTATTTTGAAAGAAATTGTCTTTCATTGTTTTGTTCACATCTTAAATGAATCACTTATTGGATCACTAAAATACATTCTCTGGTCGGGCTTACAGCAGGTAGGAGAGAGGATGTAGAGACATGTCCTTCCGGGAGATCCAGCGGGTGGAGTTCCAAATGTTGGACAGGGAGCTTGGGTCGATCAATGTTCAGCTCCAAGGTCAGGTGATGAAGGCTCGTTTCCAGTCCCTGGAGCTGGTGATGGAGGCACGTGGGTTTCAGGGTCCATATCTGATGTGAAGTTTTTAAGATCTTGAGGCATCCGTCATCGCTCCTGCTTCACTCACGTTGACCTGGCTTTTGACCTCTTGCCCTGTCTGCCTCCTTTTTGGGCACTCGTAGTTCCACCAGAGTCTCCAGTATTGACTTTGTTTTCTTACTTGTGTAGGCAGTCTTGACCAAGGTGGGATTCAGACTTTTTTTGTACTTTCTAGATGGTTTCTACTGTCCGCCATTGTTGCAAACTAACTTTGTTTTGGGCTCGCTCGTGCATTTTCGTGGAGCGTGCCTCACTAGAAATCAGCATGAGGGATTAGGACAGAGAGATCAAAAGTGGCTCTGATTGGTATTAATAGCTATTAATGGAAGCATGGACAAACACAGAGATATTGAGATGATCTCATATTACAGTAAAACCCTATAGCTATTGATAGGTATTGTGACCTTTTTTGTATGTATAACACAGAAAAAGAAATTTTTACCCTGATCCTGCCGACTGCAGCTGTAATGTCAGGTGTAGGAAAAGTCAAAAAGTATTTAAGAAAGGGAAAATCGGGGTCTGAAGGAGCAGAGTGGTCTGTCAGAGCACAAACAGATGGAGGTGAACCAGCACTTAAAGAAGGTCATGTAAAATTTGACCCAAAAAAAAAAGAGTTGAAAAGAGGTGGACCACGACCAGAACCCATGTGGGCATCCTTGACCTACTGGCCTGAGAGGAAATGCTGGAAATGAAAAAAGAGTGAAGAGGGGGAGCAGATGTGATGCTCTGGAAACGGGGCCCCATCTGAAACGTGAACAAGCTGCAGGCACAATGCCTCAGAGCAGGGTTTACGTCAGACTTCTCCCTTTTTTTTTTGACAAGATTCCTTCAGAATCATCTTGAATACAATGCATAAAAGGCTCGCTCTTTTTAGAAGCTCCTCACAAAAGGAGGCAGGAGCTGTTAGGAAAGGGAGCCAGAAATAAGCAGGGAGCTTATCCAAAAAAATGAAAGTATAAAGTAAGAAGGAGAAAGAAGAGAGAAAAACAATAAAAGGAGATGAAGAAGAAGAAGAAGGGGAAATGAAATGTGGAGTAGGAGAGATGACAGAGGAGACATCGAGAAGAGAGGGGACAAAAGCTTCGAAGACAGACGGAGTGGATATGAAAAAGAGGAGACAAAGAGAGCAGAGAGGTAACAGATGAATGGAAAGAGAGAAAAAAAAACAAGGAAGATCTGAAGGTGAACATTTGGTAAAACATAATTGTTATCACAACTTTTTACTTGCCCCTGCCTACCTCCATCAGCCTTACAGTCCCATTCGCACTCCCTGTGCACAAAGCCTTTCCTATTAGAGACCCCTTTAAAAAAAAGCCTTTAATCCCTACATGTCCCATCTTTAACTGTGAATGCATGAACGCAAACTGAGTTAGATGTTTCTATATCGTGTCTTTTTCTTCATCTCCTCCTGACAACTTAAAGCAGATTCATGGGGTCAGGAAAAGCAGGTTAGATCCTGTTCCTAAGAGCCTTCAATTGATACTTAAACTCTCAGAAGTCGAAGAGACAAAGTCGGATAAATATTTCATATCTAACACCCACCATCTAAATCCATCTCTCCACAAGAATCCTCGGCTGCTCTGATGAGAAGCAGGGAATTATGTATGTGCATTCCCACACATACCATCTTCATCTTTCTCTCTCCCACTTCCTCTATCCTTCACTCTGATCTATCTATCTATCTATCTATCTATCTATCTATCTATCTATCTATCTATCTATCTATCTATCTATCTATCTATCTATCTATCTATCTATCTATCTATCTATCTATCTATCACACATTCACAGAGAGATGTTCACACTTATTTTAACACCCTGCTCCTATGCCAACAGTCCATCGCGCATATGAAACTGCAAGTGTTTGTAATTGGTTGTCTAGCATCTGTCCGTGTAGATGCTTGTGAAGAGAAATGCAGCCTAATTGGCTGCTGTTATAAGAAGAGTTAGATAAAATTATCTCGGCAAGCATGGGGAGAAGGATCTTCAAACATGGCTGATATGAAGGCACTAAACAAACCAAGCCAACAGCAGCAGAGAATGAACTTGTCTGTAATTTCTAATTATTGACATGATATGTGTTTAGTAAAAACAGTTCAATGAGTTGAAATGAGTGTGACAGAGATGAGGTGCATGGAGCATTTTACACTTCATGTCGATTAGCTATTTAAGACAGATATAAGAGAAGACTTATGGAAAATGGCAGGCAGTAGTAATAAAAAGAAAAAGGTTATTGAGGTGTGCGATTACTGCACAATGTGAAGTCAACCAAGAAAGAAGTCATTTCACACCCAGAGAGACAGGTTTTTGATGCGTATGAATGTGAGAGACTGCAGGAAACTGTGTGTGTATGTGTGCGCGTGTGTGCGTGTGTGTCCTATCCACTGTAGTGTGTAGAAAAAAGCACCAGCTGAGTTGGCAACACAACCAAGAGTGACATCCTAACTTCCTACATCACCGCTCTCAAACTCCTCCTCTCCACTGACTCCGCTGACTCTACATCCCCTCAAAAGGGCTCTCCAAGCATTTTCACTATTATTTAAAGTGGCAGGAAGATGACTACCTGAAAATGTAGACTTCAAATCCACTAAGAGGGGCACACAAATAGGTTTTTACAGACTGCAGTTTTATCTGACTTAATTGTTCAAAGAAGTGATGGATCAATGGATATTATTCTCTCTTTGAAAGTTTAGTCATTTTACTGCCGAGCTTTTCTGTGTAATAAAAAGCTCTACAAAGACAGAACAGAATCCATGAATAATTAAGTTTCATTTGAGTAAAACATGATGTGTCTTATTTTTATCAAATGCAAAAATATTCAGAAGCAAATGACATGAATAAAGAGGTTAAAGGCTTTTACATTAGCTGAATATTATATGGTACAGTGTGGAAGAGAAGGGAAAATACATATTGCCTCTTAATGAAGAAGCCCTATTCATGATCATGCATTTATTATGATATAACTTAAAGTGTGAGCTGCTGCTGATATGAGCCTGCTGGGTGTAAATCAAGAGATATTATTGGCCCACAGCTTGTCTGACTGACTTCTTGATTGTAGCTTTTTAAAAATTTAGGAGTCAGAGTGGGATCTTCAATATTGCAGGGGGGAGAAAAATGAATATCAAATATTCCATCCGCTGATATACGCTGTACTGTTATCCTGGACCTGCAATTTTGTTCTGCAGTTCACCCTGAGGAAGTAGCAGGGATGAATTATCACAAGACGGCTCATGGATGACATGAGTTCAGCTCTGAAAGATCAGAGGAGAGTCATTTGAACAAAGAACAACCAATTCCATTTCTAATTACTACATCTACAATAAAGCATTAAATGAATGATATAGAGCCAAGACAAAAACTTTGATAACTTAAAAAATAGCCTAATAATTTTATATGTGAAGCACTCTGAGCTTATACTAACAACCTGTCAAGTGAATGAAAGGAATAGGAATGATAACATCAATGTCATCAGATGGAGTCGAGCAGTTTTAAGATAAACATCATCAGTATAACAATGTTTATAATGGTAAGACCTTTATTGGTGGTTGCAGCAGTTGAGAGCAGGAGTTCAGTGTGCCAGTTCCCCCCCTGCAGTCTAAGCCAAGCATGATAACTCATCCAACCCAGAGACATCTCCAACTAGAGGAAAGTTAGAAGCCGACTTCAAAAAGAAAAGACGGTGTCTGCCTCTCAGACATGTCCACACGGAAACAAAAACAATACATTGCTGGTTTGTTTTGAAAAAAAAAATCTATAAAGAGGGAATAATTTCAGGAAATTTTCACATTTTGAAAACAATTTAGTGCGCAAGCCAAGCCAATAAGTATCACTGTAACGCTGCCCCCAAAGTTCACCAAAAGACAGAGGATGAGTATAAAGCGTGCGTAAAAAGGTGTTTTGGCTGGACTCATGCAGGCACCTTAAGAGAGTCACGCTGTGTGTGACATTGTCGTTTTAAGAGAGATGTGGCATCCACACAGAGACAAAATAGTAGTCAAATAGGATTAAACACTGATACAACAACAAAACATTTGTGTTTATTCCTGAATTTATTTCCCTTTGGATGGGGTCAAAGATTGGGAGATAATTTTGATGAAGCGAAGTCCGACTACAGGTGGACAGTAAATACTGTACTTAAGTACACTGTATCTGTACTGTACTTGAGTTCAGTCACGACCACTCCAGTCAAAATTAATCATTTATTACAAGCAAACATTTTTACATTGGCAGTATGGCTCTGTTGTGAGAGTTCCCTCCCCCTCCATGCGCTTGCATGGAATGCCACGGCTATATGAGGAGAGAGCTCCTCCCCTCCCTTTCATGTGCATACATGGCAGAGGCAGAGAAAGCAGCAGTAAACAAATACAATTAAGATAAATACATTAAAATCCCCCCAACAGAACAGAGCAAGCATCAGTGATAATACATATGACACTGGTAAAATTAGACACAAAATAAACAGGTGGAGGTGGGTTGCAGAGTGGTTGCAGCAGGCAGAGTAGGCAGGAGAAGCAGTTTAAATAGGGCGTCATTTCGACAGAAGCCAATAGGATGTGTAGAGGGCGATCACCTGAGCTGTCAGCTGACTGAGAGCTGGCGTAAGATCAGCTGACTGTAGCCTTTAGCTTGACTCCGTATCCTGCCTGAACTACTGCTATGCTTCATTTGAGTACTTGACTCTACATTTCTATGCATGTTCTTGACTTAAGTTTTTTTCAGAAGCCCAAATAGTTCTGTGCGTGGTTAGGTGGAGCTGTGGTGCATTGTGCCTACTTTGTCCAGCACAGTAGATGGCGATGTGCACTTAAATGTTGTATCGCAATCCACCGATAAATGTAGGAAAGAAGATCATCGCTTTAACGAGGAAGCTGTTAACCTTTGCTCGCAGTAATGATGGCGGTGGCAGAGGTGGATGACGATTCTCCCCCTGTGCATCTATGGCTATCTTCATCCCACATTTGAGGGATTTTGAAGTAAAGAGAGACTCATATCACTATTTGCTGTGTTTGCAGTGCACAAATATCATCACAGCCTACAAAAACTCACCGTCCAACCTCAGAGGGCGTATTTTAGTGTGTAGCTAAACAACAGTTTTATTCCGGATTAATAGTTGATACCAAGCTGGCAGTGCTTGTAGTGACTTAACTGATATTTTCCTTGTCATCTGGTATTTGTTGCTCATTGTTGTTATTCCTATTATTTTGGAGCTGGAAATCTGTAAATCTTTAGCATGCCCCTTAAAAATTGTATGTTTTCTGAATAAACTCAATGTGGCAGAATATGCACCCGTATATTCTTGACTGCACACATGCGCATGTAGTATTTGACCAGAAGGATTGAAGCTTTGACTCAAACAATGAAGTACTTTGCCCACCACTGGGTCTGATAACCCTTCTTAAAGTACTATGAAGGTGTTGAGTGTGACATCAGATTAAATAGGTCATACATGTGTCCATACATACCAACTAGAGATGTCCCAGTCACCTTTTGGCCCAGATCCAACGTCAATATAAAGTCTCTGTCAAAACCAATTCTGGATCAACAATTGCCTTTGCTTGGATATTATCGAGATTGAGATTAGGACATCATCAGCACTGAATAGATAAATGGAGGACAGGACATCTGTAGAGGCATTATAAAAGAATAAGAGAAAAATACGAGACTTATTTGTGGTGATGAAGGACATGCTGGATAAGAGTATAGAGGCTGAACATCAAAGGATAGAAGCGCACTTCTGCTTTAGGATGAATTCATGTCTCATTAACCTTCCAGAAAGAACTAGGCAGAAATAACAAGGTGCAATGAAAGATTTAGTGAGCGTATTATCAGAGTTTGTAAGTTTCTTCAGATTCATGGGTAACAGACTATGAACTGTATCTGGAAGTCATGCTGGGACAAGGACTGCAGAAACAAACTGGTTCCAGATGAGCAGCCTGTCAGGAGGAAAGGAATCAAATGGCCCGGTCAAGCCACCTTCACCAATCAAGAGACTCGTTTGATGAAAAGATATATTTAGTTAGGAGGAAGTCTAGATGAATAAATGATACAGGAAAAAAAAAAAATGCGTTGACACATGGTCAATAAGGTGTCCTAACGTCAATAAAGATAAATGAAGTCCTCAGATAGGGAGATGTTATGCACATTCATCCTTCCATACACATGAAATCAGGGGCTCTGTCTGAGCTTGTCTTATGATATCACATACAGAAATCAGTGCCTTCTGGAGTATTTTAGGTTCAGCATCAAGCCCAAGCATTTGTAGGGGAAGACTTATTTTAGTTATTTAATTTCTGGGGTGCCAGCCAGGGTTTGTCCTGGCAAAAGTCAAGTTTTAAGTCATCTGTGTTTTTCCCACTTTAAATTAAACCAACACAAAGGGTGTAAAAGTATAAAACTTAACCTTACAATCATCAGAAGGAACACAAATACCCCAAAACCTTACAACTACACAGCTACTCAAAAAAACACAATAATCTCTGAAAGTTCAAAATAACAATAATAATAATAATAATAATAATAATGATAATAATAATAATAATAATAAGTTGTATTGAATGACAACTACACAGCCACTCACAAAAACACAATAATCTCTAAAATAAGTTCAAAATAACATTCTTCTAACATTCAGTACAGCTTGATATCATTTTCCATACAAAATGCAAATCAGTTCAGTTTTCGTAGAATGTTCAGTGTCTTTTGATCAAGAAGTTGGAGCCGACCTGTCAATCAAAAAAAAATTAAATAAAACAAAAATTTTAAAAAGTCAGTGGTTAGCCGGTCAGCCAGTGAACTTCCTGACTGTAGCCTTTAGCTTGACCTCCGAATCATTTTTTTTTTTATATTTAATACCTTTCTATTGACTCTCTTAATCATTAACATGACCCATTTTTACCCCCCTTCACAACAAAAATGAAAAATTGTAAACCTCAAAACCTCTATTCAAGAGTCAAACATTCCAACACTGACATCATTGTGACATCTTTGAAGGGATTAACATTCTTCACTCCAACTGAAACAACCTATTTTACACAGCCCTGATGTGACTATTTAGACTATGTACAGTTCTCCATCTCTTCATTTGTAAAGAGAAATGGAAACTAAAACTGGAGAATGCTGCCAAGCAAATAACAGAGAGCACGAGGGAGAAAAAATGCCACCATCCACATTGCTTTTGCGTTTTATGAATGAAATGTCCTATAACTCTGTCTATGAAATATACAGCACATGTACAGCAAACATACATTCAATTTGAGGGTGTTGAGTCACATCTAACTCCTTTACCACCCATTGAATCACTTCTCAATTGTAACAGAGCTGTGATGGAAAGTCCAAACAGCAAGGCTGTTGCAAGGGCCTCATTAACCAGATCTTGAAAAACCACCACACCCTCAATGATGATGCTAACATTAGTAACGTCATTGCCTGGTGTCTCTGTGTTGACATAAATTTCCCCCGTCATTTTCTTGACGGTCCTCAGTGCAGTGGCCTCAGTGATGTCCTTATTAAAGATAGAACATTTCTTGAAGCTTCAAAAAATTAAAAATTAAAGAATTAAAAAAAGTAAAAAAACAATAAAGAAATTATAGAATTTTAGAAACTATAGTTAAACTAAAAACTAGAAAAATTATAGAAACTATAGTTAAACTAAACTTGCATCATAGCAGATTACTCCAACCAAAGAATGCCTTCCCGTGCTGCCATTCATGGTCAATTTCTTAGAGAGGAAATAAACACATACAAAAAATTAATAATAATAAAAAAAAAAACCCAGACACAACAACTTCCAGATCAAATAAACTGGAGCCTTCAGGCTTTAAAAACTAATGATGGTATTAAAGTGGCCAAATCTCACTAATACTACGGTCGTGGTGCAGTTAACTCACAACATAACTGAACAGTCAGATGGCAAACCAATTCAAACAGCAGACTGAGGAAAACTGCAAAGTTGAATGTTTGAATGTAACATAATTAGCCCCCGCTCAAAAACAAATTTGAATGAAACATGGTGATAAAATATCATGAGCAAATAAGCTCACAGCACCTATTTAACGTTTATCTTATACGGTGTCTCCAAAGACATTAAATTATATTTAGCTGAGATTATGACAACATTTAATTATGAAATCCAGACTTTGAAATAGTGGTGTGGAGTACTGAAAGCCTTTGGATATGAGATAGTTGGCTCCCTCTACCACCAATGGAAAGTGCAATAATTAACACAGTTACTTTGTGACTCGCTTCATCTCAACATGACTTGAACAACTTCATGTACCTTCTCTTATCATGTAGTTTCCAACCTATATAGTTACACTTCTCTTTAAAACATGAGGCATCTGTTTTAAGTACACCCAAGATGCTTAAATAAATCCAAGAGTCATCCAGTTTTACATTAACAAACTCCTTTTTCTTTTTCCAAAAAAGACCTCTCATCTGACAAAAATCACCACACACCTCCCTCTGAGAGTAATTTCAGGAACCATGATCAAAAGTTAATATTCTGACTTTGTGTAAAAAAAAAAATTAGGACCCCTTAATCTCTGACAGTCCCTGGACTCCACTTTGAGAACAACTCTAATAAACTTGAAATCAGTGATAAGATAAATCACAGATTAGAGCCTGGCAATAACAATGAAAAAAAAGAAAAGAAAAGAAAAGGTTCAAAATCCAAAAGAGAGGGATGACTCAGAGCTCATTTTATCCATGGATATTTCTTACTCTCATCTTGCATACTTTGCTAGTATGGCCTTCTTTTGTATAGCTGTGTATGGTCAAGCTCACTTCACGGCCCATCTAAAACAGCTGACTGCGTGGAATGCACAGGGCTTAAGTGAAGTCACTGCTGACCCAACATCTTGTTTGAGTTGTAAAGTCTTTTGTTTTCGCTGCTTTATCCACATCTTTAAGTTCAGTTCTGCTGTGTGAATTGCAACAGGCCTGTCTGCAGGCACACTCAGCTTTTTAAAGAGAAGGAGATAAGACACTGATTAATTTGATTCATGTGACACCCATGAATAATTAATGCTCTTAATCTAACCTGCACCACAAAAAGTAGTCAAGTAGTCAGGGACAGACTTGAATCTGTTTGCTCTGGACTTTATTTGATCTGGCATGTAGGTTAGAAGAAGAACTGCAGTATTCAGTGTTCCACATTCAAAGGCAACCTATCCATATCTGAGCCGCATCCACTATTATGGCCTTACAGATGTATTGCATTTACTTTTTCAACCCCAGTAGTCCTAGTTATCATATGAATGAGTTGCTATAAGCTCTTCTTGTCTAAAAGTTCACTTCAAAGTATTATGGTATTATGTTCAATGTCAGAGGCAAATTGGTAACTTAAAAAAAAGTTATGATAAATAAACAAAAAATTACTAAGGGCAGAAAAATTGTTGAAAGCCTGCAAAACATAAAGAAAAACATAGCAAAATCATTTAGTTCAATGAATGGAGTCAGAGTGTTGTCCTTGTGCAGTAACACTCCAAAGAAGTTTCCTTTTCACGTCTCTTACAATGAATAAACTTTAGTAAAGAAACTTTGATGTGTCAGATAAGTTAAATTTCTGAAAATGTTGAAAGTTTTGTCGATTTATGCTATAGAATATCCAGACATTTCTTACTCATAAGTTGTTTTTATAATGTCACTTTCTTTAATTTCAACAAAACGATGCTTTATCAATGGCAAGTATAGCAATTCTCTTTATTAAAACATTGAATTATCAGGGATATTTATCTCTCAAAGTCTTACAAAATGATGAAGATAAAACCTTTAATCTAGATAGAGCTGTCACATTGAACATCTCCTAGTTAAATTTGAAGCAAACTAAATACATATATATATATAATTTTTTTTTTTTTTCTGGTGTGTAAAATGATAAAATCATCTTCCGAGAAGAAAGTTTAACTGAAATCTTAACTTCCTCTGTGATACAGCATCTGAGATAACTTTCATTAGAACCAGATGGACGGACATGGTACTTGACTAATATTGACTGAGAGGGTTGATGGGCAGACGAGACAAAGATAAGTCAATGACATGTAGTTTACAGACTTATTGAAAATCATCATCCTGGAGACAACTTTGTGCCAAAACTTCTTTCACATTTAGTCAGATACCAACTCTGAGACAGTAACCTTGTGGATCTGTGGTGCTGGTGTGGAGCAGAATTCGTAGCCTCAACATTAACATTTGAGGCATCATCTGTCTATCAAAGCAACACCCAGGAGAGAGAACAAGCTGCATTGGATGAAGTTCATAGATACTTCAGTTGTTTGCAAAGGCACACAAAACTTCTATTTTATCCATTTTTGACCCAAATACAAGACAAAATTTTCCTTCACAAGGCCAAAGAAATTAGTGGGTTTATTACCGGGGTTTTGTAGTTAATGTTAATAATGCAGTTGGCACCACTCACAAAGCCAGAGTTCCCCTCATAAACTAATGCCAACTGTGACTCACCAGTATGATGCAGGAGCATGAAAGATGTTGAATGAAGTTGCTCAAAAGTAGGACAGTAAACAACAGCTGAGGTGGAGTAATGATGCTTTCTTAAAAAAAATACCTATAATTGCAGCAGGGACATTAAACAAAAGAGCTGGTAAATACAGTGTCACAGCGTGCACTGTCCATAGATGGTGAGCCTTCAAGGGCTAGGTTAAAACAACCAAATTTTATGTTTTGTTTTTGTGTAAAACTTTAAGGGAAAATAAGAGTTTGCAATGCTGTTATAATGTTGAATGCCCATGCTAAACCATGGAAAACTTTCATAACATGAGATACACAGATGGCAGCACAATTCCTGACATCTGGCTCCTCTGAACTATTTGTTTCATGACATGGCTGAAAACTGATGTCAGGTCAGTCCTGTAAATGCTGCAGGATGGGCCGAACCTGTCATCTCTGTCAAGGACGCTCCCATTCAGAAGCTGGATAGTCCATTTTTCTGCTTGACTTTTTGTCTCTGCTCTGCATTTAGTTGATTCAGTACGTCAAAGATCGTTGCTTGTTCTTGTTCTTTTTGTTGTGAGGGAAGGTCACAGCTGTTTCTTCTTCCCAAATCTGCAAAGCTTCCACAAAGACTTGAAACCCAAACTCTGAATAATGTTACTGTTAGAATAGCCAAAGTATTCAAAGATGGCTAAATAGAGGGCTAAGATGTCTGTGTTGTGGCTCAGCAGTGACTCCTAGTTTTATCTTGAAAAGTGCTCTTTTATTTTGTAATTCTTTGCCTTGTCACATGGGTAAGGTCACAGGTCAGATCGGCCATCTTGGATATTGTTATGAACAGACACATGCTCCACTGCAGAATCCCTCTTTTAACTGTTTTATCCACCAGCCTGGAGAAGCTTTGTTTGTGAGTTTGTTATATATTATATTTGTACAGTTCATAGTTTGTGCATATTAATTGCTTATTTTATACATTATATTATATTAGTATAGTGAATGATAAAAATGCTATTTCATTGTATGTAGCATGTAGCTCAATGTTTTAAGCTAACAGGGCAGTTTACCATTTTTCTGCCTCTTTATTTCAGTTTCACAAGAAAGCGTGTTGGGCTTTGGATTGCAACTGAAAAGACAAACAGTAAAGCTTTATTTTACACCTATGTCAGAGTCATCTTTTACCTTTGAAACGCCACACCAAGTGTTTAGCTAGCTGTTACTCAATGCAGTCACGCACGTGTAGTGGACAGAATAATGTTCTGAATATACAAGTGGTCATTCTGAAATAAATACTTGAATAATTTGAAATCAGTGTCTTGTGTAAATTATTGATTTCTTGTTTAAGTAACAGGTTGTAATGGCCAATGAATTCCTTTGGGCGAGACCATTGTGCTTCAGCTTGGGGTCTTGAACACACTGTTTATGTTCCAGTTCTGCAATTCTCAACCTGTTGATCATGTGGATATACTGTATTTGTGCCCTTTGCTGAAAAATTCAGATGCAGGACCCTGTTTTTCTCTCTGGTGGGGATATTCATGCTGTGTACCTATCTCAAGGGTGTTTCAGATTCATCTGTTCCAGATCAGCTTATCACCAGTTTCTTTCTAGTGCAGACGTATTACGTAGTTTTCAACAGTTTCCAGGAAATTGGCAGTATCTGAAAATTCAATAAAAAGCCCACTTCCTGGAAAATGATGAATCTAAAGTGGTCACCCTTGGCTGCAGTGATTGGTGTAAATTTGAAGTCCTACCAATACAGCTGTCAGTCAGGATATTTTTTTTGCCAATGAATCCTGCTCCATGTCTTCCAACTGAAGCAGAATAAACCACTGACATTTTCAAGGAAAGGTTGTCTTTTTCAGTGGCACATGGGGCCAAATCCTCGAACTTAATATTTTTTACAGAATAATATGAAAAAAAAAATTCACTCTATGTTTTGACCCAACTCTACCTTAAGCTTTATTTATCTCAGTTGTATTATTTATAAGTACCCTCATCTCTGAATAAATGATAAATTAAAAGTTCATGTCTGAATTATGAACATAATTCATCAAACTATGAAACTTTCTGCACATAATTTTACAGCCAGCTCTTCTGAGCAGTTTTAGTCTTCATTTGCATTAAAATCGTGTCACTTTTGAAATATTTTGACCAACAGTGCAAAGCTTATTTTAAAAAAAAAATGCTATTAAAAAAGAAAAGAGTCCCCACCTTTAAACATAAGATATCTCAATAAATCTCACTTTGGAGTAATCCAATAAAATAGGCTACAGATGCAAATGCCTGATCTTCCTGACCTTGTGCACCCACTGTGGGACCAATTCCTTTTCAACACATCCCCCTAACTTCAAACCATCTAACAATCCGGCTATGTGCCGGTTTGACTTGACACTCCAGTGCTTCAGCCACACCACCTAGTCTCTCTTCAAATGTGTGTTACTGATTCTTTTGCTGCAAGCCTTCAGTTTACCTAGTCTTCCGGTGCGAGACATAAATTCTCTTAGCCCATTTAACCTTTGACCCTGTCTGCTGGTTTTAGGTTATTGGGTCCTCTTTAAAACAAACTTAAAAGAAATCAAAATGAAAGTTTTGTTTCTCATTGTCTTCTTCCATCAGCATAAGTTTCCACCCAGACAGATAACTGCACCTAACTGTAAAAAAACACAAGGTCCCTCGGTTGATAGTTAAATCACAGATAAACCACACAAGGGTGAATCTTTGATAAAGACCTATTTAACAGACACAAAAGTAAGAAAACACTGCTCTGTGAATGCTAGAAGTATGAATAGGCATGTGTTTGCTGACACTTAAGCCATAAAAAAAAAAAAAAAAATACCAGTATTGTGTGTGAGCTCCAAGTAGTTGAGAAATCAATAACTGTGCGGTACATCTGCTCTCCTTTTGTTCACTGTCCTTCCAAAGCACCTTGTTTCAAGTTGACACCTTTTTCTTTTTTGTGTAGCTGTCATAAGAAAAACACTGTGATAAATTCTCATCCCTGAGAATCTGAAAAGTAAGAGATATGAATAAACAATGGCACAGGCTGAAAACTTGGATAATCATTGTTTGTGCTCAATGACATTTGGAGACAAAAGCTTAGTTGTCTGAAGACAGAGAGTGACAAAAAGGCTCATTTAAAGGTCCCATGTTAAGCAAAATGCACTTTAGAATGGTTTTCTAACAATAATATGCATCCCCAGCCTGTCTACAAACCCCCCAAAATGAGAAAATTCTATCCTCTACCTCTCTCGTTTGTTCCACCTTTCAGAAAATGTCTGCTCAAACTGGCGGATTGAAACTATCGCCTTCTATGACGTCATAGATGGCGATAACTCCTCCCCTCCAGGTTGGTGACCCTGCCTAAGGTGTTTGTTCTGACCCCCCCCCCCCTAAAATTTCCACCGTAATACTATTTTTCTCCCTCGCAAAGGCTGGTTGGAAATGGCAAAGGTACAAGCAAGGCATAGCAGTTACTCTGTTGATGGCTGCATGAAGCAGCACAAAAGTCTGTTTCTGTGGACTGCAAGAACATAGTCACGAGAGATAACTATACTTACAAAATTGCGTATTCACCAAAAGAGCTCCAAGTTACAAGAGGACAGTGGAGATGTAACTGTTAGCTGGAGCTAATGTTAGCTAGCTACATGTAAGTCACTGTGTACCCACACACAAACAAAGTAAAAACAAAAATATCAATACACATCATATCTGTAATTAACCATTCAGAAACATCCTGCTGCAGCCACAGAGTTGGAATTTCTTCAGGAACTTCTTCTTCTGGGTCAGAATCTGAATGAAACTGGCACAGCTGGATCACAGCGTTTCTACGAGCCATACCTAGCACTCTGTGTAAACATTAGGGCATGGTACCGTAGCGCAAGCCACGACCCCATCTTCCAGAGAGACAGGGAGGGATGTGGCTTGCGCTGAAGGAGGCATGGACAGGTGCAGCACACAGAAACAGCGTGTTCTCGGTAGAGCTCACTTGAGAGAGTTACAAGGCTGGCTGAAGTCCAGGAAAAAAAAAAGGGGTTTTAGACAGCAAACTTCAAATTGACTATTCTGGGACCTCTGAGACCTATGTGAACCTGCTGAAGAGGAGTATAATATGGAACCTTTAAAGGATATCACCCAGATATGTATGTGTGCTACAGACCTGACCATCACTACCGAGGCCAAGCGACAACAGCAGTCGCTCTGATTCCATGAAAGTGGATGGGTTGGGAGCGCTTAAGGAGCCGTATTTGGTCATCTTCTGACTCAGCTGACAAGGGCTTCAGGCTATGTTGCATCTTGACTGCTGGTTGCAGCAAGCAGCATCCCAGCAGGCACAGCAGGCCAGATGTAGAATGATTAGTCCAAGAAAAGAGCCAAGGGCAAAACAAAGTATTAGACAAGGTCATCAGTGCACGGTAGTGTTTGTTGTACCATAAATAAAGCTGTTTGAAGAAAAATATTTGGAGGTGTCACATCTGCGTTTCTCTGTTTCAGCTCATTTTGATCCAGACGTTCACAAGAGGTTTCACTGGAAGCTTCAAATATTCTTTCAGCGCCATGCACTTTGGAGCTGATCCATACCCCTGTTAGCCAATCCTTGTGTTTCCATGGGGAACATGGCGGCACATCTCAAAGCTTCACTGCACTTTTTTTTTTTCTTTTTCTTTTTTTTTTTATTTGAACAAAAATAACATAACATGACATAAACCACCAATAGACAGAACAGTAATAATCACAAAAACAAACAAACAAAGCTAATTAAAAACAATTAACACAAGCACACACCAAAAACATCATTACAACATAAAACATACAGTGCATCAGCAAATTAAATAAATAATAATATAATAAAGGGTAGGAGGAAATAAAAATAAAAAAAAAACATCAAACAGTACAGCAAGTTTTGCTTTCCATTTTTTTTAAGTTAAATGCCAGCCTTCCACTTCAATAAATGCTTCCCACCTTTCCAAATACTGTCCAACATCCCCTTTCATATTAGCAGTATACCCCTCCAAAATAAAGTGACGTTTAATAAACATCTTAAATTGCTTGATATTCAAAGAATTTGCACTGTCAGCTTCAAAAATAAATCTCCTTCCCAACAAAATAATTAAATTAATAATATAACTGCTTGTTTCTGTAACATCTCCAAGCATAACAGAAAAGAAGTCACATGTAAAACACATCTTCATAGCAATACACATTCTTTGAACCTCCCTCCAAAAAGTAGACAACATGACAATACCAAAACAGATGTACTGTTGATTCAGATTCCATTGAACAAAAACGACACTCATCCGTCTCAATAATACCCCAAATTTTAAGCATTTTTCTAGTAGACAAAAAATTATAAATGATTTTTAACTGAAAGGATCTTAAAAATGTGTCTACAGTTGTTTTGAACAATAGCTTGAATACATGTTGCCATGGGATAGGAAAATCAAAAATATCCTCCCATTTTTTATAGGTATTATAAGGTGTAATCATTAGTGATCTAGAGGTTAAGTGGAATTTATACATATTTCCATTTATTTTATTTCCTTTTAACCATCTTACATTTCTTATAGAAGGCTGACAAACAAATAACTTTGACGTCCCACTATCAATCTTTTGTTTCCAATCTCTTTCTATGGCAGAAATCAACTGATTATATGAATGATGGGAACAAATCATATCATACATTTCAATAAATTGGTTATACTTCATCAGTTTCCCATCTTCATCAACAATATCATTTATAAACAATACACCAAGCTTCACTGCACTTTGCCAAAGATACAATCTGAATCTATTTTTATAGAGTGTGAGTCCAACAGGCATCAAGCTGAGCAGGGAAGACTGACCTAAACTAAAGGCATTTACCATTCAGACAGTTTCCAAATTATGGATGGTGGATTTACTACATCGATTCTACAAATAAGTTGACCAGAAAAGGACTTTTAGCTGTTAATTTTCTGTGGGTAACAACAAAATAGAACATATAACACAATTAAACTTGCAAAAACACAAATCTTTATAACTGTGAAGCACAGAAAATTATAGAATAACCTCCAATATGACAACAGGAAGGCACTGTAACCTGTTGTTGGTACACTGTTCTTCATATGTAATTGCATAATTGCATAATGACAATAATCAAGTAAGATCTTGGGGTGGTCTCACCAATTTTGTGATCCCACTGCTCCAGGCTGCTTTCCACTATGCTACAGTGATAGCAATCAATACTGTGGCACTTTCATCGGCACATACACACTTCTTGTGGGATCCTGATGAAAAGATCCCTCATAAACCTTAGTTTATGCAAAGTTTGTTGCTGTTCAGGACCTTGACAACAGTGATATAAAGACACCCCATCCATACAAAGGAGAAACATTCATACATTTTGTTAAAGCTTTATTTTATTTCTTCTATTTATAACAAATGAAACATCACTAGAAGAACAGAGGAGGTCAGGCACGCCTTGGCCCGAGTCATCAAACTTCCAATAGTTTCTCCGGCACACACACACACACACACACATCAATAGTTGTTTCCTTAGAGGACAGGTCAGTCATGAATTGTCATTGACCAATGAGAGAAGCTGTAGGTATGAGTCACGCCCGTCAAAGGTGATTGACTGACAGCTGAGACTGCGGCAAGGTTATGGTTGGATCACGGTGCACGCCTGCATGTGTTATCTATCTGTGCTTATGTAGGTCTGTTTGCTTCTTCCTCCTGCTTAGACTCAGAAGAAAAATAATAATGTATGATTTAACAATACAATTATTCTGCTAACTGGACAAAAATGTTTTATAATTGCAAGCCAGGACTGTGGCTTTTTTTGCAGTGCATTTGCAGAATTTGCATTCATTAGTGAAATCCAGATAAACCTTAAAAGTTCATCGGATTAGGGTTGGCAACATTACTTTTTTTTATAATAATTATTCAGACAAATAAATAAAACACAATAAATAATAATATATGGAATGACCCCAGCAAGTTTTCTTTCAGCACGCCTTCACTACAAGCTAGTTAGGAATACTGTGTCTGTATTCATTGCTAATTTCAGCATGGAAATAAATCGAACGGCAAGCTCTCTGACAAATGACAAATGAGGTAACAGTGTACGAGAGCTAATTGCTGTAAAAGGAAATACCTACTTAATGGCCATATTGGCATGCTGCCCTCTTATGAGACAAATAAAATGCCTGTTAGCCTCCAAGCAAAAGCCAATTTATCTGAAATGTTCACTGCAGACTGCTCTCACTGGACTTTGTGCAGCAGTAAGCAATACCTGCTCCTCTCTATTTTCTGATTTTCTTTCTGTCTTGTTCTCTTCAGCACAGCCATCAAACAGCCTTCCTTCTACCTTCCTCATTGTGTATCTACCATGTGGTAATAAATTAGTAATGAGTTAATACTTAGATGAATTATTGTGATGGTTTATTCAGTAAGGGTGCTGCTCTGCTGTCAAAGGCTGTTGGACTGTTTGCTCCCACTCGTCATGAAGGCAGAGAGAGTTCAAGGCCATGTTGGTGCACCCTCATGCACGTCAGCACATGTATGTACCTATGCACACGTAATCCAAAGTAACACCATAAATGGGTTATTATAAGTGAACTCACTTGGTTTGTCCTTTAAATTCCGACAACAGCAAATGAAGCACGGCCTCGAACCTCTGGTCTGCTGTGTCTACAATCTCATCTTTACTCCATCTCCTGCTTTTTTCGGACCGTGTTTTGGCATTTCTCATGACTTATTCACACACAGGGGAAGCCACAAGGAGTACAAGTGCTAGACTCACAAAAAAGCAACACACAACAGGACAAGGCCAGAAAAAGTGGCACATACAACTGTTAACTATTCATTACTGTGACTAATTAAACATTTACTCCTTTTCCAAAGCACAGCCCTGAATACTGGGTCACAAGGGGAGTGTGGGAGTTGGTTAGAAGTACAGATATAATGCCAGAAAATATCAATGTGTACATCTTGTTGGCTGAATAACCTCTTTGTCTAAATTCTCCTGGAGTTAACTTCTCTTTTCAAAGCTGTGAAGCAAAGTATATAACACTTAAAGCTATAGCTCAAATAAAAGCACATGTTTAGCAGCTAACATAGCCTTGATCAGATATACCATGGCAGAACAAATAGTATGAAGTGCTTACTTTACGTAAATCTGTGGGCAGATATGGGTTCTCTTTTATATATGAAGTATATCATCTATATATCTTTTCAAGGTGCTCCAAAATGTTCCAGGTTCTGAAGACTTCACAGTGTTTGTATGATTTACAGCAGAAACGGCAAGACCGATCATCATAATCACATGTAATGGTTCTGCAAACATCAGCTTCAAGAGACAGTCTTGCAACCTCCTGCTGAGTCAACAAGATGTGCCCGCTTGATTATTCTGCAGAGAAAGATGAAAAAGAAGCAGACTTTTCTCCAACTTGTAGGTTTTACATTACGCATTTCTCACTGCAATCAAAAAAAATTTAACGACAAAGAATGTTAGATATTCTTGATTATATATATATATATATATATATATATTTTCATGGTGCAGTTAAAATACGGAGCTCTTCAAAAACACCTTTCAGGAACATGGTTGGCACAAAAAAGTAACAGGAAAGAAGAAAAGTATCATCATATTTTGGCCTGCAAGTGCTCTAAAATGCTCCTTATTTCACTGTGCAGTTTATTCAAAATCCCCTTTCCATTTGAAACATGGGTCACCTCTGAAAGTCAGAAAACCTGGATAAATCCAGAAAAATCATATCCAATTTTTTTACATGCAGGTCATTGCTATGAAAGCCATGAATTTGCTATTGAATACATGATTTTTTTTTTTTTTTATGCACTGTTATCTCGTCATAACAACTTATCTGGTTATCTCTACATAACAAAGATATTTGTCCCCTTTGAGCTGACCTAAACTGGTAACTTTTAAAAACGCCAGAGTAAGATATTTCTAAAACGCTGCTGCCAGCCACTGTGGTCAGCAGCTAGCTGGGGTTTTCAATAAAAGTGCCAAAGTCACACTCTGCTTTGCACATGCCCATATGGCTAAATTCCACAGGATCCGGAACAGCTGCGCTCCGCAATGGCAGGCAGATCAAATATGCAAGCATTATAGTGAAATATGCAAGCATTATTACAAATGTTTGCGATTCCACACAATCAGTCCGCCGTCCGGCTCCACTGCGGATCGGCTCCAGTGGTCGGATCAGATACGCAAGGCTTCTATTTTTGCTGGATTCAACGCAGCACAGAAAGAGTGGCAGCAGAAGTTGCATGCGGCTACAGAGTAAAATATCTTGTTAATTTTCAAAAATAAATAAAGTCAATACATTGAATTGTTCCTCAAGTGATAATGGGAGGGGCCAGAGTTGTGGGAGGTGGGTGTTGATATACACTGCTGATACCATTCACTTTCTCACTATGAAACACACAAGATCTCGTCCAATCTTGCGAGAAATATCGGTAGCGCTTCCCTTCAGCTTGCTGCAGCGGATCGGATCCGATGGGTGCTGAATGCTTGCGTATTTGATCAACCTGCCATTCCGTAGCAGAGCAGATCTGTATGCGGTGGAATCCTCGGATTACACTTTCAACATGGGATTGGGAATTTATGGACTATCATGACAAAACACTCTCTGTTACTTCAAGATAACCAGATAATAAGTTACTAGCATGAGATAACAGTGCATAAAGAAAGGAAAATCCATGGCATTTCTTGTTTTCTGTACAATGGTTCCTTCCTATGTTTGTTTGTTTGTATTTTTCCCTACAAACAACCGGCTTCCTCAGTAAAATCTTCTCTGAAACATAAATATATCAGAGGTCTGGTCTCACCTGGCTTCTGAAAAAGTTATCCCAAAGAGAAGATGTCTTTGTGTGGCACAAATCAGCAGGCTGTTAGAAACCATGGTCACTGGAAGTAAACCAGAGGGTAAGTTTCATCCAAAATCAGACACAGTACAAATGCCAAAGCCAGCAATTGTGCTTTTACAGAAAATACCTTATCTTCATCATCCAGAGCTCATGTCCCTGAACAAAAGAAGTCTCATCTGTATTCATTTGGTCTGATTTGCATTTCTATTTTATACAAAATTAGCATAGAAAATATCATACTGTCACTATGAAGCAATTTGCAGATGAAACAAGCTGATGTGCACTCACTGTACACCTAACAGGAAGAGTTTTTTGAGAGAATGGAAGAGATTTACGAGATAGCAATAGAAGCAACAACAAGAAACAAAACAATCATCTGATATTCAGCTGATATGACTTCAATCAGATGGAGGTTTTCTTACCACAAGAGTTTTGACACTTGAAAATAAAAGAAATACACACTGGCTGTATTTTGGTTCATTCTTTCAAACAGAAACACACCAATAAATGCAGAGTAAGGTAAAGAGGAGTGCGAACAACCTTTATCTTAACTGACTAAAACATAACCAGACTTTACCGGATCAGGCACTTATGCTGCAGTGCGCTATTGTCATATTAGCAAGTTATTATGGTGCTGTTTCTACTCTAAGAACTCCTGAGGGGAGTATTTGGCTGCCTATTAAACAGACTAAAGTTAATATTGATGCTTTTCTATGACCTATAAAGGCAAACAAAGATCATCAGCATAAAGGCCAACTCTGTCTATGAAGTGGTTATTGAGTGATAAGTAAAAACACTCTAATGAAGAAGACTGATAAAGAGAGATGACATAACACACTGTCCACAAGGGGCACAAAAATGGATAAACAGAGCCTTAACAGAACCTTATGAATGACACACAAGGAATATAAAGATATAAATAACTTTTTCGACTACTTTTAATCAACGCGGACTGTTCTATATGAAGCAGATCTAGATGTATGTCCCATTCAGGGCCTTCATACATGTTAAGATCTCTGCTAATGTGACCTATTTTCTGGCCACTCCTCCACCAGTCTCATTGTTGACAGGCAAAGGCATCTGGGATTTTCTGAGTCCCTTTCTTCTGCTCGGCTGTTCAGTTTGGTTGCTGATGCTGTACAAGCAGTACATCACACTTCTGTTGAACTTTTATTGTTTATTTGAATAATTAGCATGGTTTCTTTTCAGTGTTGGCATGTGTTTCCCTGGCTCTCTGCCAGATATATATCCTAGTTTGAAGCCTGGGGGTGCTTGATAAGGCGGCTTGGTTAGCAGCATGCTTATGTCGTTAGATGAAGGATACTCATAATGCCTGTCTTTTAAAACGGGTGGACCTGTAGCTTATCTCCTGCTGTTTTGCCCTCTTTTATTAACATTTTTAGCCTTTTCTTTTTGATTGACAGCCCCATTCCTTCATTCTTTCCTGGTTCAACTTTTGCATGAGCCATCTTGCAATTAAGTTTGTCTCTTTGTGTTTGGTTTGATTTAAGTTATTTAGTTTGCTTTTCCCTTTTTCTGAAAAGGTTCTTTTGGTTAAAGTTGCTGTTTTGCCGCTCTGGCCTTCATTAGTTTGGTTAGTTTTGGCTTTTTGTTTACACTCATCTCTTTTGGGAATAACCTTCCCGTTTTCTTGTTTGGTTGATTTTTTCTGTGTTTTGGCCTTTGCAGCCAGCTGGGTTGTTTGTGTTTGGGTTTGGTTGGTGGTTTAATTCTCTCCCTTTTTTGCTTTCACTTTTCTTTCAGCAGCCAGGCATCATTTGATTTGGAGGCTTGGCATTCTTTTATTCTTTTTTAGCATCAGTCCACATTAATAATGATTTACTTTCCCTTGATTAATTTAATAGACTATTTGCCATCGTTTGGAAACATGCCTTGGCCTCCTCGGTTTTGTGCCTTAAACTTTACAGAAATTCAAGCCCATTGACATCCATTAATGCCACAATCTGACTAACAAGGGGAGGAGATTAATAGAAATTGCGGTAACATTTTACTTGGCGCCTATCCCTATAACACATTATAAATATATGTATAATGTGTTATAATCAGGTTATAGCACTGTATAACTATAGTTATGAACACTCATAAATGATCATAATGCTTAATAGCAATAATCATAACACATTATAAAGCATTTACCATGACTTACAAGGTCAGGTGTTATAATGTGTTATAACTGTTAACAACTCACTGATAATGCCCACATAGACAATGCATTATACAGATATTTATGATGTGTTATAATTTGCTTATAAACATTATAATGTGTTATAGAGATGGGCGTCAAATAAAGTGTTACCGAAATTGCTACTTACAAAGTATCAACGAGGAAGCTAAGCAGCTCAAAACAGTCAGCTCTACTAGTCTGTCAGGTTTGTTTTCTCCAAAGTCCCATTTGACCACAACAGACCTGGCAAAATTTTCCATTTTGACCGACATTATTGGCAAAAATGATCAAGGTTTTAAAAATCTTTCTGTGTTTCCAAACAAAGGTAATAAACCCTGATATTTTCTGGTGGTATCAGAAAAAGTGGATGTCAGGCTACCCGACGAGGTCTGCTTTGCAGGGCACAGATCAACTGTAGAATAAGAATTTCCTTCAACTTGTAAGTTAAACACCTTTCTCATACTTTAACCAGTGATAGTTTCTGGCACTTAAAAGCAATTATGACTATTAAGTTCAGCAAATGCATTTTGACCTCATAACAACCCTTTTAGCTTTAAAAATCTTTAAAGACCATGCATTCACTTTTTTCAAGGCCTGAGGCTAAAGTACCCTGTCCTTAAACCTTTGACTTTGACCCTGTACCCCAATGAAAGGGAACTAACAAATGACTTAAAAGCAAGAAACGACCCATACTTTCACAGAAAAAAAATTAAACGACTGAAAATATAGAATGCTAGTTTTATTCATTTTTATTCATTCCCGCCTTTTAAGAGTACAGGTGAATTCACAACATTTTAAGGTAAAACCTTCTTTCTGAGAACAGTTTGTCCCATCAAGACCCCCGCCACAATGATGAGGTCTTTATCCCTGATCTCCAGCTTTAAAAATCTGCCAACCAATTTCCTGTGCTTTTTTTATCCATCATTCAGGGAAAATGTTGAGTAAAAAAAAACAGTTCAAGTCAATCAGCATGAGTAATCCTGGCCCAAATAAATGACAAATGAAAAAACGTGATTATTTGTAGTTTAATGTACTAATGATTTGCAGACCTTGTAGATTATTAATCACAGTGAGTCTTTTGCAGATTAAAAAACGAGAAATTACAATAGATTTGAAGCCAGTATTGAAGTTCAGAGTGAAAAAAAAACCCTGGTTGATGTACTTAGTGCTTAGGGAGTGCAGCTTCACATGCTAAATCATATCATAATCTAGGTGTCATTTTTAATTGTACAGCCTTTCTAGACTAGCAGTGTAATTTTTTTCTCTAAGATAAGATCTTTTATCCTCTTTCCTTCCCACAGCAAGACAGACTTACTCCCACACCGACACACCAATTGCTGACAGGGCAGGTTTTTCCTCTCTTGGATCTTGGGCATAGCTGTCCTGTGGGAACTTAACAGAGGAGATAAACAATGGCTGACCTGAGCTAGATTGGGAGCACACACATAGAGGACACAGCTGAGGTAGAAGAGGAAGAGAGAGAAGATTAGGTTCCTGTTTGTTGCTCCTTTACACACACTATAATCCTAATAACATCATGTAGAGTATAAGGCACCTTAGTTTCCAACTTTAAAGTTGCCTGCAAATGCGCTTAATGAAGCCCAATTTAAAGACTCCCGCAGTTTGAGCTGGATGTAGGTGTAAAAAGAAGAGGTTTGGCAGCAACGACTATAAGCCCAAGAAAGCCAGAGCACATCATAGTGTCACTTTAATAAGCCTTTGCACCTGTGTCTAGCAACATCTCCTTCAACACATCACTCTGTATTTAAATAATGGTGCTGCTTATTGAGATGACTACAGTGAGAGATCAAGCTAATGTTAGCATCTTCACTGGGACTATTTAGCATGCAACTAATAGCTTCTCTCCATAGGAGGCCATCAGAGCTTTGTGTCTGCTTATTTTCAAATGGCTGTTCCTGAACAGGCACACAGGCTCAATATGCAGCCCATCTGGGAGAAATTAATACATGAAAATGTACACAAAAGCCACACAAAGGGATACACACAGTAACACTGATTTTATTTTGTCCAGGGGATGGGAGTGTGGCAGTTGAGATCCATTACGTGTAAACATGTAGAAACTGCCTGCTGAACAGAAGGCAGCTCAGTGGGGAGCAAGTCGGTAATGCGGAGGTGTAATAGTTTGATGAAAAATCTGTGTTCATGTGTATGTCTGCAGGTGTGTGTGTGTGTGTGTGAGAGAGAGAGAGAGAGAGAGAGAGACAGAGAGTGAAGTCAATGTTAAGGCTGAGTGTAAACATCCTTGTTTTCAGTCAGTTTGGCACACTTGCAGCGCTTGTTATTGCCTCCAGAAGCAGAGCTACCTCTGTGGGGGCCAACATTGTAAAGGTCCCATTAAGAGTGTTGGGCACCACAGCAGGCATCCGAACATCTGTGACCTCTGTGTAAAACAAACAAGGAACATTTCTGGAGAAAGAGATAGAAATCACGCTCCAACCCTCCATACTTTTTTACGAAGAAGACAAAGGTGAATCTAGCTGTGAAAAACTTGGACACAAAGGTTGAGTCAGGTCATTTCCAACAGGAAAAAGCCAAAAACTGACAAAATAAAACTTCCTCAGAACAAATTCTTGCTGCACAACTCTGAAATGTTAATGTTATGTCAGTAAAAACTTTTCCTTAACTTCACTTGATCTATTGGATGCATTTCTGGCCGTCATCAGTATTCAGTTATCAGTCAGCCCACTATAGATAGGGGGGAACACTTCTTTTGAATCCTTGATTTTTTTTTTTTTTTACATTCCCTCCTTACAGAGGGGAATCAATTCAGAGCTGTTTCATTCAACTCTCCATTGTGGGATGAAGAGTTTTGTGGGTAACAGCAGTTTAGGCTGTAGGCTACCCTCAAAGGCACACTTGAAAAGGAGCGTTCAGAGCACAGTACACACGAGTCAGCAGGCGGCTTCAAACCAAAAGAATATTTCAATGCCTGATTCAGCAGCTGCAAAACCCCACTGTACTCCGCTCAGCACCGAGCAGCAGACAGAGTTCACCACTAACATACCGTATATTAAGCAGGTTAAGTTGCCAGGGACCAGAACCATCTATGCATGCTAAGATTAGTTAGTAAGCAATACTTTACAGTAGGAAACATTTAGGAGCATTTGCACTTAAGCCCATCCAATCAGAAGGCTTCATGAAGGTTTCATGATAGCTCCTGTTCAGGTACTTTATTCTAATGCTGTTGCATTCATTAGCTGTGTTTGTTAGAGCTTTTTGATGCTGTTAAATCAGCCTGCAGCAGTACATGTAATGTCCTATTTAAGTGGACATATATGTTTTAGAACCTGATAAGAATTAAATTTCCAGTTCAGTGCGCCCACCTCGTGTTCTGTGTGCCCACTCACACAATGATTTCTTCCTGTTTTACTGCTTGGCAGTGCAAGTTAAAGGTCGCCAGGGATGAATAAAAACAATGTTTCTGCTGCTTAGACATGGCAAAACATCTAGAAATGGCTGCTACAGAGATGCAGCTTTCATAAGAGTCTCTAAGACAGTACAAAACTCACCTGTCAATACATTAAAGAGTTAATTTGACTGAAAATCTAACTTACACCCACACTTAATGTGAAACAAGATCTTTGCAGTAACTCTGATAAAAACTGGCTCAAATGTATGCAGACAGTTGCTTCTTGGTCATTTACTTTTCAAACATTTTATAGAGGATCACAAACTGACAAGGTAGGTCTCCAGTACAGCATGTAACCTCACTTTTTACATCTTCTTTTACATCACTACTTTTGGCATAAATCAGAAAACAAGATTTGCATTTCAAAGTTAAACAAACTTCAGTGATCGAATGAATAAAAAACAGTTTTCTTACAAAGTTTCCCTGGCTTGTGTTATTCCAATGTAAAATTAAGTTATGGTCAAACACATCGTAACACTGAGTTAGACACCCCCTGAGAGATGAATATTGCTGACTGCTTGCTTCTCTAGTTACACCAACTTTAGTAGCGACTGCACGATAGCAATACACAGCAGTCTACGTCTCCACATGCAAATCTTAACCAAAAAGCCGCTCTATAGCCACAAATAATGCTCAGAACAGCACCTAACTTCATCAACAGTATATACAGTATAGGGTCCCAGCCACAGTACTAGCTACCAAACATCCTTTTAACTTTGCCTGTTTTCTTTAGCAAATAGACTAAACACAATTCACCCACTCTCCTCCAGCAGCTGCTTGTTTGTGGGGGAGCCCTGACAAGTCGATCACTAAGTGCAGCGGCTCATTTCCACAATGTCATAATCACCATATTAATCATTTTGCACTGCAGACACAGTAGTTCTTCTGCCTTAGCGTCTCGGTCCGATTGCATTTCCATGAGGTAATGATCATAAATCTTCTTCCTTGAGCTGCGAAACTCCACTGCACTTGGTGATCAACTTGTCAGGGCTACCCCACAAACAAGCGGCTGCTGGAAGAGAGTGGGTGAGTTGTGTTTAGTCTCTTTGCTAAGATGTCTGATGGCTAGTACTGTGGCTGGGACCCTATATGTACTGTTGATGAAGTTAGGTGCTGTTCTGAGCATTATTTGTAACTATAGAGGGGCTTTTTGGTTGAGGTTTGTACGTGGAGCCATAGACCACTGTGTATTGCTTTCATGTGGTCGTTACTAAAGTTGGTGTATCTAGAGAAGCAAGCGGTTGGCAACATTCACCTCTCGAGGGGGTGTCTAACTCAGTGTTATGGTGTGTTTGACCATAACGTAATTTTACGCCAGAATATCCCTTTAAATCTCAGATGAGAAATACTTTGTTGCAAGTCTGTTTGTTACGGAGACAGTCCATGAACAGTGAGCCCACACATGACTGCTTTGATGAAGGTATACACTTGATGTAGTTTTCTAACACTCATTAGGAGTGCATTAGGACATGACAGCTTCGTATCAGAAATGACTGTTTGAGTGAAAGTGAATGAAAGTGCATTTAGTGGATAAAATAGCTGAAATGACTTTTATGTATAGGCTTGGCAGGCGATCAGTTGACTGTGTTCACAGGTCTCTCAATTATGTCATTAAGTCCATGACCTGATCAGTGTGTAAGCATGATGAAAAGGCTACACTGACATAATGTGCTGGACACAAATGTGCACGCTTTGTGCCTGCATCTGAGTCTGCAAACATATGCAGGTGCATTTGTGTACATGGACACAAGTGCCCTGATGAATAAGCCATGGGCTGTTTCTAAGTGTAGAGTGTGTTCAAGTGTGTGCTGCATGCGAGGACGAGGTAAGTAAGTTGTTTCAAGCACATTAGCCAGTCAGTAATTTGGGCTGATTTCAAGTATGAGCCATTTAGTGCCAATCAATTCAGCTGAGAGCTTTTCACCTCCTTCTTCTTCAAAAGTGCTTTAAGTGTATGTGTGACTGTCTATCTGTTTGGATGTGTTTGTTTATAAGGAAGAGAAAGAGACTTTTTTTGTTGCTGTTGCATTGTCTTGATTTATTTGACTAACAAACGCCTTAAAAAAAACACTCGTACAATCCAAATTTAAATTTGGGTCTATAGAACGACCTTCACAGGAGAGGGTTAAAAACTAACCCCCCTTTTCCATAAAAATGAATGATGTAGCTCATTTCAGACATATCTGACACGGCAAAATGTGACTCCTATCATCAAATACAAAATCCTCTTTCTCCATATACAGTATGTATTCATCATTCAATGTGCAGCAGGATTCGCAGGTTGTGAGACCAGGAGCAGAGGACCGACCGATGTGTGTATTTTGTGTCTGTGTCATGCAGAGTACGACAGCTCTGATTTAGCCTGGCATCATCAGGCAATTCACCTTGGTAAACAAGTCTGGAACCATTAAATTCATTTTATTTCACCAGGGGGCAATAGCAAGCACCTCTGGAAGCCACTGGACTGAGCTACAATCGATCAACGCAGTGTGAGACATAGTGCAAAGCAACAGAAAGAGTTAACTCATTCAGTGCCAATGACGGATTTGGACAGGTTTTTTTTTTTTTTGTTTGCCCTGGGTGCCATTGACAGATTTTTACAGACCTTTCAGTTTTTGTTTTTTTTTTGTATTTTCCGCCAGAGGGCGCTCCAACATGCGATTAAGTTCGGGGTCATTCTGAATGCAAAAAAGCTGACAGATACATCATAACCATGTTACAATAAATAAAAACAAGTACTCGCCAGTGAGAAGTGTGCCATCAAGTGTGCCAATTAGCTTAGTTGTGGAGTGTTTTTTCTTTATGAGGAGAGTAGGAAAATGCCTAAGTCATTAGCCAAGAGCAAACAGTCTTGGCGCATTGGCTCCTGTGGGCGCGGTGCTACCATTCCTGCATCCAGTGGAGACCCCGGTACTGGACCTTCACATCGTCAGCAGACAAAGAAACAAATTTTCAGCATGTCGTTGTGCCGCTGGTACCGTTACTGGTGCGTGAGACTGAGCCAGAATTCAGCAACAGTCCCAGCAAGGAGGACACGAGCAGTCCGTGTGGTTTACATCGTGAAATCAGGTTCTCAAGAGCCAATACGAAAGTGACCTATCACTGGTAAATGGTGTCAGCGGAGGGAGGACCTTGATGCCACCTGTACAGTAGTTTGAAGTGAAATGAAATAGATGATCATAGTTCTGCTTTAAAGTCTCTCCTTTGTAAAAATGTGTTTTTTCCAGGTTTCTTTTTCCAGATTGGCAAAGATGATATGACCGTGCTGCATTGAGCAGGCAATAACTAAACACAGAAGTTGGTTAGAGACTAACTTTTTTTTTTTTTTTTTTTTTTTTTCTTCGGGTGAGAGAAGAGAATCACCCCTTGGTGGCACTGGGTGAAAATTGCATCAATAAACCTGGCACTAAATGAGTTAGCATACAGCAACATGCAGAGGAGAGAAACCCATCTTTCTCACCAATCAACATTCTTAAGTGCAGCTGTTTGTTCTTACTTTATGAAATTACATACATCTGACACTGACAGCAAAGACGAGAGTGACAGCATTTTGAGATTGATGCATGTAGTTGAAGCAGGTCTACAGAAGCAAAACGTCTGCAGCAGTTATCCAGAGGAACCTTTGGCCTGATGGAGCTCAAGGACTGGCAGAGACCAGGAACACGCCCTCAGCCAGTGCAATAGAGACTGTATTCTCTGCAGACAGGGCACTGGCTTTACCAACTGAGCAAAACCAGGGACACATGGAATACATTTATAAATACCAGGTTTTGTAGCATTAAACTTCATCAAACTAGTTTATTCATGTCAAGTTAAAGTTGGACTCTTTCTCAGGCTGTTTCTTATTTTTCATTTTCATTTTTTTTTAGTATTTGAACAAGTTTGTGGTCTGACTGCAGCAGCAAACAGCTTCTTTACATACAAAGCAGCCTGCAACATTTTTATTCACTGCAGTTAAGTGGCTCCAAAATCACACCTCTCTTTCTTTCAGTTGTCAGTGTGGCCCACTATTGTGTGCATGTTTGTCTCCCTTATCGCTCTCCACTGTTCAGCTGTTGGCTGTGAGTCTGAACTAATTGGAGGTGTGCAGACAAGCAGAGGTCAGTCTGTGTGAGTAATATGCACAGAATGCAAACTAATGTCAAATCCATCAGGTACACAAAAGAACCTGTCTACTAAGATACGGAGCCAAAACCCATAAAAACAGGTCTTACTGAAGCATTAATAAAAGAGAAAGAGAAGTGTTTAAAAATGCATTCATTGAAAATAAATATTTGCTGGCCATTGAAATACATGCCCACCTTTGTTATTATTCCCTTGTTTTTCTCTCTTTGTATACGGTAAAAAATGCCACATTGAAATCTATATTAACACATACTTGCTGTGGTCTCACAGCTCTGGTGGTGTTACAGGCTTTGTAAAAAGGCCAGGTTAAAGAGATATTATGGCATAAAATTAATTAAGGATCAAACAAACCGTAACACCGAGTTGGACACCCCCTTGAGAGATGAATGTTGCCAACTGCTTGCTTCTCTAGTTATACCAATTTTCATAACAACCGCACGATAGCAATACACAGCGGTCTGAGGAGCCATAAACAAACCTCAATCAAAGTGCCACTCTATAGCGACAAATAATGCTCAGAACAGCACCTAACTTCATCAACAGTACATACAGGATTCTAGCCACAGCACTGGCCACCAAACATCTTTTCAACGTTGCCTGATTTTTGTATCAAAGAGACCAAACACAACTTACCTACTGTCCTCCAGCAGATGCTTGTTTGTAGCGAGACCTCAGGCCAGTCCATTACGGAATGCTGCGGGGTGACGCAGCTCAAGGAAGAACATTATGACATTATGATAATTTCTTCATGGAAATGCAATCAGACTGAGACACTAAGGCAGAGGTGGGGGTGTCACTAACTCGATGTTATGGTCTGTTTAACCCTAAATTAATTTTACACCGGAATATCCCTTTAAGGCTCATTTATGCCCCATCTTACATCTGGATCCAAAAGGAGCTCTCCGCTTCACATTCTTTTTGTCTGTGTTTTTGCACGTATCCTTGAAGCCTATGGATGTGGGCCAGACAGAGCAGGACCACCGGAAACTGTGGGGCTAGTGTTGCTGTCACTACCCGATGAGCATCTCTAGAGAGAAATGAAGAAGACAATGGTGGGGCTTTTAGAGGATCGTTGTCAAATTCTCTCTTCAGTACTACTAGAGAAAGGAATTCTCCGTCCTCCAACTGTGAGGCATCTAGTGGCCTGACCGACCATGGCCTCCTCCACCGCTGCCTCCGTTTCTGTCTCCTATGCAAAATATACATTATCACTAGCTCCCCCACAGTTGCCATGTTTCTTTTTGTTTGTCATTGTCAGAAACTTTTAACTCTGGCCTGCCTCCTGGTGGATGTAATGGTTAACATCCATGCCAACGTAAAGGACACATGTAAGTATGTGGACATGGACGGAACCATTGTTTGAAGCGTACGCATACATTTTCATATGTATGGTGGGCATAAATGAGCCTTTACACCTTACTTAATTTCTCTTTGGAAGCCTTTAAGCTCTGTGTTGCAGAATAAACCTTGTTTGATTACACACTCCTACCAAAGATAAACTACTTCTGAATTTAGATGTGACAAGACAAGGCCTTTTGCTCTTAACGAGGTGTGGCCCGGTTGTTTTGGTCTGTGTATTGTCTGATCTGAACTCTGCAGAGGCTGGTTTGAAAATGCCCCAAACATCCCTGCAATCAGGTTAAAAACTCAGCCATGAACATGGAAGCAGGAGTTAACAAAACAATCTCACAACAACATCTACAAAAAGCTGTTGCGAAACTTTCAATCTTATTACACATCTTTCTCAGCAGGCTCCTGTTTTTAGAGAAAGTTAGTCTTTGCTGGTTTTTCATGTTGGCATGATTTATTTGTGATATAATCCCCTCACTGCAGCAGTGGGCAGTAAAACCCTGTGCATGGCACTTAGCAGAGGATTGTTTTGCCTTTCTGGAATAAGTTGTCTTTGATTGATGTGTGCCTTTCCTTGTCATTTCTCCAGGGGTTGTGTGGTTGTTTTGAGGAAAAACTCAGAAATCGATAATCCCAGAACACGTCATCTCCTTCCTGTGAGATAAAGAAGCTTTTCTTGTTGTTTTCAAGCAGCAGGTTTTTCCTCTAGGCATTTAGGTAGTAAATAAACACGTCTGTGTAAAGATAGAAATAAGGCAAAATTGGACCGTGACTATGCAGAAAAACAAGTAATGACCACAGTGGCTGCATTAATATCTCCATTCATTAAGAACCAGTCTAAATGAGGCAACAATGTCGGACCACACACTCTCTCTGTTTGTACACTGATAAATGCTTTCTTAACTTTTAAATAGATAAGTTCCCCACACATATTCAAGCTCAGTCGATGAAGTGATCAAGTATTCAACAAGGGTAAGAGCTGCAAATGATAGCTGATAGCTGAAGACTGAAGGCAGGGTGACTAATTAGTAAGAAGTTGAAAAGTTCAGAGCAAACTGCCAGTAGAAGGACGATTAGAGTGAACTCAGAGAAATGATATAAACCTTTTAAACAGTTCCAACTGTCTTTACCTAGGATAATGATTTTCTGTGTTCCCTTTAGCACGCCATAAAAAGAAAAGAGAAGTGGACTTTCTCACTGAAGCGTCCTGATTTAGGAAATACTCAGACAAGGACCATAAAATGTCACATTAAACTGTATGCTATATCTGTCAAATTTCATTCCAAAACATTTGCATTAAAAGTTATATTTTGAATTTATCTACAAACTAAAGAGCTCAACCCATTACAATTCATCCTCTCCTGGTTCAATGCATCGACTCAATCACTACAAAGTTTTACTGGAAAAATACAACCCCAAGAATCAAATTAACAGCATTACAGAAACTCAAATCCTCAAGAGAACTGACAACACCAAACTTCCCACGTTACTCAATAGCAAACCAACTTCAATACATACTCAAATAGACCTGCCCCCAACAATCAGATAACAACCAGTTAGACAAAAAACAGACACTTTGTAACAGCCTATACCTATTTCAGATTTACCATTTCTCAGTCAGTCCATGAGATCCCATCCCTGTTTCAAATCACAAACAATATCAGCAACTCTGTCAGCCTGGTGGAAATTACACAAAATCACCAACTCCACTCTGGCACCATCCAAATTCACCCCCCACTGGAACAACTAATTTTATAATTTTATAGCCACTCCATTTTGCTCATACCGGCGGATTGCAAAGCTCGTAAGAAAGCTAATGATTAACTTTCATCATGTCCCCAAAGACATTAGCGTTGAAGAGCTGAATAGCTCCTATATTACCTGCCGCGTCTGCTGCACCAGCAATGTTGGGCTACAAGCTAGCGTGAAGAGGAGGGTGCAGAGCAGCACTGTCTCCGTCCACAACTCAGAGGCCAACTGTTGATGATCTACTGGAGATCTGCAGAAGAGAAGCCTTGAAAATGACAGGTAACAAGATACCTGAAAACACTTTAAATAGTAATAAATAAATAAATAAATAAACAATCAGAGTGGGTCTTTAAGTGCCTGCCTTGTTCATATGTTGTCTTTTAGAACGTCTGTACCTTAACACACTGTTGTGTCCCACATTTTGTAAGAGTTGTGCTTCCTCACTTTTCTTGTACTTTTTCATATCACCAAAATGAAAAAATAAATAAATAATAAAACAACATCTTAACCCAAATTTGCATTATCAGCGCCAAAACATTCCTCCCACATTCAAACCAGAAAACTGTGCACTATTAAATTTGTAATCTGTGCTTAGATTTGCTCATATCTGATGAATACTGTGGAGTAACTGTGCTTACTCAATGCTGTGAGTTTTAGCAGTCTGTTCATTGGATATAATTAAGTGAACTATGAAGGACAGATGTCTACAACTGGATCAAACCGCCTCATTTGAACATGGTAACAAAGAGGAGCACAGACTTGAGTGTGTAAAATGTGTGTGTGTGGTGTTACAGGTGATTTTGTATCACATACAAGTCAGTCCTACAAAGAGGTTTAGCCAGCAAACCTCGTAGTTTGGATTTCTGTTGGAGGTCTGACAGTTGTATGTCACAGCACTTATTTAAAAAAACTGGATAGCTCTCACCCAACTAAAGCTACTAATTTCTTTCAGCAAATTATTGACCAGAAACGGGAGTTTTTAAGTTGCAGAAAAGCCCAACAGTCAACAGAGCTGATATGAATATTTGCACATGAACTCAACTAAAGACCAACTCGCTGGAATTCTTATCACCAGACTGGAGGACTTGTGTTTTAATTTTTCTTCTAGCCTGAACCACTTTTGTTTAATGAAAACAGTCTGGAGTTGGTAGAGAGTGTTTTAAATGTGCCTCAGGTGATGTTGGAAAAGGAGGATGTCAACTGCGAAGATCTAATGGAGCAAAGTTCAGCAAGCGGTCGCTGCATCAGGGTCGGGGAAATCCTTACCTTGAGGTTGTGTATGTGTGTGTGTGTTTGTCGGTGTGCGTTTGTCAGATGCATTAGTGTTATTGGTGTTTCTAACTGTACGTGTGTGTGACTGTGGGCCTGGCTGGTAAGAAGAACTAATTTTCCGGTCGGCTTGTTCCCCGGCTTCCTTCAATTAAGGCAGGGTTCGGTGAGAGGGCTCCACTCTGACATCAATTCTGACCATGCGGGCAGGAGGCCACTGACACACTAGAAAGGTTTTTTTTTCCTCCACTTGTGTGTGTGTGCAAGGAGTGTGCACGTGTGTGCGCTCTTGGTGTTTAATGTACGTGTGAGTGTACTTCCTCAGGATGATTTAGCAGAAACAGTGCAGCATATTAATATCTTGCATCTTGCAAAACAAGTCTGAGTTAATGCTGACATTCTTCAGGTCATCCTGAGCTCGTAGTGAGTAGAAACCCATGCATGTCACGTGTTGAACTTTACTTTTCAGTGTTACTTATTGAATAAATGAGGGATTTATTCATGCCTTACTGATTTAGATACTGTGTGGATCTGGATCTTATTTCCTAAGAATGAAATGCAAAGCTGCATGCAGCATGAAGACAAAAAGCTATCGGACAAGAGAAGGTGGAGGTGGAGTAGGAGGTGTTTTTTTAGTTCCTAAGAATATCCAGTAATGGACAGAAAACAACAACAACAAAAAAAGACCATCTGATCCCCAGAGCATGTATTTGCTCTGGGGCTCATGCCGAGCACTGCTTATTTTGTACTTTTGTCCTTGTTGTTGCACAGAAAAGGTCTGCAGGTCCCTGCTTTGTGAAAGCCTCTGTAGTTGATTTTGGAGTCCTCTGCATCCAGTGTCATACCTCCTATCTCTTTGCTGATATTGTCTTACACAAAGCTGTAAAAAAAATAAAGTCACCATGAAGTTAATCACCACAAACGGCACCTACACCAGTGGTGGTTAAGACTCTTAACATATCCATAAAGAAGAATTTAGTCTTAATTTAATAGTTGTTTTTAAGTTTTCATTCTTAGTCTGTTGCAGCTAATAATCCTTCACAGGAGCTTCAAATGATTCAAAAACACTTATGTTTGGCTGAGAAAAGGGTCCACAAAAATATGCCTGCAACTGAAATCACAGGTTAACAACGTTAACAAACGATTCCTTTTTTAACGATTGTTTCTTAAACCTATCATGTCTGACTCATTTAGAATTTTAAAAATCAACTCTTTAAGTTCATAGTAATGTAACTGTAACTGTATCTAACATCAATGAGTATGATCATTTTCTCTCCTGTAGGCCGCCATGGTTGTTGACAAAAAAGACCCGCCCCTTCGTCATAGTGATTACTCAACCAAGAGTTGAACTGCTGCTGGGGGCGCAGCAATGACAAACATCTGCCACTTTAATGCTTTAGTGGTCTTGGCACTGAAAACCCTGTTCTGCATTTGGCTTGAACAGAAAATATGTACCAAAGGACATAAAAACAGCATCAGTCTCCACACCTCCTTGTTCTTTAATGAAAAAATATACTTTTTACATCAATTCATGTCATCAGTGTAATGATCTGGGATGAAAGGATAATACAACATGACGAAATATTATAACGTCATGAGGGTATTTTACTAAATATGCACCAAGCCCCTCTGTCGCGGGGTTCTCGCTCAAACAATCACAATATCGTGAAAAAACATAGGGGAAGCGGAAACACGGTGATGGGGATAGGATTTATCCAATGCCGGGCTTTCAAGGTGCAGTGCAAAAATATTTACAAAAGTACAAAAAAATGGTCAATTATGACTTACAAGACGTACAAGGCCAAAAAGAAAAAAAAATGCCAACAGGGTAAAAGTTCCACTATAAACTCAAGATTCTCATTTGAGAGAGAGCAACAGCACTACTAAAGTCCGTTTGGCAGTTACTTTTCATGCAACAAACTCCAGGCTCCAAGAAAGACAGGCCTAGGGAGCCTTTTTTTAACCTCCCCTAGCCCCTCCCAGCAGGCGTTATCAATTACATAAGTTTGGAGAGAAAAAAAAAAAAAGACACTCATTTATTCAAATTTAACCATTTTTAGACTTCAGAACCTAAGTTTTTGACATTTTAACTAAGTTTTTTACGCAAATTGATGGAGCATTAACTTTTAGGGATTCATGGCAAGAAACAGGAATTATTTTTTGTCGCACCATGTGACCACTTTAACTCTCCATACACACCTATTTTACACCCGGAAATCATGCGCTCCGTTTCCTCATTTGAAAACATGATCCGGCATGATGGTGTGAATGAATGGACACCCCGCAGGTAAGTGGAGGGATGAATACCTATGTGAATGTATGTTTAAGTTAACTGACAGAGCTCCAAGTCTGCAACCTTGGTTAACCTATCCAACAGAGAAGGGAGAAGGAAAAACAGTGCTGTTTAGTGCGTACTTAGCGACTCTGGCCGAGAGGGAAATGTTTGTCGTTTGTCGTGTGTGTGGCTCCACGCGCTGCCTGCAGTCAGTGAGGACGCTGCTCCGTCACATCCGCTAAACGTTAAAATTACGTTAACATTTCTAAAGTTGGGATGACCGTTTTACATACCTGCTAACACTCCCGTTTTTCGCGGGACTCTCCCGTATTTCAGTCTTATCTCCCGCCCACCTCCCATATTGTCATTTCTCCCGGGAATCTCCCGTAGTTTGATGGTCCATGTTTATTCATGAATCGGATCACTATATTTGTCCAAAGTTCCCAGGTTTCCAGACAACTGAAGGTTGTTCCTGTGCTGAGCCTCACAGACACTGGATTGATACTTTCACTTTACAATATGGGATGATTCAGGTCGGTTTAAGCTGTAAACTACATTTAAACCGTGTTTGTTACAAAATGAACACTTTGATGAAAGGAAAACACAGGTGAGATCTTATATTTACGTTGACAGTCTTGCACCGTCTTGGAGTGATGCGTTCAGGGCAGCCTCAGATAAAATAGTGCTGTATTGCACGCACTGATGTTCAGAGAGCCTCATACGGGAGAGCATGTAAAACATATGAGGACTTTAACACTAATATAAGTGGACTAAATAAGTTCAAGGCATATTGCAGGTATATTTTTATTAACATTTGTTATTGTTTAAATAAAACAAAAAAGTGTGCAGCTTCACTTTTACTTATTTGGATGAGCAATTTAATTACAAATACTCTCATAATTAGCTCATATCCACCGTACAACGTAACCCCAAGAACTACCCGGTGTTCGCCGCAAAAACCTCCCAGATTTTACAACCCAAATGTTGCCAGGTGTGATTATAGAAGGAGGATGATTTTGACCGTTGTCATTTCAGGGGAGATGCCATTTCTTCTCATCCCCCCTTAATTCGAGTACAGCGTAATAATACAAAGAAATTATGCTATGCAAATACATGACTTTTATTATTAATGAAATAATAGTAATATTTTTAAATGTGTCCTTTTTTCACAAGGCTTTGTTAGTGTTTTCTAACTGTTTCAAGTTTTAGGAGCAGTGTCCTTTAATACCACTGGAACTAGAAATGCTCATGATTATTAAAGAAGAAATTTACACTTTGTGTTTAACACTCCTTCCGTGGCACATAGGCTCACCAGTGAGCAGATTAGAGCAAAGTTAATCTTTCTCAAAGAGGTCTTTCATTTATAATTACTATGGACAGCTATAATGTCAGTTGTTTTCTTTAAACACGAGCAGTTGTAAGTCAGCAGGGCATGAACAAAACTATTTTGTTCATCTCTCTTGTGTCTAGTCGCAGAAGATGGATCTGAACCCAAGGTGGGGGACTTCAGGACACGGATAGATGCCTCCACAGTCCCTGCATGTCACTGCTTCAGGTGAGTTATTCTCTAGAGGAGCAAAGCACATTTGCAATGACTTGTGAATTGTCAAGTTGCCCGTCTATCTCTCTGGCAAAACCTCATCACACTCCTGGACTTGATTTAAAGTTGTCAGGTAGCAGACATACTCGCTCACTATATATGTCTTGCACAACTTATATGCTGCTCTTAAATGCAACATTTTACATTTGGAGAGCAAGTTAACATGTTACACTGCAAAGACGTTATCTTGCAGTTATACAAATATGCAAATTATTTAGTCAGATTTCTGAATAAATGAAGAGAACATCTGGTTTTATATAGATTACACCAAATGCAGGCATTTATTAACCTAATGTAAGTCACAAATATCACTGCTCTAATGCATACCATTATACAAGCTTCAGTCAAATGGCTACATTAAATGTATCAGCTCTCTTCAGTGAGATAAATTAAAAATCAGCACCAATATAAAACCCAACAACTAACATATCCTCAAACATCCATGCTACACTCATGGTTTCTGCCTCACTTCACTACAGCACTATCAAAGATTGCGCAGAGCAAATTTAAAAGACATTAATTTGTCGTGAAATAGTTGGATATTTATTTCTCTAGAGTTCGCGTAGAGCAAAAAATAATCTAAATAAGCCAACATCTTTTATTTGTACTGAAACAAAGGCTAAATGATGAGTAACTGCAAAGCTGTGTGTACGCTGCACTTCTAAACATATGCAGCCTTGAGCTACAGTAGGGAGGACTGCTCGGAGCTTATATTCTGCTCATCAATGGATTCGTGTGAAAAGCACATGTTGAGAAATATCAGATCAGAGTAAAAACTATCATAATACGTGTGGCTTTTAAAATGTCTTATCAGTGTAACAAACAAGCTTCCACATGGCCAGCGATAGTCCCTGTATATTAGGTTTGTGACTTTCCGACAATGTGCAATGTCATAGTGTGTGATGCCAACAACAGTTGAAACCCTCAAGCCAGCTCAGCCCACACTGTGCTGGCTAAACAGAGCAGTTGGAAATAAATACAGATTTGTGCTCACCCTTGCAGTCAAACTGAACAGTGAGTCTGTGGTAGCTAAATTATCATCGCAGTTTTTCTCTCTTTTTTTATTTGTATTTTTTTTTAAATGGCCATTGGCTGCGGCTTCATATTTCTAAAAATATCCTCTTTTTAATCCTGTCACTCATCATACTCGTATGCCCCATAAACCTCAAAAACAGTCCTGTCAAAAGATTTGCTTTTGGCAACTCCTTATAAAAATATCAGTGGTGAGGAAAATATAATTCTGTGGGATAATAGTCGGTGAAATGCAGAGATGCAATGGGATTTGAAAGTGTTTGAGTAGTTGTATAATGTTGTGTGTTTTAAAGAAAAGAAAAACGGCTAAAATCATTTACTCTTGTCTTCTGGCATTGGTTGATCGAACAAAGACAGTACCACCCACTCTAAAGAAAAATCTGGATCCTCTTTTCTTTGCTTCTGCTTGTTTTTTTCTTTAAATAGCACAGATCCCCTGATAGTTTTATTAGATAGACACTCTCTGCTGTGCTGTGGCTTCTCACCGTGATAAAATACACTCCAGTGGGGCAATAACTTCAATTAGTGATAATCAGTTTACATCTAATTTACTAAATCAAAGAGCTTAAATGGTAGTGAGGCATGCCTATGAATGCTTTATTGATCAAAAGGCAGCAACCAACATTTTTCAGCTTTCATTAATATCTGCAGCCACATCTCTCCAGGAGAAGAAAGGTTAGCAGCTCTGAGTGAATTAAAGATAAATGCACAAATTAAATTCATTTGAAAGAACAGATGGGCTACATTAGGATATACAATTTCCATATTTAAGAAAATACAATCCAGGTTTTCTTTTACAGTCACTCCTGGCCAAAAGGGAAAAATAAATCATGTTAGAAATGTACATTTTGAGATATGTAAACTGTTAACATCCATCTTATTTTTTTTTTAAAAATTGTTAAATCCTAAAGTAACTTTATGCAGGAGACAGAAAGGCTCAGCTCTGTATGCTGCAAAGCTTATTGGAAGCTATAAGCTTTGCTGTCAAAATTACACAGGACAATTGACATCATGGGAAGGGTTTTTCTCCTCTGGATGGTTGCTGAGCTGCAGTGGAAGCAGATTAACACAAAGCAAGAACTTTGTCATAACTGGACTGAAACTTTGAGATACTTAATTTGACTCAGCCTGCTCGAGCCTCATATTAGTGTAACCTCAGATAAACTTTGGTATGCACTTTCTTTTCTGCACAGAGCCAGGAAATTAGATTCTGTGCCATTAAAGGGACACAGTGCTTTTAATTTGCAGGATGATTATAGCAAGCAAAATCAGTTTTGATGTTTATGTGGACTGATGTTTGAGGAGAATTGTTACTGATTCGGTATGAAAAACTAATATAACAAATGAAAATAAAAAGATTCTGCTGAATTGTTCATGCTGGAACAGATGAAAAAACAGGATTCATTAAACATTGTAGATATTGTGTTTGCAGCAGGAACAACAGGTTCACAGCCTCACTAGCCGCCCCTGCAGGCTGTGCTGTGCACTGCAATCTAAAAGATGATTTCAAGATCAACAGTTTAGCCCTTTTAGCTGTATGCGTACTGTCAAATATGTCCATTGCATAGACCCATAACTTGTGTTTTATGATAGCAAAAATAATGTACTTCAAAAACTAACCCCTGCTGCAAGTGAGAGTCTTTCATTTCTGTCTTAGTGTCATAGAAAATTATGATGTCTTTTAAAAATAAACATTAAAAACAGTTTTTTTATGTTATTTTAGTGAGCTGAAGCCCAAACTTTCTTGCCTTAACTTTCTAAAATGATGGCCTCTTGTTTCATTGGTTTCCAAACACTGTGTGGCTCTTATTGATTTAAAGTGCAGACTTATTCTCAGGGCTGTTCATGGAAACACAGAGTAGCAAAACAGTTTCTGTAATGCACTAAAATCTGCAAAAGTATTCACCAATACAAATGTATTTTATTCACGTTTAGGACATAACGGCGAAGGGCTTGGGAGTGTTGAAAATATTGTCAGCACATTGAAAAAAAAAAAAGAAAACACACAGAAATAGACTTTTTCTCCATAAACATGTTCATCTACAATCAAATAGCGATGTATTAAACCCAAAGGGCCGCAGGGGATCATTAAAGACAAAGTACGCTGTTTGATGATAGAACCGAATGTAAAATACACCTAAATGTGTCAGCATCTCTGCTACTTATCATCACATGCATAATGAGCACTGCGGCTCATATTACGACCACATCGATAACATTTTTATAACATCATTGCCCCAGCCTCTGGGACCGAGGCTGGCCCATTTAATAAGGTTTATAATGATATACACGTCCCACGCCCTGTCTTCAGTCTCTAAATTGGCACTAAAGGGTTTGGAGTTGACCTATTTACTCATTGTACCTCTGATCTGGTTAATACAGTGACATTGTGGTGGCACACTGGCATACACCCACAAACATGTACCCATGTTTCAGGATTTCATGGCAGCTATTATTTGTGGTGTAGCTGGAGAAGCTGAGAATTAATCAGTAAGAAATAGAGGAAAATGGTTTTGTTTTTTTGTTTTCTTCAATCAGCGGCATGGCTCGTAATACAGAGAGAAAAACAAGGACATAAAAAAAAAAAAAGTGTGTGTTTGTGTGCGTTTTATGTGTGTGTGTGGAAGAGTGCACCTGTATCCCGGGGTCATGTGGTCACGATGTATGGTCATGGTCTACAGGTCTGGGTCCCCAGGTCTCAGTGTAGGACTGATGAAGAGGATATTTCATCTCTACCCTGAAGATTGTGTGTGAGAGCAGGTAGATGCAGTGTGTGTGTGTGTGTTTGTGTGTGTGTGTTATATGTATGTGTGCTGAAGTTTGGCCAAGCAGGTGGTGAGATACCATCCTAATACGGTGGAACAGCAGATGGCAGAAATTGCCACCTGCATCCCCGTCAGACCTTCAGGACAGATTCCCACGTCCCCTCACTGGCTGACCAACTCACACAAACATCATGACACACATGCACGATCTGGCACTCACTTTTCAGATGTGCTAGTTTTGACAAAAATTCTGTCTGATACTAAATGTGCTTTTTATGGTGTGTAAAGGTGTAACCCAGGACAAAACTCCATAAAAGCGGTCTTATGTTTTCCCGACCTGGAGCTGTTGGCCGTTAGCCTGCGGCCATATTATCTGCAGAGAGAGTTAAGTTGCGTGATCACCATCTGTGTTTACATCCCTCCAAGGGCAGACACAGCCGCTGCATGTGAGAGGATTCACACTGTTACAGCAAGGCTGCAGACACAGCACCCCGAGGCATTCATAATCATCTCTGGGGACTTTAATCATGGTTTTACCAGGCTGTGAACCGTCCAACAAGAAACAACAGGAAAATTGACTTGCTCAATGCTAATGTGTGGGATGCATACAGTGTCACACCCCTTCCCCCTACTTGAAAAGTGTGACCACAACTTGGCTCACCTACAGCCACAATACATGATGGATAGCCTGCAACACCTTGCACCATCAGGAGGTGGTTCCCTGAAATGGAAGATATTCTCAGAGACTGTTATGACATCATGGACAGGGATGTGCTGTTGAGCTCACACTGAGAGGACAATGAGAGGATGACACACTGTCTAACGGGTTGTCTCAACTTCTCTGCAGATGTGGTCTCACCATAGACTGTATATAGTATGAAAAAACTGACAGGAGAGTCACTGTGATGACACTCTGCTTACACAATGTACCCCCGGTTTATCTGTACAACCTTCTTAAATATCACCCCAATTTTATATACCCTCCACTGGTTACCAGTTAATTTTCAGATTCATTTAAAGATTTTAGTTCTTGCTTTTAGAGCCCTCCATGATCAAGCTCCCTCGTACATCACTGAGCTACTGAGACCCTATTCCCCCTCACGTTCATTAAGGTCATCAGACCACAAACTGTTGATGGTCCCTCGCACCCGTTTTAAAACATGAGGTGACTGCTCTTTCCAGGCCAGTGCCCCTCGCCTCTGGAATGTACGACCATTGACCTTGCGTAGCACAGAGTCTACTGGAAGTTTTAAGAAAGAATTTAAAACGTATCTTTTTAGATACTTATCTTTTTACTTACTTTTACTTACTTAAACCCTTAGGCTATATATCAAGTGTCAATCATAGAAAACATGAACCCCCTAATAACTTTGAAAAAGTGAAGCTGCACAGAAAAAAAGAGGACTTGAGCACAAACTAGTCTTACAATAACCACGTCAACATCACCTGGGTCCCAGGGGGGAAAATATATGTTTGTATATGAAATAAAATATAAAATTAAAAAAACAACAACAAAATCACATTTCAATGTCTTCATTTTAAGACATGGACTAAAAAAAAAAGTCTAGCCGAATCAACATCATTTGTTGGATGGGAATGCCAGAGTCAGAGGTTACACAGACACAAAGTAATAGTAAAAACAAAGTGCAATATTTAGCTTGAGCATAGTGTTTTGAACACTAGAGGAAGGTAACAAAGGCGCAACATTTTAATGTAAACAAGTTACAACTGGAAAATGTAAGCAGGTGCAAAGGTATAAGATACCGGGTTTGACTGAAAAAATATACAAATTAGGCAATGGCGTCATCTAGCGACTTCTACGACAGTCCCTACTGCCTTACGTTAATGAGGAGTTGACAATACTGCCTCACCGTACATTTGCCTGTTTTTCCTCTTTTCATGCTGGGTTTGTAGTCAATCCAGTGTACGCCAAAGATGCTTTACACAGCTTGTAATTTGTATGGTTTTCTGTCCAGCTTTCATTCCTTCTTACAAAAAAACAAAAATGGTCCACACTTTGGATTTTTGTTTCCCTGATGCGTTGAAAATCTTCACCAGTGCATTATGACCCTCATCGGTCAGGCTGGTACTTTAGTTAACAGTACTGTCGTTCCATTTGCGTCATTGTCACTTGTCTAGCATGTCTACTAGGCAGCCCCGGAGTTTGTGCGAGAATTGTTCTGTGGGCAGCTTCCGCTCTCATGTTGTTTTAGAGACGCCGACACAAATAAAGCAAAACGATTCTAAGCCTCATGATACCCGGTCCATGACTCAACAACCTGGTTCATCTAAGAATTCATGGCTAACTCAAATAAAGTGTTAAACCGAATATCATGTCGCACCAGTTAAATGTTACAACCCTAGTTCCAACACAATCACAGACTTGTTAAGCATGCCCCTGCCCTAACAAATTTGAAATAAGCATTTCTATTTCAAAAACAATCAGTTTCAACATCTGATGCATTACTGATCGAAATTATGTATAGGATTTAAATATGTGTCTCAATGAATATTTTCTTATTACTTGCTTCTTAGTAAACTCACATTCACTCCTTCCATTGTCATCACCTAGGAGTTGCAACAATTTGAACTTAAAAGTGTTTACATGACTACCGCTGGTATGTGAATCAGTCTCTGGGACAGTTGCTTGTTTCTTTGTGAGGCTGAAGGAAATATTTGCCCTGTTTGGAAATTTTTTTACTCAATTTGCCTGGAATTCAGTTTTGATTGTTTAATTTAGTTCAGAGGAGAGAAAGCAGAGCGCAGAATCAGCTCTGTGGTATTTATTAATCCCTTAACACTTACTGTCACATCCCCAGTCCTCATTGTCAGTTTCTGAATTTACTGCATGAAGATGGATATTCGTTTTTGTTTTTTGACGAACAAAAACCTCAATTTTTATCCGTTTCTATCTATTCTGGACTCTTTTCAGAGACTTTAAGCAAAATGCACTCGTCAGATAAATCACTTATGCAGAGTGAATATTTAATGTCTAATGTTTGTTTGCATCTACTTTCATCGATTTAAACGCAGCACCAAACCACCATCAGATCAGACTGACGATAGAGAGCAAATAGCACAGCTCTGAGCAGGAGCAGTTTTTGATGCTAAATATGCTTTCAGTTTTAACTGATCAGATGTTTTTTTTATTAACTTGTGTGGTCAATATTTTCTGTGTACCGTCTGTACTAAACACCAAAGCAGCATTTGTTTCTCTTGTTAATTCTAATGAAACTGATTAAGCAGCAGTGCGACTCAGGGGGTCTAAATGCCAGTACAGTCAACCCTTTCTGAAAAGGAAAAACTAAATTTTAAATATCTCAACAACCCTTGAGAGGATTTTGATTCAATTTTGCGGGCTTACACAATTAACTAGGGTGGTGAACACCAAATGCCAGGGTTATTCAATTATGTTTTCAGCTGGGCCAGATTTGAAGACCAGGGTAATTAAGTAGTCAGGATATTTTCAGCTGCATTAAAAATCATTTTATGCTTTTGCTCAAGGCAAACTTGAAGGAAATGCAAATAAATGTAGAAAATATATATATATATATTTATATTTTCACATCAGAAATAAAACACTTTGGATCATGTTTTTTGTAATATGCAAATTTAACAATATCAAACCAGCAATCAGTGCCAACATTGAACTCAATCCATGTATTCACTTACAACTTCATAGTCTGTGAATTGACACTTCTTTGCTTGGATTCACAACACACGGAGGAAAGCTGCTGTGGATTTTTACTAGGCTGTCCAGGACTGCATCAGGGTTGTGTATGTCCCTGTGTTTGTTAGCTGCAGACAGACTCTGTACTTTTGTTCTCCCCTCCTGTGATCCCTCAGGTTTGCTGCTTCCGTGGTCAGTTTCGAGAGTGACCTTGTAAACTCATGCCTTTCAGCTCAAGTTGTTGTAGAAGTTGCAGCAAGTGTCTTTGATTTCTCATTTAATATATATTTAATGACCATGTTTTGATGTTTTATTGAACACTTTTAGAAGATTCTTTTCATGTTTCAACAAGCGTTGAAACTACAACAACTACCAAAGCATGTGTTTGTTAACAGGGTTATTTTTCAAACTGAAATATCGGAAAGTCAGGTTCTTCACAGTGCCGCCTTCAAATGTTATATCCTTTGGTTACTGCAACCCATTCAATGCAAACGAGACACTGGTTTAGAGTTTGGAGTTGGTGGTAAAACGATTAGATTATCTGCAGACCAGGGAAGGTTAAACTGTCAATTTTACTCCTTTTTTTTTTTTTTTTTTTTTTTTTTTCATGGACCATATTTTTTAAATGCTAAGCTACTGTACATGGTCCGAATGTTTTGAACTTGACTTCTTTCACGTAACTTCCCTTTTATCGGTACTGTGCAGATCGGTGGCGAGTGGTGACCTTTTACTGCGGTCATGCTGAAGTGTCAACACCATGTGAGTGCCAGCAATGACACAAGCTTGAAAATGTTGGAGTATTTATTTATTAATAGAAACAGGGAAATACAGGGAAATTAATAAAACGCAAGGAGTGAGAATTTTCAGTACCTCGAACATGATAATTACTATGATAATAACCTCAGGGGTAGCTATTCACTTTAAATTATTTTCTCCTTTTCCTCAAATGTTTTCCGGTAAAATGGCACTGAATGCAAAGACTGAATTGAATTAATATTTTCATTAATTTTGACCAGGCTACATGGTGATGAAATGAACCACTGACTGTTTCCCACTGGCTGAACAATTCTAACAAGCCAGTTATGCGCATGTGCATTGACAGATAAGCTGCTTCACTGACAACGTTTTTGCCATTCAAAATGCTCCTCTACAGTAAACACAGCCTCTAGCACCAACTGTACTACTCGGTATCAGTGCGCAAACAAGCTGTCAGTTGTCCAGCTTTTTGCAAGCGAAACGGGACAGATTAGGCAGGGATTTCAGACCGAAAGAGTAGAAGTAAGGTATTGTATGGTTGAACACACTGACAGATGAATATTTTCAATGATTTTTATTGAGGGGCTTGGGCATGCACTGCATTTATAGCTTATTATGACCGCTCGCCCCTGTTCCAAATGCAACTCTGTGGAATGAAGCAAAACAGCTCTTTTGTGCATGTTTTGTTCAGTTATTGTTTCATGTGTTGAATTCATGTACTCTGGTCAGATTTAGCCTCAGAAACTGCCTAAAGATGCTAATTAAATAGCTCAGCCATATACTTGCACCTGCATGACAGAATAGCTGATTTGCATGTATTTAGTGTAATTAGCATGTCTGTGTAGTACTGCCTTATAGAGCGGCTTCCAAGGTCAGAGACTGTATTATGTGTACATCTTCAGGATTTTCAGTCTTTTATCCTACTTATGCACAGAAGAACACTGTTAGTGCATCTTTGTCTGAAGACAGACTACTGGCGTAGGGGAGTTGAAGAGCCTTCACTTTCACTGCTCTGCATGTATCGGATGTATTCAAGGGGGGGAGGAAGGAGAAAGACACAGATGTGAAGCATGTCAGACATCATTTGCCATAATCATATATTCACATCAAATACACACATGCCCACAGAAACATTGGACTGAATACAGCCCCTCTGGTATCGCCTTTTTTTTTCCTGTCAGCTGAGTGGAATACCAAGCCATTCATTTTTCTCTCTTTGGCTCAGGCGTAGCTGCCCTAGCAAAACCACTTTAGCTCAACTCATTTCACACTGACGATACGCAGACCTATGCAACTCATCTGAAAGAATAGAAGAGAGCAGGGAAAACAGGCTCCATTTCAAGCCTGACTGGTGTTGAGCTGATGATATGATTGTATTGGGGATGTAGGCCTGTACAGTGTACACAGTGAAACAGAGAGGGACCAATGCCGTTTGTTTTTGTTTTTTTTTTCTTCTGGATAAATCTACATAATTCATAATGAGCATTGAATGATTCTGAATACAGATCAAAATGCTCAATGAATTACTTATCAAGAATGTGTCATGTTGTATTTTTCTCAAGAGTTTCGTTAACAGGCAAACATATCAACCGGAAAAAAGTACAACAAAGAGAAAGTAAAATGCATGCATGTATCATCCATACTAATTATTAAAGAATACATGAGTGACATTACAACAACGAACCTAAGACATTATTCTGTTGATGAGAGGTTGTACAAAAGTCCTCTCATCTCAACCAAACAGACTCTCTGAATGTAATGTACAAATACAGAGACTGACTGATCAATCGGTTTGATTGGTCCAATTCACGGCATTTTAACATAATCGTCATTGGCCAATATCTGGGATCATGAGACCAATCATAAAATATCATTGTAGCTGCAGTCAACCTACATTAATGGATGCCTTCGATGAAAACACATTTGATGAATGCAGATCAAATTTAGCAGTGACTTACAAGAGTCTGATGCGTCTTCTGTTACGATTAATAGAATAATGTGGTTTGATATTGCCTTTTACATATAAACAGTTTGTCATGTTTTGACATCTATAGCAGAGCCAAATTTGCAAATATACAAATATTATAAATACAAATGTTTTAATGTCATATGTTCCTGTCTGAAAACAAGAGTTGATATCAGATTTAAAAGTGGCTGTTATTATCAATGGAATTTTACAACAACAACAACAACAGCATGATATCAGCATTTAACATGGACCATCAGCAAGCATTGGGCATTGATTTAATTAGTGGAGGGAGTGAACAACCCCAGATTTATTTCTTTATCAAAAAGCAAGATACACGACAAGATATTGTTGTGTTTTTTCACTGTGTTAGATTTGTCACAGTTGGAGTCTGGCTGCTCAAAATCCTCACTGGAAAAAAAAACAAAACTATTTGACGACAACTCATACCTCCTGCCAGTTTCACGTCATTTCACTTAACAACAGAAGCTGACGATTCGATACAAACAGATTAAAAATTTGCAAACAAAGATGAGGAGGACAACAGCGAGCCAGCAACAATGAGTCCAAACAATGCAGCACTTTGAATACCTTTCAAATCAGCTGCGAAGATGTTTCTGTGAATGGAAATACACAAAACACATTTGTTAGGCCTCGGGCGCACATGCATATTGATGAGTTTTAACAAGATGAGAATCGTGATGCTTTTATGGCTGTTAATCAAACTCTAGAGTAATTCAAAGGTAATCCTGTTATTCCTCGTTCTTTCAATAGATGTATTTATTTTGGGAGGTGGGAGTAGGGATACGCAAAAGCACTGAGTAAGACTTCAGTATGACAACTCATTCTAATAGTTAGAAATTCACGTTTAAACTTCTGGCATCCCTGTTTTTCTTTGACTGTCAGCTTTTGTCTGCCTTTGTGGACATACTTTAGTTTTGTCTGCTTTCAGTAGTGAACTGTAAAGCTTAATTGAATTACCTTAGATCATCTTTATTGTTTAATAGAGCTGGAGAGACATTACGTGCATACTAACAAAGGCCAGTCGATAGGCATTTTCAAATACACTAGTTATAATTATTTACAAATCATAAGGTGTTGGAGGTCGAACAGGCACCACCAACAGTGTATTATTACCGCTAACATCTAATGAGCTGGCCTCTTCCCTTTATACAATACATCTTCTAACCGTGTGTGGACACATATCTTCTCTTCTTAAGGGGAAAGTCCCCTAGTTAGTGCCTGCTGACCAAAGCTAAGCACGAAGTGTGTGAATTGAGGCAAATTCCGACTCCATTATTGTGTCGAATGACTGTTTTTCGAGTAGAACTGAATTTCAGTCCAATTGCATGTCTTTTGCTGAACAGTGTTCAGGTGTGATGGGGTGGGGTGGCCAATCATGCCTCCTAACATGTTCCATTAACTTCTAGCAAGTCTGAAATGTTGGTAGGTCAACTGTATCCACTCCAAGGGCAAAAGCAGGTTGAGTTTGAGTGGATTCCTCAAATTTAGAGCTTTTTTTTTTTTAATCTAAATGTGCTTGTTAAAGTGTCAGTGTCTGAAACATAGACCGTAAAAAGAATGGACAACGGTACTCTGCCTCCCGTAGTGGTGGGAAGAACAGTTCTTCTGACTGTACTGAATCTTTACAATCAGTTCATTAAAACGATTCGTTCAAAAAATTCGTTCACTGAATCAGTCAGTGCTTCGGAGCCCCGTCCTGCTACTTTTAAAGTTATCAAATAGCTTTAAATCGGCTGACATTAAATCCTTCTTGCAGGAAAGTTTATACACTTCTATTAATGTAAAGGCACTATAATGCACTGTTTTATCTTAGCCTCAGTGAATAAAATGGTGCTCGGCAGTAAGTGAACGACGCTACACCCCTCCCTCCTCCCTGCATGCATCAAGTCGTTCGGAAGTCATTCGCTTCATTCACCATGTCGTTCACTGACTGACTGGTACATTTTGTTCGCTGACTGAACCATGTCGTTCACAGACATTTTGTTCACTGACTGATACATATCGTTCATTCGCTGTGAGTGAATCACGAGACGTTGCCTGCCCGCTGGCTGGCTGTGTGTCGTTTGCCTAAGTGTCAAAGGTGGCAGTTCCACTCCCGACCGGCATGCAAGGCTCGCGGCTGAGCTCAACTGAACTGAGACAGGAACGAATCAGGTCTCGGAGTGATTCAGTTCAAGTTGTTCACTCAGCAGTTCCGTTCTTTTGAACGAAACGTTCATGAACGACACAACACTAGCCTCCCCTCACTGCACGAAATTAAAGCCAAAATGCTCTTGCTATTTCTGTGATTTTTGTCATTTGCTGAAATTGGTATTTGCGTAGTAGCATTCTGTGAGAGAGTCGCTGTGATGACGCTCTTCTCAAACAGCATATCTGCCAGATGACTTACGCAATCTTTGTAAATCACAGGCTGTAGGCCTCACACAGCGATGACGTCTATTCATAGTTCAGTCTCACATGTGGAGGACACTTTTCAGCCAGAACATCATCACCTGTGCAATTTATTGTAATCCTGTAGCTCAACAAGAAGTTATACTTTTACGAAGCCTCTGTATTTGCGGCATTTGTCCTCGTTAGAAAGGTGATGATTGTTCCTTACACTGAGAACAAATTCATATTGTCTGACGTCATTTTTTTGCGTGGGGGTGTCAAAGAAAATAAGGTGGCAATGTTTAAAGCTTCTTTTCTATTTCACACATACTGTATAGCGCGAACACTAATGCGATGCCTTACCATCGTCACACATATTGTGAGTTTAAGTGGTGTGTGATAAACAATTTACTTGGACAGTGTGTCTGGCTTCTACTTGAACATCTATAAAATTGTACAGCATGCATTTGTATGCCATATATAACTAAAAGAATCAGACCCCCACAGTTGATTCAAAGCAACTCTCTACAGGTATCCATCAAGGATTAGTTAATGGTTAAAATAATACAGGCACATACAGTTAAAGAATAAAAAACTGCAGATTAACTGTAATGATTGAGAGCCTCATTCATGTCGAAGCACGTCATTAAAATCATACCTTTCACATTTTTCGCTGCAGGACCTCAAGGACCCACAGGTGCTCTAGGATTGGCACAAGCTGGGCCACATTTGCACATCTAATGCAATCAGGCTCCTATTAGACCTGATTTTGTCCATGGATCTTGATGAAATCCACTGCCAATCATATTATTTAACTTCATACGCTCATGCTTGAGTAATAGCATCCAATCATAAACTTGCTGTATACAAAGGTATAATGTTGGAGTTTGCATTTGATCATCTAGGTGAGTGTGTGTCAGAGGGACTAACAAGTCAAGCCACTTGAATATTCTCTCTGTTTTGGCCCTATGTGACTACATTTATGCAAATACAGCCTTTTTATATAAATTCTGACTATAATGTATGGAGATTTTCCGCAGCACCATTTGAAAGCACTTTGAAAGCGGGGATCCCCAAGGGTGCAGGAATCTCTTCGTGTGTAAATGTGTGTTTGTTCGCACTTGCATTTCTGTATGTGTGTGTGTGTCCTGTGTTTGTAGCTTGCTGAGCCCAGGGACATCAGCGATGCCACCACTGTCCCAGTTTCTCACATCTCTGATAAAAACATGTTGATTCAGACAAACCTCCTCTTCCTCCTCCTCCTCCTCCTCCTCCTCACAACCCCCACCCCATTTGGGATGGACTGGAGGAGATGTTCATTCACAGCAGACGTTCATCACACATAGCCAGGGTGTTTGATTTTCTACTTCCCTCTTCTTTTCTGCGTTATTTTACTATTCCACATCATCTTTTCCCCCAACTGACTTCCACGAGAAAAGCTCGTCAATAGGAAACAGCTGCGGCATCCCTATTTTTTTGTGTGTTATTTTAACTAGTCAACTGCACAGCAAATGTAGACTCCCCAGAGATACCGTGGTGTAGCAACTCTCAGTGGTAGCCATCAAAAAGTCCCCTGTCTTGCTTCTTATCAATCAGTGGTGCTGCAGTAGCTGCTGCAGCACATTCCTTCTAAAATACTGTAGAAGAGAGAGTATAATAACATGTCTCTAATGACTTGTTTCCAGACTTTCACTAGCTTGAGACTTCTTCAAAGGTTACTTTTCCTTTTTTTTCCCTGTCAGAAAAGACTTGTCAGAGAGAAACGGTGGGACCAACAGCGGTGTGCTGTTGCTATTGATCCCAAAAGAGTGCATTACTAGATGCCCAGAAAAAGACTCCATAAAATCAATTAGGATTTAAGCACATCATTTAAAATGAATAAACTGGAGTCACAATATTACATTTTGAATGCCAACTTTTAGTTCACGTGAACAAGATTGCTTGTCCTTGCAGATTTCCCGTAAAAGCTACTGCGTAATGTTGGCGGTTGTTATACACAACGTCTACAATGAAAACACATCAGCCGCTTTCTTGAGGTCAATCATTCTTTGCTTTGCTCCAAACACAAACAAGATGTTTTGTTCCTCACTGTTAGAGATTCAGTTGTCAGGGCCCAAGCTCTGCAGTGTAGCCATTATAGTCAAGATGACATGAGAACAGAACAAAACGCTGACAAGCAAAGTCTGTACCCACATGTTGTTTGTTACTATAGACTGTAAATAACAAAAGGACACCATAAGTGTTGACTGAATGATGCTCTCAACTATTGACAGCTTTCCACTTCAGACAAGCTCCAGTTAAAGCCTTCAACTTACATTACATTAACAAATGGAACTGGAGACAAACTGTACATTAAAATACGTGTCTTTTTTTTAATAAGGCATTATATTTCATTCTTACTGATTTCTGTCCAAGGGTTTCTTTTTCTCAGCAGTTTTTTTTATTTATTTATTTTTATTATGATTGTCATTCATTTATTTTCTTCAAAGCGAGGCTATCATGCAGTTACAAAGTTTGGTGTCCATACTACATGTATGCAAATTTTCAAATCACACGGTAAACATATGCTGTAATAATCTTAGAAAATACTATAGATGTAAACTGCCCAAAATCTTTCGTTTGGAGATCACACAAGATCTCAACTAGCTGCTAACATCGTTGCAAAAGGCTCTCCTTACTGGTTCTGACTCAGCTGAACAGTTTGCCTCCAGCAATGTGTGAGGTGACACCCACAGCAGAGTAGGGTAACGCTGCTCCACAGCACTACTTGATTGACTACAATAGAGGGGGCGGGGCCAAAACATCAAACACTGTACTTGGCCGATCAGAAGAAAGCAGGCTCATGGAGGGGTGAGTTCAAGCAGGACTCCATACCAGATGAGTAGATCAGGAGAACACATAAAAAACCAAAGAGCTATTAAACTTTCTAAAGCTATGCCATGCTGAGGTCCAGCCAAATCACTTCTGTTTATGCCAGTTCAGTATGTCAACCCCCATGAAAACAGTCTTTTAACTTCATATCTCACAATAGGCAGAAACAAACTGATCTTACCCACTTTATGTACAGTCAGGGTTTGCTGCCACCAACTCTATAGCTTCACTTTTAAACCACCCTCACAGCATGTGCAGCCATGTCAAGCAAGGTAAAGCTGTGTACAGGCTGGTTGCTGAGAGTGCGGTGATTAGATGTTACCAACTCCTCTGTCTGGTCATGTTGCATCAGAAAAGTGACATTTTGTGATTTTTTTCTTTTTTTTCATATAAGAGGAACAAGTAAGATTAAAAACAATCAAACAGAAATAGCTGTCATCAGCATCCAGCCACAAAATATGATCCAGACATTCACAGTCATCTGCTCCAGGCAAGGGTTGGGGGGTGAGTGAACCATACTCTAAATGTCTAAACCTTAAGCACTTTTGCAAATTCTCCAGACAATGCCTGTATCCACTGCCAGCACTGAGCAGTTGTTCAGCCGATTACATTCATCAGAAACAGGCCTCAGGAATACGATACTGGCAAACAACTAAAAGCGTGATGGATATCAATCCTGATATTGAGCATTTGCTGACAAGTGTAGAAGCCAAATTAACTTCAAAAGTCATTAAAATTGGAGGTTTGCCGGCTGGCATGGTCGATGAGAGTTTTACATTGAGATCATATGCATAATGCTAATGTTTGAAATAACACGACCTGATCTCTCTGTCTTTTCTTTACTTGCGCACCACTGAGCACACTGTGAAAGTGCATTCTAGAAATACAGATGTTAAAAGTGACCTCTATGCAAGTAGGTGGTTCTTGTGTTCATCCTTAACTTATGCACTGGTGCCACAAAGAAATGCTCCTCTGTCTTCAATAGTATCCCAATAATGAGTCATAGTGTTGTGTCGTTCATGAACGTTTCGTTCAAAAGAACAGAACTGCTGAGTGAACAACGTGAATGGAATCACTCTGAGACCTGATTCGTTCCTTTCTCAGTTCAGTTGAGCTCGCTGCTTGCTGCTGTGTTGTTTCACTCGCATCGCAATGCGAACATCAGGGGCACACAGAGAGTTTTTCAGGGCAGGGAAGTAATTCTTCCTTTATGACTTGGCGAATGAATGACGTGTCACCCAGTGAACAACGCTGTGACTTCAGCAGCAGGGGAGGGGCGGGGCTCGTCAATGAACAGATTCCCATGTCACTTACTTGTGTACTGCATCCAACAGGACAGAGCTCTGAAGCACTGACTGATTCAGTGAACGAATCTTTTGAATGAATCATTTTAATGAACGGATTCTAAAGATTCAGTACAGTCAAAAGAACTGCTCTTCCCATCACTAATGAGTCAGAACCTAGTTTTGGTCCTATTTGAGGTATGGTGTTAATGTGCACTCAGAAAAACCTGGTTACTCATTTATTCCCTGTAGGCATGATAAAAAAAATTAGATCCTCAAATCCATTTAAACACACTGAGAGCCTGATTTAGCCTGACTTACTAATCCAACACGATATTGTCTAATTCACAAAGGACAAGCAAAGTGGTGCATGCTCCATACTGCACTGCATAGCAAATACTGTGATTGTGCGCCAGTGCTTTTTACAAACATTCAAATGAGCTATTATGCAACACTTTAGAGTGAAAATGTGCCATTTTTCAAAACAAATAACACCTAATTCACTAACAGTGGGATCAGCAGCCACCTGCAGTTTAAGTGGAAAATTAGTTGTCTGCAGAATTCTAATGTGGATTTCTGAGATCATTTTTAAGAGTCTTCATGTGCAAACTCGTTGTTGGTCATGACTATAATTCCACCTCTGGAAAACTTAGTATATCTCCCTGTCTGTCCAGCTCATGCAAAGTCTGTGGAGAATTTAGCCATGTCATGTTGAGAGCACACAGCACACCTCTGTGCAGCAGGACATGGAGATGCTTGCAGCTCATCTCAGTCACTATACAACACTGAACTGGTGACCTGCACAACCTTTTTTGTCATTACTACAGTTTGCTTTGAGCATTAGACATTCACCCGTAGCAGATAGCACTGTTGCACGATTCACTGTGCTGTTAGCAGCTGCAGTTCATTATTTGTTTTAAGTGATGGTTTGAAACTCCTCTTTTTTATTTCCTCACATACATTCTTTGAGTTTTTTCTTAAGTAAATGGGACTTTTTTTTAGTCAACAGGTGAAATGCTAGTATTTCTAACCTGCCAGAAGGGTTTGGCCTTGTTCAGCTCTTGAAAAGTGGTTTGAAAGCTGTAATCCTCCTTGAGACCACTACAAGACAGCCTTCCCTTCACAGTACTCTTTTGCTGATTGTAGTGTTGCATTCTTTATTTAGCAAATTCTGTATCTGTGATGAAGGTTCTTGACTATCTCTCAGGGATCTGGGCCTGATGTATTGATCCTCCGACGATGCCGCTACTTTTGGTTCGTCTGATCGTGCTTTGGATAAGATTGATCCAGTTTCTGCGTAGTGCAGAGCACTGCTCCCTTTGAAAGCTTTAGTTTAGGTATACTTTGAGGCTGAAAAGCCCTGTCTTCCTTAGGATAACAGTTTTTCTTCAATACTTTTTTGATTTCATGTTTGGCAGTGTCCCAGTGCTACTTAACAGGCAGTGATCTGCTGGAAACTTAAGACACAAGAAGTTTTAAAGCTGGCTAGTACTGGCTGTAGATCAACGAAAGAGTTTCTAAGAAGTGGTCCTAACCAAGAACTGCTGGTTCTACTTAAAGTGTTAGTGATTAGACCCTAAAAATCCACTCTGAGGTTATTCTGTAGAATTCACACTTGCATGCACTTTTTCTTTTAACCCTAATGTTATTTCATTTCATGTTTACACCCATTGTCTTTTGGCTTAAAGATGACCTGCCTTTGCTAGACCCTTAAAGTAAAGCATCCTCATTTGATTTAACAAACAAAAACCTGTTTTCAATGAACACCTTGTAATGTATCACTAACTTTGTGAATATATGGGTTCTCCCTCTCTGCAGGTAACTGTTGAATTAACTCTGCTGTCTTTAGTAAAACACAACGGTTACAGTTCGTTCTAAGGAAGAGCGTGTTGTAATAATTAAAAGTATGGCTGTAAGTGTTAAAGGTATAATCATTCATTGTCTCAAAAAAGACAGCTTTCTTATTACCTAAATGAAATCTACTCTGACAGAAATAATCCTCTATTGTAACTTTTGGTGGCTTATGCTTTGTGTTGTATTCTTCTGAACCATCCTCTTCAGAGACATCCTCCTCCTCCTCCCTCTCCTCCTCAAAGCCATTGTTCTCATGCTTCAAATCAGGTCTCAGACCTTTTTGACATTAAATGTGTACTCATGGCGTCGGCAAAGAGAGGACTGGATGTGCTCTCATGAGATCCACTTGTATAGCAGATGACACACTTTGATGGATCCTCAATTGATAAAAACTGCTTTGAAGAAATGTTTGATATCAGCTGAAATGTTGTTTATTTTACCTGTAAGCTCTCTGAACTCTGAAAGCAAGTGAGGTCACGGAGAGAAGAAGATGCACCTGCACTACAGCATTCAACTTTTCAGTGTAACCAACAGCAATTTGTCATATTGTGTGTGTGTGTGTGTGTGTGTGTGTGTGTGTGTGTGTGTGTGTGTGTGTGTGTGTGTGTGTGTGTGTGTGTTTACAAGGGAAAGACAGTCCTGGCTTACAGGTGACCTTCCTCTGTGAATGCCAGGTCAGAAATGATCCAAAGGGCAATAGTTGTACTCAGAGGCTCCTTGTCCGTTGGCTCAATTACGCACTTTAGCTGGACTAGTGCCCTAGTCCCAGTTTACAAGCACTAGGCAAGAAACAATATGTAGTCAAAGTAACAGTGTGTCAGCCTCTGCTAAAGTAAGTGACGATACGGCCCTTTTTTCAGCTGCTACTATTAAAGGGATATCCTGGCGTAAAATTAATTTAGGGTCAAACACACCATAACACCGAATTAGACACCCCCTCGAAAAAATGAATGTTACTGCTTGCTTGCTTCTCTAGTTATACCAACTTTAGTAATGACTGCACAATAGCAATACACAAAAACCTTAATTAATTTTACGTCGGAATATCCCTTTAAGTACCAAACGTAACACGTACTTTATGCCGACTTCATCTTTATTGCATCTCTTCCTCTTCTTCTGTCAAGGTTTTGTTTACTGCCTGACCTCGTATGAATGCATTTATGATGTTCACTTTCTGGGTCAAAGCCTTGCGTGCTAACTGTGGAGCATACCCAGACCACCTTGGTCAGTTTCAGTTCTATCGAGACGTGTACAGGCAAGGTAAAATCAATCCCCAGCTACGCAATGAAGGTAGCTAAGATCACCTGTGAGAAATTTTATTTGGTGTAATTTCAATCGGACTAACACGTTTACATATTTTAAGAGTCCACTTTTGGATAGGCGGAACAATAAGTTTATTTATTTATTTATTTTATTAAAGCATACAAGCATGGAGAGTGTCACACTTTTTCCAATGATGTGGTCATTGGTCAGAAGCCACACAATTTCAAGGTGATTTTCTCTGCTATTAAACACGATGGCAGTCATTTATTCATGAGAACATTACGATCTGTGATGGTGTTTGGTCTGTGTCTTACATCCTTTGGCAGAGAGCATTCAGGGATGATAGTTTGATAAAAGATTTCAGAGATTAGACTGTCTGTGTCTTAACTCACTGCAAGCTTTGCTGTGCATTGATCTCCAATGTGTGTGTGTGTGGGGTGGGGGTGGGCATGTGTAACTGTATGAATCCCTGCTCAGAGTTAGCTAACAAAAGTAGGTTACCTCAGGCATTAGTTATAGTGGGTTCTACTTTAACATAGGTGCAGATTGACAGATTGTGTGTGTGTGTGTGCGCGCTTACATGCTTGTGTGTGAATGCAGGGATTCGTGAGTGTGTGTGTGTGTGTGTGTGTGTGTGTGTGTGTGTGTGTGTGTGTGCTCCTTCTGGCGCAGCTGCAGCAGATTGCTGAGCAGACAAATGTGTCCATCAGCCGGAGACTCCAGGCCTTCAACACTGACTAATCGACACAACAGAGAAAAGTGTGTATGTGCATGCATGAGTGTGTAGTGTGCGGGGAGGATGAGGCACAGGGGCACAAATAGCGTGAAGAAACAAATTAGGATTGTGGGGGGGCTGGTAAGGGGGTAGGTAAAGAAGTCCACCAAGACCGGAAGGAAGAAAGACACAGTGATGGAGAAAGAATATCCTGAGAGGACATCCTGATGGTCACGATAGCACGGTGACCCCAGAACTATGCGTAATTATGGAAAATGAAGACGACATGAAGGTCTAGAGAGACTGAGAGGAAGCAGAGGAAATTGAGGAAGCAGAATGAGATTAAAAAGGGAATGACAGGTGGGGGGGTGGGGAGGTGGGGTGAGCAAAGGAGCAGGAAACAAAGGATGGGAGAACAAGCAGACCAAACTGACCCCGCGGCCCCGTGAAGTCTGACTAACCAACATGATGAGAGGAGGGTGAAGGGCACAGAGGGGCTGATGGAGAATAAGAGAGATGTAGGCAAGGAACAGCATAACATGTGAAGACAAGAATAAGAAAGAGAAAATTATGTAGACTGATAATTTCACCTTCATTTAGACAGCAGAAGAGGGTTTGTGTACAAGTGAAGAGGTATGTAGTGGCAGTTTTGGCTTTTGGTCAGGCCTTAAAGGTGGGGTAGGCAGGATTCCGTTAAAGAAGCATCTTTTTTTGTGTTATATAAACAGAAAAGCTTTTAATTAGTGATGCACGATATGAAAAATTTCAACCGATACCGATAACCGATAATTTTCTTCTTCTCATGGCCGATACCGATACCGATAACCGATAAATTCATATTTTTACCGTTATTATAATCTTCATATAATCTGCAGTTTGTGCAGGATGCAGTGATTGAAAACTGATATTTTTGTTGCTCTGGCCCATCTAGAACAACAAACTAAAGTTTTTGGCTCTTCAAATGATTATTTTTTTCCATGTCATCACAAAAATATGTGGTCATTAGCTATAAATAACAATAACAGAACAAAAAGCAGAACTTCATTTGACCAAAACAGTGCATCCCCTGAACTGTTCAACAGAACTTTAAACTGTAAAGGAGCTATTATGAGACGTTAGGATTAGCATGCTGACCGGACTAACATCTGACGTCCATATGTCTGTGGTAAAACTCACGTGTAGTCCGTTCTTGTCGATCAGGTTGTGAATGTATGTGGCGACAATATCATAGAGTGCAGGAAGGGACACATCCGAGAAGAAGCGGCGGCTTGGGAGAGTGTAACGTGGCTCCAAGTGTGCTATGAACTTACGAAAACCCGGGTTCTCAACGACGGAAAAAGGCTGGTCGTCGACCTCTATGAACTCCATCACTTTGTCGTTAATGGCTTTAGCCTTTTCGCTGTCTCTTGAGAAGCTTTTGCAGTTTTCAAACGCCTGCTGAATGGGGACATCGATCCTCCGTAGTGTTGTTGTCTTAGCTTTAGTACCGCTAGCAGCTTCGGCGGCTGTCTCATAGTCTTTTAATACCGCTTCGCCGCGATGGCGACTTTTCAGATGAGCTATCAGATTCGTTGTGTTAAAACTTGACGTCTTCATTCCGCCTCTCGGAATCCTCGCTGAACAGGTTTTGCATATAGCCGCTGTTGTCATCTTCTGCCACTGAGAAAAACGACCATGCTGGTGAAGACATTTTATTATCAGTCAGGTAGTGACAGGGGTCAGGCTTGGGACCTACGAGTAAGGCGCGACGGGCGGCTACTCCGCCTGCAAACGTTACTCGTAATTTCATTAATATATCGGATCTTTCTATCGGAAAAATGCACCTGTCGGACCGATAAAAAATGGCGTAATTTTCCCCCAAATCGGCCGATATTCTATCGGTCCGATAAATATCGTGCATCCCTACTTTTAATATCAGTCAATAGCTATAAATTATTGATGACATTTGGAAATGTAACAATATCACTGTGTTTTGTTATGTCTGTGTAGTCAACATTTTAAAAATTTTGAGTGGCCCGCTCTTGGTTGTAAGGCAGACGCTGCTCCCTTGTGTTGTGAGGATGCTCCACGTCCTCGAATAATGTTCATGAGCCCAAACAAAGTTAGTATACTACAATATCGGAGAGTAGAACCAGAAAGTACAGAAAATTGTCTGAATCCTCCTTTGGCCACGATTGCCAACACAAGCAAGAAAACGAAGTAAATACCGGAGACTCCGACAGGCACTTAAAAAGGAGGTAGAGTGGAAAAGAGCTAAAAAGCTGGGTCATAATTACTGTAGCATAAAAGATTGGGACACTTCGGGATCTTACGGACCCTGTAACCTTTCTGCTGGACAGGTAAACTGCTAAAGTAAGCCAACTGTCTTTGACAGAGGTGTTTCTTGTCAAACGGGACCTGCTGCATGTTGTAGCGCTGCTAAACTGTTTACCTCGGGTCCAGGAGTATGTCACTTTGTCCTAGTTGTAGAAGGCCTGCAAACATTGTGTTTGCTGGTAGTCTGTTGGCATCTTGAGTGGCACCAATGCTTTTTGCTTTCATGTTGACTGGGTCCCATTTGTAATTATCTGAAGTATTTATCTGCAATATATCTGAATTTAATCGGGACGATATGAGCGAGCAGGAGCGTCTGTTTGTGGGCGGGGCTTGCTGGAGCAGAGCGGGAGGGGAGAGGAGGAGCTGAGGAGAAAACTGGTTGCGAGGAGTAGTGTTTACATTTAAGATTTCTCCCAAAAACTGGCACTTCCTCAGATCCTGCCTACCCCACCTTTAACTTCTTATCTGATTTCTACAGAGCTGTGACCCCATCAGTTTTTATTATATTTGGGATAGGACATCAGCATGTACACAGACAAAGCTGCTTATTCACTTTCCTGTTTACATGATAAATATTTGTATCCTGGTTTCTGATCACTGCAAATTATTCGCTCAGTCTCCAGTAATGTTTAATTTTTCCAACATAAACCCAAGGAATGTTTAAATCTGCAGAAAATGACGGAGCACCTCGTCCAAGATTTTGTAAAGTTTGAAAGTTAATGCATCAGAGCCTCTCCTTTTGTTCAGGTGTTTTCCATATAGAGATTTCCTTCAGGACTTTCCAGTGTTACCTTACTTGCTCCATTGTAAATGCTTATGGGTCACCTGCATCCTGGAGCCTGTTCACCACAGACTTAAATAAGTCTACATCATTTTGTCATTTATTCAGTAAAACCACCAAATCTAGCTGGAATCCTTTTTAATTAAATTTCAAAGTCCGTCATGTTGTCTTTGTTCATGCCAGTAAATTAATATTTTGTGTCTTTATTTTCCAAACCCTGTGATGACACCATAAAGGTTCTCATAATGTTGATTTTCTCTTCTCAAGACAAACTTGGCTATGTTTAATGTTTGATTTCATGCCTACAAAATCAATACCCACCAAATTTTAAGATCTTTCTGTAGAGCTGGACGTTGACGGCTGTGTTTTGATGGATTTCGGATATTGAATATTGTTTGGAATTCAAAATCTGATTCAACAGTGGAGGTGATGTCAAGCCAATTTTCTTTTCCAATTTTCATTTCTCACCAAAATACAGCATCTTGCTGTAGTTACGGTGATGTCTGATGGCCACTGTGAATGTTAACTTTTATCTAAACCTCTGGCTGTTTTTTTTTCAATGTGTTTGTTGCATCCGAGACTCAGTTTCTTCATCCCTACAGAAGTAAGGCACTCTCATTTTGTCACTATGTCTGTGCAGATATTAGACAGCTGTCAGAAACTGGCATGTGGTATTTACATGCTACTGTATCCTGTTTTTTTTTTTTTTTGGTAGTAGAAAGTAGAAAAAGCATCTCTCATATTTGGGATAAGGGCTACACTTTAATTTTTACATGCACAAATGCGAACAAACAAGAGATACTTTGTTGACCTGATCAAAACCCAGATACTCAAGTCCATGCGGATAACTCAGCTGTAAAATATAAACGCTTTCCCCTTAACCTCCTAAGACCCGAACTCTTGCAAGGCATGCATTTTTATTTTCTCTTTAATATTTAGGCTAATTGGGACCTGATGAGTGTAAAAACAAAGAATGATCTTTTTACATGATGTAGTTTCTGAGAAAAATGATGTCCACATATGAGGACATTCGTTTTAAATTTTGAGAGAAGGCCCTTGTGAACAAAATTTAATATTGTGGTCTTGACAACCAAAAATGTGATGTCCACACATGTGGACGCCAGGTCTTAGGAGGTTAAATATGATTTAAGTGAGACTGTCTCTTAAAGCTCCTGTAAGGAGTTTTTTTGGCATTCATGAAATACACTAAAGTTCACATTAGTGCATTTTTATGATAAACAAAAGCAAACACGACCATCGGCGACACGAATGACGAATTTTAATGAATTCACTTTTGCTGCCTGAAACCAGTTTGGCGGTAGGTGTCAGCCAAGCAGCTGAAGAAACAGCTGCTTTATACATGTACATGATAAATTGAACTGTAACAGGTCAGCATGGTATGATTTTTCTAATGGGGTTCACGACTTGAGTGTGTATATGACAAGATTACTAATACCGCTTTGTCCACAGGAGGCGCCAAAAATGACACAAACCAAAAGTTCCTCACAGTAGCTTTAAGTTTAGACAAGAAAATAATATAAGATAAAAAAATAATAATACAACAATAATAATAATGAAATAAATACATATATTTATGAATAAATAAATTGATTGATTGATGATAAATGACCCATGCTTTGATTTCACACTGGGCTGGTTGAGAGCTGCCACCATGAAGGGTCTCCTGTTTGTTCAGAGCTGAGGGGGTGTAAGACCAAACCAGTAAGTCAAAGAGACAGAAAAGCCTCATAGAAAGTCATTAGGCATTTTAATATTACACTTGCTTGAATCTCTGATGCAGAAGTTGATGACAGCAGCTTTGAGATTCTCACAAAAAAAAAAAAAAAAGATGAAAAACCGAAGACTGCTTTCTCCAAGTGTGAAATAAAATAGTTTGTGCCAAGATAAATGTTTGCTGACAACAAAGCCGGACAGATATTCTGCCTCTTTTATAGCATGCTACATTTGTTGATTGAAGACACTGCGGTACTTTCTGGTTTGCTTTACAGCATGGTATGTTTTCTTTTGATTCTGACAACCCAAGCTAAGACATTTCGGATAAGTCTCCCTTTATCTGGCACGAATCATGCAAGATATTTGAAGATTCTAAAAAGAGGATTTTGGTTTGCACTGCAATCAGGATTTGAATAACCTTTGGTGGGAGGCATTAAAATAGTTTGTTAACTGAATGAGGAGAAAGCACTCAGCGTTTTCTGTTTCTTGATGTTTTTTGTTCAGTTTCCTGGAGTGTTCAGTTCAAGGCTTGAGAAAAGAAAATTTGTGGAAAACCAGAAAACAAAAATGTTTTACAACTCGCACGATGTGAAATTACACTGAGTATGAGCGTGTAGCCACAGAGGGCTAAAAACAGATTTGCAGAAGGGTAAAATTAAGATGAAAAGTTTTGAAAGAAGAGAGACATGAGAGAAGGTGGAGTGGGCGTCAGAAGAGAGGAACAGACGGCCTTTGCTGAGAGGGGGGAAAAAAATGAACATTGGCGAGAGGCAGGATCGTATCACTTAGAGTGGCTCGCAAATTGGACGGACATGGACTCGGCAACTGTCTGAGAAAGTGAAGAGCGAGAGAGAGAATGAGGACAGAGGGCGTTGGCTCTATAATGTGTACTGGAGTGTAAAGATAGCTGTCGCTTGGAGCACAGCTTCAGACAGAAACATGCAGAATGAAGACACTCATTAAAAAGCTGGAAGCAAGGAAGGAAAAATAATGGACCATGCGGAAAGAAATCAAATCTGAGCCCAGATTTAAATGAAGTGTTGGCACATTTATCTCTCTTTTCTTGTATGACTTTTCATGTGCCTCCACGTCTGTCTATACTGACTTCCTGCTGGAGTTAACTGCTTGTGTCTCTGCAGCCGAGGCCGATTTAGTTTTTAATAGCATCTGGGGTCATAAAGTCTAATAATGAATGGTACAATAACATTATGAGCATTTTCAATAATGCTGTCATTTGTATGGGCTCTGTATACAACAGATCCACAGAGTTACATGTTGTAAAATTATAATGGTGACCATCGTCTGTAGAGAGGAAATCATTATTCTGTAAAATAGTATAGTTATCATGACTGCATGTCATTTAAATAAATTGTGAGGAAAATTCAATCTTCAGTGAATTTGAAAATGAATGGTGCTCTTCAGCGCTCGCAGAATAATGGCAGGAGGACAAAAGAAAGCCGTGAGAGAGGGATGGGACTTGCTTGTTTTGCACACTGTTGATTCAGCAAAGTCATTTTTCTGTATAGTTTGCTAAATGTTTCTCTGAGGTATAAACACACGTTCAGAGGAATAGGCACTGCCTTCAGTAAACCCCCACGTGCACACCCACACACACCCACACAAAAGCATGCATGCGTGTCAAAAATGCAGTCCGAGTTCAAAGACCGCAAGCTCCGCTGAGACTGCTCTGACACAAATACACAGGCATGCACAGGTGCCAACACACACACACACACACACACACACACACACACACACACACACACACACACACACACACACACACACGTCCCAGACAACAACATCTTTACTCAGCGGTCCTGATTCAGCAAGACGGTACTTACAGACATCCCCACTGTGGTTTAAATGTTCTATTTACTGCTTTATATCTTCAAACACAACCATACACACCCATGGACAGAAAAAATAAACACACACTCGGCGGTTTTTGTTATTTTGGAGGACACCGAATGAAGCTAGTTGTTCCTTTGAGGCTCACCATTTCAACCACTAACCCTAAAATCAGCTCTGACAGGTCACTGTGAGGACCATCCAAAACAAAGTCCTCACGATCCAAAATACCCGCGCAAGAACAAAGACTAAGAAAAAGGCCCTCTTAAGTATAGCTCAGCTCGGCACACACACTCTCATATTCTCTTATTGCTCATCTTAAAGGTTATAATTTACTCATATTTTCTCCTCACAATAGTGTTCACTCTTATTTGAAATTCTGCAGCATAACCTATCTGCATAGCTTCATATTTTGCTTCATTAAATAAGTGGTATAAACACATTTGAGGGATAATGACCTTTAAAGGAAAGCAGAGAGAAATAAATGACTGATAGTCCTCGGTACTAATGAATGTTTGTGTTGTGGGATGTTATCTTTGCAGATGAGTGAGATGTATTTACAACATTAACTGCAATAATGTTGAATCTAAACATCTATCAATCCACTTCATAACACATAAGCAGAAAATAGACCAACATCCCTCCTGAGGCATGAAGATGAAATGTGCATTTTAGAGCGTATAAACTGAGGTCTCCTCCTGGTATAATATGCTGTGAGGTGAACAGAACTTATCAATACTTGTTACTGATGCTCTTTATTTATGACTTAGACTTGGGAATGCAGTTCTGTTGATGAAAATATGTTTTTATAAAGGTGGCTACCACATTACTTTGTAATGGAAATAAAAACACAGTTAAAGGCTCTTGTCTTTGATGTTCTGTCGTAGAGAAAAGCGGAATGGTCGGCTGTTTCGGCTGCACATGCACCATGGGCTCCTTGCTCTGTTCGGTGTTTGTAATTTTGCATTGCACGTGCTCTGCCACGGGGCACTGCTTCAGGTGGTGAAAAAGATTTGAGGGCATTCCCGAACTTTGCGAGAACATGTACTCGACATAATTTGCAGTGCACATTTCTCTGCTTCATGTCCGACCTCAAGAAACCAAAATACCTCCACACCACCGACGTTTTCATGCCAGTGTTGTTGACAATGTCGTCATCTGTTGAGCCTTCATCTGCATTTCTGCCGGGGTTAGCACTCATTTTCTTTTTTTTCACTGACAGTGCTGTTGGCTTCAAATGTTAAAGTGCTATGGTTATGTGTAGCTGCTGCTTGCTACTACGAAGCTGTTCGCTACTTTGTTCTAATTCAGCTCATGATTGGTTTAGCATGAAGCTGACCAGGAGCAACTCCCCTTTTCATTGGCTGTTTATACAGTCTACCAAAACTTGGCAGAATTCCAACTATTGTAAGCATATTGACCATGTTTTGCATCGATATAAAGGGAAATTAATTTTCAATATATCTTGTTATCGTTTTATCGCCCAGCCCTACTTTCTACCCCATAGTGTTGATGCATGTTAGTCTCCAGTTGAACTCTTTGCCTCCATGCCGTTGTTGCAGCATTAGCCCCAAAAGGGTCAATGGAAGAAAGAAGCGTTGGCTTTCAGTCCGTCCTTGAAATGTTGTCTTCATAAATGACAGATGTTAAATGTAGTAAAGCAGCACATTGTATTTGATGTTCAGATTTTATTTTATTTTTTTGAGTAAAGTGAGAAGTAAAAATATTCACCTCATGGATATTTCTGTTCTCTTTTTTATTTTTTAACCAAAATTAGAAACCCATAACAATAAGGAATCTAAAAAAACCGACACAAAGATGGACAAAAAAAATGTTCTATTTAAGTGGAAGCCATTCAAAACTAACTTTTTTAAAAGGCCCAACATTTGCCTGCAAACTGCAACAAAAGTCTATTTTAATGTTCTTTGAGAATGGCCTACATATTAATAAAGTGGAGTAACACTTGAAAGCGAGTCTTTTCTCCTCCTCTAAGAGCTGAAATGGTTTGAACTGTTGGTAAAGCTGTTCATGTTGGTGTACCAGCAGAGTAAGTGCCAGGGTGCCATTTCTTGTTAAACTGAACTGATAGGGACTTTTTTTCGAGTTAGTATACAGATTTTTATTTCCAAGTTTTGGATGCATTATTGTTTTAAAAATATTTTCTTTTTTTACAGTCTGTTTATCTGCAGCTCATTTATTTCTAAATCAAAATAACATGCCGATCACGACGGGAAACGTCATCTGGAGAATTTTTCATGGTGGTGGGGCAATAACACACCAATAGTGTATGCAGTACCACATAATTGGATATCAATTAAAGGATTAAGATATGTTTTATAAATCAATTTATTTCTGGATCAATTCAGCTTTTACTAGTCTCAGCACAGTGAGGGGATTTACTCAGGATTCCTTCATCTGTCCAGTGTAACAGCATCTCTATTAATTATTGTGTGTATGATCCTCGAGGAGGAGTGAACAAGAGCGGTGTGGAAACGGCTGGTGGGGAAGAAAGGATCCTCCATGTCAGGGATTGATCCATATTGCTGGATTCACTCTCACAGCATTCCCAATTGAAGGAGAACTTGCATGCACACGGCAGGGAAGCGGATCTGACACTAAAATCGGCTCAGGGATGCTCTTAGTGAATTTTCGCACATTAATGCTTTTAGAGCTTCGGCAAACATATGCGTGAGCACACACACACTACACACACACTACACAAAAAAAAATCCATGCAAACATGTACACACATACACACACTTACTCCCGAGCCTCTCATCCCCTGCTAATTCCTCTCTTCTCCTCCCTCTTTCGTCTCCTCTCCTCCCTCATCCTCCCATTGCGGGCTGCCAAGCTAAGCCAAGAGCAGTTAAATAATCACTAAGGCTTCCAGCTGGCAGAATATGCTGCAGTTTTTCTGAGAGTAGGGAATATAGCAAAGATGGCAGGACACAACAGCAGCATGCCAATATGTATTGGTTTTGTGCTGAGAAAATGTGTTAGTGCTTGTTTGCCTGTGTGCGCACTCGGGGAAAGTGGAGTGGGGAATTGCTGGTATGACATACTTCATTTGAAAGGCCTATTTTTTATTGGCAGGACGTGCTGATGAAGTTCCTGAGAATCCCTCTGAGTTTAAAAAAAGATCATTTTAACAGGGCAATAATAGACCTGACTGCTGGCAAAAAAAGGAGAAATGCAAACCGTCCTTCAGACACTCTCTTGTGTGACCTGTGTTGTTTTGTGTTTGTGTGCATTTGAATTCAGATTTTCTGGTGCTTTTGCCATTATGACTTTTGTCCAAATGATGTAGAGAAAATGCAAACTTCAACTTTTAATCTGATGTAATATTTTACTGTTCTTACTTTGCACCACACTCCCTAAATGTTGGGTCTTTTTTTTTTTCTTTTCTTTTAAGCTTATTTTCTTTTAAACCTCTTTGCAGTGAACTAAACAAAGTTTTTGATCCAAAATTCTGATTATATTTACAGCACTACCAGCTGTATTAACAAGTGAGAGAAAGAAATCCTTCCTATTTGATATCTTGGCAGTCTAAGCTGAACTGTGAGGCTATTTTCTACAAGAGTAAACCTGCTTTTGAAGGCTTACACCTACAGTATTTGCTACTGAAAGCAACTAAAGCTGGAAAGCTGTGTGGTTTGGACACAGACAGATACATCCGTGGATGTGCACAGATACACACACACACACACACATGCAGGCACAGACAGTATTTTTATATTTGAGCATTCCTTCCAGCTCAATATGGTTGCAGGTACCTCAATGCAATATTGGCCTGTGGGTCATATCTGTAAATGTGAGCACATCAAAGGAGTTCATCCTCCTAGACACATCAGTATGACCACTGGGTTCCCTCCTCTCTCCCGCACACGCACACATACACATACACACACACACACACACACACACACACACACACACACACACACACACACACACACACACACACACACATAAACCAATTCACACTCTCCTGTCTTGGGTTTGGGCTATGTATTTTTGATGTTGAGTTGCCATCATGTGTTTGGGTCGAGGTAATGTGTCAGTAACTTTATCTGTCTGGAAGCAGCAAGAAAAAAAAAAACCCAACGGCCTGGCAGAGTCCTGAAAGTGTTTCTTCTCGTGAAGCTGCAGAGCTGATTTATGCTGTTTACTTAGTGAAGACAGGAGGTGGTAAGTGAATCAATCATACAATCAGTCAGCCATTTAAGATGTCAGTCCATCTGTCAGTCAATCATTCCTATTGTCATCTATTGCCTCACTCTCCCTCCCTCCATATCTCTGTTTGTCTCCCAAACCCACACACATACCCACACCCATCCACCCACACACTCCAAAACACACACACACACAGGGTGCAACATGCAGCAGGGAGTTTTGATGGCAGCTATTTTTAGCCGGACTTATCTTGTGGGTTTGGTAATTTTCTCTCCTCAGTAACAGTTACCATGCAGAGACTGTTGTTATGAGGAGTAGTCCAGGGTGGCCAATCATCTGCCTCCCTGCATGATGGACAGGCAGACGAGGTAGTTGGTATGTCGGTGTGAGAGAGGGAGAGGGAGAGGAGAGGAAGCAGGGAGATTGAGACAGGTGACAAAAACAAGGACTGCTGAGTTTGTTTGCCCTTTCGAGCACCTGTGCTCATTATCTGTACACATACACATGCTGTACGTGTGAATATTAAAGTGTTTATGCTTTAAAGGGCTATGTTTTGAACAAAGGGATGATGATGATGGAAAAATCAAATCTCTTTTTTTTACAGTATTCGTGTAAATAAAAGGATTGAAAGACCCTGCATGTAGTTTCACTCTTTTTATCATCAGAATCATTCTAATATTGATTAGCAATGAAGGAGAGTAAATTTGTTCAGCAGCTTTTTTGTGTTACCCAGAAAATGAAGGCAAAAAAATGCTGCAAAATGCAGGAGAAAACATACAGTCAGCTTTAATCCCAGCAATACCTGTGCAGTGAACTGCATTAATATTTAAGGCTGACTCGGCAAAGTTCAGAGACTGTATTGGAGTGCCAGAAAGGAAATAAAGAATATTAATAAAAGGCTGAAAAACAAAGGAAAAAAGAAAGACCTCATCAGTTACAAGTTTTTTAAATGCTTTTTTGTTGTCTTCTGGAGAGGAGGGTAATGTTTGACCCGGGTTCATTTTAGTGTGATTTTAAATGCACTAGTCAATACTTACTAATGAAAAAGGCTTTGAACCATGGACAAAAAAAAAAACGAAAAAAAAAAAAACCCTTCTACACCAACCAAAGCAAAAAATAAATAAACAAAACACGAGTGCTTTAAATGTTCAGGTATTTGAGTTTCGCGGCCGTACTCACCTTGGTATGACCATGGACTGTAAAAAACAAGAAAATTAACACCATCCCCTGTTGGGTTTTGAAGAGATGTAATGTCCCTGCAGATGGCTGTTCAACATGTGTCTAGTTCTGCTCAAGGTTTCTGCCTGTTACTTGCCACCCAGCATCTGCACAGATCAGCCTGTGGATAGCTTTTGTAACCCCTTGTGTACTGTGTTACAAAAAGCACACAATCCAGCTTGTCGGTGGCCCGACTTTCAAGGCAGTGGTGTTATTCAATGATAAGGACAGAATCAATTCTGAATTGCACAGTGTACGAACGGCAGTTTTTTTTTTCCTTTATGTACTCTAAGGGGCTTAACAAAAAAGAGCGTCACAAATTGGGAATGAAAAACAAAGTTCTCTTTTGTTCTCATGTTGCTAATGACTAAGATTGATATGACTCATCACAGTTAGACTCTGTCATATACTGTCAAAAGCTTCCAACCCCTGGTGCACAGGTCCTACAGTAATCGGTGTCTCTTTTTCTCTCCAAAGCTTTAGGGGTTACACTTGAAGGGTGTAGAGGAAATTCCACCTTTAGAAAGTTGACTATCCCTACTGCGGGGCCCGGCACACAGCCAGTTTGGTATTTTTATAGACTGAGGCAGAGCGCAGCTAGTCTAATGATATTTCAGTAGACAGGCGACATAATGAGCACACGTCACTGTTGCCTCACCGGCAGGTTTCCACAGTGTCAGTCACATTTCTGTGGAATAAAGAATCAACAACAACAAATAATCTGAGTCAGCACATACATTTAGATCTATAGATATATTCTGATCTATATCTTCTCTGATGAGCATGTTTGGCACACGTTTGGAGACTCAACCTGACCAAATTACCACAGCTAAAACCAAATTAAATTAAATATCCAGTAAACAGTCACGCATGATGAAGTTAACGAGATATTTAATGTGTCCCCCTTTCTCTTTTCCTCTTATTTCTCGCGCAACCCAACCGGACATGTCTCTGTGTCCTCTCCCTGTCCTGCTGCTGCGGCGGCTGACCAGATGATGTATTTTAGTGATCAGATGAGTTATTTACTTCAAAAATTTGAACAAAAAAAATAAAATAAACTTTCATTTAAAATTTCCTGTTTATCTAATGTCCTCACATCCTTAAATTTTGTAAATATCCAGTCTAGAGTCAGGTCCACATACGAATATTATAATATTCAGTTTTGTGAGCCAAATTTATTTTATATGCCAACATCAATGAAAGAAAGAGCCAGGCCACGAAGCGCGATGCGTCATTACGTACAGATGGTTCCGATTTTAATGCCATTTTAGGAGTTAATGTTGTGACCTGTGCGCACAACCCACCTTTGTCACGTGAGGTTTGAATATGAGCAACTTTGTGTGAGTGTCTTCATTTGTGGAAAAGGGTGTTTGTCTTACCAGTGGGTCCAACATTACACACACCAAATCCATCTGTGCTCATATTTGAGTGTGGAGGGCGCCCAATGCAGCGCTTACAATGACACTTGTTGAGGGGATTGCCTTCTGTCGCCATCGTGTGGCATTGTTGTCTTCAGCCATCTCTTGATCTCTTCGACTACTTCACGAAAATTGTAATATACCTTGCCGGTGGCGGACTTAAAGGTGAGGAGAGGAGCTGATGTGATAGGTGAAAACAGGACTCATCTGTGTTAAACCCACTCCACGCCTTCTCTCCTCCCTCTCTGCTACTTACGCTACTGGGGGGAGCTGAGTAAGGGAGGGGGGATACTTATGCCAGGCTGTGCCACTCGCCAAAATACCAAAGTGTGCTTGGGCACGCCTCCTCGGCACAGCGGGTCTGACTTACACTGCTGTTCCGGGCTGTCCAGCCTTGTTTGGCTTTGTCCAGGGAGGTTTATAAAATCCTTCAAATTTCTGAGCTTTTTTATGGAAGTTTCAAGTTTGTGTCATGTGGACTTACCGAGTTAGAAGCGCATAAAAGAAACTCGAGCCAACCCGAAGAACTCTCAAAATTGACTTTGTGTGACCCTGTGACTGCGCCCCCACATAGTTGTGTCCTCTTTTTGGGGATTCAGAATATGGTCACCCTACATCTATCAAATGTGTTACTTCAGCATCTTTGTCTCTGCAGCTGCAACTTTATGTGTAGAGTCAAAATGAGACTCAGTGGATAGTCTGCATGTCCTGCATGTGTCAGTAGGTTAATATGATTTTACATGACCATCAGATGTTGCACCTGTTTGCATGCATTGGTTATGATAGAGGCGAATCCTCTGAGTTCGGACTGGGGCTCATTAATGTCATTTTGTCAGGTTAATGACTTTATGCTTGGACTCATTTTAGAGTATGTTTTAAAATTTAACCCATCATTTAATAACTAACACGGCAATATCTCCTGAATGTCACATTAAGCTACAGTGGCTGCTTGTCAGCAAATGTGATATAGTCTGGCTGGTTAGGAAGCAGGTGAGGATTGATGTTTTACAACTTTAACATCATGTCGGCTTAATCTACAGCTGTGCTGTGCATCAGAACAACAGTATCCGTGGCCTTGCCTGCTTTTTTTTCTTTTCAATGTGCTCAAATAGATTTGTCGAGGCAGGTAAAGTAAACTTTGGACAGACAGATGGAGTCGCTGGCTGAATGGGAGTGTAAGTAAAAGAAGAAGACAGAGAATCAAAGCAATGCAGGTAAAGGCAGTGATTCAGAGGTAAAAAGGAAAAAGGAAAGTAACATACTTTTATTTGAAGGTTGTTGTATTGCAATTGAAGAAAGCTGGCATGCTCTCAGTAATTGTGACAAAAGAAATAATTGGTGATGGGTGAGATCAGAGGTTGGGGCATGAGGAAGACAACAAATAAGTCCAAACAAGCCAGAATGGAGAGGGAAGCCATTATATGAAAGTCTTGCTGTTCTATGTCTCCTTCCTAACATGTTCTCACCTCCACATATAGGGGTGAGGCAGTATTGGAGGTGTTGGGCAGGAGGCTTTTCCTTTGAGATATCAAAGCAAAAGTGTAGACTGTAGACAGTTCAATCTTTACTGTGTTCATTTATTTATAGGCCCACTCTCTTTTCTCTCCAGTTTAAACTGAGAGCATGACGAAAACAGATCCTTCTGATGCTGCTCTCTTTCTGTCTGTTCTGGCCAGGTTGTTGTTTGTCGTTGTTCGGCTAATAGGCTCCGGGTGTGTTACAGCATGTGAGGCCAATTTTCCACAACTGTGGGCTCTTGTCCTCTGATATTCAGAGCCTGTTTTTTTCCCCATCAGACCATGAGGTGATGTTTGTGTGGGCAAAGTAGACCTTTACTGTACCTCCAAATTACACTCCTCACACCTTCGTACCCAGAGCACAATGTTGGATACAGACTTTGGTATCACCATGTTGTTGGAATATTATGCCATACCGAATCCAAACAAGAGACATCACCATAGCACAGCCATGCAGCTGCTCTGACAGGAGTGCAGTGATGGTAAGCTAGTTCCTAGTTCAACTTGATAATGTGATCACACTCACACACTAATGTCTGATGGGAACGCATGTTTTCAAGGCTCTGTGTTAAAAGGCAGACTTCATTATTCACGTGAGCAGGCAGCAGTAAATCATACAGTTTATTTACCAAGCCACTTTATTAATCCTGTGGAAATCCATTAAATAATATTCTAGATTGGTGGACAAATGCTGCTAAATGTACCTGGAACTTTTGGTTTTGAGGACCCTCTCTTCAAGAAACTAAACGGTTCTTGTTGTCTGCATTTCCACTGGGGCCTGGAGTCACAGGAAGATAATGCAAATCAGGCTAGTGACATCCAAGACTGTTATTTGGTAGAAACAGCTAAAAGAAGCGTTATTTTAATCCTCATTTCAGGCAAAATGGCGACAAATAGCAAAAACTTTGGATTATGAAGACTGTATTGGGTCTAAACTTTGAGGGACTATCAAGGCTTTAAAGTCCACAGAATAGCCTCTGTTTATGTTGGCACCTCAAGCACATGCCTTGCTCTCTGATATTCAAATTGAACTGAGCTGATTTTGGTTCACAGCTTCAGTGTCATCAATGCTAGCCAGATAAAACCCTGATGAGGATGCTCAGAGAATCACAGTCTAAAAATAGTGTGCATCTGCTGCTTTCTTAGCTATTTAGAGGATAAGAAGAAATTAAATTGAATGAAGTAGAAGTCAAAAGAACCCATCACTCTATCTGGTTCGTGTCTTTACCAGTGACAAAACTGTATTGAATTCTGAGTGAGAAAAGAAAGGGGTGGTTGTTTAAATTTCTACTTTTGTGTGTAAGAAAGTGCTTCTTCTTTATCTTTATGAATTATTATCACTTTTAAACCAATGCAAAATTTTGTAGACCACTAAATTGATGCTTAAAATCACATTCTGGCACATGGTGCAATTATAACTAGACAGCAAGGTAAAATCTTTTTTTTTTTTTTTTTGTTTGTTTTATAACTGACCCAGCAGTATGTAGCATTGACTCCCCAATTTAACAAATCCCAGAATGCACTGCAACAGAGCTGGCTTGCTATTCAAGCATCAGCTGTACCCCATGTGCTGTGCAAAATAATGAAGCATCTCACTGGGCTAAATCTCCAGTTTCAGGGATGGGGACTGTGTGATCAAACTATGTAGACACAATGACAGTTTAAAACGATCTGTATTAAAATTGCTTGGAAATGCATTTGTAGTTGATGTGGAAAAAGCACTGAAATACATTCAAACAGAGCTTTTATCTGATGTACTTTAAGAAAATGTGTATATCTATGGATGCTTCTCAGTTACAAAACTTCATCCTCAAATCGTGTAGCTCCACCTACATACTGCATGAATCATCTGCCTTCTTGAGCAGCACGTACCTGTGCCAGTAACCTGTTATAGAGCCACAAACTCCTTTGTCTCACTGAGGCTCACCTTTGCTTCATCCTGTGAGTTTCCATTCATCTGATTTAACCACAGACACTGATAAACTTGAAGCTAAGAAAAGAGTCCATTACAGCTTCAATTTCAGTCTGCTCTTTGTTTTTTGTTTTTTCCAGTGGAGATGGTAGTTGAAGGGAGATTCCTGCTTAAATTTAAAGGTGGGGTAGGCAGGAATCCGTTAAAGAAGCATCTTTTTTTTGTGGTTTATATACAAAACAACTTTTAATATCAATCAATAGCTATTAGATATTGATGACAGTTGGGAATTTCACAATATCGCTGTGTTTTGTTATGTCTGTGTAGTCAATATTTTAAATTTTTTGAGCGTTCCGCTCTTTCTGACTGTAAACAAAGTCATCCTCTAACTGTCTGTATAATCATGCATCAAGGAAAGTTTCTGGTTGATAATGACAACGCATAAAAAAGAGCGACTTTTACAATGTGTGAACAGCTGAGTGGTAAAATGAAGACTCGAATCCCTGCTCATGTCTCAGGTTATGGATTAGATGCACAGTGGGGTAAAAATAAGCATTTTTAAGAGTCCGACAGCCCACCAAAGATAATTTTGTCTCATCATCTTAGCAAAAACGAAACCAATACTCATCAGAATTTCAGGTATCAGTGTTTTATTTTAGTTTGTCTTCACTGTGGAGAAGAGAATGGTTGATGAACATTTACCGTCCTGATTTTGGTGAAGAAATTAACACTGCTGTGTTGATACTTTTCATAAAAATGTCTGCTGAAAAGTTTCAGGTAGCGAATAAAAAAAAAACTGTTATCTGTCTTTTATTTTTTAATTTAAACTGTCATTTGAGAGAGATTAGACCTCTTTGATTCAGTCTCACCCAGCCACTCAACTAGCAGTTCATCATGCATTATCCTGCTCATTAACCCCCTACTAAAGTCATGAATATATTGACCATAAACATTAAATTAAAGATAACTTATTGATTTAAAAATGACATAAAAAAACACAGTCCCCCTGATTCCACAGTTGGCTCTATAGCTCCGCAAACAAACTCATAGATAACATTTTAATTCACGGTTACATAAATCATTTGTATGCTGATATAACGGTCATTTCCTCTGAAGCTGGTGTTGGAAAGGAAACATCTGTAAGGACATGTGTAGCCTGCCTATTTTCATTAATATTAAATTGAATATTTCTATTAACAGTTAGACTTGACAACATGAACGAGTCCTCTGCCAGAATATAAGTGTTGACCTTCATTCAGCTCTCCTTTACAGAGCTTTGCAGTTTATACACCTCTAAAAATAAATGAGGCAAAAGTCATAACTTTAACCCTGTTGCTTTTTCACTACCATTGGTGTGTTTGTCTCTGTAGTGATTGGGAGATGCATTTATCAGCTGTGCTGACCTTGCCGAGATTGCAAGAGTGGGTCTATTATTAAAACATCCATATTCTTTAGCCTACCAATTAAGCATGCTTACAGAAACTGACATCTTTGCACGCAGTGTCAACAAGCTGGAGTAAAATGTGTTGGAACTACTTGGATTGATTTGACATGAAGTAACTGATCTGCTAGTCTCTGGCTTTCATCTTGTTATGTCGGGGTTAATAACGGTTGTCACAAATCAGAATCAAGCACACAACCAGTTGATTATCTAAAAAGCAACACATTTGATGAAACACAATCATTTACTTTACATTGTATCCTTGCAAACAATTGTACAAATAGAAAATATTCCTGCATTGACCAAGCTGCAGTATAGGTCATAAATCCCACCTCCTCCAGCAATCCTTATGAAGCTGTAGAGAAACTTTAGAAATTAATTACATAGCAATTACATAGCATTACATTAATTACACTGCTTGCGATGTTGACATGTAGATACTGTAAGACCGGTTTGTGCTCAAGTCCTCTTTTTTCTGTACAGCTCCGTTTTTAAAAGTTATTAGGGGGTTCATGTTTTCTAGGATTGACAATGTATACAGCCTATGGGAGTACAAAGATTGTGTAGCTCACCCAGGGGATATGCTGTTTGTGCCGAGCATTATAACAGCACCTCTCGGCGACTCTCCCGCCAAATGCGTACAATGCTGCTGTGCAATGTTTGTTTCAGGAAGTGGAGGAAAAACCCGGAAACACCAAGAGCTTTTCGGCTTCAAATCTGTATACCGGCAGAAGGCAGAACCAAGCTGTAGTATATACAGTCTATAGTTGACCATAGTTTCATTCTAGCTCTATGCCTCGATGGCTGAGCATTAGTTTTAGGTGATTAACCACGTGCATCGGAGCAACATGTCATGGAGAGATGAAGCCATGCAGACATAATAAGGAGTGCTTACAGAGTATGACTGGAAAAGTCTGATTAGATTCTTGCAATGATATTTAAGAGTAAACTTTACAATTCAAAGTCGTTTGTTCTTATGATGTTATTTGGATTGACAGTTAATCATTACTTTTCAAGTTTGCAATCATAAGAGAAACTTAATGTCAACACATACAGTTCCAATTACTGAACAATGCTTGATCAGAAAAAAATGTATTATCTGATATGAAACCGTTATGTCTTTAAGATCAGAGAGATTTGTTGTCTAACACAGGGTATGAGAGAGCTATAATAATGCATAGTTTACACCTTACTGCTTAATCCAGATCTTTTTGAAGTGAGGAAATCATTGAACAAAGTGTCTGGTGGACCACTGCCAATGATCAGCAGGGAATCTGTCAACGGGTGCAGCCTCTCTTAGAGTGTAACTCTTTTTGTTAGCGGAAACTTTCAGAGTTTTAACTTTTGGTGCACAAAAACTCTGCCTTGAGTTTTAGCAGTACATGAAAAGTTCAAACTTGTTTTTAATGTAAGGAAAACACAAGACAAGACGAAAAGTAGTTCTGCTCGACTGGGTAAAACAGCCTATTGACTTTTTGTTAAGACAAACTTCTGTAAGAGTGCAAGAGGTCTTCATTGTTGGTGTAGCAGCAGAAACTTTACCCAGTGCGCCAAAGGCAGATATGACTGTGATTTCCTGTGTGCACTATGGAGCCATGGAGCCATGGTTTGGATCTGGCCTCCCCACATTCAGGAAGTTTTTAAAATTGGTGCATTGGGCTGCAAGATCTATAACAGGACACTGACCACATCTTCCTGTCCAAGAACACCACTTATCAGAGAGCTTTTTCGCATTGTGTTCCTTCAAAACAAGGAACACACTGTGGCTACAGCACATTTATATGTTTTTATTGTTAAGTTTTCTTCTGCCCAGCTGTGAGAAATAGTGGACTTTGATTGGTGAACTCCCCTTAAGATGGTTTATGAATAATGGCACCAAAGCACTAGTAAAATTGAAGAATATATTTTGAGGGTTTAGGACTTCAGATCCTTAGTTAATATCTAAATGCTTGTTATAGCACACAATAGACTGAGTCAAAAAGACATCGGTCAAATTAAAGAAAACAGAGCGCCACAAACCACAGCATGGAAAAAATGCAAACAGAAAAGCCACTGGTACAAAGAGTGCTGCTATTACTTTCTGCATGAACTGAAAATGTCAGCAAGAAAATGTTACCTCATTTGACTTTTGAATAAAATTGTTCAGCTTAATATCAATTTAACCTGAAAGTAATCTGTTAAAATTATTGTTGCCATGGGAGCACCAACTGTTGACATCAGGGTAAGCTACTATTTCATTGGGAGTATTAGTTAGGGAGTAGTAAAAAAAAAAAAAAAAAAAATCCTAAATCAACAAAATTACCTTGAGAAGTCATTTTGTTAGTGTAGTTATTTAGTAGCTGAGTAGTTAATGTGATAACTGTTAAGTGGTGATCTCACATTGAGGTCTTGTCCCACATTGCATAACCACCAGCTAATTCAACAGGCCTTTCATTTTGATCTTCAAGGCAATATCAGATTTCTGAGGCTGTGCTCAGACAAACAGAAGTACCTGAAAAACCAATGCCATTTCATTCATTTGATTGAAGCCAATCTGTTGACACAGCAAGGGTGTAATTACACTGACAGGGTAATTTGGAAAATAAATTGAACAAGGATCAACTTTTGCAAGACCTCAATAAAACATGAACCCGTAGACCTCTGCATTTGCAAAACAAATATTCACACTGGTAAACTACTTTGTGATTCAGAGCTGTGTTCCTACTTTTTGAATCTGTTGTTAAATGCTGTTGTACGGGCTTTTTTTTCTCTAAACTTTTTTATCTGTAACCTGTGACTGGACTTCTAGTATTTAATTGTCAGACTGCTTGGCTCCCTGAAAGTCTGTCCGCTCTTCAGGGGATGCACATCCCTTACTCCGTTTTGGTTTCCCAGCATTGCACCTGACACTATGTCTGAAGAAGGGTCTCTGTGGGATTTCATTGGCAGCCTCACTTTGACAGAGTGACACAGATCTGGCACTGGTTGAGCTGGAAGGTAGCCAAGCTAAATGGATCCGGGATGAACATGCAACATGTATCATTCTTCCTGAGGGGGAATGATGTCCTCCTCCGGGAGAGGATACATTTGCTCACCAGGTGCCGCCTCGGGGCACATGTTTCCACGTGAGGGAAAAACGATGCACCTGCTTTAGGAAATCAGAACGCAGTTGCTCTTTGTTGTTTCATGGTTCCAGGTTGTAGGTGGTACACTTGGACCTTGCTCGGATGGCTCTGGCTGGCTACAGATCAGTCACTCTGCAACTCTGAGTCAGAGTTAAAGCTGTGAAGACACTAGACATTGTCGCTCTGGTTATTTTTAGAAATGATTGGAAGTTGTGCCAGATAAATTGTTGTTTGATGTGTAGTTCGAGGGGACCACAATGCCTGATTAACGCTTCGACGATCAGCCATCTGGCTGTCGGACGATAAGATGGATTTCTGGCATGTCAGAGATTTTGGTCAGCTGTCTTGCAGTTTGAACTGTTGAGCAGTCTGTTTTTGCCACATGGCTGCTGTCAAAAGATTTGTGATAAACTGTAGTGAGCTTGGTAATAGGATTAGAGTAGTGTTACATGTTGTGGCAGAACGTGTAATCTTGAGACTTCTGTGTTAAAACTGAACTTGGCTTGAGAGCAGACAAACCATATTGCTAGCATATTTCAGAAATCTCTGGCTTTATGTTTTCCTTTTTTTCCCTTTCTTTCTGTTCAGAAAACATTCACAGAGAGAAATAGTGCCTTTTGTACTTGGTGGCTTTATTGTAGGCACCGCTGTGAGATTTGAGCAGATGATTAATCAATGAAATCAGTCTGAGCAGCAGGATTTGAAGAAGCTAGTTGGTGATTAATTGAATAATATATCTAATATCAGACATGAGGAAATTTTGACACAAGACAATTAACAAAGAAAATGTGAAAGAATTTAGGTGAACAACTATACCATGTACTGAGATGAATGAAGCACGTTAAGGCTGTCAAGACAACTGACTTTCACCACTCAGTTACCACAACAAAAAAAAACAACCCTAAAATTACAGTAACATAATATTCATAAGAAATCTGGGTAAAAATGATACTTGTAGGCAGCTTGAGAAAAAGAAAGTAAACATGTTACTTTCTTTCTTTCTTTTTTTCTTTCTTTCTTTCTTTCAACGTAAGCATGAATTGCACCATGAATGTTTATATTATTACATTAAAATACACTTAACTTCCCCTGACAGAAACTTTGAACTACTGCGTTGTCCACAAACACATCTTTTGTTTTAAAACCTAAAAAAAAGTACTATTTGGGCTGTCACAATATACCTGTATTCACGATAACTTTTTTTTTTTTTTTAAAGAGAGAGATTTTAAATGACATGCTGGAAATAAGCAAAAACTGGCAAAGAAGAAGCAGCGGCTGCAACAAGCTAGCTGTAGCAACCCTGTGAGAAATTATAAAGGGCTTTTAAAAAGGACATTCAAAGATTGTCAACATGAAAGATTTTGCCTCTTTGGGCTTCAAGTGAAACAAGTTTAGAAGTTTTTATTCAGTCTGGTAACTCAGGATCAAGCAGAAGTCATTAATTCTTTAAAATAAAAGCATGAGTTTAAACACAAGAAATAAAGAAACCTAAGTGAAATACAGAAAAAAATGTCAGAATAAAAGCAAGATGAACAATTGTTTCATGTCTTGCCTTTCCGTGATTTTGATGGTTTTTTTTGTTTGTTTTTTTGGTGTGTGTGTGTGTGTGTGTGTGTGTGTGTGTGTGTGTGTGTGTGTGTGTGTGTGTGTGTGTGTGTGTGTGTGTGTGTGGTACCCCTACCTCTTTTCCATCAACTTCCCCACCATGATGTGCACACATCTCTCTCCCTTTCTATTTCAGGTGGCAATCAGCATATATAGAACCACTAACACCCCCTGTCATAAACCAACTGATCACACTGTGCCACATTGTATTTCTGTATACAATATCAATATTTCACAATATTTATTTAAATTCTATGTCCTTTTTTTAATCGATGGTTACTGTTAATACTGGTATAAAGTGACAGCCTGAACGCACACCCACATGCCCACATTTCACCCCACCTCACCCCACCCCCCTCGCTCTCTCCCTGGAGTGTATATAACAACACATTTCCAAAACTGACATTTAATCCAAGCAAACAAATCACCGTGGAGATCCCCTATCCATCTATGAGCTGAAATGTATTTATGGTCAATCACACACTCGTGCACACACTCACATACACACCCAGCACATGCACACAGTCATTGCTATAATACAGAACACCTCTCCTGGAGCCTATCGAGATTGTCAGGGGAATATGCTTATTTGTGATTTTATTTGAGAAAACGGTGTCCTCCATTTCCATTATTGGCACCATCAGACAACCCCCTGGGGTTGCAGGGATAGAAACTCTCTCTCGTGTGTGTCCCTGTGTCTGTGGGACTCAGCTGTAGATAGGGAAATAAACTGTAGGTATTGCTCTCTCTGTTGGGATCGATCTGTTCCTCAAATTGACATGGCTGATTATTCATGTCATTAATCAGATAATTTAGCGAAAGCACTTGTGTTTCTGTTGGTTTGTGTGCTACATGTGGGTGGGCAATGGATAAAGAGAAGAGGGAGAGGTAGTCAACACTCCAGAAAATGGAAGTTTTCTGACAAACTAAGCCGACTTAAAATGCTTACCAGGGGCCATATTGAATAAAGATGATGGGTTTAGCTGGGTGGGGATGGGAGAGAAGGGGCGGGGGGGTCTGAACTGGAGGCTGTGTGGGGAAAGGGTTACGCCAGGGACAAGCTGAGAAGTGGGGTGTATACAAATCTGTGCGCTTCAGGCATTCTTGAAGGCAGTTCAGAAACATAAGTGAATTTATTTACTGGAATTAGAAACACAAGTAGGCCTCCTGATGAGTCATTTAAAAGTTTGTCTAGACTGAAAGAAGTGGTGCGGTCCGTGAGAAGGGATCATCCGAGGTGGTTTAATAATTCCTGTCATGAAAATCAATTTCACGCAGACTCCGATTCACCTACTAACTCTTTTGTCTTCATTATAAATCAGCGGGGAAAGAGAGGTAGAGTGGTGCCGCAGGAAGAGTAAGAGACAGGGAGAAATTTGAGGCCTGGGTAGTCTGTGCTGACACTAATGATTTCTGACCTCTGCCGGACAAACAGCCAGATTTCCAATCCTCTCTGTGCCTCTCCTTTATCTCCTCTCCGTCCGTTGTCTTCAGGGTATTGCTCCTCACAATTATTAGGGTGGTATTAGCTTTTAGACCCATGTGCCTCCTCTCACCTCTCCACTTATTTTTTTTGGTGCATTCGCTCTTATTCTATCCTTTTTCTCCTCTGTTCCTCTGCTCTGATTTCTTCTCTTCTCACACTCCAACATCTTTTTTCTTTTATTTATTTTTAGTTTCACATTTCTCCCTCTCTTTCATCCGCTTCCTTTTCTTTTCATCCCTCATGCCTCACCCTCCTCTTACTTTTTCATCTTTCACTTCCCCTTTTGTTCTCGCTGTATCATCTCCAGTACTCTTGTAATGCCTGTTCCTTTGTTTTCACCGTTTGTTGTCCATCCCCTCCTCCCATTCCTCTTTCGCCTCCACTCAGCCCTCCAGGCTTTGGGAGATGGCATACCGCAGCTCCGTCCATTTCCATCCTTCTCTCCCTCTCTCCCTCTCCAGACACCGCTCCCTCCCTCATTTCTTCTCTGCTCCTCTTCCCTTCCCTGTGAGTCCAGAGGGTGTCAGCCGCCAGCGGTTTCTCCCCGTCTGTCCTGCTGACCACCAGGCCATGCCGCGGCGCAGACACTGATCTGATGTGACAGCTCTCTCATTATTTAAGTCAGAAGCGTTCTGTGTGTTTGCCAGTGTCTCCTTTTGTGTGTATTTTGGAGTTGTGTGTCTCTGCCCTTCTCCTCCATGGGCCAATGAGAGAAGAGAAGAGGGCTAATGAAGTGAGCATTTGATTGGGAGCCAGATAACCATATCAAGTGTTAAAGGGAGGGAAAGAGAGGGAGACATTGATGGTCTTGTTTGAGCAGGGAAGGCTTTTCTTCATTGAAGCAAATTGGAGTCAAGAAAGGGGAAACAAGCGAGGAACGCCTTAAACTATTTGCACTCGACTTCTTCTGTGTTGCTTTCTTTCTCTCTCTCTGGTTAAGTCTCAAACCAGCCGCTCTGTTAATCTGATGACTCCAGAACAACACAGTATGCATCGGATATGTCAGTTCAACTACCTGCGCTTAACGCCTTAACCTAGCAACTCAAATTAGACGTGAACATCACTGATTAGGAAGGGATGCAAATTTAAAAGGTCGCGGAAATGAAGATTTTAATCCACCTTGTCTCAATTTGTGTGGACAGTCAACCATGACACCTGCACAAGTGTCCACTTTTCAAAGTAAAAGCTAAGTGGGTATTTAATCAAGTGCTGAGAGACTGAATTGGGATTGGACCCCTTCCCTTTTATCACTCTTACACACACTCTCTCTCTCTCTCTCTCTCTCTCTCTCTCTCTCTCTCTCTCTCTGTCTTTCTTTTTCCCTTGCACATCCTTATTTCCCCCTTCACTCAAATATTCTGAGTCACAACTCAAACAAGAAGCATTTGACTTCTGACTTCCTTTTTGGCTGCTGACCACCAAGTCCAATATAACCCGATAAATATTTGCCACATCCTCATACACTCACACACACTTAAATACACACACACACACACTTAATGGAAGTAGAAGCAACGGATCAATTTACCTTAGCAGTGTAGCTCACATAGGCCCGGGGCCAAAAAGCTGAATTGAAGTGACCCTGAGTCAGCTTAAGCAAACCCAAGCAAAGGGGTAAAAAGTGGAGGGTGCAGGAAGAAATGAAAAAGGGATTCTGATAGCTTAGTCAGACATGAAGCTGTCAGATCCAGATTGTCAACAGGGGTCCTGAGATGGGTTGGTCACGTGGAGTCCTCCTGGATTTCCTATCACTTGCAGTTTTTAGGAGATAGGATGTTTCAAGCAGTGGTGAAAATCAGGGGGATGAAGGGGGACACTGTTTGTGGAGTAAAAGCTGTTGGAGGAGCGGTGCACAACTCGGGTTAAAAATAAACAAATGAAAAATTTTTTTCAAAATAATCAGAGTCTCAATTGAAGATCCCACTCGGGTATTACCGCCTTCATGTATGCCAGATTCAATCCGACTGAGCCGTATAAATGGAGGAGACAAATGAACCCGCGTTTTCTAGATTCAACTATGAGAAGTCTGATTGAATGTGATATCAGGCAGACTAATGTGTTGATAAATGTTTAAAAGCCCAGTTTCAGTCAGGCTGAGGCGGTTCAAACATATAAATGAACTGACTGTGAGTGCAGAACTTTAAAGATGAAAAGTATTGCATTAGTCCCTGGGTATTTGTTTTTGTTACCTATGTTACTGATAAAAGAGGGGTAACAAAGGTCAATTTCATTTGTGATTACACACTCTATTTACATACTTATATATAGATTCAATCTAGAGAGGAAAGACCAGGGATTAAAGATAATGTTTGCAAAAGCAAATAAGACCTTGCCAGACAAGACTGCCAATCTTTATATTCTATTTTATAATGTATGAAACTGCTGTGACAAAAAAAACCCTGTTACCTTTCCTACAGAAAATCTTCACTGTGAGTAATTATCTCTAGACAAAGGGGATAACTTAATTTAAGGATGAGATGAAGTCATCTATGATAAAACCCAGGGATTCCACCGCATGCAGATCCACTCTGCTCCACTCGGGACGGCAGACATATTGAATACGCAAGCATATAGCGCCCACCGGATCCGATTCGCTGCAGCAAGCGGAGGAGAAGCGCTTGTGATATATTACCGATATTTCTTGCGAGAATGTGTGTTTCACCGTGAGACATTGAATGAGATCGCCAGTGTATATAAACACCCAGATCCCACGACCCTGGCCCCTCCCATTATCATGTGAAGAACAGTTCAATGTATTGACTTTATTATATATATATTTTTTAATCAACCAGATATTTTACTCTGTAGCGGCAAACAACTTCTGAATTGATGCGTTGTGCTGCGACATCCGGCAAAAATAGAAGCCTTGCATATCTAATCCGACGGCCAGAGCCAATCAGCAGCCGAGCTGGACAACGGACGGATTGTGTGGAATCATGCGCATTGATTATAATGCTTGTGTATTTGATCCACCTGCTGTTACGGAGTTGAGCATAGCTGTTACGGATCCTGTGAAATCAAGCCGTAAGAATTACCACTTTGTCAACAGGGGGCGTCAAAGAGTATGCCGACAAAAGTCCCCTTCCCCCCTTCCTCTCTGTTTCACTCATCCTCAAACAAATACACACACACACACACACACACACATCCATTGGCCCTATCCCCCGGCAGGAACAAGAGACACTATATCCACCTGTGGCCTGTGGATGTAATAAGGTTGAAGAGAGCATGGGCTCCTCCTCAGCTCTAATACCTGTGTATTTCTTTGTTGGTGTGTGAGCATGTTAGCTTGGATTCTTGTGCTCTGTTCTATGAGTGTGCAGGTGTATGTGTTTGTGTGTGTGCGTACCCCTCTCCAGGCTGTAATACACGGTGGACTATTTCAGACCATGCCCCTGTATCAGTCACCATTCATATTGGCTGCAGGTTGCCTGTGGGCTGCCGAGGCCTTTTGACAGATATTAAGGGAAAGAAGTCTGCCGGCAGCAAGTCTGTATGAGGAAACACAACTGGAGCCATGGCTTTATTGTCTTAAAGGTGCAGTTCAACAAAAAGAAATGCTGGAAACATGATTAAATGAAAAAGAAAGTTTGTGGGAGAGCATTGCTTTACTGCAGATTCATTGTCTGTGTGTTGAGAATCAGGCTGAAGAAAGACGAGTAGTCTGGGGGAAAAGAACAAACAGGCCATCATTTATTGTTATACAGGGCGAGGAGAGCTCAAATGAAGGTAGAGAGGCGTGCTGCACGTCGGGCAGGCTGCAAATGCAAAGGAAGATTGATGGGAGGAAGTCAAATGAAGACAGGGAGGAAGGCATTACTTTACAGTGGGCTGTTTGTTGTTCTAAATCAAAGAAGGATGAAGGAGGGAAACACTTTATTCTCCACACAAGAATCTGAGCGGAGACTACCCACCAACACCAGGAAGAGTAACATGAAAAACATACCTGAATAAGCTATCTGTCATGAAATAAATATGTCAGTTTATGCACCATATATCTACACAGCTCAGTAGGTAGAGTCACAACTCTGCAGTTGATGTCTGTTTGTGTCTCCTGAAGCCCAGCACAGGTTATACATCTGTTGTTTTTGTGGCCACCAGCTACTTTGCATCACACAAGGACACATCAGCTTCTCTGTAACTTAAATGTCCTCCCATCCATAGACTTTAGAAGTGCCTCTAAAAGGTTTGTTGCTTTCTTGTAGGGTTGCAAAAGACTCACTTGAAAATAGTAACAATAGACCCCTGGAAACCCATCAATTCAAAAAGTCATAATCATAAAAGTTTTACAAGGATGGTGGTAATGTCCACACTCTTGGATCTTACATGCAGCTGATATAGGCAACTTTGTTGTTGTGCATTCGTACTGTTAGTGTTAAGGATGCCCTGTGTACAATTTCATCTCAAAACAACTGATAGAAGATGCTTTTATGTTACGTTAACAAGCTAATGTATTCTCACACAGTAGGTGGGAGTTTGTGATCTGTGTCTACATACGCAGAGAATAACAGCCGCAACAAGCTGACAAGAGCATGAAAATCTTGTCACCGGAGTGTTACTGTTTTAGAAGAGGGCAGCTTAGAAAACCTGCATTTCATATTCTGAGAGGAAGAAAAAAGTCCTCAAGTATAAACACTGCAAATCCTTTAACTCACCTGAAAAGCTCTCATTTCAACAACAATGAACTGAAGAAATACAAAGCAGCAGTAACTGAAAAAAAAAAAATCACAGTGCCAGGTTTACAGGTATTTGAGAACTGCAGGAAGGTCATAAGAGACGTTTTCAAAGCGAAGGCAATTCATGACAACATCACTGACTCGACAACACTCATGACCTGCACTTTTTTAAGAAGGAAGGCCAAGGATTTTGGCAGCTTTGTTTGAAATTATATACCCAGTGACTGCTACTCTGGAGATGTATCTATCCAATTCTTAGTTCAAAGTTCAACTGGACTTGTTTGAGGTTTCCTGAAGTTGTTTCGCCTCTCTTCCAAAAGGCTTTTTTAGAACCTCAAACCTGTACGCTGTGATCTCTGCACACACTCAGTCTGATCAACAATGTCAGTGACAAAACTCATACGAAGGACACGTGAACTTCTGATTTTATTTCTGATGTTAAGTTTGATAGGATGGAGACATTAAAATGAAACAGACATTCATGTATCACAAGTCAGGGTAAAACCTCAATAGTCAAAAAGTTGAGACTGTGCAAAATCTTGATAAAAACACATTCAAATGTTTTTCAAATAATTGAAATCCTTTACTTGATTGAATCAAATACAAAGGAAATATACTAAATGTTGAAACTGAAAAGTTTTGTTGTTCTCTGGGGGAAAAAAAGAAAAAAAAAATTATATTGTTATGTTTCAAAATGGTGAAAGACAGAGGTATGAAAACAGTGTAAAAGGATAGCATTTCTAAAAAAGGGAGAAAAGCATACATGGAGGAACACACTAATCAGGTTTATTTGAAACTCAGAGGCTGAGTCCCTCAGAAGTAAAGACAGGAAGAGGTTCAGCTCTTTGTGGGAGATTGCGTGAGCAAATAGTTCAACACTTTTCAGAATAGAGCTTTTCAATGTAATACTGCTGAGAGTTCAGTGACCTTTTTTTTTGTACCATTCGTATTGAAAGAGTCAAAGACTGTCAAAGAGTTCATATTTAATCATTCCTTATTAGACACATACCTCTGCACACCGTATTTAATATTAACCTTTACTGTTATACTGTCAAAACATAATGTATATTTATCTCGCCCACCTGTATATAATGACATGTATATATTTTTTTCTCAACCACTCTTCACTTTACTGAACTTTTCATCATTGCAAGACTGTTGCCAACATGATCATAATGTTTTTATTGCCAAACTGACTGCTTGAGTTTCAGCAGACAAAGTTATCCATCAGTAAGTGAATCACATGAGGCCTCTATAACCTCAGCACTCCATACATTCCTCACTCTTTTGTTCATAAACGTTGCCTTAGGCAAACATTACGAAAGTCAAACCATTTTTACACGCTGTCATTCAGCAGAGGCTCATTCTCTGAAGGTTTTTTTTTCCTGATCTTACAGGTGCATCAGTTCTGTTAGAGAGTGTAAAATGTTTGCCCAGAGTAAAACCAATGTTTCGATAAAAAACTTGGACTGGTCAATACAACAGCCTTCACGCTGAAATGGACGTACTCTCTGCTAGATGATTCAAAGAGTAAAGTTTTTTTATTTTTTTTTTTTGAGTCTTTAACAATTAACAACAAACTTCTCAGTATCATGAAAGCAGATTGAAGAGAAAAGATTCACTTCAGCAAACATAAAAGACTTTTTATCAAAGAGCTGTGTGGGATAACTCATATGAGGAAATCTTAAAGTAGCATCTGGCTTTGAATAAACATAAGTAAAACACACAGTCAACAGTACTTTCTTTATTTTGTTTAACATATTCGAGCATGTTTCCCATCCTTTAAGTGAAACCTTCTCTCCTCAGTGAAGTCCATACTGAACATGCTTACAATAACAGCTGAAGCCAGGAAGTCAACTCCTGATCCCTTATTCTGAATCTGTATAACTGCAGAGTTGAGCTCCTTTGGGTAGATCTGAAAGTTTGCAGGTTGGCAGGTTGCCACGTTGGTTATAAGCAGGGGAATGTTTTCTGTTGGTCGGACATAAAAGCTCTGATGTAAATGTCAAGTCACGAATTCTCGCTGCAGCACTTTCAGGCCAAAGATGTTGATTACACCCTTCTCTGAAAGCATAATGTCTTCTCCAGCTTTGTTATGGTGATACTGACTCATCAAGATCACTTTACATATCTGTGACTTTTCAGGTCTTGTGGGTGGTTTTGAACTTGTATTGGGTTTAGAGGTGGCTGTGAAAGACTTTCTTTTCTCTGAAACCACTTGACAGGCAGCTCTACATCCCGGACCCTGACCTGGGACAACATGTTCTTCAAATAAGACAAAATTGCACTGGTTATCACCTGGTGAATCTTTTGGTGGTCATTGTTTAGATTATTACACACTAACACATAGATATATTCATTTAGAGGATGAGACATGCATCTAATCGCAATTTCCACAATTTTTGATCAGGGGTTGTATGAGGTAACGCCCATTTTGGTTCTCAACAATGAGGCTAAACTGACCTGTAGTTCTAATGGTTTATGCATTTATGATTGCTTCATACCCCCACAACCCTAAAATAAAAGAACTGCCCCTTTAATGAAGAACTAACCAGGTTGAGACCCACATTAGACACTTAGTGATGTCCTTAGTGATACATTGAAACTATTGTGTTCAACTTAAGAGCATAAACCCAGAGGCAGAGTAAGCATCACTTTAAAGAGATATTCCGGTGTAAATTTAAGTTATGATCAAACACACGGTAACACCGAGTGAGATACCTCCTCAAGAGATGAATGTTGCAGACTGCTTGCTTCTCTAGTTATACCAACTTTAGTAACGGCTGCACGATAGCAATACACAGCGGTCAACATCTTCATGCACAAACCTCAACCAAAAAGCCACTAGTGACCACAAATGATGCTCAGAACAGCACCTAACTTCATCAACAGTATATATAGGGTCCTAGCCATAGTATTAGCCATGAAACATTTTTTTAGCTTTGCCTGGTTTCTTTGGCAAAGAGACTAAACACAACTCACCCACTCTCCTCCAGCAGCCGTTTGTTTGTTGGGTAGCCCTGATGAGTCGATCACTGAGAGCAGCAGGTCATTTCCTTGAAGTAATAATCATCATGATAATCATTTTGCACTGTGGACGCGGTCGTTCTTCTGCCTTAGCGTCTCGGTCTGATTGCATTTCCATGAAGTAAGAATCATTCATTCTCTTGATTGACTCGTTGCAAGTGGAGACATAGACCGCTGTGTATTGCTATCGCACGGTTATTGCTGAAGTTGGTATAACTAAAGAAGCAAGCAGTCAGCAACATTCATCTCTCGAGGGGATGTCTAACTTAAATTTACACCGGAATATCCCTTTAAATGAGATCACTTATTGGAAAACTTCGTGGACATGTGACTTATGGCATCAGCTACATGGACAGACTCTGCCGTGACATTAAAACACAACCTTCAGTCTAAAACTCAAGTACAATAGAATTGTTGTTAATCTGCTTCTCATCTGTCATACTTCAGAGCTGTCGAAACAATTCTTATAAACAGAGACTTAACTATAAGCTATGTTACAGGAGTTCCGACTGATTACCACTACTACCATTACTCCAAAAATGATGACCTTAGCAAAAACGAACAGCTGGTAAAATGAACCACAACCAGTAAGAGTAGTGACAACCTTTTTTTTTTTACAGTCGCAGGTGGTATTTTGCATAAAGGTGTTGCACCAGGAAATAAAATCTAAATTGTGTTTGATGAGTGCTGTTCAACAGCTTGACAGAAAACACGTAACAAACGGTATAAATGCTGCTTTTAATCACATGTCACATTCACACCACTTTCATACACTGATGGTAGAGGCTGCGATGTAAAGCACCCATCAGTCTTAACTAATCTCATTCACACAGCGCTGGCACAGCCACTGGGGGCAGTTTGAGGTTAAGTGTCTTGTCTAACGACACTTGGGCATGCGGACAGCTGGACCTGGGATGGAACCAAACCTCCTGATTGAGAGATGACCGACACGACCACTTAAGAGCGACAGCCGCCCGAGGCTTTAACGTCTGCAGAGGGTTGAATAAAAACCCACTTACAACAATGATACTGCAACTCCTAGGAGACTGAACAATTAACCAGGGGAGTGTTTCTGAAATGAAATAAAAACAGGACACTCAACTAAAGCAAATTACTTCAATTTATCATTGCAAGAAAGAATGCACAAATTAATAAACAGCACAAAGCTTTTGTTGGCTTTCCTACTATGAATGTTTCTTTGTGTTTACTGTCATTAAGCATTTAATTAGAAATTAACAAACAGTTCATTTCATAACCATTATAAATGTTTTTGAGGAATAATGTCTTTCTTTGTGCAGAAATGTTGTTAATTATAGAGTTTCGCTGAAGTCAGAACAGTGGTGAGCAGAATAGTAGACGCAGATTACGGAGGATAACAATTTGACAGTGTTGATGTTATGTGTCCACCTTGTGGTTGTTTAAAAGGTGTGTAACCATCCAAGTAGAGAGCGTGAGTGGTGCTTTAAAAGAGGCAGTGAGATGGTTTAAGACTACCACCAGAGAATTAATCTAAATCTACAACTCAATTTAGCCTAAGGAGTCTAATTCAACCTTCTGCAAATGTCTGTCACCCATTCTAATCAGGTTTAAAAAAATCACACTCACACAAACTTACACAGCAGAGGAAAAACACACACACACATACATCCAGTATAAGGGTAAAAGATGGCCACACACACACACACACACACACACACACACACACACACACACACACACACACACACACACACACACACACACACACACAGAGGGAGAGAGAGAGAGAGAGAAGTCATATACTGTACAAAGAAAATACACACAAGCCATTTGAGTGATAAACGGGGAGACTGAGAAAATTACTATTGAGATCCATCCAGAGCCCAGCAGCCAACACTGGAAATCAATAATAATTTATTGGTAACTTTCTTTCTTTCTGTCTTCATCCCTTGCTTTCTGCAGAGAGAAGAAGAAGAAGAGAGAAAGAGAGAGAGAGGACAGGGGGAAGAAAGTGTGTGTGTGTGGCCTTGAAGTTGATTAAAAACAGGTGCAGTGACAATCGCATCAAAGTGATGGAAGCCTTGTGTGCATGTGAGGCTTACTTTTGCCTGTGTAGGTGTGTATGCGTGTGAAGGGTGTGCGTCAAGTCAATGGCTATTGATTGTTGATCATAATTCTCTCGGTGCAGTTCGGGCCTCTCCATCACAACAATCCACTGGAGTCTGCATTGACTTATGGGTTGCAAACTTCTGTCGGCACTAACATGCTCTAAATAACAGAACAGAGAGAATTGATGGATGGGTTTTGGGAGGGATGAAGAAAGAGGACAGAGGGGGAAAAAAGGAAATCCATTCTTAAGAAGTTCATTTCAATCTCCAGCAGATTCCAGCAGTAGCACAGTGTGTGAGCTGTAATGTTGCTCAGTCATTGTGAGAGACCCACTGTTTGTGTCCACCTCCTCCTTTTCCCTTAAACTCCAGCGCCCTCCATTGACCAATTCAAGTACTGCAGGGATGAAACAGCAGAATTTAGAGCCACCCCACTGACAAGGATTCATTTTTTCTGCAACAAATCACACCACAAATATACCGAGGCATCTCCATGGTGTTGCTAAGGAAACACAAAGGCATTATTACACACATTATCAGACGGCCAGAACCCCTGAGGCGGTTCACAGGCATGATGGCGGCAGGAGAAAAGAGGGGGAGAGAGAGAGAGACGGGGAGGCAGGGTGGAGGGAAGAAGGTATGTGTCAGGGATCATGACTGACTACAACAAATGAAGGAGAAAGACAGACAAGACAAACAGTTAATAAAGACTGACAAGTGAGCGACTGATAGGCAGGCAGACTGCAGGAAAGACAGCTGGACGGGACGTTAGACTGATATTAAGATGGGATAGACAAATATAAGACAGAAAAGTGGAAAAAAATCCAAACAGCCAGATGGAACATAGACATCCAATAGGCAGGCGAACAAACAGAGGAAGACATACAGATGAAGAGACAGGCTGACAAACAGATAGACGGACAGGCATGCTGACAAATAGGCAGCCTAAGAGGACAAAATGAATCCATAACCCATAAAGCAGTCTTCCACGGTCAACATTCAGGCAATCCACTGGCCACCTGGTTGGATAAAACTGTGTACTGGCTGTTGGAAAGACACACACACACACGCACACACACACACACACGTTACACTATCTAGACACGGGTTGTCTTCCAGGCTTCTTCTGCACTGACCAAACTTCACAATGTGTGCCCATATGACTGTGCGTGCTTGTGTACACTTTATTTTTTGCATGTGTGTGTGTGTATGTGTATGTGTGTTTACAGTATGTGTGTGATGAATACAGTGTTTAGTATTGTGTGATTGGAAGAATATATAACAAAAGGTCAAGCTGTCAGAATAACAGCCAAGTTCATGGAGCCAACAGCGGTGCAGAATACCAAAGATCCTCTGCTGTCGTCACACAAGCTGTGTGTGTGTGTGTGTGTGTGTGTGTGTGTGTGTGTGTGTGTGTGTGTGTGTGTGTGTGTGTGTGTGTGTGTGTGTGTGTGTGTGTGGACAGATACATCTTTCAGTGCATGTTTACTATACAGAATAAAGAGTGACCACTTAACATGTGTGCAAAGCAAAGATAAAGGGACACATTTATTCTTTCCCATCACACACACACACACACACACACACACACAACACACGGCGGCTTGGTTCAGCACTGCATGATTCATTCACCACCCGTTTCTTTGCCTTGTGTTTACTCTTACTGTGAGCAAATCGATTAACATGCTCCACATGTAAACGGACGGATGGCGAGGGAGAGAGGAGATGAAAGCGGAGAGGAGCCGTTAATGCAGCGGCTCCTGATAAATGCATAGAGCCCTCATTATTCTCTAAATGAAAAAGGATGAATCCTAGTGTTCCCTCCTTTCCACTCCTCTTTCCCTCCTTTTCCCTGCCCTCGCTGTTCCTGTGACCTGATAAAACTTTCAGTCCCTTACTCTCCCTCCCTCCTTCCCTCCTTTCTTCTGTGGTTTATCCTCTTTTTCACCCGCTCTTTCTTTACTGCCCTCCCTTTTGCCCTTTCTTGTTGCCACCGTTTCTCCCCTTTTCCTTATTTCTCTCCTTCTTGCCTTTTCCTGTCTTCCCCCGCTCCCTCCATACTGATAGCTCCTACCTTCCTCACCCACCCTTATCCTCCCCTCCCCTCTATTGCAGCATCCCCTCCCCTGATCCCCTCCTCCATGTCACAGGGTATCATGGTTAATTAGCCAGTAGTGGATTTGGACTCTCATTAGCGTTTCAACAGGAGCGAGGGATGCCTTCGTTCTTATTCTGCCAGTGTAGTCCTCTTCACCCCTCCACCTCCAGTTTCCTCCTCCTCCCCTCCCTCCCTCCTTGCATCTCTGAAGACAAGAGAGGCTGGCCTGCTATTGGTTGACGTGAACTTTTACTTGGTCCCTTTCTGCTTTGATGAAGTTTGGCTTTTTTCCTGCTGATGAAGAGAGGACGTGTGCCAGTTTGTGCCTGGCGCTTGGTAAACTGCCAGAAACCGCTGAAAAAAATGAGAGAAATGAATGGTGTCACTTTGAAGTGGAACCCATATTGTCATCTTCCAGCACTTGATGCATTATATTAATGTGGTGTCATAAATAAATTGTCCTTGTTATGCATTCATCTCACTGAAAATTCACTGGAAAGTCTCCATTTAAAAGAGGGCTTTTCACACGGAGACAATTTGCTTTCTACAAAGTTAGGAAGCGTGATTCAGAGGCAGCAGGTAACCACCATTTAAAATCCCATTTGTGTTGTTTTTGGTTCTATTTGTGCTCCATTCTCCACCATTTTGTCTCTAGGTTGTATTTTATGCTGCTGAGCTTGTAAATGGCCTCTCCCAGTGAGACTGCACCTGCATTAGTCAACCTGATAATTGTGATTAATTATAGGAACATTCACGAGAGTGCACATAGCTTTGCACACACATGCACACTCCTGCGTGCACTTTGGCAATGACAAAGCAGTGAGTATGGCTTTAGGCTACAAGGTAACTTTGGCCAGTGGTTCTTTCACCAAAACAGTTGCCAGTGTGTGCAAACAACAAAATCATACAACAACAGATTAAATGTATTTAATTTTTTTATGTTTTCCAGCTGAAGTAGGTCCTTTGTATGTGGACAAAAGCCGGCATATTGCTATGCCTGTTGTGCTGGAAGGGCATTGTTGTTCACCAGCAACTAAAGAGACGGGCTCATTTTGTTCTGAGAACACATTATTACACCTGCTCTGCTCCCCCCCCAAGGACTTAGCTATGCATTTTTTTTTCTTTTTTCTGCTGCATACTGATATTTACAACCCCAATGACATTATTTTATAAATGTCTACATACACAGCCATTCTGCAGCAGAGAAAAGTGCGAGTGAATTAGAGGATCGATGGAGGAATACTCACACTCAGTGGCAGCCTTGTCAACATTGAATGTGTGAGGACAAATGGAAAAAAAGGCTCATCCCACACTGATCTTCATGATGCATTTGGTTTCAAATCGTGCATTCACTGTTTTATATTCTAAATGGAGGACAAAGTCACAAAAGGAGGTTATTTTCTCTATCCTCCAAAGCGTTATGGGTAGATTTACTTTGTTGCACTGTTGTGTTTGGTTTGATAGGTTTCACTCTGCTCAGTTACCATCCTGTAAACAAAAAACAAATAGAATCAAGTTGATTCAAAAGCAATATGTTGACATCTTACTCTAAGCTGTCATATCCTGAACTAAGCCGACTGTTCTTCAGCTTCATCAAACTGTACAATCACAGACATAGTCGGAGATAAAAAACGTTTACTCTCCACACTAAAGGAAGTAAGGGTATCCTGAAGAATATCTCTTCCTTTGTATGTAATGTACCTGTATGGCAAATCCTGCATGTTAATGTTGAACAGTTTTAAATAAAGGTAAAAAGTTTGGACTTTTGCAAATGTTTTTAAAAAATGTCTGTCTCCTCTCACACAACACTGTTATTCTCAGTTGTGGGAAAATGGCATTAATTAAAATACCTGCAAAAATGCCGGTGTTCTTGGAATCACTGTAATGTTTATTAAGAAATCATTTTATTAGTTTTTCTCTCCAAGTGTTCTTTTTCTACATCCTCGATCCGTCCAATATTTGAACATTGTTCAAGCTTTAATGGGACCTGGATAAAACTGAAAATGTCAGACTGTCTGGCAACATTAGATATGTTATTAAATCCAACCAAAACCCCACTGTTTCACAAACACTGATTAAAAAAAGTGTTTATTGCAAACCAGGATATTAAGAGTGATAATCTAACAACTCCATTTTGGTACAAAAACATAAAGAAATGATACTGCAGCATATAAAGCTGGATTTAAGACTTTTAGCAGCTGCCGATGAAGGTACCATGATCACACTATCTGAACATCAGATTTCACATACTTGGTATTGGTTAAAACAACAGCCTGATCTCGTTTCCCATGGAGAAATAGGAAGAGACTTGACCATCTGCTGCATATTTTTGATAAAAATCTGTGCAGTATAATTTTGTTCTGATAGCGGTTATGTTAATCAGTTAAAAGTACAGGTACATCAGCAAACAGACTCTGGATTGCAAACACAACTGGATTGCTGTGATTGAAATTCACTGATTGATTAAAAAAAGAGGGACATTATTTATTTACATGCAAGTATACTTAAGAATTTATGATAAAGACTGAAATTCACGTCTATGCCTGATGCACTGATACATGAGACGATCAAAATTCAGTAGGATTAGATTTTTCTCTTTCTTTTTTTTTTCTTTACCCAATAAGACACAACTTAAGTATGTAGAGAACAAGATAAGTAAAGACTGCTTTGTCCACAGGGGGCTCCAAAACTGACACAAACTAAAAAATCCTCAGAGGAGCTTTAATATGCATCCTTAGTCCTCTGCTGGAGAGGACCAACAAACTGGCTTTTACATGTCATTTAGAAAAAAGACAGTACTGATGATTTTAATGTTCTCAATTCTCTTCTCAAGAATATCTTATTTTAAGTGCAGCCTGTGAATCTATTTTATGTCAAGTGTCAAACAGGGATTACTTCAGGAATGGTTTGTGTTTTGTGCCAAGTAAACAAAATATCAGCTGGTCAGGGCTGTGAACAAAGGGAGGAACTCTTCTGGTTCTCCCAGATGTCCTTCACATCACTGAGAGAAGGACTGTGATCTGTGTAGCTATTATCTATACTGCTCATCCCATTTGGGGTTTTAAAGGGCTGTGGTCTATCTCAGCTGTCACTGGGTGAGAGGCAGACTAGACCCTGGGCAGGTCAAAGTCTATCACAGGACTGACATGTAGACAAACAAGAAATAAAAAAGTGCACATAGCATTTATCCGTAAGAAAAATGTGTTTTCTTCTTCATGTAACTGTCTGTTTACTAGGGCTGCAATGATTAGTTGATGATGTTGACAAAAATTGATGATGAAAGCATCTCTGCCGAGTGGTAGGGTATTCAAACATGGTGGCGCCAGCATCCCATACAGCAGCCACAAGTATGCGCTCGAAAACCTCCAAAGTTTGGGAGCACTTTAGCCTCGATAAGGCGACAAAAAATAATAATAACTTGTGCATCATGGCAGCACATCGGTGATGCACAGCCATTTGAGGAGAAGGCACGTAATTATCAAATTAGTCGGCTAATCATTTCAATAGTCAGTGACTAGTCGACAACTAAAAAAGTCGTTAGCTGCAGCCGTACTGTTGACATCGCTATTTGCAACTTACACATTTTATTAATCTGACTGGTTGTATGTCTGTTCAATTACTTCCAGGAGCACTTCCTTGCTGCCGTTGCAGATTCCCCCTGGTAAATCAAATCAACTGAGCGGTCCTAGACCAGTTCACCAAGATGAGTTGGTCACCAGACTTCGAGGAAGCCAGAGAGAGTCCATGCTTCAATACACACCCAACACGGAAAGGCTCCAGCCCAGCCAGGTATTTGTACTTGAACCCTTACTGCTTCAGTCCTGTCAGAATTGTTGTTACATGGAAAGTAAAGTGAAAGTGTTCATCTTCTGCTTACCTGAACATTTGCTGATTTTGTATTGGTATCGGTGTTATTACCTCCCATTGATTTGTCAGATTCCTCAGAGGTATTTCAAGGAGACAGGGCTGAATTTTCTCATACTAAATATATGTCAAAGTGAACATGGAGCTTTCATTGTTTGTGTCAGTGTTTGAGTCAGAGTCAGAAATGTGTCTACCGCATACAAAAAGTCAGATCACACATTTTAAAGCACTTGTACTGCCCTTATACAATATGTGTTGCTGCCATTCAAAAACTGAAGCAGAAAGCTTCAAGTGGTAGTACAAAAGCTGGATAGAAAACTGAACACAAGGAGGGAACATGTGGTATGACACACAAAAGACACACACACTGATCTATACACAACTTTTTGTGCAGTACAGCTCCTCCTGCACTTGCCCAAACTAGAGGCGGTCTTTAGGTGAAGGGATGAGATCAGAGACACAAAGGGGAGCAGTGTGGGCTAACTGTCATATTTGGCCAACTACCAAAAAGAGACAGAGGAAGAGAGAGAAAGATGGACGCAGAGAGATGGAGAAAAAGAGAGAGAGAAACAGAGAGACAGAGAGAGAGAGAGCGATGGTGATAGCCTCACTGCAGTATGTCAGATCTGGGCTGAACGCCAAGTGAGCCCTCTCACATGTGACTCTGCAGTGTTAACTTCAGCTGCCCAGCAGGACCTTGGCAGATATCCATGCGCGCACGTGTGTGTATGTGTGTGAGTGCATGCATGTGTGTGTGCACGTCTTTATATTCATCAGCATCTGCATTGTATATGTCTGTGAACCTACATCTTTATGTGCCCCAGTATGTATCTTGGCGCTTGTGCGGTATGGTGGCTTTCATTGGTCCAGTTCACATCATTGGTAACATTTCATAGCCAGAGTTGTTTGGGGGGTCGGCAGCAGTCGCAGAATGCCCACCATCCAATGGCTGTCTTCTAGTATGCTTCACGTGAACTCAGTTTCTGTCTCTTTTCTCCCAATCGTAATATCTGCATCTTTCCTTCATTCTCCTGCTGAGGGGCTGTTCACTCAAAGACACAGTTCTGTAAGTTAGTAAGTTGGCAAAGCTCTATTCACACAGGATTAGCATTAGCTGAGGACCTCTGATAACTTATAATAGTTGCATAGGATGTCTGCGTTATTAATCTTGAGTGAATCGACCATATCTATAATTTGTAAAGGAAAAATTTCAGGCCAAATCAACTACCTTTTTAGGAAACACAGAGGTCCTCTGATAATATTAAGCCAGTGTCCAAAAACAATGGTTAAAAAAAAAAAAAAAAGTATATGAACAGATCCCTCTCCCTTGGCACTGACACATCTTCGTATAATGATTGAAAGTAGTGGTTTGACTAATATTGATGTAAAATTCAAATTAATTTGCTAGTTTACTGCGTTAGTTTTTCGGGATGGGATTGTAAAGTTACAGGTCGCTCTGGCTGGCAGAAAAAAAAAAAAAAAAGTGTACTGTAAACTCAAACTAAAGTCCACCCAAAGGTCCAGATGTTGGAGGGTGATCAGATGGATGACATGCCTTGCAACATAGGGTTAGGAATATTTTTTGTCCTAATGCTAATTCTATGCTAATCATGCTTAAGACTCAGTCCTGTCTCTCACTTTTAAATGTTTTTCTCAGAAGTGATCATTTACTACTTGACATTTACTGTTTATATCTTTTTTTTTCTTTTTTTACTTTGATGTTGTACTCTTAAATAAGGGAACTGGTGGTAATATGAGAATGAGGAAAGCCACTCATGTTGCTCCCTGTCACTCTTCATTATTGAGTAAAGGAGCAAAGCGTGATGCCCGACTTGATCCTAAAGGCATTACCAGCACATTATTGAGCAATCAAACTAAAATAAAAAGATCTAGGTTCTTTTTCCTCTTTTATTACTGCCTATGTAATCAGGCATAGAAGAGAGCAATATTTTAAATACTGTGGTAATGACGGTTGAAATGATATGATCGCTTACCACTAGGCAGGTGAACAGAGGGATACATATATATATTTTCTATTTTTAAGAAGATACAGAAAACAAAAATCATGTGGTTGAATCTCATGCAGTGTCAACTTATGTTCAAAAACAAAGGACTTTTGTAGATACAAGTCTTCTGCCAGACAATGATGGTGTGATAACTCCAAATAATGCTGAGCTCACTGGATTAAGCTATCTTTATCAGCAGCTGCTTTACATTTCTAATCCAGCTTCCTATACCGCTGTCACAGTCAGCAGGCAGCTGCAGATGCTAAGCTGCTACCGCGGTAATGACAGCTGTGCAATATGGCAATGCACACAAATTGCTTCAAAGATTTGTGTATAGGTTTAAAAAAAAGGGAGAGAGAGAGAGAAAGAGAAAGGACACCATCGAAGAAGAACAGACTCTGTTCGTCTTGACTATGCATTATGTTATTTACAAACACTGCTGGCAGGTTCTGGTGCAAGGCAGTGAACCTTTTTTACACACTTGTTGAATGGTACTTTTTAAATTACACAATGTTATGTCCAGAAAAATGTGCAAAGAGGCAGATTTTATCCCTATCTTGCAGATGTATTAACAAAGGAAATCTTGATCTTAATTTTCATTCTTCCCTTTTCATTATATATTTTTTTTCTCATTTCCCTTACTCGAACTTCAATTTCCTCAATTAGCTCTCCACTTCGACTCTTCCCTTCTACAATCTGTGCTCACTTTATGGTGCCTCACTTCGACATTTCCTCCCTATCATTGCTTCTTCCCCCATCTTTTCTCCCATCCCTGGCGACTGTGAATTATTACAGACCTTACACACACCATGTTCTCTCCATCCCAAATCCACCGCTCACTCCCTGAGCTATTAGTATTATCCAAACTTCTTTGCCAAGCTTAGCTGACCAAGCGTGTGCGTGTGTGTGTGTGTGTGTCTTTGGTCAATAAGGCAGCTCATATTTCTACTCATGTCAGGTGATTTCTGGTTGAGACAGGCCAGGGTCACACTGGTAATAAACCTAATAAAACATAGCTCATATTAGCCAATGGTGATGAGGGCATACGTGCACATGAAACCGAAATGCAAACACACACACAAATGCTCACGGAAACTTATATCTGTTCCACTCGCTGAGTTTAAAGACCCACTTCGATGAAAATCATGTTTTGCTTGATGTCTACATGTTCATATGGCATTTTTCGGATGCTACAGGACATATCATGAGAAAAATAAGTGGACTTTGCATTTCTGAGTATTTCTGCATTCAAATCACTGTGAACAGCAGGTTCAGATACAGCAATGGTTCTCAAGTCCAGTCCTCGAGGCCCACTTTCCTGCATGTTTTGGATGTTTCCCTGCTCCAACACACCTGATTCAAATGATCAGCTCGTTATCAAGCTCTGTAGTGGCTTAATAACGAGCTGATCATTTGAATCAGGTGTGTTGGAGCAGGGAAACATCCAAAACATGCAGGACAGTGGGCCTCGAGGACTGGACTTGTGAACCACTGAGCTACAGTGAGATTTCCTTTGTAGCAAATCCAAGCTCCGCCCCTGGAGCCCCGCTATGCAGGCCACAAAAGTAGAGAGGACGATCGCAGAACAGGTGATGTGATTTTGGCCGAAACTTCATAACCACAATTTAAAGACCACTGAGAACAGTTTTAATAGTAAAAAAAAAGATTGGATTGGGACTTTAACAAGTGGGAGATTACAGGGTATAATCCTGCATATAATCCTGAAATATGCAGAGATAAAATGTGACTCTTCATTTTAATTGAAAAGCTAGATATATGATGAAGTTCACAGCCAAATAAATCTGCAAGTCTTTGGCATCACCAGACCTATTCGCCAGCTAAGCAAGTAGAGGACAAGATAAGCAAAGGCCGCTTTGTCCAGAGGGGGCGCCAATACTAACACAAGCACAAAGTTCCTCACAGGAGTTATTCACATAAACCAAAAGTGTGTGTGTGTTGCTCCCTCCTGCTGTTCCCTCCTCTGGAGTTAGTGTTCTCTGGATTGTTCGCTGTTTAGTTTAATCAAAGGTTACATTGAAGAGAGGCTAAAAGCCAACTGTCTGTAAGCGCGTGCCAGCTTTTTAAAGTTTACATAAGTTTTGTGACCGTTAGCAAGCTTGTTCGCCGTGTCACAAACAAGAAAATGAGTTCACATAATTATCCAAAGGCCTTTTTTGTATCATAAACTTCTCAGTAAACTATACCTCTTTTGGAGATTAAACTCTGGCAGAGGAGCTTGAACAACCGCAGACGCAAGCCAGCGAGCAATCCACTTGTGACAGTCGTTTCATCAATTAATGGATAACATCTCACAAATTCCCTGTTTCGGATGATTGTATAACCGGGGCCGTGATTGTGCAGACACTTGTGTGTGCAGCGTGCTACTGCAGTATACTGTATGTGTGAGTGTACAATATGTGGGATGGATGCTCACCTTTTTCTTCTGGATGACTTTCAAGATCTTGTGCCAGCTGATAGGAGTTTGGCTCAGCCTCCTCTGGCAACAGAAGCAGAAAAATACCACAAGTCATGGAGGCAGAGAGACTGCTTGCCTCAGCAGTAACAAGGTATTTACATTGAGTATGTATTACACCGTGCTTTTACCATCAATCACAGCCTCTGTTTTGTAAATGAACTCTTCATTCTTTAGATGGGAAATAAAATGGAATTAATGGCAATAAATAATAAAATAACTCCTACATGTCAAGTCAGACTGCTGCACAGAATATTTGATTATGCGGGTCTCTCTTTAAACACATGTCTTCTTTGGATTATTATTGTGCTATTCAGCCTAATGTCCTCAGCAGGGGTTGTTAACAGCCGACTTGTCAAAGACCTCAGAAGGAGCATGAAAGGCGTTTTAAAACTTCCCCTGACTCCCCGCAGCTACTGTAAAGACAAAAATAACGATTGATAATAATCTGCAGTGGATCAATAAGGGAGCCACTGAGCTCCTCTTAGAAAATCACAGGCTCCTTTACAACAGAGAGAGGGATGGAGGGAGAGGGGCGCAGGACCAATAGTCTGGCATCTGTCCAGGAATGTTTATGTTAATTCGGAGTGGCCCAGCGGTAGTAGTCTGCTAGTGACTGTTTCATTAATGAAATGGAAAGGAATGAAGGCCTTATTAATGATCTGTAATCTTCTCAGGGTGATTTCTTTATAAATTAAAGTTTCCTCCATTAGTGAGAGGGATTTTAAAAGAATACAGTGCAGCTTTGAGTGTGCTCCATGAAAGAGAAAAAGAAGAAAAGAAGCACAGGCCTGTTGCCTCGCAGACACTGAGCTGAGATTTCACCGTCTCATGTATTTAATGTCAGCATCCCTGCAAATACCGTTTGAGATCTGCGATTTTCAAAACATCAAAACATCAAAAAGTGAATCTTCAAGCTACAGTTGGAGGCCTTCCTGATCTCCAAGGGACTGACTTTAATCTTTACAGCGCCTGTTTATACCAAAGATGGCTTGAGTTGAAAAAAACATCCCCGAAATATTTTGTGCTTTGTGAGGACCTGAGGCTTGTAGGCAGTTTTGGCCTCCAATCCCTAAAATATTACATTATTTTTCAGGCTGACTATTGGCTATACATTAAAGATAAGGTCTAGAGCTCTCAGAAGTCCAACAAAATACTCACACATCAATAGGCAAGCACACACTTTCATATGCACATACACAAACACAGAAACACATGCCGTGCAACGCAGCTTCCTTGACTGCAGGACGGCTGTAAAACAGAGTATCGATTGTAAGAGAGGATATCAGAGATCTTTGACACGTAGATGAATTGAGCCTCTGATAATGGGATCTCTTCAAGTTCCACTCTACTAGAAAGGCTTCCAGCTGCTTTCTGCACGGCTCTCTCTACTTTGTCTCTCCAGAGATCCACCAGGCCTCCAAAAAAAAAAAAAAAAAAACTTCCAGCAGTCGATAAAAGATCAGGATCATGATGGGACAGTGCTTTAATACTGTATGTATATTTTTATCTTTTGTTGTCCTCATAGGAGTTAGGATTATCTTGCAGAGGCTTGTTTCTTTGGGTTCTGTTCAAGGAGAAAAATAAACATTACGGTGCAAAACACAGCAACCACAACAACTGCTAAATAATATAAAGGAAACATGAGAGTTTGGTAACAACAGAGAACTGTTTTTTATACAACTATGAAATGATATGCATACAAAGTTATGTTACTTACCTTTTTATTAACTTTTTTTTAAATTTGTTTTCACTTTTTGCAGAACAAATTTTGCTGAGCTTTCTGATCTTATTAACTGTGAAACTTTTAAACCTAAAAGTCCAGACCAATGTCCGAACCAAGGTCTGTGATTTTGTTACATTATTTACATTTGTTCTGTCTGTTTAGTTTCACACTGCCATTATTGCAAACGGACTAACAGACTTCACATGATGAACCTACGTGATATTAACTACGTGCTTTGTGTGTCTCTGTAGTTTACATTGATTGGTCATTAGGCCGGTGGGCGTCTGACAAAAACATGAAGTTCCGAGCCTTTCAAAATAATACATATACACCGGGCATGAACCAGACCGTGGTTCAGTTTGGTCCAGACTGAGAAAAGTCAAAAAGTCCAGACCAAACAATGTAGGTGTGAAAACCCCCTTAGACACACTCTCACCTCTGAAGTATTGTACCAAAACTCCAAGAAGTCTGAAAATCTGGATCCCACCAAGAGCATACAGTTGTGAGTGAAAGTCAGGGCACCCCTTTAAAAAAAAAGCATAGTTTATTTATTAAAAAATTAACCTTGATATTTATAGTCTCTCTGGTAAATAGGAAAAAAAGACAATATTATCACAAATCATTAATGCACAGTTAGTTTTTATTTTATAAAAAGTACAAAATTACAAAAATAAAAATCATCTTTTCGGCATGTGCAAATGTCAGGGCACCCTTCAGCATCAGTACCTCCAGTACTTAGTAAGACCCCCTCTGGCAGATATCACAGCTTGTAAACGCTTTTTATAGCCAACTACAAGTCTCTGGATTCTATCCTTTGGGATTTTTCCCCATTCTTCAGTGCAAAAGATTTCCAGTTCTGCAATATTCTTGGGTCGCCTTGCATGCACAGCTCTTTTTAGAACAACCCACAGATTTTTAATGATGTTTAAGTCTGGAGACTGTGAAGGCCATTTCAAAACCTTCAGCTTGCGTTTCTTGAGGTAGTCCATGGTGGATTTAGAGGTATGTTTAGGATCATTATCCTGCTGTAGAAACCATCCTCTTTTCAGCTTCAGCTTTTTTACAGATGCTGTGATATTTGCCTCCAGCTTTGCTGGTATTTAATGGAATCCATTCTTCCCTCCACTCGAGCAATGTTTCCTGTCCCATTGGCTGCAACACAACCCCAAAGCATGATGGATCCACCCCCATATTTCACAGTTGGCAAGGTGTTATTTTCATGAAAAGCTGTTCCTTTTTTTCTCCAAACATACCTTTGCTTATTGTGGCCAAAGAGTTCTATTTTAACTTAATCAGTCCACAGCACTTGTTTCCAGAAGTCATCAGGCTTCTCTAGATGTTCTGTTGCATATTTTTTTCTTTGTATTTTATGATGAGGACGCAGGAAAGGTTTTCTTCTGCAGACTCTTCCATGAGGGTCTTGTTTGTTCAAACATCGCCGCACAGTGGAAGGGTGCACCACCAATCCTGCGTCTGCTAAATATTCTTGCAGGTCTTTTGAAGTCAAATGTGGGTTTTGATTTCTTTCCTGACCAGCAAACGAGCTGTTCTCTCTGAGATTTTACTTGGTCTTCCAGATCTCATCTTGACCTCCACAGTTCTCCTCACCTGCCATCTCTCAATTATACCTTGGACTGTGGAAACTGCAAGCTGGAAACGCTTTGCCATCCTCTTGTAGTCCTCCCCCTGCATTGTGGGCATCAATAACTTTCATTTCTTCTGTCTTACACAGCTTCTTAGAGGAACCCATGGTTGTTGGATGAATGCACAAGGTTTGTGGAGTTGAAACCCCTTAAATTGACACCAGCTGGTGCTCCCTGATGAGAATTGTTGACACCTGCTTCAGGACTAACGAGGTGGTGAAAGTCTGAGCTTCTAAAAAGAATCTTTAAAGAACAGACACTTTAAAGCTCTCAGGGTGCCCTGACATTTGCACATGCCATAAAGATTATTTTAATATTTGTAATTTTGTACTTTTTATAAAATAAAAACGTAACTGTGCATTAATGATTTCTGATATTACTGTATTTTTTTCCTATTGACCAGAGAGACTATAAATATCAAGGTTATTTTTTAAATAAATAAACTATGCTTTTTTTAAAGGGGTGCCCTGACTTTCACTCACAACTGTATATGATGATATATATATATATATATATTTTAATTTGCTTTATACCAGGAGAAATACTCAGCAGAATGAAGGGAACTGGCATTAACACCAGAGAAGCCAAGTTACTGCCAGTTACTGGTTCACAGGGCAATCTCCTGGCATTGAAATACCAACTTGTGTACTATCTGGACTGACTACAGAAAAGCTTATGACTCAATGCCGCACACATGGATACTGGAGTGCCTAAAACTGTATAAGGTAAACCGGACACTGCAAACCCTCCTTCAGAACTCAGTGAGGCTATGTAAGATGACCCTGGAAGCCAACTCAAAGCTCATTGTACATTTTTCAACTTTATACATCTTAACTTCTGAATATGACATTTGGAAAAATTTAAGACTTATTGTGGTTATCTGTTTATATCAACTTATGTCTCTAGTTGAAAAGAACGACATTAAAGTCTCTCGGTTTCATTAAAATCCAGAGAACAAACACCTTGGTATCTTCACTTAGCCATTACATTGGTTCATAAGGATCATAAATAGTTTTCTTTTCTTCTTTCCCCTATATTAAGCTTTTGGTGTTAACAACTAAATAAGGCGGTTCAAGTTCCATGTAATGAGCACGATGTCATGACTGAATACTTAGAGTTTGCTGCATGGCTCATTTGGTGCCGTGTAATCTGTTCAATAAATGTTCCATGTGCAAACTGAGTGTTAAAAATATGAAGCACAGGGAGAAATCGAGAGGTGATGCTGGTTTAATTTTGGTAACATGAGGCAGTGTTATATTTTCAACTTCTACATTGCAAAGAAATCCTTATCTAGGAAAAATATGCAAATGATTGCCAATGTTGGTGGACTAATGACCTGGTAACGAACTACTTTTTAAAAAAAAACTTTTTTTTTTTTTTTTTTAAAGTATATGAACATGATTACTGATAGTGATTTGGAACAACAAAAAAGGAGCAAACCACACCAATTATCCTGTTTACATGTCTGCATGTTCACATGAGACAGGATTATCGACAGTATCATTTTACTTTTTGCTCAGTCAGTTTCTGTTTCTATGATTTTTATCACACTGCTCTGAATGATGAAAATGAGCAACTCTTGCTGTCAAAATATTGCTGTGATTCACCGACAGTCACAAAAAATGAATATAACTGGTTAAATCAGGGGTCATTAGTAAATTACAACCCCATCGGCAGTTTGCTTGTTAGCTGTCACTCCCTCAGATTGTCAACCTTTTGAATTTCTTCCTACATGCTGTTTCCAAAGCTTATTTTCCAATCATTATTTAGAAAAACAACTGTTTACTTTTGCCTCCCACTGTTTCATGACTTAATAGAGAAAGAAAAAGAAAAAGAAACTTGATAATTCAACTTTTGCATTGTCGTTTGCTTAAAAAGAAAAAAAAATCCTCAGTCTTTCTTATTTCATTCCTCACTACTGCACTGGTGTTTTGGACACTTGACACCATGGGCTCTATTTTTGTGCCTCGCTGGCAACGCGGTGCATGCGCGGCGTAAGTGAGGTCCGCCGCACCGACAAGGCGTTCCCAAGCACAATTTGGTATTTTGATGAGCAGCACAGCTCGGCGTAAGTATCCCCCCTCCCTAACTCAGCTCCTCCCAGCAGCGTAAGTCATAGGGGGGGAGGAGAGAGGGCGATGAGTGGGTTTAACACAGCCGAGACCTGTTTTCACCAATCACATAAGCTCCTCTCCTTGCCTTTAAATCCACCACAGGCGAGGCGTATTCCAATTTTAGTGAAGTAGTCAAAGAGATCAAGAGATGTCACAGTAATGCCACACAATGGCGACAGAAGGCAGCCCCTCAACAAGTGTCACTGTAAGCGCTGCACTGGGCGTCCTCCACACTGTCTCATATAAGCACAGATGGATTTGGTGTGTGTAATGTTGGACCCACTGGTAAGACAAACACCCTTTTCCACAAGTAAAGACAATCGCATAAAGTTGCATTTATTCAAACCTCACGTGACAAAGGTGGGTTGTGCGCACAGATCACAACATAAACTCCAAAAATTGCATTAAAATCAGAACCATCTGTGTGTAAATGATGCATGATGCCGGTGAGGCATCAGTGACGTATGCCGATACGCCACCGGTCTACCAAAATACCACTAGACCAGCTGCGCTCAGCCTGCGCTGAAAGCTGACCAGGTTTGAATCTGTGAGCTTTCAGACCACTTTATACGCCAACGGCGAGCACGAAAATGTCACTGCGCCAGCTGATTCTGTTGACACCTCCCTCTGCCACGCCACCATGCCCAGCTTGGCAGACCTCGATGCGCCTCAGTCCATGAAAATACCAAACTGGCTGTACGCCTGGCTCCGTCAGATGAAAATTTCACTGCGCGGGGTCCGCCACCCTCCGCTGCCTCACCGGCGGACACGAAAATAGAGCCCCATGACTCCAACTAAAGATTTGTGCTCATAAGGATTAACTAGATGTGATGATAGCCATGTTTGGAAAAAAAAACATATGCACCTCATAAATAATCAAAATAATCAGTTGCATTAAATCAGCTAAAACTCCTCCCATCCAATTAGCATTACCAAGTAATGAGGAGTGAAGCTGGAGGTTCTGACCTTCATCCATCAACAAATCACAAATCACAGCCCAGTTATCTCTCAGGCTCTCACCTGGGGACCTTTTTAAAGTGCTTTATTCCTTTACTTTTTCTTCTCTCCCTCTCTCTCTCTTTCTCTCTCTCTCTCTCTCTCTCTCGCTCTCTCTTTTAAATGTATTGCACATTATTTACCAAGCAGCACATAGAGACATCCAGCATGATGTGTTTATTCACTCAAAATGATTTCCCTGGACACCGCAGAGCTAGCGTGATAAGTTAATTGAATCTGGGCTTAATCCGTGCCTTTCCCGGTTCTGTTCCCCCCCCCATTCCCACAGTCTCCAGACATTTCCGTGCTGGGGCCCAGTGGGGAGCTGTAAGTTTAAGTGGTGTTAAATATTTACAGAGGAGAAGGTATTAATTCATATTTTACGGGAAAAGTCTTTTATTCATCTCTGCTTCCAGTCAGTGCTCCCGGGGGATTGAGTAGAAGTGTAAAAAGTGGAGGGGAAATGAAGTAAAATGTTGTGGATGAGCATGCAGGATTCATGTTTTATGTTGCCCAGATGGATGTACAAGCTTGCGCCGAGGTTGAATTCAAGATGATGCTTGACTGTATGACTGCATGTGGAATTCGGGATTTCAAGAGGAAAAAATATCATAAAAGAAGTCCTGCATCATGTGAAGTTACTCCAACTCATTTCCCAAAATGACTCTTATCATAGCAGACACTGGTGCACTTACAATGAACCCTTTTCAGACCATCTATGGACTAAACCTGCAAAGGAATCACGGTAATTCTGATGTTTCATTCAGATTGTGAAATTCATGTTTTTCTGAGGTTGTAAAATCGACTGCATGACTCAAGGGATGGCAGCAGAGATGCCATACAGGGTAGAGGAGTTAGGACTATTCTGGAGGCTTGTGACCAACAGGTGGACATTTTAAAATGTTCTTCATATTTTGAAAAAAAAAAAATATATATATATATATTTTTTTTTTTCCCCCCAGAAATAAGAGTCTGTCTGGTGGAAACAGCCTGCTAAATCTGAGCTAAAACCATATGGAATAAATACTCTGCTGCATAACTGAAGTAACTATCCTTATAATCCTTAAATAGTAGATACTTAAAGGAATGATTTCAGGATACAATGCAGATACTAATTCATCTTTCTTGTTGTATTTACTGACACAGACATGTCTGAGTTTTAGTTATCTTCAACTACACATATCTAAACAGTAAAGGAAGTTTTGATTCCACAGATTACAAGAATTGATTTACTAGGAATCCACAGATTTTCATCTTCTTCCAATCATCTGAATTTATACATTCATGAGGAAGAAAAGAACTATCATTAGACTATCATCAGACTGTAGAAGATATCAATATTGTATCGATAGTGAACTCTTAAATGTCTGCAGAATGAAACACTCACGCCTCTGTGATTTTATTAATTTACCTGTTTTTCTAGCAGAGCTCCTTTTGGTTATCCTCTGACTTTTTGTTCAGTGCAATTAGCAGAACTTTTAAATAGTGCAATGTTACATAATATCTGCACACACACTAAAAGAGGAAGTAATTTTCCCCGAACGTGGTTGACTTTAGTGATCTTGTGACCCTCTCTCTGAACTACAGCTGTGGGATGAATCATCATGTAGCTATTGCAATTTCTGGAGGCTTGGAGATCCAATTAACTTTCAGTTTTACTAAAATGGTCTAATTTTACTCTGTAGCACGAAGTTTATGAAAACTTGAGTCAAAACTAATCATTTGTATGAGTTTTACTCTGTTTATTCTTTTAATATAGTGTCAGGTAAGGTAACCACATCATTACATACTTCACTGTGAAGTTCCTACAAATGTTAAGACTTAGTGATGTGAAAATATTAAGCAGTGATGAGAAAAATGTGTTTTCTTTCTTTTTAAAAGTTTTTCAAACCGTTCAGTTTCTCTTTGTTGCTGTAAAGGATAACGCTGAAAATCAAACCATGATATGTTGCAGTCACATATCAGATCTGCAGATGTGCTTGCATGTGTGCTAAACTAAAAACAGTAGCATTACCAAAATGTAGTCATCGTGTCCTTTTGGTTTTCTTGAATTCACCTCTGCACCCAGTGGCGCATTGTTGTTCTGAGTTTTCAGTATGAAAAGTGAGATATTCACAGCTCTCAATATGGTGATGGAGTCAAACTTTCATAAACAATGCCAGAGTGGCTCATGATAATTCAATGTGATAAAACTAAAATACAAATGTCAAAGATTCTCTGTCTGCATCTGAAAATATCCATCATTCATTTCCTGATAAAATCCACAATATGCCCAATTCCTCACTAGCGCACTCTGCACAGTGTTGGCCATCCACTTATTTGTGTGATTGTGGAGATACATGTCACTGGCGTGTGCTGAAAAGTGGCACCCTGTCTTGGCCCAAGCTCACACATGGCTTCTTGGCAGGTGACATCAAATAAGTCCTGTGCAAATCCTCTCGGTATCTGTAGGTCACAGATCTAAAATAGACACCCGTTGATAGATGGGAGCCATGAGACACACTGAAAGGGACACTAGATGTTCAACTCACAACATAGGAAAGTGGACTTTAATATGATACAAACTGGTACCGTTGAAGGAAACTCAGATACAGAGATGCCAGGCCAATGTTATACTTCAGTGTGAATAAAGAGAATGAACCAAAGAGAAACTATCATCCTGAACCTGAAGCCAGAAAATCATGTTGTATTGAATTACGCTTTCACAGTTTGGTGTCAACTATGAAAGCATAGTAAAAAAGGGTCAAGATTGGTAGACTTTTTCTATTTTGTTTGACCATAATTAAATCTGTCTCCATGGTTTTTATATGTTTACAGTAACCGCAGAGGTCAACCATAATACTCCGACCAATGACAGGTAGATAACATTGGTAACCTCCTTATAAAGACGCCTGTCAGCAAATGGAATATGTTTTGAAAGCTAAGCACTCTGTTTTTTAAGATGTTTGAAATAGGATAAATGGCAGGAAATAAGGATGTGAGCAACTTTATCAAGGACAAAACTTAGTACATTTACACTACAGGCCAAAAGTTTGGAAGCAAGATCAGATTTGTACAAAAAAAAGATCAGAGTTTCATATTTATAATTTGCAACACAATAAACATGACTGGTGTAAAGAGTAACTTATCAGAAGACATTTTGACTATAATTATTAGGTATTTGAGTTATTGTTGCTTAGACTTTGCTTTCTTTAAAGTAACCTCCTCTGGCTTTAACAACAGCTTGGCATATACCAGGCATTCGTTCCACAAGTTTTTTTAAGGTATGTTCCAGGGACTGCATTCCAAGCTTTAAGTTAATTAAAAAGAGACTGCTGATTCGTGAGACATGTTTTTCTGACCGATCGATCCAATTCATCCTGCACAAGCTCAGTTGAGAAAGGTCTGGAGACTGAGGGGGCCAAACCATCTTTTGAAGAACACCTTCCTCTTCTTTTTTGTCTAGGTAACCCTGACAGAGCTTGGCAGAGTGCTTTGGGTCATTGTCTTGCTCTGCACAGCATGGTAGCTTGAAGACTGAATTTTAAATGGTCCAAAACTCCCCAGCTCTTGTGGGGTGTTCCCTGTCTGCAGGGTCAGTACCTACCCTGAGTAGTCAAGAATTAAACCAGAAACCCTGGTCCAATTGAACATGGCAATGCATTTGAGTTTTTACTCCATCTTTTTTTTGAGTTATGTGTTGGATATGTGTTCCACTTAGTTATACCTAAATTAATACACCTCATAATACCATCAATATGACACTATGACTGAAATCCAGCAGAATCACTCTCACATATTACATCACCTTAATATAGGCTAGTAGAGTAACACGTAATTTCCGGAGCATTTAAATCCAATAAGCACACATTCACAGTTAAGAGTAGGAAACTAAGATCACTGACCCTGTCAAAACTCAGGAAAAAAAGGTGATTTAAAGATATTAATCAACCAATGGCCACCAAAAGAACACTTTGTGGCTCAAACAAGTTTGTCCAATAAATTGCGAATTGTTGCCATTTCATGTTTAGATACCTAAGAGACAATAGCGAAATAAACTATTCATTGAAAATAATGTTAATAGATCATTTGCATTGGCTTTTGAGGATTTTTTTTTGCAACAGCAAAACAAACAATTGGACATGATGTTGCAGCTGTGACTGAAGTGACTTAAGAAATAAAATGACAAAAAAGATATAAAAACATTAAGCTTGCCCTCACCAGTACGGATCTCCTCCACAGCGCCTGCTTATTTGAAAAAAAAAATCCGTCCTCCTTTCTTTCCTCAAGAAGACTTCAATGGTTGTACAGTTTATTTGTGCATTTCAGTTCCATCAATAAGTCCTTTTCTATAGACATGGAGACTAATGCTGAAAGCCGTGTCTTTTTTGACGTGTTTCTGTACAGCGAAATACAGCGATAGCTGTTGGTCCCTAACAGATCTCTGAGTTAGGTTTGTTATTTTGCAAAGTGCTGCCTTTCAGGTTCTCACGAGTGCTTATCCAACCATGGGAGGCGTACATGTCCAGTTCAGTTTTATTGACTTTCTTTACCCAAAAAAAGCTTTTGATTCACCACTTTGTTTTAGTTCTTATAGTAGTATAGTTTTTGAGAAATAGTTTCAGAGAATTTGACAACTTCCCACAACAAACTTTGGGGAAAAAAAAAATATATATATATATGGGTTGTTCATGATTTGTGACTTGAAGAAAAATATTTTAAAGTATTGTTATTGCCTCTGGGAATGGGTCAAACTGGTCAAGCTCAAAAAGCAGACAAATCCTACTGTCCAAACTTCAGCCACTGTCTTAACCTTTCATGCTCACTCTACAAATAATTCCACATCTGCCATAACGCCACAATATTCTGCTTTTCCTCACTGCTGACCCTCTGCCTGACCCACTCATTGATGATTCTCTGCCTCACCCTTCATTGGATTTGTTTGCCTGATCTGTCTACCTGCCTTGACCCTTACCTGTCTTTCTGATCAAAGTAAACTTGGACTTTTATCTTGCCTGCCTGTCTGAATCGTGCCTTGGATTCAGATCTGCCTTTACTCTAAGCAAGTACATGTACAGTGAACAAATATGTCCTTTTCCTGATGTATACTTTCATACTGCTCAAATTATGAACATTTCTCCAAAAAACAAGTGGATACGACAATTGTTCCAAGCTGAGCTAAAAAAAAAAAAAACTATAAAAGACCTGAAAATCTTAAGTTTCGAGTTATTTGTACTTATAAAAATCATATTTGAAAACCAAAACCTGTGGAAGAATGTTTTTTTATTTATTCATTGCAGTGTTGCATCCCCCATTCCCTACCTCATTTTCATGACTTTTAACATATGGGACAACTCACACTTTATAAATGTGACAAACACTTCCCATTATTTAATTTAACTTTTTTATGGTTTCAGCCATCAACCTTTGGATGATTTCCACATCAATATCAACTCTTTCTTTGGTAAGGGGACCCAAAGCGTGAGCATCAGTACTAATTACAAACCCATCTTCATTGATGGCAAGCCAACCACATGTCACCCTCTTCATCTTGGGGTGGACAGCAGCCTCCACCTATGTGAGCTAAGGTGATGCTGGCTCCTACTTGTTGATATCGCTGCGATTTTCTCTAACTTTTGTTGTTGTTGTTGTAGTTGTTGTTTTTGCCACAAGAGCTGCTTTGTGGACATTTCAAATCAGCACTCATGGTATGTTGCTGCTAGCAAACCTATAGAGCTAGCCGGTTCGAATTGTTCATAGCAACAGTAAAACCCACTGGTCACCTTGCACCATCTACTGGCAGTGTTATATCGTGCATTTAACAATGTCTCACCAAAAGTACCAGGACTACACACTAAGTGACCGGAGGTAGGTGGATGAAGATCTCAGTTTTGACATCCAGGTCGCTTGGCAGGTGGCATTTAGCTCATCTGTATTTTTCGATCAGATGTGTTTCGTTTTCTCATTGAAAATACTCAACAGGTAATCTTTGGGGTTCAGACGGTCAGCTAACCATTTGGTCGTTTTGGCGCTGGGAGCAGGTGGTCAGTTGTCATGGCTGTTGGATACAGATAGATGGTGTAAGCAGATGGAAGTATGACATTCTTTAAAATTCCAGTGTCGACAGCTGTGTGTACTTAAGGCTCAATGCAACATGGTAAATCACCACAAGTAGATGACAGGACACCATACCATCACAGCCTGTCAATGCCATAATGGTTGCTGTGACCCCAGCTGCAGTTAAGTCTTTGTGAAGCCCCCAAAAGTTCTTAAAACTGTTTTTGAAAAACCCTGACAAGGCTGCCATCATCCCCTTTGCTCGGCACTTTTCCCAGCTGGTCAACTTAATCTGCCTCTAAACAGCACTCTGTGAACAGCCAACCCTCTCGGCGCTAACCATCTGTGGCTTACCTTCCTTTTGGAGGCTGTTCATGGTCATCATAACTCGACAGTCGTCCATGGTCATTTATGGACAACTGTCAAATCAGCGGGTTTCCTCATGATTGTGTTTGCATGTAATAAACTGGACAGGATTTGAGACATGATTTAAAAATAAGAGTTAGGCTATAATTATCAAACCAAAAATGAAGAATGCTAAAAAAAAAAAAAAAAAAATGAGTATATGGAGAGTATCTTGACATTTTTTTTGATATTCAGTTTTTCTGCAATTTAGTCAGTGTTGCAGAAAAGTAGTAAATGGTGAATTAAATGTCTGCAACTGATAATGGGGCAACGATAACCCAATACTGTTGACAAGTTAAAGTTTGGCTTTTTTAAATTAAACTTTTAAAAGTGTGACATAAGGGTTTAATATCTTTGCACTGATTCAAATGAACTTTAGAGTTTCTTTATTCTTTAAACAGTGAAAACACAAAAGAGCATATATGTTTGTAAAAGATTATGATGACGCTGATGCTTGCTCATCGAACATCCTATATTAAGTGAACATTAAAACACAGGATCCAGGATTCAATTAGACGGTTTATTTCGCTCGTCTTCAGTGGATGATTTTTTCTGTTCAGACAATCAAAGGAATAGAAACAAGATGTATCAACATAAAATATTACAAAAAAGGGGGACTGATAAAGTCAAATGAATTTGTAAATTTGTTAACTAATCTTACGTCATAGATGCATCCACTTCAGGGCTTTAAATCATTACATTTGCATTTAGTGTGACAGGAATCTGATGAAATAATATTTGAGAATAAACCATATTAGAAATAATACAAATAAGGAGAATCCAACAACATTTTGTAAGGCTTTGTCCGTTTCCAACTCACATTCAGACTCCCTTTGTTCTGTGCTGATCTTGGTCAGGGTGCAAAAGGGAGAGCAGGCCTGAGGGCTGGCTTTTATGGTGTTGGGGGTGTGGTTTGGCCTTGAGTGACAGGGGAGTCAGGTGTGGAGATGGTGAGGTGAGAATTTGGGATTTAACAATGTTTTTACTTTTACTCCAGGAGAGGAGATGAATCAGAGCCACCTCTTGTAGGTGGTATTTCATATGTCAAACAGAAAGGACTGAGCTCTAGTAATCTCCCAAAGCTCCCAAGCTTTTAGACGCTGTAAAACGTAGTTTAGATAACATATCAATGTTTTTGACTTTGCAGCACTTCATTTCAAAAGTTTTCACAGGCCCGAGGTTGAACATTTTTTTCTTTAATTATCTTAACATTGTCACAGTTTCAACTGTTTTAACCAGACTGAACTAAATTAAATCAACCGTTTCTGAAGATGACTTTCTTTAAATCTGAGTAATGGAGTCTTCACATGACTTTGACAAGGTAACCGTTTACAAACACAGACACAAACGCAGAGCAACAACAAAACAACTCAATCTACAAAGTGGTTGAGACACTGCTGTAGATGCCCAGGGTGTGGCATGAATATATTCAATTGTATGCGTGCAAGTTTGTGTGCCTTTGTGTGCTTGAGAATCCTCAGTTGAGTCGCGGTACCTCGTTCAGGACCTTCAATAATTCAATGTGCAACATGACACACAGATTTAACTTTTCAGTCGAAAAGGAGCACGGGCATGATAGATGCCCTCACCTATCTCTTTGTAGCCGCCCACCTTCTGCCTCTCCTCGCAGCCTTTTCCCTTCTCTGCTCAATAATAGATAAAAAGACGGCTGTGATTAGGTCGGCTCTCTGGCCTCAACTGCTTTATCTGTGCAGTGTATTTGTAACATTTAACAAGCAGATTTCTTTCCCCTTATCCAGGGAAATAAAAGATGGTATGCACTGATTCTTCAATTTGAATTAAAGGAATCTGTCTTGACTCTAATCTTACAGCCTGCGTAAGTAACACTGTGGAATGTGATTAAAATATGCAAAGCTTGTGAGAGTAGTGGAATCCATTTTCATGCTCTGTGTGCAAATTTTTCTGTGTTTGTGTGTGCGTGTTTAAGTATGCACATTGGAGTTGGTGTTTTGATTCTGCTTCATGCCTCTGTGTGTGTGTGTGTGTGTGTGTGTGTGTGTGTGTGTGTGTGTGTGTGTGTGTGTGTGTGTGTGTGTGTGTGTGTGTGTGTTTTGTGCATGATGGTCCCCTGATTGAACAGCTGTCACTGCTGGCTGAGTGTGTGTTCCAAGCAGATGGGGAACACAGGGGTCAATGGCACTGACACATTGCCACCAGATGAGCTCGTTGTAAGATCCATAGCACATAAACAGACACTCAAACACACACGCACACACACATCACATTAACACCCCCCAGTGGTATGTAAACAGATGGAGCTGAAGCGCAGATAGCAACATTCAGAAAGTGTAAGTAAGCTGTTGCAGGGTAGGAAAAAAAATGCCCTTTGTTCTTTGACATATCGGTACAAGAAAACAGAATAATTGTGTCTAACAAAAAGAAATATCATCAGGGAGATTCATATAAATTCTTTAAAGGCATGTCTCAGTCTTCAGTAAAACTTTATAAATGAAAGATGAGCGTGACAGTAGAGAAAAAAGCATGTCTGCCTTTTAAAATTAAAGGAATTCAACAGGAGCGAACCAAGAAAACCTTCATTCATATAAACAAGCATGGACAGACTCAGTCTTATCCCAACTTTGTCTGGTCTAGTCTGGCCTAGACCAGCTTTTTTGATCAACATCTTGGGGTAACACTTGTTGTGAATGTGTGCAATATAATAAGGTGACCAGACGTTCCTGTTTTGGATAACCTGTCCCCGGCTAAAGCTGTCCCCGGAAATGTCCCAAATTTAAGCATTTCATGAATGGGACCAAAATTGTTGCGAGTAGACTAGAACAACGGTTATTACGGTAGCCGAGTAGATAGAAAGCATGAGTAAGCATGTTGTGCGCAGTCCTGAATAACAGTTTTTAACGGAGGTTATTACAGCGGTCATGCGCTGCTACTGAGAAGTACCAAGATGTTGTCTGTGACACCTCCCATCCCCTGCTCTCCAGAAATAGAGGGCCTGAAATCACATTTTGCTTAGCACCCCCCACCCCCTGGATGTTCCCGGATTTCACTACAGAAATCTGGTCACCTTACTATATAAATAAAGATTGATTGATATCATGCCAAAAAGCACCACATTTTCATTGATGCATATGGTTGAAATGTTGATCTGCCAGTTTTTAATCTTATCAAATGAACTTCATTAAAAAAATCAATGTAAGAAAAAGCTCACAGTTGCTAGTGTATTGTATGTGTCAAGCTCATGTGGGCGAGGCTGGTTATAGCATGTAACAAGCAGAGCCGGTGAATTTGATTGAATTGCCTGCACATAATGATACAGCTTTTCATTCAAGTAGAGACAGGTGTGTGTGAATGGCATGTTTCATGTGTGTGTGTTACTCAGTGCTGTGTCTGAGTGCGTGCAAGAGTGTTGATGTCAGATGAGGCTTAGCAGTCTGTCACACACATATGTCTCCTGTCTCATTCTGCTGACATCTTCAAAACATGTGCACGTCTATGTGTGGATTCACGTACGCATAGGCGCCACTGTTTGTGACATGAAAATCTTTGTGGCATTTGCATATATGGGGTATGTTTGTTAGCTGGGTACATGTTTGTTGTAGGGGTTGAGCAGAATTATGTTCACTTCCTTACAAACGTGAAGTGTGTGTTTAGGTTTTGTCTCTGGACTCACTGGCCTTTTGTGCAGCAAACATGGAGGGAGGGTTAAGAGCTCCTGCTGTGTCAGCCTGCAAAATGCTATATGGATGTGTGTCCTGAATTTTAAATCAAGAAGAAGAAGATGGAGGTAAACAAGAGGGTTATAGTCAAGGATTATAAATCAGTACATTAAGCAGCACTGTCCATTGTTTTATATTAGCATGTAATTCATTAGACCCATCATAAAGATAGAGTCCATGGTCATGAATTTAAAACACCCATAAACAGCATTAAATCCATTACAGCAAACACAGTCTATGGTTTCAAATATTAGATTAGCTTATTAGGCATATTATGTTGACATTGTTCATGATCCTTCATTAAGATTCAACACACCATAAAAAAAAAAAAAAAAAAAAACATAAATGTGGAAGAGTCCAAACCAACAAGTCAAAATAAAGAGGCATCACATCGAAACTGTCAGTAATTATGAAACCAGATAATCACAGTAAATACAGTGTGGCTGATCTGTCCATGACCCAGTACTTGGAAATTAACACTTCAAAAACATGTCTGTGAAACTATCCATGGTCCTGAAATATTCATGGTTTTCAGTCATGTGACTTTTTTTCCACTGTGACTAACATCTGTAGGACCATAGCACCATCAGCCTGCTCGTCCTGTCGGTGATGGGATTCAGTGAAAAAAACACTTTAGGGTGAAAATGCCCATCTTTATGTAGACAAAAAATAATGCAATTTAAAAAAGTAAGATATCAGATATCAGATATAGAGACTTATAGAGACTTATTCCAGGTAAACTGCACTCTGCTCTAAATCTGCTGGAAATTTGGTAAAAAAAAAAAAAAGGGTCTACCCTGCCATCTTTCAACCCATATGAAGTCCAATACAGTGGAGTTCCCCACGCACCACAGTAAAGAGCTCTGAAGCTTACCACTACTCCAGGATGGGTTAATCATTTTCAAGTTAGTCTTGTGGAATAAAGAAACTGTTATCATATTGATGAAAGATAAATTCATATGTCTATGGTAAAAAAAAAAAAAAAGGATGAAAGTTTAACTCATGTTTATTATTATGATGCTTGCTAGATTTTCTTTTAAATCTAATGTTAGGCAAAATACTGTAACCTGAGTTTAGACTCACAATTTTGATAGCTGCCTCAAATGATGTTAGACTTGCATAGATCTTAAACCACATGGCTTAATTTACCTAAACTTATAAAATACAGCTTGTTGTAAACTTTAAGTGGAGCATGTAACCTGAACACAGCCTTGGTCATAGAGCAGGAGAACTCACTGAGACATGATGAATTTCTTTCTACATCTTAACCTTTTTAAGATGTTCCATGTTCCTCATATTAGCTCCAGAGGCTAACTGACACTCTGGTCTTCATCTTCAAATCAACATACAGACAAAATATTTCAGTTTAAGTTTGTTCTTGTAGTTTACAGCTTTCTTTTGAAATTCCTGTTCCTTTTTTCCCCCCTGATGATCTCTGCAGTTAACATGCTGCAGTGGATCTGTCCTAGTCCATGGTCCTGAAGTTGAATATTGACATCGTCTCCTTTTAAATCCAAAATATTTTCCCACCCATCTTACTCGTCATTCACCTGTGACACATATGATGTAACTATCGTCACCATGAGTAGGAAACATCATCATCATGTTTTTTTTTTGTTTGTTTTTTTCTGTTTAATGAGGGAACAAACTGGAACTGAATAAAATGAAAAGATTACAAAAACAAACATACACAAAAACCCCTGCACCACACTCTTGAAATATAATTACTGAGCCTGACTAAAGCAGGCACAGCTCATAGTTATGTTGCATGCTCACCCAAAAAGACCCCCAGACCTCACACTGTCTCACGATCAATCCATAGTCAAAGGCATTACTGTTTTCTGCAGAGGAATATAAATGACTTTGTTAAGATTTAAATTGTGCCATTATTTCCCTTGGGGTTACGCAAAGCACCCCACTTATATTCACATCACACCTTTTAGCTGGAAGCCCATGAATGCATAATGTATGATTGAAAGTGATGATTTGGAAAACAGTGAGGATGTGCATTTTGGAAACCATATTGCTGGATGTGTTGAAAAGGAAATAGTGCTTATTAGCAGATTAAATTGCTCATTAATATGAGAAAGCTTGCGGTGGCTGTGCTTTTTAAGTCAGGTTGTGTCAGTCAGCCTCCATATGATTTCACACCAGCATTGCACCATGCTGAGATAATCTTACAAGAACATGAAGCTGTGTTTGTCTCCAAGATGAAGTCTGTATCCCAGCGCCGACAGACAAAATACACTCTGTGCATATCATGCCAATGCTTTCATGGTGTTATTGGGAGACAGCTGAGAAGAGAGGCCTCTGAGGGACTGAAGCAGTCAGTGCACGTTCAAATCCCTCTTCATTGACTGAATAAAATCAAGCTTTGGCCTCCAGTCATACTGCACACACATACACACACTTCCATACACACACACCACTATTTTCCCGGCTGCTCTCTTGCTCTCTGTGATTTTCTGCTTATGTCACTATGACCAGCTCCTTACTGACTGTATCAGGGAATGGGTCTCTTCTGGAGTGAAACACAAACACACACTTACACATACACTGTCACAGAGCCGTACACATTAATACACATTAACACTCTCCAACACATGTGCACACACTAGCCTGCAGACATAATGAAGGGTTCAGACTTGCTTTTGCCAGAGCCTTGGCCCAAAGTTGCCCCTTCGGCGTGGCATGAATAATGGATAAAAGCTCACTGGGTGCCATCAAATAATAACAGTACTCAGAAGTACCCAAGCAGACAAGCACCCACCCACCCCTGCACACACCCACACATAAGAGCCCCCAGCTGTGAACTCCTGCCATGCAGGGCGGGGGGACGGTGAGTGCAAAATGCCAGAGTTGAATAATTCTGCCTCTGTGGGATTATTTAATCTCAAAGTAGGTGGGTGGGGCGACACAGGAAACCATATGGAGGTCTGTAAACTGAATAACTTGTTCCAAATGTGAAATGTTGTTGCAGATGGGGAAGAACTCTGAGTGAATAAAGATAGACAGGGCAAACAACCTTATGCAAGCTTTCTCACTGAAGCTATACAAAAATGTAAAAATTCTGAATATCATTTCCGGGGTGTTACATAAAACATACAATTCTACATCCACTTTCTTGTATGCTTGTACATGAATATTACCAATCAATGTTTAAACATTCTTTAAGTACTTGTGTGTTGGTTCCAGTGCCATTAGGTCTGCTGCTTCTGGCAAATAAGCAAATATCATGCATACACTGTGTATAATGCATGATGGTATTTCCCTAGCTTGTGCATTTTGCTCATGGAAGCAGGAGTCAATGATGTGATTGCCATGGGCTGACATGAACTTCTATCCTGCTCCCTGATTTCTTGATGCTGAGGAGGTGTTACTTAAATATTTTATCGCTGACAGCCATCATCGTTCATGTGTCTTGTCTTATATTTTGATTTTACACCTGAAAAAATAAAATAGATTCATATTTAAGGCCAACATATTATTCATTCCCTGATTTATGTATTTATCTTTTTTAATTGTAAATATTCTAAATTAATTCATCCTTTCATTGGTTCATATAAGAACTTATAAAAACACTGCTTTTCCTTTAGGTAAGATCTAGCCCAAGGTAAAGTTTACAGATGGAGGGCTGTTGTATTGTTCTATTCTTTTTTTTTTTTTTTTTTCTTAAAATAAGATTAGGATATCCTCTTCTGATGCTGCTGCAATTTTTACAGTCCGACAGACTAAAATGCAAAATCGGAGACAGGGTCAGGACATAAAACTCAATAGCCATATTTGTATGCATTTATTTGCAGGAATCCGTTTGTAGATATAATGAAATGCTTAAGCCCCTTCAGTTGGTAGCTGATTACATTAGGCAAATTGTTCTGCCTTTTCAGCCCGACACACTGAGAGCTCCCTGCATACAGCTGAAGAAAGCTACAAATTATACTTACAGCTAAACCTTCCAAAGTAGACTGTGCAATCTTCTACGAATATATTATTATTATTACATATATATTATTTTGTCTCTAAGTGAGGTTGTATAAGATACCTGTCAAAAGTAAATGTATAAACCCCAGGGGCTCCTGGTTAGCCCGGACCTTGTGTTGAGAAAGTGTGCAGAGAAGTGGAAGAGAAGTTAGACTATCAACTCCTGCAGATTGAGTCAGCTGTAGCACACGAATCAGATTATTTTCACAAACTCCGACCAAAGCTCTACTCTCGATGCACCTGTTCCATCTGTTGAACGTGAATGTGAACGTGAACATGCATGTCTCATGTCTGAGCATATTGCAAAAACAAATGGACTTTCTGATGTCAAATAGCTGAGAAAATGTTCCAAATAGAGCGTACTGAGAACTACTGCTCAAGCAGAACTTTGTTAAAGTTGTCTAAAATATGGGGTGGAGCTCACCCCATCTGCAGCTGTTGATCCCAGCGTCTGTTCCAGTTTTCTGGCTCTTTTTAACAAATGCGCCAAGCTGACTGGCATCCCCTGTGGTTACTCATCAATGACACAACCCCACTGAAAATAAAGGTAAATAAATAAAAATAACTCTTATTAGAACTCATGACACCTGGTGAAAAACTTGCAACAGAGCTGAGACGAGTGTCTGTGAAAATAAAGTGTCTTTAATTACCATTTTAGTGCAGTAATTAACATGAACAAAAGTTTCTTCCCATTCAGAGTCACCAGCTTTGGAGGCTCTCTCAGTGAGGGGCTCACCCACTTTCCTGAGGGCAGAGGAGAGGCAAAGAGCTCTGTTAGTTTTGGCCTTGGAGCCAGCAGGTTAGTTTGCTAGCTGCTTGGAGGGATCCAGAGTGACACTGCTTGCTCCAGCATGAACCTTCACACCAACTGCCTCCTCCTGCTGCTTGTAAGCCTGTTAGGTAACCACCTGTGCTCGGGTTGCCTGATGGGCTTCGGGTGTGTCCACTGCCATGTGCCTTGTGGCTGCTCATGCCTGAGGTGGGAGGAAAACTCCCTCCATCACCTCCCCCATTATGAGTCTGCTGGTTTGAGCAGGCTCTGTCCTCCTGTTTAACTCATATCCCTTTAACCTCAGCCCAACCATTGTTTAAACATCTTTTGTCACACAGTCACTTGAACTGCTGAAGCAGCCATGTGCAGTGAATAATGTAGTGCTGTGCTCCTTGGGTGTTAAAGAGCAGGGCTGTGTACCGCCCACATTGTACATGAACTTGAGAGTATAGTGTGTCAATGTGTGATTTATATAATTTTGAAGATTATTTCACATTCATGAAACAGTTGGATTGTGATTATTTGGTCTGCACGGTAGGAAAGCTACAGCTCTAAAGGTTTTATTTTAGGTTGAAATTGTCCTGAGTTTAATTCACTTTAAATACAAATAATACTTTAATAATTTAAATACCTTTTCTTTTTTCCTCCTTCCTTTTCACACCGAACAGTGTCGCCAACACAGATGATACATCATTGGTGTGCTCAGGTTGGGCAACAGACAGGGGGAATGGTCGTCACATGCTCTGTAAAGAACATGGATCATCCACTAGTAGATGACTTGACACACAAGACTACAGAAAATTGAGATTCTCTTCTTTTTCTTCTTCCTCTTCATGTGTGGGAGTGCTGCAGAAGTGCCACCTTTGTTGCTTCTAATGTAAATAAAATGCATTCCCTGTTGGCCTTTCAATATAAAATGCAAGAATATTTTCTAAGGTAACTGCTCATCTAAAGGATATAAGAATATTAAATGCTGAAAATTACCCCATGGATGCCTTTTCAACGACTAGAGAAAAAAAAAGTTTCCTCTGGACAGTATAAAAAAAAAAAAAAACATGTTTTCCAGATTCCCCTCCAGTACAAGAAACATGAGAAAAGCCCCTTCTGGATGTACTTCCAGGAAATGAAAATGTGCTCCCTGAATGTCCCCAGAGTATTAAAATGTGTGCCCTCTGGATGCCCTTTCACTTAAAGGGATATTCCAGTGTAAACTTAAGTTAAGGTCAAACACGCCATTACACCGAGTTAGACACCCCCTTGAGAGATGAATGTTGCCGACCGCTTGCTTTTCCAGATATCCCAACTTTAGTAATGACTGCACGATAGCAATACACAGAGGTCTAAGGAGCCACACCAAACCTCAACCAGCACGCTACTCTATAGCCACAAATAATGTTCAGAACAGCACCTAACTTTATCAACAGTACATATAGGGTCCCAGCCACAGCACTAGCCATCAAACATCTTTTTAGCTTTGCCTGATTTCTTTAACAAAGAGACTAAACACAGCTCACCCACTCTCCTCCAGCAGCTGCTTGTTTGTGGGGAAGCCCTGTTAAGTTGGTCACCGAGTGCAGCAGAGTTTCACAGCTCAGGGAAGAACATTAATGATAATCATTTCATGGAAATGCAATCAGACCGAGACTCTAAGGCAAAGAACTACTGCGTCTACAGTGTAAAATGATTATGAAGATGATCATTAGTTCATGGAAATATGGTAATAATCATTAATGTTCTTCCTTGAGCTGTGTCATCCCACTGCACTCAGTGATCGTCTCGTCAGGGCTCCCCCACAAACAAGCAGCTGCTGGAGGAGAGTAGGTGAGCTGTGTTTGGTCTCCTTGCTAAAGAAATTAGGCAAAGCTAAAAAGATGTTTAGTGGCTAGCGCTATGGCTTGGACCCTGTTGAAGTTAGGTGCTGTTCTGAGCATTATTTGTGGCTATAGAGTGGCTTTTAGGTTGAGGTTTGCGCATGGATCCGTTGTGTATAGCTTTTGTGCGGTCATTGCTGAAGTTGGTATAACTACAGAAGCAAGTAGTCAGCAACATTCATCTCTCGAAGGGGTGTCTAACTCAGTGTTATGGTGTGTTTTGACCATGACTTAATATTAAATCGGAATATGCCTTTAAGGTCAGGTATAAAAGCACCAATTGCCCCTCTAATGGATGAAATATGATATGTTGCTTCACCGGCAATTTGGTCTTGATGTAATAAAAATTGTTGTTGACATACCTGGAGGCAACTTTAATACTTCGAAAGTCAGGAGTAGCAGTAGCTTTTGTAATAACCAGGACTTATTTTTTTGTGTAGTTCTTTGCAATGTCCCCGAGTTAATGTTTCATAAATAATTACAAAAATTGAAAGTTTTGGAAACGCTTAATCAACTTGGAGAAATTCATCCTTAGCCCCTTCCTCTCATCACCTGTGCCTTATTATATTTAGATGAACCCAATGCTGGCAGTTTCAGGGGTTTGACAAACAATTCCAATTCTATTACCTCCAGGCTACCTGTCTGAGCTGACCAAAATAAAAGTTTTACTAGCCCAGCATCATTGTTGACAGGTTAGAGCCATTTATTTTGGGCAACAACTTTATGATCACAGAATGCCAGAGAGAGACAGAAAAGTGAAGAGCTCACAAAAAAGTATTTGAATTGCTGCTAGGGACAGGTCTTGAATTATTTCAACTTTCTGTGGTGCCCTATGGCAAACAGGAGGCACCTTATTTTTATATTTCTTTCACCCTAGCCTAAAAACATTCTGAGTACGCCACTGCGGCTCTCTCTGGAAACCAAGATATTTGCATATACAGTAGCATCTTATGATATTTGTCAACTGCTGTGGTCTCTCTATTCAAGAGGATAAAATGCATTCAGAGATTTACCATGTGGATAGCACAGAGTACCCCAAGAGCTTTTAAATATTTGTACAGCTCCTCAAAAACTGTTAAAGAGGAGGGATGAATAAATTTGTACAGAGGGGGATGGGATGATGGAACAAACAAATGGACAAGAAGAGGAAGGAAAAGTACAAATGAGCAAACAAGCTGGTCTTCTGGGTTATCGGTCAGAAGGGGTTATCCACGGATGGATGGGCAGATGAAGTGATGGAAAGCAGCCTGGTACCAGAAGCCAGAGAAACAGCCGCGGAGCCAGGGGTGGGAGCGAGCCAAGCCCAGGAGCTGCAGCCCAGCCCTGGGTCAGTCTGCTCCAAACTCCCCCACTGATCTCCACCCAATTAGCATGGAGTTCCATCTGGTGCCTGGAGTGACACACAAATACATGAACATACACACACACACGCTGACAACAACGCAGAAACACCAATTCTGCCCCTCACACAGCCATGTAGACATGCTCAAACACACACACAGACAAACACACACACACACACACAAACACACACACATGCACACGCACACTGCTTCCATTACCCATAACAATTGCTCAGTGACAAGATAAGTGATAGCCTCGTCCAGCCTCCTGCCAATTATAGCTTAATGTGAAAGAGACTGATTCACTATTGCTCTCACACTGTTTGGAGGGTGCAGCCATGTGTATATACGTGTGTGTGTGTGTGTGTGTGTGTGTGTGTGTGTGTGTGTGTGTGTGTGTGTGTGTGTGTGTGTGTGTGTGTGTGTGTGTGTGTGTGTGTGTGTGTGTGTGTGTGTGTGTGTGTGTGTGTGTGTGTGAGGCTTGTAGATAGCTTTCTCTATTTGCAGTGGTGCTCTGTTGCAAACATCTGTGGCTGGACCCAGACAGAAGGTTGCTCCTTTCTGAGTTGGCTGCAGGCTAGCTGTCCCTCTCTTTCTTTGTCTCTCTTTCTCTCTCGCTCTCTAAGCCTCCCAATCTCTTTGGCAATCAATATTTTACAATATACCCCTTACTGAGAGACAAGGATGGAGTGTAAGGGAAGAAAAGGGAGTCGAGAAAGTTTGAGGGAGGAAGGAACAACACTTGTGTTTGTAACTTCTTCCTTCACCGGCTGACAGTTATTTATTATATTGAACTTTGACGAGAAAAGTGCTGAGGAAAATCTGACGGAAAGGGACTAGAATATATTCATGGCTCAATAAGTGTCTCAACCAAAAGAATGGGTGACAAATTGGTGAAAAAAACAAAACTTCCCCTAAGAGCTGTTTACTAAACAAGCCTGTAATTGAGCTGAATCTATCCGCACTGTGTGGCCAACATGAGCTAATGCTCACTTCATTTGAAACCTCTGCAGAAATCAGAAATTCAAGCAAATAAGGGTAGATTTATTAGGATATGTGTGTTTTAAAGTTTTATATTAATCAATATTATTTAAAAAAGGGCTGTCTCGCTGTTATTTCTCTAATAGTGTTTAATCCCTGAATTCCAAGAGTTAATCACGAGTTATCAGATTTTAAAAATGTTTCAATTCCCATTACTTTGACTAATATTACTGTTTTTAAGACCTCCCTAACAATGTCAGTCGATTCATGTCAATGTCTTAATTTGGAAATCAAATTGAATGCAATGAAATGTGGGTCATGATCTTGACTTTTAGATGTATTCATGCTGCACTGCTGCTCTGGTGTGGTCTGAGACCATTAGTCAGAGGAAGGAGATGGCTTTTCTGTTTTTTTTTTGTTTTTTTTTTTTTAGGAAAGCAATGTTAAAGAACTAAGCAGAACTTTGTGTACAAAATGTGAAGCACATTTCCATCATGATTTACAGAAGCAAGATAGTCAGCTCTTGTGGGTTTTTTTTCTAAACTTACACCAGTCTGATTGGCTTCGCCTGCATGCTTAGTTAGTCTGCGGTACATAGTTCAATCTTAAAGTACTCAGTTGATGTTTTGAGTCTGCGTCACATACATGCAAGTTGATTATGACTTGGCCAATAAGCAGTCTGGGTGGTTTGAAAAGAGAAATGGGCCATTCATAAGCACAATTATGTAGATGTCTTCCGTCGGGGAGACACTGCAGTCTTGATCTCAAAAGCTCATATGCAACAACCAGATTAACTTGATATCTGTACAGCTGAAGAAAATCCCATTAAAAATCTAACCTCCTACAATTCGTCAGACATTTGGATGGACAACCAACACTCATTTTATGTACATATTACTAGTGAATTAAAAAAAAAAAAAAAACTCAAAGTGAAGCTCAGGTTAAGTGCAAGGAAAAAGAAAATCTTGAAGAGGCTACATTTCTATCTCAAGTATACCAAGTATGCGTCCACAATGACTACACTAAACTTTGCCCTTTACGTACTAACATCAAACATGAAATGTTACAAAAAGAACAAAGTATGCACAAGCTTGAACTTCTCCTCTACATATCCTGTACAGTTAAGATCCTCTAATCTGCTGCTCTTTACTCTTCACTGTAGTTCTGGCTTTTGCTACACTATACCTTAGTTATGAAATAATCTCCAAAAGACTTGAAATTGGTCACATTCGTACCTCTTAACCAATTTAGGAGTGTTTTCAAAAAGCAAGAAATCTGTTTTTGAACATCAGGTCAGATCTGTTAATTTTGTTATTTGCAACAGTGTTTGTGTTTTTAAATCGATATGTCTGCCATCTTGGCCAGGTCTCTCCTGCAAAAGAGATTTTCAGTCTCAATCGGACTTTAATATGAGGTTAAATAAAGATTACATAAAGTAAAAAGAATGAAATTGTGAAAACATCATGTAATACAACAAGTGTTCATTCCAAGCCTTAATTGCATTGCAATAAACGTGTTGATACCAATAACCCCAAATTAAACAGTATTTTTGTCAGAAAACATGTAGAAAACAATCAGAAACCAGGCCACAGTCAGCATAGTGTTTATTACTGTTCAGGAGCTCATACACAGCATTGTATTTCATTGCACAGCAGTTGAAAATGAAAAGCTAAAAGAAAAGAAAAAGAATGATGCACAAAAAAAAAAAAACATTTTAATTTGAAAATATAAAATATATTTTATTCAAGCCTCCTGTGAATGAGATAGTGTGTAGACACCAGTTGATTTTCTCCAATCAGTGCTTTGCAAATCTATACAGCTCTTTGTCATTTTGCTCAAAGGAACAGTTATACATTTCACACTTATTCACTGCCTTTCAAGGACAGGTGAGAAGATCGATACAACAGATCAAATCAGGTCTGTATATATCGAGCTACAGACCTGAAAGAAGGGGACTCTAATGAGGCTTTGTCAGTGACTAATACCATCAAATTTAAAGTTGACTGATTAATCAATGCAAAGAAGAGGCTTTATTACAAGTGGCTCTACAAGTGGGGAACTTATTTTTATTGGAGCACTTACAACAAGCACGAGTAAAAATCATCTACTTGCTTAATTGGTGCAAATATAGATGCGTGAATAAATAGTATTTACTCGCTTCATTTGCGCATCAACTGTGATTTCAGTGGTAATCCCTGCCAATTCAACTGGCAGAATCCATAGATAGACAAAGGTTTCTTACAATTTACCAGGTAATCCAAACTCCTCACTCACTTGCCTCCAGGTGAGCTCCTTTTTATTCCGGTTTCGGTAATTGAAAGAAAAGGTATCATATAATTCAGGGCACCCACACACTTCAATCAGTTTGTCCTCCATTTCAGATGCCAGTGAACAACCATCCGTTTTCATATGTCACCCAGCAACCTTCATGCTGATTAGTTATCGCAAATATCCGCTCAAGTTGAGACATTTTCAGCTCTCGCCTAATTCACGTCATTTGCACCACTAGAGTAGTCGAATTTATTTCAGATGGTGTACAGCTAACACATATAGGTTATGTGGTTCCCCTCATTTTAACAGAGGGGGCTGAGATTTTTCCTGCTTACCAAAGCTTTGAATTATCAGCGAGGTATACTACCAACAATAACATAGCTGTCCAGTATAATGCTCCACTCCACTTTAATAAGCAGACTTCATTGTGCTTTGTCCATAAAATGTAGTCCCTGTAAAAAACTGGTGAGTTTTTTTTTTTTCCCTCCACTAATGGGGTCATTGTGACACTTTCTCTAAAGTGGTGTTACATAAAAATGTTCAAATGCCCTTTTGAGAGCATCAAAAACCAAAATCCAGCCACCCACCTCTTTGAATGCATGCATACATATTAAAGGCAGACTTTTCACTCCATCAGACTGTCAAACAAAGCCCTCTGCTATGATAGATATCACTAAAAGTTCAGTGGAGATGTATTTTTTCCTTAAAACATCCTCATTGAATCTCACATTCTAGCTTATTGTCCTCACTGTAAGCAGGAAATCCACTTTACTGTTGTATGTCCAAAACACCTTGACAACAGATCGTGTCTGACAAGTGCAGGAAGCAGTTCAAGGAATGACTCTGCATATTTCTCCCTGTGTTACACTCAATAATTTAGAGAACACGCATACAGATTTTTTAAATTTATACTTGAATGCAAAATAGGACAGACACAAGCTTTTACACAGCTAATCTATTGCTGTGCTGAGAAATACTTGTAGACATCAATATCTTACTTTTATGAGTTTGGCAGTAGCTCAGAGCGGTAACTCAACCAACAGGAATGTACACAAAGAAGGGAATTGTTGGCTTTCAACCAAAGAATGCTTTATACCTCTACAGAAAAAAACAAAACAAAAAACTGTTTTTTTCCATTTGGTTTCCTGTTCCCTCTCACCCCTCTTTATCTTTGTGAATGTGCCTCTACAAAACCTGGAGGGTATTACCAAAAGGAATCTGCAGTCACTATTTGCTTCATTGGTAATTCAAAAACTTTCAGGCAGAAATTTCATTGTAATGTCTGTTTTGGGAGTCAATATTTGCCTTTTCTGAGCGTGTTTTCCTTTGGTGTTTAACTGATGCACAATGTCAGCCAGATTCAAATGACCTTATTCACATGTTTCTCAACCTCATCAAAGCACCATCACCTCCCCATGTCATAAATCAGATATGACTTATCACCGTTGCTCACAAACTAAACCTGAGGGGTTGGAAGTAAATGTCCCACCTTGTTTCATTAAGGTCAACTGTTGACATTTTTAATTCAGGATATACAGCTGAGCTCATGACAGAATCATGACTTGTTGAGGCAACATGGGGGTTGGCGCTAAATGTTAATAATTCATGCGTGTTGAGGATTAAGTGGGAATGCCTTCTCTCAGTAGCATTGAGAGATTTAAAGGAGGATGAATGGGAAATGGATGTATGACTAAAGGGATGGAAGACTGAAAGCAATGTGTGTTGCAACTGTTCTCTGCCATGCTATTCCAGCTTCTCTTTAAAGAAGAACGTGCTTGTCAGGAGAAAATTGCCATTTTGTTCCCATTTCCAGTGGGGATAATGTGCCATTGTGTTTATTTCTATGCTATGAATGTTTCAGTGAAAACTGTGGGGATTTTTTAAAGCAAGTTCAGAGCCCTGAAGCAGTAAAGGCCTCTTTCCCTTGAGCCTCGTGTGTACCTCTGCCGGCAACACATCAAATCCTGCTCAGTCTTTATTTCCTCTGCCTCCCCAGATTTTCAAATACTTGGCAAAACACTGAAACACAATCATCTGCACTAATTCTTTTTTTTAGTCTGATACAAATCTGTAATATTGAATGGACTGCTTCCAGCATCCTGCCCAAACTACAGTTCTTCTCAGCAGGGTGCACTCTTCCACCCACTTGTGATTGCTGAAGACTGTTTCGCTAAGTATGCCTTTGCAGTGACTGTAACAGCAGTGTGACAATATTTCTGCATTAAAGAAAAACTTACTCTCAAACTGTACAAGTTTACCAGCTTACCTTCTTAAGGGCATTCAGTTTTTGGGATGCATACATAACTTTTTGGAGCCTATATAAAATCAACTGTCATGGGTGTATCATGCATCAGTCTGACATGGTCCGCCAAAATGACTCACAGCTAAACCTGATCAAAACTGGAGAGGAGGGAACCTGCAGCCTTACCAATTGAAGCTAATTGTTAATTGTTGCTAATTGCTAATTGTTCATTTAAGTGTTTGAACTTTTTCAAAGAAGTTAAACTCTGAAAGTAGAATAACTGAATCCTTCTGCTGAGTGAGTCAGTAAGCTGTTTCGTGAGATTCAACTGGTTTTCATTGAACACAATAATGGTAATCCAATAATGGTTCCCCAAGTCCTATCCTATTATAAGCTGAGAAAGTGCAAAGCCGTGAAATACAGAAAAACAGAAGCACTTTTCAACTGCTGGTGACCTCTTAAACTAGTATGATTGATTATAGCTCTGTGGCGTTTGGCGTTACCTCCTAGTTGCAGTTAAACCTAAAATAAAGTCTTTGCTAAATGTCAAACTTGAGAGAAAGTTTTTTACTTTTTGAATAATGATAGCAGTCAACAGACATCATCCTAAAACTAGCCTGAAGAGGTAGAAATTTATATCAGGTTATTCAATCGTAATAAGGGGAAGTTTACATTATAATGATTCGCTTAAATCTTTGGGTTTAAAACTTCCATTCCTATCCTGACTTAAAGAATAAGAGTTCAGTAAGAAGTGTTGTGGGTGGCTGAAAATGGTTCCCAAAATGTTATTTTTTTAAAAACGCCACCTCTTCTTTTGCAGTGGAAACTAGCACTACTTGGAGCTTGTGAGGATGAAGAAATCATAGCCCCCTTCACACACAAATGCCTTATTCTCCCAGTCGCAGTCGGGTAGTTGTGCAAGTAGAAGGAAAACTGTAGTCGGCAGGTCTTTGTATTGTTCATAATTTAATACAAAGTGAGGGATTGATCTACAAAAGGATTGTGCTGCTTTTAAAAGTGTTTACCTTGTTCAAACCAGCCAAAATAGACATTGTCTAATTCAAAGAGCATTTGTAAAGGGTTAAACGCTCAATGAACTGCATTGTATCACAAATAGTGTCACTGTGTGCCAGGGTTGTTTGTATACATTTAAATGAGCCATCCTGCATTTATTTGGAGTAAAAGAGGCCCTTTTCTTTGCAAATGCATGATTTAAAAAAAGGAAAAAAGAAAGAAAACAAAATTACTTACTTAAAACAGCTACACAGTAAGTTTTTACCAATTTGTGGAAACAGCACCAGAGAATTTGCCGTTGACATATGAAAGTCAGTTTCTTCTTTATTTTCGGCAAAGGACAAACTTTTGTGTTTAAATGGAGCCAGTTTCATCCCAGTAAGACCTGAGAATATGAAACACGAGGTCATGTCACAGCACAGCTGCATGTAATATGAACTTCTCACCATGGTATCTTTAAATAGCTAACTAATTACTGGAGTTCTAAATATATAAATGGCTACCACTGAAGACACAGCCAACACTAAAATGTCACTTTTTCTGCTAATTGTGTCAGGATCATAATTATAATATTTGCTAATAAACATGGATGGATTTAGTTTGGCAAAGGAACGGCAAAGACCTTGAGACACCCTCCATGCTGGATATGTCCCCAGTGACCAATTAGCAAACTTAGCAAACTTTGAGAGTAGCATTGGTAGAAAAAATTGAACCTGCCTCCCTGAAGCATTGCTGTCCTTTTGTTTATAATTTCTGGAATTAATCAAAGGATAAACAGTAAATCTGTGAGGATTTACAGACAATGAAAAATTACACATTGTTTGTAGGGCCTTATTTGTGACTAGTTTCAGTACTTTTTTAGTATTGTGTTCTTCAGTTTTACAGATTCACACCTGATTTTAGTGGTAGAAAATACTGAAACAAAAAATCTCTGCATTGCCAAGTTTCCATTAGGGTGATATGAGCTACTGGATATATGATAGGTTTGGCATGTAGTGCAAAGAGGTCTTGAGAGGTCATTCACCTGAGGACTCTATGAGACGAGCTGACTACCCTTCTATCACACACCAGAGGTAGACACAGACAGGAGAGGCCTGTGGCTGGAAGAGAAAGAAAACAGAGGTAAGAAAAGGTGGAAGTTTTTCAACGTGAGGATAAAACTAGAGAGGGAATCCCATAACAAGTAAGATGATGCAGACCAATACCAACATCCAGCTCTGCTCCTATTTGTGCACTCTTTGTACCAAACTAGCTTTGCTGTTTTCTTCTTACTGTGAATATTTTCCTCATTTATCAAACACTTAAGAGACGTGCAAGTTTTGGGTTAACAGCATTTTCAACATCATGTTTGCATCATGTCATGTCATGTCAGCAGTGAAACAGTGAAAGGAGGCATAGTGCACAATGGTTAATATATTTTAGGGGGCTGTAACGATTAGCCAAGAGGAATCATAACATGGATAGAACAGGAACAAGTAATAGCAGCTGGTTAGCTGGTTCCAGATTTGCATAAATCCTGCTGCACCAAGAGATTAGGACTACGTTTACACATGCCAGTCTATTTTCATAGACAGACATTTAACCCTCTCTGTTTTTGTTTTCAGAAATGTTTTTGTTTACACTAACTTGTGTATATATGCCGTCAAGAGCATACCAAACATGTGGGTGGCAGTGTAGTGAGAAACTCAAGCCCACGTTAGCCAATCAGAATCCGCATAGCAGCAACAACAGCAATGTCCCTTCCTTGTTTCCTGCGCACAATCTGCTGTCGGCTACCCAACTCCAGTTTTTCTCAGTTTTTCTCTGTTTACATGCAAACGTAGTTTTCGAAAATCTCCACTCTGCCTGGAGTTTCTAAAAAGCAACGTTTTCAAGGGTGAATTTTCTGTTTGCGTCCAAAAGAAGGATGCAAACGCTGGTTTATGTCTTCGTTTTTAATAATAAACGGGGCCTTAGCAGAGTGGGTACCAGGGCAGTCAGTGCTAATTAAGAGCTAGAAAACTGCCAGACATTATCATTTAATAAAAATAATGTTTATTTCCTCAATACGTCTCACCTTTCAGTCATTTAATTATTTAACTTGTAATTTCTACTTGAAGAATAGACAAAAACTGGCTGGGAAAGTGGAACCAGTGTGAAGTTTGCTTGACTTTCTTTTTCTGTTGCAAATTAAACTGTTGACTCAATGACATTCAAGCACTCTACCAAGAGGCCAGGCTGGATTGTCTGAAGGTTAATTCTTAATAGTATCATGATTAGTGACAACCAGGTCAAGGAAATCAAGGCAATGATAACAACACATAGAATGGCAACGGCAAGGTAATGACCATGACTCGAGGACTGGCAAAGTCTGGCAGCTCTTTGGCACACTCTCAAAGTACCCTTGTGGAAATTATAACTTTAACCCAGACTGTGAGGAGTAAATCTGTAACTTGAGGAAAATCATGATGTGGTCAAAGTGTAACCTCAGCTCCTGGAACTGTAGCTTCGAATTCAACCTCTGACATGTGCCCTGAGAGACAAACTGGAAAAAGATATGTGCCGAACCACAGCAAATATACAGAATATGAAGAGTTGATAAGAAAACCGATGAAGGATGTAAAAAAATCTGTCTGATTCATTGTCAGCTGTCAGTGCCCATATTTTGTACATTAAAGTTGAAAGAAGAGGCTGTTTTTCTCAGCCCCTTCATTTAGGCACTTAAGTCCAGCATGTGACTTTAGGACATTCTTGTGTTATCATTATTATTATCAACATTTGCAGCTTTAAGTAACACTTGAAATGCTCAAAAGAAAAGCTGAGTCACCAAAGTGCTTTTTAACACTCAGGCTTTATGAGGGATCTCCTCTTACAGACCATGAATACAGATTATCCGGCACACCTACAGACTGCTTCCACTTTTGGTCCCTCCGTTATGCTTGACAATGTGTGGTTGTTTTATGTCTTTCAGAAAAGAACATTGAATTAAATAAATGGTTGTACCCATACATTCAGTCTTATTTCATATTAATACAAAATTAGATGTCTGTTGCAAACTGCAAATCATTTTTTTTTTACAATCCAAATTATTGTGGAAGTGAGTAAGACAGGATAAATGCCAAGAGTTTCCAGAGGCCAGTCAAGGACAGGAATAAAAGCTGCATAAAGCAGTTAAACTGTGGCAATAAGATACGACAGCACTGGTAGAGAGCTGACTGTAGTCATTTTGCTGTTTAACAGTGCATTACAGAGGATGATGAATGATTCTCACACACCACAGTGCACTGTTTGGAGACTGAATCTGTATTCATACTGACCAAGGGCACAGGATCACTTGTCATCTACAATCACACAAATCAGAACAGTATAATGACTCGCCTAAACCTCGCCATTTGTTAGTTTACCCTGGTGGTTTTTGACACATCGAGGAAGTGTTTATCTTTGTACAATTATTTTCAAACTTTACAATCAGAGTAATGGGCTTTCTGGTGTTGACTTTTCCTCCACATGAGGTGTAAGAATCTTTTATTATGGTTCCCTTTTTAACCAGATCATCAAAAAATATATGGATGGCAAGATCACTGTTGTTTCTGTGAGGCTGTTTTTGGATGCAGATGTACGTTAACAGAAATATAACACCCTCTCTGACACCCAGAACTGCGGCCCAGCAATGTTGACGTTGTTAGGCCCAGAACCAGTGTTGGTGGCAAGGACTTCCTTCCTTCCTTACTTTCCTTCCTTCCTTCCTTCCTTCCCTCTTTCCTTCCTTCCTTCCTTTCTTTTTCGTTGAACAATGGCGGTGCTCTTCCATACAGATGTGGAGCTAAAACTGATGTCAGAAACATTAAAAGACATAAATCCACTGATGCACTGCCAACTGTAGATGTCATGGCACACTCCCTACACACAGAGAGAGAGAGAGAGAGAGAGAGAGAGAGAAAGAGAGAGTCACAGTTTCCAAAACCAACCTTTGATTCAAAAGCTAACTCACCACTTATCCACTACAGGGGTGAATGAGAACTTGCTGGTTTTTATCAGTAAGACTGGCCTCCCTTTGACATTACATTATAACTTCTAGAACTATAATACTTACTACTATGATGGTCTGTGTAGGTCACAGTTCAGTGTCAGCTAACAGAAAAGGCATGCTCACCAGGAAAACATAGTGACACTGAACACAGAGAAGCTTGAAGACCTCTGACTGGACCATGACAGATGAAGAAAACCAGAGAGGATACTGCTCTTGAACTCAGATCAGGGGAATATGTACAGTACACTGCAACATACCTCACTGTATCGTGCTTTGGCATTGAAGGCACTGGTGGACCAGGTCAGGGGTAGGAGTTCAAGTGAAAGAAAAGTAGGAATGAAGATGAAAGAAGATGGGTGGTTTTGCTCGGCACATTTCATGGTTAATCTATGTTGGGTTAAGGTGTGGATAAGAAACTCTTGATAGGTCTAAAGCCAAACCAAGTCTGACTCTTGTCGCCATGGTTATTTCAAATGTTTATTTCAAACAGCGAAGCCCCATGGTAAGTTGACATTTCTGGAGTATCCATCCTGTAAGGGTCATTAACTGTGTACTTTGTTGCATGCTATGGCTGTCCCAATATAGTGGTGTTTACAATAATGTCTATTTTGAAAAATGAAATATTGATATCATCCCAAAAATAGTCGTAGTCATTAATGCCGGTTGCTGCATGTCAGAATAAAGAGTAGACAGGAAGAAGAAGAGGCAGCCACTGGTGAACTAGCTGAAAGAGCCACCTGAGAGATGATTTAAAAGTGAACTTAACAAACATGTCAAGCTTGTGTCTCCTTGGGTTACCAATCAACAACTGTTCTAAATGTTCTTTTAATAGTTTTCAATCAGATCCACAACTTAAGGTCTTCAGGAAGTAGCTTATACTTCAATATACTTCTATACTAAATACAAACCACAGTTTTACCATGTGAGAATTAAGCAACGTGGACACAAGACAGGAAAAAAAAAATCAAAACAAAAGCATGATGACCAGTCGTTGAGTTTGTCTTGACTTCCCTCAATTTGACTGATAGTATTGTTTTATTTACAAGTTGCTTTGTGTTGCTTTTTATTTATTTATTTTTTTTTAGATTGCAATAATATCCTTATGGTGATATTTATGCTCCTAGGAATGGTGAGGTAAAAAATCTAATATGACAGTGTCAATAGCTCACCAATACTTTTACAGACCAGCCACAAACTTGGTGATAGTGAGACTCAGGCAAAGAACAAAATCACCAAAGTCATTTGCAACCATCGTCTGGGAACTGTGACTCTTTCAAAGCTCTTGTTCATACAACCACTAAGCATCTTTGAAGGTATTGGATCAGGTTTTAGGGAATGATGTATATTTGTTGTTAAGCTTCTCCATTTTTTTTGTCTCTTTTACTGGAAAAAATAAAGTTGTGTTTTCACATGATCATTCAGGGTCTACTATTTTTACAAAAAATAGAAGTTGTAAAGATTTAAAAAAAAAAAAAAAAACCTTCCAATGACTTAAAGACTGAAAAATTGCAATGAAAATATGCTTGAATGCGTGTGTGCTCATGTCAGTGTGTATGTGTGTGTTTTTCTACTGGTGTACTTAGTTTTTGTGCAGTCAGTGCAGTAGAGCTGTAAAGAAGATCTAACTTGGCAGTTGAGCATATAAAAGTAAAAGATTGTGGAAGGCCATAATCCCAGAGAGAGGACCCAGCTCTTCAATTCTTAATACAATTTAAAAACATGGTTACCAGCCTTCACCTCGATTTTATCAGATGAAGTAGCTGAGCATGTCCTGTGTGTGTGTGTGTGTGTGTGTGTGTGTGTGTGTGTGTGTGTGTGTGTGTGTGTGTGTGTGTGTGTGTGTGTGTGTGTGCGCGCAAGTAATCTGCATATGTACAGCACATGCAGTTTATTTTGAAGGCTTGTTTTTCTCCCTTCTGCATTACGACATATGTTATTTCTTTGTGCATCCTTTTTTATGCTTTGTGGGTTTTATTTTTTTCCTTCTTTACCCCAAAAACATAACCGTCACAAAGCCCGACAAGGGCGATTAGACTTGCATAAAAACTGATGACGCCGGCTATAATGCAGTGGGAACATATGAGCCTTTCCCCCAGCCAGTGTTTGACAAGCTAACATGCACGCTTCGATCTCCAGGGTGATAGAGTGCATCAGTGTGTGTATAACCTGCTGCTGTAGCAGATCCATGCACCTCTAACTCTGCTTTGAATATGAAATGACTCCTGAATATTTCACATCCTACTTCTGACATTCCCCCCATCTCATAAATCATTGTTTATGGATCATTTAGCTTGTGTCTGCACTATGAGCCTCGATGTGTGTAGGTGTGTGTGTGTGTGTGTGGTGGGTGGAGGGGGTGGGGGTGCATGGCAGAGAAGCATTTTGTCAGGGAGGAGCTTGTGTTGTTTACACAATAGCTCCAGATACACAGAAGTCTTGCAAGGATGTAACACTGATCAAGGACAAGCGCACACACGCACTCACACGCACACGCACACACAGACACATACACACACAAGCTCACAAATAGTGGTGTCATTTATTTTATTTATGTCTTTCACAGACAATAAGAGTACTTTCAGGATCAGTAAGCTGCCAGGGTTTGCTGCTTTAGAGACCTCATCGAAAAGCAGCTAATCACAGAAGATAGACCGCTGAAAACAGAGGAGCTCACACCTCAAGACTGCTAAGCAATGCACACTTTTTTGGTAGCCTTATTCAGCATCTAACCATGTGTGTGTGTGTGTGTGTGTGTGTGTGAGAGCGAGGGTGTTTATTTCCATGCGGATCACGAGGCCGTTCTGTTTAGTGAGCTGTCAGACATTTGGCCAGGGTCAGAGCCCAAGGGACTCAGATGGAGGGTGGTGCAGTGGGATGATGGTGGAGGGAAGAGAAGGGGGAGAGAAGGGTGAGAGGTCTGGAGGGACAATCGTGAACTGTACAGACAGACTCTGTGCGTGGACTTACAATGGCAGCGCCAGAAAGACAGACAGAGAGGAGGAGAGGCTTTAAAGAAGCCCAAACCCTGGAAGTGGAGAGCTGTTGAATACAAAGAAGAAGTTCCTCCCCCGCAGTACTGAACAGAGAGCTGTTTCTGTCTGAGTACAGGGGCCCCAGACTAGACCCAAAGCTTAAATCCTGTTGTTGTTAAGGCGTGCCTTCTCAGTGTGAACCACCTTGGCCAACACAGTCTTTTTGCAGACTTCCAAAACAACCTGCTTTCCCCCTGCAAACTTATTTCATGTCCTCTGAATGCCCTACTCCTTGACCCCTCTGCCTGCTAGAAAAACACAGTAGTGGTGAAGCAGGAAGGGGAGAAATGTAGCCGGGGCATTATAGACACACATGCACCTAGAGGGGAGGAGGGGGGAGCTTCATGCTTTTGTGTCGGGGCCTAACTGGGGGCCTATGTGAGCATGAGAAATGGATATTGAAAAACAATACATAAATATTGTCCCCTGTCAGCAAGATTAGAAAAGCAATATCCCATCGCTGGGATGCATGCACGGCTGCTGGAGAAATGGGGAAAGAGATTGTGGTGGCGGTGATGGGAGTGCGGCTGAGGGAGGGGGGTGAGGAAACAGAATGCAGGTAAATGACTGCAGGTGCCAGAGGGGCCGAAAGAAAGGGCAAGAATAACAAAGATAGCGAAATAGAGAAATAAATAAGCAATAACTGCATCCTTTCGAGCGGAGACAAAAACATTTACACCAAACAACAGGAATTAGCCGTCCTTTCTTGCTGCTATGAAATGATAAAAAAATTGCTTTGCTGCTGCATGTTTGTTCAGGAGGCATGCTTCGCCTGTGCAAGAGGAAACAGCTGAGTCCGTGAACTCGTGCCTTCCATCAATAAAACATCCAAAACTTCTCCTGGGACTTCCAGCCAAGTGGAAATTCAAACTGCATAAGGCCAACATGCATAAGCTTATAGCATATGTGTTTGAACAAGTATGTTCTTAGTACTCTTCCATATTTTCATTTAATATCATGTTGGTCCACGGTGAATTGACAGTCAGTGCAGACACCGCAGAAGCTGTGACAGCATTTTGACGCACTGGTCTACAGTGTGTGTCTGAGATGTTGCTCCTCTAAACATCAGCCTGTGTTGAGCGGGGTCATTTCTTCGACAGAAGCCAAAAACGCCTGTCTTGTTGTGTTTTTACAGCTGTAGATGCAAGTTTTTGGCTCAGGCAGTTGCTGTTCACATTATTCTCTGGGTGACTGGGCATGGTTTCGACACCCAAAACAGCTTCATTCATTATTTACATCACTCTCTTGTTTACATGCAGCATCAAAGGTGTAATCTGGCTGCAGTAGAAACCCCCATCCATCAGGATTCTCCCCTCCTTTCTCTCCCCTCAGAGTGGAGCACAAAACTCATGTTTTTCAATGTCTGGTTACCAAAGCTTTGCTTGTACCTTCCAGCTACTGAAAAGTAAACAACATTTAGCTTTAAAATGATTTCTTTCCAGCAGAGAGCAACAGAGTCACAACCTCTTACTGAGGAGCCACAACGGGAAGGTTGATAACTCAGTTTGACAGCGTTTCTAAACTCCCAACAGACATAAAAAACATCACTAAATAACCAGCTGGGAGTCGTCTTGCGATGTGAAAGACTGACACATGAGAAGAGGTAGATTAGACATCCCACAGACTCCATCATAGTTTTGACTAAAGGGTTGTTTTAGAGTTCTTCGTTTTGCTGTGACTTGGCAAAGAATGACATGTTGGCTGACCAAACAGAGCCTGCTGTCTTTCGCAGCCTCAGTGAGACATACAGGAGGAGAAGAAAGGAAGGGAAGGAGGAGGAGGAGGAAGGAGGAGAAGGAAGGACCAGGGGATGGCTTCACTGTTCACATGGAAGCACAAACATCAGCCCTTCTATTTAGCTTGGTCATGTTGACAGGTGTGTAAGACGGCTCTGAGCTTCCAGGGTAAACATCCTAGAAAAAGTGCCAGAGCCAGCCAGGCAAAAAGATGTTCTCAGATTTGATGCCGTGATGCCCCTGACATTGTCTCAAAGGCTTTCCTGGCCAGCTCCACATTAGTGTTAATAGGAAATTGTTGTCAGCCAATTAAGCTCAACTGGGCCTACAGGCTATAAAAGCTTCCTTTTGTGATTATTCACTCCCTCTCCTCTCACTAACATCAATCCGGCCTTATTGTGTTTCATATTACATCTTCAACACTGTTCAACTGTGGCACATTAACCATTTATGCTCGCTGCTCACTGCTTGTATTACTGATTTCACTGTGTTATTGTTATTGAAGCTGAATAAATCACTTGTCTTAGTTCCACACAGAAAAGAGACCCCCATCTTGTCTTTCTGAACTAGTTAACAAGCTTTAACTTGACTTTAAATGATCCCATTGGCTCCTCCAGCACCTCTTACTGAACCCCTCGCTGGACCAGGACTGTTTCCAACATACCTAGACTTTCTACCAGCTGTCAGGACTGTCCTGTCCTCCGTGAGATAGTTTCTCTTAATGATTCAGAACAGCATCTGAAATACCTTACCCATGGTGCATTTTGTGACATTCAAGTCCTTTTGCTGGCGTTACATGACGCTCACTCATGTGTTTTTAGCCACTAGCCAATGCCAAGTCTCTACAGTGTTTGATAGCAAGAAGAATACTGCATTGTCTGCCCTGCCTCAAAAGAGCATGAGGATAAAATGAGGCAAAGCAGAGCTGCATGATGACACAAGTCTGAATGAATTTACCTCTTTATTTGATTTCTTTTCTGAGTTTATCAGCACATTCAGAGCTTCCTCCTTTTCTGTCTCTATTTTTCTTCCTCTTACAGCCACCATCCTTTTCTATCTGTGTTTGTCTCTGCTGTGTGATGGAAGTGGAGTCATCTTCTTTTCATTGCTCTCCAGTAGAGTTTTCCACCGAAGGCCTGATGACATCTTTGCACCACACACCAAAGCTACTTTGTAAAGTCAGAAAATTGGATGTGAGCGGAGGTTTTTTTTGTGTGTCTGTGGCAAACTGAAGCCACTTTTTTTCAATAACTGTATGTTTTAAACATCTGCATTATCTGCTGCTATCTTCTCGTAATTGTAGAAATCCAGAATGTAATATCAATAATATACGGGTAGACTTACAAGGTGGATTAGAGAGGTACTTGCACTTATTTTTATTATTATTTGTATCTTCCACTGGTGTAAACAACTGAATAGGTAATAGAAATGATCAACAGCTGCAATTGAAAGAGTAGTCCATTTATTTGAAAGCTATATCAAGGGTCCCAAATCATAGCCAGTGAGTATTTTACCTGAAAACCAAGAGGTTGCCATGCCCTTGGTCAAACACTGCCAAACACTGCTAAATGAGTTCAAGATCAGACAAACAATTTATTGTTTCCAACAGTCTGTGTTGTCAACCCGAACACAACCGTAAAAACCTGATTCACTGGAGGAGCATGTGACTGTTAGGCCCACAAAATCTGTGCCAATGACACATAAAGACAATTTCTGATTCACAAATGAAATGTAAAGGGTGAGACACTCTCCAAACTATGCCGCAGAGCAAATAGTGTCTCTTTGCGCCAGTGCTATTTGCACATTTTCAAACGACCCATTATGCATTCATTTGAGGCAAATTTACCCTTTTTCTATGCAAATGAACTACTGCTGAAAGTCGGTGGTAACTGTGCCAAAGTATTAGTAAGGGATGTCATGCTCCAACTTCCCAGTGATCGGGGTATTAATTTCACCTCTGGATGACCCAATAAATAATTTCTCTTAATACTGCTTTGACATTGCTATTGTTATTAAATTAGGAGCTAAATCAGTCTTGAGCTGTTCGAGACTCAACCATGGAACATACACATGAGCCTCACTTGTAGAGTCAGCTGTCTCGCTTTTTTTAGGGTCTGTGATTCAATCCCAGGTCCTGCTGTTGTCATTCTGGGGTGTCCTTGTGCAAGAACTTGATATTGCTCCCGTTGGTGTGTGAATGGGATGAGGGAATTCTGCTTTGCATAGCAGCCTTTGCCTTCAGTGTAAGTGTGACATGTGATGTAAATGCAATTTGAGCAGTCATGAGACCAGAGAAAGTGCCGTAACAATGCAGTCTATTTAGTTGACGTGTGAGAATGATTATTACACAGGACCGCTGTAAGTGTCTTGTTGCTCTAAATAAGCTGCTCTTGCTGGCCCCTGTCCAAAAGACAGTTTTAATAAGAATGGATGAATTTGCACCACATGAATCAGCTTCATAGTTTACCTGCAAGAAGTGTCCCTGGCCCATCTAATTATCAAAAGTAACAGTTTTGATTGTTGAAGGAAAGCAGGATTAAAGGGATATTGCGGCTTAAAATTAGGATAGGGTCAAACACACGATAACACTGAGTTAGACACCCCCCGAGAGGTGAATTTTGCTGACTGCGTGCTTCTCTAGTTATACCAACTTTAGTAACGACCGCACAATAGCAATACATATCGGTCTACGTCTCTATGCGCACACCTCAACCAAAAAGCCACTTTATAGCCACAAATAACAGAACAGCACCGAACTTCATCAACAGTACATAAAGGTACGACTCAAAAGTACGACTCATCAGGCCCCCCCCCCACAAACAAGCAACTGCTGGAGGAGAGTCGGTAAGTTGTGTTTAGTCTCTTTGCTTAAGAAATCAGGCAAGAATGTTTGATGCCTAGTGCTATGGCTGGGACCTTATATGTACTGTTGATGAATTAGGTGCTGTTCTGAGCATTATTTGTGGCTATAGAGTGGCTTTTTGGTTGAGGTGTGCTTGTGGTTCCATAGACCGCTGTGTATTGCTATCCTGCGGTCGTTACTACAGTTTCTCTTACTAGAGAAGCAAGTGGTTGGCAACATTCGTCTTTCACGGAGGTGTCGCTAACTCTGTGTTTAGGTGTGTTTGACCCTATCCTAATTTTACACTGGAATATACCTTTTAGTATATTGTAAAGACTCTAATTTGTTTAAGGCAAACTCAGCAAAGCCCACTTTTTTTCACATGTGGTGCCATTTACCTACACAAACTATACATCCCTCTCTGGTTTAAGATCAACTGTGTCTAATGTTATTAACTAATAATCATTGACCAACAATATCCTGATACCTTTGATTATTTCTACAGAGTACTGTCCATTTCCACACTCAAAAATAAAGTATAACTATTAGGCAAAACGATCTGCTACTGCAAAAAGTAAACATCCCCAATAAACAACATGGCGCCTTTGATTCAGCTGGTCCTGTGGCTCCCGGTGCCTGTTAACAAGGAGAATTCAAAGTGATACTAAACTTAGAAGTTATATTCTGTGTTGTCTCACGGAGTTGAATCTGCTGCTATGTTTCTGCAAAACTGCCTTTAGTTAGAAAACAAGTGTGAAAATCAGATGCGTTGCAGAAGTACTGGTATCCACTTAATCCAGACCCATGTTGACTTCTAATGGTTCATTATCGAATCATGGTAACTCCTTGATCTGACAAGCCCCCCTCACCCTCCTTTCATCCCATCTTCCTACACTCTTTAATCGGTCCATCCCTTGAATTTGAACTGGAGTTGAATGAGCCATTCACATGCTGCGAGCATCTTTGGTTTACTTTTCAAACTTCTCCCTAGTTTGGTATGCAGTACGCAGTTTACCTGTCACCTATTTGAGCCACTTAATGCAGAAACTCTCCCCTTTTTAGAAACTCCTTCACAAATACACACACATCCTCGTGTGAATATACACACAAACATGCATGAGCAAGCTTTCCCTGGCAGTTGCCATGTGTCCGAAGGGTGCTGATGAAGTCCCTTTTTTTTGGAGGGGATGAAGAATCAAAATCCAGGGTGGTCGCCAGGGTGATAAGACAGAAGAGCGGGCTTCTGCTGTGGTTGTCATGGTGAGGACTTTTAACTTTGATTGGCTGGAGGCATGGCCTGAGGCGTTTTGAAGGCCTTTGCTGGCCCATTGCACAGAAGGTGACAGGAAGCTGACCAGCTCCACAGACACACAGACACAAACAAGTGTGTGTGTATGTATCGCTGGTCACACACTGTCTGCCTTCTGTTATAGGTAAACACATGAGCTAATGTAGCTTTTTTATGCATCAGATCACAACATTTTAATTTTCTGCCATTATCTTTGTGTGCATTTGCAGGCTTGCATATCATATGTGCATTTACTTCTATTATGGCTGGTGTGTGTGAGGTTGCTAAGACAGTTGTGTGCTCAGTAATATCTTATTTTGTCATAATCTTTCATGCAATTTACTTTCATCTCTTTTCCTTTTTTTTCGCTCGTGATTTTGTTGAGTATCTGTCTACAAAGTTGTACCTACATGACTGTAACTGTATTTGTCAGTGATTTTGAGAGCACTGTATGAAGGGTGCAGCCATGCGTGTGTGTGTGTGTGTGTGTGTGTGTGTGTGTGTGTGTGTGTGTGTGTGTGTGTGTGTGTGTGTCAGTGTCTGGATGAGTGACTGACTGCAGAGCTATGACAGCCAAGCATACAGCAGCACAGTTATGGATTTTAGCTTAAGGGCAGCTGCAGGGTTTTAAGAATCAGTCTGTTCCTCTCATCTTCTGCTCTCCTTCTCCTCTTATCCCCTTCTCTTTCTTTCTCGGGGACTTCAGTCACTTTTTCAAATCAAAACTCCCCTTTAACCATGCCAGCGACAGCTTTTGATAACTTCTGATGCCCCTCAGTCACAGTTTACCTGTAAAGTTCATCAAGGTTGCATATGATTGGGCAAGAAAAAGTTGACAGTCTGGAAAGTTTCTCTTCTAAGGCCCTGGTAACAGTTGACATGAGCACCTGTGAAATGTTACTCATGACTGTTGTGTTTTGGCTGGATTGATCGTTACACAGGCTTCAAGCAATTTTACCAAAAGGGACCTTAAGATTTGCCAAAACAAAAGGAAAGCGAAATTGCCAACAAGTGTATCCAAATACACTCACCGGCCACTTTATTAGGTGCACCATGCTAGTAACGGGTTGGACCCCCTTTTGCCTTCAGAACTGCCTCAATTCTTCGTGGCATAGATTCAACAAGGTGCTGGAAGCATTCCTCAGAGAGCTTGGTCCATATTGACATGATGGCATCACACAGTTGCCGCAGATTTGTCGGCTGCACATCCATGATGCGAATCTCCCGCTCCACCACATCCCAAAGATGCTCTATTGGATTGAGATCTGGTGACTGTGGAGGCCATTTGAGTACAGTGAACTCATTGTCATGTTCAAGAAACCAGTCTGAGATGATTCCAGCTTTATGACATGGCGCATTATCCTGCTGAAAGTAGCCATCAGAAGTTGGGTACATTGTGGTCATAAAGGGATGGACATGGTCAGCAACAATACTCAGGTAGGCTGTGGCGTTGCAACGATGCTCAATTGGTACCAAGGGGCCCAAAGAGTGCCAAGAAAATATTCCCCACACCATGACACCACCACCACCAGCCTGAACCGTTGATACAAGGCAGGATGGATCCATGCTTTCATGTTGTTGACGCCAAATTCTGACCCTACCATCCGAATGTCGCAGCAGAAATCGAGACTCATCAGACCAGGCAACATTTTTCCAATCTTCTATTGTCCAATTTCGATGAGCTTGTGCAAATTGTAGCCTCAGTTTCCTGTTCTTAGCTGAAAGGAGTGGCACCCGGCGTGGTCTTCTGCTGCTGTAGCCCATCTGCCTCAAAGTTCGACGTACTGTGCGTTCAGAGATGCTCTTCTGCCTACCTTGGTTGTAACGGGTGGTTATTTGAGTCACTGTTGCCTTTCTATCAGCTCGAACCAGTCTGGCCATTCTCCTCTGACCTCTGGCATCAACAAGGCATTTCCGCCCACAGAACTGCCGCTCACTGGATATTTTTTCTTTTTCGGACCATTCTCTGTAAACCCTAGAGATGGTTGTGCGTGAAAATCCCAGTAGATCAGCAGTTTCTGAAATACTCAGACCAGCCCTTCTGGCACCAACAACCATGCCACGTTCAAAGTCACTCAAATCACCTTTCTTCCCCATACTGATGCTCGGTTTGAACTGCAGGAGATTGTCTTGACCATGTCTACATGCCTAAATGCACTAAGTTGCCGCCATGTGATTGGCTGATTAGAAATTAAGTGTTAACGAACAGTTGGACAGGTGTACCTAATAAAGTGGCCGGTGAGTGTAGCTTCCTGTTGTCAGTGTACATGTCTGTTTTTTTTTTTTGTTTTTTTTTACAATTGCCTTTTCTCTATCTACTGCAGCATGGTGGGCAAGTTACAAAGCTCTCTGAAATAGGTGTGTTCTGGCCTGTCAGAAAAGATGGTTATGAAAAATAAAAATGCACATATTCAGTGGCTGTGCTTTGGGGAGCTCTTACTGTTTCCATCCACGGTGCAATTTGAGTATCAGAGAAAGAACAAAAAGGTAAACACATGTCACTCACTTTCAGCATGCTTCAGTGGTGACTGGTGCAGAGCTGCGAGTTGTTTTTGTTTGTTTCTTCTCGCCTGTCTCTTTCTGCTGTCTGCCTATGTTAGAGTGTTAGAGTATAAGTGATGTTAGAGTTGGTGTATCGGTACAATACATTAATTAACGTACAACAGTAGAAAATCTATATCTGCATGAGTCAATTTTTACCCAACAAACCTTTACAGACAGCTGTGAGATATTATGTGAGTTTTAATGAACAGATTCTAAAGATTCAGTACAGTCCTCACTGAACCGAATACGGAACTGCTGTGAAAGGCCGTATGCACTGGTGATGGAAGAACAGTTCTTTTGACTGTACTGAATCTTTAGAATCTGTTCATTAAAACTGTTGCTGAAGTCGCACTGCGTTCATTGGGTGACACATGTCATTCATTCGCCAAGTCCTGAAGGAAGAATCACTCCTCTGCCCTGAAAAACTCACCTCTCTGTGTGTCGCGTGTGTCTCTGTTGTGTTGGCGGAAACAACACAGCAGCTAGCAGCATGCCCGCTAAACGAGCGCGAGTTGTCATTCTTTAAAATTACGGAAAAGTGGAGAGATCAAAAATAAACATCGCAGCTGTCGCAGGGATTTTGCTACTTTTAAAGATATCGAAAAGCGTATTGCTTTAAATCGGCTGAAATTAAATCCTTCTTGCAGGAAAGTTCTAAACTTGTAGTAATGTAAAGGCACGATAATGCACAGTTTTATCTTAGCCTCAGTGAACAAACCAGTCCTCAGCTGTTTGTGAACGATGCTACAACCCTCCTTCCTCGGCCTGCAATAAGTCATTCAGAAGTCGTTCATTTTGTTCATAGACTGACTGATACATATTGTTAATTCGCTGTGAGCAAATCACGAGACTCCACCCGCTGGCTGGCTGTGTTGTTTACCAAAGAGACAAAGGCGGCAGTTTCACTCCTGACCAGCATGCCAGGGTTGCCGCTGAGCTCAACTGAACTGAGAAAGGAACAAATCAGGTCTCGGAGTGATTCCGTTCACATTGTTTACTCAGCAATTCCGTTTTTTTGAACAAAACGTTCATGAACGACACAACACTAGTATGCACCAATCGCAGCTAATCGTTTCCATTCAAGTTAATGTGTCAATTTCCACCAGCTTCTTTCTGTTCTGCTGCAGTTCAGCGATCTCAGCAGCTGATTCCCAGAGTTCTATTTTTTCCGGATGCCACAGCATGCCACATTAATTCAGCACAGATTAACCTTTGTTGGAAAAGAAGTCGGGCACAGACACAAAATAAAACATCCGGCTTCTTTTCAAAGTAAAACACTACTACACTACTACAAACAAGTAAAAGGTTTTTAGACATCATTTTACCCCGTTGACATATTGGATGAGGAGAGGCTGTTTCTAGCATTCTAAAAGTGGATTTCCCCCTCCATAAGGATACAATCTAGTGCTTATATGGTTATGTAGCTGTCTTTTTAGGGACAACTCATTATTGCGCAATTGCGGGTTCTTGTGAGTTCTTGCGATTCCCGTCGTCCAAAATCCGCCACGAAATTCACCTCACAAACGTGTCCAGCAGGAATTGGCAGATGGCAAAATCGCCACCATTCCGGATGCAGAGGAAATTGGGGGAAAAGCTGCTAAGAAGCTTTCAAAGGGACAAGATAAAGCCAAAAACCATAAGCACAACACCTCCTTTTTAAAGGTGGGCTGCTGAGGTTCAGTGACAGGGTTGTTTGTTTTAATTGGAGATCTAGAAGTTTAACCTCAGTGACCCTAAGCAAGTTACTGAACCCCCAGGAGTTAGCCGTGTATAGTTAATCAGTAGTTAATACTGATGGTCCCCACAAGCGTTATATAAGTGAACTCAGTCATGGAATACATGAGCAGTCAGTATCTTGCAATTTGTTTCTAATCAGCTTGTATAACTGTCTGTTTTTACTGATCAGTCTGTTCTGTGCTGAAGGAAGTGATAAATTAAAAAAAACCTCTCTCCAAACTGAAGGGCTTTATTTCTTATGTATGTGGGGTATGAAACGTTGGCAGTCTGTTCTGCATTTTGAGCCTGTCAGTGGTACACAGCAGTTTAAAGATGGAACAATTTCCTTATGAAACTTCTTTTATTGCATTAAAAATGCAATAAGACGTGAACAAGGTTGAAGACTTGATTTTTAGCAATAATTTTTGAGTTGTAATATAAAGAGACTGAACTTTTAAAGTGACGCATGACTGGAGAAGAGAAGAATAGGTTTGCATTGTAGTGCAGTGGTTAGCACTTTTCCTCTTATTATTTATTTGTACTGTTTCGATTTAGTATTATTTATATAGTATCTTAACTTTGTGGTCCTCTTGTCTCTTATTATCCTCATCCTTCACCCCCTTTCTGTCCTTTTTCCCCCGTATCCAGTTCTTCATTGAAAGGGAAACTGGACTTGTTTGTGGTTCTCAAGGACGTTCCTCCTCTCTTCCAAAAGGCTTCTTAAGATCTTAAGTGACTGGGGCCAAAGTTGGGAATTTACTGCCCCTGTCGGTCGTCCAGCTGTAAAGGGGTGGGTGGTCACCAGTCACCCTCTCAACAGAGAATTGGATAACCGTGAACCTGGATGAATGAGAACCCACACAGACCTCTTTCCCCTGTATGTTACATATTTTGTTTTCCCTTCTCAATCAGAGGTTTGCAAATAAGGGGGTGAGACCCCGGGGAAGACCTGGACCTATGGAGCATAGCAAGGCCTAGCAAAAAAAATACCATAATACAGAGCTAGCAAGTTATACCAGAAAGTAAAACTTATACCTCAACATCTCTGAATTTCTACGTTTTCTAGCCTCACTGTTTGTCATAATGTCCCTCAGGCATTCCACTTTTTGTCTTTGTTGTCAAAGAACTTTGTTAAATCTTATTTAAAAGTTCAACATGTCTATACAATTTATCTTAATCAGATAGTTATTCAAACATACATCATTGCCTTGACAGTAGGAATACATGAAAGACAAATGAAACTGTCTCTTTCCCTCTATTTCAGCTTTTCCTTTTTAAGTTGCACATGAGTTACATCAGGCTTAAATTTGTTTCTTCACCTCAGGACAAAACACAAACTGCTTGTGAGGGTTGACAATAGATTAATTAATAGATTGGAATAAAAATAGCCCCTGACACAAACTGTCACTCAGGTACCAAGAGATCCACAAACAGCTCTGTTTAAGAAGTACATTAGACCCTCAAACTATCGTACCTCAAGCATCCTTCCTCATTTGGAGATGTGGGGTAAATGTGTTCCATTCAGGTGATGAGGGGAGATTATAGTGGTGGATCCTTGCTATTTAAACAACGACAACTGCCAAGATAACATTAGTTAGACCGTCTGCCTCCTTGCTGGGTGAAGCCACCCTGAGAACAGCACCCTCTGGTGACAGGCTGCATTATAGGTCATAAACCATGCTTCCTCTAGCAATCCTAATGGACCTGTGGACAAACTTTAGAAATTAATCACACAGAATATAATTTTTTTCTCCCCCCTGGTTGTGATGTTGACATGCAGTTACTATAAGACTGGTTTGTGCTCAAGTCCTATTTTTTATGTGCAGCTCTATTTTTTTGTTATTCAGGGGTTCATGTTTTCTACGATTGACACTTGATACAGCCTATGGGTGCACAAAGATCGCATAGCTCACCTGGGGGATACACTGTTTAAGCTGAGCGTCATCACAGTGACTTTCTGCGACTCTCCTGCCGAATGTGTACAATGCTACTCCGCAAGTGGTGGAGTGCGTACAACGCTACTGTGCAATGTTGGTTTCAGGAAGGGGAGAAAAAAAGGTGGAATTACAGAGAGCTTTTCAGCTTTAAATCCATATACTGGAACCAAGTTGTCCATAGTATATACAGTCTATGGTTGGAGCACATTTTAATGGCCAATAGCTGATCAAAAACATTTTGTCATCTTGCATAGTATTGCCGATAGCGCAGTTTGCTGCTTTAACAGATCTCGGGCTGGATATCTGCTGCAAACAAAAGAGCAACATTGTTAATGCGACCAAACCGCTTATTCTCACTCTTTATTAATCCCATGACAAGTGGGCTTGAAAATAATTCAATACAGTCACAGCGTAAAAAAAAAAAATTGTCTGTGCTCTGCTACGGTTAATGAGTGATTTTTATCATTATCTGTCAGCCACAAGTTCCCCTCACTTGATTAAATCCCTACAGCATTCTGAAGGCAGCAGGGCAGATACTGTAAGAGTGATCCATCTGCAGCCTCTAATTCAAAAGCACCATACCATTACACACAGCAACCCACTGCGGATACAAGCAGGCTAGTGTAAAATAAAACACACACACACACACACACAAACACTATTCTCACGCACAAACACACACTCCCCCGTGTTTGCCAAGGACTCTGTTATTCCTGCACTTGATGCCTTGCACCAGGGACTTAATGAAGTACATTCAAATTAATCTACTTTTAATTGCTATATGATGTGAATCAGCAGAATAATGGCAGTAATTGACTGAGAAAATTATTCATTTAGTCACAGTAAATCAAATGTTTGTTATTGGAAGAAGACGTTTCTATGGTAACTGTCCATTATACACATATATTATCGAGAGAGTCCAGCGACTCTGCTGAACTAGTTCTTTGGAAATGCTCTCACCTTTGTCAGTAATGTAAGACTGGGCACATCTGTTGACTCTAGTGCTAACATCTGGTCCATTAAACAGCAGGTGGTTTGAAGTTGTCCATCCAGAATGACAATTATAGGAAATTCATTGAGACACCTGTAATGGTTTGAAATGTTTCTTTAAGTGTTGCACTTAGACTGGACCTCATCACTTGTAGATTTATTTTACATGCAGATATCTGGAGCCCACTTACAGTGCAAGGCAGCAGGGGTCACGGAAGCTTGGGTGGATAAGATTGTCAAGTGATGTGAGAATGACATTTATCAAGTATGAAACCAGTGAGTTCTCCGCACAAACTAGCTCTCAAGTGAAGCTTCTTTTTTAATTGATTGAATACATCCAGTGAAGAGGTGTGAGATGATAAAAAATATAGTCACATCAACTGAGCAAAGATCCTCAGCACTGGAAGAAAAAGTCACATAATTACCTTTAAAATAAATCTAATGAGGTGTATTTGCTTTAATCAGATGAAATTCGACCTGCAAACAAGTCAGTCAAACAAGTGCTGAGGAGGAGGATCGATTAAGCATCAAGAAATAAATACTTTTTTTTCATCTGACAGTTTTGATTTCTGTGTTGCATTTCAAGGCATCAAGGTTTCTTTTCTTTAAGGTACACAGTTACTGGTTATATTGGGATATGCATTTGAAATTCTGTGGGTGTACACTCACACAATGTTGGGGCAGTAAGGAAAACCGTTTCCAATGACATTCAAGGTTCAAGGTTCTTGATTCCTACATAATACTTATTAGTATGTCAGTATTAGTATGTAAATAAGTATTACTAATTAGTATTAGTATGTAAATGAAAATTTACATACAGCTAATGTGAACACCAAACATTGGGACTTCGTCGTGAATGTGGACAAATATGATAAACCCCACAATTTCACTCCCATTTGTTTTGCTGGAGAAATTGTTTTTTTTTTGCATCGTTTGTATATGTTCCTTTTTGAGTGTCTGTTCCCTTTCAGAAAAAAAAAAAATATAATAATTTATAAAATTATTGACTGCCTGCATGTTAAACATTTATATTATATGTGTTGTATGTCCTGCAAGGTTTAAATGTCTAATAATCTTAAGCACTCACAAGTTTTTTGCATATTTTGCATATTTTTCATATCAAAATCATCAAAATTAGGAAAAGATTATGAAACATTATATATGTAACATACAAAGAGAGTTAATTGAAAGATATGCTTTCCTTATATAGTCCATATAAGACTTAGGAGTACCTACATATGTTTAATATGTCACTGTTCTATCTATCTATCTATCTATCTATCTATCTATCTATCTATCTATATATATATATATAAATATATATATATATATATATATATATATATATTTATATTTATATATATATTTATATATATATATATAGATAGATAGATAGATAGATAGAACAGTGACGATGATGAATGCAATATATATATATATTGCATTCATCATATAAAAGTCAGGTTTTCTTAAGCATCCCTGATGACTGACCCAGAAATGTGTGTGTGTGTGTGTGTATATATATATATATATATATATATATATATATTTATATATACACACATCACATAGGATTATCCTTCAATCAAAATTTGCAGTAATTTTGTGATTTTTTATTTATTTATTTATTTATTTTTATAGCAAGGTAAGAGTGAGATAACGCTCTGAATGAAGGCCGACATAAATGTAACATCACATGCAGGTGTATTACAGCATGGCCCTGTGACTCTTCAATCTCTCTATATTAGGAATGAGAAAAAGCAGAGCTTTACCTACCTGTCCATGAGAGGGAAAAAAAGGTAGTTCAGGAATAAATTTCCCCCAAGGTTGGCTTGGCTTTGACTGAAGGTCTTTTTTGCTGAGCTCCATCTTTACATCTTCTGGAGACTTTCTGGGGTTATTTTTTTTTATTGTGGATTCTACCCTGTGTAAGCCCAGTATTCCCCAAAGACACATTTTCTATGTTTTCTGAGATTGACTGACATACTATTCACTGTGAAATGTGCCATGGAAAATGTAAACAAGAAGTCAGCTGTCTGCTTGCTGTTCTGCTAAAAACATGTCATGCTTGTTTTAAAATCCAATAATACATTTAAAAGAAACATAGTTGACAGTAGTAAGGTAAAGGTACTGACAACAAGCATTAGGTACTTAGTTTATTTAATATCAACTGTTTTTTTTTTTAAAGCTGAGACAACAAACTGGGCAAAGGGGAAAGGATGAATTGTTTAAGAGCAGGTTTTTGATTACACTGTGACTGTGACAAATCCACTCATCTAATTAATACACAAATATACATTTCTTTATTTCTTTATCTGTTTGCCTGCCTGAGAAAGATGTCTAGTTCACTTAAGGGTTCCTTTGCGTTCATCATATAAAAGTCAGGTTTTCTTAAGCATCCCTAATGACTGACCCAGAAAGGTTTCTATGCCAATGATCTCAGACATTAAGATCAAACTCATGCTGTAATTTGGGGCTGTATGAATTTAAATACACTTGAATAAGTATAAAGATTCAGAATATGATTTATGTCAGAAAAACCTCTGTAATAGGGTTTTCTAAAGGGCATTATTTGGCTTTTTATTATGGTAGTTACAGAAGACACAGATCATGATAGGAATAGGTTTAGTCTCCCTTTATAATCTTGACTTTTTTCTTTTTTTTTAAATAAATGCTGCACTGCTACACCAGGATGGTCTTCAATCATAACATAGAGGAAGGAGACAGCTACTGTGAAGTGTTGTGTTGACTTTTATTTTCTTTAAGGATAACACAGCAACATCCATCTTTGCCTAAAGATCCCAAACTGAGTCCGTAAGGTGTGCAGCTTTTCTGAGACACTTTTGATTCCTTATTGCCGTACAATGCAACAGCACTTTCCCTTTTTGGTTACTTCCCCAGCTTGATACTTCCTTTATGTGTAAAATTGTTCCCCGTAACAGTGCGGCATACATTGATCTCAGGATCTTTCTTTGGAGAATTGACATTTACCAAGCGCTGAACTTCTCAGGTTTCACCTCCTCCACAGGTTCGTGGTGTTTCACACACCATAGCCTTCTGTCATGTTGCCCGCTCACATCAGTCTAATTGGCTGGGCTTGTATGTGGTTGATACTTTGATAATATTTCATTTCAGTTTGACAAAGTGCTCTTTTCAGTCAAGTAAAATGTGCCATGATGATGTTATTTTTCATCACAGCAGGAGCAGCAGTTGAACTACGGTGTGCTGAAAGGGACCAAAAAAGCACATGGTTTTAAAGAAGTAATGCATTATTCTTGGATCTTTACATTTTTTCCCCCTTACTTTAGTGTTAAGAAATATTATTTTCCCTTTAAGTAATGTGGTGCATGTCCTTGTACCTTTTTTGTGTTAAATATATTTTAAAAGAGTTAACTGTAGCATCAGTATGGAGCCACAAGCAGCGTGTTCCTCCCTCCTTTCAACCCTTCAGCCCATCTCAGACGGTCACATTGCCCCCGACTTTGGTTGCTGTTCAGAAATGTGATATTCCCCCAAATAGATTTCTGCTCAGACTAATGGTTTCTCGTGGCAGATGGTGAGCGTACACGGGCATGTGTTGTCAGCATGTAAAGGCAGATTCTTGGTGTATTTTTAGATATTTTTTGTGGTGTAAATTACTGTCCGCCACCTCTCTGCATGCTAACCTATTATCACTGAAATCACAGTACAGTTGCTTATTAGATTTTAGTCTATCCTCGAGTCTTTTGTCACATTCTTCAGCATTTTTTTTGTATTTATATTTACAAAAGTGTGCGTGCATGTGCCCATAAATACACGTGTCTATTAGTGTGTGGTGTGTCTGGAGCGCACAGACAGGTCTCCTGCTTTCTGGGTGCCTGTCGCCACATCGACACACAAATCAATGCTACACCTCCCATGAGCCTTCATCGAGTCAAGCTGTCACCAGGAGGCCTGTGGGGAGTTTGCAACTGAAGCACAGCTTCATAATGCAGCTGTACTCTGACCTTGAAGGTCAAGAGTTGACCATGCTTAAGCCAATGCCAGTTAATCAGCAAGTGGGTTGATCGATTGATGGGGTGAGACGGGGATTCTGGGAATACACACGGTTGTCAGTTTCATATGCACCCTCAGTTCTGGCTCAAGAGCAACTGAGGACACTCACTCATTCACTCATTCACACTAAGACCACTCAAACTGAATACATGTTGCCATCGCATGCATACAGGTGAAAGTTGTAGCATGATTTTCAGAGCAAACCTACCTGCTCGTGTGAATCCTAAGAGGGAGTCTGTAATGAGGGAGCAGTGCAGGCGCTCATGAAATCATTTAAATTTCAAATGCATGAGGTGATTATGCCAGTGAATTAGCCCTGTGACTTATTGTGGAATAATTTAGCTCAGTCAGGCAGAATGGAGACAGCTAATGTCTATGGAGACCTCGCTGCAGACATGGGCTTGGGTGGGGCTCAGTGCGTTTACGGGCAGCAGGGTGGTGAGAAGTGAATAATGGAAGGTGGAAAACGGGGAGAGATGGAAAGGAAGGAACAACAGAGGTGCTTATTGCGCTCATAGACCACACAAAAGACATGGACAGATGAGGAGAACGAATGCCCCGAGAAAGTGAGGTGTGAGGGGAGTAGCGAGGATGGATGGGAAAGCGAGAGGGAATGGAAGAGGGAAGAGATGAACCTACGGCGAGGAGAAAATCAATGGAGAGAGGGAATGGAGGTGGTAATTGCCTGGCAGACATGAATGGATAGAAAAAGGGAAGAGGGTGAGCATGAAGGTGCACAAAGAAAGCAGTGAGGGGGGAAAAGAGGGGAAGATGAGGAAAACAGAAGAGAAGGGGATGAAGAGTTCACATGTGCTGAGGGATTCTTAGAGGAAGAAAAGGGAAGGTAGAAAGGGAGTGGAATAATGTGAGGGATGCTGTCAGCAAAGTAGGAAAGCAGGATCTCTAAGCTGCGTTTATACAGTTTTTAGGGTTCAAAATATAAAGAAGACAACAAAGTGCCAAAACATTATCCAGGTTTAGGGGAATGGCTGAAACCAACCTCCTAGCAATCGTTTGTTTATTTAAGCCTCCATATAGCAGATTTGTTTCAAAATGAACTCTGATGGGGATTTTTCTGGTTATCTTGCTCACACATGTTGATACTTCCTTGCATTTTAGATTTGTATATCTGCTTCAGTATCAGAAAGATGCTTACATGTTTCATATACACCTTATTCAACAATGATTTATAGTTGATGTTTATTATTTACCACATAGGGAAGTTTTGCCTAAAAGAGACAACTAGGACTAAAGACTCTGATCTTACTTTCTATGTAACTCCTGACAGCAATGAAGTACACCAGGAAGTAGAGCTCCTATGGCTGGTGTGACATCCACAACAAACTTACATTTTCACTTTGCCCAGCACTGGCTGTTTCTTTGTAACGTAATCCCTGTAATTCCCTGTAGGAGAGTGCACTTCAGTTAAAGGCTTTTACAGAGGACTGGGATATAGGATAATAAGAGGATCATCACTGCTATTCTAATAAGGATTTTCTTTTTTCCCCCCATCTGTATCTCGTTATTCCTCTCTGGGGATAAATAAAACAGTTACATGCTGTAGATAGCATTCCTTAACTAGCTACATGAAATCACTACAGTCAAGCTGCTTTAAATTAAATACAAAACCCAATTCCATTGAAGTTGGGAAATTGTGATAAACGTAAATAAAAACGGAATACAATGATTTGCAAATCCTTTTCAACCCATATTCAATTGAATACACTACAAGCACAAGGTATTTAATGTTCAAAGTTCAATGTTCATAAACTTTATTTTTTATTTTTTTGCAAATAATCATTAACTTTAGAACTTGATGGCAGCAACACGTGACAAAGAAGTTGGGAAAGGTGGCAAAAAATACCGAAAACTTTGAGGAATGCTCATCTAACACCTATTTGGAACATCCCACAGGTGAGCAGGCTAATCGGGAACAGGTGGGTGCCATGATTGGGTATAAAAGCAGCTTCCCCAAAAATTCTCAGTCATTCACAAGCAAGGATGGGGCGCGGTTCACCACTTTGTGAACAACTGCGTGAGCAAATAGTCAAGCAGTTCAAGAACAACGTTTCTCAAAGTACAATTGCAAGGAATTTAGCGATTTCAACATCTACAGTCCATAATATCATCAAAAGGATCTGAGAATCTAGAGAAATCACTGCATGTAAGCGGGACAGCCGGAAACCAACATTGAATGCCTGTGACCTTTGATCCCTCAGGCGGCACTGTGTCAAAAACTGACATCAGTATGTAAAGGATATCACCACATGGGCTCAGGAACACTTCAGAAAACCACTGTCAGTAAATACAGTTCGTCGCTACATCTGTAAGTGCAAGTTAAAACGCTACTATGCAAAGCGAAAGCCATCGGAGCAACATATGCTGCCATCTAAGCAATGTCTTTTTCATGGACGCCCCTGCTTATTTTAGCAAGACAATGTGACATTCTGCATGTGTTACAACAGCGTGGCTTCGTAGTAAAAGAATGCGGGTACTCGACTGGCCTGCCTGCAGTCCAGACCTGTCTCTCGTTGAAAATGTGTGGCGCATTACGACCCTGGACTGTTGAACAACTGAAGCTGTACATCAAGCAAGAATGGGAAAGAATTCCACCTTCAAAGCTTCAACAATTAGTCTCCTCAGTTCGCAAACTTTTATTGAGTGTTGTTAAAAGGAAAGGTGATGTAACACAGTGGTAAACATGCCCCTGTCCCAACGACTTTGGCATGTGTTGCAGCCATGAAATTCTGAGTTAATTATTACTTGCAAAAAATACAATAATAAAGTTTATGAGTTTGAACATTAAATATCTTGTCTCTGTAGTGTATTCAATTGAATATGGGTTGAAAAGGATTTGAAAATCATTGTACTCTGTTTTTATTTACATTTATCACAATTTCCCAACTTTAATGGAATTGGGTTTTGTAGAATAAAATAAACTTATGACACATCCTTGATAAATGTACTGCACATGAAAAATGTATATTCTAATTTGCTCAGGTGGTGAAGCTGGTGCCCCATGTAGAGAGGCTTGAGTCCTCGTTGCACTGGTCGCAGAATTGACTCCTGGTCCTGGTGTTTCTTAGCACCGTCAAGCTGTCTTATCACAGCAAACATCCCAAAAAATCATGTTTTTTTATCTCCCAAAATTGCCAATTAATTGCTCATTAATTACCGTAACTGGTTACTCAGTACTCCATCACAAGTTTGAAGCAGTTTAAGTTTTTCACTTTCTCCATGTTAAATTAAAACACTGTTGTTTTAACAAGTATCCAATATGGAAAACCCTATTTATAATAACATAGTCTGATCAAGTTTCCATCATCAATGGATGTCCAATGTCTGTAATCCAACTTTTCAGACTGCTGTCACAGGCAGCAGGCAGCAGCAGATGCTGAGCTGTCACTGCAGCAATGGCAGGTATGCAGGATGGCCCTGCACATATTGCTTGTTGGATATGTCTGTAATAATTGCTGATTTATGCTACACATTCAGGAGAAAAAGTGCCATCAAAACTACAATTCGCTGTTTGCCTTATCGAGGATAGGACTTGAATTTTAAAACTGACTGTGTTGCAACAGGTTGTGAGTGTCTCTCTGCATTTTAGAGTGGCATATTTTCTTTTGTCAGTACTTGAAATATGACTGACTACAGCCATATTATTGTATTACACTGCAGCTCTGCTGTGTTATTTAATAAAGTTAATCACATACATTATATACAGGGGGTTTACATATTTTGTACACTTCAATGATAGAAGCTGTAGTCTGTGATTATTGCACAGGTGGGTTCACACCACCCTTGCATGACTCAGTGTCTTTGCGGTGTCACCCCAGCTGGTTTCAGCAGCTAACCCTGCCTTTATCTTCTGTTTGTATAAACTACTTTTTTCAGCACAGAATCAGCTCAGTTTAGTAGACAGTTGTAAGCAAACATTGAGGTTCGAGTTATTTACCGCAGCAGAAGTATGTGAGCCTGACTCAGTATCCTGTCACTGTGAAGTAACAGGACATGACCAGTGATCCTTTCACTAAGCGTACTCCACAGTAAGCTAGAGCTCTCTCTTATTGACATCTGCTGACTAACTCAAAGCAAGCACACGCCTCTGTCTCTTGTCTCAGAGCATGTAAGTCCCACTCATCCCTCAGAAGATCAAGTAAGAGGGCCCACAGTAACAAATAGAACGGTTCTGGTGGATTTCTATCTTCAACTCATGAGCAGCTTTTCTTTACAGTGCTGTACTAAATCATTATTATTATTACCATTATTATTCAGTAATTAACATTGCATTTAGCTTCAATAACTTTGTTGATAAATTGTGATAGCATATCAAAGCTTTTAAATGGCATAACTTAATAGATTCTTTGGCAATGAACTAGATTAACGATAACAAACTTTAGCTGTACTCTGATTGGACAAAATAAAGTGTTACCCAAACACATACCAAAGTGCATAGGTAAAAAACTGGACAGACCTACAACCAACCACAGCAATGAGGAAATGATGCAAATCAAACTTTTACCAAATCCTATTGGCTGTACAGCGAGCGTATCTTTTTTTATCAGAGATGTTGTGAAATGAAATTTAATGAAAACACATAATCCAGTCTGTTTAAATGGACTGCAGTAGTGGAGTCAATGGACCTTCCTGTGGCAGAAGGCGACATTTTGGTTGTTTCTGAAAATGCTGATGCAGCAATCCTGCAGGGTTGTCTTGTAGAGCAGGTCCCATTTCTAAACTAAGTGATTGGTTTTAATGGTTCAGTGGGGATCCTTTAGAAGAATGGTGGCTTCAGACCTACTTACCTGCCAAATGAATATGAGCTGCCAGATGAGTCCAATGACATCAGGGTGTCATATGTGTTCATTTGGCTCGGATCTTGATAGCATACAGTATCCTGCTCATAGCTGAGCCAAAGCGCTCCATCCGCCATGGAGGAAAACAACATTTTCATTACATTACAACTCTTAATCTGACTGAAGAGAGCTATTTTCATCAGTCATAAATCAATCCCTGGTTGTTGCTGAAAAAAATGGTGGTCAACTTGTTGAAAATATTACATGTTTGATAGCAAAAGGTTTGAAAACACAGTAATGTGGTCATTTTATTTCTTTGCAGAGTGGCCTCCGTATTAATAATAATATTTCACAGGTATTCGTGTTGGGTTTTAAGGATTCTGCAGGAGCATTACATTGGGGGGCTCTGACCTTCGTATTATTCACAAAGCCTGATGATGGTGTGCTTTAACCCTAAATATGAATTAGTAAGCAGTAGCAATGATACATGTGCTCTGGCATTTTTTCTTGTAGAAATGTGACTAAGCTGTTTTTTCTCTTCATATTGAACAAGGTGATTCAATTCATTGAGAGTTAATATGAACATTTTGAGAGGTGCAGATTGAAAAAACTGAGCATTTTCTACATTTCTGATTCAATGTTTAATGAAAAAGAGACTCTGAATGAGTTTCAATGAAGTAAAAGAGACTATTGTGGTAGTTATGGATACACAGATGGGTTTGTGTGGGTGAGAGTCAAGAGCACACATCAGATTAGCAACCCCATTCCTCTCTCTCTATTGCACCCCACATAACCCCCCAAAAAGACACACACATGTACACACAAAGTATATTATGTTCAGCTGTCTGGGCAATTATTTGCGATTAATCATTTGATTGATGTGGCAAACATGTTTCTGCTTACGACCAAATAATGGATCAATCAGGGACAGGAGAGAGATCATTTAGAAACACAGGAGAAGCCATAAATTATCCCTGATTGCCTTACACATGATTTATGCTCCAGTGTACGTTGCCCTAATGCGATTCATCAGTGTTTTATAATTGGTGTATATTGAGGGGGATAAATTAGATGAGTGCAGCTTACAAAGTAACACACTCAATGTGGTTTTCTGTGTCGGGTTATTGTTTCTGGAGTGTTTCTTTAATGGCAATAATCGCAGCTTTGTCAGTGAGCTGCGAGAGTCATAAAAGAGTTCAGGGGGGCTATTTCCGACTCACCTTCATTCACACAAATCATTATTAATATAACAGTCTCTGGTACATGCCAGAATAATTCACTGAACTTCTGCTTTCAGATTTAAGGCAGCCGTTTGCATGAGCTCTGCAGATGGTGAGCATTGTGAGTTTGGCTGAGAAAACATGTTTACCATACATGCAACAGTTAATATGAAACTCCACCTTGAAACTGCATATGGCCTTTTAATTCATGGATATATCAATATCCTTTGCACATGCTGCCACAGAAATGCACCTCTGTATAAAAACCCAAACATGGCATTTTTCTTTACAGCTACATTATCATTTAGAAGAGGGTTCATTTGAACCTGATCAGAACTGTGATCTTTTAAATATCCAGTTTAGGTGAGACGTTTTAGTGCTCGGCGGCTCCATGTGATATACACCCTTTTCCAAGATACACCAGTGGGCTAAACGGTACTCCACATATTATGGACGAATCTGACAGTTTTATCCTTTTTCTGTCAATAGAAGTTATTATTTTAAAGAGCACAATAAAGCTCAAGCTGTTCTCCACAGCCAGAGAGTTTTAGTGGGTTTGGCTATTGTGGATTTTCAATCATTAATCTACAGTACATAACTTTTTGTCATGAGTCAGCAAAGTCCTTGTCCTGCCCTCCTCTCTCTCAGCTGGTCAAGTTAAGCCCCGGCACTTGTAGTTTTTGGCTCTCTATGTCTCCAAACAGCATTTAGCCAGAAGGTGAACCAGTACATCAGTTTGGTTTGTTCTTTGTTTTTTTTTTTTTTGTTTTTCCTGACATTTTTGATAAGGTTGCAAGCCTAAAACACTGCTTTACTGTATCTGAAAGAAAGGATCAGACACAAAACAGCATCCACAGGGTCACTGTGTCCTCAGATAATTGGACCTTTATATAATTTGTACTTTATTTGGTTATACACTCATTTCATGGGCCGGGGCTGCTTCACTATAAATCACTGCATCGATATGGTGTGGCATAGAAGGGATCAGTCTGTGGCACTGCTGAGGTGTTACTGAAGCCCAGGTTGCTTTGATTGCAGCCATCAGTGTTTCTATTTTTGTGTTGGGTGTTTGCCGTCATATTCTTCACAATAGTCCGGCTTTTCTATTCCAACATCTCTGCGGGGCTCAGGTCAGGTGAGTTTTCTGGCTAGTCAAGCACAGACTTCTCATTTTTAACAGATCATTTGGAAACTGTTTTGTCACCATAGGTAGGGGTTGTCCTGCTGGGCAAGGAAACTAAACTCCACGTCTCTCCATTCTCCCTTCACACTCTAGGATCTTGATTTCCACATGGCTTTTACATCAATTTTAATCGAGAAAGAGGATTTTGGACCACTGAGAAACAGTCCAGGTCTTTCCTAGGTACTCAGACTCTTCAAAACTTTTTTTCGGGTTAGTTAAGAAGTGGTTTGATATTAGGAATACAAAACTTGATGTTCCTTCTCTGAATATGTCTGTGCTCTTACTTTGACACCACTCTTTTTGAGGCTCTCTAAAACTCTTGAAATAACTGGTCTTAGCGATCTTCTTCAGGCTGAATCCATTAATCAATAACTAAGTCTCTACTTATTTAACTCCAATTCACAACAAGTGTTATCCCAAGACGTTTAACAAAAAGCTGGTCCAGACCAGCCTCTATTTACAAAGACCCGATGTAAAAACAGGATCAGATTGAGCCCCGTCTTGTAAGATTAGACCCACTCCCATCCAATCTTCAACCACACGATGATCGAAACACTAGGCAGCATTTATCAAGTGACGGTGGAGAGGAAGAACTTTCTTAAACAAGCAGAAACCTCGAGCCGAACCAGACTGATGTTAGACAGTCATCTGCTGAGATTGAGCGGGGCTTAGAGAGGGGAGAGAGGGAGATGAAGAAAGAGATTTTTTCGATTCTCAGAATGGTATCTTGGTCTCTTGCCTTATCTTATCTATGCATTTGTTTTAATGGTTTTACATTCATATTTAATGGTTACTGCCATTGCCTTAATATCTGCAAGCGGACAATTACTTAAGGAGGAAACACAGTCCAGAATTAAATGGCAGCTCCATAAGGACATGCTGTTTAAATGATGTTTACTCATCATTTATTCACCACCATTTTACATATCCTTTTAATCAGAGCAGTCCTCTCACCAAACCTTGAGCCTGAGTTGAGTCTTGAGTCCTCAGCATTTAAGTCCAAATCTGAGTCAGCAGAGGAGAATCAGTGGTGAGTCTGGGTCAAACCCTCATCATTAATAATTGAATTATTATAATAAGGAGGGGCACTGTTTGACTCTAAACTGAACCTGGACTCTCTGTGTGGGACCTTTTCAATGTATAGACAGCACATTTCACTCCTGAACATTAGATTCTGACTGATCACGTTGGCGTGTCTCAAAATTAAAATTATAATAAAGTTATAGCACTGTACTTCACCTGTAAACCACTTTTTGCAATAAAGACACGATGCATAATTCTTCTGCTGCAATGGGATCCCTGTGGGTGTGTATAAGGTGCAACCCACATGATGTTGATCATACTCATAACTGACCAAACATCCTGGACTTTAGTTGTTACTTTGCTTGTTAGTAGGATAAATGGTCCAAGTGCAATTGATTACAACAACAACAATAATAATAATAATAATAATAATAATAATAATAATAATAATAATAATAATAATAATGATGATAATAATAATAATGATGATGATGATGGTGATGATGATGATGATGATAATAATAATAATAATAATAATACATCCAATTTCATTCAGCGCTTTATCAGAGACCTTCAAAGCACTTCACATTGGATATATCATTCATTCACTCACACAGTCACACCCTGGTGGTGGTAAACTACCTTAGTATTCACAGCTGCCCTGGGGCAGTCTGATGGAAACATGGCTGCCAATTTGCGCCTACGGTCTCTCCGACCACCACCAATCATCACTCACAATCATACACCAGTGGAGGACACGCACTGGGAGCAAGGCGGGTTAAATGTCTTAGGACAGGGCGGAGATCGAACAGCCAACCTTCCAGTTATTGGACAACTGCTCTACCTCCTGAGCTACTACCCATATACTCCCTGGACAGATGTCTTTACTGTCAAAAGTCTGGATTTACTTGTTTTTGCAGAAATATTCCAAGAAAAACACATAACTCGTGTATCTCTTAGCATCATAGCAGTAACATAAATGCGGATGCATGTATACTCTCAAAGCTACAAGCTCCTCAAAACAAAGTAAGTCAGGGTGCCACTGGCTTGGTGGTGCATGTGCAGCATATATAGAGGTCATAATCTTCACAAGGCCAATGATTAAGTACAATGGGTAGCTCCTTTCTAGCATGTCCCTCCCTATTCCCTGTCCTGTTTCTTACACTAATCCCAACTTCTCAAAAAGCCCCAAAATAAATCTGTTTAATTCTTTTTAATAAATTAGATTGTGTCCTCTGCTCCAAAATTCATGAGTGTGAGTGCAAATAGGAGTCAACAATACTTGAGTCCAAGTCAAGTCATGATTCCTAATTGGGACCTAAGTACTAAATCACTGGGTGGGAATATTAAGCGTGGACATTGGAGGACCACAGATGCTCCTTCAAGTGATTTTACTTAATTATATGTTCCCATGTTCATCATAACACCAAACAGGCGTAAGTTTTTTTTTCACCCCATTGGTTTAATGGATCTGACTTGGCTCAACATAATACATACTTGCACATTTTTACTGTTCTGTCCTTGCAAAAATCAATAAATCATCACTAAAGGGTCTAAGAGATGTTTGCATAAAGTTGAAACCCCTCCCTCCAACAATTAAAACTGAGCCGACAATAACAGCTGCTTTGTCAGCTGTCATACGACTTTTTAATAATACTTCAGCTCTAGTTATTCTCAACTTTTTAACAGGTCTGAGTGGCAGCACACTCATAAAGCATGTGTGAGATTCTATGTGTACATCAGCACCAAACAAGAGGGCGTATCTCCATTACACTTCAAAACACTCTCAAATAATGTGGAAATTTGAATTGTTCTTTTTATTTTTTTCCATGTAATCTTGCTCACTGATCAAGAACGTGATAAGTAATAATGGCTGATCATTATCGCCATTTTCAATCTCTGCTGAATTGAGACACAGGAGGAGTGACGGCTAATTGCAGAGCACTGCTTCTGAATATCTGCAATATCTGCCATAAAAAGGAGCTTTAGTACATGCTCTCATTAGAGGCTTGGCATTTTGAAAGCTGCGGGTGGTCATGGTTATGTGCTGCTGTTATGTTATATTACCCCAGGTTTCTCTATCCCTTGTACTGTAAAATAGGCAGTGAGGCTCAAGCATGGAAATGAGGGTTAGGCTATGTTGCAAAAAAGGGATGATGTCTCCCCATTCTTTCTTTCTCCCTGTCTGAAGATGTCAAAGCTCCACATACCAGAAATCTTTTCTTTCATTTTTTCCATCTCTTCTCACCCATGCATCATTTTTCTGTCTTTTTACCCCATTGCTTTTTGTGTTTCTCTGAAAACTTCCACTAATTTTGCCCCTCTTCATTAAAACCACACAAAAAGAAAAGGGAAAAACACACGAGGAATTTACTGACTGTCTGAACCCAAATACCACAGTGCCACCAAGTGGTCCATAATGCCACTGCAGCCTCTGAGAGCGACTTGTGTGCTCTTTCATTCCTCATGTTTCCACAGCATGTGTGGTGATAGATCTGTGGAGTTAGAGGATGAAGGTTAACAGTTTAAGGGTGCTCTGGATGAAACCCACGCATGTGAAACAGGCTGAAAAGCATAAAGGTAGGGAGTGTTGGATCAATGAGGCAGAGGATGAAGAAAAATGAAAGCGCGATAAGAAACAAATAAAAAAACAATAACATAAAAATTCCCCCTCAGCTTTCTTTCACTTTGTTTGTATCTGTCTGTCTTTGTTGAAGGTGTGTGTGGTCGATACTAACCTTTGTTTCAAACAGCAGAGCCACAGCTGCCTCGACCATCACAGGAACACAGGAGATAAAAACAATGCACACACACAGATTCAGTATGCACTAACACACAAATTCAAGAGTCTTCCTCTAAAACTGGCTGGACTTCAGTCATTCTTTATCACCCAGAGAAACATTACAGTTAGAGATACGTTCCCTGACTCGTCTTTTCTCTCATCCATCACCCTCTGCCTCAAAGTGAGATATCACACTGAAAACAACTCTAAAATGCAAAGATGTTGTGAAAGACAAAGACAACTTTTCTTTTTGAGATCAGGATGAGATCACATCAGAAAGGCACAGCTCATGCTGAACATGATGGGCTCCGAATACTCTTCTTCTGAGATGTATCACATAATGTTCTGTAATCAAACAACAGCTTTTAACTTGGTTTAATACAAATGCAGAGGATACTCTCTGGATCCTTGAGATGTTATCATGAACACAACGGAGGGAGAGAAGCACAGAGCAATGAGGAGAATAAAGTTAAGAATCACTTTAAAAACCACACTCTTGATCTGAAATCTGATGGAAAAGGTTGGTGCAGTATATTAACATGGTAGGAGCCAAAGATGTACAGGTTTTAGGAAAAGGGAGTTTTAGATAATCAAAAAACAGGTCATTGGAAATTTTCACTAGCTCAGCCGCCTGGAGTTTTTGGAAGTGTGTGATGCAGTTCTCTAAATATAAATGTATCTCAGCCTCCACGCACTGAGCTATTGTTAAGTTGCTTCACTTCAGGTCATCTGGCTCCTGTTAACTGGAAGTTCACTGTATGCCATATCAGGGTTGACTTTAAAATTGTACAAATAAGTTTCTAGTTAATTTGTCTTTTTCTCAAGAACTGATAGCTCCACTTTAGTTTATTTAGTTTAGCTCAAGCTGGGAGACTTTCAGATGAGAATTACACAAACTTGCCTGAAAGTAGAAATTTGCTAATGAAGAATCAATGTTGCTCTCTTAGTGTTTATGGAAGTTTGAGGAGGGGTTATCTCAACAAGAAATCTATTTGTACAGTCAAGATCCAAACCCTGGTGATATGTTTTTAACAAGCATATCTCAGTATTTTGGGGCATGCCACAAATGTCATTGGTCTTGCAGCATATCATCAGCCAACAGAACAGTGTGCCAGTCCCCCAATGATATGCAACCACTGCTAATTATAAATTAATGATTTTAAGAAGGATGGTATGTGCTGTATGTTTGTCTGGGTCGTCATTTCTGTGTATTGTAAGTGTCGTTATTTGGTACCTCTGTAATGACATAAAAGTTATTTAGCCTCAGCTTTAGCCAACCAGAGTCCTTGATCACGGATAAACTGATTTACTGCTACTTATTGCAGAAACCTTTTCCTTTGAGGATATACTGAAAATGGAAAGCTTGTTGCTAGTGACACAGAGATAGCTGTTGTTACTTGCATATTTATGATGGGCTGCTATGTTAAACTGTGTGGTTTGAGGTAATGTAAGATGAGGAGGCACATGTTCCTTTGGTGGTTACAGTAGCTAGTCCCTAGTATAATTTTATATGACTAAAGTGATACCAAAGAGTTTATGTTGTGACCGACTGTTGGCATTCCATGGACCAAAGTTTGATCTCACTGCATGCGCTCTTGAATAATCACTAATTTTGCATTATCTATTAGACTTTTGCTGTGGTTATGTTGCTGTGTCAAGTGCAATGGCTCTTTTTTCTTTTTTTCTGTTTTATTTTACAAAATCCTCTTTACAAAAACTGAGATGTTGATTTCCATGAATGATTTTCATTCATGGATCAATTGGGGCCAGTATTGCTTGAATAGTATTGAAGGATGGGAAAGTTGTTGATTTCATCCTTTCATTGGAGTAATAACACAAGAAAAAAGACAAAAGACACTACAAGCCAAAAGTTTGGAAGCAAGGCCATTACAAGCCGAACAGTTGGGAGTGACTTCAAGTTTTTGTTCACAATGCTTTTTTTAAAATCCAGCATGAGTTTTATGTATTTTGGGATGTATTTACTCCATGATCAGATGTTGCTTTAATGGAAATGCACCATTTTACTCCATTTACCTTTAGATATACATTGATGTTAACAGACCATTGCGAAATATATGTCAGCAAAAGATAATAAGGGCTTAGTGTTAGGGTTGAAAACATTTGCAAGAGTCACAACTTCAGTCCAAAAGCAAAAAAAATAAAAATAAAACATAGCATTTTCACCAGTAAGAGAGATCGGCAAAAGACAGCACCAAAAATAAGGGGGGAAATCAACATGACAAGGTTGAAACCCATATCTCTGGCAACCGTGAAATGATGTTTGAGAAAGGCTGGTCTGAACGGTTGTGTATCTGCAAAAAAAACACTGCTTCGTCCACAGAACAAGAAAAATAGATATGAGTGGGCAAAAGCTCATAAAAATTAGACTTATGATGACTAGAAACAAGTTTGCACTGTTTGGTTCAAAACGCGGAGTCTATGTCTGCAGACAAAGTGATGATCGTCTGAAAGCACCATGTGTTACACCCACAATTCAGCATGGAGGTGGTAGTTCCATGGTATGGGGATGTTTTTCAGGTGATGGAGTAGGAGATTTGTTTTAAGTAAAGAGTATCATGAAGAAGGAACAGTACCACTTCATCCTCCAGCACCATGCTGCTCCATCTGGACTCAGACTTTTGGCTCATAAGTTTGTTTTGCAGCAAGACAATGACCCTAAGCACTCTTCCAAGCTCTGTCAGGGTTACTTAGACAAAAAAAGAAGAGGAAGGTGTTCTTCAAAAGATGGTTTGGCCCCCTCAGTCTCAAGACCTTTCTCCAATTGAGCTTGTGCGGGATGAATTGGATCGATTGGTCAGAAAAACGTGTCCCAGGAATCAGCAGTCTCTTTTTAATGAACTCAAAGCTTGGAATGCAATCCCTGGAACACACCTTAAAAAACTTGGTATATGCCAAGCTGTTGTTAAAGCCAGAGGAGGTTACTTTAAAGAAAGCAAAAGCAACAATAACTTAAATACCTACAAAATTATAGTCAAAATGTCTTCTGATAAATTACTCTTTACACAATAGTTATGTTTATTGTGTTGCAAATTATATATATGAAACTATGATCTTTTTTTGTACAAATCTGATCTTGCTTCCAAACTTATGGCTTGTCGTGTATATGCTCAATAAACTCTAAAACTAGCACAACTGAAACCCCCCCAAAACTCTGTCTGAAGGACAAAGCTTTACTTTATTTCACTGTTTTATTTTTTTTGACAGGCAACAAAAATGAACGCAATGAAAAAAAATGTTGAAATCAGTGTTCATGGTGAGGTGATGAGGCATAAAAGGGGTTTAAAAATTAGGATTACTATCACTTTATGAAGTTTTACTGTTGTATATGATTTCGTGTGGCATTTATCCTTCATCGTAAAAGTTAGTGTTCTTTTAGAGATCTTAAAACGCCAGACTTATTGGCTAAATAAAGTTTGCAACAGGCTAACCAACAGTGACATATAAATCTTTGTAATGGTTCATTTATTCTTATTTTAACTTAACAGGCCTCAGTGGGTTAATTCCCAGATTTTATGATAAAACATTGCCTTGTTTTCATGCTCTGAAAGGAAAAACAATCAACAGAATGGGGGAGGTCTGCTTCTCTGTGTGATGCATCATTACTACATCATTAGGATGAGTACAGAGAGACAGAAGAATGCCATTAGAGAAAAAAAAAACTGAGTGGAGATGCAGGGAGTGTGATAAAATGACACAGAAGAGGTGACAGAAAGGGGGAATCGTGAGAGAGCGAGTTCCCTGCAATCACTTCTAATGTTAGTTTGGACCTCATCAACCCAGGAATGAAAAACACAGTATCTTGGACTCATTGTTCTCAATCTTGCTGCCATTTTTTTTTCAAATTTTCTCAGTGTGTCTTGTCATCTATCCCCTCAAAAGAATCCCACCACTGGCTGATTGGTCTTGGAGTATGAGTGAGCGTGATTTGCTCTAAACTGGAAAAGAGAGAACACTTCCACTGATGAGGAGAAGGGTACCTCCCTCTGAGACTTGATGCAGCGGCTCCCAAATGACATCTCAGGGGTTTTTACCACATGGTTACCCACACGCATTCACAGATGCACTCACATGCACTCATTCTCTCTGTCTGTCTCTCTCTCTCTCATTCTTCTCTCTCCAATCTTTCCTCTTGTTCATTTCTCTCCCTCCTCCGTCTGTTTGTTGTGCTCCACCTCCCTGGGCTCTTCGAGTGCATTAATCAGTCAAGCCACAGAGCTACAGCTATTACTCATCTGGTCAGAAAAAGAGAGAGAAGAGAGAGAGAGAGAGAAAGGGAGAGAGAGAGAGAGAGGGAGAGAGCGCACAGCAAAGACAGAGGAACAATGACAGAGCGAGACAGAGTGGAAGAGGAAAGAAAAAAGAGTGAGAGCTGAGGGGGAAAGAATGAAAATGGAGGAGTGCAGAGGGGTAGCTGCTCTGTATTCATTCATCTTTTAATATCTCTCCTCACCTCAAGGCTTTTCATCTCCCCAACCATCCATCTATTCATCCTTCCATCCACTCATTCAGCCAGCAACCAGCCATGCATCCATTCATTCACCTATTTATAGATGCCACTGCCTCCCCATACTCCCACCTAATCATGCATCCATCTATCTATCCATCTTTCCATTTCCCCTTTCACCCGGCTCCCCATCTTCTATCCATCTCTCCATCTCTACGTCCGCACCTGTCTCTGGCTTTACTTCTTTCCCCATTTTTTTTTCTTTACACCATTTCTATCCCGCTTCAAGAAAAAAAAGAAGCCCCAGAACCAACAGTTTTTTTGGGGGGAGGTATGAAAGATTCAAAGTCGCCTCGCTGCTGCTTAGCAATGGGGTGAGGCAGCAGTGGTGAGAAAATGTTTAATTTGAAACTCAAGAAGAAAGAGGAGCTCACAGCCCGTCTCTTCATTTGCTTCCCTCTAACTAGAGTTAGACTCTCTGGCTATGCTAATTTCTCCTTCAGGCTGTATTTAAGCTGTGCGAAATTATTAGCTAAATAACTATGTCAGCATGATAAGAAAACGATAGCAATACTAACTCTATCTTTGTGTCCTTTTTAATATGTTCCCTATGTTAGACTTCACTTTGACCGGTGTTTCTCACAGCTGAGAATGATGGGACAGGTATTTTACCTTAAACCAAAGATCCTTGTATGAAGTTGCCGTCACTCTGAGTTACTTTGTGCAAGTCCTGTTAAAAATGCAGTGTTAGTTTGTCGTGTTTAGCAGATCAAACTTGGTTTAAATGGAGTAGAAATTTTATAATTATGTTTTAATTAGAGTATTACAACCTGAATACTCCAATCCTTTTACAGTTTTAATCAACAACTCTCCACCATATCTAAGATTTTTAAAATCTCAACCAATTTTGAGACCCCACCCATGATGATCAGTAATAACAGATTCAAAAGTTTTCCTCCTTTACAGTGTGGTGTGCAGTGGTGTGATGAACATAGCAAACATCAAATGTACAGAGACTTTTAAAACTCATACTCTCTTAAAATCAGCACCTCCAAGTCCGAGGCCATGGTCCTCAGTCTGCAAAAGGTAGATTGCCCTCTCTGGATCGGAGGGTAGGTACTGCCTCAAGTGGAGGAGTTCAAGTATCTCAGGATCTTGTTCACAAGTGAGGGTAGGATGGAGCGGGAGATCAAAAGGCAGATCAGAGCGGAACCAGCAGTGATGCGGACACTTAACCAATCTGCCATGGCAAAGAAAGAGCTAAGCGGTAAGGTGAGACTCTCGATTTACTGGTCGAACTATGTGCTGACCCTCACCTATGGTCATGAACTTAAGGTGATGACCAAAAGAACAAGATCGCGGATACAAGTGGCCAAAATGGGTTTCCTCCGATGGGTGGCCGGGCTCAGCCTTAGAGATAGGGTAAGGAGCTTGGACACTTGGAGGTGCTCAGAGTAGAACCGCTGCTCCTCCACTTCAAGAGGAGTCAGCTGAGGTGGCTCGGGCATCTGGTTAGGATGCCTTCTGGACGCCTCCCGTTAGAGGTGTTCCAGACATGTCCCACCGTGAGGAGACCTCATGGCCGGCCCAGGACCAGGTGGAGGGATTATATCTCTCGCCTGGCCTGGGAGCGCCTAAGAATCCCCCCGAAGGAGCTGGTGGAAGTGGCTGGGGTGAGGGCCGTCTGGGCTTCCCTCCTGAAGCTGCTGCCCCTGCAACCCGCACCCAGATAAACGACAGAAAACAAATTAATGAACAAACTCTCTTTAAATATCACCTGGTCAAACATGTCAACAGACATTAACAGATTTATCAGTCTACATGAGCAAACTGCTGTCAGCTGCTTATCCTCTTTATACCTCCATTGCATTAGCAATTTCCCTTCATTGCAGTTGTGGCATATTTTACTAAACACAGTTAATATTTGTGTTGTCACCATAGACTGTATATACTATGGACAACTTGGTTCCGCCTACCGCCTGCATATGGATTTGAAGCCAAAAAGCTCTCAGTATTTCCGGGCTTTCTCTTCATTTCCTGAAACCAGCGCTGCGCATTAGCGATGCGCGCATTCGGCCGCGCAGTCGCTGAGAGTTCCTGTGATGACGCTCGGCTCAAACACCGTATCCCCCGGGTGAGCTATGCAATCCCTGAACGGCCATAGGCTGTATCAGGTGTCAATCATAGAAAACATGAACCCCCTAATAACTTTTAAAAATGAAGCTGCACAGAAAAAAGAGGACTTGAGCACGAATCAGTCTTACAATAACTACATGTCAACATCACAAGCAGGGGGGAGAAAAATTTATGTTCTGTGTAATACATTTTTAAGTTTGTCCACAGCTCCATAAGCTTATCTGGCGAAGGCAGGATTTATGACCTATACTGCAGCCCATCAACAGAGGGTGCTGTTCTCAGAGTGGCTTCACCCAGCAAGGAGGCAAACGCTGTCTGTTCTTTATACATTCTATGGTTGTCACTGAGTATCAACAAGAGGTTGTTTCTGATAGCAGAAGTTAAGTTTATTTTTGTTGCCATGGCTGCAGTTGTTTTCCTTCCTCCTATTTCCCCAATTGGGCATCATTTTATTCCTCAAGACAGTCAACAAACCTTGTGCTCTTCAAGGTTCCCCTGCAAATAAGGATCTAAACATTATGCATACTGAGTATGTCTAATATTTATGATTTCAAGTAGCTCCAATCATCTTCTGTGCAGATTGGAGGGAAGAAAAAACACTCTCAACACACCTTGCACCACAGGATAATCAGGCAAGATAATCCTTCAAACCATCTAATAACCAGGCCTTTTACATGGAGTGTTTGCGATGTCTGCCGCAGTAAACTGTCTAAGACCTGCAGGTGAGAGAGGGCAATGGACTACAAATGAAAGTCAACTAATCACAGTCCAGTTTGAAAGCACAAAGATATGGAGCTGGTGCTTTTTAGCCTCAAGGAGCAGAGAGTAAATAACCAACGGTAACAGGATCTGCTAATTTTTATGGAAAACTCGACAAATAGTCGAGTACACTTTGATTCTTATTTTTCTTTTTGTTATTTAATAGGCTTACAACCACAACCAGGTCATCATAACTTGAGGATGTAGTCACCATTGTCTCTCCTTCTTCTCTCTCCCTCTCTGATCTCCCGTGGCAAATTTGCGCCACAGACCATATTTTTGTGCAAATATGCTAATTTTATTTGTGTCGTACCAGGTGTGTATAGGAAAGGCATAAGCCTAATATATAGCATTTTCGCATCGCTTCACTAATTTGTCGCTGTGTAATGATCTTATTTCAGAATTTTGTCAGTTTCGACCCTTTAAATTAGCTTGTTTGCATGGAAACGTCTCGAATGTAAAAGAGTTCAGGACGCACTGTTGAGTACTGGTGTCTCTGATACATGGTGAGAAAGCAAACATCTGTTCATATAGAGATATTGATCTGCTGTTGGTGGATAAAAGGCTTCTTTTAAAACTCTGCCATCTTTAATTGTCTGATGATAAAAGGCAATTTATGTCTCTGAGAGCAGATCTCAACCTTTTTTGGGTACAAACAAATGTTCATTCAAGACTTCAGTTGTGTGCTCATGGTTATGACAAACACTTGTAAGATAAGATGAGATGAGATAAGAACTTTATTTATTCCTGAGGGAAAATTATCTGTGAAAAGTAAAACGGTTGTACTTGTCAGATCTGCCCCAGAGACTTTCTTCTTTGTTTGATGAGAGAAGGTCAGCTCGATCATTTCTGATTCATTCTATATTGTCAGGAAATCTAATTGTTGAGGAGGCTCTGCAACATAGAGACGATTTGTGGTGGTTAAATTGTGATCTGGAACAGTTTGTCTGCTACACTTTCATGATGATATCTGTTTGCAAATATTTTTTTTAAATGTGTTAGCGTACTGCCAATAGGAGCTGGGATGTCATCGCCAAATCGGGCCTGCTTAGATATGATTGGTAAATACTATTTGGACTTCAGAGGCACTGCAAAAGGAAACCATCACCCTTCTCATGCACAAAATCCAGACCCTCGTGCACAGAGTCTATGTTTTGTTTTGTTCTATTTATGTAGAATCTGTCAACAGGGACAGAAATGTAGTCATATGCAGAAAATTCAGTCACAACCCTTTTAATGGTTGTCACTCCAAGACAAAAAGAGGTAAAAGTCGACTGAACAAAGATATTTTACAACATTCATGTGGTGGCTGTGGAGATAATTCAGTGTGGATGAGAACTGTTAAGTGGCCGACTGACTGAGAGAGACAGAGAAGATTTGATGGATGCTGAAACATATCTTTGACGGAATTCTTTTGTTACCATGACCGTGTGAGCAAAATTCATAGCAACCCACACAATGGTTTTTCATCACATATAACTAACAGCCAAAATTGACAACCTGCTGGTGGCCCTGGAGTAAAAGCTAGAATCACAAAAATCACGACTCTCCATCTGGTGACTGAGAATGTTTGTGCAAAATTTACAGACATGTCATATCAGGGATATTTGTCATTTTTGTAAAATGCAATGGCAGGCAGACCTGCATTGCAATCCTTGCTAAAATCACTCGATGGTCTCTGTACATTTGAAAATGCATGCTACATTTGTAAGTTAGACTATGGATTAACACATATCTTAATTAATGGGAGAACTCCAAGTGCAGGGATCACAGAGATGTTTACTGCCAAAGCTTGTGAACACAAAGAAAATCACGTCTTGTGGAAGAAAGTGTAAATGGGACAGATGGCTCTATGAAGCAAATGATTCCTCGCCAACTCCGTCTAAAGGTTATTGTGCAGGCAGTGCGCCATAAATCTATAGCCCTCCTAAGTTTTATGGTCAAGTTATTGCACTTTGACACACCCCCTATGTTTGTGTGTGTGCAAACCATGTACAACATTTCACCTAACAATCCTGATGCTTGGATACCCATGCCTGAGGTTCACAGGGTTAATCTGACTGACTTTAAAATGTACATGCACCTGAGACAAACAAACACCATATTCTGGGTATGAAGCAGTAGAGAGAGTCTGAGATTTAGATATACTTCCAGAGCTCAACAAGCTTTGAAAAAAAGAGTGAAAATGAGAAACAGCAGCAGGCAAAGAGACTGACATTTACATTTCATTAATTTGACTGACGCCTTCGTTCTGAGCAACTTAATTGGAGAGCAACAGTAGAATTTGAAAAAGCCCACCAAGAAGCCAGAATTACAATAAATAGTTATGAAATCATGAAAAACAGGGTACTTGAGCAGAAATTGCAGGATGGGCAAGAGGGTTTGAAGAGTAAGGAGGCAGGAGATGGAAACCACTGGAACAACAGACGGACTGATAATCAACGGAAGTGGCAAGCTGAACGGTCAGCAGCAAGCAGAATAGCAGAGCAGGCTGGTGTGTGTTGACCTGGACAGTGGCCTGGTGCAGTGCATGTGTGGATCCCTGTGCAGTCTTGTTTGCCAGCAGGAAGATTTTGTATTCAACACAAGCTGACAGTGGAGGGACTGTATGGGGAGGATAACACAGGAGGGTCTTGGGAGGTTGCAGGCGAGGCGTGCTGCGGCGTTCTGGATGAGTTGTACGGGCTGGGAGGAGTATGGCCACAGAAGGGGTTGCAGTAGCCCAAACAGGAGAGGGCTAAATTTGATGAGGGTGCCATACACGAGTCTGATGGGAATGGGTCTAATTTTGTGTTTGTAGCATCTGGCTGTGGCTGCATCATGGGTTTGAAATCATTGTAATATATTTCTGGCAGTCACTATTGTCCTGGCTGCAGTGATGAAGAGGATTTGAAGATTTCCACTGTGACAGACAGATTGAATTTAGGCAAAGACTCCACTGGCATTATCATGGACACAAAAACAGAAATACAAGGCTGTGTGAAATTCATACAAATATAGCTGAGGGTGTCAAATTTAATGAAGTGATCTCGTATGTGAAGCGACACACAAATATATACAGATAATAAATATCCTTAAAAGCAGTAATATTAAATAAACGATGTACCCAGAAGCACTTCTTTTTGTATTAACCTGCCTGGGCTGTAAATAAACTATGTACTTGTGTACAAATTGGAGCTCCCCTTCTACACACAGCTCAAATGAAATGCATGAGAGGAAATTAATAAATAACAAATTGCCTTCAGGATATTACTGCATTCAACACTTCCTGTCTTCATCACACAGAAATAGTTGCTGGCCCCAGGGATAAACTTGACATATTTTGTTTTTCCAAAATTAATGATTTCCCACACACAGAGACAGCTAATAATGGTTCGCCAGACGGTGATTGAGACGAAACTGCCAGAATGCCCTGTTCTCCAGTTTACATTTTGTTTCTTTATTTTTTCTTGGCTTTGAACTCCACCCACTCCCCCGCTGCTGATGAATCCCGAGAGACAGAGAGCTGCATCGCAAGATGGTCATGATTGTCTCCTGGCTGTTTGTGAGCGATGTCGTGATTGTTTTTTTGTTTGTTAAATAAGCGTGCATGTGACTAAGTTTGCACATGTTTATCTATGACAGAAACTGTTTGCATCTGTGGTTTTAAATTTCTTAGTCTCTTAATATGAACCCATCTGTCTATATTGTGATGGCCAAGAAAATCTTCTTTCCACCCCTTTTCATTGGGCAAATTACAGAAGAAAATGACTAAACTGCAATAACTGTGCTGCTTCACCGCTCTGGATAGGCACTTTAAACTATGGGGTCCGTCTTTTTTCTCAGCTCTGTACTTTAAATGAAAAGCAATAGGCCCCATACATGAATGTTTTCTTAATTTTCTCCTATATTTGTTCTTCAACAAAGCAATAAGAGGTAAATAAGAAATTTATGAGTGGATTTATGGGACGTGCAGAGACAGCAAAGTCTGTTCTTTCCCACCTGGGTTTGTTGATGAATCATGTTTGAACTTAAATAGGATGCACATGAGCAAACTGCAAACCCATGAGCCACTGGCAATGTAAAACCCAGACGCTGTCCTTTAATTATACCCACTGAGCATGTTCCACTGAGCAAGTGCACGTCAGTCTTGGTTGAAGGCTGCCTTTTTCTCCCATTGCCCACCCTGGCAGACAATGAAAAACTAGAGCAACATCTAAATATGATGTGTCAGCAGGTCACAGACTTTTTAGTCACAGATCACTGATTTTTTAAATACTAGGGATCTTGAAGAGGCATTAACTTACAGACTACAACTCGATTCCTGGAGGGAATTAACAACTTTTCAGCAGCAAACTAACGGTGATAATAATACAGACACTGTGGACATTAGGTGACTTGTTAAAGCCCTCTACAAAGCAAGTCCCACTACAGACACCATCTAGTCCTACAACAGCTCCAGATTCTAGTTCTACTCTCATAACAGGAGCTTTACATACACTCACACTCAGACATGCACATACTACTTTGTGCTGTCGGCTCTAATTCTGCTCATCCCCATCTTCTTCCTCCATCCATCTCTGTTATTTCCTCTTAGGAAGAGTCAGAGATAGAAGTACTTTGTCCCACTGTTACACCTTTGTGTGCTGACCATGGAGAAGAAAGAAAGTACAATGTAATCTCAGCAGATGACTGTCTAACATCAGTCTGGTTCTGGCTGAGGTTTCTTCCTGTTAAAGGAAGTTCATCCTCCCCCACGGTAACTTGAAATGCTGCAAAGTGTTTCACACATGGTTGAAGATGGGATGGTAGTGGGTCTGATCTTACAGGGTGGGGCTCAATCTGACCTCATCATTACATTGGGTACATTGGGAAAATTCTATCCTCTCCCTCTCTTGCTTGTTCCACCTTTCAAAAAATGTCTGCTCAAATGGGCGGATTGAAACTCTCGCCTTCCATGACATCATGGATGGCAATTACTACTCTCCTCCAGGTTGGTGACCCTGCCCAAGATGTTTGTTCTCCTTCGCAAAGGCTGGTTTGAAATGGCGAGCAAGGCAAGGCAGTTGCTCTGTTGTTGGCTTCATGAAGCAGCATAAAAGTCTGTTACCGTAGACTGCAAGAACAAAGTCATGAGAGATAACTATACTTACAACATTGTTAATTCACCAAAAGAGTTTCAAGTAACAAGAAGACAGTGTAGAAGTAACAGTTAGTAGGAGCTAATGTTAGCTAGCTACATGTAAGTCACTGTGTACCAACACACGAACAAAGTAAATAGAAAAATATTGAGACATATAATATTTATAACTAACCATTCAGAAACGTCCTGCTGCAGCCGCAGAGTTGGAGTTTCTTCAGGAACCTCTCCTTCTGGGTCAAACTCTAAATCAAAATGCTTGGCTGGATCACAGCACTTCTACGAGCCATACCTAGCACTCTGTGTGAACATTAGGGCATAGTAACATAGCTCAAGCCACGACCCACTCTTCGAGAGACAGGGAGGGGCGTGGCTTGCGCTGAAGGAGGCGTGGACAAGTGCAGCACACAGAAACGGCGTGTTCTCAGTATAGCTCACTAGAGAGAGTTTTTAAGGCAGGCTAAAGTCCAGGAAAAAACTGGGCTTTTAGACAACAAACTTCAAATTGACTGAGACCTCTGAGACCTATGTGAACCTGCTGAAGAGGAGTATAATATGGAACCTTTAAGCATCTTTGGGTAACACTCATTGTGAATTAGCTTTAGGATAAATAAAGATTGAGTGATTGATTGATTGATTGGCTATGGCTTTGACTTGCAGCATAGGACACCAGTATTCATGTGTATGGACGTACACTGAAGATGACACCAACTCAACAGTGAAATGTTGGTTGTGCATGACCGTACTGTAGTACAACAAGAATCATTTGCTATGGATAATGATCTTAGATGAAACACCAGCTGCCCAGTGAGAAACTTGGCATGCTTTAGCTATTTTCATGACATAATGTAATCTTCATTGTTCTCTAGAGCCCTCTCTGAGTCTTTCCTACAGAACTTAATTAGTCATTTGAATTTAGCAACTACAATCTACAATTAGTGCTGGTGAAACCCTTAACAATCCCCCACCATGTGAACACACAGACACTCACAGGCATATGTATGGTGGGGGTGGTAAAAAAAAAAAAGAGAAAGCATGCCGCTTTGATGTGAAGAGTATTAAGTCGTCTGTAACTGAACAAAAATCTGCTCTCATCTGTGTTACCTGCATTAGTAGAAACAAAAGACTTGTGTACATATGCGCTACAACACTCCCTGATAAGGTTTGGAGCTCTGTAAACTGAGTGTGGTAAATAAAATTTGAAATTTCAGATAACGAGCTGAAAAATATAACCTTTTCTACTATGTTCTCTTAAATAAGGCAACTTTCTGAACATCATTATTGGGATTTCACTGCATAGATTGGAATAAATGCTTTGAGTTTGTGGTTTACTAGGAGCACTCTGAAATTATATCTTAGTGACGAGTGAGCAGAAAGTGCTTAAGACTTGACAGTCTGAGGCTCAATATTTATGAGCTGTAACTGTTGAATATGCTAGTTTGCAGGTTTTAAGATTAAAATCAGATGAATAATGACTAGCTTTTTTTTATGCCACAGATTTGAGGGACTTAATCTCATCAGAAATATTCAGCACCTAAAAGGGGACTATATAAAAAATTGAAAAAAACAATGTGACAATGAGAGAAAGTAGCAGAGCCTGTGAATAACCTAGAGAGCTGCTCAGTATTATACCCTCATAGAACTCAGCCATGGTGTACTGGGTGTCTTTATTTTTTTTAAGTGTTACTCTAAATAAACTCATCCTCTCACAATTTTGCTAAAAATCATTTGCCATCAAGAATTCACTAAAATCTAGAACTCAAACATCAGGAGCCCCATCTGTTAGGCAGCTCGGCCTCACTCAACACTTGCTGAGGAAAAGTCCCCTCAGTCTAGTCTTCGGCAAGTGAAACACATGCTCAGTTAGTGCAGGGTCAAGTGACTTAACATTTTGCAGCGATTATCCTTGATGGACTTCTTTAGACGATTGATATGCAGCTTTCTGCATAGTAAGCAGCCATGTTTAAACAATTATTCCTGTTAGTATGCCCCCCTAAGGATGCAAATATCCTCAGATGCTCTCAAAGCAGCGTCCAGTCAATGATTTATTCTACATAAAGCATGTTAGAAAAGGAGTGTGAATAAACATGAGCGTGTATCATAGTGCTTAAAGCTTGGTTGAGCTGTACTTTTACACAGAACAGTGCATAAGCCAATAACTGCCAATATTATCCAGGTAAACATTTAATAAGTCCCTCAACATAAAGTCTCATAACTCTATGAGCAAATGTATATTAAACACCAAGTACAGCTGAGGAAATGAGGACTATATGAAAGTTTGTTTTGCACATGCAGCATGCTGTCACAAACTAAAAAAGGTACAGTGTGTAGATTAGGAATTATTTAACAATACCCAGCAGTCATTTCATAAACTGACGTGCACCTTAGCTTGCTCCTCTTGTCTGTGGGGTGTCAGTGGTCTTAACCTGATAAAACACAGGATGTGTATGCCGTGTTCCTGTTTGCGATGTCTGAGGGTGAGCGCCCTGGCCAACAGGGAGGGTGTTTGAACCGTAGCGCTGAGAGCAGCTGGACTGAGTATGCAGTAAATAAAACACTACGACTGGTTGCTTTGCCTTTGTGTGGTTGATTTACCGCTCATGTGGATATTACTATGACTGTTGTGATTCTACGATATGGATGATCAACATGGATCATGAATAGGCCATGTGGTTTTGTGTTGCCAACAAATCCATCATCACTAAATTTTCTCATCCACATGATCTGATGCACAGGCACTTATTTTGAAATATACCAGATTGGAATATGCCATTTCCATGCTTCTCTGTGTACTTGAAAAAAACAGGTGGGCGTCCTTCAAAAATAGACTCAGCATGTACTTTAAACGGAGATGCACCATGGTGCTCCCTGTGGAAACATGAGCATAGAACAGGCACAAATCTGTTCTGGAGTGGGTGGCACTGACATTAGCAAAGCAGATGCATCCTGTGGGTTTAAGGGGGAGAGGACAAGAAGCAGAGATAGTCCATGATAAGTATGACCCTCCATTCATCAAGTTTTTACCACCAAAAATTTCTATCAGTGTTAACTGTCTTGCACAAAACCACCACTCTCTTCAGCTTTGTCATCTTTCAATCTGTGCATTTCACATGGTCGGATTTATTCAAGATACTGAGGCATTTCACTTCCTTGGTGAATACGCTGAGCTGTTATTGTCAATAATACAGCTTTCAGGGAAAGATGAATGTTTACACCAACTTTAATAGTAGTTTACAAGACATTTTACTGTGGGTAAATTGAGTGCACCTGCTGAAAGCACAAGAGGTACAAGGAATTAAATAAGACTGAGCACAAATCTCTTAGAACCTATTTCTGCAGCAAATAAAATTTTAATTATACATATATCAATTGACATACTTTGGCTCTGACCAGACAGATGACCAAACACTGCAAAAACTAATGCCTAATAATGCCACCCACAAAGTAATGCCTTTACCCATTGGCCATATGTTAAGGATATTAACTAAGACTGTAGATTGCAACTTTTTTAACTTCTGGTATGATACTGATATTGTAGTCTCCAATACCAATATTGTAGCCTTTAGTATTGGCTAATACCGATACTGGCACAAACTTGTACATGACAAGTTTTGCACTCAGCTGCAACATCTTTTTCAGACTTTAATGAATAATACTGCCACACAGCCAATATCACTCCTACTCCTTGCTACTTTGTTTGCACCATAGCACTGTTGTTGTGATTATGTGGGCTCTGCATGATGGATCCCGTGCTGCTAGCTAGAGATGTTGTAGTGGTGTCTGGACTGGACTGCTTTTATCAGAGTGCTGATACCAGAGATTTTAAATGCAGGCTGATATGGTCCAATATTTGTTTGTTTTTTTGCTGATATTGGACCGATATCAATATCGTATCGGGTCACCCCTAATTGCGATGTTATTATAAGTGCAATTTCTTAATGTGGGATTATAAGATATGGTCTACCAAGTTTGTGCTCCAGTCACGGTACATGGTTTAAGATAAATATGCACAGTGCCTACAAACAGTTTAAACACTGGTGTCACATGTTTTCCATAGATGCACACTAACGGTCAAACAATAATTAAACTTTAAACTTTGCAGAATGAGTCCATATACATCGTGGATTATTGGTTCTGCATCTCACACTTCACAGTCAATGTACCGTGTAAAAAGTATTCTCAACACTATTGCTCTTTCGCCCACACAAACTGTATAACATTATTCAGCTTTTTACCCTCTGTCTGGCACAAATTTGTACCTCTGCCAATATTCTCTCTCTCTCTCGTTTTCTCTCACTCACTTTTTCACTCTCTCCCATACACACACACACACACACACACACACACACACACAAGTTTATTGCATTTACCACCCAAACTCAGTGAGGCACACACACACACACACACACACACACACACACACGAGTGACCTTGCCTCCCTCGGGAAGGACCATGTTTAATTGTTCATCAGCACTTTTCTCAGTGCTCCGCAGGCAGGGAATTAAAGAAGAGGAGGAGAGGGTGAGAAACGAGGAGGGAAGTAGAGGAGTTAGCTCCCGGGACGAAACCAGCCACAAGAGATGAGAGAGAGAGGGAGAGGAAAGTAGAGGAGGAGAGAGGAAAGCAAAGTAAGGAAAGAAGGAAAGGAGGTGAGAGGAGCGGTAGAGCGGAGATGAGAGAGAAAGGCAGGCATGCGCTTAATTGTTTTGGAAGCAGATGGACAAACAGTTATGCAAACACATTCCCTAACTTAATCAGCTCCAGCATGATGAGCATCCCGAGAATAAGCCCCATAGCGTTGTGAGTAATTGTTCTATACGTCTAGTTAAATTCCAATAAGAGTGCAGTAGCATTGATATATTGTTAACAATATGGTGAGTAACTGGGGAATGATATGCTATTTAAACCGCTGTAAATCACAGTGAAACATGAAACCACTACTTTAATGGTAAATATATTGGTCCCTCAGCTCTTTTGTACCATGCATGCTGACTAATCATCTGCTGACCAAATAGACTGTGATGTGTGAAGTGATATTCACAGATTTATTTCTGTCTCCCTTTTTTTCCTCTCCCCCTCCCCCCTTTTTTCCCTCCCAGATCTGCTGCTCTTTTTTCTGTTCACCTCTCTCTCGCTCTCTCTCTCTGTTTCTCTCTCACTTTCTCGGCTGCCCGCCCACCCTCTCTCTCTCCAGACTCCTGGCTAGATGGGGTGGCAGATAGTGATGAGCCAGCAGTTGCCATGCTCGGCTGCTTTAGCTAATGGAACTCTCCTGGTCTACAAGGCCTCACAAGGTAGTCCACCACCGGGGCCTTATCTCATCATCTGTGTGTGTGTGTGTGTGTGTGTGTGTGTGTGTGTGTGTGTGCGTGCGTGCGTGCGTGCGTGCGTGCGTGTGTGTGTGTGTGTAAAAGAGAGAGACTGAGAGTGTGATGAGGAGAGGGAGAGGGAGTGTGTAGTCAGGAGGGATTAAAAGAGCATAGCCATCATGCTCACACACAGTGCTACCATTAACTTTGTTTTGGGTCATGGTGAGCCGACTGAGGGTGCATGTGACAGTAAAAGAGTTTTTTTTTTTTAGATTCAACTAGTCCTCTATCAAGGGACCCTTTTATTAGTCAACTTGTGTCTTAATTTATTATAATGTTATACTTAGGCTATTGATACTCTCAGTTGATGTGCAATGTAACCCAGTGAGGTCTACATATAAAGCACATTACTATCAATCAATCAATCAATCAATCAACTTTATTTCTATAGCACATTTTAAAATAACCACAAGGGTAGTCAAAGTGCTGTACAATGATACATAAAACAAATAACACAAAGAGCAAGATAAAGTGAGCAGAAATACATTAATGCAAGGGGATAAATAAGTAAATAAATAAGCAGGCTCACGGCAGGTGCTAAAATGATAAAAAAACAAAGTAACACTAAAAAGTATCAAAAGCCAAGGAGTAAAAGTGTGTTTTTAAAAGGGATTTAAAAACAGGAAATGAGGAGGCCTGTCTGATATTCAAGGGCAACTCGTTCCAGAGCTTCGGGGCAGCAGCAGCAAACGCTCTGTCCCCTCTGAGCTTCAGCCTAGTACTGGGGACCGTCAGTAGTATGTCGTAGCTTGCCCGTCTGTCAGGCAGTTCGGCTGTCTTTTCTCAATAGCCATGTTTACATGTGCAAAATTTCTTCGATCGGATTAAAAATTTGAGGGATCAGATAATCTCAACCCACTGTTTATATGGGAGCAAAATCTAATAATCTGATCATAACGTGTGTAAACATACACCAAGTTTTATTCAGATTAGAAGCATTTGCACAGAGTTGTCTGATTAGCTAAAAAAAAACGCAGAAGAAGAGTTGTATTGACGCCTATGTTGTCAACAAACCAACAAATGTGGTAGTGGCTCACTCCATCCAACTCAGGAGCTTCCCCCTCCAGATGTAACATCATTACGCTGTATGTACGCCTTGTTATGTTATCGGAGGAGCAGACACGGTACCTGCGGTTGTGTTTTATGCCAGAGTGTTAATAATGAAACCTCCTGAACTGGCCTCAATAAATAAACCAAAGGCTAAAGAGTGAATACCGAGTCAGGTAAGAGAGTCCTGATTGGAATAAGTGTTTACATGGACGCGTTTCGGAATAAAGTTCGGCATAAACCACCCCTCTCGATTGGAATGCAATTTCTTTCTGATTGAGCTGAATTGGATCAGAATTTTCCGATCAACATGTTTACATGACGCATTTTTATTCCAATCGGGCATTTATTCCGATTTTTTTGTGTCCATGTCAATGCAGCTACTGAGACTTTAATAAGAATCAGGCAGCAAACATACCAATAAAAAATAATTCTTAGTAGGTATGTCTTATTGCAAGCCCAAATAATAACTGTTCAGTTATTTAGTTGTAATTCTCTTTTATAAGTTATAAAACAAAGTTAGGCACTTCCAAACTGGCTAAGTTTTTAAGCCTCAGAGATGAAAATGCAAATGCTTAACTAATTTTGCACCATTGGTTCACTATTGACATTTTCTTTATTTATACTTAGAATAAAAGTTACAGTGTGTAGCAAAGGGTCACTTCAATCATTAGAATATTCAAATCCAAAGATGAATTTGGAAAGAGTAATGTCAGGAGAGCACAAAAGGCTGAAAGGGAAGATGGGAGCTACCCTCTTAAAGCTGCAGTCACTAACCTTAGTCCACCAAGAACAGAACTACTGGCATATTTATGGAAGCCCTGCAAATATAAATCCAGGTTTACTTCTAAAAATGTTAGCTAAAATATCTGGATTTTTAGCTCATGGCTATAAAAGAGCTGGTCGGAGCTGCCTGGCACAAGTAAGAGTGGGTGTGAGGATTTTTGCTACAAGACCAAAACAGCTTAACGTGTTAAAAAAAAAAAAGAAAAGTTCTGTTGAAACTTGCAAGTGAAGAAGCTATTCATGTATTTAGCATTCACACAACTTTTTCTGTTGAAACATGGATACTAAGACTGTCTTTCCCAACAGATTCAACATTTAATTCCAGAAGATTTGAAGTGTTTTCAAAATACAATGATATTTTATTTGGGGGAATACTTCAGTGTAAGCCTCAATCCTATTCCTTTTGTAAATAATACAATAAGTTTGTGTAGTGTGTGGGGTACTGTGTTCAGATTTCATGAGAGAGAAGCAGCAACTGCAACTTCGAAGCACACTTGGATGAGGAAATAAAGAATAGTTTTGGAGAGTCAAGGTCAGAGCAGCAGCACTTAGATAAAAAATGTAGCCAGTACTCTGACAAGTGCCACTGCAGGTAAAGAGCTACTGAGAAATAAAAGACTTTTTTTTTTTTTTTTTTTGGTTTTCATTTTTTATTTTCATAAATTTTTCACAGTTTGACACTATAGGTGAGTGTCCCCATGGCCCGGTGTGCAGGCAGTGTGCCCGTGCACGCGCTGATGTGTGAAAGTGTGACTGAATGTGTCAATGGCAACGTGTGAATGTGCTAAAGAACAAAAGCGCTGAAAAGATTTGGATGGTGAGTGTTGCAGGTGTTTGGTTGGCTGATGCTCACAATCTCGTTCAACTGCACTCTTTGTTTTAATTCATGTCCTTGCTTTGCTCAAGGCTGTATGCAAATGAACGCAGAGGAAAACAAATGATATATGATAGATGTCAAGTCTGTACAGAGCATAAATAAATGTATGAAGACAGCAGGACAGAATGTTTTCCCTTCCCCTCCTCTGCCTGTTTCTATTTCCTCACCCCCTGTGGTGAACAGACAGAGCTGCCCAATGGCCCTATTAAAGCAATTAAATGTCTTTAACTATGTGTGTTTTTGTGGACACATGAGTCTTGTCTGTTGAAGTGTTAGGTTTTTACTGTTCTTGTATTTTTTTCCCCCTATTCATTCATATATGTAGATCATTTGTATGGTTGCTATTGTTTAGAAGATTAAAATGTGTGATTGTGCGCACATAAACTTCTAACCATCAACAGTCTGAATCTATATGTGTGCTGGTCAGTGTTGTATAGTAAGTAAGTAGCACTACTTAAGTACAGTACTTGAGAATAAATTCGAGGTACCTATACTTTACTGGAGTTTTTTTTTTTTTTTTTTTTGTGCATTTCCGGGCATGTCCACAGCCGCTTGTAGGCTGCGCAATTCCTTGCACCCACCTAAATGTCCAGTGGCTGTTTTAATGGTTCTCATGGTGCCCAACATCTGTCCTAAGTTCTTTGACTGTTGGAGGATGCACTATTGTTTCTCCTGATCAGTGCTGTAATCAGGGTTTCATCCCTCCCATTTATTTTTCAAGGTGTTGCTTGCACCCACCTGAAGTGAATTTAGCAAAAAATATATATATATATATGTCTATTTGTACTTTGACTCTGACTTTTGACTTTAACTTGGAGTAAAATTTACTTGAGTACTTTTGATACTTAAGTAGAGAGAATGTGATATGCTTTAAGACTCAGACTCGAGTAGAATTATCATGGGAGACTTTCACTTTGACTTGAGTCATTTTCTGTTAAGGTAACTAAACTTCAACCTAAAGTAGATTTGTTCAGTAATTCATACAGCTCTAGTGCTGGTGTGTTTATATTACAGGCCCTGTTACAATCAGCAGAGCATATACCCTGACATACGTCATCAGGAAATTCTGAGAACAGAAGAAACTGAAAACACCTCAAACACTTACTCACTCACCCCACTAACATCCTCACAGCCGCTGGAGTTAAAATAGCGCAGTCATAATCTCTGTATGGATCCAATGATCAAAGCTAAGGGCATTAACATGCTCTGCAGACACACTTTTTTTTTTTCTTTTTTCACACAGAGTTTGGATTCCCCACCAAACTGCTAAAAAATGGAGCACTTGTTAATTAAAGCAAACGTCTGTAAGTCTGTTTAAGTACTTTGGTCCTCATTAAGTCAAACAAAGGCCTTTCATTACAGCTCCGGCCCTATGTGTTATGAGCACACACACACACGCGTTTATTAGCACTAGCAGAAAGTGCCCACATCACAGACACACATTTTCATGCTGTGTTAGTCACTCAGGTTAGGAAGTCTCTCTCTGTGAAGCTACAGGCACAATTAAATTGCCTATTATTTTATTGGTTGATTGAAGCTGGCGCCCTGTGAACCATGGTGAAAGTAAAGAGCAGTGGTCATGGTTTGGGTTTAGTGTACTTTGATTTGTGCTGTTTTAAAACTTTTAGAGTTTTTTAACTGGTACTTATTATTATGATGTTTAGTTTGAAAGGAAGTTTCACCTCTCATTATGAGACTGAACTCAGACTGTGACCCTACCAGGAAGTCAGGTTGTTTCCAGTATTTTGCTCCATTTTTCATTCTCTGAAAAAGTGACTCATGCAGTCTCAGGACGCATATTAAAATCTTTGGTTCAAGTTGAAATGTTACGTTTTTTGTCTTTGTGCCATCACACAAACCATAAAACTAAGCTTGTAGCTATTCAGTCAAAACATTTTTGTCTAGACTTATGATGCAACACTGAAGTTATTTCATTTTTCAAAATTCAAAGCTGTGTTTTGTTTTTGACTGTAAACAGATGGAAAAATTCCTCCAACACAGTAAAGTGTGGCTCTTGTCAACAGATTCAGGATTGATGGAAAATCTGTGTAAAGAGTCTGGGGCTGAACAAAAAACAGTGAAGAAGCAGAAATCTCTAGGACACATCGTACAATTATGTATATATCCAGGTAGAAAGTACAACAAAGAGTCATTTATTAAAGAAGACAAGAGCAGCCATGGATTTTTCTTTTTTTTTTTTATTTGAGCAAAGTTTCCTCATGAAAGCGACTTATTATCTTATGTTGATATAACAAAGTTTATTTTCTCATGATAACAAATTGTTAGAAAGATCCCTTTCTCGTGATACTGAATTAATTAATAATGTGTCCACCATTGTTACTGTTGTTGTCTGATTTGCACATGACAGTTAAATGTTTCCACCTTAACAGTGTAATGCCCATGCATGTGCATTTTTATTGAAAAACCTGGCTTGCTGTTGACAACTGTAGCCGCATCAGAAATATTCCACTCTGTAGGGCATTTTAAAAAGTTACCATTTTAGGGAGGCGAAGTAATCCATTATATCAGGTAAAAATACTTTGTTATGTTAAAGGGATATTCCGGTATAAACTTAAGTTAGGGTCAAACACACTGTAACACCAAGTTACACCCCCTCAAGAGATGAATGTTGCCGACTGCTGCACTTGGTGATTGACTCGTCCGAGCTCTCCCTACAAACAAGCAGCTGCTGGAGGAGAGTGGGTAAGTTGTGTTTAGTCTCTTTGCTAAAGGAATCGGGCAAAGCTCATTAGATGTTTGGTGGCTAGTGCTGTGGCTGGGACCCTATATGTACTGTTGATGAAGTTAGGTGCTGCTCTGAACATTATTTGTGGCTATAGAGTGGCTATTTGGTTGAGGTTTGCGTGGAGCCATAGACTAGTGTATTGCTATCATGTGGTCGTTACTATAGTTGGTGTGACAAGAGAAGCAAGCGGTCGGCAACATTCATCTCTCAAGGGGGTGTCTAACTCGGTGTAATGGTGTGTTTGACCGTAACTTAATTTTACGCTATAATATCCCTTTAATATCACAAGATACTAAGTCATTATCACAAGATAGCATTACCAAAAAAAAAAAAAAAAAAAAGATAAATCCATGGCCGTTCTTGTCTTCCGTATTTTATAACCCACGACTGAATCATAAGAATATTGATCAAACACTGAATGGTCAATTATCAAGCACAACTCGAGTATACCCTATACTCCTCTGATTGGCTGGGAGCAGCTGATCGACCCCTGCAGCTCCTTGTACACTGCACACCAAACAACAGGAGAATTGGTCTAAATTTTGAATTCTTCCACCTCAAAGATCAGGCCTCATTTATAGGGTGTATGCTCCACTGTTTAGGATTATGTGCTGACAAGGTGACATACTAGTCCATATATTAGGATTCTAAGCTGACAAGGATACTCACTTCTTTTAAAATTAATACTGAAGCAGACCTAAAGGAGACCCCCTGAGAGACTGACATCCCTTCTCCTTCTGAGAGTCTTAATTAGTAAATGTTTGGTTTCCATTTCATCTGAGCACATTTCAAATTACAGGATGATCAGTTTTACAACTTGGATGGTGTTTAATTCTTAAACACTTAAGGGACAGACAAGTTTGAAATATGCAAACTAACCATGGGTGGTGTATGCTGACTACACTCAGCAAAATTGTGCCAGAATGGGAGGTTTACTTTCATATAACACAGCACATCTGACAGGTTTGTACGGACTGCTTTGACGGCAGTTGCGTGGTCTTCTTTATTTATCATCTCTCTTTGTGGAAACATTTTTCTGCCTTTAGACAAGAAAAGGAAATATGGCCTAAATCCAAAATATACAAGCTCACCAGATCCCAGTTACCAAAACACAAATCTACAAATCTCAAATGTTTGATTTTACATTCATGTATTTCTCATCCATCTTGTTGCTGCTCTTTTTTCTTCTTTCACAGATTTCATATTTTGACAGTTTATCTCTTAAATTCCTTGAATTTCTGAAGATGTGACTCATGTCAAGTCACTGGAACCACCTCCGAGCAGCAGACACAGTTATGAAGTGTTGTACAGTTTATTCTTTATTTGATTGTAATTTCACACTTGAGAAGTGAAACAACAGGAAGATTCTTTCAGAGCACAGGGGGAACTCACTTCACAGCATTTCAGGCAACTTGTGATTCAAACACAAAGAAAACAATCCTTGTCTTTTGCTGGATGTAATTCAACCCACATTTAGTGCGATATTATACAATGATCTAAGCCACTTTTTAGTCAATAGAGGTTTAGAAAATGTTTTCGATCAGAACAACAACTGAGACCATTTAAGGAGGTGGGATTCATAAGCTGATTAGTTAGGCTTGTGTTTCCCTTCAAAGACGTAAACGCAGGTATGTGCTTAACTAACTAAACCCCGGACTGTTTGATGTATTAAAACTGAACTCCATCACACGGCGCAGTAATACGAAACACAAAAGTGATTCATTGCCTGAATTTATTAGCAGTGTGGCTCAAAGTAAACAAATATGAAGAAAGTTATTTTGTTTCCCGTATTCATCTGAAGTTTTATTTCCACCCATTTCTCACTTTACTTTGATTTTCTTTCCCCACTTTTAGTTCCATGGGTGCGCTCGTATGAGATTTGTTTACTTTCTCACAATGCCTGCAGCGCTCCTCTTCCATCTCGGCCTTTTTCTACATGTTGATAAGCAGCCACTTTTTTTGTTGCTCTGGAACTGACAGGGTTATTTGCAACAGAACTTTCATTTCAGTGGGTTCCCTAAACACTGAGCTCGATACATAGTGTTTGAATTTGCCCAGGAGTGAAAGTACACAAATATTTTAATTTTTTTTCTTTTTTTCATCAGACTTTGATTGACAGACAGATAAATGCAAGGCTGCAGGCAGAAGACAAATGAGCGTGTGTGAGAGAGAAAGGAGGAGAACCAGAGAGGAAGGAGCAAAAATAACATTTCCAGTGAGTTAAGCAGCCATGAGTCATACATGACATCGAATTTAGTTTTTCTGTTACTTCAACAATAACAATAATTTTCTCACGCTGATAACAGACAGCGACATGACCACTAAACATCCCCTTTTTTATGTTTTTTCAGTACATCCACTTATAAAACACACATCAAACTGAGAGATACTTCAAGTTACAGACACTGCTTTTTATTCAAACAATTATGCCTGATGTAGATTCAAATCAGAACTCACTGAGATGTTTTGGTTCACTCGTAATTACAGGGAAAAGCTTTTGAAAGTTATTCCTTAGTGCCCTTTTTTGTATAGTTGCTTTTTTAGTCTCTTTCTAAACCTGCAAATCCAAACACCTGATCAGTACTCTGCATGTAGAGTGGAGCTAAACTCTAAATGTAGCTTGCACTCCCTCTGGTATGAGCCTTTAGGGTTGGATTTTCTTAAAAATCAGCATGGTTAAAGGTAAAAAATGGTCTGTGTTTTACATCTGAGCTTTTTTGTCTGATTTCTCAACAGAGTGGGTGAGCTGACATGTCCTCTGGCCGTTATGTGCTTTTACAGAGATGAATATCATCAATCATTGTTAAGTGGGAGACGGTTGAACATGGGACATGTATTTTTAATGGAATAATAAGATGACCTCAGCAGAACTGAAGATGATAAGCCAGGTATAGGAGGATATATATATTTTTTTTAGTTGTGTATTTTGACATCACTAGTCTAAATATTTTTGTAACGTCCAAGTGCTTTAATAGGGGCAAACAAAAGTTAACTATATTGGTTTAAAAGGCAGTTACGTAAATCTTTAAACATGTATGTCCAAACTAGTCCGCATATTTTTATATTTACTTATTTATTTATTAATTTTTTCAAGTACTTTTGAGATACCAGAAAAAAAGACAAGTTTGGTACTAACAAGAAAGAGGTACTCGCTCGAGGGCAAATTGTTGCTAGGTTTGTCTGGAGGCGTGTATCTTGGCAAACACAACCTCCCGACCTCCATCATCCGTCCAAAACAAAGACAAGTTGACTCTAATGAGTCCCTGTCTTCCCATCCCATACATCTTTGAGTTATCTTCACTTCACCTGGGTTACTCCAGTGCCTCCACTACAACCTCTCTAGTACCTGACTTTACCCACTGTGTGTGTATGTGATGATAAATTGGACCAAAACATTAAAATGTACTAGAGAAAGCAGTGCAAACAGAGCTCAGAAATCAGTCTGATAACTGATTCCTGCAGATATAAGGTTTTAGTGTCCTTATATACTTCAACTCTTAACACAGCATCATAATAAAGCAACAGCAGCACTTCCACTTGTACGGTCGTACTTCGATAGTGCAGACAGATTTCAGTAACTGCTATTATCATCCTCCCCCCTTGACTTGTTTTGTTTCTGCTTGACAGAGATGCTTGAACACATCAAGCAGAGGACAAAAGCAGACAACAAACACACTGTCCTGCTTTTATTCTGTTGAGAAAAGAAAGCCAGTTCATCCAGAGTTGAACAATGTTATTCAGTTTGGTAGACCCTCGCTGATAAGGAGTCATAGCAAACAATATATAGCTTATGATTTCCCTGAGCACATGGGGTTGAGGAAAACAGATTGTGGCTGAGCATAAATGTTCACTGGCAAACCAGGAACACAGCTGCTTTTCCCTTGACTAAAAGAAAAAAATACTTTATTTACATTGTAGGGATGGTAAGATCCAATCTGTAATTGATCCTTACATTAAGATTTGAGTGTGAAGGGTCCACAGCTCTCACAAATGGTCAAAAGCTGCGTTTACATGGGCACAAATAATTGGAATAAATACCTGATCGGAATAAAAATGCGTTATGTAAACATATCGATCGGACGATTCTGATCCAATTTGGCTCAATTGGAAAGAAATTGTATTCTGATCGAGAGGGGTGCTTTATGCCGGTCGTTTTTACCAAATGCGTCCATGTAAACACTTGTTATGATCATGACTCTCTTACCTGACTCGGTCTTCACTCTTTAGCCTTTGGCTTATTTATGGAGGCCAGTGCAAGATGTTTTATTATTAACACTCTGGCATAAAACACAACCGCAGGTGCCATGACTGCTCCTCTGGTAACATAATAAGGCTTACATACAGCATGATATTACATTTGCACGCACAGAGCAAACTTTGACAGAACAGTAAAATAAGTAAGAGCACCACCTAGTTACAACATTTAACAGGAGAAAAACGGCTGAATTGGATGGCGTGAGCCACTACCGCTTTGGTTGGTTTGTTGACAGCACAGGCATAAATATAACTCTTCTTCTGCGGTTGTTTTTGCGAAATCAGACGACTCTGCGCATGTCCAAATGCTTCTAATCTTGGTGCTTGTATATGGTCGTCATGATCGGATTTGATGTGATTTTGCACCCATATTAACAGTGGATTCAAATTATTGGATACCTCAAATTTTGCGAGAAATTTTGCACATACAATATGGCTAAAATGTCATATTAAACATGAAGCCATTGGGGGCCCATTTGTTAAAGATGTGACCCAGTTTACAGAGGCTGTTCTGTGTGTTTTTGCATACTGTGATCTGTGCCTCCAAACTCATTACATTCAGCCTTGACCTTAACCTTTGAGAAAAGTCACATTAGTTTGGTAGTTTGTACAGTAATGATTATCCTGTAGTAAAAAAAAACATTATCATATAAGATCAGTGAAGTGATCCACTCCTCGAACCCCAGACTTAAAGTTATCTGGACCCAAAATAAAGGAAGGTACGCTCTTCAAAAGTCTGCCTGTCTTTACACTCTGTAGAAAAGGGATTATGTACAGCTGCAGCAACCATTCAATTCAAACTCAAATCACAGGGACGTTATGAAGAGCTTGTCTTGAATTGTTTTCATTATTTCAGCGTGAACACAAAAGTATTGCTCTTCAGTTTAAAACGACACAATGAGCTCTGCTTTACAGTGTTTTTTTCTTTTTTTTCTTTTCAATGTACTTTCATCGTTGTATTGGCTTTAATTTGTCAACCTTGGGAAAATGTGTGACTCAAGTGCTTTGCAGGGCTTTACAACCAAGAGAATGTAGGTGCGTAACAAATGCAAGATTTTTGAATTGGTTAGGCTGTAACAATTTTCTGTATTTTTTCAATTGTCTGTCAAAATGGTAAGACTGGGCATTGGTATGTGACAAAGACCTCTGATTATCAGATTATTCATTATTATTTTATACTGTATTGATATTTGAATCCATTTTCTTTGCTCTGGTTGTCTGTCTCTTGGAAAAGCAATAAATTAGGATTCAAGGTAGCTTCCCTTTATTTCAAAGATATAAACCCAAGCATATTTCTGAAAAAGCAACCACATGAAACTCACTAGAGTGCTGTCCCCACGCCATTCATTAGGAATATGTCTATAAAATAAGGTAACAGTCATTTTCTGTGAAGGCAACTCTCACAAAAGTTCAGACAATAAAGCTCAGGTTGACAGGCTGGGAACCCCAAATGCCCAAAACACATAAATGTCTTTCCAGGATTTATTTCAAACATATGTTTTTCACTTTTCTTATGTCTAAGAGTGATAATTCATAGGAGATCTTTTGTCAGTGTCCAGGAGCTTCTTGTTGATGAACTAATGGAGGGTAAAATCCTGGATATTATACCAGCCTTAGTTTGTTTGGTTAAATCTGCTGCTATAAACCACATGAGTAACAGCAGCACATCCCCTTCTCTGTTCTGGACCTTTGATTTGGTATAATATATGAATAAGCATTATTTTAAGATGCTTAACTATAAAGCTGGTCTAGACCAGACTCAATTGACAAAGACCCAATGTAAAGATGGGATCAGATTGAGCCCTCATCCTGTAGGATTAGACCCACTTATCCCATCCCATACAGCAGTTATGAAGTTACAGTGAAGAACAGGCAGAAACCTTGAGCAGAACCAAACTCATGTTGGACAGTCATCTGCTGAGACTGAGCTGGGTTTAAAGAAGGTAGAGAGGGAGATGGACAGAGTAAAGAAGCAGATGGAAAGCAATCAGGTCTACAGCAGCAGGATGTCTGCAGCAGTGATCCAGAGGAACCTACATGATGATGGAGCTCAGGGACTACCAGTACAGACTGTGTATTTATTGGTATATCTAATGGGATTCAAAGGTAATGACGCAGACAGAAAGAGGATGGAGAAAAAGGGAAAGGTGCTCAGTGTGCTAGTATCCCTGACAGTGTAAACCTATAGCAGCATAACCAAGAACTCGTCCTGACCTGAACCAACTCCAACTATAAGCTTTATCATATTTATTTTAAACCTACTCTTAAAGGTAGGAAGGGTGTCTGCCCCCCAGTACCTCGACTGGTTGATGATTCCAGAGAAGAGGAGCCTGATAACCAAGAGCCCTACCACCCAAACCACTTTGAGAGACTCGAGGTACTTTTGGTAGCTTTACTTTTGATCTCCCAAAACACAGTGCCAAACTCCAGTATCAGATCACCATCGAAGAAAACTGTTGTTCTTTTTTTTTGAGAATTTAGAAAAGTTATCCAGAGACTATTATCTGTCATTAAACATCCTATTCCAGGCGATGCAGCGAGGAAATTACTGTCTTATTATGAGCGGTTAACAATGACTTGGTGAAATAAAGCAAAGATGTAAATTAGATTTTAGGAGAGGATTGGGTGGTGTGAGAATAATAATAATAAAAAAAAAAACATGTTAATAACTTTACTTATCATGACTTGCTCACAGAAAAAAGAAATGTTGAACTAATATATCAGGTATGTGGTAGACTTGGAGTAATTGGTGTAAACAGTGGGAGCAGTGGAGAAATCTAAGTGCTTGTGAAAAGGCAGCTCATTTGTTCAGTCATAAAATCATCTCATAGGTCAAGATAAAGCTAATTACAGTGAAATACTATCCTAACCGCTCCAGACAAACCAGGTCAGGTTGTGTTCGCAAAGAGTCTTGGTTTGTGCCCTGCTCTCCGGATACTGTGCAGTTCACACACACACAAACACAAACACCTTTTGGTTGTTAGGTAGCATCTGTCGGTGGTAAATCCTCCGTGGCAGCAAGATTTAGAGCTGGCAATCCGTACGTGTCTGATGAGCTGGCAGGGTGTGTCAGCCTGTTTTATCAGTTTAAAAAGGTCACGCTAACATTTGTTCCTGAAATGGAAATTGGATAGAAAGAAAAAAAGGAGGTTAAAAATAAGACGCAACGGTACTGAAGCCATGATTATGCTAATAGAGTGCTCACTGATGTTTACTTCCATGAAAAACAAACCAATAAATAGAAAAACATCTACTCACAACAACCTGCCTGTGTTCCTGTGCAACGAGGAGATGCAAGAACATTTTTTAGGATCACAGCAGTAAAACTATAAACAGAAAACACCATTTAACAGGATGAACACAGAACCTCTCATCTCAGGTCCCCACCAGCTCTATCACAGCATCGAAACCCACAACCAGGCGCACAGAATCCAGCAAAACACTGTAACCTCAGAGAAATGCAATCAAAGGCAAAACCTCAAAGAGTAGCAAACCATTAAAAAGCAGCTATGGGAGAAGAGAAGTAAAAAAAGATAAGGTTTAAATACATGTCAAATATAAGGGATCACACTTCAGCACAGTAGGGGTTCTGATTAGGACTGTATCAGTAAGCTTCTTAACAGGCCACTGCTGCTGAATGGTACTAAACCAAAACCAAAAGAGTTTGAAACACACAAAGAATTAAGAGGCAGAGAACTTGACAAAATTGAAAAAGGCAGACAAAGGGCTTTGAGTTTTGCTGTGCGGTCCAAGTTTCATTATCACACTCAACCACCGGTGTCTTGAAATGAGGTGTGGTCAGGTGTAGAAGGGGTGCGTTAATATTTTAAAGCAGAAAGTGTCTGTGCCTTAGACTAACAAGACCTTGAGTCAATGGCACATATTTCCCTGATAGTAAGAGGGTGCACAGGTAAGATAGCAAGATTAAAGATTAGTATTAAATCATTCAATCATTAGCCCTAAATCATTACCAAGATAGAGGTTTTCTTTATTTTGAACCATCTCTTCACAAAGTCTCTGGTGCCACTGACCAATAAGCAAAAAACAGTCTACCTTTTGTGTCATTAAAGGTTTAGTATATGAAGAACAGCTATAGTCTGTCATATAAACATGTATCTATAATGTTTAAATCAGGCCCTTGAAGTGTGGTCATATACGGACAGTGACAGTTTGAGAACAGCTTAATTAAGACTTATTGTATTGAGGTAACTGTTTTTACTTCTCTATGTATGCGTTTAAAGATATAGTCTCAGTCAAAGTTTTGGTGAAAGCCTTAAATATTCAATCAATGTTAAGACAAACTTAAATTGCTTTTTCAAGTAGAGGTCAGCCTGACTGTCTTTACATACAGCTATAAAATCCTGATAATTAAAAGGCCATCAAAACCAAACACTGTTTACCATGTCATCTTTTACAAATCAGTAATTTACAGACACAGGTCACCCTGACAATCATGGTCGAGTGCACTATTTAGATCCGGGATGTTTTCTCTGGAAGATTTGTTGCTATGGTAATTTTATTTCATTACTTTTGTTTCTTTGTTCGCTGTGCTTTCTTCATACCCTCTTTTGAGTTACACTGACCTCCAAGTTCATTACCCAGTGATGTAACCAGGAAAAACAAGATGTTTCTCCTCCACAGTGTAGTTTTATAAATTTGGTACTCTTTTATTCGAGTAGCTGGGATTTTGTTTGATTCAGAGGCACCTATGAACATTTTTGTGAGTGCATAAGGTAGTTACAGTACAGCATTTACCTGTGTTCAAGTGACACTGAACATGTTAAAGTCCCACTCCGATTGTTCTTTTTTACTAAGTGTTCTCAGTGGTCTTTAAATTGTGATTATGAAGTTTTTACCTTGAAAATATGTCATTTTCAAGGGCTTTTCTTCTGCAGAGCTCCAGAAGCTCATTAGCAATTCGCCTCTGAGTCATGGGCGGAGACAGCGCTGCTATGCACACTTGTCTTCACATTAGCTTACAGCCTAACATTGCCTGAGTAGTAGAAGTGGCAGGTAATATAGGAGCCATTCAGCTCTCAGACACTAATGTCTAAAGGGACACGATGAAATTTGATATCACAATTAGCTTCCTCACGAGCATGGCAATCCGCTAACACACACGCTTGTTACACGATTGTGCTCTGTATTTCTCCTCTATATGCAGAGTGTGGCCTGCAAAGCAGGGCTCGAGGGGTGGAGCTTGGATTGGTTATGAATGAAATCTCACTGTTTCTGAATCTGCCGTCTGGGTCTGCCAGAGATTCATCTGAACACTGGAATACTCAGAAAAGCAATTTTGCATCAACATTTTCTCATGATATGTCCTGTAGCATCAGAAAAATGCCAGATAAACAGATAAAAAACAAGAAAAACACGATTTTCATCAGAGTGGGTCTTTAGCACTAAGGCATCGTTGATATGTACTCGGTCATTTTTAAAAACAGAGACATTAACCATTGCATCCTCTGTTAAAACGCAGACGGAAAATTCGCCCCTGAAAAGAATGCTTTTTAAAAACTCCAGCCAAGGTGGAGATTTTGGAAAACTCTGTTTGCACGTTAATAGAGAAAAACTGAGATTTGGGTAGCCAACGATTGTGCACTGGAAACTGGGTTAAATGCAATGTTGTTTTCAACCGACAGTCTATGTTTACAATCTATTGTGATCATGGATGCATGAAGAACAGCAGTCGCATTTATGCCAGTGCAATCCCTTTATATTTGTTTGCATTTGCAAATACAAGTGCTGTACTATGTGGACGAGTAGAGACGACTGAGTGATCAAAGGTCAGCAATGTTGTAGCAACTTCTCCTTTCGACACGAAGAGTGCATCCGCGTTGCCACCAGCCTCGCCGGTTTTGGGTCCAACCTGGGCACACTGCAGATTTGGCATGCTCTTGACAGCATATGTACATGGGTTAGTGTAAACGAAAACTTTTCTGAAAACGTAGTGGTGTTCACGCAGTTTTTTTTTTTTTCTTTTGTAAATGGACAGGGTGAAATGTCCGTTTATGAAAATAGCTGGGCATGTGTAAACGTAGTCTAGCATGTTAGACAAGGTCAAAGTCTTACATTTGGTCACACGTTACACGTTGAACATTAGCTTTATTGTAAATGTTCATTTTAATGGTATTTAACATAAATAAGTAGATTAATATTTCAATTTGACAGTAAATTGAAATGTTTAGTTTATCCCACAAGGAGGCTGAGAGGAATCTGATGCCATAGAATTTACAACTTCGAGGGACTCATTTTTGAGCTGCATTAAGATTTTTATTTTATTTTTCTGGAAATTATGCAGGATGATGTAGTGAGTGAATAGTTATGTGAATTAGATCCCTGATAGGGTGGGACATGGTGTAAATCAGGAGCGTTTATTCGAAAAAGGCTTTACAAAAGTTCTGTACACGATTTTACCATCACACAGGTCTCTCCACATCTCTCCTGCAGCAATAGTTCAAGGTGAATATTACCAGCCTTTCTTTGGCAAACACAGCCATTCAAAGAGCAAATAGCTTAGACAGCTCACAGGAACTACTTGTTTGAATCAATGTTTGACAGACTAGCTGTAAGTCCCTATCTGAGCTTATCTCCTCCCTGGCCATTTGATCCTTCTCTTGTATTTTCACCTCACTTACTATCCTCTCCCTTCCCTCCGGTCATCTGATTCTCCTCCAGTTGTACAACAACACCTTTCACTTCTTTATTTATGAAGATATTAAAGGGGGTGGTGGTGGGGGGGTGGCCTTAATTGCAGCTCTACCCTCCTGTCTTACGTTCAGGAGCCTTCATTTCTATTGACTTGTTTCGACTTTGAATCAGGCTGAAAACATTTCATCCACATGAAAAAGAATTGTTGAACAGCCACTGCTTAGAGGGGCAGCAGACGGCAGACAATCATTTGCTTCTTTGCATTCTCTGTGTGACAATTTAGTAAAATATATTTACTGAGTGGGATCGGATTTCTACCATGGTTCTGTCACAGTTTGGCAGATAAAAGCATACTTGATCTCTTGATATAACCTCATAACATTTCCTTGAATTGAAAACTCCATGAGATTGGTGTATGTTATGATTACCCTGCAGGATTCAACTGATTTACAGAAACTGTATCATCCCGGGGAAATATCGTTTAATAAGGTCAACCTGCCTTCAGTTGTAAAAAAAACTGTCACACTCAAAGGCCATCCTTTTAACCAGGAAGTTCAGCGGAACCGCGGCATAAGGAAACAAATGAGGGACTAGAAATGTCTCATGGCTTCACAGTTTTTGAACCATGAGACAAATTAGACCGTAGAAACCTTTTTTTCTTGGTTCCTCAGCAGGCTCTGAGGAAGCTCCTGCCGTGGTCACATCCTATTATTTGGTATTGTGAGACAGGTCTTCATTAATGCACAAAGGGTCAGATAGACAGGGAAGTTTAGGCTGTTGCATTACAAACAGGGGATCTTTAATTTGCTGTCATAATTTCTAGTTTTTCACCGAGTATGTCAACTTTTGCAGTTTCAACCATGCACCTGCTGCAATGCCAACACCAGGAAAGCGGCCATCACTCATAATTACATGCAAAGTCTTTCCTGTTAGCACACTGACTGGTATACATAATTGACACACTGTGATCGTTCTGCATTTCAACCCTGTAGCAAATCAACCAGTAAACCACACATGGAGTCCCAAAATGCGAAGACCAGATCTGAAAAACTCTGACTTCACTGTGAACCCCCATCCAGCTATCACTGACAGTGTTAATGAAGAGAGAGCCAGCAGTATCTAGTTTTTCTCTTTGTTTTTCTTCTCACCAGGGTGACACACACACACACATGCACACACACGCAGATGCCAACCAACAATGCTACTGATCCAGACAGTAATTAGCAGTGTTCATGCCACCATGAAATGCTGCTTGCCCACCTGCTGTGCCTTCCAGTCTGCTACCAGTTGAGCAGACATACATACAAGGACACACACACATACACGCACACACTCACACTCACATGAAATCTGGCTGTAATGTCCCAGTGTGACACAAAACCAAAATCCCTCTTATATTATAGCCTGTGATCAAGCTGAGGCTGTAATAACCTGCCAGTTTTCAGGGTTATTTCAGCAGAGCAATCTTAGGGTAATCAGGGATAATGTATGATAATGAGACATCACATGCCATGTCATGTGTATGTATTAAACAAACATACAGGCACACACACACACCCAAAACACACACCTGCACAGATGACCACAATCACCATGACGGCCAAATATGTCCACATGTAATAACAATCATCAATCGTCCAAGACTGCCCTTTTCTATGAGTGTATATACAGTATGTATGCGTTTATGTGTGTGGGTGATATGTGTGTATACGTGTGAAAGTGTATGTTGGTGTGTGTGTGTGTACATGTGTTGAGAGGTTGTCTCAAGCTGTCATGTAAATCACAGCAGAAGTCAGACTCTGTCAATCACACCTCCGTCTGCTGTGGATATGACACACAACCAGACTTCAATATAACCGGAGCTGTGTGACATTTTACACAAGCGCATGTGTGGCTGCATGCGCATAGTCGTGCGTGTGTATTATTTTATGTGTTATCATCTTTTCATTTCCGCCTCTTGCCTGCTTTGAAAGTCATAGAGATGCCAGGCCATGGCCCTAAATCATTACCAATGCTTCTCTGTGTGTGTGTGTGCGTGAGTGTGTGTGTGAGAGTGCACCTACTGTAATTCTCTCCTTCTAAACACGTCCTATCTCTTCCTCCCATCACTCTCATCTCTCTTTCCTGTTTTTCTCCATATATCAGCTATTTACAGAGTTAAAAACCGAGGGCTGCTGATATGGACAGAATCTTATTATTCTCCTGATTCTTGCTCTGTTGGTTTTCTCTCTGTCCTCACTCTAATGTGGATCCCATTAACTTCCATTTTAGTTTGCTTCAGTGCCTGCTCTAACAGGTTACATATGGGTAACAGTGAGACAACTCTAAGGAAACACTAGATTATGACATGAACTAATATTTCATCTACTTGTTACTACTATGTGATAATAATTGCTATAATTATTGCGTTCCAGCTGCATGGAAGTACATAAATACATAAGGTGAATTGAACTGACAATTACTGTTTGCAGATTCATATTTCATCTAAATTAGCAGAATGCTGCCTGCCATCTATTCCACCAAGACTCCTTCTTGCAGACTAGTCTCCATGAGTGGGTGCATCCAGAGCAGCTTTGGTGCAAAGACAGGGGTGATGAATTATATATTAATACACCTCTTCAGTGTGTAGGTGGTGGTGACGGTGTTGAGAAGGGCTGTAAGGGATCTGCGATGGAAACCAGGAGGATTTGATTAAAGGGTGCACACATAATACACTCCAGGGTTCCTTGTAAGAAGACTTGACCCTAAGAGGGCAAATTGAGTCAGGGCAGACGAGGGGGGGACAAGGAACCGAGGATGTGGTGTTAACGTGGATTTTAAAAGAGATTTGGTGATCAAGACTGGGGATGGCTGGACCAATGAGATGAAAGTGGGCGAAAAAGGTGAAGATGACAGAGGAAGGATTTGTATGAGGAATGAGGGAGGGAGGACTTTATTAATCAAAACCTTTTATGGGATCCTTCTTATATTGAGGTCACGTGTTGATGGAATATTTATGATTCCAATTTTTTTTTTTGCAATCTCTCACTTGGACACAGACACCACGGTATTACAGTTGCTCTTTTTGTCCCCACTGTCACCAGTTCTCTCTAAATCAGCTCTCCCTGATTTGTTGCTGTTCTCACCTCCTGCTGCCTGTTTCTTTGTGTTTGCTCTGGAAATGTTATTTCTATTTATTTCAACCTCAAGTGTTGGTTTAAGATGCATCTGAGTCACTTGCTCATAAATTCTGCCAAATGTCTCTCTGATCAACTCCACAGGAGGTTTGGAAGGCCGGCTCTGAAAGGCTTTACACATTTATAGAGTTGTTCCTGGATTTATCCTGATTCACCATGATATACATACCATTTCATAGAGAATGTGAAAAAAAGAGGATAACATACAATTAAAATACCAACCATAGATTTAAAAAAAAAAAAAAGAAACAACACATGCACTTTGCAAGATCAGACCAGAAAATTATGACATTAAATACACAAAAAAACAGTTTTTAAAGACTGGGGAACATATCCTGATAATCGTGACATACTGATCAAGCTAAGTAAAGACATACAATCAAATGAAGGGCTTCCTTCAGCAGCTTAGATGGTTTGGGGTCTAAAAGACATGTTGATGGTTTAGCTGCCAACACTACTGAATTTAACTCAGGAAGGTCTGGGGCCTCACTTCTTAAGGTCCTGTAAGGGTGCCATGTTTTTTTTTTATTAATTTGTTTTACATGCCAGTGCATGAATTTGAATTTAAGTCATTGAATAAAAAGTGCAAAGTAAGTATGGATGGGTATGTGGAATAAAAAAAACAGGATATACAAAACTTGAAGTAGCAGGTATTTGAGTGATTAGTCATTATGTACAGATTTAAACCGTCGGTGCTAATTAGAGAAATACTGTATATATAAACACGCATGTATACATATTCATACATAAAGTATAAACCTACATAGCCATGTACACACAAAGACATCTGCTTCTATAAATACATACTTATACATGTAGTGTATGTATGTACAGTAAATATACACACGTGATTATTCATTATTTACCTTTAAGCCCAGTGTCTATTTTCTCTCTCGCTGATTGGAGTCCTCATGGTTACACAGCGGATGAATTCATCTTCTGAAAAGCTTCGTCTTCTTCATACATGCCGGCATCACAGAAATATTGACTTAAAGGCCTGAGGATTTCTCTGTGCTGACTGTGCTGAAAGATAGAGTAGAGATGACTGAGAAATTGTCAGTGATCACCTGCTTGGTGTGGAGGAAGACTTGAGTATTAAAACTTAAGGGAATTGGTACCTCTTACTGAGCACAAAGCAGTGGTTACAGCCACAGAAGGTAAACCTTTGGGGATTTCCAGTGCATGAATTAGTAATTGCTTGGATTTAAGATTTTACACTACAGTGTTCTCTTCTTGTTCACTGTATTCCTCACTGCTCTCTAGGTGAAGAATAACCCTGTGTGTTTTTCAAAGTCCAGATCTATTCTTAGCCTGGTGCACTTGCTCTGTTATTAAGAAGGCTTCGTATTGGGTCTGTTGGCCTTTAATCCACCAACACCACCTCACTGTGATCATCAGGGGCTCTCTCCTCTGGCAAAAAAAGCTCTCTTTGTATTCCTGTGCCTGTAATTCTGGATCTCAGAGGTCTCTCTAGGGGTCTTCAAACACTGGCATAGGCAGCAGAAAAGAGAGAAGGAGAGAAACTAAATCCATGGGACCCTTTTGGGATTATCATGAGGTCACATACAAGACAATAAGCTCCTCAGGCCTTCACATACATCTGAAGACACCTCCGCAGCTGGTTCAGCACACGTTTGTTCTTGATCTAAGGTCCATGCTTTATTCACGGTAATCCAGGTCTTTCCAGCCCACACGTTAATTACATGTTCTGTTTCATCAGCTTTTTGAACCTCTTTTGACTTCATACTCATGGTAGCCAGAGGACCCTGCACGTCTTTGCAGAGCGCACTTGACAGCTCTTTTGTATGATTCACCCAAATTAGGTTTTTAATTCTAATGCAGTTTATTTAATGCATGAGGAGCTTGACCCTACAGGGATCAGGCTGTGGAGTGCACTAGTTCATTAAGGCTATATTTGACATGGGCTTGTAACACAAAGAACCCCAGCAGAAATGCATCAAGATATTTTTGCTAATCTACAGAAATAAAAAAAATCTTGAAGGCATGTTCGGCTCTCTGAACCCCCATTTTTTTTAGAGGAGGTGCGCTGAAACTTAGTCTGCCCAATAACTCAGTTCAGCCATTCATCTGTTCAGTAGATTTGCTGCACCTCATCTGACTCATGTTCATCATCAAAGCTGTTCTCCCACTGTGGGCGCACTTTACAATGCAGGCAGCCCACTCATGACAGCAGGAGAGCTGTCAAATATACACTGTGAGTAGACATGCAGGAAAAGAAAGAAAGAAAGAAACAAAGAAACAAAGAAACAAAGAAACAAAGAAACAGATGGTAGGTAGGTAGGTAGGTAGGTAGGTAGGTAGATAGATAGATAGATAGATAGATAGATAGATAGATAGATAGATAGATAGATAGATAGATAGATGTGTAATCCTGCAGTGCTGTCACACTTTTGCTTTGAACTAAAGTTAAATGTGAAACTGTTTCACACACACACTTTTCCATTTCCTGTGTTCTTTTTAACACACAGATGACAGAAAACTATATGGCAAGATAGCAGCATGTGATGAGAGAGAGATAGAGCAGTGGATAAGAGGAGGGAGGAATGAATAATGGAGGAGAAGCCCACCGTTCCCGCTGAATGATTACAGCTCATGGTTTGCTCACATGGGCTTTTCTTATCCCTCCTCATCACCGCCCCTCTCATCATCTATCCTACTATAGTGCTGTACATCCATTCTCACAGCCAATCATGTACAGTAATAACATGACTGCTGGGCTCTACTATGCACTGTCCTCCTGAGTGCACCCTGTGTCCATGCAAGCTTGACATTCAATAGCTGAGGAAATTAGTGAACTAAATTTCTACACCAAATACAGAGAAATTAGCCCCTTTAATCTTTGGAGAAGTTTCTTTCTTCTTGAAAGGTAATGTTGGAGTCCTTACCTTTTTATTATCGATATCCTTGTAGTCACAAATGTTGTATCTTTTCATGATTTAACATTGTCCACTTACATCCAACACACCTGATTCAAATGATCAGCTCGTTATTAAGCCATTCCATAGCTTGATAACGAGCTGATCATTTGATTCAGGTGTGCTGGAGCAGGAAACATCCAAAACATGCAGGACGGGGGGGGGGGCTCGAGGACTGGACTTGAGAACCACTGACTTACATTATTGTTTTTTTTTGGGAATCAGCCACATAGCTGCAGTTATCAAGTTGCACATTATTTCTCAACACAACAACTGTGACACACACACAAACACACACGTTTATTTCGATCAAAAGGCATTGAAAAGGCAATTGTCACCCTCTCTGTCAGATGAGTTATCACAGGTCCAAAAGGGCCAAGAGTCTGGAGCTGACTAGCAGCTTATTCCCTAAAGCGTTCAGAGATATAATATGATTCAGTTTACTATAAGGCAATGGTCCAAGGTGAACACGAGTCTACAGAGTCTTTTGAGAAAAGAGGCCTCGATCGATAAGTGCGTAGTGCTTTTGGTTGTTAATTTTCATGTGGCTGGCCAGTGTTAAGAGAGCAATGTCAGGGACATGATGAGTTTTTGATAATGTCAGTTTTGTGTCTCGCTGATACAGCAGTACCCAATCTCTGCATCAAATTGCACCCTCGAGGGTTACACAGAAAAAAAAAAAAATGATACTCCAGAGCAGAGAGCAATGAGGAAAAGCAAGGGAGACGATTGCTAAAGCACAACACAGAAAGAGAATAAAATAAGATGCTTTGATAAGATTTGGGGTGTGTCAAGATTACAAAGAGAATCAGTTTAAAAGGGTGAAGTGAGGATTCAGAAGCAGGGATTTGCACCAAGGTTCTGGATTAAACATAGTGTAGTTATAGTATTTTCACTGCCTGACTTCTTCTTCCTACATCAGGTGGTTAAGTGACCGAGCTCTGTGTTTCGTTTTCATGCTCCATGTCATGTAAGAGTTCCTATAAGAAACTTTCCATCATGCAAGAATCCCACCATCAGAGTGGATAATCATGCTGCTCACAAAAGAACTACTTTAAAAGAGAAATGCATGTGTCTTTGTTCATGTGGTGAACATTTTTCTTCTTTCTGTTTCCCCCTTTATATCACTCAAACAGAAGACCCCCACCCTTCCCCTCTACACAGACAAACACAGTCACTCAACTACACAATAGGAATATCAATAGATTTAACACACTGGGGGATTTCTAAACTTAAATCTATGCTTCATGTATAAAAAATTTCCCCCATGGGGGATCAATAAAGGAATATTCCATTCTATGTTTTTAATCCATCTATTGTCTTGGTTGTTAATTTGCCATTTGCCTGTTTCATGATATGCATTTCTCCTTTTTGTCTAAAAGCGTCAGTATAGTCGTCCCTCTGTCAGTGTGTCTCAAAAAGGTCAACTGTTGCACCTTTTAATTGAATTTTAGACCTAAAGTTATAGATAGCAGAGACCTTTTGAAGCTCAATCAGAACAAATCTTGGGTCTGAACATAAAGCTGCAAGCTGGCTCTTAATCCATGACAGCAGGAGAAAAATCCCAGCATGATATTTGATCCAGACCTCACTTTGGAGCCCCATTTCAGACACTACTAAAAATGCAATCAATCATCTTAAGAACAATGCAGGGGTGACAGCTCCAGCGTTTATCACCTATAGAGTCATTGACCATAATGCTCTACTCTCTATTCTCCTTAAAGAGAGCATTCACAAGGTGCAGCTGCTCTAAAACTCATAAGACCACAGAAAGAGAGAACACTCCACACCACTGCCCTGCATTGAATCCACATTCACCCCTTCATTTTTTAAAATATTTAACCACTTTTTAAATTTTTTTTTCAAAATATTTAACCACTTAATTGGTCTAAAAAGTAAATGCAACTCAACCTACAATACCTTTTTTTAATTTGCTAATTTAGTTAACTTATTTTCCGTATTTATTTTTATTTGTTTGTTTTTAGTTGGTTGCATATGTTTGTATATTTAGAATTTTCTGATCATCTTTTAGTGTTTCAACACTTTGCATCTTTGCGCCACACTGTTGTAGAATTTTTTGCTGTCTTTACTCCTATCTCTGGAGTGTCTTCTGTTCAGTCCATCTTAGCCTTTTCTCAGTTCATCGGGTCATCTTACTATATATGTCTTTTGTTTGTAACTTCTTTCATTATTTTGTGTGTTGTAATCGTTTGCATGAATTTGGTGATGGAGGTGCTGGTTGTTATCCAGAATTTTTCAGTCAATATATATGTAAATATATTTTGTGCAACATTCTTTGTTGAATAGAGCATTAAACAAAAAAAAAGAAATCACCCTAAAAACTTAGAGGTCTTCCGTTGCTTTTGTCCTTTTGCTTCAGTTTAAGACATGTTAACTCCAGGCCTTTCAATGAAATCCCTCTGCACCCTGCTGTGGCAATTTGCTTGTTGGTGTGCATTGTTTTCTCAGGCATAAATCCCCTCAAAATGTCACTGATGAAGTTTATCTTTTAAAGGTGAGAGCCACTTTTGACACGTCAAGGGCATTTTGTCACTTGACAAAATATTCAAACTTTTAATAGGCCTGTGTTGGTTATTCAGCGTGGCACTGAGAAAAACAATAATGTCATCATATGGATGTTTGCAAATTAAATGATTTTTTTTATCCATTTGTCTGTTACAAATACTGCAGGATACTAGACTTGCACTTCAGTGATCAATAGGAGAAATACTTTAGTGTTACTTGTTATCATACAAGTCACCTGAGCTTCATAATGAACTCTATGACATTGTCTGGATTTACAGTATTTTCTAAAAGAAAATATTGAAGTTTCACAAACAGAAAGGGTTTTACACAAACATCAAGTTAACAAACATATAATGATATCTGAGCCGGAAAAAGAGCAATGCTGCTTTTTGGGGTTTCACTTTTTTGTTCAAACTGAATATTTTCATCATGGATTTCTGATAAATCTATCCTCTGTTGTTTAAAATGAACCAGTCAAATGAACAAATGTGTAAATCTTGGATAATGGACCATGAAGGAATCAGGGAAACAGGAAAAGGGGAAAGAGAAATCTGAAATATAACTGTGAGGAGAACCATACTTGGTTTTGTTTTCCTCCAGAACATATTTCGGCCTTTAGCCCATAACCATGTTGAAAACCCATCGTCCAGTTGTGCTGTGTGTGTTGTATATTCACACAGAAAGTCTGTTCTGCACTTTGTCTTCTCCCTTACTGCTGACTTTTTCTTGTTTTTCTTCCCCAGACATCTGCTGGACCTCAAATCTGTAGGCACATTTTATGGTTATCTGAAATCAGGAATAGAAATGGTTCTAATAAAAAGAACAGCACAGATATAATGTGAACATACAGTGAAATCTTATCTAAATCTTGGCACTGACCCAGACATGGACAGTCTCTGGAGGTGAAGAAAGGAAATAAAACTGTAAGAGGTTAGGCAGAGATACAGCACTTGCATAACTTTGGTACTTATGCCTCCTCAGTTCTATACAGCCTCTCTGCATCTAAACTACTAGTCTAAAACCCTCAGGGTGTCCAGTTGACATAAAAATCCAATATTGACACAGAAGACATACTAAATTGTAAATATTTGAGCTTAAGTTGGTCTTAAAATTCAGCTTTCTGTATGAGTGAATGAGACTTGCATTGGTTTCCTAAGCTGTAAAAACGTTGTGAATTTAGGGAATGTAGTTTAAGTCCCACTCTGTTTTTTTTTTTTACAACTTCAAGTATTCTCAGTGGTTGTTAATTTGTGATTATGAAGTTTTTTAGCCAAAATTGCGTTGCTTGTGTCATTTTCAAAGACTACCCTTCTGCAGAGCTCCAGTAGATCATTAGCAATTCCCCTCTTGAGTCGTGGGCAGAGACAGTGCTGCTCTGCACACTCATCTTCACACTAGCTTGCAGCCTAACATTGCTGGTGCAGCAGAGGTGGCAGGTAACATAGAAGCTATTCAGCACTCGGACACTAATGTCTTTAGAGGCATGATGGAAGTTAATATCATAATTAGCTTTCTTGCAAGCATTGATATCCGCTAACGCACATGCTGGTTCATCCTCTCTATTTCTCGGAGTCTGGCCTGCATTGCGGGGCTTCAGGGGCGGAGCTTGGATTTGTGACATAGGATTTCTCACTGTTTCTGAACCTGCTGTTTGGGTCTGCCAGAGATTCAAAGCGATTTTAAAGCATAAAAACAAACAAACAAAAAAACTCAGAAATGCAATTTCACACTTATTTTTCTCATGATTTGTCCTGTAGCATCAGAAAAATGCCATATGAACATGTAGACAAAAGAAAAACATGATTTTCCTCGGATTGGGTCTGTAAAGGTTGTTTGCCTTACTGCTCTGTAGCAGAAAAGGGGTTGCTGATTACTTAGCTTTATTCAAAAGCTTCACATTTCTGGAGCCCCAAAAATTGTTAGCTAAAAGGTTGTCAAGGCCAAATTAAACCAAATATTTTGTTTTGTTTTGCTTTTTATCAAAACTCTGTCTCTATGCAAAAGGAAAAAAAGGTTTTTATTTGATGATTTTTTGTTAAACAAATAACATATTTCCTCAAATCATCATAAAAGCAAAAACAAACAAACAAAAATTTTTAACATCAACATTTGAATGAAAATTTTGATCTGGGTTGACATTCTTAGTTTATAACTCAGTTCAGGCTTTTCCGATTAGATCTACAATCCCTCTGCAGTGCCTGAGCTGTATCTGGATTCACTGGGATATCAAAGCTATTTCAAGTGTTTACTTCCCCTAAAATCTGCACAATTTCCAATAAACATGTTCCAGCTTTAAACTAAGACAAATCCAGAGGACTGTGATCTGCTGCCATTTTTACTCTTACTTATGCCAATCAACTGTAGATAAGATGGTCACTGCACCTCTATGCTACTCCCACTGAGATGTGAAGCCAGTATTGGCATTGATATGTGCCCTAGTGAAGCAAGGCATGAGCAGACCCTCAGGATTAGCCTCACACCCCCTCTGCTAATCAAAACACATATTCGAGTATAAAGTGTCAAAATCCCTCAGGTCGGTTTGTGTCAGTTTGAATCAGACACCCATGGTAATTGAAAGTTCAATGAGTGTCATGTTAGTGTTTGTTTACTCTCACCTTTCTTCATTTGCTTTGCTAATTAAGTCAAAGACACTGCAGGAGCATTCAACACAGGTCAAAACAGGTCAACAGAGCTGTCAATCAATCATCTTTTTTGAAGTCAAATAACTGAGGTGTACTCACACCAGAACCACTGAGTCCATTTTACACAAACCCTAGTTTGTTTCAAAATAGTTCGGTAAATTTAGAGAGATGTGAAAGCTTATTTACACTCCGGTCCAGACTATTGAGTTGAACTCTGGTCCTCTTGAGAGGGGGTCTCAGTTTGCTTCCAAGTGATTTGTTTTTCAGGTATTAAAGCATAGCAGACCTGCCTGCAAACAAAGGCAGGAGGAGATGTAGGTCTATAGCACAGTGCATCATGGGTCGAAAAAAGTAAAACAAAAAGTTCATCTACAATCCATGCAGGGTCTGTACTAGGTACATTTATCAACTTAATTTACGTGGAATGTAATGAATCCAAACTTGCTCAATATTTATGGACACAAATGTTTAAATTCTTTCAAACCTATGTCAATAACTCACTCTACCATGGCAACACATCATATTCTGTCTCTCCTTCCAGGTTTGCCTACTTCTTCAGACTGATCTATTTGTCTCATGTCATGAAAAACATGCTGTCCCGCTGCCTTACCTTCTTTCCATCAGGTGAAACACGCATGGAAACACCTTAACAGAAGCAGAAAACCCTGAGACTACATAAATGTGGTGTTGTCTCATTGTTTTCTTGGTGAAAAGTCAGTGTAAAAGGATTGGATTTCCCTTCTCCCACTGGTTAAGTTAAGGGCTCTAATTTCGTGCCCACTGATGGCACGGTGCAGAGTGGTGCACCCTGTGCAGTGGTAATTTAGTGTAGCGCAGCCAGTTTGGTAAATTTGTAGACTGAGGCTCACTGAGATGCACCAAGATGGACATGGAGTTGCAGTAGAGGCAGGTGTCGACAGAATCAGCTTGCCCATTGACAATTCCGTGCCTGGTCATAAAGAGTGCACTGAAAGCTTGCTGATCCCAACCTGGTCAACTTTCAGCGCAGGTGGAGCACAGCTGGTCTTATGAAAAATTCGTAGGGTGGTGGAGCAGTATGACTGCTCCACAAGTCTACGAGTTACCTCATAGGCAGATTTTCAGAGTGTCAGACACATTTCTGTACAATAAATAATCAACAATTTAGTGCAACTATCTGATCAGCACATACATTTAAATCTTTATGGATATATTCTGATCTATATCTTATCTGAGCATTGGATATTAAATGTTATCCACATTAAATATCCAATAAATAGTCACACATGATAGTGTTAACAAGTTATTTAATTCGTCTGTGTTCCCCACATCTCATATGTGGCCACCTGGGACGGGCGGGGGTGGTGGATGGCTCTGGGGTAGGCAGCAGTAATTCCAAGGTATAGCGGAGGCCACAGGGAGCCTCCAGTTCGAGGCGGGCCTCCTGGGGCTCCCAGCTCCCCATCCTCCTGCTGCTGCAGCTGCTGAGACAGGGCTACCAAGGCTGACCACAGGATTTATTTTAGAGATCAAATGACTGATTCATTTTGAAAATGTGAAGAAAACAAAAGAAACTTTCATCCAAAATAACCTGTTCGTCTAAAGTTTTCACATCCTTACATTCTGCAAATATTCAATCTGGAGTTAGGCCTACATACAAATGTTACAATATTCAGTTACTTGAGCCAAGTTTATTTCACATGCCCACATTAGTGAAAGACAAGCCAGGTCATGGAGCGTGGTTCGTCCTTCACACACAGGTGGTTCTGATTTCAATGCCATTACGCATGGCATTTGCTAATGTTGTGATCAGTGCACACAACCCACCTTTGTCGCATTAGGTTTAAATACAACTTGATGTAAGTGTGTTTATTTATGGAAAAGCATGTTTGTCTTGGTGATCCTTTGCTCAGTCATTTCTTCGACTACTTAATGAATTTTGCAATACACCTTGACGGTGGCAGATTTAAAGGTGAGGAAAAGAGCTGATATTATTGTTGAAAATTTAACTCTGTTGTTGTGTTAAACCCACTAAACCCCTGCAGCAGACCAACATACATTGAGGACAATACCACCACAGACAAGCAGCCTCAGTAACCATGTGTGGTTCATTTGACTTTCTTCAGTGTCAAGGTGAATTAAACCATATACAACTGTAAATGTGAAATGTTGCCATCCTAAACCCTTAAAGAGGTAAAGAACATTTTTCTACCTCACAGCAGTTGGTTTCTCCTGACTGCTCTGAGACCACAATATTTCCCCAGTCCTTTGGTGCTCTCGATCCCATCATACAAAAGCAATAGGCTGGGTAGTTCATAATGCAGAGTAAATAGAGCTCAATACTGTGTCCGTCCCTGAGCTTTATGAAATTGATGGTTAAGAAACAGCAGGAAGAAAGTCATGTATATTGGTATTCTCACATATTTTTCATTCTCACTGCTTGTGATAAAGGCTGTAGATTTGATCTCACCAAGGTTTGGTGAAGGTGATGACAGCTTAAAGAGGTGCAGACTTATAGCTTAATAAGTAATTCAAGTAATATGATATGACAACTCCAACTAAATGATGAATTGGGCACATAAACTAACCCAGACACGCGCCTAGGCCAGGCTAGTAGTTCAGGTAAAAGACATATGGGATAAAGCTCAGGATGAGATTGGATTTACAAATTCACAACCTCAAGTGCACACCCTGCAGGAGGGTACTTATCAGAAAATATAGTTCTGCAAATTGCTAAATTTGTTTCTGGGTAAACCTCTAATTCACCAATGAGTTACCTGCAGATATGAAACAGCTGAATTAATGCACAATATGATGAGTATTTAGGTCATGTCCACCTTCACTTAAATCCATTTGTAAGCTCTTTCTTGTGCCTGCAGTCCAGAAAAATGTTGAGCTGTCCAATACTAAAAAGAAATAAAGCCAGTGCGCTTTTGTACATTTTAAGAGCTCAGAACATGCTGTCAGTACTCAAACACTCACACACTTCGAGACAGAACTTATTCAACCCACATGGATTGCATTTTGTATTGAACCAGGAAGGCTTTCATTACAATATAGTTTCACTGTGCAGAGTGTCCATGAAACTGTCTTCAGGCATGAGAGGATCACCTACTGTAATCTACTGCTAAATTGACAACAAGCCGACCCTGAGTCATGTTTCATTCATTTATTCATTCATTACTCATCGATTCTTCTATTTGACACCATTCATGTTCCTGAAAAAAACTTACACTGACATGAAGTAACCAGTTTGGACAGATTATAACTGTGACATTTCACTTGAAGGACTTGAAAGCAAGACTAAGAGGTGTAGGTGCTGAGTGGGTTTTATTATGAAAACACAAAGGCTTTAACAAGTCAGAAATGTCCAGGAGTGGGAAGGTTGCTAGCTGGCGGTGAAGAGCACTGTAGAGACAAGGAGAGTTAGAAAAGCAGAATACACTGAAACTTGAATAATAGCTTACAAGCACACAATGGAGAGCCTGGATACCACTGTGAGACTGAGATGAAGTGGCAGCTTGCAGGAGACTGAGTTTAAGTTTAAAGGCCCACTCCGATGAAAATCATGTTTTTCTTGTTGTCTACATGTTCATATGGCATTTTCCTGATGCTACTGGGCATATCATGTAAAAAGTGTATTTCTTCATTCAAATGCAGTAAACCTCTGGCAGACCCAAACAGCAGGTTCAGACAGTGAGATTTCCTATGTCACAACTGTGAGCTCCGCCCTCAGATCCCTGCCGTGCAGGCCAGACTCGAAAAAATACAGAGGACGATTGCAAAACAAGAATGTTCGGTAGCGGATTGCAATGCTTGTAAGAAAACTAATTATGATATTAACTTTCATTGTGTCCCTAAAGACATTAATTTCCGAGAGCTCAATGGCTCCTATGTTACCTGCCACTTCTGCTGCATCGGCAATGTAGGCTGAAAGCTAGCTTGAAGAGGAGAATGAAGAGGAGCGTAAAGTGGAGCGCTGAAAATGACAGAGGTAAGATGATTTTGGCTGAAAACTTCATAACCACTATTTAAGGACCACTGATAACGCTTTAAGTTGTGAATAAAAGTCGCAGTGGGACTTTAAGACCAGCTGCTGATTCCCACTGATCAGGGACAGTTGTGTCTCATCAGAGTGAAGGCCTCCTCACTACGATCCAAACCGTGACAATATCGGCATAATTGACTTAAAAAGAAAATAACACCTTTTAGTGAAGTTCAGTCTCACACATCCATGACCGACCCCTCTCCACCTCTCTGCTCCTCATCACTTTTTATTTTTTTAATAATCTAAAGGCTAAGACCTGGGTGTAAAGTCACAGTTTAAATGCTAACTATTTTTTGGTATTGAGCGAGTCTATATATTTTTAACCATGAGACATTCAGAAAACATGACAAAAATCACCCCACCCCAAGACATTCCCACATCAGCCGAATCCCTGGACTTTAATGTTTTTGCCTGCTGAAGCTTTTTATCTTTTAGCCTTTGGACCAATGTTTTTATCTGTCTTGTTAACACAACAGATAGGTGATAACATTTGGAAATGCATTAGATTCCTGCCTGGAGGCGTTTGGCACATTTGACCTAACTAAGTGTTTTCATCACAGACAGAGATCGGATATGAAAATTGAATAAGACAGAATGCTCTCGTGGTAATGTGGGGGATACAAAGAAGTGTGACAATTCCCCTCTTAGTGGGTCATCAGAGCTTAGCCCAAAACCACTTTAGGCTGTTGGCCTGTAGTTTGTGAGTTTGCACATCAACAGAAAGGCTAAGGCTCAGAAATGTGAACAGCATTACCCTCTGTTGGGGTACTAAGCGGTTCTTTCTGGCCCTGAAGGATGGAGCGACACACTCTAAAAATCCACTGAGTGAAAGGGGGAAAAAGGTGTAAAAAAAAGTGTAACAGATTATTAAACTTTTAACACCACTGATTGAATTATTTGATCATTTACCTCACGTACTATAATGAGATCATCCTCTGAATGGTTTTGGGTGTAAAATGACTGTCAGAGGTTGGACTTACCAGGGAATGATGAGGTGCATGAGAGGAGCAAACAGTGGGTGCAAAGGGAGAGAGTGATTTCACAAGATGGAATAATTCCTGTAAATTAATATAATTTACCTGCAGCCAATGTGATTACCTGTAACAGTTCTCAAACAAAAGTGCATTGTAGGCTGAAATACAAACCAGAATCTGTTTATTCAGCCATGTAGCACAAAGTGCTTTACACAGAAAAAAGTAAAAAAGTAAATAAATAAAAGTAATAAAAATAACACAGAATACCCAAATTTACCCCAACCCAGGAATAAAAGAAACAAACAACGAATACCCAAATGTAACCCAACCCAACCCCTCATTCCCACCCCTCGATCGAAATGCAACAGTAACAGTATTAAAATGCATTGACTTAAAAAGGGCTTGATTACATGGAAACGGGAATGTGCTCACTGAGGAAACGTCATTTTACAACTCAAGATAAGGAAACAATGGAGATTTACGTTAAATTCTAAAAACAAAGTAGCATAGAATGAAATTTAAGAATTAATTAATAAAATAAAATAAAAACAACATTAAAAGATACTAAAATAAGAGCACCAAAATAGCTTGATAAAAGACGATCCTGTCATTAAAACTAGAAAGAGATTAATGCTAAAACACTTAAACCAAGTTAATGATGTAAAATTTAGTTAAAAGCGAGACTAAAAAGGTACGTTTTGAGGTTGGTTTTAAAGTCAATTAACAGATGTGTCTTCCCAGGACTTAATGGGTGGATTTTGTTACCTTTTTAATGTGTTTGAGCTCTTTAGTTGTGTTGTGCAGACGGTGGATTGGTACATAATTCTTTACAATCAAAAACTCCATTAACATTTCTGTTTCAACCCATAACATGTCGGAAAGTATAGATAAACAGCAGTCCACCATAGTTATAGTCATGGAGGTCAGTCCATCCTGGAAAAACTGAAATAATCATCAAACACTAAGATAAAACTGGCTCTCATGAGAACCGCCCCAGGAAAAGAAAACCATGAGTCACTGCTGTTGCAGAGGTTCAATAGAGTTTCCAGGCCCAGAAATGACAAATTATTAACAACTCAGATTAGAGTACACACGAATGCCTCACAGAGTTCAAGCAGCATGGTCCAAAAGAGGAAGAGGATAGCTTGGGCCAAGAAATACAAGAGAAGGACCAAGGGAAACCTGTTCTTTGGTCTGTTGACTCTTTATCTGAGATTTTTGGATCACCCCCCATGTCTTTCTTGAAAATCAGAACTAGCACACTTCCTACGTGACGTGCCAGGTTACAGTTGACCATTAAAAATACAAATAAGATCAGGGTTAAATGTACCAAACTAGACTCAACCAAACCTGACTGCTTGGTGGATACCCAACCAAAAAATATGATTTTTATGTTGCAGATGGGTGCAAACATAACTCTGAATGTCAGTCCAAGTCTTAGTGTTATGTAAAGAGGCTGTAAACTGCTTGTTAAAGTAGAGCTAGAAAAGAAGAGAGGTTACTTTGTTTGTTGTGTAAATAGAATAGTATGTGAAGTAAGTTCCACCTGGTAGACTCTTCTCTGCATCCTTGATTCTCTTTGTCTCTCCTCCCACCACTGACCGTGTGATGGAAGCCGTAGAAAAGAGAAACCGCAGATGTTTGACCTCCTGCTTCCTCTCTGGCTTTCATCTCCCTGTTTTCATTTCTATTTTCCTCTCGGCTCCTTCACTCCCCGGTGGGCCTGCCGAGCTGTCACATAGTACTGGAGCGTATCTTTAACTCTGTTTTGTCATCCTGACATCCTGTCCTCTCCTCTACCATCCATCCATCCATTCATTCATCCATCCATTCATCCATCCATTCCTCCCACAGATCCCAAGTCTCTCTGTCCCCTGTGGGATTTCTAGATGGCCAAAGCACAGACCCGTATCTCTCTCCATATGTGCCTGTAAGTGTGTGTGTTTGCGTGGATGTGTTCTGAGACAGCAACAAATGCCAGTTTGGGATTTACAGGTGAGCAGTCATGGAGCAGTTGCAGATGTTGTCAGGGCAGTGCAGCTCCTCTGTCTGCCTCTTTTCCTCTTCTTCTTCTCTCTCCTCTTTCTTCTTAGCTCACTGTGTACTCCACTAACTCTCACAGATGTTAACATGAATGGTCAGGGATGATCCTCAGCTCAAACACTCTGGCCAGCCTTCTCAGAGTCCTTGTGTACACTGTATGCATGTAAGTGAGTGTGTGTATGTGTGTGTATGTGGTGTGTGATGAATGGGCCAGTGCCAGGCGGCGTTCCCTCGGTGGCCTTGGATCAATCTGCTTATCTGTTAGCTGCCAGCACTGCCAGTGATTAACGACCAGCTCCACACACAGCACATCCTTATTCATTACCACACACGTCACACACATGCGAGTGCGCGTGCTGTCAAGCAAATACACACGCGCACGCACGCACACACACACGAGGCATCCTTTTTCATTATGGTAGACAACCACATTGGGGACAGTCTGGAGTTGGGAGGCAGAAAGGTGAGAGGGAGACAGGCAGGACAAGATGGATGAGTGCAGCGTAAACAGTGAACCAAACACACATCTCCAAACACTCTTTTCATGCAACAATATCTCTCATACTTATCTCATCCACAAACAATTTTCCATACCACTTCTTCGTGTTCCCCTTTGAGTCTGTACGCTTTTTTGCCCTCCTTTGATCCCTGCCCCACAACACTTGACCCCCTTCATGTCTGTCTCCCTCCAGGCCAGTGTCCGCGTCTTGATGTTCCAGATACCTGAAAATACTGATCCAGTCTCTCATCTGGACAATCAGAACAGACAAGAGTGCCCCAGAGGCGCAGTGCAGAAAAGGAGGGGGTTTCATCGCTGGCGGCAACAGTGGGTGGTGCAGTAACTCAACAAGACAGATGTGTCTTCTTAAAAATGCATCACAAGACACAAACTGTCCCGGAGGTAAGGACTGCTGAAATGTTATTTATAAAGAGCAGCTTAAATTTGGATCAGGAGCATCATTTCAACTTTATGCTCTAATAAGAGGAGATATTGGTTGAAGTTTGTGAACAAGACATTTAAAGTTGTCTTTACATCACAGTTTTTTTGCCTCCTGGAGTCTGGCACCTATTCTTCACTTTGTTGCTCAAGCGCTCTGCTGTGGCGCCCTGTGCACATTTGTTGAGTGTGGACAACACACCCACTGACCAAATGTGGGTGCATGCAAACTTAAGAAGAAATCAGAGCAATCCAACAAGCAACACAGCACCTGTTTCCCTGAGAGTGTTTCTGACTGAACTCCCAATGATCAGACATAATTTGTCTTTACGCTTTATTAGTTCATGAAGCTGTATTGCAAAGCCTTGCAAATTGTTCACTCCAATATTTACACATTTCACTATCAAACAGGATCCCTAAAACCCCAACATGACAAGAAGCTATTCACCTTTTGCTTGAGAGATTTATGTGTTTGAACATACAGATCAGAAATCAGCATAACCATATATGATGTCTCCAGTTGATATTTAAAGAGGCCATACACAGTGAATAGACACATTATAGATCTGTAACATTCATACATTTGTGTATGATAACCTGGATTAAAAATCATCTTGTTTTTCTAAGTTTCAATGAGACCTTTCTATCAGGAGCAGATCCCCTACCATGAAGGCTGCCATCTTGCACAGATATGTTTGTTTTTTGTTTGCTGTTCTTTTTTTTTTCTTTCTTTCTTTTTTCTGAAGCACAGGACAAACAATCCAGTGACATACAGAAGGTCAAACGAAATGCACCATTTTGAAGATGAAGAGAGCAGTGGTTGCATAAAAGAATAATTTGTATTGCAGACAATTCTGATGGTAAAAGCTTGACAAATTGAGGATCACTTATCTCTCATCAGAGCAGCCTTTTGTCCTCATGGGCCACCACCATCTCGCCAACAAGGGGGATAAGCAAGAGAATGTCTCAACCTAAAATCTGACTGCATGACATCAACAAACAGTCCAGTTTCTGAACCTCAAATCCCCAATATACATGTCAATAATACCTAACTCTGTCTTGGTTTAGTGTGACCAAATACTACCTTTAATCTTAATGAATGTAATTTAAGTACTGAAGCCATACAGCACTATATTACAGTTGTCCTTGGGAGGCTGTGGTCTTACATGTATGTATGAGTAATAGTTGTCTGTTACTTGCCACACAGACAAACCTGTGTTCTTTGGTCAGCATTGGGAGTAATGAGTTGTAATCAGTAAATATACCTGGATTACTTTTTTGGATTATTTCTGAAATTAACTTTTCTTTTGCCTCCATAAAAAAGACAATCCCTGATATATTTGCACAGTTTCTATTTCTCTCCTAATGTTTGGCAGGAAGCTGCATGCTGACAGAATGCAATCCTACAACTGTGTCAGTCAAAATTTCCCATGACAAATCATTTAAGCTTCAACAACCTGACAAGTCCAGATATAGATCATATTTGAAGATTTCACCAGTCAAAAAATTACAACCTTACTGACTGGTATTTGTACAAATGGCTGTCAACACAGTGAATTTCACATCTCTTAAATAAGTATTAACATCTAATTTCTGGATTCTTATCAAGAATGTGATGCTTATTACAGTGGAAGTCATATCTACTCTGAAAATCACTTAAGCCACAAGTTTTGGCTCTTAATTTCTTGAAATGACATTTACATCTGGATCAGGATTCACTGGCAACCACACATCTAAAAATAAAATATAGACAAAGGAGAAGTTGCAGATTGCTTGCAAACTAGCTGTAGCAGTCCTCTGAGAGGTGCTTCAGTATTCTTATTGGCATGAAAATCTGAGCGCCATAATGTGAACAGTATACAGCAGTTCAATGTTGTTCAGCTCATGTAAGAGTTTCACAGGAAATAAGACAAATACACCTTGTAAGATTTAAGATTTTTTGCCTTATCTTTTGAGGGTGGATTCTCAGAAACATCTTTTATAACTATTTGAAGGAGAACAGGCCAATGAACTGAAATTACTTGTTTCACATTGGACGCTGCCACAGACACAAATGAATGAAATATTGATTAGGACAACTTCAAAAAAGTAAAGCTCATCTTTGTTGTCTTGCAAAAATATGAGAACAAATCCTTGTCCCCTTTCTGAACATGTCACCACAATCTGTGCACACAACAGGGCTACGTTAAGGTGCATTAGCGCACAAAGAAACGCACACTCACCTCTAAATCTTTGGAGCAAATTCCTTAAACTTACCACAAAGGCAACAGCGGGTAAGAAGAAAGGCTGGTGTGGGTGGAAAAGGGGAGAAAGTACAGGAGAGAGACTGAAATGATTGGATTTAATTGGAGTCTCGTGTTCGGTGGCTCTCGTTTTTTAAGTTAGAGACAAGCAAAAGATAAAAACGATAGAAAAAGAAGATTGAGCATTAGAAAGAAAACACATCCACTCCTATTCTTATGATATGACTTATGTTTATTCATCTGCATGCATCCTTTCACTTCTTATGGCAGGCTAAAGGAGATATTTATTCAAGTCCGACTGAATAAATCAGCCAAGCAGATGAAGAAAGACAACATCAACAGAATTACTGGAGGTTTAAGCTCCTTTTTTTTTATTGTTACATCTCTATGTCTCCTACTCAATTGTCACACTCCCCGTTTTTTGATTTCTTTAGATAGATGTTCATGCAGCTGCAGTCCCAGTGTGTGTGTGTGTGTGAGTGAGAGAGAGAGAGAGAGGTAGATGGAAAGAGAGAGACAGACAGAGGGATAGAGCCATCCTGGCAGCTTGCCTTTGATCTGATCTTTGGCAATAAAGCTCCAACTTCAAATGGCCTCAGCAGTGGCAGGTAGATGTCTCTGGCAGCGATACCAAGTGTCTATTTGCATCCGAGACTGACAGTCACGGTGCATGTCTCTGTATCTCTCAGAACTTAAGTCTCGGCTCGCCGTGACTCTGGCAAAGGCTTCATAAAGCAGAGTGTGTGTATGTGTGTCTGTGGTCTTTGTGTGTGTGTGTTCACTGTACCGGGCTGCTTGTCTGCTTTTTGTAGCAGCATTAAAGCGTGTTGATAGAAATGTTTTGTGAGTTCATGTCATGTTTGTTTCTTGCACCTTCACGCTTTGTTAATTTACACACCATTGCTATTAAAACATCCGGAGGGGATGTAACACACTGACTGTTAATTAAATGAAATTCACTTAGTGTTCATGTTTGCGTTAACAGGCTCCAACCACATCCAAGGTCTTTATTATTGATACCTGAATAATTCAGCTGCTCTTCACTTTAGAAACACTGGATTACACACCCTAGTCTACCTTTTGTTCCTCCCTTTTAGTTGAGTATGAATGTTTCTCAGGGTCAAACTCAGATTCTTTGGAAAGCAGCTAGATATGGTCGCAGTTTTGACATTCATATGATTCTTTTTAGATATGTGCTTTGATTTTTTTTTCCATTCATCTTCATAATGAGTGAATGAAAACATTAACATTGCTACGACGGAGTTAACAAAAAAAAAAAAAAAAAACACTTACAGAAGCTTTCATTTTGTTCAGCACAGAGATTCCTGGGAACAAGGAATACTTGTGTTCTAGTAAATTTTGTCCTGTACCTGGTTTGGTAGTATTCTGTCAAAGAAATCCTTCAGCTGTCTCTAAACGGTGGAAATCTTTAAGTTCAATCATGCCCTCTTGGATGGAAATATGAAAAGATTGGAAGGTCTCCTTTTGAATAATGATTTAGTTTTGATAGATAACACAAATAACTACTAGAAAACCATCACTCATCCTTCTCACAGCACAAATACCATATCATTTAGTTTATCAGTATAAATTATACAGTATAATTCAATAATTACTTTTCAGTCTGACATTGATGTGTTTTGCAGTGGCTGTTGAATATTTACATCAAATTCAAACATTTAAAAAAGATGATGTTAATTCCTGTAACCCTTTCACCCTCTGCTTATTAAATTTAATATTGTACTTAATACTGAATAGTGCTTGAAATACCTTTAACTTATATAACCTATTACTTACTGGTAAAAGAGACATCCCAGAGTTAAATATCTCAGAGAAATGTATGATTCTCACTATCTTTACATCAAAAAAGAAGCTTGTGAAAACACGAGGTAAAATAACATTAATGGTATAAACACAAGTTCCTTTGCTCATTTTAAAGCATGAAAGAAATGTTGCAAACTCAGCTGTGGATTTGTACTCACAAACTTTGTATGAACAGCCTGAAACACATGTAAGTATGGTCTGGTTTATTTAGCCATTTTCAGACATGCACTCCAGCAAATGGATGGTTGGGGGGTTCAGGGGCTATTCCTGTTGTCAAATAGATGCTGCAGTAGTTATGGTGTAATGTTTTACAATTTTACTCAAAATTAAAACCACGTTTTTTTAAATACAGCTCATCTATAAATTTTGATATATTTTGGTCTCATTCTTTCTATTTTTGTTTCCCTCTCATCCTCTGCAACAAGGCTGTGTTAGTAAATCCACTACTGCTACTATCAATGATTGCAATAAAGTTTTTTTATTTTTTTTATTTTTATTTTTTTTATACACAGGTGTGTATGGTTTAACAGATTTTGTTTTAGCTTTTACACCAACACAATGGGTAGCTAAACATACCTACCCTTAATTTTTTTTCATGCTGTTCTCCACCTGTGCTGCTCTTCCTGTTTCAGTATTGTATTAAATATCATTTCCTAAGGAGATGTACTACCAAACAGCTCTGCACAAGAGTTGAGTCTGTTTCTCGTAGGGTAATTCAAGGAATTCTTTTCATCTTTGTGCATGTCTGAAAGGAGCATATTCTACCTAAATGCACTCATAGTTTTGTCTATTTTTAAAAGCAAGGTTGTGTTTCAAACTTAAGATGTTGGCACGTCCGATCACTGGTGCTCATGCAGAATGATGCAACAGTAACTCCTACGACTAAGAAAGCTCCTACTCATGCTCTCTGTGTGCAGTGCCACAGCCATCATGAACAATGAACAACCAGGTCTACACACACGGCAAGGATAGAGACAACCATCCTGGTCTCGGGGTCAACATCTGCGACTCCCTTTATCCATGTTATCCAGTTGTGTGTTTTTAGGATGAATTAATGAATTAAATAAGAGGTGTCATAACAACCTTTTTTCCACTGGTTATTATAAGGACCTTAATGGAAATAAGATATTATAATAATAACAGAGTGAAGGTTGTTTTACTGAATTAAGCTTTCAGTCGGGTGATTGTGTTATTGGCACTAAACGCAAAGCCATGGCACTATTGTTATGTTGTGGATTTTTTCTTCTCCTTCGTCTGGACAAATTTTGGTTCACTGCTAGTCTTACAGCTTGAAGGGTTGTAGGACAAATAATATATCAAAGCATGCAGTTTGATCAGGATTGGTGTGATATTACTATTTTTTTTTTATTGCATTTGAATCACAATTCACAATTGTTCACAAATTGTTCAAAATTTTCTATTAAAGTCAATGGAAAAAGTGAAAAAAAAAAAAAAAAGAGCCATAGAAGATTTCAGAACACCTATACTTTCACCTAGAGACTCCACTTAAACTTTAAAATGTAGACACAGGTCTTGTCTATTGGTGTATTAATCAACTCCAAGTAATCCTGACTCAGTTTGTAGGTAAGAAGATATCTGCACACCTTTTCCTTTAGGGGAGAGTGGAGTAAGTTGAGCCACCCCCTGTTGCTTGAAAATGGAAAAAGAAATTGATCATGTGACCAAATATTTAGGAGATGGGCATCAATTCATGGAGTCTGTGAAGGTTCAAAGCACATGGGTGAAGCGGTTAGACATTTATTTCTAAAAAAAAAAAAAAAAAAAATCATTTTTACTCTTGAAAGTGAATTTAGTCTGTCATAAGTTTGATTAGAACTGTGTTCAGACCAAAAAAAGATCATTTTAAATTTGTTTTATACATCAATTGTGGTATCTATGAGCTACAACATGAGGTCAAAAACCTAGCATAAAAGTCCACCATTTTAGCTTTGAGGACTAATAAAGTCATAATAGTAGTTCTGGGGTAAGCTGAGCCAGTGGCTCAAGTGAGAAAGTAAAGGAGTCTGATGAGAGGATCAGAGGTTCAGTTCAGATTGTTGAAATGTGTTACTTTTTCTTTTCAAAAATACAGCTGTGAATGTTCTGAATCACTTAAAGGCATTCTCATGTTAAAATGGCTTTTTACGAGACAGCTTCTTAGCACTTATATGCAATAATAACAAAAAGAATCATTGTACCAGTTGAATAGCGTATGGGTCATTCCATGAAATCTGTGCCTTTTCAGCTTAGAAAAACTTAATTTAAACTATATTTAATTGTTAATTTTTAACTACCCAGGAATCAAAGAATGTTTAAAATGTCAGGAAATGATATTATGCCATCTCAGGCTGTGTTAATTTATATTTTATAACCGTTTTTCTCATGGCTGTTTTCATGATCTTGTCAACCCTGTTACCGACATAAACTTAACAAAGTGCAATATTTCTAATTAGAAATATGCAATATATGTTACATATATTAGCAATACTTTGGTCTCTCTTTCCATTGAGATCATTTTATTTTGTAGATTTTTTTTCCAATTAGGTATTTGTCATTCAGATGATCAAATATACCCTAATTTTGCATGGCGATCATGTCTCAACATATATTGGATATTTTTTAGAGGAGAAATGTTGAAAAAAGGCCCAATCTAAATTATAATTGATTTAAATTATAATGGTGAGTGTTGAAAGCCCATTTGAGTTGTCATTTTTTACACTTTTATCAAATAAATGACAAAAACAGGATTGACGTTATGGTAACGGCTGACAAGAGTAAAAGTAAGCGGACACTCAGTAACTGGCTCTCCACTGGTGTATCAATAAATCAATAAGATCATACTTAAAACAATATGTAAATGTAAACATTTTAACATTTTGCCAACATTTTTTCCAAATTTAAAGTCCTGTATACGTACAGCTATAATAGTGAGGGACAGGCCAAAAACCTCACCCTCATCAGCATAAAAGTAATTTATATTATCTAAAATGATATTTAATTTACTTTCATTTGACGTTATATTAAGGAGAGAAGACATGGTAATGTTATATTTTAAATTACATACTAATTTGTTGTTATCATAATTTTATGAATGATTACTTCTTGGGGAAGCAAAAAGATACCGATTTCATGGAATGACCCGTATAGTACATCAAAATACACATGAATGTGAAGAAGTGAGTGTTATCAAGGGAGAGAGAAGGTGAGGGAGGGAGGTCATTCATTCAGCAGGCTTGTGACTCATAATCTCATAATCAAAAGGAGAAAATCAATTAAACCAATTAAAATATTTAATTATACGAATGCAAACATTGTCTTGAAAATTTGCGTTTATTCATTTTTTGTCCAAATTTAAAAATAAACAACTATGGCAACACATCTTTGGAATTTTTTTTTTTTTTTATCAAATTTGAAAATAAACAACTATGTTGTAATGCCGTCTGAAATTGTTTTTTTTTTTCCAAATATGGAAATTTACCCTGATGATATCACATTTTGTGATGTCATTGATGATGTCATCGATCCTTTCATCTTTTTTTACAGACTCAATGATCGTTTCATCTTAAAGCCTGTTGATGCTTAGCCTCACAAAATCCGTCTTTAAGACAGTCCAGCCATCAGTGCCAGACAGCGACAAACACAGAGAACCTCAGTTTCAGTGAACATCTTTGAACAGGTACACGAACAGGAACATGACCACCTGCAGTTCCACTCAGAAGATGAACATGAACATGAACATCCACAGTTCCAGTGAGATGAACATGAACATGAGCAAGACCATCTACAGTTCCAGTGAGAAGATGAACACGAGAAAAAGAAGGAACAAGAGGAAGAACAAGGCCACCCCCGTCCCTCTGGATCAGTGGACCAACAAATATGCAAACGCGGTGCCTGCAGATCTGTATGATCTGGATGATGATGATGATTTTGGCAACTTTAACATCAATGAACAAAATCTGATGCGCCAAGCCGTCAAAGTTGCAGAAGTCGCAGAAGTCGCAGAAGTCGCAGCCCGCCGGCAAGAGGCTCAGGAGAGATATAGACAACTCCAATTGGAGCCTACAATGGACGCCTCAGATTGGGAGTCGGATGGGGAGGATCGTGAGTCAGTCCATGACAAACACTCTCCTCCAAGTCAGCAGGGACAAAAAGAAGACATGGTCCCAATTTCTCCAGCAGGCCTGTCATTCAGATCCTTGAGTCTGAATTTCAGAGACTTGCAGGTGTAGCGATTTCAAATTCAAAATAAATGTTGAAAATTAATCAAATTAAATTGTGACATTTATGCACTTGTGAAAGGGGCACCACCCACCTTTCTGGTGGGAAAAAGGACGAAACAAAGTTCAATTGAGTAATTAAACGTTGGATCAGTCTCAAACAGATTTAAATCAGTCTCTCATCTGAGGCTGGAATTCTTCATTCAGGGACTACTTTCTGAAAGACCACTAAGACGACAACTTAAAATTAAATGGACAATTTATTAACAAGCTATATAATAACAAAACGTCAATAAATGATGATCAAATAATGAGAAAATCAAAGCACATCTAATGAATAAACGAAGGAATGGTTTAAATTAAACCTACGATTGGAGGTTAATGATAGTAAGTGAATAAGGGAAAATTTAACCTACGTTAACGGAGTTACGAGGGTAAATTTGGAGAACTAAACTATAACTTATAAGAGTAAGCTACTGAACGGTTGACGGCATCACCCAGTTCTCATCACAGCAGTTTTGAGGATTTAGCCTACTTTGGATGTCGGTTCTCAGCGGCACCCTTGGAATGGATCAGCTGAAGTTCTGTGGCTACCGGACCGGATACTGAAGGTTCGGCGGGGAGTTCTTCCGCCGTGTCTGGATCTCAGCTTCAGGACCGTGTCAGCGCCGTTAGATACTTCGGATCTCTGGGCCTCTCGGAACCAGGTGGCAAAGCAGCTCGGCAGATGATGCTGGTCGGCGTTCAGGACTAGCTTGGTTGCAGATTAATTCGCGCCAATAACTTAAGAAAATAATTTCGCTGGCCAGCCGATATTATCTTCAGGAGTCACCTTAGCGAACAAAAATAAATAAAAAGACTTAGACTGAGGTTCTCTTATGCGCGCAGCTTGTTACTGAGGCTTTAAATAACTTGGGCATGTTTCATCCAAGTTTCAAAGAAAAATCTGAGTTTAAGGCAATTAATAAAAACGCGGGGAAAATTGCGAACTATAGACGGAGACAAAGAAAACTACGAAGAAGACAAACTAGACTAAAACAAAACAAGACTAAAGACAAGACAAGACTGAAGAGGCGGCAAAATCTCAACTCTTTTAAGCGATTCACCGTAGGCGTGAACCAAAGATGAGAAAAGGGGGGGACCTCCCCAATGCAGCCCATCGACTGGCAGCGAATTAACTCAACTTGATAGTAAAAGCGAGCTAGATCTAATTTACTCACTCACTATGATTAAACTGTTTGTAACATCACATACGATCACATTTACTTCATTGTTTCTTATGAGCAGATGCATTAAAGCATGACATTGAAACCAGTAAACTTTTGATCAGCTGCCTTCTTGATAATACAGAGGATAAACGACTTTTAAAAGTTAGAGAGGGACAGAAAACAAATTATCTATTCGAATAGAAACACCATCCAGCATAAGAAACACATCCGTAATAATATTTGACAACACTATAACCTTGTCAACCAAGCTTCATAAATGATTAATATATATATTTGTGTGAGGTAGACAAAAGCATAGTATGGATACATTCAGAAACTCTTAACTTGAGTCTAAACGAGTTTCACGTTACTACTTCTAAACTACTAGCCTATCTTGGGAATACCGTTTACTAAGCTACGAAGCGTATAAAACAAAAGGGAAGAAATACACATGATTAGATTCCTGCCATTTGGCTCTGATCAAACCATATTCAGGCATCACCACTAGGAGGAGCTCTTGGTCCATTGAAAACCTGGAATAAATTTGTGAAGTTAACAGTTTGACTTGTGGATATGTTACAGAATCGGGAAAAAGACCATTTCATTAAGAATGTGGTGTACAGACAGAAAATTCTGGTGAAATGTCCATTAAACATGAAGTTAAACCATTTTCAGGCATCCTCTTCCTTCTGCTTTCTGTAAAGAAAGCCAAGGAATTTTATGGCAGGTATCTGGTTTTTCGGATTTGGCGCCAAATGGTTTGTTTTCCCTTTTAGGTCATTGGGTAAATCCTGAAGTGTCAATTCTGATCTTTCCCAGCCAGGGTGAGAGGCTCCGTGTTTATGGGTCTGTGTGGTTGATAAGCAACTTGTCCTTTTTGGGAAGCGTTAAAGATTCACTATCACCTCCCAAATGGTTTCCTGGGTCGTAAATGGGAACTTGGTGTGCAAACCGTTTCTCCCCCATTTCCTATCCAAACCAGGGGATTCAATGTGGATAGCAGAAAGCAGTTTTCTTGTTACACAGGAGAGGAGAAGGAAGCAGTCCGACTCAAGGGTGAAATGGCTGCCTTATCTCAGGAGGTGAACCTGTTAAAAGAGCAGCTCAGACAACAGGAAGAGAAAGCCACCTCTGAAAAGACACGCCTGCTCACTGAAGTGTCAGGTAAGCGAGAGGAAGCAGGAAAGGCAGTCCTTGAAATCGAAAAACTTAAGGAGGACTGTGAAACTGAAATGAGGAAGCGGAGGGAGACAGAGGAGTGCCTGGCCCAGCAAGCAGAGCTGACCTCCAGACTGCAGGCTTATATGGACAAGGCCGTCACTGAGGTGAAGAACCAATGGTGTCAAGACAGATCCCAGCTCCTGGGGGACATCATGCATCTTCGTGCTGCACTTTACCATGCACAAGTGACACAGGAGAACCAGAGGCTTCTGTGGGCTGAGCAGCAGGCCAAGGTGACAGAAGACAACTGTCACACCACAGAGCCAAACCAGGTCCAAGAAGAAACTGCCACCGAGAACCCTGAGAGGGAGGAGGACAAGACTTCTCTCCTGGATGAGATGAAAGAAGAGCTGTCCACTGTCAAGGCTGAGCTGAAACAGACTCAAGAAGACCTGCAGACCAAGACCTGCCAGTGGGAGGAGGAGAGATCCTGGGCTCTATTTTCGTTCGCGCCGGTGAGGCGGTGGAGGGCGGCGAGCCCCGCGCAGTTGTATTTTCGTCCGGCGGAGCCCGGCGTAAGGCCAGTTTGGTATTTTCGTGGACTGAGTCGCACGGAGGCGAGCCGAGATCCGCCAAGCTGGGCGTGGTGGTGTGGCAGGGGGAGGTGTTGACAGAATCAGCTGGCGCAGTGACATTTTCGTGCTCGCAACTGGCGTGTAACGTGCGCTGAAAGCTCGCCGATTCAAACCTGGTCAGCTTTCAGCGCAAGGCGGAACGCAGCTGGTCCAGTAGTATTTTGGTAGACCGGCGGCGTATCGACATACGTCACTGATGCCTCACCGGCAGGTTTCCACAGTGTCAGGCACATTTCAGTGCAATAAATAATGATCAACAACTATTAATCTGAGTCAGCACATACATTTAGATCTATATCGATATATTCTGATCTATATCTGATCTGATGAGCGCGTTTGGCACGCGTTTGGACACACAACCTGACCGAATCAATACAGCTGAAACTGCATCAAATTAAATTAAATATCTAGTAAATAAATACACATGATGAAGTTAACAAGATATGTAATGTGTCTCCCTCCTTTTCTTTCTTCCTCTTCCTCTTATTTCTCGCACAGCTCGACCTGGACACGTCTCCGTGTCCTCTGTCCGTCTTCCTGCTGCTGCTGCGGCTGAACAGATGATTTGTTTCAGTGCTCAGATGCGTTATCTACTTTAAGCCGACATACGGATATTATAATATTCAGTTTTGTGAGCCAAATTTATTTTATATGCCAACATCTATGAGAGAAAGAGCCAGGCCACGGAGCGTGATGCGTCATTTACGCACAGATGGTTCCGATTTTAATGCCTTTTTGGAGTTTATGTTGTGATCTGTGCGCTCAACCCACCTTTGTCACGTGAGGTTTGAATATATGCAACTTTATGTGAGTGTCTTTATTTGTGGAAAAGGGTGTTTGTCTTACCAGTGGGTCCAACATTACGCACACCAAATCCATCTGTGCTCAGATGAGAGAGTGTGGAGGACACTTGTTGAGCAGCTGCCCTCTGTCGCCATCGTGTGGCATAACCGTCTTCAGACATCTCTTGATCTCTTTGACTACTTCATGAAAATAGTAATACGCCTCGCCTGTGGCGGATTTAAAGGCGAGGAGAGGAGCTAATGTGATTGGTGAAAACAGGTCTCGGCTGTGTTAAACCCCCTATACGCCCTCTCTCCTCCCTGTCTATGATTTATGCTGCCGGGAGGAGCTGAGTTAGGGAGGGGGGATACTTACGCCGGGCTGCGCGGCTCACCAAAATACCAAAATGTGCTTGGGAACGCCTTGTCAGCGCGGCGGATCTGATTGACTCTGCGCTTGCGGCACGTCTCCGGCGAGGCACCAAAATAGAGCCCCCTCTCTTCTGTCTGACAAAGAGGAAATCTGCAGATTGAAGGCTGCTCTCGAGAAGGCTGAGGAAGATCTGAAGAAGCAGAACCAGCAGGTGGATGTACTCTCAGGAAAAGATGGGTCCAGGAAGATTAGAGCTTCTCTCAACCAGGCCCAGAAAGACCTGAAGAAGAAAAACAAACAGTTGGAGGAAGAGAGAGCATGTGTCCTCTTCCTCAAGGGGGAAAATGGCAAGTTAAAGGACGCCCTAGCCAAGGCTCAAGAGGAAGGCTCAAGTTAAAAGCTGACCTCAGCAAAACTCAAGAGCAGCTGAGAAAGAATAGACAGCAGTGGAATCATGAAAGAGCTCGGAGGGTTGACTCTGCAAAGTCAGCAGAAATTGTTTATATACACAGAAGACATCGGATATAAACGATTTCTGCCAACTTTGAAGAGTCAACTTCAGAATTAACGGCATTCTGAATGAACAGGGCTTTGAAAAGTCCAGCAGCATGTGTTAGACGTCACCACTACACATGGACCAATCAGGGGCTGCTTTTCCCTGTTGTCCAGGTAACAGTGGAAACACGGTGTCTGATTGGCCCGGTTATTTTCTGATCGGGAATACACGCTCCCAATGGGCCGAAGTCCAGACTGTGGTAGGAAGGAACTGCAAGTGATTCACGCAACAGGATGGCCCGGCCAGGCTAGTTCATTTGTAGTTCTAAACATATTTGGGGTGTTTTACTCCCTTTTTGTCTCTCTCACTACATTGTTTCTCTCACTTACAGCGTCCATTATAATTCTCTCAATTGATATTTAGTTTTCACTTCTTAAGGAGGTGTAACAACGGTTTAGTTTATCATGTCTGAAGATTGTGCTTTGTTTCTAAATTTTTCATGTGTCCTCAGTTTGTCTATTTTATTATGCAAGTCTGCATAAACCCAACAAATCCTAACAATACCCATCATATGTATGCTGTGAATGCATCCCATATTCAATCCATTTTAGGTCTATTCTGATGTGCCACCTCTTACGTTGGTTTGGATGATTAAATCATTATGTTTTTCAACATATTTCAGTTTTTACTATTCATTTGCCATGTTGTTTGCAACATTAATAAATTCTAAGTTTTAAAATAAGCATGATGAACATATTTATTATCGCTAATAAGACACCTGTGGGGTTTTATAAGAATCAGGTGGACAGTTTATAAGAATCTTACAGGGTTAATGAATCAAATGTACACCTTTAAAAAGCAGGCTAAATCCAGTCAAGCAAGCAAAAAAAGGTGGGTGTAAATGCTTCTGTGTTGTCAGTTCTTGAAATAAGAAAAACTAAAAAAGGAAACCCAAGAAGAGCCACAGTTACCTGGAATTTAAAAGGGATATCCTTCGATTTCAGACATCAGAGTCAGTATACAGGTATTGGGTAGTATGACAGCAAAAGGTTGCATAACAGTTTGAAGGCCTGGATGGACCTTTCTGAAGTGTGATAAATGACCTCTTGTGGTGACTTGCTTGGTTCCAGGATCATACCATATCCACTACAGCACAGGGAAAAAACTTCATTGATTAAAAAGATGAAATCTTTGGTTGTTGATTCGATTCCTGGTTTTAACTGATATGGGGATTTGGACGTCGTCACAGGAGTGCTAAGGATGAGTGGTGTTGTATTCTCAGTGTGGTCTTTAAAAATGATGGCAGAGACAGCTGCAGAGGAGAGCTACAGCAATGAGGAAACAATCGAGGTATTTTAGAATACTGGGGCGGCAAAACAGCTGTCTCAACAAAAGCCTAGGCCTTGGAGAATAACTGTGGGCTGCTTATCATACTTCGACTGGCATATAACATGGAGCCTCCAACATCTTCTCGCAGCCATCATCTGACACCTTTCTTTTTCACTGTTTGATCTGTCTGTCAATACAGTTTTGTTGTGCTTGAGCTTGATGTGCATGCTGATGAGTCGTCGTCGTTTTCTTTCACTTCATCCAGGTCCGGGTCGCAGGGGCAGCAGCTTCAAGAGGGAAGCCCAGACAGCCCTCACCCCAGAGGGATTCTCCTCCAGGGGGATTCCCAGGCGCTCGCAGGCCAGGCAAGAGATATAATCCCTCCACCTGGTCCTGGGTCGGCCATCAGGTCTCCTCCCAGTGGGACATGTCTGGAACACCTCTAACGGGAGGCGTCCAGAAGGCATCCTAACCAGATGCCCAAGCCACCTCAGCGGACTCCTCTCGACGTGGAGGAGCAGCGGCTCTACTCGGAGCGCCTCCCGAATGTCCAAGCTCCTTACCCTATCTCTAAAGCTGAGCCTGGCCACCCTGCGAAGGAAACCCATTTCAGCTGCTTGTATCCGCGATCTTGTCCTTTCGGTCATTACCCAAAGTTCATGACCAAAGGTGAGGATTGGCACATAGATCAACCCGTAATTCGAGAGTCTCTCCTCGCTCAGCTCTTTCTTCACCATGACTGATCGGATAAGCATCCAGGCTGATGAGTCTTTGTTGAAATTATTGCTTGTTGAATTTTTTTTGTTTTTTTTTTGAGCATGGTCTGACAGACCTATTCTTGTTTGGTTGATGTGTTATTTATCAGACCTGATTTTGACTGGCACAACTTTCAAATATATACTACAGTATATATTTGGGGCTTTCAGCTTCTTTGGTAACTGTTTTAGTGCTCCTGCCTGACAGTCAGGGAAAGCGTGCCCCCGATTATGCAAAACTCAACAAGTTCCTTGAATTCTCACATCATCATCATTTTTTCAAAACCTAAGGGTTACACATAGTTTACACCCTGTGTGATGTGGTTCAGCAGTGACTCCTAGTTTTATTTTAAAAAGTGCTCTTGTATTTTGTAATTCTTTGCCTTGCCACATGCGTAAGGTCACAGGTCAGATCGACCATATTGGATATTATTATGAACAGACACGTGCTCCAGTGCAGCATCCCTCTTTTAATTGTTTTATCCACTGTGTTAAGCCCTGGAGAAGCTTTGTTTGTGAGTTTGTTATATTGGTACAGTTCATAGTTTGTGCATATTAATTGCTTATTTCATACATTATATTGTATATTATAGCTCATGGTAAAAATGCTATTTCTTTATATGTAGCATGTACCTCTATGTTTTAAGGTAACAGTGCAATTTACCTTTTTTCTGTATCTCTATTTCAGTTACACAAGAAAGTGTGTTGGGCTTTGTAAAGCAACTGGCAAGACAAACAGTAAAGCCTCATTTTACTTCTACATCAGCTTCATCTCTTGCTTTGCAATGCTACACCTAGTGTTTAGCTATCTGTTACTCAATGCAGTGACACACGTGCAGTGCAAAGAATACCCTGTTCCAAGAAAGCAGGGAGCCAACTTCCTCATTTGTACACACTGTACAGTGGTGGTTTTCATTTTTCTTTTTTTAACTTATTAAATGTGAAGATACAAAGACAAAGTGTTTTGCATATATTCACATAGGTAGGGGTGTGACTGATTTGTCGACAGAGAGGTGCGATTTGGCTCTGTAACAGAAGACTCCAGGCCCGCACCGATTCCACCTCTTTATCTCATCTCTGTATTGACTGGAAGTCAGGTTGAGTCAGCATTTCTGATGTAGGGGATCATCACTGGGATTCAAAAGACCTCCTCAGGAACAGTGGATAATGTCGCAGGGACTTCATTAAAGTTCCATACAGTCTATAACATCTCATTGACTGTCCAGACACTTAGATGAAACCTGAACTTGATTGAAAATGACTGATACAGCTCTCACTTAAATATCGTTGAGAAGTAGGTATCTAATAATGAAAAAGCTGATTGGGGGGAATCTTGATATTTTTCATCAGTGATTTTTTTCTCATTGCTATAGACTTGTGTGGTTCAATAAGGAAAAAACACTGATGTTTGAAAACATTCTTTGTTTGATATTCCTCTTCTCAAGGTGTATCAAACCTACCTCATGGCCAGCTCTACAGGGCTGCCGACCAACCTCTTATGGACAGAGCAAAGGTCAGAGACACCTGCAGTGATCTTTCTCAGCGGGGTAAAACATTTTCACACATTCAGTTTCCTGTGTGAATACTTTCCCCTCAGCAATCACTTAGACCTTGTAGTATTTCTCTCTCTCACCAGCTTGGCCCACCGCCACCATCCCTAATACAGCTAACCTTTCTATCATAACACAGCTTCACGCAGACACGCCGCAGTTATTAACCTCCGCTGTAGTGCCTCCTTCTAGAGCCTAATTGCTGCCAATACCATGTTACGGCTCAATCTAATAAAGATAATATGTGCTACACCAAAAGGACAAATTGTTCTCTACATTCATTCCATTTGCTCATTTGGTTGTTGCTGGACATGAAGTAATGTGAGCTGCAGCATATTTTACATGTTAATAAGATATTCTTGGATATGAACCTCCTGTTTAGCTGTTTCGGGGGGGGGGGACTAGAAAGACAGACACAGCAGGAGAAAAATGATATGAGAAAGATGACACAGAAAGAAACTACAAGGAACACAAGAATATACAGAAAGATATGACAGATTAGAGCTACAAACTCACAACATGACAAGAGGTTTACAGCCTTAAGAACAGGGGAGGTCCAAGAGGGAAAAAAAGAGGTAAGGTCCAGTAAAGTTATTTACAGTGTTGGTCAGCTCATGTCTTGACTACAATCTGCACTTAAAAGAAAAAAAAAAAAACGAATAATCTAACAAATCTGTTCTGTGTTGAACATATTAGGAGAAACAATATAATATAACCCAATACAAGAACTTTATTGGTCCCCAAAGAAAAACTCATTCGTCTGGAGTCTCATGTTATCTGTTTTTCAAAGAATTAAACAGTCTGATGGCTGTGGGTACAAAGTACCTTCTGAGTCTTTCTTTTCTGCAGTAAAATGAGAGAAGCCGTCCACCACCATTGGCCTTTTGGTCCATCAAGGTGTTGTGAAGTGGGTGATCCATGTTCTTGAGACTAGCCTCCACCTTCTTCAGTGTACATCTCTCCACCACATCCTCCAGTGAGTCCAACTTGATACCAACCACAGCTTTTTTAAATTAGTTTGTTCAGATGTCTTGCATCTTTGTGTTTGATACTTCCTCCCCAGCAGACTGCAGCGTGGAAAGAACACTGTAGACACCACAGACTGATAAAACATCTGCAGCATCTTAATGCATAAGGGTTGGATGGTGTTGAATGCACTTGAAAAGTCCAAGAACATGATCCTTACATAAACCCCAGATGAGACAGGGCATGGTGAAGCATGTAGAGGACAGCATCATCCACTCCAACATGTTCTTTGTATGCAAACTGCAGGGAATCCAGTCTGTCTTTGACCTCAGACCTCAGACCTCAGAAGGCATAGAATCAGCCGCTTCAGGGTTTTCATGATGTGTGAAGTGAAGGCCACTGGTCTGTAGTCATTGAGTTCATCAGGACATTTTGTTACTTTGGCACTTTTGGTTGTTTGGTACTGGCACAATGCAGAATGTTTTCCACAGAGTGGGTACCCGCCCCAGCTGTAGACTCAGGTTGAAGATCCTGTGGAGAGGTTGACACCGTTTTGCAGCACAGTCTCTAAGCAGCCTTGGACACTCACCATCTGGACCAAGTCTTCCAAGCTCCATCCTCACCCCTGTTTCAGTGACAGACAAGGGCTGATGTACTAGTAGGGAGGTAGTTGCAGCAGTGGAGACATGTATGGGAGATGGAGGAGGAGAAGGTGGAACCACAGTGGAGATTTCCATATGGTGAGAGGAAGAAGGAGTAGCAGGAGAAGTGGGCACATCAGCAGTGTCAAATCTGTTGAGTTCATCAGCTTTTCCCACATAACCTACTATGGCCTGTCTTTTCTTTTTATTGTTGTGTCCAGAGATGGTACTGATTCCTCTTCACACTACAGATGTTGCTGTGTTGTAGATTCTCTCTACCTTCTTCTTGTATTCCAGCTTTGCCATCTTCAGTCTCCTCTTCAACTCCTGTTGCAGCTGTCCTTTTCTGGTTGGCGACTGCCCTCATGTCATCTGTCATTCAGAGTTTGTTGTTGGGGAAACAGTGAACAGTCTTTGTAGGTACAACTGTGTCTCTACAGAAGTTGATGTATTCAGTAAAACTGTCTGTCTGTCAATGTTCAAATAGACTATGATATATGGACATAATGCTGACTCAACCTAACTGTCGGGCAAATTTCAGGTCAACCCTGCTCAGCTCCACTGTAGAGGCAGAGTCGAGCAGGGCCTTCAGCCTCCTCAATAACAACTGCAGTGTTCCTGCCTGTCGGCCAAGTCAGCCATACCTCTTCACCATAGTATACATTAAAAATCAATGCACAATATAAATATGATTCTAAAAGTGTGTGCAGAGACAAAAAAAATGACTATTCAGATCCCTTTTAAATTTTTTTAATGAGCGTGTTTGTGGTTTCTGTTGCTTTTGCAGACAGTCTCAAGTGGGGGCTTAGGGAACTGCAGTTCAGTGGCTGCCACTTGGCTGAATGGTTGTACAGTATGCATACCACGCAGCACTCACTTGGTCAGGATGCTGTTGGTTGTGGTTGTCAGAAGTTGAGCACTAGTTTCCATGGCGCCCTTTTAGACTCCCTAATACTGTGGATTCACTCTATTTGGCATGTGTGCTTATTTGCTCAGTCTGTGTACCAAACACAACATTAAGAAGGTGGTCTCTCAGATTATTTAAGCTCAGGCCTTATGCCATGTTATAGTTACCTCAGAAGTCTGAGCTGGGAATGATGTTACACCCAAGTTGACGGCGTTCCAGTAAACGAGTCGGAAAACCAAGATGGACACTTACTGTTAGCCATTGTTAGCTGTTGTATACAATTGTCAGCTTCAGTTAGTCATTGTCAGCTGTTGTTAGCCGTTGTCAGCTGTTGTTAATTGTTAGCTATACCAGTTGCAAACAACATATAACACAGTATTTTACCTTTACAAACACCATAGCACCGTGTTCACCACTTTGGGTAGTACAACATTTACCACTTATTTAATTTCACAAAAACAAAACAAGTGCTAATAAATAATTCATTACGAGAGCTTGCACTGTTACTCTTTACTGTTGATGCACTGCAGTGCCATCTTAGATTATGATTCGGAGCTCGGAAATCCCAACTTAAAGGTACAACTGGAATGCAGCATTAGACTGCATACCAATAACAAGCTGGAAACCAAACTGTTGCACCCTAAAATATATTCATCAATTGGCTGATTGATCATTTCCCCCCTTTCTAGTGAAATTAAGTTAAAAAAAAAAAAAAAAAAACACTTTATTTTCCGTCCCATAAATGGGGTCCATGGTCCCTGCAGCAGTCATGGGTTCGAGTCCGACCCCAACCATGTGTTGCATGTCCTCCCCCCTCACTCTCTATCGCCGCACATTTCACACTGTCCTATCAATAAAGGCAAAAAATCACAAAAAAAAAAAAAAAAAAAGAATCATGATTGTCATATTAACTCTGGTGACTTAAGCATTTTAGTGCTGTAGTGAAGGCTCCACTACATTTATCAGCATGAAACTTACCGAGCCAACAAAAGTCAATGCTTTGCATGTTTCTGCAGTGTCTCTAGTATTACTGGGTTACATTTTACTGTGATACACATATCTTCAAAGTGCAAAATGACTCAGTGTATGAATACAGCAGAATAAAAAGGGACAAATATATATATATCTGAAAAATACCATCATTTTTATTTCTGTGCATCACACCTGGAGTCATATACGTAAATGAACAATTTTTTGACCTGCTGTTTTGAAAATGGGGGCTGCTCTTATCTGTGTGGGAGAGCAACAGTATTTTCTCAAATGGCTCACAAACTAAATTGTCCATGGTTTAAATTTGTACTTTCTTCTACCATCGTTGTAGCTACTATCCACAACTAAGAACACATATACACACAGACATGCGCACAAAAATGCACACACCATAATTGGCACCGATTGACAAAGCAAGCTAGAAAATATTTATGTAACACACGGTTGGGGAAAGGGTTGAGGGGGCTGGAGAAAATCCTACTGTGGAATAAAGAAGAGGCATGAGATAGACAAATGAGCTTCAGGTGGAGTTCAGTTGTTGAGTGAAAGTGATTGAGTGCTGTTTTAATGGGAGAGTGGGCGGAAGTGGAGAGGCAGAGGAGCCACATGCCATGGCTATCTCAATGAAACACATAGTGAGTGTGCTTTCTCCTAGCAATTACCCAAAAATGCATTTATTTTACCAACTACAGCCAACTCTTCACCCTGAAAACCACCACTGAAACCTATGCAACATCATTAAATCAGCCAAAGCATCGGTGCAAAACACTGTTAACCCAAATACAAATTACAGCAGCTGTCATTAAAATACATCATTAAATTGCACTGATGCTCATCACGAGTTACATCCATACAAATCACTCTGCCATTCCCCTGAAATAAACAGAATTTAATAGACACACGGGCAGACACCTCTGCATTCCTGGACCCATCACTCCTTGGCTATTAAAAATGGTGAGAGCAATGACATCAGAGATGTTGCAGCAGTCTTGTTATGAGCTGAAGAGGGAATCTGGTGTATCCTGGTTAGTATTCTGGTGTTTTGTTGTTGCTAGATCTATTACAGTGACAGAGAGCTGACAATATAATTATTTCTACTGTGGGGGCTGACTGCTGGTGATTAGGTGGCATTGTGTTATATGTGATGCAGGTCGTGATGAAGAGGTAGAAAACATGTGCAGAGGTGTGTGTTTGTGTGTTTACCGGTGAATCTGCTTTTCCGGTCAAGTTCATGAATAAACATTTCATCTGGAGCTTGCAGGACACGCAGCCACTGTGTCATAATTTGTTGATGCAAAATAAAACGTCCCTGTGAGGTTTCATGTCAGGAACGTTTTTGTCCACATTTACCGGCACACACATTAATGAATGCATGCAGCTTTGTCTTTGGAAGTGTATGAGTGTGCACCCATGTGATTAATTGCACAGCAACAGCATCCAGTGTCATTCCCATCTTTATCTCAAGGTTACAGAGTGATGAACCAAAGAAGATAAGCAGGCGGTAAAAACAAACGCTTTACAAATTACCAAGCACTTTTCTAGTGTTTACCTCCAAAAATCTGATTTGGGGGAGAACAGATTTAGAATAGGAGGCTGTGCAGGCAGCTAAATGTCAAAAGGAAGAGATAGAGCACTGTAGAGACAGATAGAGGAAGAGAGGGAGTCAGAAACATACAAGAAAGTAGGAGGAAAGGAGTGAAAATCCTTGATGCTAACTCTGTGTTTTTTATTCCCTTGTCCGTCTGCATGAGGGACAGAGATCAGAGATGGAGAAATGTCACTTAGCAAGCATTAGGATACCACTTTCATCTCCCCTCAGATCAGAGAGATGGGGGAGGGACTTTTTAAAAGAGTTCTAAAAGGCTGCAAGCCTCTCTTTGCCTTTGAAATCATCCCATCACTCATTTTTATCAGCACTGAACATGTAAAACACGTCTCCAATCCACAAGTGAAAAAAAGAAAGTCTGAGATTTTCCTGCATCTGAACTTCAAAAATGTATCAGCTAAAGGAGGCTGGATTCTGATTTATAGACTTTTGGAATAGAGGTTGAGCTCTATCCTTACCTGCCATCGGAAGATGGGAGGTACATCTGAGATAAGTCTTCCTGCTTCATCTGTAATCATAGTGTCGATCCAGGACCGATGTTTGGACTTGACTGGGAAATGTTCCTGATGATGGAAAACCCTATGGTATTTCAGTGACGACTATTAGTTACAAGACCTTCAACTACATGTTTGGGACTTCATGCATTTCAGTTTGTTTTAATCAACAAGTTAGAGATGTTGAACTTTGAATAAAACAAATTTATTGTCAAAGTATTTGTCATAATTGTGTTTTACTTTGCTATCATTAGATTTGTACTTTTTCACTAAACTCATGCAATTTAATTTGTGTTTCCATTTACTCACAGGTTGTTTTCAATTCATCAGAACAGTGTGACGTCTAGCTTGATAAGGAGGAACCTGATGAGCCATAAGACTCTCTTTGTTTTGCTGGACAGGTTTGCTACAGTAGATACACGTCTCAAGGTCAATAACACGAACACACACATATTTCATAGTACATTTTAGCAAGACCACATGAAAAGTGGTTGGCCTGTTCACGCTGGAGATAACTGACCAATGATACTCTGTAACTCCAACCTCTGTCTAGGGCAATCCCTTTCCAAGAAGATAAATGTGACTTATACCTGGAAATGGGCATATGTTGTGATGGCGATCCTAAGAGCTCTGTCATCCTGAGTCCATTGCTTTATTTCTCTACCCGTGACCATAATAAAAGGTTTATCTGAGACCTGTAGACTTCTCTGGTTGTCCTTGCGCAGTCGACTAAAGAGCCAATGCTTACATATTTCAACAAACATTTACAAATTATGACATCTTAGAGTTGAATGAAGCATAACCAATATTTCACTTAAAAGTTACTGAAAAATAAGAGAACCCTCTGGTCTGGAATGATGTACATACTTATCAAAGCCAGATAAGATCATTTGAATGCTAAATCGACAATTAACTAAATGAGATGAATCAGGCCACATTACCAATTTAAATGCCAAATTTTGACATATTTGTTTGTTAACAAATTAAAACTTATTAAGAAGACATGAATACAATCAACAGATTACCTTTCAAATAATTAAAAGAAAAAGTTCATCTCATAGCACTGGTGTCCTTCAGTGAAACAATAAGCTGAATCATGTCTGACAGAGAGAAGTTCTGCTGAGTTACTGGGAAGGTTCATGCATATCCCACCATAGATGAACAAAGTTTTTAGAGCGACTGGTCTACCTACATGTAAATAATGTAAAGACTTGATCAAAGAGATGCTCATCCACTTGGTCTGAGCAACTTGTAGTCCTATGTGATAACAACAATCCTATATGTGTATTCAGATGTGAATGTATTAGTTCAGTGGTTCTCAAGTCCAGTCCTCGAGGCCCACTGTCCTGTATGTTTTGGATGTTTCCCTGCTCCAACACACCTGATTCAAATGATCAGCTCGTTATTGAGCCATTACAGAGCTTGATAACGAGCTGATCATTTGAATCAGGTGTGTTGGAGCAGGGAAACATCCAAAACATGCAGGACAGTGGGCCTCAAGGACTGGACTTGAGAACCACTGTATTAGTTAATTCAGTTGGAAAATTGAGGACAAACTGATCATGATGTTACCTAAGCTATACTTCTACATATATACAGCTACACATCTTGCACTCAAACTTGACTGCAGCTTGTGGTTGGTTTGTGTTTTTGCAATCGATCAACCTCAAGAAATCTGTCATTTCTGGTTAATCGTTGCATGGTTTCCCATTTCTCAACGTCTTTTCTCTGTCATTAACTGGTTAGCCATCAACCACCTAAGTAAGAGTTGTGATCTCCAGATAAACAGTAAATAACGTGAAAAGCAGGATATTTGATACTCGTGTCATTCATGATCAGGTTGCTCCTAACATCGACTTTGCTGTTCTGAATTAATAACCGTAGCGATGGGGTTTTGACCAATCAGAATCGAGAATTTATACAGCCAGGTGATAACTTAATATAATTGCATTTATGGGATTTTGTTGAAAGGACAAAAAGCTTTATGTTTCATAATACCCATTCTGTTCTTCCGCTGGTTGTTTCTTGTTATGCTCTCAATAGTCCCCCCATTTGGCTTAATGATCGCTGTGCTTTTTGGTGACTGTAACAAGAGACAAAAAATAAAGGCAATGTGATGGTGTCTTTATTAACACACAGATTTGACTGCATTTTTACATGCTGAGCTGATTAACTGCACCATAATCCCACACATAGTACACAGACGCTCTGGCAGATAAAAGTATTCGTTAGTTGTGTGTTTTTACCGTTGAGCTTTGGTTTGTGATTATAAGTTTTCAGGACTAAACTTTTCTGCAAACCCTCCCATTAATACTCCTCTGTCTGTATTCATAATGTCACTTTAAATGCAGTAACACTAACATCATTGCATGACTTGCTGGGACTTTGAAGTGTTTTCTTTACTATTTCCCATAATTTTATGACTATATCAACACCAGGTCTGGGGTTTTTGCAAGGCTATGTGAATTTTCTTGAAATGAGACTTATATTTCTTTTAATCTGTAAATTACTAAATGATGAAACAATAACAAAAGGCTTAAAACTCTGATAAAGAGATTATGACTGGTGATAAATCAGTATGACATTAATACTGATGCCTCTATGAGAACTATAAAAGCAAACACGACCATCAGAACAATGTTTGGGTATCAAAGTTTAATGACTCAAAACCACTTCCAGGGGATAAGTGTCACAGGAGTCGATAACAGCAGGTGGCTCGACAACTTTCTTTCCATTTCGAAACTAAAATATGTAATATTATGTGTTGTTACGCCCCACCCTTAGGCGGCCCTATGGGGCTAACAACTATCCTCAACTTTTTACCCATCAAATTAACAAACACCTTCAAAAGTTTAACAAGTGATTTAATGTGACAACATAACAAAATTGCCAAGTAAACACAAAGCACCCACAACACAAATGAGGGGCAGCAGGGCAGCAGTTCCCCACCAAATGCCTCTCCAGACTGCAGGCAGCTCTGGGCTTTTAGACTCCCAGCACCAGGTGAGTCTGATTGTCACTCAAGTGATTTCACCTGGGCCGCTATGGAGAGACAAAAGGGGAAAAACACATGCAAAACAAACACACAGCCGTAACACCCCCACCCTTAAAACAATGAATAAATCATTTGTACTGCAAAAATAAACACCACAATTGCACACCATAAATCCAAAACAATACAAAACATTTATTCATTGAATTAAAGTGCATTGTGTCAACTATATTAACACAAGAAACTAACTAAATGGGTGTTACTCACCAAGGCTGTGTGTTACAAAAACACACACCACTGCACAAGCTTAAAAAAAAACCCTTCACTATTTACCCAAAACTGAAGACAACCACTGCTGACAAAAAGGTGCAAAATGGGTCGTGAGGAACACAATCTTAAATTAGGGCCAAGGAAGATGCTGCAACCAAATTCAAGAGCATCCATCCCAAAAGTAGCCAATTAAGTGGGTGCCACTCCCACAAAGCAAAATGGCTACTACCATGAGGTTTACACAAACAAAGAGCAAAACACTAAATTTGCCAATACCACACACAGTAACAGATGTCCAACACTAAAGTGGAGTGAACAGTCACACACAAACGGATCAACAAAAGTAGTAAAACTACAACACTGCTGTCATTCACAAACAGCACACAGAGATCCAACAAAAGGTGACTGCCACCACCACAACACAAATGGACCCAAGTCTTCAAAAGACACACAAGTTACTGTGAGAAGGCTGGCAACAAGCCAAACGAACGGAACATACAAATAGGTACACGAAACAGTAACACACAAGTGACCCACCAAATGTGGACTGCAAACCACTACACAAAATGGTCACACAGTAGTCACCACTACACAACTGTTGCCACCTTACACCTAAGATGCAACTCACACGTGACCCACCAAATGTGGAGAGCAGTTACCACCAACGAATGGTCACACAACACAAGTTACTGCACACAAAATCCTAAATGTTTAATATCTACGGATTTGAGGAACACCGCGACAAAGCGTCTGCTATCACATTTTCTGTGCCCTTCTTGTGACAAATCTGCAGGTTAAAATCCTGCAGGAGAAGAGACCAGCGCATAAGCCGCTGGTTAGAATTGCGCATGTGGGCAAGGAATACTAATGGATTGTGATCCGTATACACGTGGACAGGCTGCGAACTAGACCCGAGATAAACTTCAAAATATTGTAAGGCAAGTAGAAGGGCGAGAGCTTCCTTCTCGATAGTGCTGTAATTAAGCTGGTGCTTATTAAACTTTCTGGAGAAATAACAAACCGAGTGGTCAATAGCCTGATCATCCTCCTGTAACAGAACAGCACCTGCCCCGCACGCGCTGGCGTCAACCTCTAATTTAAAAGGGCGCGAAAAACAGGGCGCGGCCAGGACAGGGGCACTACACAATAACGCCTTGGCAGACTCGAAGGCAGCCTGGCAAGCCGGGGACCAAACAAAAGCTCTCAATGGACTTACAAGGCTTGTGAGAGGAGCCACCACTTCAGAAAAATTTCGACAAAAACCACGATAATACCCACACATTCCGAGGAAACGACGCAGCGCTTTCTTGGACTGTGGGACCGGGAAATCAATAACCGCTTGCACTTTTTCGGCCAACGGACGCACCTGCCCCTGACCAACCTGTTTTCCTAAATAGGTAACAGTGGCTTTTCCGAACTCACACTTTACAAGGTTAAGCGTGAGAGAGGCCTCACGAAGACGGCTGAAGATGAGGGACAGTGTGTGGAGATGCTCGGACCAGGTGGAGGAGTAGGCAACTACATCATCTAAATAAGCCTCGCAATTTTCTACACCAGATAATACGCGATGCATCAACCTTTGGAAAGTAGCGGGAGCATTACGCAGCCCGAATGGCATGACCGTGTACTGAAGAAAGGTGTTGGATGTGACAAAAGCGGATATTTCTGAGGCCCGTGGTGTTAAAGGAACCTGCCAGTAACCTTTTAACAGGTCCAGCTTTGTCACATATTTAGCGGAGCCTACACGATCTATGCAATCTTCCATTCTGGGAAGAGGAAAGGAGTCGGCTTTAGTGACTGAATTTACCTTTCTGTAATCGTTACAAAAACGAGGTGTTTTATCGGATTTCGGAACCAAAACGCAGGGGGAGCTCCACGCGCTCGTACTGGGAACTGCTAAACCATGTTCAACCAGATAGCTCACCTCCTTCTGCATCATGGCCCGCTTAGTCGGATTTACCCTGTATGCATGTTGCTTAATGGGTTTGTGGCCCTCCACGTCGATGTCATGATACAGGACCGAGGTTTGGCTGGGATGGTCAGAGAAAAGCAACAGGTTATCCTCGATTAAAGCTACAATATCTGCACGGGCCGAATCGGACAAATGGGACAAAAAACCCTCCAAATTACTCAGGACTTCTGAATTTCTCAAACGAGCGGCCGGCATCAAACCACTTTTCTCTGCCAATCCATCATCACCAAGATGATACTGAGGAGGAGCAGCGGACACGGACATCACGGGCACAGCGGGAGACTGCAGTGGATCACTCACTCTAGATAAGTAACGTTTCAACATATTAATGTGGCATATTCGGGATTTTCGTTTTCGATCTGGTGTGTGAACAACATAGTCTGTGTCACTAATTTTTCTTTCCACCGTATAGGGACCCGAAAACCGAGCCTGCAAGCTGGACCCAGGTAGTGGAAGCAGCACCAGAACTTTGTCACCTGGCTGGAACACACGGAGGACAGACTTTCTATCATAACAACGCTTCATTTTAGTTTGGCTCTGTGCCAAATTGTCACGAGCTAACTGACACACATGGCTGAGACGCTCACGGAAAGAACTGACATAATCCAGCACATTATGCTCAGTTTTTGGCGACTCTGCCAACCACTTTTCTTTGAGGAGCCGAAGGGGACCGCGCACCGTATGGCCGAAAACCAAATCACAGGGACTGAAACCTAAAGACTCTTGAGGAGTTTCACGCACAGCAAATAACAGAAGAGGGAGGCCCTCATCCCACTCTGTTGGACTCGAGGCAGTATTTGCGCATCATGGATTTTAATGTTTGGTGGAACCTCTCAAGCGCGCCTTGGGACTCTGGGTGGTAAGGACTTGATGTGACATGTTTAACTTTTAGCTCTTTCATCACCTGTGTGAAGAGTTTGGACATGAAGTTTGTACCTTGGTCAGTCTGAATAGTTTTAGGCAAGCCAAAAGTTGAAAAGAATTTAGTGAGGGCTTTCACAACTGGTTTTGTTCTGAGAGAGCGCAGCGGGATGGCCTCAGGGTACCGCGTCGCAGCGCACATCACAGTCAAGATGTATTGATGTCCTGATTTAGTTTTTGGTAACGGACCCACACAATCTATCAACACTCGTTCAAACGGCTCCCCTAGCACCGGGATAGGATGCAGGGGTGCGGGAGGAATAGGTTGATTGGGCTTTCCTACCACTTGACATGCGTGACAGCTGCGGCAATATTTCGCAACATCAGTTTTTAACCCAGGCCAAAAAAAATTGCGCAACACACGATGATATGTCTTTTTAACACCGAGGTGGCCAGCTAAGCTGGAGTCATGTGCCAGACTCAAAATTTGCGCTCGATAGTCTGTTGGCACAACCACCTGATTAACAACGGGTATCTCCCTGGAGTCGGGACTCCACCGTCTCATCAAGACACCATTGTCCACGAAAAACACACAAGTCTGGCTGTCGTCCTCGGCGGCTACAACAGAGGACAGACACAAATTTAGAGACGGATCATTTCTCTGAGCATTTATCAACATCTCTCGGGTCACGTTTAAACTCAATTCTGCGTCAGCAGGAAACACATCAGGCTCAGAGACACATTTTGATACATTTTCACACTCAGTAGCGGGGGACACTGAAAAGGAGGGCTCACCCTCATCTAACGTAGCCATAAACGAATTACATAAATCCCCAGCTTTACCCCATTTACGAGCCTGTGCGCGCGTAACTGCGCACACAGGAAACACATTTGGCACAGACACAGCAGAAGAAACAGAGGTGGGGCAGCAGGCAGACGCAACCGAAATGGGATCGTTAACGACCTCTGGCAGAGGAAACACATTTCCTCCGGCCAGATCGTTACCCAAAATAAACGAAATGCCACTAATCGGAAACCGTGGGAGCACGGCAACTTTCACACGCCCCGACGCGAGCGGTGAATGCAAGTGAATCATGTGAAGTGGGGCGTTAAGTTCGCTCATTTTAATTCCCCACACTAACAAATCCGAGAAACATGAAGTTTCATTTGAGAGTGGCAGAACACTAGCCAGAATGAATGAATGATAGGCGGCTGTATCTCGGAGAATAGTTACCGGTACTTTATCCGCTTCCTCGCCAGTTACAGAAACAAATCCTTGTGAAACGAACGGTTTGAAACGAGGGTCAACCTCCACATTTACCTCGGCTTCAGGTAAAGACTCCGGGAGTGTTACAGGCGGGGACACGGTGTTAATGAAACCCACACCTGCAGGAGGTTTACCGTTTTTGTGTTGTCCTTTTTTTCTAAGAGTCGGACATGCAGCGATCAAATGGCCTGGCTCGTGGCAATAAAAACACTCGCGGCTCTCACCCGCAGCTGGTGAGGTGCTTTTACGCATCAGCTTTGGCGATCGGTTTCTGCGCTCAGACATTGGATGTAAAACACGAGGGGTTGGCAAAGAAAAAGCGCTTTTATGAGTCAAAATGAACTCATCGGCGAGCACAGCTGCTTTCGTTACCGATGACTCCTTTTGCTCATTCAAATATACGACAATTCGCTCCGGCAAACACTTTTTAAATTCCTCGAGCAAAATGAGCTCTCTCATTTCCGCCATAGTTTTAATATTACACGCGTGGCACCATTTATCAAACAGAACGCTCTTGTCACGCACAAATTCAACATAGGTCTGGTTGGAAGTTTTCTCACTATTTCTAAATTTTTGCCGATAGGCTTCAGGGACCAGCTCGTAGGCCTGCAACACAGTCTTTTTCAAGATTTTATAATCAAGACTATCCTCGATAGACAGACTGGCACAGACTTCTTGAGCTTTCCCCACTAATTTACACTGGAGGAGAAGGGACCAGAACTCTTTAGGCCAACTCAGGGCAGCAGCTATCCGCTCGAAAGCGCTAAAATACGAGTCCACCTCGGACTCACGAAACGGAGGGACTAAAGCAATGTGCTTACTTATGTCAAAAGCGGGAGCAGAAACAGAGCTGCGGTCAACAGGAGGCACTGGGGTAGAGGCTGCAAAGGCTCCTTTTTCCAGCTCGAGAACCCTTAAGCGTAGATGCAAGGCTTGTACCTCTAGCTGTTTGTTTCGGGTCTCTGCCTCCTTTGCTTGTACCTCTAGCTGTTTGTTTCGGGTCTCTGCCTCCTTTATTTGGAGTGCTATGCGGAGATCCTCTGTGGTCATGGTACCCATGAGAGGATCCGTGACCGGCCCAAGTTCCGCACCAGCAGCGAGCGTGCCAGCAGCCCCCGCCGCTTTCACCTCAGCCCCCGGTGCGACACTAGCCACATCACCCGCAGCAACCGCATCAAGCGCTGGTTTAGGTAAGACGCCCTGCTCCACCAACTGTGCACACAGCAACTGTTTGAGCTCTGCTTTGTTGACATTGTATGGTACTTTTACATTAAAGAAATTTGCCACAATCAACAGGTCTGCTTTTTTACACTTTTCAATTTTAGCAACAGAGGGACTGGCCATAAAATCATCCAGTGAAAAATCCATAATTCCCCCCACACACAAAAAAAACTACCAACCAGAAAAACACATACTCACCGAAGAAAACGCGACAAGAAGACGGACGAGCCCCCAATTCATGTTACGCCCCAGTCTAGGGGTGCCTAGGGCACAACATGAGAAGGCCTCATCATCCCCAAGTCCCAAGTAGCCACAACAACCGAGATTTCAGCTCAATTTTAAAACACAGATTTATTTACATAATTCAGGAAATAACAAAAGATCGACAAAGGAACTAAGGCTGGATGACTAGACTTCAGGGTGGACCAAGGCCAAAACAACAACCAAAACGATCCTGTCTGTAGAGTAATGCTAACCTAACCAAAACAAAGGAAACAAATGACAAAGACTTACCTCCCTAACTAAAATATACAGGAGAAAATAATGTTAACAAAACTGGCAGTCCACCCCTACTACTAAAGGAAAACAGAACACAATACACCATAGTCTTTAAGCTGCAAAATAGGGTGGCCGGTTGGGAGAGGAGGAGGATGAGGAACGCCTGGCCTCTGCACATGGTGGCTGCCATCTTGGTTCTTGATATAGCTGGTCTCGGCCAATCACCATACAGGGCGTAGTCCATCCCACCAATGACCGCGTTGCTGTGGCACACACCTATTTGCATACAAGATTGACACAGAGAAAACACAGAGCACACACACCCAGCAGACACTCAACCAATTATGACCCCAGTCATAACAGTGTTTTGCCATTGAATAAACAGCAGCACAGGATTATTGTCAGAAAAAAAGAGGGAAAAAAATGTAAGTAAAAATATGAGTTTCTGTTTGGAGCTTTGGGTGATTTATTGCAGGTAATTAAGTCCTGTCTGCGCTTAATATCTTGAATTATGATTTTTTTGGATCTGTCACATGAATGAGGATCAAATTAGATGTTTAATGAGGTATTTTTGACTGAAAAAAACACTAAAATTGGATTCCTTTAAATTTCATTTGTTATTATTATTATTATCATCACAGCTTTTTTATTGTATTTATTTATTTTTAGTTTTCTTAATACCTCTGGTGTCCTGGGTTGTCGAGTCTGTGACTGTCAGGCCTCAGTTCTTACAACATTGTGACTCAGTACATTGATGACAGACTGATTTTAGCTTTTTCTGTCTTTTCTGTTTTGATTAGAGTGTGATGTCTCAGTGAAATTATAAACCTTATAATGCAGTTGTTTTAATTGCTTTGTGCAGCTTGTTGCTGTCTGTGTTATTTTGTGCTTCTATGGTTTGTTACGCCTCCAAAAAAAAGCTTCCATATACATGGCTCACCTGTTATGAGAAGATGCTATTTTCCAGTTGCTAAAAAAATTATGATCACTTTAGTTTCTGGCAATATTGTGTTATCTTGTTGGATTGTTGGAATTAACTCACTGTTATTCAGTGTTTGTAGGGAGCTCACTCTTGTTTCTCTGTTATTCTGCTGATTCCTCCTCAGTTTGAGAAGCCCCTAAGCCACCTAAAAGTCTTCCTCACTTCCTCTAACAGTTTCACATTAGGTGCTCTCTTATGGGCTGGAATTCGTTGTAAATGACTTTTATTTTTTTAAAGATTAGTCTTAAATTGTTGGGGAAACTCTTGGAAAATGTCATGATACTAAAAATTATCATAGAGCTTTATCACCATGAGCAACTCTTCAGACTGGGAGTCTTTATGAAGATGGCTGATGGACTTTTTTGACAGCAGAGAAAACTTAGAAGAAAAAAAAACAAAACACCTCAACACTAAAGTATAAACTTTACTACCTCAAAAAATTAGATGCAATATATATTTTTTATTTTTTTTATTTTTTGATTATGTTCCATAATTTCTTAGTTTTCTTTATTCCTATTTCTTCCATTTATGAAGCTGTATTTGTTATTTTATTTGTATTTGAATTATAAACATTTTGTCACATTTCTTCTATGTATCATGTATCGCGTAGATTCAAACGTATAGCTAACATCTTTAAAAAGGAAATATTGTTCTTTTACACATTTACAACATGCTAAGTAAATGCTTAGTTACAATGTTAGGTGTCCATATTAAAAGATATGCAAAATTTCAAGTAATGATTAAGCGATTCTTGTAAAAATCTGCTCAAAACAGTTTGTTTGGAAATCACACAAGATCTCACGTCACCGCTATAAGACTTACCAAACTGGTGATGTCATTGGAAACAAGCTCTCCTAACTTATTCATTAATGTTTCCAGCACAGCGGAATGGACTGACCCCAGCAATGTGTGAGTTGACACCACTACTATGACCACATTAGAGTTGGCGGGCCCAAAACTTAGACTTCTGCTCTCTGCCAGCCTCCAGAGAGGTGGCCAATCAGAAGAAAGTATGTGGGGCTTAAAGACAAGAGCAAAATGAAGCATTTCAGACTGAAGCTGAAATGAGGGTTTTCTTAAACTCAGTTTTTTTTTTTTTAACCTGAAAATCGTGTAAAGCTTTTAAAGAATAAATAAGAAAGGAAGCATGAGACTGAAAAATGTAAAATACCCCCACCATAAGCTTGAACATCCAGATATGTTCCCTGGAGATTTATAAAGTGGGATGAGTCCATACCAAATGTATTACCCTTTGCTATGGCACAAAATAACAACTACCAGTTTGACAGCAGCAGTCCTTTCTTAAATGACTGAAAGCAATGTCAACTCAAATCATAGTGACAGAAAAATACCCTCAGGATTGAATCATTCAGTAACCATTGACTATTTTTTTCTGAGACGACTGAGAGGAGATGGAGGCGGCTAAAATTCTCAGTAAATCTGCTGTAAATTCACTTCTCTCTCGGAGCAGTGCAGCAGTCTGGAATTACAGATCATACATTACAGACAGTATGACCTCCAAATAGTCTCACATGAAATTTGTCCTAAAGGGTTTTCATTTAGTGGTACTGTACACTAGCAACAGTGATACTGGGAAAAATACAAGGCCATAGATGCAGGAGTCTTTTTAACTCTCTGTTCCATATTCAGTCACAGTGTAAATCCTGTGATGAGGTCTCAGTGATGAGGGGGAGGAAACAAACTGCTCTTACCTTATTTCTACAGATGACACAGACATTCGGGGACATCCAGGCAGCTTCTGTGAAAGAGTTTTTCTGGTCACTCTGGGATACTCAAAGATGAACATTTAGAAAACTAATTATTGGACAGTCTTATGTTGTCTTCATTAATACAGCTGACCTATTCTTGAATCAATACAGAAATCATCTATCTCTGCTATTATAAGACTTTGCTATCTCTTTACTTTACAAAAAGATTTATTTTTTCAACTTTAATCATTTTGATTTCTCACAGTCAATCTAAAAAGCACTTTCTCGGACCAGAAAAGTGATCACAGCAGTTGACACAAATCCTCGAATGTTGAGAACATCTGTAGCAAAAAAGAAGTAGAAAAAATTACCTGCTAAACAAACTCCCTCTGAGACACTTTAATGAAAAGAGGAAGAAAACTGTTATGGATGCTGCAGACAAACTCTCTGAAGTCATGAAGTAAACAAATGACACATTTGATCAGATGGAGAAAATAAGAATTGAACATTTTATTTTGTAAGACATTTTACAGATAACACAAGTTTTACACTACGATAAACAACAACATAAAGATGTAAAGCAAGTACAGCCTCATGTCTATCTTCAGACAATGTCTACAACACTCTCAATTACTGTACATGCTGATTGTAAACATGCAACTAGAAATAAATATGTGGCATCATCAGGCTGAATAGGGATAGTGCACCTACCATTTGTCATAGGGCAGTGGACACTTGTGATCATAAAGATCTGTTTCCAGCAAAAGTTCCAGGAATACTTTATAGCTGGTCACTTTTTCTGCCTCTCCTTGGCTTTCTGTGATCAGAAGGTTGTTGCACAATAGAGTCGGTTCATGTCTGTCAAAATAATGGTGGACTAGTAGAAAATATTTTACCTTGGGCAACCCTAGACAATAGACAGCCAGGATCTTAAAACAGTTACTGAAATGCCTAAACCTGCACAGGAACAAATAATAAGAGAGGAACATTTAGTGAGGGACATTGAAAGGAGAAACACCAGGGGTGAAAGTCAGACAAGGTTCTTGCAGGTACAGTACCCGTAGGCTTTGAACGAGAGGACCACACCCAAGTTCAACAAGGTGCCGACTCTGATGCCCCAGTATCATCATCTGCTGCATCTCTCTTTCTCTTGAACATAATATTAATTTTCCTCTGCATTTTGTTTTATTTCTGCATTAAGATTGATGCAGCTGTCTCTTTAAAAGTTCCCTTCTTCTGCAAAAGGCGGGAGGTGGTCCCCAGTGCCTAGGCAACCAGTGTCCAATCAAAAGTGCGCACTGAGCACTCCCATTTCTGGATTTTGTTTGTTTGTGGAAGCAAATATGACTCACAGCAGTGAGTCACAAGCAGCATGGCCCTATTGGACTACAACAGTTACAATGCAGAGTGCAGACTGACGTGCGGCAAGGGAAGCAAATATAGCCTAGATATATAGCAGGGGTGAAAGTTTGTGTACCCCTGCATACCGGCTGTGAACTGCTGTTTATGTCTTCCCGGTACGGCGTATCGCTGTGTACCGACTCACTCTCACCCCTGAGAAACACAAAATTATCAGTACAATGTTGTCTTAAAATGAATGACACCGCCTGCATGAAGCTCACATTTTAGTAGGATTTGAACTTGAGTTATTAAATGGTAATCAGTTAAGGAAATATATGTAATTCAAACTGATAACACTCAAATCACAGCTCTCCAAAGCCATGCATGTCAGCTAAGCACATGACAATGATATGACATCTTCCTCCCCGCCTCTCTCGGCTCACATGTTGTGACAACAGAATCAAAAGTGGTACAGTGACACATCTCCAGTTGTCAAATATGTTAATGTTGCAATCACTCTCATTTCCTGTGATATTTCCTTTTTGTGTTTGCAGGTAGATGTTAGTGCAAACATGATCACAGCATGATTCAATCTGCGTAGTGTTTCATTTACTCATAGTCGGTGTTTGGAGGGTGTTTCTCCTATCTCACTGTCTTACAGTTTTTTTTTTTTTTCTTTCACTCAGTGTAAGAAACTTTAAAGACTCTCCAAAGTTTTCCTCACTATATAACAGCCTTTCACCTTAGAAGCTTTCTGACAGGCCAATATGCTGTGAAAACTTTTATATTTACTGGGATTGAGTCTTTACTTATAAAAGGTGCCTATTATGCTCATTTTCACCTCCTATTATGTCAGTCTGGGACACCTATTGAGTAGCTTAGCGTGTTTTGCAGCTCAAAAACTCCTTATTCATCTAAAACCGGTCCATGAACACCATAACTCCAGCACTATTCAGCCTCTGCCAGGGACGCTTTGTTTGGGTTGCTTCCCCACTGATTCAGAGATAGACTCAGATTGTGGGTGTGACTTTTCACATGGCTTTGTAGTCATAAAAAAAAAAAATCTAAATTATGCTTTTACGTAAAATGTCTGAGACAAACCATTAGCACTCTCATTATCCCCCTTTATACATAATCTGTTGTCAGAATGTGACCTAAAGTTTGTGATTCTGATTTGGAGCATTTTTAAATAATCTGAAAAATATCAGCATGAGTCCTCTAAATGTCACAATCAAAAAACTTGTTACCAACCATCATTACCATATTTATAGGGCTGCAGCGATAAAAAATCCTAGTAATCAAGTATTTTACCGAATATTCCATTGATTGATCAAGTAATTGGACCCAAACAGCAGACTCAGATACAGTGAGATTTCCTACATCACAAATCCAGGCTCCAACCCCGGAGCCCCGCTATGAAGGCCTGACTTGGAGAAGTAGAGAGGGCAATTGTGGAACAAGCGTAAGTGTTAGTGGAATGCAATGCTCGTAAGAAAGCTTATTATGATATTAGCTTTCATCATGTCCCTAAACACATTAGAGTCCGCGAGCTGACCAACTCCTATGTTACCTGCTTCTGCTACTACACCGGCAGTGTTAGGCTGCATGCTAGCATGAAGAGGAGTGTGCAGAGAAGCGCTGTCTCCGCCCACGACCCAGAGGCAAAGTGCTGATGAGCCGCTGGAGCTATGCAGAAGAAAAGCCCCTCTCATTATTCATTATTTCCGCTCTGCAAAACCAAAACCGCGCTTACTCCTTCTTCTACCGTGGTGACGTAAGCGAGTTGTGTCACCTGAAAATAATCCATGCGAAACAGTGATGATTTGAATTTATAAACGAGTACTCGAAGGCAGAGAAAATTCCTCAATCATTTTTTGTAATCGAGGTACTCGAGGAATCGTTTCAAGCCTACATATTTATTATATACTTGTTATGTGCATGAAATCATTTTTCTAACCTTAATGTGGCAAGAAAGAATCCAAAAGTCCCCCATGGCACTATTTTACTGCACTGAATAATTTTCTGTCTGAGTATATTTAGTCAAATGGCGACTCAAGTTCATTCATTTTGTTTATTCTTTGTCAATATCATTCAATTATTAGTGTTTTATCAAATGCAAAAATAAAAGAAACAAACAAAAATAAAACAACAATGAAAGAGCTGCACTTTGATTATTAGCATTAGCATTGGCTGTTGTAAACCTGTTACCTGTCGACCACTAATCTTTCCATTCCTAGAATAAGCCTTAATGCAAATAACACCTAATCCACAAACACTGATGACAGCATCCACATGCAGAGTGAAATTTTACCACGTGCTGGGACTCGATTGTATTTGTAACGCAATATCCATGAGTTATGGCACATTTCAGTGATGAGGACGACATACCTGCTGCTGGATTACTTGAAAATACTACATCTGTGTATTTCAGTTTGTTTGTGCTACTTTGACAATACTGCTTTAATAATAATGAGAAGTTAGATCAGTCTGTGGCTTTAACCCTGTAAGTGTCAGTGTAAAATGTTGTAAAGTCAATACACAGTCAAGGATTTAGGGTGTATTAAAATCTGGATTAGCACATTAGAGTCTCCTTTAGGGGCATTTTATTGGTCATATATAAAATAGAGCCTCTCTCATTGCAAGGACAACTTCAAAGTTTGCTTTTTACACAAATTTGCTTTTATTCTGAATAAGGTTTTATTGTAACCTGTGTTGATGTCATAATGTAGACTCACAGTCATGTTGGAAACGTTCACATATTGGATCTAGAGAAATGACGGTGACCTTAGTACCTGATTGTGTCTGTTTAGATGGTCTCCCTGTGTGTGTGTGTGTGTGTGTGTGTGTGTGTGTGTATGTGTGTGTGTGTGTGTGTGTGTGTGTGTGTGCGTGTGTGTGTGTTCACTGGTGTGGGCTCTGTTGTTTGTGAAGTTACAGTTGAATCGTCAGGGCAGATAAAAATTAATGACTTTCCTTGCCGAGCCTGAGCTCTCTTCCTCAGCATTACAGTGCATCACCACAAACTGCAACAATCGCACACATACACACTCACACATATACACATACAACCTAAATAATCCACAGATAAGACCCAAGTAAGTGTGGGAGAATGATGGAAAACCTTCTTAAATCCACCACCACACACTCTCATCATACTCTCATTCACACTCACACACAGACACACACACACAAACACACACACTCACATAATCATATATCTGTTGGCAGACTTTGTTTCAATTAACATTTTTATTACACAGAGGGAAAGGGAGGAGGAGGAAAGAGGATTTGGATTCGGAGTCGTCTGATTATGTTGTGTTTGTGTGTGCAGGTGCATGTGTGGCACCTGCAACAACTTACATGCAAATGAGCTTTCTTGTGCATTTAAGTTGACTGGCATAACAAACAAAATTTGTCATTACGGATTGAGAGAGAGGAGACTTTTGAAGCCTGTCAGAGAGAGGGGAAAGCAAAGGAAGAAAAGAAAAAGATAAATATGAAAAAAGAAAAACATTTAAATTTATTAATTTCTGCTCGCACTTCATATGCAGGAAGCTTCACACAAATTAAGTTTTTCAATCTATTATAACTGCCTGAGTGAATTGAGGGGCCGCAAATGAAATGGGTCTTAATTGTACATTCACTTCTCCCACCGTGTGAGCCTCTATAAGTGGTGTCTTGGCTTCTTCAGAGTCTCCTCACCTCTGCTGAACCTGTTTCTAGTTCCATTAAGGCCTCTGTGGTCAGGGTCTACCCGGCCATTAACCCCTTACAGCAGTGCTATCAGGTCTTTAATTCCTAATGAGAAGTTATCCAATGGAGAAAAGAAAAGGATGAAAGAAACTGGAGACATCGAGAGGCGAAGGTTGACAAAGATGCGGGAAGGTGTAGGCAGCTAGTTAGAAAAAATAGAAAAGACTCAACAAGACCGTGATTTTTCTATAAAATATGCCCCTATATTTAAAGCATGTACAGTAATTTGCTCTGAAGCTGCTCGTCTTGAACTCAGCTATCAGCATTTAACAGAGCTGGAGCTTATCATGTCAAAGTAGCAGTAAACAACTACAGGGATTCATTTACAGACACTTAGGGCTATTTTAGCTCATTTAAGATTGTCAGTATGATGTTTCTCCTGCTGGTTTCCTCATGCAAAGAAAAAATAAGACAAGAAGTGCTAGTTAAGGGGGAGTTAAGACATTAGTTTACAGAAAATCACCCCATGTAAGCAATTCTCTCAGATCTGTGATTGTAGTGGGTTCATAATTCCGTTTTAATTGAGTCATTTAGAAAGCTGCTCCCTGGTGTGTAAAAAACCAGAAAGATAGAAATACAATAATCTCTGCAATGTCACCGGTTGACACGGCAGGACTTTTGAGTAACACCAAGGACGAAGGGAGAGAGGCGGATAAATGGAGAGAAGTGAGTGTGAGGTTAAGTAAGATGGAAGGATGAAGAGATGGAAAGGGAGGTGAGTTTTGGCTGTCAGAGTTGATTAGCGTCAGCAGCAGACGGCGGGATTGATGGACAGTGCAGAGAAGGTGTGTGAGCTGTCAGGTGTGGAAAAGCTCCAGTTGACACAGATGTATTCACCTCTAAAAAAGGGAAATGTATGCTGAGGTGTTCCATGTGTGCCTGCACTGTGTGTGTATACATAACACTGCATCACACTTTTCAGTGTACCCCTCATGATGGAGAGAGCAGGGCTCGACCCCTCTGCATTCCCACATCAATCACAACCTCATTCCCTCTGCCAGCCCGAGAGCTTAGCTGTGACCTCCGACCCAGCCCCTTCACGCACCACATGGGAGGTCAACGGTAGCATTCTTGCTCTCCTGATTCAAAGGTCAGGTACAACATTTCCCAATGAAGCAGCTGTCTGAGATTTCCTCCATCCACAGCTTGACAAGGCTGAATAATGTAGGGTGGGCCTGCCTGTTGGAGTTCAGAGGGGAGGGGGAGAAAATGCTGTGATGATGTGCGCCTCACCCTGTGTCATTAAGACCGAATTGAAGAGCCTCTGAAACAGTTTAACAACAATACTGCTCAGCTCAGGAACCATGTTGCACCAAATAGAAACCTTGAAAATCATATTTTTTTCTGTCTATTTATCTTTTTCACAGATGCTGTTTCATTTTCCATTTCACCTTTTTTGTGTCTCTTATACTTCCATCTTTATCTTGTTATCTTTGTGCTGGTTCTGCCCTTTACTGCTGTGTGGTATGTGCACCGTACCCTCTCCCCATGTTATCCTTGTAATATCTACTGCAAGCATTTCAAAACTCTGCCGGCTGAATGAACACATGCTTTTCTTTACGTCTGCTGTAATCCTATGTCAAATCCTCTCTCATAAGAGCCACTAAGAAAACTTATAAACCATTTCAACAATTTCTCTTGTGCTGTAGTGGTCTTAGTAGGTTACATGATGGTATCATTACACTCTAAAAAACCCCAACACCAGGCTTGAAAAGGGACAGACTACTTATTGGGTTATTTTGACCCAGAATGTTGGGTTGTTCAAATTAACCCAACATTCTGGGTTGACTCTATAACCCTTTGTAAATGTCAAGTTAACCCAATCTTCGAGTTAATTTGACTCATGGTCTTGGGTTGAATTCATATATGCATTTGGGGAGCTTTTTTTGGGGAGCTTTGCTTTTACAACCTTAAGCCTATTTTCCAATGTACTTTTATCTAACTGACTGGTGGAATCAGTTAGATTCTCCATTTTATTCTCCATTCTGAGCCCATTTCTCATCTCCATGGTTCCTCAGCATGTGACGTAGACCTTAACTCAGGCGCTGTCTGAGCCGGTTCAATGGTAACGCACTCGTGTTTATGAGGTAGGCCATAGTGCTAAGGGTCTTGCAAAATGTTCTTCCTGTTAAATAAAGGTGGATTGATTGAGTTCCCCACTAGCCGTCACTTCAGTTCTGTACTGATGTGGAATAAAGCAAACTGTCGGTTAAAACAACTGTTTCAACTCATTTGCATCCACATCACTGAATCTAATCAAGCAATATGATCTGTTGTGCACCAACACAAACCTTGACACTAACACCAAAATTTTACCATTGGACTCTTGGAATTATAGCCTAATTGTGCTAAAAGATATCCAAATAAACAATTAAACATCCCATGCTATTGTTTTATCAAGTTGTGCTTGGCTATGGGTCCTCTTTCGAACTCCAACCACTGCTGCGTGGGTGGAGTGGGTGTGTGCTCGTTGCTGTGACTCTCAGTCTCGGGCGCTGCATTAGGTACCTTAGTTTCTAACTTTGTCGAAGCATGCTGCTTCTCTAGGTGCTTCAGTAGATTGCTGTTGCTGTTGTTTGCTGTAGAAAAAAAAATTTGACACAGTTAGCATGTTACCGAAATGTTGCTTTTCCCTTTGCTCTTGAGTTGAAAATAATGTATCTCCATAGGGAGAAACTTATCTCCCCCCTCTCGCTCACCATCATGCTGTGCCCTGACCTGTAACAGAGTAACGCAATGTTTGGTAACGGAAACAGACTTACTGAATTTTACAAAACAACGCGTTATTACCCAACACTGGTCATTACTGAGACCAGTCAAACCCCTCTTATTTTTTGTTTGATTGTTTCAGCACTTCTTTCGATAAGTTTTTGATCTCTCTTCAGCGGAGTATAGTAAATGCAAATATGTTTAGCTGTAGTGTGATGCTTTAGATAACACTTTGTACTTCCTTAACATCTCAGCTTGTTAGCATTAGGTTAAAGCACTCACTTGTCAGGATGTGCGTAAGTCAGCACAAAGTAATCATGTCACAATGATATCATTGTAGATGTGCTATCATAGATGTTTAAGGTTGACAGTGTAGTAATAGGAGTGCTCAGAGACGACCAAATATCTCCTGACGTATTTTGTTTCTATCCCCTGCTGTTCCTCAGTTCTCTCACTTTCTTCCATCCTGAGAAGACTGCCCTCAGAGAAACTCCCGTTCTTCATCTCAGCAGCTTTCTGTCCCTTTGTCTCTGTCACCTGCTGCATGAAACTTCTCCTTCACTCATGTTACTTTACACTTTCACGACTCTTCCTTTTTTTCCTCTGCTTTTTTCTTTTTTCCCACTTCTCACCTCTCTGCTCTTTTTCCTCTTGGCTCTATCGCAGCCTTACTTTCACGCCCACTGGGGTTTTTTGATATTTTTCTATTCCCTTATTCTCTTTGGCACTTCTTCTTCTTCTTCCCCTCTTTTTTATATGTCTTTTCTCACTTGTAATGTCCTTGGTTTGATGCCCCACAACCCAGGCTGGGGAGACGATGAAGAAGTGAAATTCTGTGAAACAAAAACAACAGGATGCATCAGGCGAAGAGAACCCTCCTAGAGTTCTATTACAGCACTCTGGACTGTGTGTATGTTTGTGAAGGATGTGTGTGCCTCTGCATGTGTGCAAGTGTGTCTTCTTGGAATTATGGTTGCCCTTGAGATAGAAGTCAACCTTTGAAGCTGCAAACTGCCTCTATAAGCATCTCTAAAGTGGCAAAAAAGAAAAAAAAAGCAACTCTCAGGTAAACTATTTCCACTGCTCTGAATGAGTGGAAACCTGGGTAAAGTGTTTGTGCACATTTTAAGCTGAAATGACATCTGTAGTTTTAGCTGCAATCAACTTTAGCTCGTGCTGGTGGATTAATGGAGCTCTACATCCAATTCAAAACTCATCCACTCAAAGAAATAGCAGTCTTCTATTTCCAAAATTGTGTTTTGCTGCAATTCGAGTTTTGCTGCATTGATGTAGAAGTTTTGATTTAAGAAAAAGTGCTGTAAAATTGCTGGAATGTTCAATAAATAGTGCATTGTGTCCTGTAATATTGCACGGAGGCTCTAATTTACACTATAACTCTATCTCTGAGGAGATTCAGAGCAGTAAAACGATCAGCTGAAAATCTAAAGACAACTTTCTGAGTGGATCAATAGTCCCACTTCCTTATCTCCCCATGACAATAACCACTTCTTTGAACTCAGCAAGAGGGACTATCTTTCAGAGAGTTTCAAAGCTTGCTGCTGCCTTTTCTATACTCAGGGCAAAGATCATTGCGAGTCTTTTTTTTTTCCGATCGTTTCGGTCCAAACTTTGGCTACCATCAGTAGACTGGTACCTTGGGACCTCAGATACGCTGGCCATCCTTACATAGAAAGAGCACTTCTAAGTAGAAGGCAGGCAAAGAGAGAAAAATGAGATTGATCAACCACCTGAAAGTTTCAACAAAGCTTCCTGTGAACTCTTCACAGGTCTTTCCTGTCTTTTCATCTCTAGAATACATTGTCCTCTCAGTTATCTGCTGCTATTTTGAATGGTTTCTGGTGTTTGGTCTGTCATAAAAGTGGGACTCCCTAAGGTGTCCCTCTACAGTCTCGCTTAATGTTGTTCTCTTATAGACATAGAGATCGAAAGCAAGTAATGCGCTTTTTAAATTTATACTTTCAACTGCAGCCGTAAAATCATATCAATATTTAAAACAAGAAGCAAAAGAACAAAGTAAATTCTTGAAAATTTTGTTCTGAGTTGATCTGCTCTAAAGCAGAGAAGAAGTTCAACCCCTTTGATGAGGTTGTTTTGAATTTCAGAGAAGGGAGTTGGTGCGCACATGTGCCCTAGAGTATGGTTGATCTTAAAACACTAAAAAGTAGGTTATCAAAAAACCATTCAGAATTTCAGCTTTCAGTTTCCTCTTTTGAATTAGCTGTGATTTTCTATGCACTTTGCAAAATGTGTGGGTAACTGCATCGGCCTCAGTGATTGAAGGAATGGAAGTCTAAATGCAAAAATCAAATATGGATTGAGCAGCACATTTTACCCCTCAAATACTTAATACACTTAGGGCCTGATCTACTAAGATCCCACGTAACGAGTGCTAAACTGCGTGTGTAAATGAAAAGATGGATGTTCTATTAGTATCGGGTGATCTATAATGGCCATCCAGCAGCTCAAAAATGCCATAACCGTTACTATTACTCTACTATTTTTATTCCTGACAGTCCAAAATGTTGACATGCGCACTCGCTCTCTACGTCCTCCAGTGATGGGAAGAACAGTTCTTTTGACTGTACTGAATCTTAAGTATCCTTTCATTAAAATGATTCTTTCAAAAGATTTGTTCACCAAATCAGTCAGTGCTTCGGATCCCCGTCCTGCCAGGTGCAGTACACGAGTGAGTGATACTGCGGCGCTGATCCGGAGTTCGTTCATTGAACAAGCCCCTCCCCTCCCCTGCTGCAGAAGTCACAGTCGTTCACTGGGTTAGATTCTCCCTTCATGACTTGACGTTCATTCGCCAAGGCGTGAAGGGAGAATCACTCCCCTGCCCTAAAAAACTCACCTCTCTGTGGGCCGCCAACGTTTGCATCGAGACTTGAGTGGAACAACACAGCAAGCAGCACGCCCGCGAAAAAGCGTGAGTTGTCGTTCTTTCATATTGCGGAAAAGTGGAGTGATTAAAAATAAATAAACATCACAGCTGTGGAAGAGATTCTGATACTTTTCAAAGATATCAAATAGAGTATTGCTTTCAATTGCACTGTTTTATCTTAGCCTCAGTGAACAATGTTGTTCCAAAGTCGTTTGTTTCGTTCACAGTCTGACTGATACTGGTCATTCATTCGCTGTGAGCCAATCACGAGACTCCGCCCGTCCGCCTGCTGGCTGGCTAGCTGTGTGTTGTTCGCCAAAGAGTCCAAGGCGGCAGTTCCACTCCAGACCAGCACGCCACGCTCGTGGCTGAGCTCAACTGAACTGAGAAAGGAACGAATCAGGTCTTGGGTTGATTCCATTCACGTCGCTCACTCAGCAGTTCAGCAACTGTTTTGAACGAATTGTTCATTAATGACATAACACTAATGTCATCTATCATTGCACTTTTGCCTCCTTCTCCCTACATCGACCGTATAGCCATTTGTGGGTAACGCTGTGCCAACTTGCATCTGCTTTTTAAACGTGCTAAATATAGACGCAAAAACAGCAACCGCAATCAGTTTCAAGGTTTGATCAATTACATTGCTGGTGTTAAATAATTGCATTTGCATCAGCTCCTCCCTGTATTTTGCGTGTTCTGATAATCTGCATACAATCTGCATATTCATGAAGGCAAACATGCTAAATGGAGTGTGGGTGCTGGTTTGCTCATTTGACAGACGCAATCCTCTGTGCACCTGGCTGGGGTTTGGGTCAGCTTTGTACACCCTATCAAGTTTGTACATTGTTTTATACATGCAGACCTTCAGTAGATCAGGCCCTAAGTGCAGTAGAAGAGGAAAATTATAAAAGCTTATTATAACTAAATAGAAACATGGGACCAATTAACAGAATGAGCCTGTTTTCGAACTGATCAGAGGAGAACTCATGCATCCGAACATGCCCTGCTTGCTCTTCAATAGTTCAATGCTTACTCTCAATTGCTTGTAAGTGTGAGTCTTAGTGTGTGTGTGTAAATGTGTCAACTCTATGATAGCCAACTGCTTAACTGCTGCTCAGAGGATATTTCAAGCAGATTTAACATCGATACATGCATTGATAACTCGTGCAATAACCTGTGTGTGTTCTCTGCCTCTTCAGAGGAGGGAAGGTTTCAGTCTCAGACCTTCATTTGTCCGCCTGAGGAAGATCTGAGACCAAAACGTTGCCAATAAACGTTTTTACTTACAAGTTGGACAGTGTGCGAGATTCTTCCAGTTCTTCAGGCCTGCCCACAGATGCACCTGACTCTTAAAAGGAATGAGAGCAGACACACTGAAGAGTTTGATTCATGTTACACCCAAAATACACCAATGAATAATTGAGGGACTCAATACAACCTTTTTGCACCCTATGCCTCTCTTAGCACACAGATTTTGCACTGCTTAACCTGCAGAAAAAAGGTCTGACACATTTGGCACCACGCATTTGGGCACTTCTGATTGTTTGAAAGAAAGGTTCAGTGGAGATCTAGTCCTGCCAGGAGGCAAGCACACCCAGACATAAGCCTGCCTGCACTGTACAATCATTGCTGTGAGAAATTAGAGAAACAAGTTGAACAGCTGTGTAGGGGAAGCTGTGATCATTGCTAGTATACCTATCATCAATGGTTTATTTTTGTATATACCGTCTGCTTGCATTTAATAATGATTGCAATACTATTAGCTATGTCTGATGAGTGTTTTATGGGCTGATTATGATATCTTGCACGGCCCTGTTTTTAGGTTAGCTTCATTGGCTGTTGGACTAGTTTTGAGCTGATTTTTATTGGCCATTTTGCAGGTTGTGTCGCACTGACCAGCAACCTTGAAAAACCCTGCAATAAAAAAATGAAAAAAAAAGAAAAATCCCTGTAAAGACTGTTAATGTTCAACCCTAATATTATACATGAGGAAATAAATGACTACCACCTTATTTGGGGATTATTTTAAAAAAATCAATTTGAAAAAAAAAACAAAAAACAGTTTGAATCAATCTTGGTGCCCCCTGTGGACAATAGAATCTTTGCCCTTTTGTCCTCAGTATGCTGAAACAGTGTCTTCTGAGATTTCCAGAAGAAGATGGTCAGGGTCATATCTTTGTTGAACTAAATGGTCGCCTATGAGAAATGAAATAGATCAGTGTTCCTCTTAAATCGATTCAAAACTGTATTGGAAGAGTTTGAGAAACTATTGTTGGTGGCTCTTCTTTTCTGCAGACATACTAACACTAAAGTAAGCTGGAGAGCAGAACAGCCTTAAGTTTGTCAAATTTAGACCCTATACAAGCACATATGCCTGCTCCCCCTGGTGATGTCTGTGCAGGCCTGCTTCTTGCTCTGTTAGAGTTTGAACTTTAAGTTGCTGAGAACAAAAGTATTTGTTCCCTTTCCTCTGGAGGTTGTTTAACTGCTGATGCACAGTAATGCTTCTTCCCTCTCTCTCCCTCTCTCTCTATACCTGTCGCTCCCTCTGTGTTCCTCTCTCTCTCCCTGGTGGTTGGAGTTTGACCTGAGGCTTTTCTCTTTGCTGCATGCTGAGGCTCTGATTGGAAGCCGGGATAACTCTAGCCCTCCTACCGTCATTTTGTGAAGGAATCAGACAGATCAACACTGAGAGGGTCATTCTTGTCTGTAGCTATTTGTGAGTGTGCGTGTATGCGCCTGTGTGTTTGTGTGTGCAGTCGTATTCAAAGTGTGCTGTGAATACTTGTGGAAAACTCATATAGAAAGTGTAACATGTCACGAACTTGAAGACAAAGTTCTTCATATGTCAGTTTATTCATTGTTTCAGTCAAAAGCCTTTTTTATGGTCGGCTTTGCACAAAGGTACGGTTGTTGACCTGTTTTGTTCAATATAATGTTTCTATTGTCGGGAATAATAAGGGAAATATATCTCTGTCTCTCATACTGGTTCAACAAAAAGTCACAGGAATCAAAATGTTGAAAGTAATAAAATGTTAGCTCACGCTTTAAAGTACGTACCCGGAAGGTTGGTCTGGGCTGAGTGCAACACATATGGAAACTATAAACAGAGCGTGCACTTACACTGACTTTAATATTTGGGTCAAAGTTTCTTAAACTTTGCTAGATTACATGAGAAAGCTGGCTTTAGCTGAACTTCTGAAGGGTTTGAGTTATGCGGAATCCCTTCAACTAATATCCTGGACAAGCACTTCATCCAACCACACGACTACAATGAACAACCCCCTTTAAAAAAATGACACATCAGTCCAGATTAAAGATGTGATGGTTGAATACTGCACTTCTGGTTGTACTGCTCAAAGCTCTGCAGTGATCCGCACTAAATCAATCCACAAACCACACGACCTCCCCTGAGGGGCAGCTGTGGCTTTGTGGTCGAGCAGGTCATCTCTCAGTCAGGAGGTTGGTGGTTCAGTCCTTTTGGATGAGACACAACCCCTAATTTTTAAGAAGAGATTCATGTATATAAAACTGATCCAAATGAGCTGAACTCTTGCATTGTAATTAAATCAGCAAACATATAGAAATTTAGAGGTATCGCGTACACTTCAATGACTGCTGAGTATCTTCATCTTAGATGACGCTGTGAAAGTTTTAGTGATTGAGAAATAAAGTTACCCCTTAAAAGTTTCTGCTGCCTCTGGACATGCACAGTTACCAGACATCTCTAGCTCAGTTCTGAAAAAGCTGAAGTGATACCAGGTGTAATTTTCTCTGAAGCAATCGTAGATTAAAGTCCTGCCTTTCTCCCTCGCTGTGTAAACATTAACACAGCCAACAGGTGTTTTGTGGCACTACAATAATGATTTCCTGCTGTGTTTCCTTGATAGCCTCTATTGTCTGCTTTTTCTGCTATCATCACTTGGAAGCGAGTGAGACAGGAGAGGCAAAGAAATGAGGGGCTCATTATGATTTAGGGGATTGCTGTCTGTCAGCTGACAAAAGACAATGTCCCTCACCGCTCACTCCACAAACACAGAGCTGTTCACAGGCTGAGTGTGATGGTGCACAGATGCATGTGAACAAAGCAGCATGCCCTAACAGATCTTCTCTTTGCATGGTCAGGGACTCTGCTGCTTCATCTCTTTCTTTTGAATGCTGATTTTGAACTTAACACCTCATTAAATTGCAGTTCCAAGTTGTCATTAAGTTGCTGTAGTATCATTGATCTGAGCCACAGATGCAGTGTACAAAGAAGTGGAGTGTATGGATCAATCAGTTTAGTCCAAGGTGCATCAGGTGCATAAAAGTACCTTACTTTAACGTAAAATGCGTGTGTGTGTGTGTGTGTATACACAGATACAAGCTGTTATACCACATTGCCTATATATTCCATTGTATGTGACCTCACCTCGCTTTTGTCTCTATACTTGTGATTTAATTGGAAAAAAATGCCAGTACTCTGGTGGATTTCAGAACTAAAAAATATACTCGTTGATTCATGGCAGCAACACAAACATTTACATCATTTGTCAAGTGAAAGATAAGATATGAAGAACTTTAGTGTTGGTTCTTTATTCTAAACCAAGGCAGATATCAACAGTTAGTTCCTGTTGTTCGTGTGTTTTGTTTTTACTCATAGACTGTACATAAATAGGATGCCGTCTGCGTCCTCAGTGGGTGAAGCCACCTCGAGAACAGCACCCCCTGGTGACTGGCTGCAGTATAGGTCATAAATTCCACCTCCTTCAGCCATCCTTATGGAGCTGTGGACAAACTTTAGAAATGTATTACACAGAATAAAATTTTTTTCTCTCCCCTGGTTGCGATGTTGACATATAGTTGCTGTAAGACTGGCTTGTGTTCAAGTCCTCTTTTTTCTTAGGGGGTTTATGTTTTCTATTATTGACACTTGATACAGCCTATGGGTGTATGAAGATTGAACCTGGGGGACGCTGTTTGAGCCAAGCGTCATCACAGAGACTTTCGGCGACTCTTCTGCCAAATGCGTACAATGCTACTCTGCAATGTTGGTTTCAGGAAGTGGAGAAAAAACACGGATATACTGAGATCTTTTTTCAGCTTCAAATCCGTACACAGGCGGAACCAAGTTGTCCATAGTGTATACAGTCTATGTTTTTAGTCCTGTTGGAACATTTTTATGAGATTTTTAGTTTTGAGAGTCAGGTTCAGGCTGCTGGGGTCTTTATACGTATGGTGAGCTGTGTTCACCACAGTGTTGCACACCATACACTACAGGAAGAAAACCATGAAATCTGTCACGATTCATCATTGTGTTTGCAGTCTAAGGTTTCAAAAACATTTTATTGTGTGCCAGGCTGAAGACGGTGATAATGACGTGCATCAGAATTTAGATGTCAATCTGATTTTAAACGGTTTAGCAGGTTTTGGCATCAAATGTACTGGTTCAAGGCTCTGCCCATGTGTCCCACCAGCAGATCTTTTTTTCCATTGGCTGCCAGCATGAATTAGACATTACTCTGAAGAAAACAGACAGCCAATTACACTTCGGGGTTAGATTAAGAAGTAGTGGCAGTAAGGAGCACTGCTTTATTCTTGTATTATTGCGTTTAAACTAATGATTAAATGTAAAAATGCAATTTGCAATAATAAATGCAATTGAAACCTATTACAGAAAATAATTTAGCCTGCAACTCAACCAGACTGTGACAGTCTGTCAAAGCTGACTGATGACAAAGAATGTCTGATATATGGCTGACGGTGTCACTGCGGACATGTATCATGTATCATACATGCTTCTGCACCTTCTAGTTTATTGATAGTTGCAGTTGTCCTCTTCTTCAGCACTGCAGTGATGGCCAGAACAGCAGATAAGGAGCCATTTAATTGTCTGATAAGATCTGGAGTGGGGACTTTCAATCACTTCCTCCATCACTGATACAGTCTGTCATTAGCAAAATGAAGAAACTTTTAATTGAGTCTTAACTGTTTAGGCACAGCTGAGAACTCCTCTCTCATCTCATTTGGTCCTTTTTCTTTGCTTTACTTTTGTTCAGTGATAAGAAAAAAATCTTTGTTTTTCTCATCTCCATGTTTAGACGTTTGTGTATATTTGTAGAGCTGAATCATGCTCAGAGCTGAAGGTCGAGGTTAATCCCTGGCTGCTTGTCCCTTTTGACCTCCCCAATTAATTTCACTATTAAAGCTCCTTCTCAAGGTGAATTGCAGAGATTCACAGAAAAGTCAGTGCACAGCATTTATGTATATTCAACAAAATTTTAATTAAGCAACAGTCATTAAAAATTCACATTGTGTGGTGGCTGCTCAGGGGGTTGAGTATGGTGGAGAATAGCATAAAACATTTACTGTTCATACCCATCAGAGCAGAAGCAATTTATCGTCAGCCACAGCAGCAGAAGAAGAACATCATGGAAATTGTGACAAAAAGCACCGTTTGTAAGGACACATTGCATGTGAAAGGAAATTAATCATTCATTAAGTTCACTCATTATGCTCTGTGGGAAATAATGAAGGCCTGGTTAAGGGCTAAAGACAAGAACTGGAATTCGCCTTGAATCTGAGATGTTGTATGTTCTGGGAAATGTACACATTTAACATGAGCTCAGTCTCATGAGACATTAATCCTTGGCTGTGGAGGCTATGTGGAAATAAACATCTCGTTTTAGCATTCATAAAGTAAGCCTATAATCAAGACTACAGTTGACTTTGACAGTCATTTATCCAGTCCTGTCATGCTTGCTTTCTTGTTATTGTAATGTGCAAATGTGTGACTGTAACTATGCTCTAGTTCCACAATAACAACATTAATACAAACAAACACGTTGGTTTTGTGAGACAAGGGTCTTTCAACACCATTTTTGAATACTACATCGCCTTTGTTTCTATGCAAGTCTGAAATGCCCTCCAATTGAAAGTTCAAAACTAGGGTAGAATTTCAAACCCTGACTCAGTCCACAATTTTGGATATCTACCACTGAAGGCTGCATTATGGTGAATATTTACACAACATGAATGTGTGTGTGTGTGTGTGTGTGTGTGTGTGTGTGTGTGTGTGGGGGGGTATTTAAAAGAAAAGAACCAAAACAATCAAACTTAATTATTAAAAAAGTGAGAGTTCTCATTTGAAGAGATGATCTGTTGTATTTCATGTGGTGATTTTAAGATGGAGTCCTTAACTGTTAATCAATTTAATAAACAACTTGAAATATAGTTCATTTACATTGCATGTCATTGTGTCATTGTATGTAAAAAATAAATAACACAAAACAGAGAGAACCTTTTTAAGGAGGAGGGACATTTACTGGGCACCTACTTTTTATTGGGAAAACAATTTTATTTTAACATCTATCCATGCCATGTGGACCACAACTAGAGGGCACTTTTCAAAATTATTGTATGTTTAAAATAGCATCCAGATACAACAATTATTTTACATTTACAAAACTAAAAAAGCAATCAGAGGGCACTATTTTTCCATTCATTTTCCATTCACTGAAAGGACTAGCAGTAGATGTTTTGTATTTATATGCTGGAAGGGCATTCAGAGGGTTGAATCTGACATGTTTCCACCTTTAGAAAAGTAGCTACCAAAGCTGCGTGCGGTTTTTATAGAACAACAAAGACAGCATTTAATAAAGTTTTATTTGCATCAGTAGCATCAAAGAGGACACTTACGTGGGGCTTACTAAGACATGAGGACACCAGGGGGACCATAACCCACTGGACTGCTCTATTCATTAACTATCAGAACATTTGAGGAGACACAAATCACTAAATGGTTCTAAAATTAAGAAAAGGGCAGGTTAGGGCAGAAACAAATCTTTGAAGACAAACTGTGGTGTTTCTTGTTTAGAGTATTTAGAGTACAGGAGGAAAAGCTGCTGAAAAGCAATGGTGAAGTTCTGAGAAAAAATGCCCTTAACACTGGGATTATTTCTCATTTTCACTTTACAAATCTGTTGTGCAGTCACCCACAAAAGAGGAAAATGGTAAACTGCTGCCTCTAGCTGTGGCCTACAAAGCTGTTGCAAGTCACTTTGGTCTTAGAAACTGATGATAATGGTGTGTCGGAGATGGGATCAGCCCTTTTGGGTATTCTCTGAAACTGTCATTTGGAGAGTCTCATATGTACTTAAGCATTAACATCTTGTCCTTTGCTTTCCTCTGCTGGTTGAAGGCCCTCCGCAGTAAGAAAAAATCTCTATCCAAGTCAGAAAAAGTTTTGAGTCCTTGGGTATTCACTGGAACATAGAGTACGTTGGACAATTTCCCTGGTGGCTGGTAAGAAGAAGAAGAATAATGGTATGGCAGACCTCAGGTACACAGGTTGAACGTAAAGTATTACCAGTTAGACACTCTTGCATTGGACAAGGTTATATGTGCTCCACAGTATCCTCTGTTTACCTCATATTGAATCAACTGTAGTTGGTAACGTTGGGGCAAGTGTTGATGTTAGGTTCTGGGTTTGTTGTGGGATTTTGAGCATGGCTGTTTGAGGACTGAAATGTGTAATTTATTTTGAAGATCTTATGTAGTGTGGACTTAGGACGGACCCCAGGAAGACCAGTTGCTCTCTTGTAGCCACTAATGGGGGACCTTTTAAACAAACAAATAAATCAACATTTGTTTAAATAACCCACCCCTCTGTAAAAATAAGTAAATGTAAAGGGAATCCTTCAGCAACTGCCTTCTCAACAAACTGTCATGCATTGTGTGATCTGACACCTTCCAATCAAAATCAGCTTTAACGTCACCAGCGGTTTGAGCTCCAGTAACTCCTCAGTGGGCCTTGGCTGTCCATGACCCTATCACCAGTTCACCAATTTTCCTTCCTTGGTCCACTTTTAGTAGGTACTGACCAGGGAAGATCAGGAAGAGCCCAAAAAAGCTGCAGTTAAGGAAACACCCTGACCCAGTCTTCTACTCATCACAATTTGGTTCTTTTCAGAGCTGCTCACAACTTCACATTGGCCATTTTCCTGATTTAAACTTCAAGGACTTAATGTTGGCCTACCACCTAACATTTCCCACCCACTAACAGTTGCTATTTTATAGAGATAATCAAAGATATTCTCCCTGCCTCCAGGGGTCATAATGTTATTACTGGATGTCCCTCCTTTTCGTCTCTCTGCATTTTACAAATCAAAAATCTGTTTAAAACTATTTTTATTATCCCAAGGTCATTCCAGATTTGTGACCCTGTACAGTTGGTTGTAGAAATATGCCTGAGGCTGATTGCCAAAAAATGCCAGAAAAAAGAAAACTTTTTTCACTTCAGTAGTTAAAAAAAACAAAACACATTATAAAGGCTGTCATGTGTGTGTGTGTGTATATATATATATATATATATATATATATGTGTGTGTGTGTGTGTGTGTGTGTGTGTGTGTGTGTGTGTGTGTGTGTGTGTGTGTGTGTGTTTACAGGTGGGGGCCACTTGCAACCGAAATTGAAAATCACAGATTTCAAGCCAAGACCTGTTGAAAACACACTTGCCCATGTTTTCTACAGCTAGCAGCAGACGTGACTCTGAACACGAGGGAGTCAAAACATGTAGCAACATGTGGCAAACTGGGCTGCAGTTATCATGGGATTTGCAGTTTGATTACCACCCACCAACACTGGTAGCTATTTGATCCCCTCAAAAACACAGGCTACACAGAATCAACTTCTGATTACTGTGTCTTACTCAGTGTATATTATGCCAATGCTTCTCTGTGATGAATGAAAATAAAAAAATAAGACTTGACTCAACTAAATTTAAGACCGTGAACAAAAATCTGGGCATTGTTAAGACTTTTTAAAGCCTTAAATTCAAAGCTCAGAATTTTAGACATTTTTAGACTTTGTAAGACCCCTCAGGAGCCCTGTAATCTCTATAAAAGGTAACAAAGTAACACATTAAAACAACACAGATGTGCAGGTTCAAAATGTCCGGTCAGTGTGTGTATAGTGTGCAGTTATTCAGAGGTATTTCTAATTATTTTATGTCACTCTATGATCCCCAATTAAAGTGAAAGCATTTGCATTTTTAGGAGTTTCACTGTGATTGCTTTCTCTGTCTCATTTCAGTCTTGCAAGGTGTGAAACGCCTGTTATGCATGGTGGTAAAGAAAATGACTTGATAATCTTGAGGATGTCCTTTAGACATAAGTCTACCCCAACGTTAGGCCAATGTAGGGCCTGCAGTCAGTTGCTACCCCTTTAGCAAGCACTGTAAACATCTTTAAATTAGTTTCACTCACAGGTTGATTGTGACCCACGCACTTCAAAATAGCGCTCTGCTGGCTTTTGTGTTGCAGTTGCCCGTTACTTAAGTCTGAATAAATGCACCTGTAAGATAACTTCTCATCTTGCAGCTTAAATGTGAAGCTCAACACTCGACTTGGTGATATTTTTATTCTGTTTGATATAAAGTGCGTATTTCTTTTGACAGAGTCTTCTTGGAGTTTTCAAAGTGAAGTAAAAACACTGTAGTGTTGTCAAACATCATAGCAACTTCACCACAGATGGCAAGTAGCATAAGAGACGGAAGATTAACATAAATAATGATAAAAACATTAATTTCTTACCTTAATTTTATCATTTTTAATGCTCCAAAACTGACACCCTGGGTATCGACTCAAACGATGGATGACAAAGGAAATAGGGCTAACACAAACTATAGAAAATTTAATTCAGCAAAACTCAGGGGAGCCTTGGGATAAATCTGAGAGCCTGACAAGGGCCCTTAAATCACAAGAACATCTGTTATTTATATATACAGTATGTGTATATCTTTTTTATGGAGCCTTAAATCTCTGGCACTGTCCCTTTCCATTATATCAAGCAAAAAATAGCTCAAAGTCAAAATAAATCCCAACTAAACTTCCTGCACGTGTGCACTTTTTCTTACTCTATCCTTTTCTCAAAGGTCTATATGGTACTCAGACCCTCTAGTGACTCTCTTCGACAATACAAATATGCTTAAAAACAGGAATGAAGAAGTCTCAACAGTGATAAAGTGAGGAGCCCAAAATCACAATATCTTAAACTACAGAGACCTAGACAAAATAGATTCATCTGAGAGTCTTAGGATGACACCACTTTGCAGATCCCATGTCATTTCTTTTGTAGATTAAATGAAACACTTACGAATGGAGAACACAATTGTGCTGCCTTTAAGGTGAAGGTAAACAGTTGGAAATTGTTAAATAAATTCTCAGTTTAAAGGGTCAGAAAATTAAGTACTTTGTTGTTTCTCGTCAGAGTCAGCGCTGTGTTCCTTGTGTAGCTGTGTAGCTTTGCAGGTCTCCTCGTCTTTGCTAGCTTCTTGCGCTGCAGTTGTGCACACAATACACATGTTGCTGTGTATCTAAAAGGCTTCTGCCTTCGAGATTATTTGTCTGTAAGTGTTAGATAAATAATTACAAGTTACTTTGAGCACGTTGTGTCTGCTGACTTATGTTTTGATTTCTGTCATGTTTCAGTTTCACAATTCCAGTAACACTTCAGTAAAATATAAGAAAAGTAAAGCCTTGTATGGTTATGAAAGCACTCCTAAGATGTTAGCTGGCTGTCCTGCTTTGCATACTAGTACACACGCTGCAAGGGCAGTAAAACAAAGTAACATTTTTTGGTCAGGTGTTATCATGCTGTGGCTCAACTGTCTCACTGGCATTGTAATACTAGGATTACTGTGTGTGATGATAGCTTAAACCATCAGATCCCTGATGAAAACAGCTAACTGTGTTGTTCAGAGCCAATCGTCTCAATCACATCCCATGACTAAGGCAATGACACCTCATGCATCAGGCAGGCTTTGATTTTTCTCACCACCTCTGTGTTATTATAACTCCGAGCAAATTCAATCAATTCTCTCTTGTTGCTGCATAAATTGATGGCTCTTTAATATCCATGTTTCCCATTTACCGCTCAGATTCATTGGCATGTGTAAAGGAATGGGACGCATGAATAAAAATATACAAAGCCACACACACACACAAGGACACGGACCACACAGACCACCTTAGAATTCCATTAAAAGTCATATTTTTGTTGGATTGTATGCCTGATTGTAACAGCAGCTCAGAAGTGCAACAAAAATTGCAAGCAGGATAGAGGACAGAAGGTAGCTATAGGAGGTAGAAAATAGCTCTGTGTGGGTGTGCGTGTGTGTGCGTGTGTGTTTGTGTGTGTGTGTGTGTCTGCCTCTATGTGTGCGCATGCTTCGATAATGGTATTTCTGGATATATCCCAAGTTATTACTGTAAATCAGACGGGCTTTCAAGACCTTTAACACAAAGTAACAGTCCCTAACAGCAGCCCCCGGCTGCCATATAGAAATTACATGAATATGGATTAGAGAGAAAAATTGGAGAGAGGGAATGAGATATAGATGGAGGGATGGTGGACAGACGGATCGAGGGAGCAGAAGATACTAGAATAGAGAGGAAAGAGGAGAGACAGTGAGAGAATAGGTAAGGGAATGAGGATGGACAGTTTGAAGGGTGGAGGAAAGTTAAACAGGGGAGTGTGTTTGATAGAGGTATAACAGCAGGAGGTTGGTAGAAGGGGCGGGTGGAGAATGAAAGGGTGGAAGGGCAAACAGGGGCCAAGGGTTGGACTAGAAGGAAAAGATGTGGTTGAGAAATGGAAATAAAAGTAGAAGAGCCCTTTCACATTAAGAGTCTTTCACCACAAGTGTACCACTTCCACCCCTGGTCCTTTGGCTAAGGCTCACAACAGTCTGCACTGATATGCAAACCAGGGAAATTTATGGTAATGACTGGTCCAGTGTGGACTTGAAAATAGGAATGGCTCTCTAGCTCACTCATGAATCATGCATCCTTTTCCAAGTCACAGACTTTAACTAATGGGTCATTGTGAGGGAAGGATCCCAATTTGGCCTTGTGCTGAAGTATATGATTATCTCAAAGCATATGCTGACCTTAACACATTAAAAATCTGAATCGTAGAAAGGACTTCAAGGCCATTTTGAGAAATATGCATATTTTTCATCTTTCTCACACACAGTCAAACACATATTGTCTAAGTGTTAAATACTGTGCTAATGCATAAATTTGTAGGTGTAAATCTTTAGTCTAAGTAGGAACATAACAGTGTTGTTCAGATGATCCACCACTTATGTCCAGAAGGAAATGATAACTTAAACTTTACCAAATGGACATGATTTCTAAGTCAGTGAAATGTATTCAAGTGATTGACATTTTCGGTGTGTCATCTGAATAAAAGGAATGGATGTATTCAAAGTGAAGGAGCTCCTGCTGAGACATTCTGAAGCCCAGAGTCGTGCTCAACACATTTGACACACTAACCCCAGCTAATTACCAACTAATCTTGAAACCCCAAAGAGGTCAAGTCTAAAGTGTCAGTCAAATCAACCACGCCCATGAATATGCATGATAATGAACAGCTCTCAGCATTAATGCTGCGTTCCAGTTACCTTGGATGTCGGAGCTGGGAATGATGTTACACGCAAGTTGACAGCGTTCGAGTTAAGAAGTCAGAAAACCAAGATGGACTCCTACAGATACCCATTGTTAGCTGTTGTCAGTGGTTGTTAGTTGTTGTTAGCTATACGAGATAGATAGATAGATAGATAGATAGATCGATAGATCGATAGATCGATAGATAGATAGATAGACTGTATTGATCCCAAACTGGGGAATTCACATAGTTGTAATGAATGCATAACAGTATTTTCCTCTTACAAACACCATAGCACCGTGTTCACAGTTAGACGCTGGGCATATACCACTTATTTAATTTCACAAAAACAAAACAGAGGTGATAATAAATATTACAGTACGAGAGCTTTCATTGTTACTCTTTACTGTCGATGCACTGCGCTGCCATCTTGGATTATGGCGTTGTTGTCAAGTCAGGGTTGGTGAGGATTGTCCGACTTTCCTCGCCAGAAATACGACTTCATGGAATTTCTGACTCGGAGCTCGGAAATTCCGACTTCCGAGTACAACTGGAACACAGCACAAGATAATCAAAATGGGTAACTTATAAGAACATTCCCCTGCTGTACAGTTAACATTAAAGGCACAGAGGCCAACACCTGTAAAATGTTTTCTCTGAAAATTTGGAAATGAGCTTATAGGGGGTTCAAATGGCTTTTGGAGTCTGTTTCAAGTGGACACTTAAGGAACTGCAGTGTTTTGTTCTTCTGTGTTTTGTTCTCTCAATTCTCCAAGTCGCTGTATGTTCTTTAAATGTTGTTTCCTGCTTGTTTGAGACAATAACGTACAGGCAAACAATCTGATTAGCATTTATTCACCGGACTCGAGAGTATTGGGCTCAGCTAATACTTGTAGCCTCAAAGCTTTTTCATCAAGGATTTTACTAGTTGGGCAGCTTCGCCCTTGACAAGGTGTGAAAAAAAATCAAATTTTTTTATGCTTATAACTGTGGCAAGCATTTTTGATCCACAACATTGAAAGAGCCATTTGCTCTGTGCACATGGTTTTCATACCAATTAATGCCAAAAGAGATGCTTTTACTTTTTCAAAAGACAGAGACAAATGCTCATACTCCAAGAATGTACTTAAAAATGATTGATTGAAAGCTTTTCTTTCACATAAAGACAATATCTCAACTATTTCCCTTCATCATGATATACGAAAATACTTGTTACAAGCACACAGTGTCTGTGTACGATCTAGCATCACAATATCAGGTAGAGAGGAATAATCCAACAGGCTCTGCACTACTTTGGACAACATCACCAGGAGAAAGCGTTTTTCAATTACCCCTCCTCATTGCCAGACTTGCATTTAATATGAATGTGCACAGGTGTGAGTGCACACACACTTACATAGTCATGAACACAGTGCGTAGATTCTGCTCAAATTTCCTCACTCCTTCAACCTGCACATCAGAGAACTCCAACTTCATTCTGAGCTTAGAAGTTAGGAGTTCAAAGAGATCAAAATCCACATACTCACTTTCTCTCTCTCTCGCTCTCTCTCTCTCTCTCACACACACACACACACACACACACACACACACACACACACACACACACTAGCTCACCCTGCAGATGTATTCCTACTATTACTGTGCGAGGAATACTATTAAGGAAGTGCTGTGTTTGCATCTGTTCTGAGTGTGTGTACAGCCCTGAGCGAGTCATCTATTTCAGCAACCTTCCCCTCTCCTCTAGTCAACGCAACAGAACATTCAGCACCTCTGAACACAGCTCTGCAGGCTGTGGAGGGACAGGCCCTGTGGTTCAGCCTTTCTCCCTCTCTTGTTATCTGTGTTCCATAAGTTTCCCCACTCATACTTGGAACAGGTCTATCTTCCTCCGCGTTATTTTTCAGGGGAATATTGCGTCAGTGAGAGTGTTCAGCCAGACAGAAAGCCAGGAAAAAGAGAGAGAGAGAGAGAGAGAGACGCTCACTGGTTGTCTGCATCCAACATCAGGTGTCAGTCAGTAAAACTGCAGGCAGATAAGGTGTTATTTGATTTAAGAGTTGCAGTTGTGATCAGAAAAAACAGTTTTGTCATCCTAGCATGTGCTTCTTCTGTAGGTGGATGGACTTATTTAAGAATCCCTTTCTGTCCGAAAAACAGAGCACACATTAAGTGTGGGAGCATGTGTAATATGTGCTGTTTTGTGCCTTTTAGACTTAACTGGTCGATGTAGAGATATAAGATAATACATTACACACACACACACACACACACACACACACACACACAAAGAACAGGCTGGCTGTAAGTGTTAAACTAAACTCTTAACCACTAGAACATCTCTTTTTTTTTTATCTGTTAGTGCTGATTTATGTATGTATGATCATGAGTGTACATGGCCACGTACAGAATGTATGCATGCGTGTGTGTGTGTATATAGATATGTGTGTGTGAGAGTGTGTGTGTGACTGCAGTGTTTTTCTGCAGTGCTACAGTGCCATCTACAGCTGGCTCCTGCTTGGAAACAGAGCAGCAGAGAGAGCCGGTGGCCAAATGCAAGCAGTGGCCTTCCACTCACTCTCGCTGGGGGATCAGAGAGTGTTTCCTCTCCTCTCTTCTCCTCTCCCTACTTTTCCCGTGTGTGTTTCAGCATGTGTGTTTCAGCGTGTGTGTGTGTGTGTGCGCAAGTGCTGTAGCAAGCACAATAGACACACCATAAAGGTGAGAGGATGCAGGAGGAGGAAATAGCCTTGTGTTCGTGTGGCTTTTCGCTTCTCCAGCTGACAACTAAAATACCATACTGCTCCGGTCTCGCAGACATGGCCTTTTCTTTTTCCTTCTAGCCTTTTTTTCCCCACTTTCTTCTCCCCCATGACTCCCCTTCTCGTTCTACCTCATGCATTACTTTTGCTCTCCTCAGGCTTTAAAGCCTTTGGACATAAAACCCCACAAAAAGGTATTCTAACTTGAGAATGTTGTGTACAAATATTACTATGGTAATAAACTCCTTAAATGAATTGGTATGAAGTATTAATCAAACTTTAAAGTCCTCTTTCTGTAAACTTATCGTATGATGGGTTTTAGTAGGTTTGGCTGAGCTTGTATTTATAATTTTTTTTTTTCCATGGTCCAATCATGGGTAGTCACATGGGAGCTGCTAGGCTGTTTACACCAAGGTTAGCCTCATCTACGGGTCAATTATTGATGGGAGATGATGTCGGGTCTTGACTGGAGTTGTCTATTTTCAGCTGCTGGAGTTCAGTGGTGGTGTTCAGCGTTGGTGGGGAGAATTTAGCTCTGTTGCGATGGTAGCTCTCGCTGACAGAGATCCGGCATATGTTTGCATTTCCGCTTAACTGAGTGTGTGCGTAATGTCTATCCATGACAGGGACTATAAAGTGATCTGTGACTCACCATTTACAGACTCTAATATTTTCAAGATAAGGGATTTCTTCTTTGACGCAGATGATTTAAACTTTACACTAAAAGCTGCGAAAACTGATGGCTTTCACCTTCATCATCAAAGCGGTGTGACGATTTAGAAGCAGCCGGACTCGCACAGTCTTTGAAGAGGAGAATAAGCAGAGTTTGGATCTAAGTTTGTTCATAATACCGACAGTTTGTTTGGTGGATGCTAAATGAGACTCTCGACTTCCTATCAGCCGTGCACCTTTACTATTTCAAACCAAATTCTCAAAGGCTTTAACATCATTTTCAGCCTCTCTGCTTTAGAATTACACTCTCCTATCTGCTCCCCCCCTCCCTCCTCTCCAGAATTGTGCTCTCACTTTGCTTGAGCTCTTATCTTATCTATACTATTCGCTCGAATTATAGGATGCAGTTTCCTCCCAGACTCACCAACCTAAATACAGCTCTACCATGCAGAAACTTTTGCACCAGTCATTTGAATTCTGTTCACTGCAGTGCTGTCAGTGCTCTTCTGGCTTGACATTGTGCACTAGTCTGTCGGCAATGTGACTCAAATTTTATTTGGCTCAAGGCAGAGCACTAAAACGATGATTGATTACAGTGGAAACAAGATGTATGAATAAGAATAGCTTTTGAGTTACTGTGTTTGGACCGAGTTGCCCACGCATCTTCACAAGCCACTTTGGTCTCCCTTTCTCTCTCTCTTAATCTCCTCTATCTGTTTATACATTCCCTCTGACACAGAGGCTGCTCTCCTCATCTTCCGTTCCCTATCATCCTCTCTCTTCCCGCTGTCCCTCCACTGGGGTTAATGAATGACTTGGCAGGAGGTGGTAGCTGTGGCTGTAGGGGAGCCAGTAAAGCTTGGAGAGGTGAGGAGACACTCTTCCTGTCACCTCCCTGCTACTATTCTCACTCACCAGGCTGCACAGCCACGCAGCCCTGCCAGGAACAGGATGGCACCAGCTTATTAGATTAGCTGTTAGAGTGACTTCCTGGTTCCTGGTAGGGCCAGCACACAGTTCTAAAAAAAACGGAATCTTCGGCCAGATTTGTTTATCTCAGGGTCAGGGCATGAAAAGCACAGCCTGAGAGGTGAGCAAATATAACACATGTAAGTGGATTTTTTCATACCGATATCAAAGCTCCCCTGGTAGTGAATATTAATGACTTTTGCTTCCATATAACTACTCTTGTACCAACACCTTATTAATATTGTACCATATCATTAATATACATTGTATAAAGAAAAAAAATTGATCCAAAGTTAAACCTAACAAACACTCGAAAATTGATTAAGGGTCATTGTTTTTATCGAACAATAGCTGTGTTTCTATTACATTTTTTCGCAAAATAAAAGTGATATTTATCAAATTTCAACAAAGTACAATTGTGATTTGCGGGTGTTTCCATTGAATGGTGTTCAGTGCATAAGCGAGCCGTCTGCCTCTCGCGAGCCGTGTTTGAATGGATTTCTGGGAGAGGATTGTTAATGAGAAATTCACAGACGAATTGTGGATTCAAAAGTTCAGGATGACCCGGGATACGTCTCCGTCTCCTCCTCCGTCCACGCATACCGTGCCATCTTTGCTTGAAATGAACTGGTCACATGACCCGCTACGTCACGTCCGGTGATGTAGAATTGCCAGAATAGTGTTTCCATTACACTTTTGCGATATACTTCTATATTGACGCGTCTGAAAAACCACCTGACGAGAGCATAAAAACTTTTTAGCGATATTTGAGACAGTTTTCCGAAATTTAGGTGTTTCCATTACCAGTTTTCTATTGCGATATTTAGGTTTCTGCGCAAATCCATGGGTAATGGAAACGCAGCTAATGACCCTGGTCTAGACCTGCTCTTTATTTGGAAACCTTCTAGGATAACCACTGTTGTGATTTATATAAATAAAATTTGATATGATTTGATTTGACTTTTGATCAAAATGATAGTTTGATTGGCTAATGGATGTAAGAGCACTATAATCTGCACATTTAAATCTTTACATTTGATTTTAAAGTCTTTACTGACTATAAAGCCAAAAGATTTAGAGCTCCCCCTACTAATAGGCAGCAGTGTAGATCATAACTTGATTTACAATAACCCGAGAGTCGCTGTACTCTCAGTAGCTGGAAGTGTCAACTAAAAAATCTGTTTGGCTGTCGGCTGTACCCACCTGAGGGTTTCTCTGCATTTTAAAGGTAAGTAAACTGCAAGGGTGCGACATCAGTCCTCCAGCTCTAGTTGGGTCATTCCTGGACATGTCTCGGTACCTACTGAGCCAGTCCTTTGGTTTCACATCTCACAGTGCTCTGAAATGCCAGTGGAGTGTTTGTTTAGTACATAACTGATGCAGTTATTCACCGAGCATTTAGGACTGCGGTTATCAAAAAAAAAAATAATAATAATAAAAAAAAAATATATATATATATATATATATATATATATATATATATATATATATATATATATATATATATATCTGTAGGATGGATGGATGTAATTTGGAACAAATGTTAATGCTGCTTGAACAATGCAAAGAAAAATGAGAGAAACACATCCGATGAAAACTCTAAGTGCACTAACGAAGTAAATCCAGCTAATTCAACTGAATTCAACGGACCTCTTTGTGCTTGAAGCTGCCATCTTGGTTGTTTCCAAAACAGCTATAGAAGCGCCCCTGTGCCGTCATCTCAAAGAGGCCTTCCTATTTTGAATAAAAGACTCTGGTTGGTCCAGCATAACTTAAAGCAGTGGGAAGTCATTTTTGAATAGCAACATGTCTTGACCCACCTGCCAAAAAAGAGCTGATGGGAAAGGTGATGCTGGGCGACTTTTTTTATTTTCTTTTTTTTTGACTCTGGTAAAATTTTACTGAGATAAAATTTTACTTGTAGATAACTCAAAGTACAAGGGGTATTTTTTTTTTCCACTGCAGCACGCAGAGATTGCCCAAAGGGACAAATAGCTTGCAGAGCAGAGTGGAAATGCTGTATCCGCCTCTCTAAATACATCTACAGTCGAAATTGGTATTTGATGAAATGCCATGACATTTGATACAGACATCTTTCTTGATGAAATACCTGAAATGTTTTTCTTAACTTCTTTTCCATTTAGATTATGTCCTCAAAGATGTGATAGCACTGCCCTGCTCTTTCAGTCTCAGCTTTTGTTTTATTCATGACATTGTGGGCAAAGACATAGGAAATGTTTGGAGAACGAGAAATTAAGCAGTTAATCCAGCAATAACAAATCCGGCACAAGATTAAAGAAACCTTAAAAAAACTTTTAAAAGGGAGTCTCAGCTCAGCCAAACTGACTACAAAAACTAGGAGGCACAAAGTACTGTACTTTGATGAGGTTTTGTGGTGATGCAGGTGATTTTTTTTTTTCAGCGGGCGTTCGTGGACATTTCTTGTATTTTTGCCCCAGATGCACATTACTCATTTTAGTACCTGCAATAAGCCAGAATCAGATGTGCCGACAGGCCTCTTTTCTTTTCTGTGTGATGAGCTCCTATCAAAACCTTCTCCATGTCTTTTGTGAATCCCCTAATGATAGCTCATATGTTTACAGTGCTAATGGGCACAGATTTGAAAGCTATCATAATCCTTTTGAAAAAAAGTAGCGGATCACTGACTTTATAAACTGTCTCTCTCATCTGCCTGCGAGGTGTTTATGGAGTGTGTGTGAGGGGGTCTCAGCGCTGGGCTTCAGAAAGGCACCATGTTGAGCTGGAAGAAGCTGCAAAACAGACTCAGGGCAAAGTCACAAACAGACAAATGAGCTGATTTGTTGGATGATTGAGCACCGCTTGTCGATAAAAACTCTTTCAGTGTTTGCCACGCTGGAAAAACAAGGAGGAGGAAAGAAAAAGTAAGAAGGGATAAAAGAAAGACAGAATGAACAACTCACAAAAAGGGCATGAAAGAGTGAATTGGGAGACAGAAGGAGGCCGCCTATGAGACAAAAGGCTTTTGAAACATCACAAAGGCCTAGATGTTAGTTGTCATTTGACTTGCGGGAATTTTAGAACTGACAACCCCCTCCAAGTTGAGAGAGAAGGAACAAACACATGAGGGGGGTATGTTGGGCTGCAGGGGAGGACTGAAATACTTTTTGGTGCAAAAATTGGAGAGTCAAGCTGAGAAGGAGGGATCGTACGCGCCTGGCTGTGTGTGTTTGTGTGTGCGCATGTGCGTGAGTGTGTGTGTTGTGCCATCCCTCCAACTCCAGTACCACTTGTGAGTATGTCTCCGCCTATGTCGCCCAGAACAACAGTTGTCATGGGAACATGGCTGTCAGAGGAACAGGCATATTTCCATCTCACGATCTTTGTTCTTCTGGTTAATGTAATACAATATCCCCCCGCGCCCACACATACACACACACACACACCCACACACACACCAGTTTATTTTGTTACTGTTTAAGGATTGTTTTAAGTGTACCATTGTCCCCTCATTCTTCCTTTCTTTGATACGTAGCATTCAGCGTTTTGCACTGACACTGTGCTCACCAAAACACAGATGAAGTTATCTTTTCATTAACTTTGCATGAACAAAAGATTATTATTCACCATGAAAATTCCAGTCAGTACAGCCCAGTACATTTGAAGAAAAAAAAATACATCAGGTCAAACACTTGGATAACTTCCTCTCTCTTTGTCCAACATTATCTTTGCGTTTAGCTTTGTTCTGTGTGTCTAATTCATCAACTATGCAGGTTTTCCTTTGTAAAGAAGGTCTTTTGTGGTCAAGGTTCTACTTTTCTCACTACTCCGAACAGGATTTTCAAACAGAACAGAACATTTTTTCAAACAAATGGAACTTGAAAAATCTTCATGACAATGAAAACAACTGCATTATTTAGCTTATTAGAAAGCAACTGCGAAGTTCAGTCACATTATTACCTCCGCCAAGGAGGTTATGTTTTCGGTGGCGTTGGTTTGTTTGTTTGTTTTGTTGTTTTCACCAGAGGTGCGTCTCAGCCCCAGGAGGATCCCATTACATTTTAGTGGTGATCCGGATCGCCTTCTGGATCCAGGAATTTTTTGAAGGATTCTTTATCATTGTGAGATAGGGAAAATTTGGGAATTTTTGCATTTAACTCTATAAAAATGTCCAGAGTCTTTAGTAAAAAATTACACAAAAGGATCTCAATGAGTTTTATGAGGTGTCAAAGCTTAAATCACCTAATCAACATATGGCTGTAACTCAACTTAACTGTGCATGTAAACGTACTAGGTGTAGTATAGGACTTATTTCCCTGTTGTTGCCTTGTGAACCGTGTGCACATCCATGTCACTTTAAGGAGCACTATCACCTTTGTTCTTCAGCGATATCTCTAATGTAACACCAACAATCCCCTCCAAAATCTGATAATAATTTTTAAAGTTATAGAGAAAGCTGCTGGGCTTGTGTTCAAATACAGTGACAGGAACTTGAACAACCGTTGCCTGGCACAAGACTTTTTAATATCATATAACTTCTTAAATCAGATTCTCTATTTACACAGACTGTACATGCTTGTATGTGCCCTGTAATTCTTGTAACCCTCATGTTAAATGTTTGCACATAGAGAGCCAAGTTTACCGGCATCAAATTCCTTGTATGTATACAAACACTTGGCCAACAAAGCTGATTCTGATTCTGAATTACCGAAGTACAATATGAATGAAGTTTTATATGTTGACTGACCTGAAGTGACCTTCCTTCAGAGATGGTGGAAATTGAAACAGAGCATGGGACTTACTTTTGCAGAGTAACCATATTATGGAGAGATAATTGATTCTAATTTCTATAATCATTTGTTTACTGTTCATAATTCTGCCTATTACCCTTACTGCTAAGTAAAGCTGTCAAGAAGTTGACACACAATGCAGGTTTAAGGTTGATTGTATTAATTTGTATTAATTCTAAATTGTGAATGCTTCGAAGATAGCCCTATTTATTTCATTTCAGATTCTTGACAGCCTAATTTTGGGTCAGAGCAACATCAAACTGAACATTTCCTCCTGAGGTTTAATCACTGTAAAGCATACGCCTGCTTATCTGATACAATATTTTAAAAGCTGATGAGCAAGTTTTCTGCAGTTGACACACAGGAAACGAATGAGGCAAAAGTCACAACTTCTAGCACCATTAACCACACTATCATCACTACCACTCATGGCTGAAGTTAGTTTGCAATCAACAACTTAGAGATGCATTCATCACCACTGCTGCCATTGCCTGGATTGCAGGACACTAATTTTTTGACAAATCAAGCAGAGGTGACATGTCTCAAACATGTTGTAGCAGTTGTTGTTATGCAAAGTGTTAGCATCAGTATGAACCGACCTCATTCACACATTACTGGCACAGCCACCATACAGGGACAATATGGGGTTCAATATTTTACTCCATTAAAGCATTTCAGACAGCAGGGCCAGAGATTGAACCCCCAAACTTGAAATTAAGAGACAACCAGCTCTAACACTGAGCCACAGCTGCCCCTAATAACTGCAGTCAATGGGTTTTTATCAATTAATATAATGTATTGAACACTACCGGTAACAAAGCTGGGCAGCTAACAGCTAAACTAGGTCATAAATCTCCACTACAGATATTACCATTCAACATTTATATTGATTTAAAGGACAAACACTGCAGGAAGGATTAAATTGAAATGTATTACTTCAGTCAGTCCAACAAATATTCATTTTGTTTTCTCTGTTTGTGTGCCGAATAGCTCTTACATCTTACGATGTTTAATGCTGAAGCCATCCAATTATACATACAACTCAGATTTCATTCATTCCACAGTATTGAGTGAAATCAGTTGTGGCAAATTGGAACCTGAGGTACAAGGTTATTTGTGTTTCAGTCCTATGCCTCCTCTGTTTTCCTCTATCAACAAGGCCTAATGACTCTGCTGGTAATGGATAAGTCAACAATTTCACAATCTGATAATATGTGATTAATAGCCTGTTTGTTGTTGCAAAACACTGGAAATGGTATGTATGTTATCTGACTGAGTAATAATTCAGGGCGCATCTTCTCCATTATGGCGGAACACATTTCTTGTGATGTGATTTATATTTCTGTCTCATGCTGGTGCGATCAAAGCTATGCAAATGGGCAAAATAGAGGAGTTAGGTTCACTTTTGGCTTTCATCAGATTTCTACCTGCCATTTTCACAGGAAACAAACTCAGGATAATTGACTCAGTGCGATCAGAATCGCCACTACCATCATCGTGTGTAAGGAGAGTGTTTATGTGGACGCTAACAAGCACTTATTGTTCCCGCTGGGCAGGATCTGCTAAATTCGTTGTCCTGTACTTACAGATGCAGGTAGACCACTGTGACTTGTTTTCTTGTTTCTGTCTATCCCGGTTTCATGGTGCTGCAAAGGATCTGAGTGAGTGCATAAACCCTCCACATTACATTATGTCATTTCTTGCCAATTTTGAAATAACACCTGCTGCATCATATCAATTAAAACAGTTCACCTTTCTTACTTCAGCATGAAAATCACACATCAAATCCTGTGAGTCACCGTTGTATGTACACGATGAAGAGAAAAGGGTTTTTGTTATCACTTCTGCACCCTGCAATCCTCATTCAGAGGTCCTCTAAGTACAGTAGCTTGAAGCAACATAGATTAGAATAATGTACAGGGGGGTTTGCTGGTCTTAGAGGCTGTCGTAGTGATTTTCGTTTATCTATTGTTTGCGTTTCTTATCGAGTGTTTTTCAGTCCATGAAAGCTGCTTAGAATATCAATAGCTGTCAAGATGCATCTGGTAAATTTCATATTCAACCCAGGTGTCGGTATGGCAACCACATCATTTCTCTCTGCTTCTTTTTCCATTTTCATTCTCTCCACCCCATCTTCCAATATGGTGATTTTTAATCACCTAATATCATGGCACAATGAACAGATTGCCATGAGTTGCAAGTGGAGGCCGCGCGAGACAAAACAAAGAGAGGGACTGGGAGAGAGAAGGCTCTGTCTCTAATTAAAAATAGCAAATCTGATGGGTGTGTGGAGGGGTTTGTTTGTATGACCATTCTTCAGTGTTTGTGCGACTGTGGGCACAGATTCATGCTTGGATGTTTGCATCCCACCTGCGTACTGCCATTAGAGAGAGAGAGAGCACTTAAAGTTATAAAGATGGATCTAACAGAAATGAACATTCATTTTTCACACTTTATACCCCACAATCCAACTCCACTTCACTGCAGAGTATGATCAGGACCTGAGGACATTGAAGCTGATGCACCATCAACTCATAAATACAGATGAAAGCCTGAATTATATAAACCACGTTATATAGTTTATAAGACTGAGTTAACTCCGCTTTTAACTGGATGTAATTTCCCTGTTGGTTTCCTCAGAAACTCAGGAGTGGAAGAGCTGAGTACGAGATAATTCTGATAAACAGTTGCAAACTGTCAGATTTTCTTCTTCCAATTCGAAAGGCACTAATAAATATTTACATCTTTATCACAATGTTTACGAGACTTAGATCCTACAGTCTGACTGGCAACTCCTGCGGGCTGTTATTAGTCACAGCATTTATTTGACTTAACATGTCAATATTTAGCAGGTATGATGTTGACAATATTTACCACCTAGTTGTGTGAGCAAAGTAGAAAAAAAAAGAAATAAACACAAATTGTAAGGCTAAGGATGATGGGGATTTAATTTATTATCAGATGGAGCAGGTGCTCCCTCACATCACATTGAAAGAAGCCAGTTGAAATGGTTTGGGCATTTGATAAGTTTGCTTTTTGGGTGCTCCTATTTGGAGGTGTTTTCGGTGTGCAGAAGGCTCAAGGGTAGACCCAGACCCTGCTTGACGGACTGTTAATCCCACTGGGCCTGAGAACACCTCTGTATCTCACAGGAGGAGCTGACAATGTTGCTGTGTCATCTTGCTTGGGCAGCTGCCTCTGCAACCTCACCCTGGATAAGTGGAAGAAAATGGATAGATGGGGGGGCATATTGTCTTCTGACCTTATTGGATTATGAGCAAAGCTAAAGAATTCATCATCTGAAAACAATGAAAGACCCTGTTAAAGTGTGATCAGCAGATCACTTAATAACATTTGAGGTCATACAAATACTCCTTTACCCTTTAACAAGACATGGGATGATTGTCTCACCTCAGTCAGGGTGCTTTTCTTTGGTCAGGTATGTGCACACTCACACAACATTTATATATGGTTGTAAGCTGACTTAAACTAATTCTATATGCTTATTGTAGCTGTCAGAGAAAAGAGAATTGGCCCCAGGTGCAGAGACTCACTGAAGCACATTATGATTTTCCCTGGGCTATTATTACTCATCATATAGTGGATACAGCTGACAATAAGAAAAGTGCTACTGCTCAGCAGAGCAGGCTAAATAACTGACTTACCAGACCAAACAGTTGGCAACTAACAAGTATAAAAACTGTAATATCCGTCACATTGTATATGCTCTATTGAAGGAGCCATTATGAATACAGATTTTGCAGCCTCATGTGGAGAGCTGCATCAAACTTAGCCACTGTTCAGCATGCAGATAGGAAAATATGAGGCTGACTTGAATAATTAGCAGGTTCCTTTCTCATGTGAATAGCATAGTTACACTGAGGCATAATGATGAGGGCTGTCAGAATCAGCACCACGGACAGCTCTTGTGTTACCTTCACAGCACAGGCCAGCAGTAAACAGCACCATGGACAGCAGCCATGTTTTACTGAGTGACCAAAAACACACTATTATTTCATCCAAAATTCAGTCACCTACTACAAGTTATCCTTGTGTAATTAATCACCTGTAATATCTTTTGACATGCTTTACCAGTTGTAGATCTGGGTTGCAGCTTCATCCTGCCACAAATGTAACAAAGACTGGTCTGAGAGTGTTCAGGTATATATAGCCGTCCATGTTTTCAAACATTTTGCTTACATCTTGTTGACCTGAAGGATAGTCCATGTAGAGTAATAACAAAGCACAGCATATTTTGGGAGCTTGAGTGTTGTTAAAAGGATATTCCAGCATAAAATTAATTTAGAGTCAAACACTGAGTTAGACACCCCCTCGAGAGCTGAATGTTGCCGACCACTTGCTTCTCCAGTTATACCAACTTTAGTAACGACCACAGGATAGCAATACACAGCAGTCTAAGGAGCCACACACAAACCTCAACCACAACGTCCCTCTATAGCCACAAACAATGCTCAGAACGGCACCTAACTTCATCAACAGTACATATAGGGTCCCAGGCACAGCACTAGCCACCAAACATCTTTTTAGCTTTGCCTGATTTCTTAAGCAAAGAGTCTAAACACAACTCACCTACTCTCTTCCAGCAGCCGCTTGAGGTGGGGAGCGCAGCTGAAGGAAGAACATTTATGATCATTACTTTATCACCCCCCTCCCCACCCCACCCCCCTCAAGCGGCTGCTGGAAGATAGAAAGTGTGGTGATGATGGACTGGTCGAGGTCTCGCTAAAAACAAGATGGCTAGTGCTATGGCTATGTGTTTGACCCTAAATTAATTTTTACGCCAGAATATCCCTTTAAACATGTGTACAAGGTCCTTGTTGAGGATGGTTGTTGGAGGCCCATGGCTCCAGAAATCTAGCACCAAAGTATCCATGGTATTTGAGTTACACAGCTCCACCACCCTAAAGGATGACATGACTGGCTAAAGAAAATCATCCTGACACCAAATGATGCATAATTGTAGCCCCGCTACTTACTGTTACTCCAGTATAATTTGCAGAAGCTTGTCACTTTTCAAATTTAATCCAAATACAGACATTTAAAAGGTCTGCTTATTTAACATCACATAGCCTGCAACCACACAAGACTGATCATCTAACTCAGCAGCGAGGGTTTACTTACTAAGCTTTCTGTCTTGTAAATATCAGATCTATTTTCGCCTGCTTGAGATAAAGGACAAGAAAATATATAGTCAATATGAAACCTCTATAACTACCAAGATGGCATCGGTCTGGCATCCAGTCCCACTGTAAGAAATCTGGGAGTTTTATTTGATCAGGATTTGTCCTTCCACTCCCACATTCAACAAATTTCTAGGACAGCCTTTTTCACCTACACAATATCTAAAAACATTAGACACATCCTGTCTTTCACCAATGCAAAAAAAAGAAAAAGAAAAACTGTCATGCTTTTGGACTCGAGGCTGGATTGCTGCTCTAATAGGTCTTTAAGGACTCTACAGCTGGTCCAAAATGCCGCAGCTCAGTGTTGACTAGAACTAAGGAAAAAAAAAGCAAACCCTTGTCGCAACCTCTCTTCATTGACTCCCTGGGGCAGCAGTTCCCCACAAACTGCCTCTCCCAACTGCAGGAAGCTCTGGGCCTTAAAACTCTGAGGCTCAGGTGAGACTGATTGCCAATCACAGACTCCACCTGGGCAGATAGGGAGGACAAAGGGGAAAAACACACATGCAAACACAAAGTCATAACAATAAACAAAAATGGATTGATTGAAGGTACTCTGTAGTAGCAACAATGAGTGACTCTGACTAAAAACTTATTTTTGGTGACTTGCCTAACGCTGGTAATACCATGACTCGGCCCTACCAAAGCAAATCATCGCCCTGTAACAAATTTGGATGGAAATGAATATGCTTTGTCCTGATTATCAGAAACTCAGCAACACAGTAGAAACCTTTAGAGAGGAAATGAGGCCTTGGGCTACAAATGAGAATAAAATTCATTTCTGTACTTGTTTGTTTTGGGAAATGAGCACACTGCTGAGACATTCAAACAAATGTATGACTTTCAACATCCTACACTGAAAGATGTAAATTTATGATGTGTAGCACTTGCTCCTCAGGAGCTGTCATGGCGAAAAATTTGATCTTCTCCTGTTTGAGTGATCATTTAAATGGTTCAGATCTCTTTTAAGGGGCAGTGATGTTTCTTTCTCCCTATGGCACCGAAGTCTTCTGGACACTGTCAGACTTTTGTTTTGTGTTTCTTACTGGCCTTCCAGTAGTGTTTAAACTTAACCTTTTTCTACCAGTTGACTGGGTGTTTATCTCCCAGAAACATTTCTATCTAAGCCCTAATGTAATTCTAATCTAATGCTGATGAATCCACTTTGCCTTTACTTTACTATCTAATTTGAAAGCTCGCTGATGCAAGGAATCCCTGCACAGTGATTACAGTCTGAACTGATGCCCCAAGAGTGCCTTACAGACTTGCAAACAGGCATGAGCCTTTGTAGAGAGAGGATTTTCTTTTTTGTCTGAATAATTAGGATCTCTGAGGTGCCTTGCAGTTTCATCTTTGAACGCATATGGCACAGAGCTAAGTTTGGATTTCTTGCCTAATCTGCCGTTGCATATTCCTGTATGAAGCTTAAGAAATCTCTGACAGAATCAAGATATTAAAGTAACCATTCCACAAGTAACACAGCAGGTAAAGCTGCAGCTGTTATCACGCTGACTTTTGGAGGGAAAAAATCCAAGAAACTAAAGTGATCTTGTTAAGACAGGAATAGATAATCATCTATTACCTCAGTGACAGGGATTCAACTCACAAAAATCTAATAAAATGCACAATGACAGGCTGTGATGCATTTTAAAAATAATGACTAAATCTGCTTATTTATAGCACCTTCTTTTTTACCTGTGATACAGCAATAAACAAGCACACTAACGCACCCATCATGTGGTTGATGTGGCAACTTCATATCTTTGTCATCATCATGTCTGATAGGCAGAGAGTGTGGAAAAGAGGTAGTGATCTGTTTGTTTAAATGAAAAAAGAAAAAGAAATTTATTTTATTATCATAGTATTCATTTTTCTTTATACCTGAATACAGGGGGAAAAAAAGCTGTCTTTCTTAATATATCCTATTTCTGTGAGATCAAAATCACATCCCAGATAGGAATCTTAACTGATGATAGGCTATTACAAAAGCAATATGTGCCAGGCCCAGAGTCTCTCACTGGATAGCACAGTTGATCTCACAGATACAGTTCCATTCAGCATCAAATGGCATCATGTCAGACTGCTTTAATACCAGGCCAATTATCGACTCCCTTCACCCTGCTCCATGTAATCTGGCATGGTGTATCCAGTGTCTTCTTGCCAACCACAGCAGGGAGGAAAAAGGCTTTATCTGGGTGGTTTGGATGCAATCATTATCATAGTTCTATTCTTAAAAGACCCGGTGAAATTATCATACAATAACACATGCTGGAAAGGGCATACCATTGCCTACCACCATCTTTACTATCGTTTTTTATCCCTTTTCCTGCTTCTTGGCTCAGCCTGCCACCAGTTTTAAGTTTTTCTGGCATTCAGGAGTAGGTCTTTGTCTGAGACCAGCTACTCAAGTCCTAAGAGGCTTTCTGGTCTATTTTTCCTTGTCAGTTTGAGCCGTGTCATTAAACCTAGTAGTATTTGGAGCTGAAATTAGCCACATAGTCATGTAATGATAAGGGATACAGCAGTGGGCTTAAAACACAGTCCTGTTGTACACAAGCACTAAAGAAGTGAATGTGGTGTTTCCATCTTCAGCAGTGAGCCACAGCTTGTTTCTTGGTCAGATGGTGGGTGGTTTGATCCCATCTTTAATGATCCACATGTGGGAGTGTCCTAAATTCACCCAACAACCTTTTTTACTGTGATAAAGGCGAGATAATGATGAGCTAAAAGTGCCACACTAACAATAGACTTTAAAACTATGGACTCTGCATCTGGGGGTGTGTAAACTGATGACAGCCCTCTCTGATGGTTAGAAGCACCACTACACCGCTCCTGCATTTATGGATTTTGGAAATTACAGTTGCACAGTTGTACACTTACCGTATTGTCAGAAAGCCCAACCATATTTTTCATATTTGCAAATATTAAACATGAGTTTCCACGTTTGGTAGAGTAGCCTGTTTTTCCTTTTAAACTTTAATCATTCACAAATTTTACATAAAAAAAAATTTCTAGAAAAGTTTCCTTTCCAATTGCTTCAAACAACAGTCACATGTTGTTGTATTTTCAGTACAGACTCAGACACTTTAGACGAAGGCATGTAGAAATAATATAAACTCCAAAGCTGAAGCCCATCTCTACAAAGTGATTAATCTAGGCTGAATTATCCAATAAAAGATTACAAAAGTAAATGTGTTTAGACAATTAAATGTTGCTTTAAAGATTAAAAACTTGGTACAACCTTGATTTCAATTTATGATCAGCTAAATGAATTAGTTTGAAAAAGATAATCGTTTTAATAACAGTAATGACAACAGTTGAAAGACTTTTCATTGACTGATGTTAGACAACACCAAAGTTACAAATTAACTATCAGAAAAGACACAATACCAGTACAGTAGAATAGGCAGGGATGTGTGAATGGGATTAGTCAGTACTGGTGGATGCTCTGTGTAGCATCCTCAGCTATCGGTGTATGAAAGTGGGATGAATGTGTAAACGTGGCATGTAGTGGAAGTGCTTTGAGCAGTCAGAGGGCGAGAGAAAGTGCTACATGAACAGACCGTCTACCATTTACCGTAACTGAAGCTGTCCTTGAGGAAGTCAAGGATTCACATGCAGAGTGTGTAATCTCAGGTCAGTGAACTCTGACAGTTCTGGTGTTTGAATTAACTCTAGTCAATGACACGCTGAGTGGATGATATGTGAAGAATTGCTTTGTGAATGGCTTGGTTCAATAGGTAAAGTGTAGAAGGTCCCAGTTTGCTATGATGTTTGACCAAGTATCACTGAAGAGGTGAGAGTCACTGTCACTGTCAGAGTCTGAACTTGTTTCCTTGGAGAAAGGAGTGCTGCTTGAAAGGTTTGATTCAAGGAAAACTGAGGACCACAAAGAATTTAATCAGTGACATTATCATTGAGAAAAAGGTACAAATACACTGATCTTCCTCCCGTCTCTGAGACAAAAAAGGAGCCAGTTAATGTAGTTTTATTTCAGAGAAGAAACTAAATCTAGAGGCTGCAAATTAATGAACCAAACAATGTACGTAATTTAATTACATGCTCACTCAATGCCAAGTCACACATTAAAAATATTGGCAAGCCTGTATATTCTGAGATGCCTTATGAACTGCTACTTAGACTTTTTTCCCACCACTAATCCTTTAAAGACCAAGCCAATGTAAATCCAAAATATTACTTTAAAGTTTGTTTTTAAACCTAAATTAATTTAAGGCAAATCACACTCTGTGTAGACCTTTTTAAGCAACCATTGGTTTTATTTGGCTGAAAAAAAATCATTTTACATAATGTCAAACTGCTCTATAGGCGTTTTAAAAGATGACACCAAAGCAGTTGAACATGTTAGATCACTAGTGCATGATAAAATAAGGAAAGTTAATGTTAACCCAACCTCTTTAAAAAGCTTGATGGTCATGGTTGCAATGAACCTTGACTCCCGGGTTAAAGACAGCAGCTAAAACAAAGCATTTCATACAGAGGCGGAAATAATGATATTTTAATACACCAGAGTGAGAAACACAAATCACCTAAAGCTATTAAAGAGGTATCAGAAAGGAAGTATAGGGTCTGAAAAAATGCATAACACCCCCTTTTTAAATACTGCATAGAAACATGTTGATTACCTTCACTACCTTCTGAACTCCTCTAATCTGGGTTTCAACTCCTCTTTTGAAACATGAGTAATCATGATCCTCTTTCCTCCTACAATATCAGCTGTTTGAACTTCACTAGCAGGTCCTTGATTCTCAGCAGGTTGTTTTCAGACTGTAACAAAGCGCTGCACTGTGCCTCTACTTTGCTGAGAATGACTGGAGTTTGTGTGGACACTACCAGCACACTAATTAGTGAGTATGCTATTTAAGTAACTACCCTCAGTATGAACAGAGTGTCTCAACTACCATCAGAAATGCACGAAAACATCCTCTGCTGCTTTTTACTGTGCATTTGAAGTTGGATAACTGAGTAGACTTAATGCATGTAAAATGAGAAAAATGATCATCTTCCTTTGTTGTCAATGACATTTCATTTCCACTTTAGGATCAAAGAGCTCAAAAGCCTTGAACGTCAATTTATTCACTGACTAAAATAATGTCATTTTCTTTCTTTAGTTCTTTTTTTATAATCCTTTTTTCTGAGAATTCTTCTGCAGAAAAGTTTTTCTTTTTTTTCATCAACTAGCAGGTCAGTGCAGTCACAGCTGTCTCTAAATTGATGAAGTATGAAGGAGCTTTCACACAAATACCTGCAGACATTCAGAGTGCCTTGTTGCTATAGAAAAAGTCCTTTTCAGACTAGTCTACCATGACCCCATGCTACAATGTTTAATTATTTTGTCTCTCTCTCTCTCTCTCACACACACACACACACAGTAATACAGACAGAGAAGAAATGAAGACAAAGCTGCTTTTGAAAGGAGGTGAAGACTGTAATGTGATGATGGGGAACTTTAAAAACTACTACTCTCTTCTGGGTGACAGGCAGCACACAGCAAATTTGTTAGCTTGTTATTAATGATACCGTTATAAGATATATTATATTTTTGTAACATGACTAAACATTATGATGTCTTTAAAAATAATTTTGTCAAAATTTGTCAGATTTAAACAACGGCTGCCACAATATATCTGTATTTACGAGAATCATCTTTGCTTTAAAAATGAAACATTAATACTGTGCTAAATAAGCATAGCGTAAATTTTACAAGGTGTATACTGTATGCTAGGACTAGTTGGTGTCTACAACACTTTCACCCCGACTACACAGCTGTTTCATACTGTAGGGTCTCAGTGAATAAAGATAGACACACAGTATTGAGGGTAGAGCGACAGTTCAGGATCTTTCTTTATCAGGATCTTTTTCCTGGGCTCTTTTTTATATTAGTACTAAAGTCAGCTTTTTTTTCTTATTGATTTACACTCTGAAATACACATTTTTTATTTTTTATTTATTAATTTTTTTCCTGGATGACATTAATGACCTTTTCTGAATCTGATCTAACAACAATAATGACAGTAAAAGATCAACAAGGCAGAAAAAGCCAATCTTTTCACTGACGGTCTGGTATTGCAATTTATCCACTCACCTCAAAGTCTGTGTTTACTGCAAGATGAATTGGTTTCTTACCCTTCTGCAGCTTCCAGCCTGCTTCGTCTCCCTGGAATGGCTTTTTATCCGCACACAAAATGCAAAAAAAAGAGCCCCCATCCAAATTGAGTGGGAGGCCAAGACCCATGTACATATGTGCCCTGGACTAGGATGAATACATTCACATTGTGCACATAAACATGAAAGCAAGGCTACAACTACCCCGGGCTAAAGCGAGGGGAAAAAAATATGAAAAATGGAAGAAAAAAAAAACAGAAAGAAAGAAAAGCTTAAGAGTTAAAGAGACAGCACAAAGGTATTGATAGAGAGCTTAAGTGACTGAAAGAGCTCAGTAGTAAAGAACTAAAGGCTTATGCCACGGCCATCCTTGTCCTCTGTCATATTACGTTTCATCCTGTTTCATAGACTACAGCCACACTTGTTAAACTAGATAGCTGTTAACAACTGACCATCAAGAGAGCACTTGACTTGGTGTATCCCTGTGAAGTTTGACCCTGTGTTTAAGTGAAATGATGAGCTTGAAGCAGAGTAGATACTGCTAGAGGCAAGAAATACAGAGGCAAACATCTGTTATTTGCTGCTTGAATCACAAGTGCTTTAAAGTACATACAGGCACCAATCACTTTCAGAACTCTTCAAGGGCTCCATTGAAGTATCTGCAAATCTATTTCAGCGCCTTTCTTGCATATTGTAACCTTCGTCTTTTATATTATTACATTACTTACATGGAGACATAGCTGCACAATTTTCCAAAGGTCTCATAAAATCAGGAAAAAATAGGTCCAAAAATATAGAGCTAACATCTGAATTGTTCTCCTGCTCCTAACATTAGTCTGTGTTAAATAATCAATAGCAACAGCCTTGAGATTTTTTGCATTGAAGTAGTTTCTGCATACTGTTGCTTAGCTGCTGTTATGTTCTTATTTTTTATGTAATTCTTTAGTTATTTCTATTTTGAGCAGTTGTTGGCATCAATGCTTGTGTTTACTTTGAAGACTATGCTCTAACATGGTCATCACCAAATATCCAAACAGCTTATGACTTTAAAAGTGGTTGATAACTATTATATTGCAATATGGAGTTAGTTTGACTTTCAGACTCTATTCGGTTGATCTTCTCCAAATTTTTTACCTGTGAGAACTGAAACTTCATTTCGCTCACTTTTGGTGTCAACTTGCACAATCCTGTCTGTAACAACGTGTATGGGTCCTGGTTCTGCAGCATAAATCTCAGACCGGTTTGTTTAAAAATCAGTGTAAAAGCTTTGATTTCCTTTCAGAGTGTACATACTACGAAAGAGGATTAGGGCCACATGAACAGAAAAAAAATGATTACAGGAGGGCGATTTTTTTAATCTCCATTTCAGATTAAAGTTGAAATTTCAAGATCAAAGTTGAAATTTTTTATAAAAGTCGAAATGGAAAAAAAGTCCTTATATTCTAACTTGTTGTTTAAGATGACAGTTGTTGAAATGAAAGCCATGGAGCATTTTGTGAAAATGTAGTTCAATATAAGTTTCTCAAACAAGGAGGTACTTAATCTTATGGCACATCAGCACCACATTATCATAAGTAACATGATAATTTTATTACAACTTTATTCTCGTTATCAATTAGTTTATTATGACATTATTCTCGTTAGTAATGACTTTGTTCTCGTAAATTAATAACTTAAATCTTGAAGTCTTATTTTTTTTTCTAAATGTGGCCCTAATACTCCATCGTAACATACAGACTCCTCCTTTTAAGGTTGGAGCTAGGGTTAGGGTTAGGGTTAGGGTTGGAGCTAGGGTTAGGGTTAGGGTTAGGGTTGGAGCTAGGGTTAGGGTTAGGGTTAGGGTTGGAGTTAGGGTTAGTGTTGGAGCTAGGGTTAGGGTTGGGCTTGGAGCTAGGATTTTTCTGAGTGCAATGAACCAACTCCCGAGTCTCTAGGACGTTCCTAAAAAAATTTGATTTTTTCCCATAGGAATGCATGGGTTAGGGTTAGGGTTAGGGTTAGGGTTGGAGCTAGGGTTAGGGTTAGGGTTAGGGTTGGAGTTAGGGTAAGTGTTGGAGCTAGGGTTATGGATGGGCTTGGAGCTAGGATTTTTCTGAGTGCAATGAACCAACTCCCGAGTCTCTAGGACGTTCCTAAAAAAATTTGATTTTTTCCCATAGGAATGCATGGGTTAGGGTTAGGGTTAGGGTTGGAGCTAGGGTTAGGGTTAGGGTTAGGGTTGGAGTTAGGGTTAGTGTTGGAGCTAGGGTTAGGGTTGGGCTTGGAGCTAGGATTTTTCTGAGTGCAATGAACCAACTCCCGAGTCTCTAGGACGTTCCTAAAAAAATTTGATTTTTTCCCATAGGAATGCATGGGTTAGGGTTAGGGTTAGGGTTGGGGTTAGGGTTAGGGTTAGGGTTGGAGTTAGGGTTAGTGTTGGAGCTAGGGTTAGGGTTGGGCTTGGAGCTAGGATTTTTCTGAGTGCAATGAACCAACTCCCGAGTCTCTAGGACGTTCCTAAAAAAATTTGATTTTTTCCCATAGGAATGCATGGGTTAGGGTTAGGGTAAGGGTTGGAGCTAGGGTTAGGGTTAGGGTTAAGGTTGGAGTTAGGGTTAGTGTTGGAGCTAGGGTTAGGGTTGGGCTTGGAGCTAGGATTTTTCTGAGTGCAATGAACCAACTTCCGAGTCTCTAGGACGTTCCTAAAAAAATTTGATTTTTTCCCATAGGAATGCATTAGTTAGGGTTGGAGCTAGGGTTAGGGTTAGGGTTAGGGTTGGAGTTAGGGTTAGTGTTGGAGCTAGGGTTAGGGTTGGGCTTGGAGCTAGGATTTTTCTGAGTGCAATGAACCAACTCCCGAGTCTCTAGGACGTTTCTAAAAAAATTTGATTTTTTCCCATAGGAATGCATGGGTTAGGGTTAGGGTTAGGGTTGGAGCTAGGGTTAGGGTTAGGGTTAGGGTTGGAGTTAGGGTTAGTGTTGGAGCTAGGGTTAGGGTTGGGCTTGGAGCTAGGATTTTTCTGAGTGCAATGAACCAACTCCCGAGTCTCTAGGACGTTCCTAAAAAAAAATTGATTTCTTCCCATAGGAATGCATGGGTTAGGGTTAGGGTTAGGGTTGGAGCTAGGGTTAGGGTTAGGGTTAGGGTTGGAGTTAGGGTTAGTGTTGGAGCTAGGGTTAGGGTTGGGCTTGGAGCTAGGATTTTTCTGAGTGCAATGAACCAACTCCCGAGTCTCTAGGACGTTCCTAAAAAAAATTGATTTTTTCCCATAGGAATGCATGGGTTAGGGTTAGGGTTAGGGTTGGAGCTAGGGTTAGGGTTAGGGTTAGGGTTGGAGTTAGGGTTAGTGTTGGAGCTAGGGTTAGGGTTGGGCTTGGAGCTAGGATTTTTCTGAGTGCAATGAACCAACTCCTGAGTCTCTAGGACGTTCCTTAAAAAAATTTGATTTTTTCCCATAGGAATGCATGGGTTAGGGTTAGGGTTAGGGTTGGAGCTAGGGTTAGGGTTAGGGTTAGGGTTGGAGTTAGGGTTAGTGTTGGAGCTAGGGTTAGGGTTGGGCTTGGAGCTAGGATTTTTCTGAGTGCAATGAACCAACTCCCGAGTCTCTAGGACGTTCCTAAAAAAATTTGATTTTTTCCCATAGGAATGCAAGGATTAGGGTTAGGGTTAGGGTTGGAGCTAGGGTTAGGGTTAGGGTTGGAGTTAGGGTTAGTGTTGGAGCTAGGGTTAGGGTTGGGCTTGGAGCTAGGATTTTTCTGAGTGCAATGAACCAACTCCCGAGTCTCTAGGACGTTCCTTTAAAAAATTTGATTTTTTCCCATAGGAATGCATGGGTTAGGGTTAGGGTTAGGGTTGGAGCTAGGGTTAGGGTTAGGGTTAGGGTTGGAGTTAGGGTTAGTGTTGGAGCTAGGGTTAGGGTTGGGCTTGGAGCTAGGATTTTTCTGAGTGCAATGAACCAACTCCCGAGTCTCTAGGACGTTTCTAAAAAAATTTGATTTTTTCCCATAGGAATGCATGGGTTAGGGTTAGGGTTGGAGCTAGGGTTAGGGTTAGGGTTAGGGTTGGAGTTAGGGTTAGTGTTGGAGCTAGGGTTATGGTTGGGCTTGGAGCTAGGATTTTTCTGAGTGCAATGAACCAACTCCCGAGTCTCTAGGACGTTCCTAAAAAAATTTGATTTTTTCCCATAGGAATGCATGGGTTAGGGTTAGGGTTAGGGTTGGAGCTACGGTTAGGGTTAGGGTTAGGGTTGGAGTTAGGGTTAGGGTTAGGGTTGGGCTTGGAGCTAGGATTTTTCTGAGTGCAATGAACCAACTCCCGAGTCTCTAGGACGTTCCTTTAAAAAATTTGATTTTTTCCCATAGGAATGCATGGGTTAGGGTTAGGGTTAGGGTTGGAGCTAGGGTTAGGGTTAGGGTTAGGGTTGGAGTTAGGGTTAGTGTTGGAGCTAGGGTTAGGGTTGGGCTTGGAGCTAGGATTTTTCTGAGTGCAATGAACCAACTCCCGAGTCTCTAGGACGTTCCTAAAAAAAAATTGATTTCTTCCCATAGGAATGCATGGGTTAGGGTTAGGGTTAGGGTTGGAGCTAGGGTTAGGGTTAGGGTTAGGGTTGGAGTTAGGGTTAGTGTTGGAGCTAGGGTTAGGGTTGGGCTTGGAGCTAGGATTTTTCTGAGTGCAATGAACCAACTCCCGAGTCTCTAGGACGTTCCTAAAAAAATTTGATTTTTTCCCATAGGAATGCATGGGTTAGGGTTAGGGTTAGGGTTGGAGCTAGGGTTAGGGTTAGGGTTAGGGTTGGAGTTAGGGTTAGTGTTGGAGCTAGGGTTAGGGTTGGGCTTGGAGCTAGGATTTTTCTGAGTGCAATGAACCAACTCCTGAGTCTCTAGGACGTTCCTTAAAAAAATTTGATTTTTTCCCATAGGAATGCATGGGTTAGGGTTAGGGTTAGGGTTGGAGCTAGGGTTAGGGTTAGGGTTAGGGTTGGAGTTAGGGTTAGTGTTGGAGCTAGGGTTAGGGTTGGGCTTGGAGCTAGGATTTTTCTGAGTGCAATGAACCAACTCCCGAGTCTCTAGGACGTTCCTAAAAAAATTTGATTTTTTCCCATAGGAATGCATGGGTTAGGGTTAGGGTTAGGGTTGGAGCTAGGGTTAGGGTTAGGGTTGGAGTTAGGGTTAGTGTTGGAGCTAGGGTTAGGGTTGGGCTTGGAGCTAGGATTTTTCTGAGTGCAATGAACCAACTCCCGAGTCTCTAGGACGTTCCTAAAAAAATTTGATTTTTTCCCATAGGAATGCATGGGTTAGGGTTAGGGTTAGGGTTGGAGCTAGGGTTAGGGTTAGGGTTAGGGTTGAGGTTAGGGTTAGTGTTGGAGCTAGGGTTAGGGTTGGGCTTGGAGCTAGGATTTTTCTGAGTGCAATAAACCAACTCCCGAGTCTCTAGGACGTTCCTAAAAAAAATTGATTTTTTCCCATAGGAATGCATGGGTTAGGGTTAGGGTTAGGGTTGGAGCTAGGGTTAGGGTTAGGGTTAGGGTTGGAGTTAGGGTTAGGGTTAGGGTTAGGGTTAGGGTTGGGCTTGGAGCTAGGATTTTTCTGAGTGCAATGAACCAACTCCCGAGTCTCTAGGACGTTCCTAAAAAAAAATTGATTTCTTCCCATAGGAATGCATGGGTTAGGGTTAGGGTTAGGGTTGGAGCTAGGGTTAGGGTTAGGGTTAGGGTTGGAGTTAGGGTTAGTGTTGGAGCTAGGGTTAGGGTTGGGCTTGGAGCTAGGATTTTTCTGAGTGCAATGAACCAACTCCCGAGTCTCTAGGACGTTCCTAAAAAAATTTGATTTTTTCCCATAGGAATGCATGGGTTAGGGTTAGGGTTAGGGTTGGAGCTAGGGTTAGGGTTAGGGTTGGAGTTAGGGTTAGTGTTGGAGCTAGGGTTAGGGTTGGGCTTGGAGCTAGGATTTTTCTGAGTGCAATGAACCAACTCCCGAGTCTCTAGGACGTTCCTAAAAAAATTTGATTTTTTTCCCATAGGAATGCATGGGTTAGGGTTAGGGTTAGGGTTGGAGCTAGGGTTAGGGTTAGGGTTAGGGTTGGAGTTAGGGTTAGTGTTGGAGCTAGGGTTAGGGTTGGGCTTGGAGCTAGGATTTTTCTGAGTGCAATGAACCAACTCCCGAGTCTCTAGGACGTTCCTTAAAAAATTTTTATTTTTTCCCATAGGAATGCATGGGTTAGGGTTAGGGTTAGGGTTGGAGCTAGGGTTAGGGTTAGGGTTAGGGTTAGGGTTAAGGTTGGAGTTAGGGTTAGTGTTGGAGCTAGGGTTAGGGTTGGGCTTGGAGCTAGGATTTTTCTGAGTGCAATGAACCAACTCCTGAGTCTCTAGGACGTTCCTGAAAAAAAATGATTTTTTCCCATAGGAATGCATGGGTTAGGGTTAGGGTTAGGGTTGGAGCTAGGGTTAGGGTTAGGGTTAGGGTTGGAGTTAGGGTTAGTGTTGGAGCTAGGGTTAGGGTTGGGCTTGGAGCTAGGATTTTTCTGAGTGCAATGAACCAACTCCCGAGTCTCTAGGACGTTCCTTTAAAAATTTGATTTTTTCCCATAGGAATGCATGGGTTAGGGTTAGGGTTAGGGTTGGAGCTAGGGTTAGGGTTAGGGTTGGAGTTAGGGTTAGTGTTGGAGCTAGGGATAGGGTTGGGCTTGGAGCTAGGATTTTTCTGAGTGCAATGAACCAACTCCCGAGTCTCTAGGACGTTCCTAAAAAAATTGATTTTTTTCCCATAGGAATGCATGGGTTAGGGTTAGGGTTAGGGTTGGAGCTAGGGTTAGGGTTAGGGTTAGGGTTGGAGTTAGGGTTAGGGTTAGGGTTGGGCTTGGAGCTAGGATTTTTCTGAGTGCAATGAACCAACTCCCGAGTCTCTAGGATGTTCCTTTAAAATATTAGATTTTTTCCCATAGGAATGCATGGGTTAGGGTTAGGGTTAGGGTTGGAGCTAGGGTTAGGGTTAGGGTTAGGGTTGGAGTTAGGGTTAGTGTTGGAGCTAGGGTTAGGGTTGGGCTTGGAGCTAGGATTTTTCTGAGTGCAATGAACCAACTCCTGAGTCTCTAGGACGTTCCTTAAAAAAATTTGATTTTTTCCCATAGGAATGCATGGGTTAGGGTTAGGGTTAGGGTTGGAGCTAGGGTTAGGGTTAGGGTTAGGGTTGGAGTTAGGGTTAGTGTTGGAGCTAGGGTTAGGGTTGGGCTTGGAGCTAGGATTTTTCTGAGTGCAATGAACCAACTCCCGAGTCTCTAGGACGTTCCTAAAAAAATTTGATTTTTTCCCATAGGAATGCATGGGTTAGGGTTAGGGTTAGGGTTGGAGCTAGGGTTAGGGTTAGGGTTGGAGTTAGGGTTAGTGTTGGAGCTAGGGTTAGGGTTGGGCTTGGAGCTAGGATTTTTCTGAGTGCAATGAACCAACTCCCGAGTCTCTAGGACGTTCCTAAAAAAATTTGATTTTTTCCCATAGGAATGCATGGGTTAGGGTTAGGGTTAGGGTTGGAGCTAGGGTTAGGGTTAGGGTTAGGGTTGGAGTTAGGGTTAGTGTTGGAGCTAGGGTTAGGGTTGGGCTTGGAGCTAGGATTTTTCTGAGTGCAATGAACCAACTCCCGAGTCTCTAGGACGTTTCTAAAAAAATTTGATTTTTTCCCATAGGAATGCATGGGTTAGGGTTAGGGTTAGGGTTGGAGCTAGGGTTAGGGTTAGGGTTAGGGTTGGAGTTAGGGTTAGTGTTGGAGCTAGGGTTAGGGTTGGGCTTGGAGCTAGGATTTTTCTGAGTGCAATGAACCAACTCCCGAGTCTCTAGGACGTTCCTAAAAAAAAATTGATTTCTTCCCATAGGAATGCATGGGTTAGGGTTAGGGTTAGGGTTGGAGCTAGGGTTAGGGTTAGGGTTAGGGTTGGAGTTAGGGTTAGTGTTGGAGCTAGGGTTAGGGTTGGGCTTGGAGCTAGGATTTTTCTGAGTGCAATGAACCAACTCCCGAGTCTCTAGGACGTTCCTAAAAAAAATTTGATTTTTTCCCATAGGAATGCATGGGTTAGGGTTAGGGTTAGGGTTGGAGCTAGGGTTAGGGTTAGGGTTAGGGTTGGAGTTAGGGTTAGGGTTAGGGTTGGGCTTGGAGCTAGGATTTTTCTGAGTGCAATGAACCAACTCCCGAGTCTCTAGGATGTCCCTTTAAAAAATTTGATTTTTTTCCCATAGGAATGCATGGGTTAGGGTTAGGGTTAGGGTTGGAGCTAGGGTTAGGGTTAGGGTTAGGGTTGGAGTTAGGGTTAGTGTTGGAGCTAGGGTTAGGGTTGGGCTTGGAGCTAGGATTTTTCTGAGTGCAATGAACCAACTCCCGAGTCTCTAGGACGTTCCTAAAAAAAAATTGATTTCTTCCCATAGGAATGCATGGGTTAGGGTTAGGGTTAGGGTTGGAGCTAGGGTTAGGGTTAGGGTTAGGGTTGGAGTTAGGGTTAGTGTTGGAGCTAGGGTTAGGGTTGGGCTTGGAGCTAGGATTTTTCTGAGTGCAATGAACCAACTCCCGAGTCTCTAGGACGTTCCTAAAAAAATTTGATTTTTTCCCATAGGAATGCATGGGTTAGGGTTAGGGTTAGGGTTGGAGCTAGGGTTAGGGTTAGGGTTAGGGTTGGAGTTAGGGTTAGTGTTGGAGCTAGGGTTAGGGTTGGGCTTGGAGCTAGGATTTTTCTGAGTGCAATGAACCAACTCCTGAGTCTCTAGGACGTTCCTTAAAAAAATTTGATTTTTTCCCATAGGAATGCATGGGTTAGGGTTAGGGTTAGGGTTGGAGCTAGGGTTAGGGTTAGGGTTAGGGTTGGAGTTAGGGTTAGTGTTGGAGCTAGGGTTAGGGTTGGGCTTGGAGATAGGATTTTTCTGAGTGCAATGAACCAACTCCCGAGTCTCTAGGACGTTCCTAAAAAAATTTGATTTTTTCCCATAGGAATGCATGGGTTAGGGTTAGGGTTAGGGTTGGAGCTAGGGTTAGGGTTAGGGTTGGAGTTAGGGTTAGTGTTGGAGCTAGGGTTAGGGTTGGGCTTGGAGCTAGGATTTTTCTGAGTGCAATGAACCAACTCCCGAGTCTCTAGGACGTTCCTAAAAAAATTTGATTTTTTCCCATAGGAATGCATGGGTTAGGGTTAGGGTTAGGGTTGGAGCTAGGGTTAGGGTTAGGGTTAGGGTTGGAGTTAGGGTTAGTGTTGGAGCTAGGGTTAGGGTTGGGCTTGGAGCTAGGATTTTTCTGAGTGCAATGAACCAACTCCCGAGTCTCTAGGACGTTCCTAAAAAAAATTGATTTTTTCCCATAGGAATGCATGGGTTAGGGTTAGGGTTAGGGTTGGAGCTAGGGTTAGGGTTAGGGTTAGGGTTGGAGTTAGGGTTAGGGTTAGGGTTAGGGTTAGGGTTAGGGTTGGGCTTGGAGCTAGGATTTTTCTGAGTGCAATGAACCAACTCCCGAGTCTCTAGGACGTTCCTTAAAAAAAAATTGATTTCTTCCCATAGGAATGCATGGGTTAGGGTTAGGGTTAGGGTTGGAGCTAGGGTTAGGGTTAGGGTTAGGGTTGGAGTTAGGGTTAGTGTTGGAGCTAGGGTTAGGGTTGGGCTTGGAGCTAGGATTTTTCTGAGTGCAATGAACCAACTCCCGAGTCTCTAGGACGTTCCTAAAAAAATTTGATTTTTTCCCATAGGAATGCATGGGTTAGGGTTAGGGTTAGGGTTGGAGCTAGGGTTAGGGTTAGGGTTGGAGTTAGGGTTAGTGTTGGAGCTAGGGTTAGGGTTGGGCTTGGAGCTAGGATTTTTCTGAGTGCAATGAACCAACTCCCGAGTCTCTAGGACGTTCCTAAAAAAATTTGATTTTTTCCCATAGGAATGCATGGGTTAGGGTTAGGGTTAGGGTTGGAGCTAGGGTTAGGGTTAGGGTTAGGGTTGGAGTTAGGGTTAGTGTTGGAGCTAGGGTTAGGGTTGGGCTTGGAGCTAGGATTTTTCTGAGTGCAATGAACCAACTCCCGAGTCTCTAGGACGTTCCTTAAAAAATTTTTATTTTTTCCCATAGGAATGCATGGGTTAGGGTTAGGGTTAGGGTTGGAGCTAGGGTTAGGGTTAGGGTTAGGGTTAGGGTTAAGGTTGGAGTTAGGGTTAGTGTTGGAGCTAGGGTTAGGGTTGGGCTTGGAGCTAGGATTTTTCTGAGTGCAATGAACCAACTCCTGAGTCTCTAGGACGTTCCTGAAAAAAAATGATTTTTTCCCATAGGAATGCATGGGTTAGGGTTAGGGTTAGGGTTGGAGCTAGGGTTAGGGTTAGGGTTAGGGTTGGAGTTAGGGTTAGTGTTGGAGCTAGGGTTAGGGTTGGGCTTGGAGCTAGGATTTTTCTGAGTGCAATGAACCAACTCCCGAGTCTCTAGGACGTTCCTTTAAAAAATTTGATTTTTTCCCATAGGAATGCATGGGTTAGGGTTAGGGTTAGGGTTGGAGCTAGGGTTAGGGTTAGGGTTGGAGTTAGGGTTAGTGTTGGAGCTAGGGCTAGGGTTGGGCTTGGAGCTAGGATTTTTCTGAGTGCAATGAACCAACTCCCGAGTCTCTAGGACGTTCCTAAAAAAATTGATTTTTTTCCCATAGGAATGCATGGGTTAGGGTTAGGGTTAGGGTTGGAGCTAGGGTTAGGGTTAGGGTTAGGGTTGGAGTTAGGGTTAGGGTTAGGGTTGGGCTTGGAGCTAGGATTTTTCTGAGTGCAATGAACCAACTCCCGAGTCTCTAGGATGTTCCTTTAAAATATTAGATTTTTTCCCATAGGAATGCATGGGTTAGGGTTAGGGTTAGGGTTGGAGCTAGGGTTAGGGTTAGGGTTAGGGTTGGAGTTAGGGTTAGTGTTGGAGCTAGGGTTAGGGTTGGGCTTGGAGCTAGGATTTTTCTGAGTGCAATGAACCAACTCCTGAGTCTCTAGGACGTTCCTTAAAAAAATTTGATTTTTTCCCATAGGAATGCATGGGTTAGGGTTAGGGTTAGGGTTGGAGCTAGGGTTAGGGTTAGGGTTAGGGTTGGAGTTAGGGTTAGTGTTGGAGCTAGGGTTAGGGTTGGGCTTGGAGCTAGGATTTTTCTGAGTGCAATGAACCAACTCCCGAGTCTCTAGGACGTTCCTAAAAAAATTTGATTTTTTCCCATAGGAATGCATGGGTTAGGGTTAGGGTTAGGGTTGGAGCTAGGGTTAGGGTTAGGGTTAGGGTTGGAGTTAGGGTTAGTGTTGGAGCTAGGGTTAGGGTTGGGCTTGGAGCTAGGATTTTTCTGAGTGCAATGAACCAACTCCCGAGTCTCTAGGACGTTCCTAAAAAAAAATGATTTTTTTCCCATAGGAATGCATGGGTTAGGGTTAGGGTTAGGGTTGGAGCTAGGGTTAGGGTTAGGGTTAGGGTTGGAGTTAGGGTTAGGGTTAGGGTTAGGGTTAGGGTTGGGCTTGGAGCTAGGATTTTTCTGAGTGCAATGAACCAACTCCCGAGTCTCTAGGACGTTCCTTAAAAAAATTTGATTTTTTCCCATAGGAATGCATGGGTTAGGGTTAGGGTTAGGGTTGGAGCTAGGGTTAGGGTTAGGGTTAGGGTTGGAGTTAGGGTTAGTGTTGGAGCTAGGGTTAGGGTTGGGCTTGGAGTTAGGATTTTTCTGAGTGCAATGAACCAACTCCCGAGTCTCTAGGACGTTCCTAAAAAAATTTGATTTTTTCCCATAGGAATGCATGGGTTAGGGTTAGGGTTAGGGTTGGAGCTAGGGTTAGGGTTAGGGTTAGGGTTGGAGTTAGGGTTAGTGTTGGAGCTAGGGTTAGGGTTGGGCTTGGAGCTAGGATTTTTCTGAGTGCAATGAACCAACTCCCGAGTCTCTAGGACGTTCCTTAAAAAAATTTGATTTTTTCCCATAGGAATGCATGGGTTAGGGTTAGGGTTAGGGTTGGAGCTAGGGTTAGGGTTAGGGTTAGGGTTAGGGTTAAGGTTGGAGCTAGGGTTAGTGTTGGAGTTAGGGTTAGGGTTGGGCTTGGAGCTAGGATTTTTCTGAGTGCAATGAACCAACTCCCGAGTCTCTAGGACGTTCCTAAAAAAATTTGATTTTTTCCCATAGGAATGCATGGGTTAGGGTTAGGGTTAGGGTTGGAGCTAGGGTTAGGGTTAGGGTTGGAGTTAGGGTTAGTGTTGGAGCTAGGGTTAGGGTTGGGCTTGGAGCTAGGATTTTTCTGAGTGCAATGAACCAACTCCCGAGTCTCTAGGACGTTCCTAAAAAAAAATGATTTTTTTCCCATAGGAATGCATGGGTTAGGGTTAGGGTTAGGGTTGGAGCTAGGGTTAGGGTTAGGGTTAGGGTTGGAGTTAGGGTTAGGGTTAGGGTTAGGGTTAGGGTTGGGCTTGGAGCTAGGATTTTTCTGAGTGCAATGAACCAACTCCCGAGTCTCTAGGACGTTCCTTAAAAAAATTTGATTTTTTCCCATAGGAATGCATGGGTTAGGGTTAGGGTTAGGGTTGGAGCTAGGGTTAGGGTTAGGGTTAGGGTTGGAGTTAGGGTTAGTGTTGGAGCTAGGGTTAGGGTTGGGCTTGGAGTTAGGATTTTTCTGAGTGCAATGAACCAACTCCCGAGTCTCTAGGACGTTCCTAAAAAAATTTGATTTTTTCCCATAGGAATGCATGGGTTAGGGTTAGGGTTAGGGTTGGAGCTAGGGTTAGGGTTAGGGTTAGGGTTGGAGTTAGGGTTAGTGTTGGAGCTAGGGTTAGGGTTGGGCTTGGAGCTAGGATTTTTCTGAGTGCAATGAACCAACTCCCGAGTCTCTAGGACGTTCCTTAAAAAATTTGATTTTTTCCCATAGGAATGCATGGGTTAGGGTTAGGGTTAGGGTTGGAGCTAGGGTTAGGGTTAGGGTTAGGGTTAGGGTTAAGGTTGGAGCTAGGGTTAGTGTTGGAGTTAGGGTTAGGGTTGGGCTTGGAGCTAGGATTTTTCTGAGTGCAATGAACCAACTCCTGAGTCTCTAGGACGTTCCTAAAAAAAATTGATTTTTTCCCATAGGAATGCATGGGTTAGGGTTAGGGTTAGGGTTGGAGCTAGGGTTAGGGTTAGGGTTAGGGTTGGAGTTACGGTTAGTGTTGGAGCTAGGGTTAGGGTTGGGTTAGGGTTGGAGTTAGGGTTAGGGTTAGGGTTAGGGTTAGGGTTGGGCTTGGAGCTAGGATTTTTCTGAGTGCAATGAACCAACTCCTGAGTCTCTAGGACGTTCCTAAAAAAAATTGATTTTTTCCCATAGGAATGCATGGGTTAGGGTTAGGGTTAGGGTTGGAGCTAGGGTTAGGGTTAGGGTTAGGGTTGGAGTTAGGGTTAGTGTTGGAGCTAGGGTTAGGGTTGGGCTTGGAGCTAGGATTTTTCTGAGTGCAATGAACCAACTCCCGAGTCTCTAGGACGTTCCTAAAAAAATTTGATTTTTTTCCCATAGGAATGCATGGGTTAGGGTTAGGGTTAGGGTTGGAGCTAGGGTTAGGGTAAGGGTTAAGGTTGGAGCTAGGGTTAGGGTTAGGGTTAGGGTTAGGGTTGGAGCTAGGGTTAGGGTTAGGGTAAGAGCTAGGGTTAGGGTTAGTGTTGGGGCTAGGGTTAGGGTTAGGGTTAAACTCATTTTTTTCAGCTTTGTTGACATTAAGCTTAAGCTAATCAAGAATCAGCTGTGATTGTATACAGATGTATGTTCACATAGATAACTAATCCTCATGTATGACTGTGGATGGCTTCCAGGATTGCATTATGCGTCACAAACAGACTCCTTACTGCGTTCAGCCAATACCCACTGCAACACTAAAGTGAATGGAACCTTTCATAGAATAAAAAGACAAAACAACCCCTCTGATACCAAAGCCCCATCACACATAAAGATTTCATGAACCGTATTGTTTGTCTGCTAACACACTGAGCACTCTAAAAAATGTATAGAAAACACACTTACGACAGAGCCACACATGTGCATTGTCATTGGCGTGCTGACAGTACGGTTTAGCCAGTGGTGGAGAGTAAAACCAGCACACGTGTGTTCATCAATTCACAGATTTATTCAGATTCATCCAATTATAAGAATATTGAGTGTATTTCAATCTCTCCATTTTTCCAAGTCTGTCCAGTATAAACTCTGCTCCTCTTAAATGCTTTATTGACAATTGTTTACCCAGTCAGCTCCACAGATGGATAGCAATATGTATGATCTTCTGACTCATATGCATGAAAATAGTACATTTTGAGATATTTTATATTCTATGATTTTTTTTCTTCTAACTCACCATCAGAGTTTGTGCAAATGGTATGGGTAAATTTCTCGTCTTAAGAATATCATATTCCCCCGAACACTCTGTAACTTTGCAGCAACACTCAGTGGACACAAAATGATGTCTGGGGGAACATCATGAGTTGGTGCCATTTGGCCTGTGGGGTTTGTAATGGAACATCAAGCACAGCACAAAGCGGAGTTCATAGCACAGATTTCCTTGCATTTATGAGTGCTATTTCAGTCTCACACTCATCTGTCAGCCCTAACTGGGGACAAGCATGTACCTCTCAACAAATCAACTTGAATTTAATATTTGGTGCATGCCAAACAGGACTGCCCTAAATGAGCATGGTGGTAATTGTGATTATCCATGAGACATTTTATTTTATGGTAGTCTGTTGTCCAGTTAATGTCATGGCAAATTACACCTGAAGTTAATTAATCTGGGGTGTCTCAAGTATTTCATACAATCTTGTCAGGCTGTGAGGAGACTCTCAGTTTACATGACAAGACAAAACACAAGACTGGGTTCACAAGAACGGCACAAGGCGAGAGTTTGAAACTACTTTTATGAAAACATCAACGATGAAATAACCCAATCAAGTTAAATATATGAACAATATGTACTTTCATCAAACAAAAATATTAGCATACATCTGATTCATCTAGTATGAATCAAAGTAGTGTTCAGATTCAGACGTACCGCCCACCATGTGCCCCAGAGAAGCATTTTAATCACCTTGGCAATCTCAGCCCCAGAGAAAAAAGAGCCCACATCCGCGTTCCCCCGGCCCTACTTCCTCACTCGAAGGCATGTTGGTGAGATCTAAGTATTCGAACTATTCAAAGTATTCTTTTCACCCATCAACAACATCTCAATTCGGTTCCCACCATACACAGTGTTGACAGTGTGCTGCTTCCCCCTCCTGAGATGCCAAATGGTGGTCCACAACTTTCTTAAAGCTGCCCAAAAGTCGCTCTCCATGGCCTCACCCAACTCCCCCTACACCTGTGTTTTTGCCTCAGTGACCACCGAGGCTGTATTCCACTTGGCCGTCTGGTACCTGTTGGCTGCCTCCAGAGTCCCACAGGCCAGAAAGGCCTGATAGGACTCTTTCTTCAGCTTCAGGGTATCCTTGAGGCACCCTCCTTAGTAGTTATGAACTGACTTTGATACACCACCACAAGCAGGTTTACTGCAATAGGTACAGATAGAAATGACAAATCCACTCAGAAGACAGTGTGCTGATCTCAGGAGACAGCTTATTACCTCAACAAGAAATATTGTCATGCTTTGGAATCCTGAAATCTTGTGGCAACAGATCTAGTCACACCCAACAATCTCAGTGTTATCTTGATTCTCTTTCATAGCACATCTCTCTACAGGGTATCAAATAACATCCATACAACACATACAAACCACAACAATTTGATACGACATCACACACATCCACAGTCACACATATATAGCACATTCTTACAGAACATTTAGTGGTGTGTTTTTCCATAGTATACAGTATACTGTACGTTCCAGAGCAGGGAGCTATTTTTGAATTGTAACATACAATTAAACGTAATGATATCTTCATATGTTGCAGTAATATATGCAAATTATCACACTTACTCTCCAAGGCAAGACAAACACTTGTGCTGCTCACCTTCTTTTCTCTCTCCTCTTACCTTTTAGCTTCTCATTCAAAGTAAATCTGTTTTTGGCACACAGCCCGTCCTTCAACTACTGGATTACCTGCCAGCACCCGCTGCCAAACATATACAAGCTTTTAACACTGTGATTCAATTGGCTTGTTTCCATTCCCATAAAATACACACATTCAAACCAAACAGACACCCACACTCAACAGCTGTGTTCAGATTTGTGTAAAATCAGCCCTTAAGCTTTATACCACATGTGAGCCAACAGCTGAAGTTTCTCTACCTCATTCAGCTGTATTAGGTGAGTCTATGATTAAGCCATTTTAATGAAATAGAACTAAAGACAGCAAGCCAACAAGAAGAGATCTGTTATTCCATTAAAGCAATGAATCTGCATTTGAATATAAGTGACACATTGAAATGTTTCTGAAGTGAAAAGTTAAGGTTTAAATCAAAGGTTATATTACTTGGTTCCCTCATTTACACTGGTTTCGGATTGATGTGCAGTTTAATCAGATGGCATTATCTCAAATTACATTAAATAAATTATCTCACTTTCTTGATGCAAATATAATAAAATGCAATATAATGACCCATCTGCAGTTCAATCTCTGTTGACATTAGAATAAACAGACTAAATGAACACAGAGATCCAAATGTATATATGCACACCTCGTACAAACATGATCACGCTTTACTTAATTACTAAAAGTTATGCATTTTTATCAACTCGGATGAACTATTTCCAGGTGTTATCTCCTAATTGTGCAACCTAATCAGATTGATTGATCAGATCTCAACGATCTTCAGTGCATCCTGGGAGTGATTGCATCTTAATTTAGGGCTTTCCACTGGTGATCTGATAAACAAGAGCTGTATTGATGCTACATTGATGGTAGATGAATTCCCAATGCCAGGCTGTTTTTAATCTGCATGTATAGTATTTTTTGCTGGCCTTAGAACTTGTAAAGACAAAGATTCATAGATTTGATCTTAAACAACAGACTTACTTGGACCAGTGTTCTTGAATTTATGAATGCCATATCTTCATAAAGTGCAGGCTGCCATAAAATGCACAAGAATGCTCCGGAGTGATTTTAGATTTTGTTATTGGTTAAGTACAATTCCCAGATTAGAAAATTTGGTTAATTTCCCAAACTTTATGTGGGTTTCAAGAGCCAGTTTCCTCCTAAAACAGGTTATAGAAAGAGGCCCTTGGTGATCATTTAAATATAAGTGTCAAGTCTAATTAGGATTCCCTTGGATTAGTTTAATATAATTGCATTTAGATCTATTTGCTCAACGCGGTCTCCTAATGGAAATTTTGCTCTTTTGCTGCAAATACTCTACAATGTACAGATGCTAACTTTAGTGTCTGCCATTTGACGTTTGGAAGGTATCTTTTAGTCACTTTATTAGAGGTTTGCACTGAGAGTAGCATGTTGCAGCAGCTATAAACAAGATTAATGAAAGTGGTAACACTGAACAAAAAAGAAATGAAGTTGCAGATAGTGAAAGTGAAACAGAGCTGAAAAGGGATTATTAGCAAGTGGAACTGCAGTCAAGTGATGTCTTTATATTAATGCAAATTACACCTTTTTTTCCCCTTTTTTTTTAAAGAAATCTTAAGTATAGTGCAGGCTTAACAAGGTTTACTTTTTTCATTACAGTTTACTTTAACAAATTAGGCAATGACGCATCCCCCCTTTTAGTTTTGCACTCCTTGTTACAAGGAGAAATGTGCAGCAGTAAACCACGGAGTCCTTCATTAAAATGTATTGTCAGAGGACTTTATATGCCAGTGTTGTCTTCTTTGCACAAGCATCAGTTGAACAAGGTGCAGCTGGAAAATGCATGTTCTTTCATCTGTGCTGACATGCTGCTATTCACTTTTTATGCAGCAGAATTTCATTTCTCCCTAAAAAAGTTGCTCCACTTTGCCATCTGTCAGCATATTCTGCAGGTGAAAGTCAGATTAAAGGGAGAAATGTATGGAGACTTCATGTCAGAGCAGCCTGATCCCGCCGGTGTGAGACAAAGCGCAGTAATAAGCACAGAGGTCAGCATTTCCTATTTCTGTGATTCGTAACACACAAAAACAATGGACCTGCACACACACACACACACACACACACACACGCACACACGCACACACACGGGCACAGGCTAAATGGCAAGCATTTCTGTTCCTTCAGCCTTTTTTTAAAACAAGATTTTTTTCCTCTCCTCTGTTATCCACAAGTTTGGAAATGATGCTACCATCAGCATGGGTGTCTTTTTTTTTTCATTTTCAGCTGTGATTGACAGTGTATCAAGTGAGGCTGCCAGGTAGAGTGAAATAATAGGGGAGACAATGGACATGGCTCTCTTACACAAACAGGTCTTGTTTTGTTTTTGTTGCCAGATATTGGAGAGAATGTGAGGACTGAAGAGAGAGAGGGAGAGATAAACCAGAAAGCAGACATCAGTTATGTCAGAGGAAAGATCCCGTCTGACCTGCTTGGGTGCACATGAGGATGTTCCAGAATCCAAATGCTGCACCAAGAAAACCAACAATAATGCATTCGACTCAAACACAGGATGCTTTCTTTTCCAATTGATTCTTACTTACTTGACACCATCATATGCACTAAAGTTAACTTAAAGTAATTTGCACTTATTTCTAATATTCATGGTCACAAAATCCTCACAAAAACACAGAGGACAGGCTTTTACTTCCACTTTGATTTCCTTGTTAGGCTGTCCAAAATCTGCAGAATGTATTTTGGGATTTAATCGACTTTTTTAGGCTCTGAAAAACTGATGCTAATAAATAAACATAAGCTCTGTAGCAGTGATCCAGAGGGACCTACGGAGTGATGGAGCTTAGAGACTCACAGAAAAGACTGATTGCAGACCAGAGTCCACTGTTGTACTGAACACCAGGTTGTTATTGACTCTCTTTAATGTTTAGAAGTGAAATAAAAATAAATAAATAAACCCAGATACAATACAATATAATACAACAATCTATTATGCGCAGATTGTTTACATGAGCAGAAAACACTGTTAGCTGTTAAAACAGGAGACTGTGCTGTAAAATCTCTTAGTTCAGTACAGTTAGACAAAGTTGAGTGCTTCAGTCAAAGTCTTTCAAAATCAGTCAAATCACGTGGCAGTCGGCCCCATCTGCCAAAAACAACGGCATCATACCTGGCGTCCTGTTTCTGCTTGCATTCTCAATTAAGAGTCATACTGGCCAGTCTCCACTTAGGCTTATACACTAACTAGTGACATGTAACCCATATAACCTCACTTCAGAAACAGTGAAATATTCCTTTAAATGCATTGAAGGGCAAGGTCTTCATTCCTTAATTAACTCCTTCTTGTTTATTTATTCAGTTCGTCACTTGTTCAGCGTTCCCCATTTTGGATCAGAGTGGAATTGAGAGGATCATTGTCTTAGGTTTCATTTTATGCTCAACTATCATGAGGAAAGGGCTACAACAACAGAAACACTGACCATCAATCACCAAAAGCTCAGGGAGCTGGAGTGACAAGAAGGACTCACTTTTTATGATGGAGGAAGGCAGAGTCAGGGGCTAAATCCAAATCGAGAAGCTCCACTGCACATGCAGACTCATGAACGTGACAAAGAGGGATGAGTGGTGCATTTCAACGGCCTTTGCAGGTAATACGTCACACATTTCTCAGCACAATACGTCCATAACAGTGTGACAGAGTTGTACTGTACAGAAGAAGTTCAGTACATTTAATAAGTGCTGTTTAGAATAGTCGAGAAAAATAACTGAGAGGGAGCTCATTGGAAATTGTATGATTTTGTGTCAACTGACCCTCACAGACATTACATATTAAAGCACGAGTGGAAGACTTTTTGTGGTCAGGACAATAAACTGTTTATTAAGACGGACACAATAATTGCTCATTTACTGAGGAGCCAAATGGCAAAGAGTTGATGCTTTGGCACCACTAGTGCAGCCAAGGCAGTCTTCTTCACACAGCAGTTAGAAATGAAGGTATGTGGTCCATTCTATATTCAGTTAGTGGTCAGGACACTAGTCTGGGGGATGCACACTTAGACAACGCTCACATTTGGATGCTTGGTTAAACAGCAGGCGCCTGAACAGTAACTACAACAGCAAGTAGCAAATATATATTTATATACATATAAATATAATGTAGTTTCAAAGACCATTTTCTCGACTATAGAGAATAGCTTCAATAGCCCATATTGACCCACTACTTCCCCTGAAGACTGCTTTTACTTAGTTAAGCCACCAAGTGTAGTAACCTCCCTGTGTGAGACACAGTGACATGCCTGGATCTGATAAAGAGCTATGGTAGTTACTAATTTAGATAAACAACTGTTCAGGAGGTGACTTTAAAATAAAAGTGTTGCGTGTAACAAGGAAAAAAACATCAGAAAAAAAGAGCCTCTGCTTTAAAAATCAAACAGGGAATAATTCCATACTATATCTCTCATTCATGGAACATAAAAATAACTGATACAGGGCCATTCCAGCTCTTGGCTTTTCATTTCTCTTTGTATTTTGGCTGAAATCCATGTGTGGCTTGCAAAAAATAAAAAAAAAATAAAAATACACTGATTCTTCTTTTCTCAAGATTGTGGTGTGTGAGATGGACTTGAGGTGCGTGAAATGTGCTGCTTATGCGGGCGGTCTAATCTCTTGACATGCATGCCAAAATGAAAATCAAGCCATTCTGAAGCCATAAGGCAGCCAAGAGATTTTCCTGTATGAAGTGCCTAAGAGCACAGTTGGCTGTGGCAAATGCAGCAAAAAAATCAAAACATACCAAACCAGACTGCCTGTTGGAAATGCACCATCCTTGTCTTATTCTCTGTTTGTGCATCAGTATGCATTTACACCACAATTCATATTGTTACTTCATGTTTCCGTGCTTCCTGGTCTTGCTGGTTTCTGTGGATCTTTGATGAGGTCCGCTGCCATGTGGAGGTTTTACTCCACTGATCTATGCAAGACAATTTATGCATTCCACACCTTCGTACACTGTGGGCTGTGTCTGCTTGCGTATGTATGGGTATTGTTGGGTTCTTTATCTTGACCAACAATAAGGCATGTAGACTGAATGATACATGGGCCAAACCACCTAGCTTGCAGTTGAAGGACAAGCCACTCCACCTCTGGAGCCACAGTTGCTGGATTGTCTTTTGCTTTGTTAAATAAATGCAATGTACACACAAAAGCATGGAATTCAACACAATGGACTTGTAATTGAATGTATATGGGCAAACACTTGAAAGCAAGCAAATTGAAAACAAGTCTAAGCATAGGCCTCGAACCGCATAAAAGACTCAAAAATAGAAGTAATTTAGGACTGAAGAGAGGCAGGAAAAAAGAGCAAAGGACAAAGACCAATATGACAGTCACCTTTATGATTCATCTCGCCCTCATAACAAAGCAAAACAAAGCCTTATTTCATAAATAACATCTTGTTTGCTACTGATAAAGCAAATCATATTCTCTCTACCAACAAATGTGGTTCCCAAATCTCATAAACCTCTCCTAACCTTCCATAAATCTCCTTTTTTCCTCCATCCTTTTATTCTTTGCTTTCTGTCTGGGTTGCCCCCTCCCTGTTGGATCAGCGCTGCTGCTTTATTGTCTAGATAAGTCGTGGCCGGCAGGATTTTTTTCAAGCACAATGCACTTTTGTTACTAAGGTGTAGGGATTAGTGCCTGAGATTAGCAGATATCATCTGTAAGTCTCACCAGAAAGAGCGCACAAGGGTGTGACAGAAAGAATCACTCTTCTTGCTTTCCACTTGCATGCTTGAAGTGTTGAGAAATACTCTCTCTCTCTCTGCTCATTTCTTAATTGTTGTTGATATTTCTTCATTTGTTTAATTTGGGGGGGCACAGATGGGATCAGAATGTGCTCATGGTGCAGAAAAACAGACTCTAAAACAGGAATATATTTAGGGTCTGAAGTCAGACAGTTAAATTTGTTTTGATTTGATTTGTGTGAGACAAAGCTTTTTGGTTCCAGTGGTGGTGAACAGTATTTGGACCCTTCAGGATCATGTTTCAGTGGCGGGGTTTAATAAGGGGCAGGGGCTTTAAATGTTCAAGCACGGTGGAGTTATGTCCCTCACGTCGTTATCATCATCAGTCTGGCTTTGAAAGATGAAAGAGAGGGAAACAAAGAGATGGCACGATGCAGTAAATGAGCTTGTGTGTGTGTGTGTTTTGGTGTTTCTGCAGTGCTCTCCAGGCCGGCTGATGCCTCTTATTATCTTATTTCTGTTTATCCTCAGAGGAAAACAGATTTGTTCCCCGAGTGTGGCTCAATCGTTAAGGCTTTCTCCCTCAAGATGAGTCACCAGAATACACCAAAATTGAATCCTTAGGAATTTCGATTTCTTTCCTACAGTGTGCTGACATCTAGTAAAGAAAACGCCGGAGCTTATGTAAATAATGACAAAAAAAGTAATGGAGCTTTACATTCGCTACTTAAAACTGGAGATAAAGAAAAGCCCCTTGATAGAAAAGCTGACCAGAAGAAAGAATAAGGAGTTGTTGTAAAGTCCCCTCTCCCTCCTTTCTCTCCAGTGAGATCCAACAAGTGTCTCTCTACTTCTTTCTTTCCTTTCTTGTGCTTTCCTTTTAAATACAGTGACCTTGACTCACCTGAGTGGATGGAAAAAGAAAAGAAGTTTGAAAAGATGCTCTTATCCTGCACTTAAGCAGGAATTCTATACAGTAGTTCACACATGCCCACACGTATGAGCTGTTTTCACGTTTTCCCTCGCCTCCAACTCATATCCCCACCGCACACATGATGCTCAGACACACACATGCTCTATCTCCCTCCCTTTGTGTGCCCCCCCCCAGTCTAATTATTTAGCCAGCGAGGGAAGCAATCTGCTCTCCCTTGTTGCAGCTCAAGTACCCATTAGGGGGAACGTGCTGTATCTTTCTAATGAACTGATTGTGTTAAATGAGTTGAAAACTCTCAGGCTTTTCACACGTGTGTAGAAAAAATAAGTTGTTTGGCAGGTAGGGGATGAAGGAGATTTAAGGGACCAAACAGAAATGCGTGAGGGCAGCAAATTAAAGAAGGGAAAGCAAAGCTGCAGTGAAAGTGAAGCCGTAACCATAATCATGTTTGGACTATGTTTTGGCCTTTAAACCCCCCCTCCCCCCTTCCACATCCTCCTTTTTCCTTTCTTTATTCACTCGCTCACATATGACAGACACAAATAGATCACACATAGATTTTTCTGCTGAGTAAAAGTGAGAATCACTGCTCCGTGTTTGTACTCACAATAATTGATGCTTCACAGGTGGGCTGCACCTAACGATTATTTTTTATCGATTAATCTAACGATTATTTTTTCGAGTAGTCGACTAATCTATTTACTAATTTATGAATTATTCTAACGATTATTTTTTAATTAACCGATTAATATAATAATGAATTTAACCAAAATAACAATTAAAACTTGTCCACTTAGTATTTATTTCAATAATTTATTCAAGATTCTATCAAAATCAAACAAAACAAAAAAAATGTATTTTTATTAATGCTTTTTTACATTCACAAAACACTTAACATTGATTTTTAGCTTATCTTAAGTCAACTGTAAGTGCTTGCACTTAGTACTGGGCAACATACTGTGATACCATTTTATACCATTTTCTGGTAACCAGCCTGTGAGTGCGCCAGCCTGATAGGTCATTGTTGCTAACAGCCTCCCTTAACACGTGCATGCTCACCTTACTCATAGTTACAACGACTGTCAAGTAACAATAAATAACATTCATACCATCTTTCATTTAATATTGTGAATGTCGGTGCCACAACCAACCAAAAAGGCGCAATATGTCGCAATGCATTGTGGGCCACAGTCGGCATACTGCCGACAACACGTTTGTTTACATTGCAGAGGAACATACAGCGCTGGATAACAGTGTGTCCCCTCTATGCAATCGATCGTGGCGCACTGCCACAGTTAAATAAAAGCCGCCACACTTTAAAAATGAGTTATTTCTTACGTGGCTCTGCCTCGGACTCGTGTGTATCTGTATACAAATGTGCAGCGGAGTATTAGCATTAGCAAGCTATTGTTGGTGATCACACAGCTGATTAATTAGTGAGTTATAGGACGAATAAAAGCACAAAACTGATGCTTCAACTCTGAGCTTACTGCTTTAAGTGAATGAATTAGATATGGGATGCATGTCTCCTTGAATGCAAGCAGCACGATCTTGGAAATGTGAACCGGGAAGCCAGGAAGAACACATCTATTGATTGAGAGGAGCTGCTCATAGATCATGCTAAAGTAGGTTTGAAATCGACCCCATTAGGTGGCGCTCGTTTGCCGTCCATGCCTCCACCATGACCTGAATTAGCCATTGTCTACATCATCATGCGACGCGTTGACGCACATTTTTCTTCAACAAATTTTTGTAGTGGATTACTTCAACTACATCAACAAAACGCCCCAGCCCAACTTCACAGTTGTATTATTTCTTTACAAAGAAATTTCTGTGAATAAGGCTGAAGAGTGAAGGGTCAGGCTTTGTTCCAGAGGCAAGAAAGCCTGATTCAAGAATCACAATGGCATCTGTGACAATGCTCAAAAGTACAGATACAGCCTCCCACAGCCAACAACTTTTGAGAAGGCTTTCTCCATGTTTTTGAGATATGGAGTATGAAGTATGAGTTTGGAGTATGAATTATGTTTTTTGGTCAGAGTTAGATTTAAACTTTGGCGTCTACAAAGGAAGCAATAGGTGGAGGTTTTGCCTAACTTGCTGTCCACCTGAATTTTCTTAGATTCAACATAAGTACTAAACTGCAGGTAAGTTTCAACAAATTGCATGTTTGTTTGGTGTGAATTTTGTATGTGATAAAAAGCAATATCGGTAAAGCCATACAGTAAGGGTTCATGAATTATCATGAATTCATGGATGAGTTACCTGATGAACTATCAGCATTTAATATGAATTAATGGTAACTTCATGATGACACAATACATTAACTAATGTACCACTAAGACGTTAGACTCATTGTGGTTCATGCATTATCAATGATGTTCATAAATGTCTCATAGGCAAGTGTGCAGTTTAAAAGACTGGACATAAATACTGGCTAATCTGTTGAATTCCAGGTATTAAAATCATGATTAATTCAGCATTACTTTTCTATGATTTCATTGTTTGTAGTCCCTTAAGTGAAGCACAGGCTTTGAGGTTTGCCTTGTTAAAAGGTCTACGAATACATTGTTGTTACTACAGGGCTGTGTGTGTGTGTTTGCTGATGACTCCACTGTGTTCATTAATGCTTCTCCACCTTTGTGTAAATTTGCAGCATCTTTAGTGTGGTCAGCAGAGAAGCATGAAGTGTGCGCCCTCTGTCATCTGCTTGTTTGTCTGTGCTCGGCGCTCTGTCAGTGAACACCTGTATGTGCAGGGGGCATGGCGTTCTTCAGTTGTGATTCATTTTGCAAATTAATCCGTCAACTTCTGGGCTGCATGCATACTTGAATGTTTTCTTAAGTTTTTTTTGCAAAGCTGTAAGCACATCAGTCATTATCTCATGGTTGTCTTTTGAATGCACTTTTTCTTTGAAACACAAGGAGAGACTTTATGTTTTTATTGGGGCATTTTATGACAAAATAAGGGCTCCAGCTGGAAGTACACCTTCTACATCCTATTTGCGTACACAATCAACAGCATAAACGTACCCCCAATTTCCACTGCATCCGGAACGGCGGCGAAAAGGCCGTCGGCTCCGATTGCAGCTGATCGTTTCCATTCAAGTTAATGTGTCAATTTCCACCAGCTTCTTTCCATCCCACAGCAGATCAGCGAGGTCTGCAGCTGATCGCCAGGGTTCTATCTTTTCCAGATGCCACAACGTGCTGCATAAATTCAACACAGATTAGCCCGTGCTGGAAAGGAAGTCGGGCACAGACACAAAATAAAACATCTGACTTCTTTCAAAATTAAACACTACTTGTTTCAGGCGGATCGTATTTCACACCATGCAAACGTGGGCGGGGATGAACAAGTGAAAGGTTTTGAAAGGAAGTCTAGAAGTGGATTTCCTCCTCTGGAAAGACACAATCTACTGCTTATATGGTACTGTGGCCGTCTCTTTAGGAACAACTCGGTATTGCATGATTGGACGTGAATCTGCAGGTTCTTGTGAGTTTTTGCGATTCTGTTTGAAATCTGCTACAAAAAAATTCACCTCACAGACGCATCCAGTAGGAATTGGCGGATGGCGAAAATTGCTGCTGTTCTACAGCACAGCCATTTCGGATGCGGTGGAAATTGGAGGTTAATTGTGCACATACTTAACCATGCACTACAGTTCTTTTAATAGGATCCCAGAGAGCTCAAGGGGTATGCAACTACTAGATGTGAAGGGTGTACTCAAGGTATGTGGCATATGTTAGCAAGGATACTGTGGACAGAACACATCAAGAGTTTCACCCCTACTTAGTTGTTCTGACATTTTCCTTCAATAGGATATAAAAACTGAAGGATTTATTTTGCAGTGCAGTGGCAATGATGTATCATACAGATGTAGATAACTGTAGACCAGCTTCTCTCCACTACTGCCATCAGAAGTCCTGCTGCTCTGTTGACTGACACATCCCCTCTATGTACCCCTTATTGTTCACATGCATTCTGCAAACGGTGTGTCAAATCAACGCTGAAGATGTGTGGCAACCATCAAGCATTCAGGTATGGAAAACTAACAGCAAGTACAACTCCAGCCTCAGGCTTTTAGATACAACGCAAACCTTGGAAAATGCACTTTATTTTACGCTTCAAGACAACCAGATGGCCACCACCATAATGCTAAAATGGAGTTTTCAAAACAGCAGTCTTCAAATTGATGGTTAAGTGGCTACATCCCTTGTTTGACCAGTCTATGATGCTATTCTGCCAACCAATAAGACCTTGAACTGTGGTCACTGTGGGAGGGATTGGGAGGAATGGAAAGAGAGAGGGTGGAGGCTGTGAGAGAAGAGGAAGAGAGGAAAAATGGTTCTGTCCCCAGGTTTGGGTTACAAACACTTATAACTCAGGACCATAGATTATGACAGTCCAATCTTCTGGGCTGCTGCCTGAAAAATAACCACAAGCAACCAGCTGCCACACACATAAACACACACACACAAACAAGCATGCAGAGGGAGATGGGGATAAAGTGCAATGTGGAAAAATGAAGGGCCGAACGAAAGAGAGTGGGAGGCAGTGGAAATGAAGGAAAGATATGGATGTATGCAGAAAAGGTTGAATTGAAAAGAAAGCAGAGCCATGAGCAGGATTGATGAGGGCATGAAGACTAGAAGGAGTGTGAATGTGATGGGAGGGTTTGTGGAAGTAGCAGATAGAAAAAAATAATGATAACCAGAATAAAAGAGCTGAGAACACACAGAAAAGAAGGTTACTCGGTGTTAAAGGCCCAATCACTCTATGTGATGCAGCACCATCTTCCAAAGAATCGCTGCCCCTGCATGAAACATAAGCTCTTTCATTTTATTTCATGGAACGAGGCTCCATCTTATTGATCATTTTGAAAGCAGACCTGGACAACAGTGCAGAAAAAAGCAAGGAGACAAAACATGGCGGCATTATTCTTACAAACCAAGACCTGAAGGAAAATGTGCAGACACTGGAAAAAGACACATTGTGGCCCCGAATGAACTCTGTGATAACCCATCGATTTGATTCAGAGTCATTCTGTTTAAGCATCATAAAAATAGATGCTGCAATCACCTGTTGAATTTGCTGCATGTTCAGGTCAGCTGAAGTAACACTAAAGTTATGACAGGTCATGGACTCAAAGTTCATGGTACAAATAAGGCCACAGATCTTTTTTTTCATCCTAAAGCATCAATCCTTCCCTCTTTAACCTAACAGCATAATTAAATTACTCAAATAACAAGAGGCACACTTTTTTTGTATTTTCAACACAAAACTAAATCAATGTTCTTGAACTATCAAATAATCTTGTCTTTGCACCCTGTAATATAAGATCTACTGATTTTGTTTCAAATTAACTTTGTTGTAATGACTGAAACGACTGAACTGTTGGGACCTGCAGGTCACAGTTATTTCTTAAACCACCAGTTTCGTGCTTCTATTATCTAAGAAGAGGTCATGCTCATGTTAAATGCATATTATATTCTTTCTACATTCATTGCACTCTGATGCTGTAGGAGACGGCTGCCTCTCCAGTAGCTCTCCATTGCTTTAAACCTTCTTTTTTCACTGGCCTGTCACCTTTTTTTTTAACTCATTTTTAATCTTCAGTGACAAAGTGTGCTTTTATTGCCTTTTGTCTTCATTTAAAGTGTTTATTATGCTTTTTCATTAAATATATATATATCACAAAAAAACCCAAACTTCTGTTTTTCACATGTGAAAGAGAGGAACTGCTGCCTCCAAAAGTAATGGAATGAGCCGGGATATGACATTCCATGCCGGCAGAGACCCAAACTAGGGTCTAGGGCTGGGACTAAGCTAAAGGTGAGGCTAGCTGACAACCGAAGGCACTGCAAACCCTCGATTCCATTTGTGTTTAAAGCTGCTGTGAGGAACTTTTGGTTAGAGTTGATAGTGGACCCTCTTGTGGACAAGGTGATGTCTCATTTCTGTTGTCCTGAATATGTGAAAGTGGTATTTCAAGATCTCATTGTCATGTTTTCCAACAATAAAAATTTTTTGTTTATCTATTCAACCCCCTGGTCCTTATCTTTTACACATACACAATGTATTTATACTTCTATAAATAAACTTAAACTAAATCTCTGTAACTTCCTGATGATGGTTATTGAAGCTTTGTCAACTGAAGACACTTTGTTCGTGAGCTGCAGGGAACAGTGTCTTTTGTTGTAGAAGACAAACTTTTCATAAACTGGATTAAGTTCAGACACAATCATTTGAAGTAATCTGGATTTTTTTTAAACTGTTGTAATTGCAGGTAATAGTATCCAGCTAAATTGGATAAATTTGACTCAGATGCTTCTTTCCATCTGAGACCAATTTATTGCTTTCCCTCTTATCCTGGCCCCTGGGGCCTTTATCATTGCCAATTTCATTCCACGTCAATCTGTTCGCTTTCAGATGGGTTCGTTTTAATCCAGATAAATTATTTCTAATTACTGAAAAAAATAAGCTTTTGTGATGGATGGAACATGGAGAAGAGGTACAGAAACTGCAAGAGAGACGTCAATACAGAAAAAAGTCCCAAGCCCAAAACAAACAATACTGCCATTATTCCCTCGGATACTTGCACCTTCATCTCACATTTATTAATTCTTTGTTATGTTGTTTTGCCGAACAGAGAAGAAGAATATGCTTAGACTGACATGACAATAGAAGTAAAGGAAAGCATTGTGTGTGTGTAAGTGCGTGTTTGTTGGACAAAGAATAGCAAAACAGGTAGCAGCTGTCCAAAGATTGAAGCAGAGCAAGGCTGGAGTCAGTTTGTTACTGTAGTCTCCAAAGCTTCTCTGTGCTTATTTAGTTCATTTGAATCAAGTTTTTGTATGATTGTTTTGTAGACTTTTTTTAGGATATAACTTTGGTATAATGCTTGTAAGAGAAGAGAGATAGTGGTCACTTCACAGCATGCCTTAAACAAGGTATGATTGGATTGAGAAATGTCATTGGATAAATGATACTAACATACTAACATATTATTTTAATAAGACTTTTTGAGAAAAACCACGAAAGAAAGTCAAAGTCAAAATCTTGTTTTCTCAAGAGCCCAAAGATATACTTAAAACTTGTTTTAGCGTGCACAACCAGCTGCATCTGGTACATGACTGTAAACATGCTTGGAGACATTGCAGAAGTCATGAAGGCTAATGCCAGTCGAGGTCTCAATGGTTCATTGGGTGACAAATTTTTGTCCTGTAGAAATCACATACCATCCGCCCTGCCTCCACTCAGTTCTTCCAATGTTGTCCTCCATGATTGGACACAACAGTCCTGGACTGGTTTCCACTTAATTCTGTGTATTTTCAAATAGCTTAAACAAAATTGGGCTGATCTCTCACCAGCTTTTCTGACTGGTATGTTTGTTACTGTGAAGTAGAAACGACCCATAGTACCCATTTAGTCCCTGCCATGTAAATGCATACTGCTTCTTGTGCTCATGTTGTTTTTATTTTTTAACCATTGCATGGTGGAAAAACTGCAACAGTTGTTCAAAGCAAGAATATCTGCAGCCTTTTAGGAAATGAATGTCACTTACTGTCTTGGAAATATAGCTATGAGATATGACACATCCTCATTCACTACATTTTCAATCTTACACCGAGTGCCCAGACTTTGTAAAAAGCCAAGGTAGTTGGACCAACCTGAGCACTCATGAGTATGTTGGTCTTAAAATGAGGTGTGTCACTTGGTTAAAAAAAAAAAAATCATCAGGACAACACTTGACAGCTGCTCGTTTATTGGGGTATCATCCTAAATAACATTTGCAAAAATAAGAAGAGGAAGTATGAAAAAGCACTCAAAGTATCAGCAGCAGGCGGTCCAGCTTGTTGTTCTAATCAAGAGACAAATGAAACACTGGAGAGGGCAAGCCCTGATTAGAGCTGGTAACCATGATGTGTTGCCATGGTTACACAGACGCTGAGCGAGGCGATGACACACAGAAGCACTGTGCTTTATGCCACTTCCTGCCTTTGGTTTACAAGATGGTCCACTCTGCTTTCACACCTCAAACAAACCACACCAGAGTTTACTAACAAGCAAACCAAGACCCCTGTTTTCAAGTTGACCGGAGTTCACTTGTTTGGTCCATACCAGAGTTTGTTTAAGCTTTCACACCACTCCAAACAAACCGAACTATTTGAGGAAACAGACCAGGGTTCGTTTTGAGTGGAACAAATAGCTCTAGTGTGAGAATGTGGACTTAAATAAGGGGTGTTTTACCTTCTCAGACCCTTAAACCCCACTGTTACTAGAGGTGGTCAAAACATGCCAACACCCATGGACTGACAGGCCAATCCAAAAACAGAAATTAGAACATCAGCCAGAGCCATGATCCTATATTAGACTGATTTTAAAATGGCTAGAAGACAAAACAAGTCATTTTCATATTTAAAATGTTGCAGCGATATAAAATATTGATATGAAGCTTATTATCCTTCAGGTTTCATCTTTTGCAGGTTGCTTTTGAAAATGTCCCCCTAAAGCTTCAAAACAATGAGACAAGTAATTTACTTTTATTAAATTACAGAGCGATGTAAAGCAAGTGATGGTTTTAAAGCTTCCAGGGAAGCTTATGGTCTGTCGAACCACCCAGACACTTGCTTTTATATACACACATTTAATTTCACGTTATCTGTTTCATGATGAATTTTTGTGTTTATATCAGGATTATAAAAATACAAACAAATGTAACATTGTTTTGTTCAAATAAAATAATGGCTTATTAATGTCAAACCATCATTTTAGTTTACACTTTTCCATCCTGTCCAACTCCAAATGCTGCTGTAGCTCATCCCCAGAGTATAAATGATGATCTGCAAAGATACTGAATTTCAGGAAATCAGACACAACATCTAAAATTTCTGTATAAAAATAGCTTCGGTTCCAAAACTGATCTCTGTTGAACAGCAGACGTAACCTCTGGATTTAACATCAATATATGCATTTATAAAACTCATACAATGACCCATGTGTGTCCTGCATTGCACAGTAGAAGGAGGGAGGTTAGGTAGGCTGATGTGAGCCAGATGTATTTCAGAGGACAAGCTGGAATCTCCCAAAATAGTACTAACAAACCTGCCTGCAGTCTCACCTGCTTCTTTATGGGAATGAAAGCAGAAGTACTGATTGGTTTGATCATACTACACCCAAAACACACTTATAATTAATCTAGAGACTTCATCTGACCGCTTTGAGCCCTGTGCCACACTTTGCACCCCAATCAAACATAGCTTGATTATATGTGGTCAGGAATGCTCTAATTCACTTTGCACCATGTGCTATGGATGCTCTGGACCATTTAAATGAGGCCCTGAGTCCCTCATTAATTAAAGGTTGTACATGCAATATGAATGTTTAAGTATGAAAATGTCATGACATGTGATCACGGGCTCAAGTCCAAGGTACAGTAGTTTGACTTGGAAAAAATGCAATTTCTGTAGAGATGATTAGCCCTTACAGTCAACCCATCAGGGTGACCCATCTGCACTCTGCTTGCTTGAGGTTCCTGTCTTTTCGGATAGAGATGCTGATAATGTTTGACTACAGCATGGCTGTGATTTTATGCTTCGAATTCAGCATGTTTACTAACCTGATTTCTGTCTTCCAGTGTTATGAGAAAGTGAGGTGGTAAACGTTTCCTTCAGTCTTTCAGCTTTGCTCAACTTTTCCTTGTGTTTTCCCTAAACTTCAGGGGGGAAATATTGCTGGTGTTTCCTGTCATGTAGGCCTTCACAGTCTGTTGGTGTCTGGATATTATTTTCTGTTTGTCTCTCACTTTTCTCTTTTCTCATTTCTTTGCACAGAAAAACTAAAATGCATTCACAGGCAGTCACTAGAGTATCCACAATCATAAAATTGCCTATCTGCTCATCACTACTGGAGTCGGCCATATTGGCACATTCTACCACAGCCAACTCTTCTCCCATGAATGTACAGGTCCATGGTGGTATTGAAACACTTCTGTCCCCACAAAACAGCACATCGAGGATACTGTGACATCCCTCATGAACAAGAAAATCTGTTAAAGTTGTTATCTTTCAAAATCCCTTTATTTTGGATTAAAAAACGAAGAATTATGCAACTTTTTTTTTTTTATTATGTTATTTGTTATCTTGGATAAGGGCTGGTAATTAGCGAGCAGACAATGTCTCCCTCCCAGGCTGGAATAAAAAATGACCTTACTGCAATATTCCCAAATAAGATTGAAAAAATAGTTTATCCCCCACTTTCTCCTTTTTGAAGTCAAACTCTGATGCATTTAATTCTGGGAGTCAAATAGATCAATGTCTGCTTCAATTTGGTTCATAGTTGCTCAGAAAAATGAATATTAAAGAGAGGAAATTGCAGAAACCAGTCAAGGAGACTAAAATGGAGATAAAGAGCTAAGTAAAAAGCTGGAAAAGCAGAGTAAGAGGTGATGTGAAGGTAGTGGGAGCGATGACTGAGAAAGGGAGGGGTGGTGAAAGATGAGGGAGAGAGAAATAGTTAAGAGTAATAGAGGTGAGAGGCCTGAAGATAAGAGAATGGACAGAACGTGGCAATAGAGAGATATACAGCTGCAGGACTGTGAGAGGTATGTAGAGGGTGTTGGCAGAGCTCATTACTGCTTATCTCTATATGGAAGGGGGAATAGTGTGTGTGGGTGTGGGTGTGTCTCTCAAAGGCACACTCAATTTACATTTCACCTCACTGCAAAACCATAACAAGAGATGAAATGCAGAATTTGATGAACTGGATGTGGCGTTGGGGTTGCTCACAAACCAGAGTATGTGGGGTAAATGCATATCCCAGCATGCACTTTGCTGTTAGTCATTTGCACACTGCATGAAAATGGAATGCTGGATTTGTTAAGAACAGCCTGAACATTTCAATTTAAGTGCCGGGCACCTTTGGTGTCCCCTCCACTGCACTCGTGTCTTTCTTTCACGGCCCGCTCTACCTCTTTGCACTTTGCCATCAATCTACAACCCTCCCCCTCATTCAACCACTCTCACTCCATCTTGCCGTCCCTCCATCTCGGCCCCCATCAATCTAGTGTCAGCCTGCAGACCACACGCATGACACTGAACTTCTCAACTCTTCCTCTCGCCCCTAACTGCCCCTCTCTTGCCCTCTTTTGTCATCTTCTGCCCTGAGTCGCTCCCTCCATCAATCATGTACCCAACTCACGTGCTGCCAGTCTGGACCTTTCTCTCCCTCCGCCCACCCACTCTAGACATTAATCTCTATCAGCTGTCTACACTCAGTAAGCTAGACAAGAGGCAGGCTTTGCTCTCTGCTTTTGTCCTCGTGTTTTCTTCCTCCCCTCTCTCTCTCTCTTTCTCTCCCTCTCTCTCGTTTCTCTCTGCAGCTTTCAGGCCAACCCCATAATTTGGTGCCTGCTCCACCTGTGTAATGGTATTCATTTGATGGAACCACTTACCTGTCCTCCCTCTAATTTTACATCCTGTTCCTTCACTATTTGTTAAAGCTTTCACTTTCCTTTCTATTCCTCAGCTTTAGTAGCCTCTGTTATCACATTTTATCCTACACTACTCGAACAGCATTGACGTTACGGTTGTTGGAGACTAAAAATGCTGCTTAACCTCCTAAAACCCTGTACATTAAAATTTTATCAAGTGGAGGTTCGGGATTATTTAAAAGCCACAACCAAATTCTCGATACACCTTGTTGTTTTGTTTGTATGTGCAATCATAACATGGCGAGACAAGCAATGGCATGCAAATGTAGAGAAACACATTAAGCTGTTTGTGCTGTTTAATGCAAAGGAAACTTGTTCTCACTGCTTTTCTACAAAACAAGTCTGACATTATGAGTACAGCTTTTTTCAGTCTCAAGATTGCTCACTAACAGCAGTGCAATGCAGGAGTTTGTTTGTCATCTGTCTGCATGCCTGCATACCACACTTAATATATCACACACTAACCAGCCTGGATGTTTAAAGCAGTTCGTCCGGTCAACACCATGGGTATCTGAACTCACATAAACAGTCCTTTCATGGAGCAGAGAGCTGACTGACAGAGGTGACTCCTACAGTGCATGTACAGTGTATTATGCTGTTAGCCTTAGGCAATACAGGGCAGTATGTGTCATTAAAAAACTGACTTAGGGCAAGTCATGCAGAATATACATCTGTAAAAAGTTTGAAATAGTTGACCATCTGTACTCTCACAGCTTTTCCACACCTGCGTCACTGAGTTGCTGCAAAAGGAACTGAGACACAGAGGGACCGAGAAAGGAAGGACATTTGATTGTGTGAAAATGGTCAAGGTATCATCGGATGTTTTTTAAAGCAAATAACTATTACTTTCCTTTTAGTTACAAAACCAGAAAAAGGGAAAGCTTTTTACTTTTTGAATCTTAAAATAAAAACAAAAACACCTTTAGTCCGTTTGTCATCCCTGGTCTGTCCTCTGCTCTTTTGACCATTTTGAAGTACATATGGAAAAGTTCTGTTGGTTTTGTTTCATGTTTGTTTTTAACCTAAAATGAAGTCATGAGGTCTCCACTTTTTACCATTTAAAACCAAAAAAAAAAGAAAAAGACACATGGCCACTTTGTTTTTGCATTTCTTGAAGCATAGCGAGAACAGAAAGCCCCAGTTTTTCTTTTTCCATATTGTTCTAATGATTTCTCTTTTCAGGTAGGCAGTTAAAAGGCAGTTCAACAGCAGATAGGCGTGAAAAGGTACAATGTTCATGATAAAAGCCAAAAGGATGGTGAAAAAGCAGCAAGTATTAAGCATTGAATCTGCGTATTACAGTAATGTCCAAAAATAACTTAGAGCACCTACACAACCTACGGACATATCTTTTTGGTTCTCACATTAGCCAATTTTAAGCCTTTTTTTCAGTACAGTTTGTACTTGTTACAACCTGGAATACTGTAAAAATACATGATGACAATAGTTGAGTTTCCCTCCTTCAGATTGACATTATTATTATTATTATTATTATTATTATTATTATTATTTTTGTTGTTGTTGTTGTTATTATTATTATTATCATTAGTAGTAGTAGTAGTAGTAGTAGTATGGCCTTTATTTAACCAGGTTTGTCCCACTGAGATCAAAGATCCCTTTTGCAATAATAATAATAATAATAATAATAATAATAATAATAATAATAATAATAATAATAATACATGTTATTGTTATTATTATTCTTAGTAGTAGTAGTAGTAAAATTATAATAGATTTTATTTGTAATGCATTATACATTTAAAAATCTTAGTGCTACACACAAAGCAATAAAAGGAATTAAAAACAGTGGTCAAGAGTGAAAAACAAAGCAAGATTGAAACAAGAGACAATTACAAATTAAAAGATTCTTTAAAAATGAAAGTTTTAAGACCATTTTAAAAACTCTTAATCATCTGTGGAGCCCTCTGATGTTCTGGGCGGGTGTTCCACAGTCGGGAAGCAGAGGAGCAGAAGGCTCAGTTACCAAGAGTAGGGGTCTTAGTCCTGGGAAGAAGGAGTTGGTGGCTGTTGGTTAAGTGAAGTGAGATCTGGAGGGTGAGATGTTCTTTAAGATACTGGGGGGTGTTGCCATGGATGCACTGGATCATGAGGGAGACTCAGTATTTGATCTGGGCAGAGATGGGAAGCCAGTATTGAGTGAAGAATGGGTGTTATATGTTCATGTTTGTGCACTTTCAGTAGGATCCTAGCAGCACTGTTTTGGACTGTTAACAACTATTCTGACTTACTCGCCTTTACTAAAATTATGTACTTGTGTTAAAGGATCATATGTGAGGGATTTAGGATTCTTAAAGAGAAAAATATCATGGAGTTGAGCTCATGTAGTATCTTTAAAAAAGTGACCTTAACAGAGTCATAACTCTGCTGGTGAGGACTAGGAGCAGTGCTGAATATGCAGCAAGTTTCCAGAGCAGCTCAGGAAGTGGAACTGGTGCATTAGCTGTGTCACACTCTGGCTCTGATAGCCGCTGCAGGGTTGGAGCTGGGACACTTCAATCAGCCCCTGAAATGACAGCTGACAGCAGCCCAGAAAGATCAGGTTTATTTGCTGACAGCCACAAGAAGATCCGTTAGCAGGGGAAAATTCTGGGAAACTGGCAGAGAAAAGCCTGACAGTCAGCAGCTGTAGGTGGAGACAGGTAAAAATCACATAACTTAAACTAACAGCAAATGGAGGTTCTTGGCATAATAGAACAAAAGCTTTGGATGTAGAAAAATGCTGAATGCTGAGCAGGCTCTCTGGCTGATGTTAGGCTGGTTTACTACATGGGTCCACAAGGACACGACAATCAATGTGGGGAAAAATAGAGAATAGGAATGTAAACCACAGGAAAGAAATGTATTATAGATCTTAAACATTGGTCACACAAAGCTGTATTTCCCTCTTAAACAGCGTTTTCATTTAACCATCATACGTTCACCTTCTCTTTTCTTACCTCTCTAAACACTTGTCCTCTGTCCTCTGTTTCTCTGCCTGGCTGACGTATTTGTGTTACACTTTTTTTTTCTGCTTGTACTCTCTCCCCGTGCATTACACTGTCAACACCCAACTCTCCAGGGCCATGACTTCATACGCACACAGTAACTCCTGTGTAATGATCCCAGCTTTGTAGTTAAATGTTTTGACGAGCAGCACTTTGGTTAACGGTGATTTTATATGGTTAGGGGTTTTTAATTTACTTACATATTAAAAAATAATTAGAGGGAAAGTCAGAAAAAAAACATGCATGGAGCGAGAAGGAAAGACGGTAAGGACGGAGATAGATTTGGAGAGACAGAGATGGAGGCAGAAAATAAGTGAGAAAAGTTGCCTGTTACCCGATATCATGAAGTTATTAACAAGCTGTAACTGAAGCCTCTCTGTTTATGACCACATCTGAATCAAACACAGTTTAGTAGTGATCCCAAGAAGGAGCTACGGAGCTCTGCATGTAACTTCATTCACTAATAACGATTCCAAACAGCCTTTAACATTAGAGTATTGTGTGCAGATGCAGGTAGACTCATTGCAGGAAGATCAGGTTGGAATTTGACTGAAAAAAAATCCATGAATATCACTGTAGTTTAAATTTGCACATATACTGTGAATGCTCATGCATACAGGGTGCAATAAATCTGACTTGATTCACAGTTTAACACCGTGTTTGACAAATCTTAGTATCTTTCAGGACTCACATCTTTAAGCGCAAATGTAGCATGTCCATGCATGACCCTGGTTTTGTATGGATGGATATCATAGTATCAATGTTTTGGTATTTACATAGTACATTTTTGGTGCTTAATCTTTTTAAAAAATATCTACACCAAATGAGTACACACACACACACACACACACACACACACACACACACACACACACACACACACACTTTCTCCTAGGTTTTCATCTAATGAGGCAAAGTTAAAGTGCTGCATAATAGTGTGATGCCATTTTCAAATATGGGAAAGAAAAACATATTGGAATTTAATTGGCTATTAAAAACAGTAAAATCTGACCTCTTGGTATCCCAGCATGGTATTGATAAAACTGCATGAAAACATATCGGTATTCAAACTCATAAATGTTTGGTTTGGTCCATACCCAGTTTTGATGACAAATACCTGTGCCTGCCACCTATGTTTGCACAACTTTGCCTATATTACTTCACATTCACAGTGTCCAGAGCCTACAAGCAAATATTACGTTAAAAGATTAAATTAGATATTTAAAAAGTTCAAAAGTCACTGTCAGCTAGTTATTTTGTTAGTTAGTCACTGAAAGCAACTTTCAGAAACTTCGCTGTGGACATTTGTCAGCCTGTCATGTCAGTTACCTGGAAATGATTCAGATTGCTGCAGTGTGTCTGGTTGTCCCTTGAAAATACATCCTAAAGGTGTTGCATGTCAGGACCATAGACTGTATATACTATGGACAACGTGGTTCCACCTTCAGCAAATACACGGATTTGAAGCCAAATAGCTCTCAGTAATTCCGGGTTTTCTCTCCACTTCCTTAAACCAACATTGCGCAGTAGCATTGTACGCATTCAGTGGGAGAGTCGCCGAGAGTCGCTGTGATGACGCTCGGCTCAAACAGCGTATCCCCCAGGTGAGCTACGCCATCCTTGTACACCCATAGGCTGTATCAGGTGTCAATCAAAGAAAACATGAACCCCCCAGTAACTTTTAAAAATAGGGCTGTACAGAAAGAGGACTTGAGCACAAACCAGTCTTACTGTCACTACATGTCGACACCACAAGCGGGGGGGGGGTTATGTTCTGTGTAATTAATTACTAAAGTTTGTCCACAGCCCCATAAGCTTTGCTGGTGGAGGTGGGATTTATGACCTATACTGCAGCCCATCAACAGAAGGTGCTGTTCTCAGAGTGGCTTCACCCAGCGAGGAGGCAGACGCTGTCCATTCTATATACAGTCTATGGTCAGGACCCGTATAGTCACTGTGGGAAAAGTAACAACGGCTTTTAAATTTGACTCTAGAACCCCACACAGTGTCATCTTGTCATCAATGGTCTTATTCGCTTTTGCCACTCAAAAAAAATGCATCATTGTCCTATCACAAACCCCTCAAAGGACCTTTAACAATACATCTATTTCGTAGTCATTTGACGTGAAACCGGTGTCATAAAGGCCAAAAACTGCCTCCTTGCGTTACAGTTGTGTCCTTGTGCTAGTCCACTCTGATTCCATTAACTTGTCCAGGTCTGCGTCGCTGTATGACTTAGACCATCTCCATTTAGTTCCTTCAGCGGGGACTTCAGTGGCAGTTGACCCCAACACTTCTTAGTCCTAAGACAGACCACGGCAAACATGGCTGTTGAGAGACCACTTACACCAGATGACCTTTACAATACACTGACCTCCTCACACCTCGCTGTCTCCCCCCTCTCTCCCTCTCTGTCTCTCCCTCTCTCTTTTTTTTTGCAAGCCTTTCTATGATCATCCCAAACAAGCCTAAAACAAATGTGTGTGGCATACACTGTATGTGCACATACATTTGAATTGACCACTCTTTCAAACACATACACAAACACTCTCTGGGTCCTGTGGGATGAATACAGGGTCTGCAGGCTGAAGCTTCATTCATCACCCCCATTGCTTACCTCACTATTTCACCTCCTTCTATCCATCCATCATCCTCTCCCTCTCTCCTTCTCTGTTACTCAGCCTCACCCCCCTCCTCCTGACTCTGTCGACTCTTTCACCCCTCTCCTTTATGCTCTCACTCTCTCTAACCTTTAAGCCAGCCTCTGCCTTTTAGAAGCGTGCCCTCTATCCATCTTCCTTACATCTTGCTCTTCTGCTTCCTCTAAAAATCTTTGCTACCTTCCCAAAACTTCCTTGTGCGTGTCTCTCTGCTTGCCTCACTGTCGTCTTCATCCATCTTTCCTGCAAGTCTGTTTCTCATATTCAATTTCCACATTTCTCCCTCATTAAACATTTCTCTTTCTAGCATTCTGCTTTGAGTTTTATTACTTCTGACTCCTCCATCTGTGACTGCTCACTGTTATGTCTGTCCCTCCATCTCATAGCCATTGTTGTTTTGATCTGTCACCAAATTCTGAATGTAGATCCTCTATCGATTGGATTTGGTTGTCCAGCACATCCTACAGAAGCTGGATCAGAGCCTGATGAGGCTAAAGAGGGCCAAGTTTACACTTTGAACTGGTCGTAGTATTCCTCCAGGCTGCGATTGTTCTGCGGTCCAGTTCTGATGCTTATAAACCCACAAGCACTTTTGGCGGAAGACAGGAATCAGCATGGTCACCCCTTGTGGTCTACAGTTACATAGCCCCCAAACCAACTGATGCACTGTCTGCTCTTACATTTTTCATATAACTGTCTCAGCAGTTTGAGCTCCAGTAACTCGTCTGTTGGACACAACCACTAAACCAGATTTTGTTCCCTAACCGTGCATTTTTTCCCAGATTGAATGTCTGGTTTTGACCCACAAGTCAAACAGCATAAATGAGTCATTGAAGGCCAAGTCGCAAATAAAACTCTGACAGAAGAAGAAGAAGAAAGGGACATGAAAAAGACAAAAGCTGACATATCGTAATCACAAAGGTTCAGAACTGTGAAGTCGCTTGCTGCTCAAAGTAAAACCTATAAACCTCCTCCTAACTCAATGATGTTGGTACTTGGTATAATAAATGATTCAGTCTTTATATATATAGCGCCAGTTCACAACAAGTGTTATCGAAGGACACTTTTCAAAAGGGACGGTCTAGATCAGACTCTATTTACAAAGTGACTCACCCCTAATTTCCACCACATCCAAAACAACTGAAAACCAATCGCAGTTGATCATCACCATTCAAGTTAATGTGTCAATTTCCACCAGCTTCTTTCCGTTCTACTGCGGATCAGTGGACTCCGCAGCCGATTGCAAGAGTTCTATTTTTTACAGACGCTGCAGCATTCTGCATAAATTCAGCACGGATTAGCGCGTGCTGGAAAGAAGGTCGAGCACAGACACAAAATAAAACACCCTGCCTCTTTTCGAAATAAAACACTACACGTTTCAGGCGGATCATATTTCACACCATGCAAACAGGCAGAAACGAACAAGTTTAAGGTTTCTAGACAGCCACGAAATTTGCCTCACAAGCAGATCTGGAAGGGAAAAAAAATTGTTGCCGTTTCAGATCGAAGCTGTTCCGGATGTGGTGAAAATTGGCGATTACTATTCTGAACATTTATTGTGAGAAATGGGGAGGGGCTTAATGAATCTTTCTTAAAACAATAGGTCTAGAGTTTAGACTCTGATCCAGCTGTGTGCAGTGTTGACCCTGCTCTTGAAAAGTCCATCTGACTGGCTGCAGTGAGTGTATGAAATTAGAGCTCATTAAGACTACTCATTAAGATACACAAAAGACTGATCCAGTGAAAAGCAGTTGGCTTTATACCAATTTCAACGCGATGGCTTCACAGTTTATAATTGCAAATATTAGCGTGTGCTGGGATAAACGCTGTCCTTCACATTAAACTTACAGATATTACCATATATTTTTGCATGAAGGCCAAAGTTGTCTACACCTGCTGAGGAGACTGAGGTCCTCTGGATTGTCCAGAACTCTATCACGGAGCTCTTCAATGACACTGTGGAGGCGTCTGCTCAGGGCAAGGAGCACAGAGAGGGACAGAAAAAGATTTCACAAACAGGAGGGCCAGTTCGGTCCTGGACTGTCCCCTGCACCCTATAGAGAAGGTACAGTAAGTGAGAGCTCAGACGAATGTTAGCAAAACTGACATCTATCATAGACTAACCCGTCCACCCACTGCATGAGCCTGGGGAGAGCAGCACCCTCGGCAACAGACAACCACATCATTCATGACATCTGCAATCAGACATCATAGCACCAGCACCACAATGTAATGTCATGCAGTTCTCAATAATCCTAATCTTTTTACTCACATGGCCGTTGCTTCATAACTTTGAACTTTGTCTCTTTCCTCTCAGGTCTTAGTTTCTTATCCATATATAAACTAATTGTAATTGTTTGAAGCTTTAATTATTATTGTGTCAGTGTTTAATGTTTATGCATGTGAATTGCTATAATTATAATTATACACGCAATTTAGAATCCATACGCTCATTTATACATATAGATATCATGTATTTATATTCATATGAAAATGCATGGATAGTCTTATATTTTTATACACCACTTTATCATTGCTGTGCATTAGCCCCATGGCCACCACTGTGTCTTTTCTTTGTGCAATGCTTACCAGCAGCATTCACTTATTACATTCTGTACATGCTGTACATACTGTGTATTTCAACAACCTAGTGCAACTCTCTCTGAGGAATAATTATGAGTAACAAATGAGTACAGTGTGGTGTACATAGTGTTTTTTTTTTAAGTATTATTTTCCTCTAACTTTAAAAATATGTATTTATCCCCTATCACAGGTTGTACTCCTTATTGGGAGATCAATAAATTATATCTCATTTTTGTCAATACAGTAACATTGTGACTCACAGTGGTGTTTGCCATAGCTGCTGAGAATGTGTGACTTACTTTGTTTAGTAACTTGTGCTGTGTTCCAGTTGTACTCGAAAGTCGGAATTTCCGAGCTCCTAGTTGCAAATTCATTCAAATTCATCTGGAAAGCCCCCCCACCCCCCTGAAGTTGGATTTCCGACTCGGAAAGTCAGAAGCGATCCTCACCAACCCCGACTTGAAGAAAATGTCATAATCCAAGGTGGCAGCGCAGTGCATTAACAGTAAAGAGTAACAGTGAAAGCTCTCGTAATGTATTATTTATTAGCACTTCTGTTTTGTTTTTGTTGAATTAAAGAAGTGGTATTTGTCGTACTGCCCATTGTCTACCTGTGAACACGGTGCTATGGTGTTTGTAGGAGTAAAAAACTGTGGTATGTGTTGTTTACAACTGGTATCGCTAACAACAACTAACAACAGCTGGCAACGGCCAACAACAACTGACAACCGCTAACAACAACTGACAACTGGTAACGACAGCTGACAATTGTAAACAACTGCTAACAGTGGGCGTCTATCTCGGTTTTCCGACTTGTTAACTGGAACGCCGTCAACTCGAGTGTAATGTCATTCCCAGCTCTGACATCCAACTTCCGAAGTAACTGGAACACAGCATTAGCATAGTATAAGCCTGCCTGTTGTTGCTGCAGGTTTAAGTATATATGAGGCTACCCCATGGATTAAGAGACATGACGTTACTTTGCACTCTCTTATCTTGCTGCGTCATTGACAACCAACCTGACACAAGGCTCACCTGACAGCAGAGGCATGAGCAAAAAAAAAAGTCATAACAGGAGCTGCATTGGTAGGTATCAGACCTCAGTTGAGCTTTAAAAAGTCTGCTGTATTTCAGAGTAAAATCGAGATAATGCATCCTACTTAAAGTGATCTCAATCAGCAGCAAGTCACTATGTCAACGTGGACATCGTTAGTCATTAAGCCAAGTCCCAACTCCACTTTGATTTACGTGAACTATAACTTTGAGTAAAGGCTATTAATGTTAGCTTGTTCTGTCAAGGCTTTTTTGTTATTATAACTTATCACCAATAGTTTTAACAGAGTCCAAAAACTTATAACTGATAAAGGCAGTAGGTTCTCCACCCAAACTTCTGCTAATGTAAACCACTTTTTGTTAAGAGTGATAGGTTGCAATAATGAAGATGGTGAACACCTCATAAGAGATGCAGTGTCCAGAGGCTCGGACACAGACATCCAGCCAACACAATTTGGCCGTTTTAACAATTGCACACACCTACGCTCTTGACCATTTTTCCTGAAACTTCAAGGACAAAATGTTCACTCACTGCCTCACATACCCCCCCCTACTTAGAGGCGCCACTGTAAAGGGAGAATCAATGCTACTCCCGTCACCTGTCAGTGGTCTTAATATGACGGCTGAAGAGTGCAGCTCTCATTTACTGTGCTGGGTGAGTATGTCTATGTGTGGTAAATGTATGTGCGTGCCGGGTGTGTTTGTGTGACATTTAATATCATTGCTCTCTCTGGCATGCTCTTCATTACACTGCACTCAGTCTAATTTCATTGAGCCTGCAGCCGTTTGAAAACAAGCCAAATACTCGATAAGATATGAAGAAAGGAAGAGGAAGGAGGGGGAGAAGGAGCGGGACAAAAGGCGAGAGGTGAAACTCAGAAGCCTTGTTGATATTAAACAGCCGCTAGCCTGACATGATGCAACTATGTTTCGTCAACAAACACACAGGAAACATGCACAAACATGCTCACAAGCGCGTGCACGTCAGCTGCCTCCCACGCAGTTTTGCATTAATCCAATTCACAGAATTAAAACCTGAAAGATGTAGCTCCCTTACCCCTCTTATTCAACCCCTCCCTCCCTTCCTCCACTCTGTCCTCTCTCACTCTCAGCGAGGAGGAGAAGGGGCTAAGATTAATTCCCCAGTTTTGCCTGGGTATTTGATGAACAGCCACTTGTCTCTGGGACATAGCTTGTAAGAATGAATCACTCCGAATCTCCACAGAGAGCCAAAACAAGTAGCAAGAAGAGGTGCATGCAGCAAAAGTAAAATGAGAGAAATTTGATGATGACAATATGGAGATAGAAAAGGGAAATGGCAATCAGAGAGAGAAAAAGGCTCATAAAAATGTCGTTTGGGGAAAGGAAAGCAGGTGGAAAAGAATGAAAAGATACTCAGTGCAAAGGAAACACAAACTCAGAAGTGCGGATATTTCCAACAGTGAATAATTTGATGGGTTGGTGAAAACAGGGACACCCCTGGCCAAAGCAGGGCCCTTAGGAGAATTTGAAATGCCCCATTCAACCCTTAATAAGTTAGGACCGAGTAAAGGTATTTTAAGTTGATTTCACACTTACTGAAAACCCTGAAAATCTCCAGAATTACTGAAGTGATGTGTGAATGCATTTGGACAATTTTTTTTCCCTGCAAGCTCCCTGGAAGAATTTTAGGGTGAAGTTAAGGTGAGCTCAGCAGCAGGAAATCTTCAAGAGAAATTACTGTGAGAAAGACAGGGTTATTATATTTTATCATGTGGCATTTATGCAGTTTTGCTGCTCTGTAGAAAGATGCAACTTGAAGAGCAAATCAAGGCTGACAGTTTGGGCTGTTATTATGTTTGCGCACAGTCAGAAGTAAAAGCTCTGTATGAATAGCATGTTTTGGTAATCTTATAATAAACATTTATGAAAGATTTTTAGAAGAAGTGTATCTCATCTTGCCAGACTCCAAGCAGAATCACCACGACTCTCTGTATTTGCACTGTCGGAGTCTGCTGCATGTTTTGATACTCCATTACAAAATCCTTAATTAAGATTCAGGGAAAAGTGCTGAGACGCATAGTTGCACATTTCAGTAGGAAGCAGGAAAGATAGAGATACTTAGATCCTTGATATAGAGATACTTGATAGAGCACCTGTGTGAACCCAAAGTAGTAACACATAACAAGGACCTACTTTTTCACTTGTTTGTTGATACTCTAGATACGTTAGTTACCAGTACTAAATAAAAAAGAGTGGTCAAAGTATCTGGAGTGAATGTGTGAAAGCAGATTCAGTTGCTTAAGTCAAACACTCACTTATAAAAATGAAGTGTATCTTTCAACAAACAAATAGATTATGAAAAAAAATTATAGCTGTCAGACTCTTGTGTCTTTTAACATTAAAAACTTAAAGAAAAAAAAAGAAAACATGTTGAAAGCGGAGCACAGCCTGGAACACCTGGAGTTGGTGTTCAGCTAACAACCTGTTGCATCGTCTTTCCATGGTTGACCCTGTGCTCATTTGGATGTTACCCTGTGACTGTTAGGTTTTAGTAATGATGGGTGTGCTACAGGATAATATAATTTTGTTTTCTTGCAGGTTTAACCATCTTTAGTCATTTTATAGTTGTACCACTTTGCTGTGCTCTTACCCAGACAAGGTTCGTGGCTAAAAGTCTTGTTGTGGTCAACATGGTTCATGGAAAGGCCAAGAGGTTGTTTAGTGCTCACAGCAAATCCACCATTGTGTATTTAAGGTCAAGTGTCGACATATAATTTTTTATTTACCTTTTTTTTTTTTTTTTTTGGGGGGGGGGGGTGTATATGGGATTGTACTTTGAAGTGGAAATGCTCTCCATATTTCTGGGATTTTCTCCATTTCCTGTAACCGTCATATGTGCAGTAGTGTTCGGCGGGAGACTTGCTGTGATGATGAACTGCTCAAACACCTATTTTCCGGATTTCCATATGCAATCTTTGTACACTCATAGACTGTATCAAGTGTCAATCATAGAAAACATTAACCCTTAATAAATTTTAAAAATGGAGCTGTACAGAAAAAAGAGGACTTGAGCACAAACCAGTCTTACAGTAACTACATGTCAACATCTCAACCAGGGGGGAAAAAATGTATAACCCCGTGTAATTAATTTTCAAAGTTTGTCCACAGTGCCTTTCGTTTGGCTGGAGAAAGAGGGGTTTATGACGTGTATTGCAGCCCATCACCAGGGGGTGCTGTTGTTGAGGAACAGAAGATGTCCAGTCTATTTACAGTTTATGGTTGAGACATGCAGGAGTGCTCCATGTGGAAACAGTGGCATTAACTAGGTTGAGCAAGAATCAGCTCATATTTTTTATCATCTCACTCTAACATCTTCCGTGTGACTGGGTTGTCCTCTAAAGCAAGTTTAAACTGCTTACCTTGTGTCAAAAAATGTGCACAAAAAAGCCCGCCCAGACGACACAACCCTAAAGCACTCAATCTGCATGAGTAAAAATGTAACCAACGCATGCTGATAAAAGGAAAAATACCTTTAATGAAACTGCACGTTGTTCAGCGTGATGGCCTCCCGCCGCCTCCCTCAAGTACTAACTTTGGTCCACTGAAGGTACCGACGGTTGAAACTTTGACACTTCTGCCACATGTTTGCACAAAGAGTAATTTTTGGCCATTAAAACCAGAACAAGAGTAATTTATTCCATGAACAAAAAGCGGAAAATTAAAATTTCAGTTGGATGTAAGTTTGCTTGAGTCTTCAGCGCTTGGTGATGTGTTTGCAGGTGTCTCTTTGAGTGACAGCTGTCGTTCAGCTTCCTCACATTGAGCCATTTAACTGCAATGATGAAATTACATAGGACATCCATGCCACATCTCCAGTCAAGTCCAACCTCTGTTTTTTTACGCACTGCGATGAAGGCTGAACCTCTCCAAATATCCGGCTTGAAAAGTCTGGAAAAAAAAAAGCAAGAAGTATTTTTGTCTCAGGTCTAACAGAGGACACGCGTTTGAAAAGCTCAAGTTGTGTTATATTTACTGATAGATGCTGAGAGGCTTGTGTCTCTCTAAGTCTAGAAATGAGGTGAGTGTGCTCTTACAGCCTCTGTGCAAGTCAATATCTTGACTTTAAAGTGATTGACAAGTTGTTTTTGTGAACAAATCCCTCAGTTTTGGCATGTAATCCTGTCTGCGATGAGCTCCGTCCCTCATCTATTCTCTTCTCTGTCAGATAGGGCTAGAGCCCGATTTTATTTGGCTGCCACAAAAAAGAAGAAGATAAGAAAAGGAGGGTCTGAAAGGATAATACAAATCTGATGCTCTTTTTTTCTCAGCTGCCTCTCGGTCCTTCTTATTGACTGTTTGTCACACACTTTTATTTTTTTATTTAACTTTGCACAACTCTCATTTCTTCCTTTCCTGCCAATTTACCATCTCCCCTACAATCCTACCCTCCATGTTTTTTGTTTTTTTTTGGTTTTGTTTCTCTCAGACCCAAATGGATGCAGAGGTAATCTTCATTATGAAAACTCTGGCTGCTTCCCCTCTCCACCCTTGCTTCACTCACCTCTGATGGGCCTTTAAATTGTTTCCCAGAGAGCCTTTCACCTTGATCAGGACACCAATTAAATCACCCAAATTGGCACTTTGGGAGCAGGGCGAGGGTGTGGGGAACACAGCAAAGGTGATACACAACAACACTGTATTTTCTCTTTATGTATGTGTGTGGATTTCAACAGCAAGGATCGTCTGTTTCCCCCGACAAAGACTAAAAGCTAGGGGAGACAGGGGCTTGTTGTCACACTTTTTACACTCTTACATATTTCTTGTAATTAATACATCATATATAAACAAAATGTGTACCAGATGAAGGACGAAAGTCTCAGGTATATGTTTCATATTCATGTCATTTTCATATTTTGAGTCAGTGCAGAGTTATAAACAATCAAATAGAGAGTGTGAACATGTGACATGTTGCCCCACCATTAGGTAAGTTGTCTCACTTTATGGGGTAAGATGTCACAGTGGATTTTGCATCACGTCAGGAACTGCACTGCAACGTTCTGTTTTTCTTTTGTAATTCCTGACCAAGTCTTCTCGCTTTCTACTCTCCTTTAATTTTAATCCCTTTTAAACATGTGACAACTAACCCGAAAATGACTGAGACATGTTGCCCCAAACTACCGTGTTTGCTAACTAAAGCTCTATCTTAAAGTTAGCTTAAAACAGAACAATGACTGAGGTATGACAGGATGCCTTAATCTCTTCTCTAACAAGTTCACCTGTATCACTGCTGGGATTTTTATCTGGAAGAAGCTTATTTTAAAATATATAAAGAGATTTTTTTTTACTTTGGGTTGTGCTAAATAGTTAATTGGCTCTCATCTCAGCTCACAATGTGCTCTTCTCTTCTCAGACAGGACATGACTTCTGTCCATGTAAAGGAAGAAAACCAGGATTCCACTTTTTAGTTGTGCCCTTTGGTGGCAAAGACAATTGCAATGTGACAGCTTACCCATGTGACAACAAGCCCCGGTCTCCCCTAGCTCTCTTGCAAACATATACAAGGCTTTTTGATGATGTATTCATTTCATTTTTCAGCCATATAATCAAAATATAAGAAATATATGTATTATTTTTGTTCTTAAATAAAACAGACAAATTCAGGTCATTACTCAACTCTGTAGTTACTGCATTTTGTCTTTGTAGGGCGGTTTCACTGGTGAGCCTGGTCCATCTGTCAAAGGGCCCCCAGCCCAAGGCTAAAGGTACTATCTGTCATGCCAGATGACATACAGACTGGGAGTCCATGACTGGGGGGATTATCAAATCACAGCAGCTAGGAAACATGGCAAGGCAAGACGGATGGCAGGGGAAAGGAGGAGTAACTGTAAAATAAGAAAGGATGCTGGTAAGAGAGGAGTTAGCGTGAGGACAGTACACCAGAGCAGCGAAGAGGTTGTGAGAAAATAGAGATATACCGAGGAAACAAGGATGGAGTTACATAAGAGATAGAAAAAAACAAAACAAGAAATAAGGTGGAGTCATGGTTAAAAATTTAAGGGTAAAAAGGATTGTGTTGGGTTAGACTCGAAACATCAAGGATACAAACAGAGGAGGGTATCAGGTGAGAGAGGAACGATGATACTCTGTGACTGCTGGAGGAAAGAGAGATAGGAGAAGAAAGGTTAGGGCTGCTGGGTGGAGTGGAAAAGGAGAATGGAGGAGGGGGAAAGTGGCGTTAAAATCAGAGAAGATTTGCTTGGTGGTGCTTTCACAGACTCACATACACACACACACACACACACACACACACACACACACACACACACACACACACACATACACACACACACACACACACACACACACACACACCGGGTGTAACTCTCTTTTCAATTACATGTGACAGCTGCTGTCCCCCTGATCCATGCAGTTACTGTGGCTATGCTGACAGGAATTATGGTTGAGCAGACAGGTGAGTCAGAGGGGAGCAGGAGAAGGGAGAAGTGGGAGAAAGGTGTGGAAATGGAGAGGGCAAGGCCAGGGATGAACTGCAAGCTAGAGAGAAAACATTCCCCAAAATAGACCTCCAAATAAGATCCACTAAAATATTATGTTCTCATTTAAATACAAGATTGGATCCTGAGCATGATTAATTCATGATTCGACATGGATGCCAAAGAAAAACAAAAGAAAGAGAATCTGAAGCTTGGCAGAGAAGACAAGCTGACATTGTGTTTGACCTTTGATGCTCATATGAGTAAACAGGGTATAACCATGCTGATAAAAGCAGGAGGTAAGACTTCAGGGAGTGTTGGGGAAAAAACGACTCCACCACATTTTATTGATTTTAGTGCCTATATCAAATTGAATCATCCAGCTTGCTTTGCCTCAGATAGTTTTGCCCTTTTTAAAACATTTTCACCTCGATCATCCGTCCACCTTCAGTTGGCAGCAGCTCAGTGTATCAGCACACTCATGTACAAGGCCTGATACATACACTGTAGCTTTGCATAGCCCTGTACCTACACAGAAGTCTACCCTAACAAGTTTCTTTGCACTGATTGTTCTATGATCAACTGCTGAGCATTATTTATCATCGCTAACTCCAACACAATGCTCCAGGATTCAGTTCCTGTGGTTTGCACAAAAAGTAGGGCATGAAACCGGTAACATGACTTGCACAGGGATGACACTGCCAGCTACTGTTTGGGCAGGGTATTGCAGAGCGACCTACAAGCTCCTGGAACCTTGTCCTGTCTTGGATCCAGTCTGAGGGAGGTTGCATTGCAAAGTAATCCATTAGTATACTTGAATTTTTCATTCTTGCTATATCAAGCAATGTAGGGCCTTTGTTCTGCAATCCTAAGTTATCCATGGGGATCGATAAGCAGGTCCATTAAACACCCGATGAAGCATTTTCAAAACCCCAAGTCTCATGGGTCCTGTGGAGTAAAGTTATACACTGACTGTTGAATAAAGTTTTTGAACAGTGAACAGGTATAAAACTACTCAAAGATTCACTTTATCGGTCAGATACTAGTGACGATGGCTGAACATGCAAAAAGGTCCCATATGTGGCCATTTTATACCAGAGCCAAAGATGGGGACAAAGCAAAATGAAGTTCATATCAAAAAATAATTCCTTGCAAGGGGGAACACAACCTCCATGACCAAGTACATCAGCACTGTGCACCAAGTCAAGCTAAAGTACCTGCAGAACCTTTACTGTCTGCTGCTGGGCTGCCACCCTCCGCTTCATCCCAGGCAGCCAGAGTAAGAACAGCCAGACTTTAGTGCAAGTCCTGTTTTTAAAAAAAATCAGGATCCAGTGTCAAAATCAGTTTTAAAATCCATGTTGACATCAGCAGGATAAAAGCATAGACTGTATATACTATGGACAACTTGGCGCCGCCTTCTGGCAGTATACAGATTTGAAGCCAAAAAGCTCTTGTTATTTCCGGGTTTTTTCTCCACTTGCTGAAACCAGCATTGCGCAGTAGCATTGTACACATTTGGCAGGAGAGTCACTGTGATGACGCTCAGGCTCAAACAGCGTATCCCCCAGGTGAGCTACACAATCTTTGTATGCCCATAGGCTGTATCAAGTGTCAACCATAGAAAACATGAATCCCCTAATAACTTTTTAAGAAAGAGCTGTACCGAAAATAGAGGACTTGAGCACAAACCAGTCTTACAGTAACTACATGTCAACATCACAAGAAGGAGAGTTTATATTATATTATGCATTATATTCTGGTGAAATGGGAATGATGAGAATCATTACAATGATGCGTTCAAATGTCTTGTCCAAAAAAAAAAGAAAAAAAAAAAGGGAGTTTTAGGCAAAAATACAATCTGTATAAATACAAATGTGTGAAATAAAACAATATAGAAAAGAGCTGTATCCAGGACTCAGATGATCAAGGAGTCTCAATAATGGTATCAGTATCAATAAAAAATTGACGACCATCATCCCAGATAAAAAGACAAGCCATGATGGACTTGTACCATTCCTAGTTCCCTCCAGCTTCATGGCAGGTGGCTGCATATCAGCATACATGGCTGCCTAAATCACCTCGTGCTTGAGTGAGATGGCAGATCAGGAAGTATTTACTTTACAGAAAAATTCTCTCACTCTGAGTTTATTGTGTAAAAAATGACAAGAACAAAATCACAATAAAACGTAAGCAGTGCCTGGAGAACAATCGCATTGAGAATTTTCTGGAAGTTAAACATGGCTGTGCAGAGCTGGTGACAAGGCCTATTGAGGAGGAGTAAGATGTCAGTGATGCTACAGACAGAAACATGACATCTCGCTTAGGGTTCAACTAAAATGTCACCCAGCAGGAAATTAGTGGGTTTATAGCTGTGGTGGAGAAAAAGCAATCCATAACAAGTGTCTCTATCCTTTACGTGTCTGGACCTCTGACCCTTCACCTCTGAATGCAGCACAATGGGCTGACTGTGCAGGTCAGCCCATTCAGTGACATTATACGCTAACTTTCTGCAGATTTTGGACTTGTTCCCCTTGGCTAAGATTGTCACTTCAGCTTTTTGTAGCTTTGTTTTTTTTTTTGCTCTATATTTGCCATCCCATCCTCCACAGTGAAGGGCATCTATGGCTCAGAGGGGGATCAGGAAGTCTTCTTGTTTTCCTGCAATCTTCACGTTAAAGTGTCCTTTAGCAAGACACTGACTCCCTGATTGTTCCCAGGGGCGGCCACATTAGTTGGAGAATGTGTTAGTAAATTTCCTAATTGGCAGCTTGGGGTCCATGCTGACAATGTGCAGAGTTTTAAGTGCATTTGAGATGTCGGCAGACCTGAAACGGCCGTATGCAGTCCATTTACCATTTACATCTCACAAGTGTATCCCATGTATAGGATAGGGGGGTATTTTGGCTGTAAAGCCCGTTTTTGTGCACCACCGTTGCCTCATTTACTCCCTCCTGGGGACGCCAGGAGTCATCCCCAGAGAGGGCTTTGTTCCCCTCTCGTACCCGCCCGTGTATCAGTGCACATTGTTCTGCCCACTATAACTCTCCTGTTTTTCCAGGCTGTATCACCTATTCTTCACCTGTTTTCATCATGACTCTTGCTTGTACTGACCACTGACATTTTGGACCTTATAATATTACAATCAGTCATCAGAGAAGATTTAACCTCTGCATTTGTGTTAGTTTGCTTTGGGTCTGCTTTGACAATCCCTCTGTCTTTCATTAGCCGCCGAGTTGCCTTGCCAGAGCTCGCTGGCTGTCTGCTGAAGATTGCAAGCCAGCTGAGCACAGAGAAAAGAGTCCCTCAACTGCTCTCTACTTGAGTTTACTTTTGGGTTCATGCCCTGAGGACACACAGTTTATAAGTGTGAGGTTTATGCTTACACACAAGCTAGATTAATGATTCAGTCTGGTCTGGCACGTGTCGTGTGTCAATATCAGCAGAAATTTATGCTGATTCAGAGTTTACAAATATCATTATAGTGCAAACAAATAAATAGGGATGAGAGAAGTGAGATAGGAAAAACTGTGTGCCAAGGTGGTCTAATCTCAGAGGTTCATTGAGCAAACATGCTGTGTTTGGTTAACAAGAGGATTCTCTAACACTCCTGTGTACATGAAGAAGTTTCTTGCTATTCTTTGCTTTTGTTCCCCTCTGTCAGACAACCGAGCATTTGTGGGGGTCTGCATCTGCAGAATCAATTTGAGCTGGATACAGACCAGGTTAAAAACAAGAAGAGCTGACGGAGTGAGACGGAAACATGCCTTAACTGCATCTCTGTTGGGTTTCAAACTCCCTTTCAATCGTTTTTCGGCTGATGTTGCCAACAACAACGAGTACACAGGTGGGAGGGCTGGTAGTTGGCTGTTAGTTACTTTTATACAGTGGCGGTTACACATCACACACACACACATATATGTGTGTGTGTACACATATACACAGGAAAAAGATAAAGGGATTTGAGATTTGAGGAAAAGAAGTAAACTGTTTGCTCCTTTTGCAGAGAGTCTTCAGTGAAACTGTGTGCTCAGTGCTTTCCAGTCTGTTGCTCACTGTGTGTTTAACCCAGCACCCTTTGGGGAGGCTTGTGGGTGGTATTGGAAAGGCATGACAGGATCAAAAATAGGTGTACCATACATACACAGGAACACCTGCACACCTAGATAGACACAGTCTTGAACACACACACATGCTCTGTAAACTAAGTGACTGCTTGAAGTCGCCCCATGAGCTGCCTGCAGGCCCTCAAACATAGCCATCATTAGCAGGCTCTATTTTAGGGCTGAGGCCCAGGAGATAAAATGTCTGGTAGGGATTGGTTCATGAACTAGAACAGGCCAAATACATGGAAACATTCATTTTAAACACTATACATGTCTGAAAAGCAGATGAAATGTCACCGTTTTGGTCTTAGAAGTGAATGAAAGGTTATAAAAAGCTATCAGAGATTTTGCCTGGAGCGTAAAAATGTAAAGTGAGGAAACCGACATCCTTCTTCTTTTTTTGTGTGCCATACGTGAAATGTGCATAAAATATGAGTATATGAAAGAACATCACTTGAACTAACATGTTTTGTCAACTCCCAGGTAGAGAGGAATAAAGAAAAGAAAATGATGAAAAAGATTACCAAACTGAAATGAGAGGCACACTGAACGTGGTACGTCTTCGCAAGTTCACAATACTAGACATCATACTGGTGCTGAATTTTACCCAAAAAATGTGAGGGAGCAGTTCAGACTTTTTTTTTCATACTGAAAATACTAGTCCGAATTACTTTTTTCTTTAAATCTTACATACTGATTTTGTAAATCAAAAGAAAGAAATTATGGATATTTTATGTCAGGTATTTTTTGTTTGTTTGTTTGTTTGTAGTTGTTTTTTTATAACATCGCCAAGTGCGACTCCAGGCATTTAATCCTTTCCACCAAAAGCATAAATTCAAAGAAGTTTTTTTGTACACATGCTTAAAGTTTTCATTGATCACTTTTTCTACAGCAGTAGCCCCTACACTTGCTCTGCAGGCCTCCTTTTGCATAAATACATTGTGATATCATGGTCAGCAAACCATTTGGTGGGAGTTTTGGCACTGTAGACAGACAGTGAGTCCTGGGAAAGGAAACCAGAGCTTGTAGAGCTTGTTAGCAGGCAGATTCTAAAATCTCCTGGTTGACTTCGGAGCTGATGAAACTCAGTGGACCAACACAAACTAATTACACGGCATCCCAGGTTCGCAGTACGAAAAACTGTGAGGTCAGACTATGTTTCTTTCACTCATTAAAAAAAGTACTATAAAACTGGGTCAACCCAGTCCTGATTGGATCTGGAAGAGTTTCCAGGATTCCAGGACTTCTACAGGAGGTCAGCAGTCCAGGAGTGAACACATCCAGAAATACTGGAGCCACTTGACAAAGAGAGAACTAATTCTTGTGAAGCTATTGACACACACACACACACACACACACACACACACACACACACACACACACACACACACACACACACACACACACACACACACACACACACACACACAGATAAGCCAATGTGTGCTATCTAAAATGTGTGCAAAGACACCTGAATCCATGGATATTTAGAAAAGTTCGTCCATATTTTTGCATTAAGAAAACGCTCACTTTGCACTAGAAACACGTTGAACAGATGCAAAAAACCTGAAAAATTTACCTTGAAAAGGTAAAAGGGAGTTTAAAAATTTCAAAGTGAGTCTGCAAACATGATTGCCATGTCATGTGATTATATTACTTTTCAAACATGCAACAACTTTGCATGATAAAAATGGACTTAGTGTGCAAAGACCTGAGGGCTCCTCTGGCACTGTCTCTGTTCTAGAGATGTGTGTGTGTGGTGGCCCTTGATGCACTGACAACAGCCTCAATAAACTCTTTGTGAAACTCTCAAAAGTTCTTGAAGTTGTCTTGACAGTCCCCTCAAGGCTGCAGTCGTTTCCCATGAAAATATTCTCTTCCAGTCAGCTTTACATTATTTTGCTTTGATACAGCTATCTGCAAATATCTTTTCAGCTGTGCTCTTCTGTGGCTTTTTACCCTTTTTTGATGGGTGTCCTCTGGACATCTGTCATGTCAGCAGTCTTTCAAAAAATGTTTTTTGAATACAAGGTAATTTATATGTTTGTGTAATGTAATGTAAACTAATGGTCAGGTTTAACTCTGATTCTTAATAAAAGAAACTTTCATTCAAAATTCCTAGTTTTCTAATGTTTTCACATCCTTAGAATTCTGTGAATATTCAATCCGGAGTCAGGCTCACATACAAATATTATAATATTCAGTTGCACGAGCCAAGTTCATTTTATATGCCATCAATGAAAGAAAGAGCCGGGCCACGAAGTGTGATGCGTCCTTGAAGCACAGGTGGTTTCGATTTTAATGCCATTATTGGAACTGATGTTGTGATCTGTGCGCACAACCCACCTCTGTCACGTGGGGTTAAAACATATGCAACTTGATGTGTCTTTTTTTGCGGAAAAGGGTTTTATGTCTTACAAAACAACCTTACATACACCAAATCCCTCTGTGCTTATGTGAGAGAATGTCCTCTCTCTGCAGCGCTTACCGCGATACCTGTTGAGGAGCTGCCTCCTGTTGCCATCTTGTGGCATTGCTGCCCTCAGCCATCTCATGATCTGTTCGACTACTTCATGAAAATTATAATACGCCTCGCCAGTGGGGGATTTAAAGGTGAGGAGAGGAGCTGATGTGTTTGGTGAAAACAGGTCTTGGCTGTGTTAAACCCACTCCATGCCTTATCCCCTCCCTCTCTCCTATTTATGTCGCTGGGAGGAGCTGAGTTAGGGTGGGGGGATACTTACACCGGGCTGCGCCGTTAACCAAAATACCAAAGTGTGCGTGGGCACGCCTCATCGGCACGGCGGACCTGACTTACGCCACCGCCGCCAAGGCACGAAAATAGAGCCCTCTGTGTAAAAAGTCATTGAGGAGATTATAAAATAGTTCCCTGTGATGAGAGGACCACGCTAAAAATTATGAAAGAAAATGCAAAGGTCAGAGCTGGAGGAGCTTGTCAGGCAGCTATCTGCTGAGCAGTTTCTGTAAAGGATGGATCCGCCATACTCATATCTCAGAGCATAATCACATCACCCTGCACAGACTGACCGCTGTGTCTTTCTCATTATTCCTAATCTAAATATTAGTCTGCAGACATGGATAACAGAGTGTGCAGACGGCTGTTGTGACCTGGCCTCTGTTTATGAGCAGATGTTAATATTTGTCAAATTACAATCATCCCTTGCAAGATTTGATAATTCACAGAGATACACAAACACATGCACAACACACACTCGCATGCACACTTGGTCCAGGTGGGGAGCAAGAAGCAGCAGCAGCAGCAGCAATGAACACGGGCTGATTTACCTCAGCGTTGGCATGGAAATGGGTTAGCGGAGGAAACGGCTGCTGCCTCTCCACAGCTGAGCTCTTCTGAACCTGGCAGGGCTGATGGATGAGAGTGGATGAATGAATATGATGAAAAAATACAGGAATAAAGGAGAGATAGTCAAGACTATTTACTGGAAACAAATATAGAAAAGCAAATAAAAAGAGAGAAAGCAGGTAACATGAACAAAGACCGCTGGAGAGGCTCCAGGAACTTACGTGCAAGACTTATAATGAAAAGTATTTCAAGCTCAAGTCCACTGATCAATGTGACATTGATTAGTTTTTCTTTCTTTTGTTGAATTAAATAATGCAGATACATCCATATAGGGCACTGTGATTCAAATGAAACTAAGATAATGTTGGTAAACTCTTCATTTAGCAAAGACCCCACATAGAGGATAAACTGGTGATGTTCTGCTGTTGACAGAGCTGTATTTTCGAAGAATTCTTGCCACCTAAAAAGGCCCACAGAGGAAATCAATAAAGATGCTTTTATGAAGAGAGGAAGAATTTTTGGAGACGGAGACAAAAGAGAGGGCTCTGGTTGTCAGAGAAGCTGGTACCTTTATTGGTAAATAAGTCCTGTATTACCTAATGGTTGTGTACAAGAGTGCATGCTCCTGGTATATTTTTGTGTGCTTTTATAAAATCGATTTTAAAAATATCATAGTTGCGACTGTGTTGCACATGGAGCCCTAATTTTTAGTGCAGGTATTCACACCAGTTTAAAGCTGATTTGCTCAAAAGAACATGATGAAAAGTTTATGATGTCCTGCTGCATCTGAGAAAAACACAAGCAGCAGCATCTCTAAACTACAGAGAAAGTAAATCTGGTTTCAGTCTAAACTTCGAAGTGCACTTTCTGACTCCATCAGCTGATCTGTATAATAATGTTTTGCACAGGTGGGTAGTAAAATGGAAGGACTACAGATGGGAGAATGTAGTACCTCAATGCTGTCTTATAGCAAGGAAAAGGGTGATATAATCCATTATATGGTGTAAGCTTAAACTGATATTGATTTCTTTAGGTGCACCATTTTAGGTGATGAAAGTAAGAGTTACTGTTTCCCCTGAACTCAGGAACTCAGACCTGTGCTTCCATGCTGATACTCAGCCAAACTCTCCACACAGAGGCTTTCTGAGCACCATCCTCTGAAGACAGAAAAATAATGTGTCCAGTGTGACTACAATAGTAAGGTGACCAGATACCCCTGATAGACAGTCCCGGTATCGGATAACCCGGCTGAAGCTGTCCCTTGAAATGTCCCCGATTTAAACATTTCATGAATGAGAACAAAAATGCAGAGTGTAGACTAGAACAACAGTTATTACAGTAGCTGAGTCGGTAGGAAGCCCAAACAGCTCAGCTACGGAACGGTGGCGATTTTTGCTGTCTGCCAATTCCTACAGGATGGGTTTGTGAGGCGAATTTCGGGATGGATTTCGGACAGCGGTAATCGTGAGAACCCACAGACTCACATGCAATTGCGTGATAGCGAGTTGTCTCAATAAAGACAGCCGCCACAAAACCATATAGGCAGTAATATATGCTGAGTATGTACCGAGATGTCGTCTGTGATCACGCAGCCTATGAACACAGCCACCCCACCCCTCTACCCACTCCAGATGTCCCCGGATTTACAGAATAATGGTCACCTTATACAAAAGTCAAAACATTTAACAGAGAATACCTAAAAGAATGGGATAAACTGTGCCCTAGTAGCCATGAAAAACAGTAAAACACTATCAGTTGATGATAAACTTTGTTTTCCATCTGCCTTTTCCCGCAGCACTGACCGGACGTGTTTCAGGAGCTAACTATTACTATAATTATTGTTATGCACTTTCTCCATTCTACATCTTTTTGTCATGTAAAGCTTCACAACAGTGTTAGAGGGAGGCATTGATCCAGGCTAATTCAGTACACTCAAAGGCCTGTTCTAATGCCGGCTCTGTCATAAAGTAAACATTATCCCTGTGAGTAATCAAGCTAGGACATGTGTTAACATCTATTAAGTGGGTAAATCAGAGTCAGAGGGCTTTAGGCACATGAGCATATGAGCACCACGCTTTACCTGAGCCTGCAATAATGAGTGTGTGTGTGTGTGTGTGTGTGTGTGTGTGTGTGTGTGTGTGTGTGTGTGTGTGTGTGTGTGTGTATGTGTGTGTGTGTGTGTGTGTGTAGTCCAATTCTGGCTGCAAAGTTTCTTTCCTTGATTGGAAAATGCCGTAAGCATGTTAGCATGGTGGGTTCAACTACCCCCCAATTACCTCTCGTCTAGATAAGTGGAGCCTTTCTTCGGTCTACTTTTAGTTTGACTCCAACACTCCACTGCCCACCCAGGGAACCATTTAGAAGGCAGAAAGTCAAAGAAATACAAAGAAAATGCCTTTCCGTCTACCTCCTCAAAGCCTCTATGGGGGCCCTGTCTCTGTCTTTCTGTTCTCTCCGTTTCTTTCTGCCCATCAGCTCCAAAGACACTTTGCAAAAACAAGCAGTGCAGGCTGTGAAACTTCCCCCTTCCACCTGGTTGTCTAGGAGATACCTTCTGGCCAATCAGTGAGAGCAAACTTATGTCTTATTTGGCCTCGCAGCTCAAAAAGGTTAAAAGCAGCCCTCTGTAAATGTCCTGTTTCTCTCTCTCTTTCTCTCCCTCTCTCAGAGGGGTTAGCTTTGGTTTAGGTTGTGTTGGCTTCTTGTTCTGTTATTCTAATTGGGCTGCAGGATCACTGATCAGTTGACACAGTGTAACACCATTTTCTTCTAATGAGACACACGGTGTGGTGGACAGTGGCAGACAGACGGTAATCATGCATCCACAGTGTCCAGGTCTGTGTGACTCAAAGCATGAAAAAACACTTGTACAACACAAATGTAAGATAACTGATATTTCATCTCCTTGAAGTTCAGAACTCTCATCTTAAAAATGAAAGAAAGAGCAGAGAGACATGAAGGAAAACACTGATTCATCTGAATAAGATTCCTGGGTTTGAAATCTCCTGCATATTTATATCTTTGCAGTTTAGCCCAAAAGGATGTTTTCACTTTTAATTAACAGCTATATAAAGAATATAACAAAGGTAAGAAAACTCTCAGGGCTCAAATAAATGGTGTCAGAAATACTTTCACAGTGTTTACAAGGAGTCAACTGAGCTAAGTTTGTTCTCTCTTTTCTTACTTTGTTTACTCTTTGGTCTTGCACACTGATGAGACACTCAGTTTTGTGTCTTACATCTTAGCAGCTATTTCTGTTTGATCTTGTATTCATGATGGAGCCCCCATTTTCTGACTCCTCCATCAAATGCAAATGCAAATCTACCGGGACAATGTCTTCTTACTCAGCTGTTCCTGTCTGAGCCTTCATTACCTTTTGTGAGACACAATAAAGAATGTTTCAGTGAACCACAAATGGAGAATTTCGCTAAAAGAAATTACAAAAAGTCTGTCATAGCGGGTCTCTATTCTAAAAAGCTGACAGATCTAAAGTTCCTTCAGCAACCACAGGAGAAAGCTAAATGTTTTTTACTGCGCAGTATGCTGGAGTAAAGAGCAACACATTGACTCTATTCTCTAGCACACGTCTGACGCAATCTCTGACTCTATCCTCTGTCATCTTGTGAGGATGTGGACCAACACTTGGGCCATGGCTAACACGACAGGGACCCCAGTGTTAATAGTTGTTAGTCTTTGGGGCTCCACTTTACGAATATAGCTCATACCAAAAGAAATGCTTGCCTGAAACTGCTTCTTGTTCAATGACCAAATTCAGCTTAGTGTCTTTTATAACGACTGCACAGTAAGTTTTAGTCTTGGTAAAGTAAAATGGGCTGGTCATAGTCTGGCATACTTTTGATTTTTGGCACAGTTTATTTGTTAACTGTTAGCCAAAAGTGAAGAGTTTTTCAACAGGTATTAAAAGAGGCATTAGAAATGAAATTCCCTCCCGACATGGCAGAAAGATCAGTGGTGTAGCACAGGGTATACAGTGTTATATACCTATATATACCTACTTATATTCCAGTCAGCATTGCATATACCCACTTCTAAATCCCCCCTGATGCGCACCCATTCAGGAATATCTGTGTGTATACCAGATTGCCCATTTTTTCCTCAAGGATGGTGAAGCCATGAGCCACCCTCCTCTGCCTCTAATTGGCTGGTACTCGCTGTCTTCACTGATTAGATTGGTTAACTTTAGGGATAACAACTGATGATCCAGTCAGAGCAGAGTAGAGCAGGTCATGCCACAGAAAATATTGCTAACACCTCAGTGCCACTCCAGTTGATTGACAGGTCACTGCACGTCTCCTTGAAAGATGCGTGGAAATGCGAGAAAGGCAGAATAAACATCTTTCAAGTGAGTGGCACGTATTAAGCGAGAAACTATTTTCATGGAAGACATAATGCCGAGGTAAGTTTTAAGGTGGTTTCCAAATGAATCATTGTCATAAACTACATGTTTATGGCAACATGACTGCACATTTCAAGGAGAAGAGATTTTGTCGGTGATCGTTAAACCGTGCGTGTCTGCTAAAAGGCTAACGTTATCTTAACATAAGCCTGAAGCTAGCTACATTGGGATAGTGAGGGGGAACTGCGTCATTGTTGGTTTTTAGTAAGTGTATAATCAACCCAGTTTGCAAGAATTTCATAGATGAAACTGTAATAAATGGGGTAAACTAAATAAAACAGGCCGTTTTTCTAGATTACTTTAAAAAAAAAGGTGAAAATTGAGAGTATACCCACTTCTCCAGGGACCACTACATCACTGAGAAAGATCAACACTAAGAATACATGTGTGGATTGAATCCATTGCCTCAAATGTGATCTGAAATAAAAGGTGCTGAGAGCACAACCCAGAGAACCAACAGGCTACCAGGCTGGAGGATACCCATTTTATTGCATAATACAAAAAAAAGAGTTTTCTAACAGATTTCTATGTAAATGGGAGAGGAGTTCACTTGTATCTTTAAAACATAACCCAAATTACCAAACATCGAAGTAGGACCAGACCCCACTAGGAAGGAGGCAGAGACACAGCAAAATTAATTAGTAAGTGCAAATAAGTAAGAAAGAGAGAAAAAAAAAATAACAATAAAATTATACTTACAAAACATGTGCACAGATTATAGAGACTCCACCATTGCAGCAGCAAATCAAGATGACTTAAACCAGACCATAAACAGACTTGAAAAATGGATGGCCCCTCATATCTCCTCGCCCCTACTAACAAAGCAAAGTCTGTTCTCACAGTTATTAACCCGTCATCCTAAGAAAAACAGCTCCTTTTATGTCTGTTCAAAACAGATTATAATATACACAACGAAACTTTTACAATGAACTTTTCCACAGTATCATTAAAAATGCATATGTCATGCTGTGCACATTTGACATGAAGATGATACATTTAACATGTTTGTCAAAAAAAGCAGAGTCGACCAAATCATCAGACAAAGGCTGACCTTAGGTGCCTGCTCAGGTGAACTGGGGTGTCAGTGTAGGACAATAAACCAAAGCTCCAGCCTTTATTTTTGACTTTCAGTCTCCTTGCCTTGGCTATAGTGCTTTACCTTTTGTTACCTTTTTGTGCAAAAAAAAAGGCCAGTCATATTAAAAAACTATTTCACAGAAATGCAACAGCAGAATGAAAAGTATAAATATGTGGAGCAATAAAAGAGCTGAAATGAAATTGAATAAATCTATTGAATTAATAATTTTCTAAACCCACTATAAATTGATCCAATACCCTTTTCTGTCATATAAACAGAATTTCAGTTCCACATCACTTAAATACAGCTAAACGGAAAGTGGCTCCTCGTGCATTTATATTCATTAAAAACAGCAACAGTTTCAATGCAAAGACGGAGGCTTGACAATATCATGGTAATGTATTTAATATAGCAGAGAACTACTGCACTGCAGCCAGAAAAACCTGTCAGCTTTTCTATTTTTACACCAAGTTAAATAGAATAAGTAATTTCTGCACGAATAAAAGACTACAAAGAGTGTGTTCTGCAATTTACACCCCTCTTCTGTATTGAACAAACAGGCTAGGTAACTGTGCTCAGTGGGTCTGTAATTTTCCACGGCTCAGTAAAATGCTGAGTTTGTTTAGCTATGAAAACCAGACAATCACATATAATGGGACAGATTTACATCACTCTTACGATTTAACACTGTGAAACACACTGCTGCTTTTAAATGTACTTGTTATACTAATTAACTGTCCTTCAGTATGAAATCATGCTTTTCTGTCAGAGCCTTTATCACTCCATATTCTCTGCCTTCTAAACCGTTTTTACTCTCTGTCACCAACAGCTGTTTAAAACACTGATGTTTTAAACTGCACTCAACAGTGCCACAAGATAACATGTCCTTGGAGTCTTGAAGAAAAAGCAATATCCAGAGCATTTTTCTACCTTCTAGCTCAGAACATAGTGCTTTTGCAGAAGTTTCACAGCAGCAGCAGCATTTCTTCAGAGTAGCCTGAGGAAGGCCGTTGAAGAGTAAGAACCACTGGTGAGTTATCCTTTTCTGGCAAGACTTAAACCACAGTGAAGTCTCCAAGCACAGATGCCCATTAGGACATGCTTGTTTGCTCTGATTACTGCCGAAAAACACGGAGAATGACTAAAAACTGTTATCAAATAAGATTTCTCTTGAAAAGGGACAGTATGTGTAGTGGTAGTTGCTGTCAGGCTTAGCAATGCAGGGAGGCGCAGTTGGAGCTGTTCAACATGACAAGTAAACATAGGCATTACATGTTTTTTATTTTCATGCTCTTATTTTTGTTTATGCTCTCTCTGCTTCTTCACCGCCTGCGGTTTCTTTTCAGCAACCAACTTCCTCCAGCTCAAGCCAGGGGCCGTATCAAACAGGAAGGCTCATCAAGATGAGGCAGGCTGTAAAGATGTGAACTTGACCAACTGAGCAGAAGGAAGATATTTAAAAGCTCCTCCACTTCTACAAGACAAAATGGTTGATACTGTGGCAATCAAAAGTTCTTTCTGCTTTACTTTTTATTCTTATCTCCATTAAACACCCGTCTCCTGACCTCCCTTGTTCCATTCTGCTCGACTCACTGTGTCTCTAACCTGCGCGGGGTATCTTACACCTCAAATGGTGCAGAGAGAGACTCACAGTTCACTCCATTTACTCAGCTTCCAGACAGAACACACAGTTATTTGCCCTCACAACACATGGTTACGGAAGCAGCTTGCGTGTAACATCCACACACAGTCTGACAAACACAGAGTCGTGCATGGCCATGCGAAAAGCATTTCACACGCACACAGTAGTAAGCTACATAGTCACTGACTGTGTCGCACACATGCATGTGTTTAGCAAACACACACACGTACAGATGAGTCATTTATACGAGAAGCCAAATGGACTACAAAGTGCCGCTTCACCTCCCATAAAGCTGTCATAAACCCTCTCCGCCTCTGACAGTTGACTGATTGGTGTCATAACAAGGCAGGTAAGAGTGGATGTGGTCATGTAAATGTGTGTTTGTACTAGGGTGGACAAATGACTCATGTTGCCGTGATGGATATAAAGAAAAAGGAATGTTCAAAAATGAAAGGTTCATGGTGCTATTCTTTTGGCTAAATTGATGCTATTCCACAATATTTCCTCATGGATATTGATCTAAGATGAATATTTTCAGCTGCAGTGAGCCATATACAAAGTAATGACAGGAGGAACTCATGGATGTGTTGCATAGAATAGCTGAATACAATCCATGGTTCTAAATGTGTTTCTCACTCACATAATATCAGAAAATATCACATTTATTTGTGTCTCAGCAAACAAAGTCGTGTGCTATTTTTACCCACTTTTGAGAAAGTTTTTGGAAAATGGATGCAGGAATTTGCAGAGGAGCATTGGGGTCAGGCACAGATGCCAGGCGATAAAATCTGGCTTCCAGTTAGCTCCCCACTCATCCCAAAGTTATTGGATTGGGTTGAAGTCAGAAAAAGTTTTTTTTTTTTTTTCTTTGTGCATGGGAGCAGTTGTCATGTTTGAACAGGAAGTTCATTTTCAAAACTGTTTTGCACAATGTCAAATGTACACTGTTGTCTGCACCATCATTGTGTGTGTTTAAAGACCCAGCAAAATTTTAAAAAGTGCAGGTTTTTGATGAAGTACTTTTCCAGTTATCTCTTTGTGTAAAGTCCAGGAAAAAAAAGGAAATTCACTATTTTATATGTTTTTACTTCTTAATATTGTTTGTTAAAGGTGGGGCAGGCAAGAAGAAGCATTGTTAAAGAAGTATCTTTTTTTGTGGTGTATATACAAAAAAGCTTTTGATTTCAGTCAATAGCTATAAGTTATTAATGACATTTGGGAATATCACGATATCGATGTGTTTTGTTATGTCTGTGTAGTCAACATTTTAAATTTTTTTAAGCCCGCTCTTTCTCACTGTAGAGAAAGCCATCTTCCACCTCCCCCAACCTGATTAGTTGTGAGGCGGACACTGCTCCTTAGTGCTGATTGGTTGTGAGGCAGACACTGCTTCCTCATGTTGTGAGGCACGCTCCATGTCCCCTGATAACATTCACGAGCCCAAACACAGTTAGCATTCTACAATACAGGACAGCAGAAACCAACCAGAAAGTACGGAAAACACAAGCAATAAAACAAAGGAAATACCAGAGACTCTGGTGGAATAATTGGCTCTTAAAATTAAGGTAGACCGGACAAGAGCTAAGAGGCCAGGCCAACATCAGTATAAATGACGCTTTGGGATCCGACAGACCCTGTACCCTTTCTGCTGGACAGGTAAACTGCTTAAACAAAGTAAGCCAAGTGTCTGTAACAGAAGTGTTTCTTGTCAAACAGGGCCTGCTGTGTGTTGTTGCACCGCCAAACTGTTTACCTCGGGTCACTTTATCCTACTTGTAGAAGTTATGCAAACATGGTGTTTGCTGGTAGTCTGTTAGTATTTGCAGTAGCACCAATGCTTTTTACTTTCACGTCGACTGGGCGCCATTTGTAATTATCTGAAGTATTTATCTGTATTATACCTGGATTTAATTGAAACGTTATCAGTGAGCAGGAGCATCTGTTTGTGGGCGGGGCTTGCTGGAGCAGAGAGGGAGGGGGGAGGAGGAGCTGAGGGGAAACTGGTTTGAAGGGTTAGTGTTTACATTCAAGATTTCTCCCCAAAACTGGCACTACCTCAGATGCTGCCTACCCCACCTTTAACTCTACTGAAGCTTCCAGTTTTGTCTACCCTGACTGTGCAAGGACGCCACTGTCACATCCCCGAAAATCACCGGAAGGACCCGAGTAGTCCTGAGAGCACTGAAGGACGACAGTATAGTCCCGCAGGCAGTTAAGCTACCTGTAGCATACTGTGCACATCCTCCTCAGTTGTGACAGTGTTAAGCAGAGTCTGCTGTGCATGTCGTTCTTCTGTGTCTGTTGTGCGTGAATACAAAGTAAGTTTGCATCAGCAGTTTATTGTGTTTATTATGTTTTTCTTATGTGCGTAGAGCAAATCCGGCCAGGCCGCTATGTTCTGATGCGTACACATACAGTGTTTTTATGTGATATATGTTATCGCGGGCTAGTTTATATTTATTATATCCGATGATATTTACGTTGATAACAGTCACTGTGTGTTAAATTGTAATGCTGCAGCCTGAAGTGCCCTCGTGTGGCTATTGGTATTAATTGACCTCAGTTGTTATTTCACTGCATTCTTTGTGTGAATTATGTGTGTTTAGCTCACAGTCATATTGCTTTAATCCTGTAATAAATCAATCATTTATTGTTCATTTATTTCTATACTTCAGGAAACCACAACTCAACACATCCTGTATCTTGTTCATGTGTGGAACCACTGAAGAGGGTAAACAAACCCTCTGGAGTGGCTGCAGTTTTTCTAACCAAAAACGAATATCTCTATTGGTATCTCTCTTTGGCCATGGACCACATTGTCAAGCCCCTCCAGTTGAACTGAGATCATGCATGTCTAGTCTCCATCCTGCCAAGCTGTTGGATTTCCTGATGGCTCTTTGCACACAAAGAAGTCATGAGGAATCATCTTTTTTGACTTACCAAATGTTACTGGACCTAAGGGATTGCATGCCAAGGACTGGAGTGTCTTCTAAAGATGTGGTGAGCTCTGAAAAGATGCATCCATCCTTTTTAGAGTCCATCAAGTTTTCAAAGCGTAGTTTTTGTGCGTCATGTCAGGCTTTATCTTATTGTTCCTCCCTTACCTCTGCAGTAGATCAACACAGTTTACAGCTCAAACCCTCTCTTCTTATCTCAGACTGGTGTTTTTGTAACACCTGGTATAATCTTGTCCAAATGATTATCCTAGCATCTTTCCTTTAGATAAATTCAATTAATCTCATCAGAAGTAAAATATGAAAAAGATAATAACGTCGCTTTGACAAGCTATGGTTGCTTGGGTTACTGCACTTCAGATGGTTAAATGAGACAACAAAAAAGTTGATTGGAAGCTGCAGCCGAGATAACTAATGAATGGCTAAGATAAGCCTTAGTTCCCTCTTGTTGGCTGCTGGCCATTTTGTGAGACTTGTCATCTGGTTCTGATATATATGCCACATCTGGAGACAGAATCAAGCTGCAGCACATCAAGCAATAAAGAAACTTTCCTGCATGAGACTCTTTGATCAGCACCAGTTTTCATGCTGGATACTCCTGATAAAATGACACTGCTTGCTCATGACTTTAACAAAATGTCTACACTTTGCTTCTTTGTTCAAATGTCATATCTAGAATAAGAAAAAAATGTTTTTGGGTATTAATCTTTATAAATACAATAGTCTGAAGAAAGAAAACAATAGGAAAGACTTGGTAGTGGTCTTGATAAGGACTCCGATCAGTATGCAGTCTCAATAGTGATATATGATATGATAAGATACAATACGATATAGTGCTGCACGATATTGGAAAAACTAACATTGCAATTTTTTTTCAACCCTGCGATATATATTGCAATATTTAAAAAATAAAGGAATTTTCACCAGATAACCTGAATAGCACTTTGTTATGCTGCACTGCTGAAATCTTGTGGACAATTAACCTGCACTGATCTTACCTCTTTTTGTGAATGTTTGTAGAATGGCTTCTGTCTGTCTCAAAGATATTTTTAGCTTTTATTGTGCTGGGACGTTATTGTGGCAACAGATGAACACAGACCAGTGTTTTGGTCGACATCATCCTTCTTGTAACCGAAATAATTCCAGATAACTGACGTTGCTTTTATTTATGGCAACAAATCTTAATTTTCGGTGGTTTCCTCTCGTTCGTTGCTCATTTTGCAATCTTTGTTGTTGTTACCAGTGTTGTGCCGAGAAACGCATGTTAAAAAAAAACGCACACTGCTCATAGTGGAGTGGTCCACAGGAATGTACCATTTAAAACCCATGCAGTTCTTATTTGTTGGGCTGTGATGAGTAATATTCCGAAAGTAATTCTCCGCAGGCACAACGCCGGCAGCGCCAGCGACTCACTCCACATGCAGGGGCGTGGTTTCCTCCTCTCTAATTTTGACTGACAGCTGGTAGGGTAGTCTGATTGGCAACTGAGTAAAGAACGAATGTGATTGGTGGATCGCTGCACAGCACATGCAGAGTCACTTGCAGTGTATCTCAGTCAGCTACACTTGAAATTAGGTGAGTTCATTCACCTCTTACATCGCAGGCTCTGCATGTGACTATTGGGCACACGTACTGTACATCATGATGACGACGCTCAAACAATATATTGTGCAGCCCTAATACGATACAATATGATATGATATGATGTAAAAATCCCCATCTCTGGTCATAAAATGATTAGTTCCCATGCTTTTATTTTGAAAAATTTTCAGTCTCGCTTTGAGGTTGCTTTTCTTTCCATATGGTTTTAGATGTAGACTTAGATGTGGAAAGTAAAAAAAAAACAGTTAAAAAGTTTAAATATTACTTGCAACTCAAACAAAGCACAAGTACTGATGCAGTTTTAGGATTCACAAAAAATCTTGGGATGTCAGTTTTTAAGAGTCAGAATCAGAATCTGATTTTTTTCGTTACTGGGAAAAGTGCCTACTCGTCTCTCAGAGGGCAGCTCCAGCTTTTTTAAAGATAGTTATCGTCAATATTAGGACAGCCCTGCCTGACACCATTCTCTTCACCTTGTATTAGAATAACAGTTTCAAATTATCAAAAATAAAACCTGTTTTTCTTTGCCTGTCAAAACTAAAGATGGCCTGTGTTTTCAGGATAAAATGGACATGCTCCTCCACATTCATTACCCTGCCACAGATGGAACAACACTCCACTCTAGCTCATATTCTTTGCTCCCTTTTATTCTGGTGCTCTCACTGCCTCCCACTCCCTCTCGCCACCTCTCTCTCCCTCACACACACACACACACACACACACACACACACACACACACACACACACACACACACACACACACACACACACACACACACACACACACTGGCAACGGCCCACAGCAGTTGCAGTGCTCCCCTAGTGTGGACAGCTCCATCCATTGTGTGTGAATAATGTCCAAGGTCACTGTGTACTCAGAGGGTGATCATAAAAACCATACTGCTGCTAACCACAGGCCCAACCACTGAATTAGACAGATGCTGTGCGAGACAGGGGAGAAGAAAAAGGAGGGAAGGAGGAGGTCAGAGCGGTGTGTGTATGCAAGGCTGTGAGAAATAGGAAAGAGAGAGCTCACAGGTGATGGAGTGGAAAGGGAGGGAGGGAAGAAGGGTGTAGGTGAGCAGGGGTAGAGTCGGGTGGGGTGGGGGGAGTATGTGAGGCTGCCTAAGTTTAAAAACCCACAGCTGTCTCTCTCTGTCTGTGATCAGTAAGATAACAGGGGTGACGGACCTTTCACACTTCTTTCGTCACTTCCAATTTCACTCCTGTTGGCTGCTGGCCATCTTGTGGGAACTTGTGAATCTGGTCTTGTCATGTGCCACGTCTGGAGACAAAATCTGGACTTCACACCGTCTGAGTGGAGATGGCTTGTCAAAGCAGAGGCACGATCTGTGTCCTACTTCACCAAAACCTGTCTGAGTGTGAGAGAGAGCCTCATTCTTAATTGGGGTCAGCTCCAGCTCTCTGGAGAACAATGGAAGTCAGTGTAACGTTTGCTAAACTGTGTGTGAATTAATGTTTGGGACACGAGAGAACGCTAATAGAGGTTTAATTAGTGAAATCTGATTTACAGCTGTCTTTCTAACTAACACATTTATTCTACCTGGATTATCTGTTTTGGGCTCTGTCCACACCTTTCGTTTTGGCCTTACGTCCACATATACACAGAGTTTTGGGTCACTGAAAACAGAGGCTTTTAAAACTGCCTTCCAAGGTGGCACTGGCAAATAACTTCATCACATTTAAAGCTCCTCCTGTGAGGTGATTTTTAACATCAGTGAAATAGCCAAAAGTCATACTATATTCCTTTTTTGAAAGGCATAAAAACAAAACCATCAAAGATGAGACTGACCAATTTTTATTGTCTGAACGACCATAAATAGTTTTTTGGCGTCTGCTCAAACACTGGTTACAGGGAATAACTCAGTTTATTTGCTTAAACAGGAGCTAACACAAAGCAAGCCCAACATACTCAGGCTTTCTTTGAATAAACTGGCTTGACAAAGCCTGAAAGTTACAGATAACCAGCATCATAAAAGTGCTTATGAACATTTTTTGTTAAGGCTTTGTTCACATGTTCACTAGTGTTCACATGAAAGGAGGAGTTTAACGCTTCATTTGATGCTTTCTCTGCACAAAAAGAAGCGATCACAGGATGTCTGCTCCAGTCAGACTGACATAATGAGAAATGATGATTATTCTTGGAAAGTTAGAGCAGTAATAATGTTGTAGCATTAGAAATGAAGAGTTCTGCAGAGGATAAAGTGTTAATCAGGAAATTGATTTTTATTTTTGATATACACCGAGGGCCAACTTTTATTTCTGATGTGATGACACAAGATACAACTTTTGCACTAATTTCATAGCTTTACACGATTACAGCCATGCAGGCAGAAACTGACATTACACTGAACACCTCAGTCATCAAAGACACAGAAATAGAGTTAGTATTTGGTCAAATACAAACCTAACTAGTTCACTAGTTTTGTTTCTGATAGTTTAAATCAGTGGTTCTGAAGTCCAGTCCTCAAGGCCCACTGTCCTGCATGTTTTGGATGTTTCCCTGCTCCAACCCACCTGATTCAAATAATCAGCTCGTTATTAAGCCATTACAGAGCTTGATAACGAGCTGATCATTTGAATCAGGTGTGTTGGAGCAGGGAAACATCCAAAACATGCAGGACAGTGGGCCTCGAGGACTGGACTTGAGAACCACTGGTTTACATAGAAGTCAATATTTCAATATGTGCTTTAGAAGAATTTAATAGACTTCAAACCAAAACCTCCTCATGCTGACTTTTGGCAGCTGAATGTCTAATCTATGCTGTAAAAACAGAGCTGTTTCTTTAGCTGCTCGGCTGACACCTACCATCTTGCACCAGTTCAAGGTATTGAGAATTTCAGTATAAAAAATTGTCTGTTTCTTTACTTATGCTCTTATTTGCCTTGATACATCACAAATAAAGGCATTGATAAGAATTTCAGTCCACATTTAAAGACTCCCCACAGGAGCTTTAAACATGTAATCTAATGTATTGTTTATAGATGCTGTATCTCATTGTTTGGTGATCTGCTGAAACTTAAGGGTTAATGAAATTACAGCACTTACTTTACTGTCAAAAACCATAACTGCCCAGAACATGGTCCAGATCAAGTTATAAGTTTAACGTCACCATGGTAATTGAGGCAGCTTTGTGACATGGAAAACTCTGGCTTTTCGGCTGAGCAGACACGACTTACCCTCTAATCTTTCTTCACCCCTCTGGCTTCACTCAGGCTCTGATCCAGTTCCTACACTTCTGAAGAGAGCTCTTCCTCTCTGAGCAGCATAAGCAGTGATTTTAAATAAAGTGTATAGGTAATGGGAAGAATTTCTCTGGAGATTGGCACTTTGTTTGCTTTTTGACTATGAGCCTTTTTTTTTTTTTTATTTAGCCATTATTTAACCAGGTTAGTCCCATTGAGATAGCAAATCTCTTTTACAAGGGAGACCTGGCCAAGAGGGCAGCAGCATAGTTACTACAACAGATAATATTCACAACATCTCAACATTAACACAAGTTTTTGCATGTTTTTGAATCATGGTCATCCAGTCTATGGTGAGGCGGGATCTAAGTTCATGAAGAGAGTCCAACTTACTGAGTGTGATCCTCTTGTGTCATTCACATTACTAATGGACAAATCAGTGAATGACATTTAGTAAAAACAAAAACAAACAAACAAAAAAAAATCGACACTAAAAGCTGAAATAATAACATTCATACAACATACCTGACACTTTCAAAGAACTTTGGACCTTCAAGGACTGAACTATACAAAGACAGGCTAAAAAAAAAAAGATATGAGATAGTCTAACCTAGATGTGATCTGTAGAGGTAAACTCAAGCTGTCATTTTAAACTGTGTCCAGGGGGACATACTGTATTTGTTGATTAATAAATCAATGTTTCATTACTTTAAGGACTTGTGGAGAAGAACTTTTTTTTTTCTTTTTTTGAGATACATTTTGTTTCTGCTTCTTTGTGCCACATAAATAAAAATAACTAGAAGAGGTTAACCTCGTTTGAAGATAAAGAATAAAGACTCATATTTTCTCCCCTTATGTGGGTCTGTCTTGTCAGATCTGCGGTTAAATCAAAGTCAAAGTTATATAACTATAAGATGTGAGTTAAAAATAAACAATAAAAAAAAAAAGACTTTGCAGACAGAGGCTTTGAACTATGAACATTTGATATCTGACTGTTTTTGTAGAGCTTCTTCAGTTGAAACTCAGGTCATCATTGTCTACTGTCTCATCATTCATCCACACCTCATTCAAGTTGCCATCTAACTTTGATCTGGCAAATATTATCTTCTGAACTCAATGTGCCAACTGTCACCTTGAACAATTCATTTGTGGATAGTTGTTGTTAAACAGAAAGTACATGCCTGTCATGACCGGTGTATCAGGTTATGAATTTGATAAACTGCAGATTATGTGATTTTATTTCCAGTCTGCTCCTCTCTGCATGTGTCAACACTGAAAAAAAACATCTAATTATGGGGACAAAACATAGGCTTAAAAGTGTTGTATACAGAGCAGCACGGATATGAAACGAACTACATGACAACATTAAAATATGTCATTCTTTTTTAACCCTTAATACTTACAAAACCAGTGTTTCTGACTGTATTCCTGTTTATTAGAATAGTCTGATTTTTTTTCTTTCTTTGATAGGTTTTTCAATTGAGCTTTTGTATTATAAATATCTTGATACTCATATAGTAATGGCTTTCATATCTAGTGTCCTTACTTGTTCGGGTTGATACGAGTGCTCAGGCATAAACTGACTTTTATGCTCGAAGCTCCTGATCCAACAATTTTCTCTGGGCCCAAAGTGCTTTGTGCTATTACATTTGATTAATGAGCTCTATACCACTGAATTAATGTTGGACTAATGTGGTGTTAGGGGACTAGTGTGTTGTTTGTTATGTTTGTGTATGATGTGTTACACTTGTTCTGTGTTCTCTGTCTAAGACTTTGCTTAAAGCCTTTGGAGGGTTATCATGGGGGTCTTTTTCATGCATGGTGGTAGTTTGCTTTAAGTGGTACGTGTTATTTTTAATACTTTTTTAATACTTCACTTTTTCCTCTTTTTTTATTCAGCATTTTATTCTCATTTTTGAAGCAACACACTTTAGTTATTCATCAACATCACACTGCAGTTAGAATCCTTGAACAGAGACCTTGGCGTATAACATTGGTGGGCTGCATGTAGCTTGAAGTGGAGGACCTTATTTACAAGGTCTTCCTAGACACAAATAAACTAAAAATTGAGTAAAAACTTGTTACATTTTAATGTAATAATTTTAATACAAAAATGTCAACCTGGTAGATTTAGTTGATAAAAAATGTCAAGATGCAAGAGAGCAAATTCAGGCTGCAGAATGTGTTCGTTAATAGAGTTAGATTTAATATTCAGCACAGGCCAAAAGTTTGGACACAACTTCTCATTCAATGCATTTTCTTTATTCTCATTATTAATTAAATTGTAGATTCTCAGTGAAGGCATCAAAACTATGAATGAACACATGTGGAATCATGTTCTTAAGAAAAAAGTGTGAAATAACTGAAAACATGTTTTATATTTTAGATTCCTCAAAGTACCCACCCTTTGCTTTTTTGATAGCGCTGCAAACTTTAGCTGTTCTCTCAATGAGCTTCATGAGGTAGTCACCTGAAATGGTTTTTACTTCACAGGTGTGCCCTGTCAGGGTTACTTCGTGACTGACAGAGTCAGTCAGTAAGTACTTCTGTCATCAAGAGCAAAGGGTGGCTATTTTAAGGAAACTAGAATATAAAACATGTTTTCAGTTATATCACACTATTTCTATAAGTACAAAATTCTACATGTGTTCATTCATAGTTTTGATGCCTTCACTGAGAATCTACAATGTAAATAGTCATATAAAAAAATTAAGAACAGACATTGAATGAGAAGGTGTGTCCTAACTTTTGGACTGTATATATATATATATATATATATATATATATATATTGTCCACCTAGAACAAATTTGTCTTATTATCATCTCTCAAAATAAATAAATAAATGTTCAGCAGCATTTTTGTTAACAGTGATGCATTCTGACTCATTATCCCAACTCGGTCATTGCTTACAAACACCTATAGTTATTTTCCTTAATGGAATTAACACTGTGGTGCTATGCAGCTGTCTAATCATTTTACCCTATTATGTTTTATTTGATTCTAAAACGCTAATGTCATACCATAAAATATCCTTTGACAGACAGGGTTAAGACGCTTATCTTTATTGCTGAGTTAACATTTATTTCCATCTATAATGTCCTGTCTGTTCCCCTTTTTTTTTAAAGTCATTTCTTTAAACTTCATATCAGTCACAATGCTGACTGAAACCTTTCCCCTTTCATTTAAGATCCATTCGCTCCTATTATTCCCAACACCTCTCCTCTTTCCAGTATGGGAGTCACCCTTTTACTGTCTTCTCTCTCATTTTTTTAAAGCTCACAGCAATGCATTTATCTGCAAACTTGACAGCCTGACAACATTCATGTCCTACTGATTTATCTTTACGACTGTGCGGATGGTGCCTTGGCCTGGTACAAAGCACTCACACCAGTCAAACAAACTAGACTTAGGGGGTGAAACCAACCAGAGTCTGTACAGTACAGACTACCTAGCGTGAGTGCTCCTCTCCTGCTGCTTCCTTCTGTTTTTGTCTCCTTTTTCTTCTGTTTTCTCCCTGCAAACAACTAAATGTCAAGTTCAATAGACTTCTCTCTGCCCAATGATATGATTAGTAGTCCCCCAGTGACTATGACTTCAGCTCCTGCATCCCCACTAACAGTCTGTTACTCTAACAATGATTCACCATCAGAAACTTTACAAACCGTTGTTATGAATTGGAAAAATCTAAATAATGTACTCACACTGCTTTTTGACATTAGTCCTGATGATCCGTGCTGTACATCACAAAAATGGATGCTGTAGGTTGAAGTAATGTTAAGTGATTTGTAAGGTTGATATTTTTTATCTTCCAGCATGTCTGCAGCTGCAAACATGTGTGTCACTGTTTGCTCCCAGAGAGATATTTGCATCTTTAAGACAGTCCCCTTTTGTCACATAGTGCAGGTGATCAACTCAGAGCATGCCTTTCTTTACACATGAATTCCTGCTGATTTTAGAGTCAAATGTTTTGTATCACTGCATATTTTCACACAAGCAATGAGTCCACACAGCAGCAACATGACTCACTGATAAGCCGTTGTTTTGTGTGATAGCTGTGTGAATTGCAAGGCGCCATGCGATGAGCAGGTGAAGAGGATGAGAAATCATTAAAAGTGAAAGTATTTGAAGTTCTGAGCACCACAACGGGAAAGTATGAATCAAACCGAAAGCAGAAACAGTGTGGTTAGACTGAGGTGCTGTTTTACAGCACACACGGCATGTAACCGAGCAGCTGGGCTTTTGATTGCCTGTGCTGGTTGTCAAAGATTCGCATCATGAAAAGTCGGAGGTGACACTCTTTTGTCGCTCTTAAAACAGTACTCTTTCATAACTGTGACAATCATACTCCAGCATGTATTTTACACTAAGGGCCTGATCTACTAAGATCACAAATAGCGAGCGCGAAACTGCGTGTGCAAACTGAAAAATTGCACATGCTATTAGTGGGTATGTTGTGGGTGATCTACTATCATTGCATGCACAATTGATAGAGGGGGCAAAAGTGTTGTGGACTGCTCTCTTTAAACGAGGACTTTGCGTGTGCTATCGGCTGTCACCATGGACAGTTTGTCCATCACCAGAGTCTCCTTCTTTAACACACCTGTCTCCTCTCATCCTGGACACATCTGTGTTCACCAAGCTACAGCTTTCACAGCAGCTCATTACACCACAACACTGTTTAATGGAAATCTGACATTAAATAACAAAGACAAAAATTCTTACCTTCATTCTGGTGTCTAAAACAGTCAGCATTATCAGTCATCCAGCTCCAACAATTTAATCATCCACTGACATTATTCCTGTTTACATGCGCAGTCACCGCCTTTCATCCATTTACATTGAGTGAAAAAAGTTTTAGCTCGCTTTAGCTTCATGCGTCCTGATAGAGGCCGAGCCCAGGAGCATCTCTGAACTTGGTACCGAGTCCAGACCACAGGTCCAGACAGGCCATGACTGACTCACTGTGTCGGAACTGTGAAGTGGTCCATGTCAAGGTGGAAGAAGATCAGTAAACGACTGAGCCGGCCAACCAGAAACAGCTCTAAAACTTTTTTTTTTTTTTCACACAATGCTAATAAATGAGACGCTGACCGTGAGGAACGGCATGTAAATGGGAATAATATTGGTTAATAATTTTTTAATAGCAAAAGCAACCTTAAAAACAACCTGATCCCACAAGTCACTCAATACAGTTGGTGTTTGATTACTGACAGTGAAGTCGTCTTTAGATGTATACTTGGTGTCATCTTGTTTATATATTTAGTTTGTAGTTTGTAATAAGTGGGATGATGTAAAGTTGGCTGGTGAATATACAAGGTTGAGACAAGACCCTGGCGCAGAGGTATTTAGAGTTTATGTTTATGCATCTAATTTGGATGCAGTGGATATACATTATGTTGGTATCTGCAGACTGATTTTGTGTTATTTTGTTTTTGTCTACAGGGTATACACTTCTCTGGTTTGTGTGTGTGTGTGTGTGTGTGTGTGCTTCCCTACAGTTTCACCTACATAATTAGTGTGTTCTCGGTAATGTAGTCTAATGGCTTCACAGGAACACTCTGAAATGCTGATGAACATCTGTTTGGCAGAAAACTCCACAAATACGCTCCGTCTCTGCCTCTTCCGTCCTATTCCCTGACAGAAACACACAGCTCAACTTTCCGCCGTCCAATCAGGGATGTGCAAATCGGAATCTATGTGAAGACCATAAATGTTTTGTACCAAACTCTAAAACACCTGTAATTACAGTCGCAGGTTTGCATCACTCTCTGCTTCACTTAGAGGTGTCAATTAGCATTTACACACAAGTGCTGCACAAACACAAGCACACATCCACTACACAAAAAAAAACTTTCCAGCTGTTTATCTGCAGTGAAGACCAAAAGAGCGATGGAGTTGGACACTGTTCTTTTTTCCTTTTAACTCTCACCAAAACACACACAAACAAACCAACTTGCTGAATTTATAACAGGTCAGTGGCAACATGGAGGATCATTTAGACAGAGAGCAGGTGGCTTGTTAAAATGTGTGTGTATTTGTGCAATTTGTGCAAGTGTGTTTGTAAGTGTGTGTCCTTGTTAGTGCTGAGCTGTTTGTTGCCCTTACCAAGGTCGTGGAGTGTCTCAGTGCACCACAGGAGAAAAGCCAGAGTGTAAGACTTTCACTGTGTGTTTGTATGTGTGTTTATGTGTGTGTGTGCCAGCACCTTTGCCAGCTGGCAGAGACCCAGTCTACTATCAGTGTCGCCCCCTCTCCTGGTGGAGACAGATCTACTGACTGGTTAAATAGGTAAGCAGAGATCCTCCCACTCTCTCTCCTCCTCCACCTCTTCACTCCTTTTTTTTTTTGTTCCTTTCTTCCTGACATCCATCCTCTCAAATATCAAAGAAGAGAAAGACCAACAAAGAGTATGCGTGCGGACAGTAGACTCTGCATGTCTTGCACTTTGATATAATCAGCCATCGTCATGTCCGACAGCTTCACAGCAGGTCCAAATCCAACAGTTTTCACACCTGTAACCTCAGGCTGCATCTCACAGACTCGGAAACATAGATTTGCTCTGACACTGCAAGTCTGACATTCATTAATTTTCCCTACTTCTGCCAGACTGCAGGATGGACAGATGAAGGCTACGATGGGATGGTGTGATAAAGGGAAAGAGAGTTGCCAAGAAAGGGAACCATGTGACGACGGCGGCTCAAACGATCTGCCTAATTGGGCACAAGAGGCCTTGCAAGTTTGGTGGCGGAACACTACAAAAATACTTTTCTAATATAAACACATCCTGGGGAGGCAAATAACTGGGCGCACACGATCACAAACACACTCACACTTACAAATGCAAAGCAGGGACAGGAATATGATGTCTTAAACGCGATATAGCCTAATGAATGCTGGCACGAACACACCAGGCAGAATACACACACACACACGCACGTGTGCACACACACAGAGGCCCATTAACAAAGAGCAAAGAGTGTTGGAAAGCACAGTGAAGGCAGTTTGTGCCTTCTAATGATGCGCACACATGTGTAAGCTTCTTAGCACACACACATACAAACACACACGCACACACTGGCACACTAAAGCTTAATATAATAGGAGTCCCTTAGATCTCAGAGCAGTTGCATTATTTAACAGCAGGACTAGGATAGCCTGCAGTGTGTGTATGCGTGTGTGTGTGTGTGTGTGTGTGACAGAGGCAGATTCTCAGTTTCCAGCTATAAATACACCTGCATCTGAGAATCCCCCTGCCCTCTGACTGTTTTACTCTGCCTTCCCCCTGCTTTCCTCCTCATCTCTCTCCATCTGCACTGGAACTGTCATACTCCGCTGTGATTCATCCAACATTTGTAATATTTCCCAACTTCTATCCAAATGATACCTGGCATGAAAGCACAGAGTATTATTATAGGCTGTAACTGAGAGAGAAAAGCCTGGCATTACAGCCCCCTGTTTTTATTCAGAACCAGCCATCTCGATGACATGCATGGTTCTGTCCCAGACAAAAAATGTGTGTTCTCCCAACGTTCTTGTAAAACTTATTGTTGTCTGAATGAACCTTTGACTTCAAAAGGTAATACTTTCACTGTCACTGAAAGCAGACAGCAGGCAACTGCAAAAGGAAAGCAGAATCTTAAAACTTGCCCCTCTGCAGAAGTAAAACTTACAGCCTATAAATCATAGCCTGAACGAAAATGCTTATAATTTGCCTCAGTCATTTCATTCTTTTTTATTCTCAAAGGTTGGGATTCATAACATCCATATGTTAGAAAGTGTGCAATTTGTTGTTGCTAAAGTTCAAACTAAGTTTGGAAAAAAGTAATCTGTTCTTTTTGCCGGGAACAACCAAAGACAGTAATAGGACCATAGACTGTGTATGGCATGGGCTACGTGACTCCGCCTCCCATCATTGTACGAGTTTAAAGCCAAAAAGCTCCCAATTTTTCCGTCAATTTTCTCCATTTCCTGAGACCTGCAACGCAGTAGCGTTCAGTGGGAGAATAGCTGTGATGATGCTCTGCTCAAACAGCGTCTCCTGGATGCTCTAAGTAATCTTCATACGCCCATTGACTGTATGCAAGTGTCAATCATTGAAAATATTACCTAATTTCCCGTTTTTATGACCCCTAAAAACTTTTAAAAAAATGGAACTGCACAGAAAAAAAAGGACTTGAGCACAAACCAGTCTAACAATAACTACATGTCAACATCGCAACCAGGGAAAAAACAAAAAAAAATTATTGTGACTTTTACTAAATTTTTAAAGTTGGTCCACAGCTCCGTTCACTTTGCTCATTTTGCAGGATTTGTGACCTTTTCTTCAACCAGTCACCAGGGGTCTGTTCTTACGGAAGCTTCACCCAGTAAGGGAGCAGATAGTCAGCTTAGCAATTTCAGAATACAATAAATCTTAGAGTTTGTAGACGGGAGGAAAATGCAACAATGTCCGACAGCGTGAACACCTCATTTTTAAAGCTATGTTCATATGTTTTGTTAAATACTCCTCTCAACTTGGAAATTCTAACAAGATCCTCCTTCTTGAAATTTATCTTCAACTTACCTCCCAGTCCTAGAGGAAATGTACCCTAGAGGTTTTGGAACACCTGCAAGATATTTTCAGAGGTCACCGGCTTAGGTGTCATTTTAATACTGCTGTGTTAACCTGAATGTTTTTGTGAAATTTCTATGATTGGGCTGTTGGTTATCATATGTTTGAGCTGACTTCTTGTACGTATTTTATAATAGTCAATAAGTGCAGTGAGTTAGTCAGTACTTACTCAGTGTTTCGTGGTTGAAACTTTGTGCTGCTGTCACACTTGGCCAGGTCTCACTTGGAAAAGAGATTTCTGATCCCAACAGGCTTAACCTCTGCGGAAGAGTTTCAGAGCCAGGAAGGAGAAAACAGAAGAAGAGAAGCAGAAGACTGATTTCATTATGCAATTCAAGAATAAAGTCAAAAAGGAAAGAACAGAGTCAAATTTCTGGAAAAATAATAAAAAATAAGAAATCCAAACGAAATCCAATTTTGAATACAGTTTCCAAAACAAATGGGGGGAAAGTGGAGCTAAAGCTGCATTTTTCAATAAGATCAGAGTCTAAACAGACCATCATAAGCATTTTTGATTCCTATGCAACGAGAAGAGAAGAGGAAATGGATTGAGTCCATCATCTCAATTAAAAGCTTGTACAGCTGAAAGGAAACTAAAGTAAAATTCCCTGAAGTTAGCCTATAGCCAAAGGTAAGAGATGTTTCATACATTTATATAAGTAGGAAACTCATAAACATTAAAAATGGTCTACAAATAGCTGCAGTAAGATACACAGTTGAGGCGTCAGTGCTTACAGATCATACTATGTGCACAGTTCTACGCCCTCAGCTGATTTGATTCACTGCATGCAGCTCACTTTATTATGCAGAGGAGGGGCTGCTTTATTTGGACAGCTGCTGGGTTCTCAAGAATATGCTAAATTTTATCATTGGTAAAACACAAAGCCAAAATGGAGGGCTATGATGGCAGCTTTTGTTTGATTTGTCTCTGAAATATGGGAAATAGCAATTGTCATGACCAGGCTGAGGTGGTCACAACAAAAAGAAGGAAGACACACACCATGTATCAACTCCCAAACAACTCTTTATTAATTCAAATTGAACCAAATTAGAATATTTAAGATATGAGGTGTGTGAATCAGTAAAATCAGTATTGTGTAATGTGTGCATGAGTGGAAAGTAGGTGTAAGTGTGCGAGGGTGTTGTAAAGACCAACATAAACTACAACTAAACCAAGTCAAACCAAACCAAACTAACCAAAGCCAAAACAAGTCAAAACAAGCCAAGCCAAACAAAATAAAACCAAACCAAACCAAACTAAGTCAAAACAAGCTAAACGAAGCCAAGCCAAACCAAACCAAACTAAGTCAAGACAAGCCAACCCAAACCAAACCAGGTCAAACCAAGTACCTGTAAAAGGCAGTCAGGAGAAACAAAAGAGGGCCTTGCAAGTAACTGTGGGAGCTTAAATACTCCCAGCACCCAGGTGTGCATAGTTGCTCTGATTAGGGTGCAGAGAGAAGCCAACCAGACACACCTCCCACTGCAGCATGACCCTATAGGGGCATCACACCATGGATTAATTTTTTTTAATTCAGTGTGTGGTGTCAGCCCCATACAGTATTAGAGGTGCTAGCTTTAAAACCACATTGTTGGATAACGGACTGAAAGGGTTAGTAGATTACATGTTGCATTTCTACATGCTTACATGTGTTTTGAAAATTGATTAGCTTTTTATTCGAGGCTAAACCAAAGAGAGACCAGGCAAGTATTGACCAACGAGTGAAGGAGTGTTTCCATCTGGAGACAGTCAGTGGGTTTACAAGCACAGCTTAATCGGATGAAGCTCATAATTCTTTATTTTTTTTTCGGCCAAATCAGATTTCTCTCCTTGTCCGCGTATACACGCTACTCCTCTTCTCTGGTGTTTTTGTTCCAGGGTTCAGCACGCGCATATGCATTGTCCTATCATACTCCGACTGCGCTGGTACATGGTAGAGAAAACTGAATTCCAATTGCATTATCTAGGTGTCTTAATCAGAGTTCTCCGACTCCAATCGGCATTCTCAAACTCCAATCATAGTCAGGCTAAGGTGTTTATATGCACTTCAGTTTTCCTGTATTAACCCATTAATGCCCATTAATACATTTTATGATTATAATTACTTTAAATTATAATTTGACAGTAAAATTACTTTTTGACAGTGAGTTAACTTCGTGTACAAAGTAAGGCATGATGCATTTGTCAAATAGGTTTTTTTTGTATGTGTGTGAAGCCACATGTCTTGACAGTATCCATAGCAAATTTTGTGTTGCTATCTCTAACAGAAAAAAATCTGTGGGGTTTTTCCTTAACATACTATATTTCATATGTGGGCATATATGGGTTAATTCTAGTGTCTGACAACTTTACAAAAAGGATTTCTGAGTGAAAAAGTTTTTTGTTTTTTTTTGAGGGAGAAATACTACTTTTATCACTCTGTTGAATGCCAGACTCTGTGGACAAGAAGATCAAGATCAAGATCAAAATTGTCTTAATTGTCCTTTGCAGGATATTTGTCTTAGACAGTAGAGCTACATTTGCTGCAGTACATATAATACACTTATAATATCATATACGTACAAAACAAAACAGCACCAGAACTTTAATTTAGCCCCTATGAGCCCTGGAGTTGCTGGTCATCTACTTCCTCAGCCTGTTAGTTTGTGTTGTTCAATCTTAAAAAGATACTGTAGAAGTCCAAAACAACAATTTAAAGTTTTCATATAATTAAAAAAAAAGTTTTCCTTGCCTAAAATTAAAAAAATACTGTAGTCGTCTTCCAATAATGGAAAAAATTTCTGGGACCTCAGAGGAGTGGCCTGGAAAGTCACAAAACTTCCTCGCTCACTGCATCAGCAAACATCCCTCACATCCTGTTGGCAGCTCTTAAAAAAAACTCCTGTCCAACATAAACGAAAGTCAGAAATGTGAGCAAAAGGTGAAATGAAAGTGAAAACATGAAAACCATATATGGTTTTTCCTTCCCGAAGTCTGAGGCCGTTATAAAAGTGAAGTCACCTCGCAGTCTGCCTTACTGAGGAGAGCAAGAGAGAGGAAAGGTATGTGAACACACTTTGTTTCTTTTGCTGTATTTGAAAAGTTTATCAAGATACCAATATAGAAGAGCACAAGTTATTGAAAAGTCTGATTTAAAGTTTACAACTGAAACTTTAGCTGTGGTTAAACTGAAGCCATTTTCTGACTTTTGTGAATCGTTCAGCAGAGGGAGCTATCAGGGTAGAAGGACTGGTTAAAATACCATCAAATGCAGAGAAAACTAAGAGTTTTGGGTGGAGTTTACCCAGAATTTGCACATACTCAGGTTTTAACTTGTTCGTCTTAGCTCCACAGGGTGGGCTTGCTGATTAAAAAAAGTCTATGTAGAAATGCAAGGCTGAAACTAAGACAATGTCCCAGTAGTGTAAAACATAGTAATGTGATGTAAAAATAGATAAGATAAGATAAGCCTTTATTAGTCCCACAAGGGGAAATTCCCATTTACAGTTCTTCCTTTACATGAAACATACAGTAGACAGATGCATACAGGGTGACAGGAACAGGAGAACTGTTGGACCACCAGCCTGACCAGCGCCCCTTTCTTAGATAAGAAAAGGAGAACAAATAAGACAACAAAATAAACATTAACCCTTCCAAAGTAGTCACCTGACAAATGTGTCAAACATTTCCTTGTCTGTTTTATCTATGATTTTCAAAAATTAAGGCCTAATAGGAGATTGTTGAATACTTAGTTGACTGTGTTCTCATGTGATCTAATTGGCTGTCAAATGTGTTTCATAATTTCAAAATACGATTTTTTAACTCTCCTGATCATGTTTGTCTTCAGTCTGCGTGGCAATTCACCAATAAAGAAGCTGTGAAATGACTGCAATTAGTCTAAATATTGACATTAACATGCCTTACAACCTGGAACAGAGTCATAACACATGATAACAATTCAGAAGTTTGAAAATTGCTGTAATGGGACTGTGGTCTATCCCCCTTGAAGCCATATATTCCTATTTATCTTAATTTTCCCCTATATAGGAATACTGTTGTTATTGTGAATTTTCTTGGCCACACTAATTGCATAGTGGTAATGTGACTATTTTATAGACATGCTGGTGTGCAATTCTGCAATTATTCAAATCTGTACAATGCTGTTACCTCTGGGACCATTACATAAGTTTATAAACTTGTCATTGTTCCAGCAGGCTCACTTACTACTAAGGTAGTGTTGTTGCCACTCCTTCTTTCTTAATCTCAAACTGGCATGATAGTCAGAGGTTTACCCAGAAGTTACACATTACCTAAGCTGACCAGTCTGCTCTCCGGAGGCGTCTTTATACATCGCCATTGTCAAGCATGTAAACACTTACATTAAGACAAAGCTGACTGTGTATGACAACACAAGGTTAAAAAGTGAGCTCATCTCTGGACTAAAAACCCACTCTCTTACAGTGACTCTGACAACATGTCGTACCAGTGGGCTGAAGATGACTTTCACCTGCCTAAAGGGAGTTCTCGATTGAATCTCAATAACCCGAAGAGCAATGAAACCTACATCATGTACCATGGCACCACCAAGCTTGCTGCTCAGTCCATCCGAGACAATGGTTTTCGCCAGTCTGAAGATGGGATGCTGGGACCTGGTGTCTATCTCAGCAGAGACCTTGCGAAAGCAAGCCGCTATCCCATAAAGCACCCTGAGTGGGACAGGGTCGTCATTAGAGTCCGGGTCAATGTGGGGAATGTGATCATCATCAACCGCCAGGGACACCCACTTCAGAAGACCTGGAATGCCTCCGGATATGACAGTGCCTGGGTGCCGCCAAAATGTGGGATGGTGCCAAGTGGTTTGGAGGAGAATTGTGTCTGGGATCCAAAACGAATCGAAGTCATTGGTACCATCAAACCACAGCCTGTGCCGCGTCACGGTGCATATGGCTTAATGTAAGCCGAAAAGGCTGTTACCAGTTTATTTACACTGTACAGATGTATCATTATGCATTTGTTTTCATTGTATTGACAGTGTATTTTACTTTGTCAGTGTATTCTGGAAAATAAATTGGTCATATTAATCGGAGTAAGGCAATAATTCGTGTTTTTTTTCAAGTGTTATGTAAACGTACTGAGTGTCAACTTAACTCTGATATATTTGGTCCATTTTTCTCAACATTTAGACTTAACCACAAAATTTTTTTTTTTCTTTTTTTTTGTTGCAATTCTAAAAAATGTAACTTTATTCTTTCATTTTTTTACACTTCCGGAGCCCTTCTATTCTTCCAAAAACCTGGCTGAGTACACAATTTCCATCCAAACTGAGGACCATTACCATCTTATATATGTTTATCCAGTATTTCTGAAAATGATGATTTGTGTTTTAAACTCACAAAAGCAACTTTTCATGTCCCTTTTACGATTTTCAACTAACAGATATTTACTTGAGTGCATAATTTACACATGCTCTCCCACTGAACTGTTATTTCCTCCCACTGTTGAGAAAGTGGCGCAGCAGAGTAGTTCATTTTCCATGAGATGTGTTGTTACACACTTCTTTCAAGTCTTAGTTTCTCAGAAAAATTGCATCTAATTGAAAGTGGGAGCTGGTGCTGAAACAACTATTTTTCCTAAATTTACGGACTGAAAGAGTTTTAACTCTAGTGTCTTTTTATATTAGTTCTGAGAGATGTGTGCTGTTTGAGTGTGGTTTCTGAGGCTTTGGCGGTACCTTGGGAACAACACTTGGTTACAGTAACATAAAACTCAATCGAGCAGCTTAACACCTTGTAATATTCTTTCCACCAGACTGCTGAAAACACAAGTTTGTGTGGGAGCTCAACTTAGCTCATCCCTGCCTTCATCGGTGTATCTGGCTGGCTCGCCACTTCCTGTCTCTATACGCAAAGCATGAGTAAAATCATTTGCGTGAACGAATTACATGTTAAGTCAATGCGAAGACGCGATTAGATGCTTGTACTACTCTGGCGGGGTGGGAGCTGAAAATGCCTCAACTTGAGTGGATATTTGCATTGTGATAAGGTTGCCAGGTGACGTATGAAAACAGATGATTATTCACTAGTATCTAAAATGGAGGACAAACTGATCGTGTCAGTGTGTGGGTGCCCTGAATTATATGATACCTTTTCTTTCAATTACCGAAACCGGAATAAAAAGGAGCTTGCATGGAGGCAAGTGAGTAAGGGGGTCGGATTACCTAGCAATCTTGTGAGTGCATGTGTGTGCATGTGGTTATGGGGTCAGTTGGAAAGCTGCAGCACCTGCAGCCTGGGCAATAAAAGTAACACTTTACCTCTGCTATTTCCCTCTCTGGATCTTATTTACTCATGTCAGGGTGTCTCTCCTCCCCTCCCCTCCCCTCTCCTCCCCACAACAAATAAATCGTAGCAATCTGTGTGACGTGGTTCATTTCTACCATGCTTGGCCTGTATCCCTGGCCCCAGTATCTAAGAAATAATGAAATTATTTACATTTGATGCGTGAATGGAGCGAATGAAGCGTAAGCGTAATGCAATGTAAGTAGCAGATTTTAGAAGTTAAGACTCGGTAGAAATGCAAACTAGTATTTTTATTTTCAAATTATTGTATCTTCAGTTCCATCCAGGTGTAGATTTATTATAATTGTCACATCACAGAATAACAAGCATAACCTCCACATGCTTGTTTTATCACCCCCGTTTTAATCTAGCTGTACATGTCGCTTTGTTTTTTGCTGCTGTTACAGGTACACACTAATATTCTCACTGTACTATTTCTTTCTGCTGTCTGTTTACCCTGAGGGGTTTTGATGTATTGCTGTGCTGATTAGGTTGGCTCGGTAGTGGTCTGCTCTCTTTCTTGGTATTAAGCTGTAAGTACTTGTATGTTTATGTTTGCTATGAACCTTGTGTCTAAGAGAGTGTGCTTCTACCTCTCTTCCTCTTTCCAGTAAGTTATCAAAGTTTTTAGACTGCCTTTTTGTGATATGTGACTCCTGTTATGTGACACTATAAGTGAATTTAAAGAGGGCTATCATGCTTTTCAACACTTATAACAACGACTGCAAAGTTACAAATTTTGATGTCCCAACTAGATGTATGCAAAGTTTCAAATCACAAGGTAAACTTATGTTGTCATAATCTTAGAAAATAAATGTGAACTGCTAAAATCTCAGACAAACGGGAGAAAATACAAGACCATAATACGTGCGAGATTTATCAAATTCTGATGTAAGAATTACAGGCTTTCCTTACTGGTTCATCTGAGCTTCTGGCAAAGTGGAACGGCCTGACTCCAACATCCTGTGAGGCGACAGCCTCATCATACAGCTCAACTCATCGACCACAATAGAGGGAGCAGAGCCAAAACAATGAGCTCTGCCTTTAGCTGGCTTCCGGAAAGCCTCTGGAGAGGTGGCCAATCACAAAAACTAGGGCTGGGAAGGTATGCTTTTCTCTTCGATTCTTCCACAATTTTTTTGAATGCCAATTTGATTTAAATTGCGATTCCACAATATTGTCGATTTTAAGTCTGCATTTTTAACACCAGGGAAACAGTTGAATGATTATGATTGTCTACTGACTATTTCAGGAAGCATATTCCCCCACAAAATACACATCATATGTAAGTCAGTTTTTTAAAAAGTGTAAAAAGTTTTTTGAACAATAAAAATAAATTTGAAAATTGTAAGACAAAAAATTGCAATACCTATATGATTAATTTTTTTCTCCCACCCCTGACAAAAATGCGGGCTTGTGATTGACCTTGAAATAACCTATCAAGATGTGAACCTTGATAGGTTATTTCAAACCTATCAAGGTTTACACTTGGTTTCAAATAATATTCTCTCCAAATATACCGTATTTATGTATACCTCTTACTGAGATTAAAAGAAGGCTTGGCCTGGTGAATCAATGCGTACTACAACTTAAAAAGTCTGGGGGAACCTTGCATCAGGATTGAAGGCCATATTGCAACTCCAGCCCAAGAATTTAAATAGGCTATCTCAGTAATGTGGCCTCCTCAACTTAAAAAAAGAAGAGAAAATGCCTTCACTGCTCTTCAGATTTGGATTGCATTTTTATCTTCATCTCAGTGCAGTGACACTTCATAACATGAGAGGCAATTTAGGTAATGGCAAGCAGTCTACTTAATAAACTTTAAGACGTACATGAGGGTTGGTAAGAATGTCTCTGCTGATGTGCTGCAGCTCAGAAGAGAACTGCAGAAAAACTGGTACGCTCAGCGAGTGGAGGTGCATGCCTATAATCAGGTCTTTTTTCATTTCCAAGAAATGAATCATTTTAATTTGAAGAAATCATCCTAAACACAGCTGCAAACATAATGAAGAGGCAATCACCAACGTGGTTTCCCATCCCTTAGGGTTGTTTGATGTTCTCTGATTAAAGGAAACGGGGGAGTGGGGGGGTGAAGAAAATTAACAGCCATGACTCCGTTTGTACTTAAAACCAACATTTATTGTTATGCTGATAAAATTTTAGAACAAAAACCTTTTGTGCACTGTTTTGAAAAGATTTGACACAGTAAAAATTAGAAGACCCAGAGTGGTCCAATTCAAAGACTCAAAGCTCATGTGTCATGCAGGTGTAAATAAAACCTCAATTTAATTATGGTACTTAATTTGAATAATTCACTTACTGAAAAAATAATAATAATGAATGCTTTCTCTCTTGCGAATCAGCACCTCCAAGTCTGAGGCCATGGTCTTCAGTCGGAAAAAGGTAGATTGCCTTCTCTGGGTCGTAGGGGAGGTCCTGCCTCAAATGGAGGAGTTCAAGTATCTTGCCATCTTGTTCGGATCGGAGCGGCGTCAGCAGTGATGGGGTCGCTTAACCAATTTGTTGTGGTGAGGAAAGAGCTGAGCCGTAAGGCGCGGCTCTCGATTTACCGGTTGATCTACGTGCCAACCCTCACCTTTGGTCATGAACTTTGGGCAATGACCAAAAGAACAAGATTGCTGTTATGGGTTTCCTCTGCAGGGTGGCCAGGCTCAGCCTTAAAGATAGGATAAGGAGCTTGTACACTCAAGAGGTGCTCAGAGAACACCCCCTTTTCCTCCACGTTGAGAGGAGTCAGCTGAGGTGGCTCGGGCATCTGGTTAATATGCCTTCTGGACGCCTCCTGTTAGAGGTGTCCCAAACATGTCCCACCGGGAGGAGACCTCGTGGCTGGCCCAGGACTAGGTGGAGGTATTATAAGTCTCACCTGGCCTTGGAGCACCTGGGAATCCCCCTGGAGAAGCTGGTGGAAGTGGCTGGTGTGAGGGCCATCTGGGCTTCCCTCCTGAAACTGCTGCGACGAGAAAACGACGACAGCAGTGACGGCTTTCTCTCTCCCCTCCCTCTCTCTCTCGGGTCCTTCTCACTTATTTGGTTGGACATGTCCTAGTGTTGAAGCATCTCTTTACACTTTTGCATGTTGTCTTACCGGTTACACTTGCCTGTTACTGTTACTCAGTGAACAGCTGTCTCTCTGCTGTGGCTGTCGCTGTGTGTGTGTTGCTATAAACTCCACAAACCAACACCATCCTTTTTTAAGATTTGCCCGATAATAACCTCAACATCTCAAATATCAAACATGTTTGATGCGTAGGACTGAAAATCTTTGTAGTCATATTACCTCTGTCCTTACAGGGGTATCATTAACTGTGATTAATCAAAAGCTTACATTGTCAGCCCTGAGTTGGCTGCCATGTTATTGTTGACAGAAAAATAAATAATTCCCATCTCACCTTCATAATAGAAGATATGTACTGATTAATGTTTTATTCTTAAGTTTTCAGTCAGATTTATCAGTGTTGGAGCTGAAACCAGAAACTTCAACTTTAGTTTGAGTGTCTCTTTCTCACCACCACAGTCCACTTCATTGCTGAACAGCAAAAACCCAACAGAGTGAAGTCCTCCAACTTTGTCTACTTGAAATTAAATCCAATTGATACAAATGTCTTCAGTCAGTTAAATTTTAAGTGAGATGTAATATAACTTTTAAAGAGTTTCTTTCAGGCATTTTTTAAAAACTTAATTAGATGAGATGACTGAGGAGGCAGTCACTGTGGAGAGAAGAGAGTGGGGGGATGCATGCAGTGGGTAGCTGACCACTTTTCACGGGGCAATTACTGAAACCAAAAGGGAATAAATGTAATGATGGAGTACATTCAGAGGTAAAAACTCTTAACTTGAGGAAGAATGATCCCGAGAGGTAGCAGTGTTACAGGTGCTGCAGCATCACCGTTACCAAATGTAAAATAAATACATAAAAATAAACACATGAAAAGACCTCATAAAATTCTCCTTTTATGACATGTTTTACAGTAATTTCTTAGGGTAGATTAGAGATTATGACTTCAATTTTAAATAATTTGAACATTTTAAATAAGGCTACTCATTACAGTAATTGGACATTTCAAAAGTTTGCCACCCAGCAGCTTCAGGCAGCTGCTAATGATGCAACATTTAAAGCAGTTAGTCGTAACTTGGTACAAATGTGATTTTTTTTTAAAGAGCACAACAGAAGATCCAGCCCTGAGCGCCAATCTATGTCAGTTGCGCAACAGCTTTGGAGACCTGTTTCTTCAGGTTTGGCCTGTAAGCACTTGTTTGTTTAAGGGGTCTGTTGGTTGCAAACTGGCTTTGTATTCATATTGTATTATATTAGACTGTGAAGTTATAAATGAAATGCCCACTTAGAAGCTCGCATACTACAAAGTACATGTATTGTGGCTCCTCAAATGCAAAAAGAAGTAAAGTGCACCCTGTAACAAAAGCACCCCAACCTAAAAGTCTTTTCTCTTGGCTCTGCTCGTGATGGCAACAAAATGGCCTTTAGATGAGATGAGGGGAAGAAAACAAATACAGTCAAACATTGATAAAGTGAAGATGACTCGTCCTTTCAATCTGTTCAGACATATTCACCACTCAAGTGTACTCAAAGAATCAGGGTGTGATGAAAAAGCCACTAAACTCGACACTAAAACTGTCCATGGAAACACAAATAGAGTCTTTGGAGATGTCTGAACCGTCATTTGGAGGGTCCATGGCCTGAGCGGTAAATGCAGCAACATACTCCGTCATAGAAATGTTAACCAGAGGAGTCTACTGTATCACCCACAGCTATAGTCACTTTGTTTTTACTTGCGCACCTTTTAGACCATCATCGAATGTGTGCGATGGGTGATAGGTGTTAAAAATCATCAAAAGAACAAAGTGTGTGACCTGCATCAGTCTGCCAGGAAAGATTCACCTTATTGAATCTTTCCTGGCAGATTTCAGCCTGTTCTCCGGGGAAAATGAGTTGTTCTTGGACCCATCAAGGTGTACCCACTAAAATGGACACTGAGTGCACATGAATCGATGGACACGATTTGACATGATGCTCCAGCCTCAAAGACCTTAAATCATCTCCTTCACACTTTCACAAAAACAAGTGAGAGACGAACAGGGGCCATTAGAACAAAACGCATTTAAGGCACTTGCTGATATTGATTTTTGTTTACTAGTGAAAAATAGAACAACTCCCAAGCGTGGACCTTTGGTCAAACCATTATGTCTACTTTTATAAAAAGATACTGAGAGGAACACACAAACACACAGGTATATACACACACATTAAGTGAGACCATTTTAGCACTTACTGTAGATGAAGGATACAGAGGTCCAGGGATCAATCAGATAACAAAACAGAGTACTAAAGCGAGTAAGAAGTAGTGAAGAAAAAAAGGACACAACAACTTAGGACATGCTGCTTGATTCAGGAGAACAAATGCACTTAAGCTGTTCACAGCAGTCCAGGAGTGGAAAAACAGAGCATGATTAAGAAAAGAGGATAGGGACCCAGTTATTTTTCTTTCTTTTTTTTTTCTTTATCTGAGGGAGAGGAGCAAAGAGCAGAGAGGTGGTGGGATGTTTCACATGAATCTAATTTATTCTTCTGTCTCTTGCCACTAATTTTCTAAAGGAAAGAGTCTTGTCAAAAGGTTGAAATGTGAAGCTCTGGCGCTGACACAAGCGATACCACAAGTGATGGTATTCAGTTTTCAAGTCCAGCTAAGAAATAAGTGGGCCCAGTGAAAGTCAGAACTAATTGAGAGGGTTAGGTAAGGTGAGAATAACTGTGTGTTTGTGTCTTTTCAGCCCTTTGAGAGCATCTTACCTGTGCACATTTCTTATTAAAGCAGATGACTTGTTAGAGCTTTATTTCCCTAAATAATGTAGAGCGTATTGCCTTTTTATTTACAGACTTTCCCGTTCTCAAGGCTAAAGCTGTGCAGTCTAGATGAAGACTTCTGAAAATCCCAAATTCCCCTAGTTTTCTTCTTGTTTATCCAATCCGCCCTCTTATTATTGTTGTCTTACTCATCTTGCTTAAAGGTGAGTTTGATATTTTCTTGTGTTCAAAAGTTCATTCACTGTTGCAGCTGTCTTGCATGAGCAGACGGATGAAGGGAGGAAGAAAAACAAAACATCAGCATCAGATAAAAAGTCAGAAAGGCCTTGCCCTTTTTGTCTCATTTCTCATGTCTGCATCTTTCTCTGGCTTTTTTCTCTCTCTTTCTCCCGCTTCCAACTCTGACTCACCCAAATCTCTGAAGTTTCAGGCTGCTCTTCGCACTGTCGGATAAAAAGCAGCTTTCTCTTTGCATTCCATTGCATAAGATGAAATTATCTAAAAACTTGAAGCCTTATCAAATGTTTTAAGGACTGATTCATAGGTCTACTAACTTCACAAATTTGACATATCATAGCTCTCATAGTCTGAATTTCATTTGTAAAGTTACCATTTCTATTTTACCTCTTGTGTTTATGAAGATTAAAAAAAATCATGAAACATGTGAGACAAATCTAAAGCTTTAAAGAAACTTCAAGTGGTTTGACAAATTATGATTATGTATTTCAATTTTGTAGATCTTTGTTAAACGTGGGTTATCACAAGGTAGCAAGGCCTGCAAGCCTGATCAATAACATCTAACACTCTTGTTTTTGAGTTAGACCAGCAGTAAACACAGGAAGCAGTTATTATGTGTGATATGATGCAATATAATGTTACAGTTTCACTTAGCATGTCGCTGTTATCCAGAGTGAAGTATATCTGAGAGCGAAAACAAAACAAGCAAAGATCAAGACAAGAAAGAACAAGATCAGTTAAGAGCCACAAAGTGCTTCAATTGTATTTGGACAGAGGTACTGCCGTGCAGTGTTAAAGCCACGCACAACAGTGAATATTTGATTGATTGATTGATTGATTGATTGATTGTCATCAGTCATCAATGTAAGACCTTCCATCATTCCCATCAATCAAATTGTTTTTGCCACAAAAATGACCAGAGTACCAAGTCCCGGGTCACTCACAAAGAGCTGGGCACAGAAATCCCAGAAGTAGGACAGTGTGAGCCAATTGTAGCTGGAAGACTAGTTCTGCCTCTTGGGACAACAATGGAGACTCATCTAGTTGAGAGCATAGAGTTCTCAAAAGAGCTGGTCTTCTGCTGAGCTTCCACCAAATGATTTTCCCAGACTAAAAACCGAAAGTCCTAAGTAAACCCTGAAGTTTTACTAGAGTCACATCGGGCTCCCATGCACCTCAATCGTTAAATTTAAGGTGGTAATCGGTGCTGTTTTATATCAGTCTTTTCCGAGTCTTGGGTTTATGATAATATCAAACATGTTTGATATAATTGTAAGTCGCAGTGACGCAACACAACCAGCAACCAATAGATGAGCTCTGACGGAAGCGAAAAAGGAAACCTGACAGTCAAAATAGAATAACTTGGACGAAACAACGTTCATAACTTTAGTTGGAAATGTACATTTACATAAATGCAATAACTACATAACAATTACTGAGTTTCCCTTTGGGGATCAATAAATTTCCTCTTATCTTTACAAAACAAAGACATAACCAGCTTCTGCTCATTCTCATTTTGGGCTCAAACTGTAAAACATTACGTGTTTCTGTTTCCAAGTGTGACTGTACCTGTAGCGACTACAGTCATATTCAATAAGTATATATAAATCTTATATAAAAGTAAATCTTCTGCTAAAGGGGGGCCCATGAAGGACTCACCACAGTAGTCTGTGCATTCCACACTCCTTAGATGAGCACTTACTGTCATTAAGGACACAGTAGCACGTGCGGTCCACCCATTACTTTGCTCTTCTCTTGCCTTAATAAATACCTGGAAACGTTTTTCTTTCTGCCTTCTTTTTTGCTTTTAAAACCAGTTTAGCATCTCTTTTCTGCTGTCTGACATCCCACCTTTTTTCCTCATGTGTTATGCAGCTGGTAGTTTCTATCTCATCCAGGTAACTGCCAATCACATTCCCCTCATTCATAAAAGAGGCTTCATTGTGGGGTGATGAAGAGCTGGGTGAGTGAGTACTGTATCGTTTTCAATGAAAGCATCAATATTTAGCCCGAGCACACAGGTCAGAACAACAATATGAATCTGTATCAGTATTTTGTCCACCCTTAGTAGATGTTGTACCAAACTGCTCATCCTTCTCTGGGTCAAGTGGCCAAATACCTGCTGCATTCATGTTAGGACTTTTTATATTTTTGAGGATGTAGCTCATTTCTATTCAAGCTTGTCTGTCTCACAAGGACATGTTTTTAAGTCCATTTCTAGTAATATCTTCATTGGGTTTTTTTTTTTCTCGCCAACAGCTGGAAAAAAAAAATACTTACAGTCTACATGTCTGTTGAATATAAAATGGTATTCAAAAGGTCAGCCTAACAAGCATTGAGACTGCATGCCAGAGCTGATCAAAGGTCTGAGTGGTATTTCTGGTTTGTAAAGTATTTGGCAGTTAAATATCTCAAGTCTTTAGTGGTCGTCCAGCATATAACCTCCCCAGTCTTTCAAATCACAATTTGCACTTTTCAGACTCCGTTTTTGTACAGTGTTAATTAGTGAGCTATAGATGGCTATGAGTGTTTTTAACTTTGGACTGGAGCCATGTTCGCCTGTTCCTCCAGCTTCTTAATATGCCGAGCCAGACAGAACGGTCTGTCTGAACACTGAACACTTTATTGATCTGTCAGACTCTCAGAACTGGCTTCAGATAACCTGTCAGCTCCACCCGTCCTGTGTTGGTTTATGACTAAAACGAGGCAGTGTACTGAGTCATGTATTTCTTTACACCAGAAAACCTTTAAAGAGATGGTATTATGCTTTTCCACCTTTACAACAGAAAATGAAAACGTACAATGTTTGATGTCCACACTAGATTAATGTAAATTTTCAAATCACATGGTACTCTGTAAAGACCCTAAGGCCCAGTCAGGACTTGCTGCCTGTTCCCTTTCCTGTTCTTTTCTTGGTTGTTTTGCAGGTTGCTGGTAGGCGTGATCTCAGCCACACCTGGGAGTTCCTGGCCAGTCTCCCTGGGTATAAAAGACCAGGCTATTGACCCAGTCCCTCTCTCTCTCTCTCTCACAACCTAAGCAGATGCTCCATGCGGCAGCAGGGGTTTTGTTTGGTTGGCTTTGGCCTCCTTTGGACTTCAGTTCTACACCTTACAACATGCTGCGCACACACACACACACACACACACACACACACACACACACACACACACACACACACACACACACACACACACACACACACAACAACAGACACACTGACTAACTGATGCACACATCTCATGTTTTGTTGATAAAGACATTTATTTTGTAAAAATCATTATATTTTGAGTTGACCATGTCTTCCCCCCTTTTCTTTTGTCCAGCTTGTGAGCCGGGTCGTGACAACTTGTATGTTGTGATTATCCTAGAAAATAGATTTGGGCGGTCTCTTGATATCTCAATAAGACTACTAACTAATGCCTAATCTCCTACCTAGATCATCTGCTGAACTGCCTCCAACAGCGTTTTGACGTCCTCCATTTTTGGTTTGAGGGGATCCTGGCACAGCCCCTTTCATTGTGAAGTTGGCTTTATCTTTACCTTCAATTGTTATCAAAGCTATGACGCATTCTACTCACTACGATCCCTCAGTAACTCCCAAACAGGATACATTCAGGTTTTGACTCAGAGTCATTCACAGTAATAGCAGCAAAAAATCACATATTGAACTGACACTGTAGTTTGCTGTGTCTTTGTTACTGACGTGCATTGAGAAAAGCTCAAAGACCCACTCTGATGAAAATCATGTTTTCCTCGTTGTCTACATGTTCATATGGCATTTTGTTGATGCTCTGATGCTACTGGTTATATCATGAGAAAACTAAGTGCAAATTTGCATTTTTTGAGTATGTCTTCATTCAAATCGCTGTGAATCTCTGGCAAATCCAAACAGCAGGTTCAGAAACAGTGAGATTTCCTACGTAGCAATCCAAGCTCCGCCCCTGGAGCCCCGCTATGCAAGCCAGGCTCGGAGAAATAGAGAAGACGATTGCGGAACAAGCGTGTGCATTAGCGGATCAAAGTGCTTGTAAGAAAGCTAATCATGATATTAGCTTTCATCATGCCTCTAAAGACTCTAGTGTCTAAACATTCAATGTTAGGCTGCAAGCTAACCCGAAGAGAAGTATGCAGGGCTGTGCTGTCTCTGCCCACAACTCATTACTGGCTTGTTAATGAGCTACTGGAGCTCTGCAGAAGAAAAGCCTGTGAAAATGACACAGGAAACGTGATTTTGGCTAAAAAGGTCATAATCACAATTTCAAGACCACTGACAACACTTTACATTGTAAAAAAAAAAAGATCAGAGTGGGACTTATATAAAAATGAGAAGAGCATTGAGGCAGAGAGGATTTGTAATTATTGCACTCTTGGTATTGGTGCTGAAAATAAATATTTCACCAATCAAAAGGAGAAAGACAGGCCTTTGGACCGTTATACTACAACTAAATCATTCACATAGTTGACTTGAAGCTTGTAAGATAGATCCACCTGAATGAGGTTTTTATATGTCAGATTTATGTTATACTGCTGGATGTTATGATTCATTTTTATTGGTCCGCCATAGTAGGAAGGAGATCTTCCTCAAAATCCACCAGTCTAGAAACCACAGATTAGATGCAACACAACAGCCTATCTGACTTGATAACATCAAGCACGCATTTCATCTGTTCTGTACCTACACACACGGATAAGCTTTATATTTATGAATATCACTTTTGCCAAACAGAGAGTCTGTGTTTTCACCAAGCAGTCTGTTTGTTAGCAGACCCCCTTCGGAGTCCGGGTCACTGTGTTCTATTACCGCGCAGTATGCACAAAGCCAAACAAACAGCCATGCAATAGGCAAAGCAAACAGTAGCTCAGCACCCTGCTGCCATTTAAGGCACAGTATGGTGCCTGTGCTTTGTATGCATGTGTTTGGAGGGACTGGGATAATAGAGGCTGAAACATAATATTTCCAATAACTTGATAAAGTTCAGAAATGTGTGCGTTCATAGAAGGGAATTCAGCTCAGGAGTGGCAGGTTTGATGTCATGTGTGTCGGCTTTTTGTGTTGCTGTGCATATTTGTACTCACTGCAGATGTGCTGTGGCCAATGATTCATTGTCCTTCTGCAGCGGACTAGATCAGACTACGTCCGCCAGCTCCATTGTGTCCCAATAACACCCTTGTCTCTGGCTGATAATTATCTGCACGGCTGCTCTCCTCGTGTCTGAATAGGAAAGACAAAGAGCAAGTTTGTAAAAGAGCCTGGAAACTTAGAGAGTAAAAAGGGGGGGGAAGAGAGAGAGAGAGAGAGAGAGAGTGACAGTCAGTGGTGTGGGGTGGGGGTTCAGGGGAGGGGCTGGCAGCAAAGTAGACAGACAAAAGAAGAGGAAGGAGAAATGATGATGATGAGTGTGGATAGGCAGAGAGAATTGAAACTTTTAATCTCCCAAAGTGGGAAGAAAGCGACCTGAGGCATTTGTGATTGGATTTCCTTTAAGTCCACAAGTAGGTCAATAGAGCTAGCATTGCTCATTAGCAAAGAGGGAGGAGAGGAGAGAGCGAGGGAAAAGTTTTGTGTCGATACAGTGAGCATCATTCATTTGCCCTTTCCTTGGAGGAAGAGGAGGAGGAGGTGGAGAGGCAGCTGAGAGAGTGTTATGGGAAGTTTGGCTGCGTGGCTTTTTGTTGACTGTCTGAAAGGGGTGGAGAAGAGGAAGCAAATATAATGAAGTAGAGGAGACTTCCAAAAGGGCACTGAGACTAAATATCAACTGCAGGCCTGGAAGAGAAAGTACAGATTGCTCATGGTTGAAACCAAGAGGTCTTTTTAGGTTATATCAAATCAACTCGAGTTGAAAATAAACACAGAAAAATATGCCAACATTAAAAAAAATGCTCGTTTATCAGCTCCTAAAACAAAAGTCACCTTCGTCAGGGGGTGAATGAAAACATATGCCATTAGTTTGAGCATTTGACCGAATAAGAAATAAGATGTAAAAGCTAAGGATAATTTCCACCACCCAATTTCCTTTCTGCACAATTAGATCTTGCCCTTGAAGCACAATTAGCGATATGGTGCCAAAGCAGCTATACTAGAGAGTAAGGAAGAGTGACAGAGCAGGGGGAAGACCTAAGCAGCAGCAAACATGTTGAGAGGCATGGAGTGATGTTTCTCTGGGTTTCTTTTTCAGTGACATATCCTATAGAAAAGGTATCATAACTGTGGTGAGATGAGTCTTATTCCTGGTATGGTGTCAATGTGATAACACACATATCATTTTCACAGTCTATTTTCTCACCTGTGGTGAAAATAGGCAAGCTTCCCATTCTATAGATCAGGGGCTTTGAAGCATGTGAGCTGCATGTGAGCAGTGTGGCTGCTCCAAGCTGGAGCTGACGAGGTTCTGCGAGGAGCACTTTCTGCCCAGCAGAGCAGGATGAAATAACTGTGAGAAATTAACAGTGTTTGTCATGCTCAAGACAGTTTGAGTCTGTTTAGTACAATGCAAGAGCGCTTAATACAGCAAAAAAGGTCAATTACACGACCAGTGCTGTGGTCAAGCCACAAAAACCGAGAGTCCGAGTCAAGTTTTGTGTCTCGTATGTTAAAGTCTATGTCACCACAGAAAAATCTAGTTGCTTGTGATAGTCTGAATTGAGTCTGTTTTGCATGGATATTATTATGTAACAGCAATTTGATTCATAAAGCACATTTCATTACAGGTGGACTCAATATGCTCCCTAAGGCGGAGTGCTGTGCTATTCACTGTTCTCTGTGTTAACCTTGATTGAATGTGTGGGACTTTTTTATGTGTAGAAAATGCATCATCCCATTTCAATTTTACAGTTGGATTCTGACTAAGGTAGTCAGCATGTACATCGTTGCATATAAATGTAAAGACACACTTTTCATTTATGCTGCAGAGGGATCACTGCAGATTTCTAGTTAACTCAAGCACACCCACTCTTCACCAGAATTCAAACTTATCTAACATCAGGGATATATGGTTTATTAAAAGAAGGGCAACCGTTTCACTGCAGTCCAGAACTTGGACCAGAGTGCAAACTGGGACCTACTGGATTTGTAGCATATGTTACTGTTAGATTCTGGCCGATCAAAGTACCTAGAGATTTAAAATATCAAGCAAATAACAGCTGCATGCGCTGGACAGAAATGTGCACTGTGCTTCTTCAAATGTGGGGATGCACTTATTGATTGTGCTGCAGTGTCCAAACATGTAGTGGTTGAGTCACAAAGCTGCACCCTGGACAGATGTCTGTTCCAGTTTGTCCCTGTGATATATGTTAAAGAGGTTCTTTAAATACCTTTAAAGAAATGTTCACACTTGCCAACCCTTGCACAAAACCTAATGAAGGATTGTAGAAAACCATGTGAAAAAGTCTATGAATAAATAAAAACAGTTCATCTATACTTCTCCACCTGAAAGCAGTCAGATCTTGAATCCAAGTCTACACTCATAAAAGGGATAACCAGCATGGACTGAAAAAAAAGAGAGATAATGGTAAGAAATAGCCAGCAGTATCACAGCAACCCAGTGAGTAATCATCATTGATTAGGTAGCGTAAAGCTCTGTCCCTTTCCCCTCCAAAGTCCATCTTTACTGTGTTTTGATCATAGACTGTATGCACTATGGACAACTTGGATACGCCTTCCGCCATTATATGAATTTAAAGCCCATTCGCTTTCAGTATTTCCAGGATTTTCTCCACTTCCTGGAACCACCACTTACACCATAGCATTGTAGGCCTTTCACCACTTGCGCTGCAGTAGCATTGTACATGTTTGGTGGAAGAGTCACTGTGATGACGCTTGGCTCAAACCGTGTATCCCCAGGTGAGTTACGCAATCTTCATACACCGAGAGGCTGTATCAAGTGTCAATCATAGAAAACATAAACCCCCTAATAACTTTTAAAAATGGAGATGTACAGAAAAAAGAGGACTTGAGCACAAACCAGTATTACAGTAACTACATGTCAACATCACAAGCAGGGGGGAGAAAAAATGTATATTCTGTGTAATTCATTTCCAAAGTTTGTCCATAGCGCCATAAGGATTGCTGGAGGAGGCAGGATTTATGACCTATACTGCAGCCCGTCACCAGAGGGTGCTGTTCTTGGAGTGGCTTCACCCAGCTAGGGGGCAGACAGCGTCCATTCTACATACAGTCTATGGTTTTGATCCATGCTGGATTGAGCTCAGCTGTGGAGATGTGATTTGTGGCTCTTTGAAGGGAGCCAGATCTCAGGGAGCCATTCCTTTCAAAGAGCTGTTCAAAACACTAACTAATTGTTATATTAAATATTGATTATAATTTCATTTGGCTGGTGTTTTCATCGTAAACATCCCATAAGGTGTTGCCTTATTCCCATGCTTTGACAGTGAGATCACTATTTCGTTTTTTTTCTACCTGAAAAACTTTGTGGCACATTTAAACAACACAAGCTCCAGATAACTTCCATGCAAAACAACGTCACTGTCAAATTGTCCTCACAAGAACATTTGAACAATACACAATAAAAAGCATAAATAAACTAAAATAAATATGATGACATGATAAAAATGTAAATGCAAAATGAACTACCTTACCTAGTGTTCGGGGCACACAGGTCACACATGAAGGCATATAAGACCAGGGCCGTTCAAACAACTGACTTGTTCATGAACATCACATCTCGACTCAGCTGACAGTACAAGCTTCTGCTAACACTCTGCAGCGTACTGTTAGTGCTGTTAGGTTTTGCCAGGCAGATGTTTGTTGCAAAATCTCACAAGAAAAATGTTGCAAAAGAAGTTGTGATGTTTTTTGATATTTTGGCAAAAAGACAGAAATCCAAACAAGCAGCAAGTGAGATGACCATCACAGACTGCTGGGGCACGACGACTGGAAAATTGAGCTTGTGATAGGGTGTGTTGATTTTAAGTTCCAATCCAGACCACAGACCACGGACTTCATTACTGTCAACTTTCCTGTGGTAAGCCAACATACTGTGAGCATGTTTCAAATGTGTGGGCTTTTTTATGTAAATATTGTCTCTTGAAAAAAAAAAAAAAGAATAAAATGAAAGTAAGAAAAAACCTCAGAATAACCACCTTACAAAAAGTTTCACATAAGTCTTTCAAAAGTTACAACTGAACTACAGCAAATAAAGCAAATCTTGTGCTAACACAATTCCAAGTGTTTCAAAAAGGTGCTTCTGCTCCATACAGGTATTATCAAAAAAATTGAAATGTTTTTCAAGGATGCATGAAGCGAAGGAGAGGTGAACAAAAAAGCACTGAAGGTTGTGGCTGTATCTGTAAGAATTTCAAACGTCTTTCACCTCTGCTTAAACTGAAAGACTTACTTTCAGTTCATTCAGTTCATGTAACTTCAGCACTACATGAAAATAGGTGTCCACAATTGGTGTAAGATCAACCTGAAGTGTCATGCTTTGACATTTTTGGATGGTGACCGAGCTGAAATATTAATAACTGAAGGGTGGAAACTGGCTTCTAGCATATGGTGTAGAGCAGATGGATGTTTATTTATCGTACTTGAGTCCTGTGCAACAAGAGAAATTTGGAATTAAATTTGGAAAAAATGCAAATCCCTCTCACGCTTAATGTAATTGTGGTGGTATACTGCAAAAGAGACAATTCTATAATGAGGTGTTTAGCAAAAAGGAAACGAGAAGTCAGGGGGTTAGTTCTGCAGATTTCTGGGATCCATAATGAGCAGCATGGGGATGCTTGTTGGTCCATCCAGAATGTTCTTGCTTCTCAAAGACAAAACCAATGAGCTACACCTCGCCTGAATGTGTGATGAACTGAGGTTGTATGCAGAGCTTTAGTCAGTCTTTTCTATTTATGTCTTTATGTTTAAAAGTTGGAAAATAAATCAGGGCTTCTTGTGTCTTTAAACTTTCTTCTATTTAAAAGTTTTCAGTGATTTAACAGTTTGGAATTGTTCTTATTGATTTAATTCAAGTATAGAACAAAAGCTAAAGTCTCATAAGAGCGAGCTGCACTCTAATTACTAAAATGAAATTGAAGTGCATCTCTGAAGGAGCTCACCAGGCTATAGAGCACATACACACACTGTGCATATCTACACACGCACTCTGTGACACACTTCTACAAACAAACACTTACTAAAATTGTCTGTGAACGTGTGCATGCACATCCTGCACCGGGAGGCGATGCTGATGAAACAGTAGCAGCCTTTGGACTGAGGCAGGTGATGGATGGAAATGAGTTGATGACTGTGTTGGGTGGCTGCTCATACCCTCTTATTTTCCTCTCCCTCTCTCTACTCCCCACTTTTTCTCTTTCTTCCCCTTCCTCTATTTACATCCACGTCAAAGTCTCCACCCTTTTCTGCGAGTGATGAGTAATAGGGGGAGAATCTGTCCATGTCTTCTTCACTCTGCCATACAAAGTGTCAGCAGCATCTTTGTGTGTGTGCTGTTTCAACCCTCTACAATTTAAAGAACCATTGTGAGAAGACAAGGGAAGAGAAGACAGGGGCACAGTCATGCAGGGAGATAGAAAAGAGGGGGAAAAGAAACTGCAGAGATAGGGGGAAAGAAAGGGAGGAAATGAGAATGTGGAGGGGAAAGGAGAAGGAGAAGGGAGGCAAAGGTCTCATGACAAATCCTCCAAGTCATTACTCCCAAAATCATCTCTGAATCCCTGCTTTTAGCATAAAAAATGACATCATGTGTGCAGACCTAACCTCACCCTCATGGGAGACTTCATGTCAAGCAACACTGACGCAGTAGCCGCTCTTGAAAGTGAGAACCGATTAAACTGTGTGAGATGGTTATTAGGATTAGCACCGAGCAATTAAATGTTAATGATGTAATGAATAATGAGCCTCGCTCATTCTCATTAGCAAACAGTTGTTAAGTGTATATGAGGCTACTACCAGTTGAAACACAGAGAGAGAGAGAGAGAGAGAGAGAGAGAGATTTGGAAAGAGGAAGAGAGAGAGGGATCAAGGAAGAAACAGAGATGAGGTGGAGGGGAGGGAAGCACAACAGCTGCACTTTTAATTGTGATTTTTAGATAAGAGCAAATTATGAACATCTCAATATGAGTCCAAAGTCAAACAAGCCTGCCACGATATACTTCCTGACATTTTGAATGGACTGAGGAGCAGGTTGGAGATCTGAGCAGCCGCTCGAGGGGCACGAAACCTCTCTCATTTCCTGAAAACGCCCGGAAATCTGAGACTGCACCGATAACAAAAGTAGTCTTCTCAAAAACAGGATTTTAATAGAGGGTTAGGGCCTGTTTCTTAGAAACATGTACTATTTTTTGCGAATAACCCCTTCATTTTTTTATTTATTTATTCTATTTTCTGACGAGGAAGCTTCTTCAGAATAACCAGAGCGCCCCCATGAGGCTACAAGCTAGAACTGCTGCTTGTCCTGGGGAATGAGCATCACTTCAGGGACCTGGCAGCAGTGCACTGGAGTAGATTAAGAGGGAAAATTATTTATAAATTTCCCTTCAATTATTTATTGAGCAATTCCTCTCAGTGTTTACTCCGAGGTTATTAAATATTATGCTGCTAAGCAACTCAAAAGACAGAATCGTCGAAGGACCTCCTGGGATACTTTTAATTCCGGCGCTCATAGAGATTGCAGAGCCTCCAGGAATGGTGATCAGAATGCAGTTTAAGGTGTGGATGCTCAATCAATGTTCACACTTTTCTGCTTGTTTTCTCTCTCACACACTTTTTCTTATAGTCAGGCACAGGAAATTTTCAGCTTTTGACCAGAAGTGCAGGTCTGTACGTCCAGACACTCTTGTATGTGTGGCTGAGAGGTAATGGAATGACTGCAACTCTGCTAATCCGATCTGAGTCTTTCTCCATCTCCAGCCCCCGTCTTCCTCTCTATCACACTCTGTCAGTACATTGAGAGACAGAGCTCTGTCTGCTGGCTCGGAGACCATCAATAGTTTGTCCAGATAGTGGCAGCAGGCTTAGCCAAGGAGAGGAAATGTAGCCTTGGATTTTGTCCTTTTTGGCTTCTGCAACAAGACATCTAATAGGTTTTGGTATGACGGAGAGAGAGAGAGAGAGAAAGAGAGGTAAAGAGAGAGTGTGCCTTCAGCCATAGAGTAGATGAATATTTTGCTGCTAAAGGAGTCTAAATCATCCTGGCTGACACTGATAGCACACACATACAAATGTGCACACACTTGGTTTATCCTCATTGCGTTTCCGACAAACGCCTGACACAATACTGAGAGAGAAAGAAAAACACAGAGAGACAAATTCACATCGAAATGACCACACTTTCATTCCATGTAGGGAAAGCTCACCGAGAAGTGGGTGCTTGACATTTCTTCAGTCACTCTTAGTGCTTCTTGGCCCTTGTAGGGATTCATTCCATCTGCTCTGTTCCCTCAAGAGCAAAAGAATTAAACCGAGGAGTGCGTGTGCACGCGTGTGTCCTTTTGCTTCGGGTGGCTCACTTTACCAAAAGAGAGAAGAAGAAAACATAAACCATAGCTATCATCTCCCTCCACTCTCAACCCACTCTCACAGTCTGTCTCGCCTTTCTTCCCTCTCCTTGTTTTCCTATGACACATGTATGTGTATTTATGTCTATTACAGTGTGCGTGCATGTGTGTGTGTGTGTGTCTGTGTGTGTGTAGCCAGAGGGTAGAACACTTCACAAAGCAGAAAAGACCAATAAGTGTAAAAAGAGGAAGTAAGAGGAGGCAGTCAGTAAAGAAAAATGTTTCATCTCCTCGATAGCCGTAGAAATCATAGCCAGAGAGGAGTGTGTCTCTGTGTGTCTGTGGGTGTGCGTGGTGCCATGTCCATTTATGTAGACAAGGTTTGCTCCAATTAACACCAAGGCACATGCACACACACACACACACACACACACACACACAGCTCAGTCATCATACAGCAGAGAGAGCTGGTGGTCTCATAGATTTCAATGGAGCAACACTGACCCCTACTGAATGCAGTCATGTTTCAAAAGCTTTCTATCAGAATCAGTGATGCTCTCAAGCTCAGCCTTTCATACTGTCACTGTGAAAGCTTTGAATTAAGGGATAGTGAGATTTCAAGTATATTTTCATTCACAGAGGTCATGCACTAGCAGGAAATCTCCAGTTTCTCACTTTCTGTCTCAGCAATAGAAAGTAAAGCAGGATGAAAGGTGATCCTGTATCCGAGTTTGCTGGGGTTACATGGAAAGTATTATTTTGTCAACCTTACTGCATTCATTCTGATAAAAGGTTTCAATTCAACACTTTACTCTGATGTGTGCTGAACCATAATTGAAGGTTTTGGGATATGCATTAAAAACATTCCTCCCTGCACATGAAACTGACATTTTTAACACTTACAAGAAAAGCCTCATTTAACAATTCGTGTTTTTGTCAAGCTTAAAGGGATACTCCGGCGTAAAATTAAGTTAGGGTCAAACACACCGTAACAGGAGTTAGTTCTTCCTTGAAAAGATTTTCTTCCTTGAGCTGCATCACCCCGCTGCAGTTTGTGATGCACTCGTCCGAGCTCTCCATACAAACAAGTGGCTGCTGGAAGAGAGTGGGTGAGTTGTGTTTAGTCTCTTTGCTAAAGAAATCAGGCAAAGTTAAAAAGATGTTTGATGGCTAATACTATGGCGGGGACCCTATATGTACTGTTGATGAAGTGAATATTATTTGTGGCTATAGAGTGGCTTTTTGGTTGAGGAATGTGCGTGGATCCATAGACCACTTTGTATTGCTATCTGTGGTCGTTACTAGGGAAGCAAACAGTTGGCAACATTCATCTCTTGAGGGAGTGTCTAACTGGGTGTTACGGTGTGTTTGACCCTAACTTAATTTTACACTGGAATATCCCTTTAAGTCTTTAAATGTCTTCATTATAAACCGTATATCAGCCAGTGTCAAAATACTTGACCAAAACATCCTGCAGTAGATTCTGCACGCGTGCAACTCTTTGGGAAAGAAAGAACACAAATGACACATTTGCCTCATAAAGCCATGATATGTCAATTCAATACACCATGATCCTTAGACTATGCCAGTGGTTCTCAAGTCCAGTCCTCGAGCCCTATCCCATCCTGCATGTTTTGGATGTCTCCCTGCTCCAACACACCTGATTCAAATGATCAGCTCGTTATCAAGCTCTGAAATGGCTTAATAACGAGCTGATCATTTGAATCAGGTGTGTTGGAGCAGGGAAACATCCAAAACATGCAGGACGAGGGGGGGGGGGGGGTACCTGCTATCAAGCATAAGCAAGGGGAGATGAGCTTTATTATAATCTAACTTAAGCTTGCTCTTCGGGGCCAGAAATTAGCCTTGTATCGATAGCTTTTAGAACAAAAAGCGGAAGAACAGCTTTTGTTGTGTGTAAGCACACCACTTACTAAAAAATGAGTGTGGGATGTGATGTACCTTGTCATTCAGTAGATGAAATGAATATTTCCTGTTGTCAGGTGGGAGCCTCCTCATCTGGTACACACTGTGTAGGTCTGCACTCGTAAAGGAAGGTTGCTGCGCAGATTAGCCAGACAGATGTCAGTCTAACTGCTTTTGGCCACGTTGTCATACATCTGAAAAACGGTGTAAACAACAAAATGAGTGTTTTTTTTTTTCCACACACTTTTTTGAAAATGTTCCATCATATTTGCTAAGATGGTAATAAGGATAAATTTTGTGGAGACTTAATCTTGATCATGTGTTTCCACAGAAGAGGAAAACAAACATACACTTACACATGTATCTAATCTGATCTGCTAATGGAAGCAGAAGACAGTAAGACATATTGCCTCCTGTTTCTCTCTGCCCAGAGTTTCACATCAGTAATACTAATCAAGGGTGCATGCTGCTCTTCTTTTACCATGTATGGATAGGACTTGTTTTATTTTCCAGCCCTGCTTTTGCTTTATTCCCATGTGAGGAACAACACACTAAACAAATCTGATCCATAAAAGGAATTGACTTTGCATTTACATGGTTATTAGGTTTACAGCACCCCTCTTAACTCAGTTGGGAATCCCTCCCAATCAAACCATTTCCAATTGAGCTTATTGCACAAGGCAATTTTATTCTGACTCCCATGTTAATTATAAGCAGAATTACAGTCTCACTAGAATACCTCAGTTTAAACCAATGATGACCTCTTACTGGCAGTATCATTGACTAGCTTTAAAGATGGCTCTATTACTCACCTGTCTTTCTTTTTTTTCTTCCTCACTTTTTTTTTTTCGCTCAACAAACTGTAAAAGGCCACACTTGTCAGGTTGGGTTTCAGCGCTATAAACTTTTAACAACCTCTGTCCCTGATCTCTTCAAAAACTAATGATTGTTCGGGAGCGTAAGCTGGTGTATTTTTTCGTGCAGCGCTCAAGGAGCACTGTCGGCATTTCCAAATGTCAGTGTGGCAGTTCAGCTGCAATCACTCAGCTGATTAGACTGTTAATGCCAGTTTATTTTTGATTCTCAGTGGTGTTAGCCTGAACCAGAGAGTCGGACCATTTACTTATACTTTCTAGAAGGGGTGCTGTTCTTCTATGACTTTGATATGCTTGATAATTGCATCATTTCAAGGAAAAAAATGTTCAAAAGTATAGCTTAACTATATCGCCACAAAAGGTCAGAGATTTGTTTCTATTGCAACCCAGAGTACCTTCAGTCCTCCTCTCAAACTTCCTTGTGCAGATTACAACTCTATGTAAAGAAGTGCAAACAACAGAACTTTGGATTTATCGGATTTATCTTCGAATTGCTAGAAAATTTCACGCAGATATTCATGGTCTCTGAAGCATAAATCCTCAGGGGGACATTATGTCTGTCCTCTGGTTTAGCACCACCGCAAAGCTGACTTTAGTTGTTTTTAGACCATTTTTTTTATAACTATTGCATGCAAATACCCATTTATAACTACATAAAAACACATTTTTCCATGTTTACTGTCACATCTGAACAACTTAGCTGTAGGTAAAAGCTTTGGCAGAACACACAAATAAATGTACTCGTAAAAACAATTTCAATATCCACACACTTACAACCACTTATCAAGCAAAGGAGAATAAAATTCAAGATTTAAAGTGACTATCTGCCTGTAAAGATGTTTAAAAATCTCCAGGTGCTTTTGTAAACGCAGACACTCAGGCGGCTTGTTCAGTTGTTTGACAGGGAGACAGAGAGAGTAGTTAAACAGAAAACTAAAACTGCTGCCTGATGACAGTGGCGACAGGAGCTGCTGTCTTTGGGGAGAGTGGGTGGGTGTGTGCCTACAGCTAAAGAGGGGAAATGACAAACCAGTAAGCCTTCAATGTTCAGGATCCTTATACTGCCACCTGCTTAAGGCATGTACCGGTAGTTTTACACAGGGCTGAAAATATGGTACCACAGAAGAGGAATGTAGTTGTGTGTTTCAACTCAGGGATGATGTATTCAGGGATCAGTTTGTTTCTTTTAAGTCCTTTCATATTTTTTTCTTGTGTTTCACCCTTTCATTTGAATTCTTTAGCCTTCTTTAATGTGCATCCTCATCTCTTGGCCCCATATAACCTCGCCTTAACAACCAGTAACGCTGAATAATGTGATGGCTAAACCTGTTCATCACTCTGCTATTGTGTGCTGGAGATGGAAAACTACATGAAAAGGATTATAATACTAGAGGGGAGGGTCAGAGAGGTGAGGGCGAGAAAACAGGTATATGGAAAAAGGATGGAGGGTTGACAAAAACCAAAGCGAAAGAAGAAACACGCGGAGGACTGATGGATCAAGTATTAAGAATGGATCCATGATGAAACAAAACAAAAGAGGCAAAACACAACCGAGTTATAGATTCTGATATGATTTCAACAACACTCAATATCCCTGTTTGCAAAAATAAGGTTTTAGAAGCAATGTAGCACATTTCTAAAGACACACAGAGTCATTGAAGCCCAAACTTCCATGTGATATCAGTCGATTAATGGACGAGTTACCAACCCTGTGAGAAAGGACAGAAGTGGCACACCGGACTGAGAGAAAGGAAGCTGAGCCACCTGGTAAAGTTGATCCAGTTTAGAGGCAACTGCACACATTTGTAGCATACTTTCAAAAAGTACTCATCCTTTCTATCTGTCTTTAATGGAGAGAAACACATTGGAGGATGATAAATAACGTGTTAATCCAGCAAATACATCAAGGTGAAAAAAATATGTAGTTAGCAGTGCTTATAAAACAATGTCAGTCATACAATACAATACAAGAACAAATGAGGATTTCATTTAGATTTGAGTGAGACAAATCAAGAGGAATATAAATCAAGACAGATGTCCTAATTACTTTTTAATAAACCTGAAGATCCTGATAGTACTTAATGTTATTAACCTGAAATGAAACCAGTCATTGCATCTAATTTAAGACACACTTTACAGGTAACCCTTCAGTCATCATTTATTAAAGTCAATTTTCTAATTAGAAAGTTAATTTGATAAACTATCCGCAAACCTTGAACTTTTATACTGAAAAGTTATACTTTGACTTCTGTGTCACATGACCATCCCTCATCCTTATTCAGTTCTTCATTGTGAAACACAAAGAACTTTATCAGAACAAAATCACACCCTTTTTACTTTTTTTTCTTACCTTCTTGATCTTTTCAATCTGTGATTTTATTTTGTTGTTTTTAGTTTAAATTTGAAAAACAGCCAAAAGATCTGCCTCCTTGCTTCTTGTTCTTTCAATACCTTGAGAAAAATCAACAGCTTGAAAGTACACAAACCCTGAGTTGCTTTTGCACCACCATTAAGAAAAAATCTGTAGCATAGCTTGACAAAGTTTGATAGTGGTTTGCAAAACTTTGCACTTAGCATGACCCGATTTGATTAGGACTGTTTTATGGAAATAAATAAATAAAAATGTTCTGTTTAACCAATGCAAACTTTGTAATTAGTGTTGACCAAAGTAATGTTGTAATCTGCTAAGGCACTATACTCAATATTGAGAGGTGCATTGTTAAATAAAAATCCAATTAGCTCATGGATGTGTTAAAATTAAGCTTGCACTTCTGTCCAGTGTGACATGCATTTGCAAAATAAACTCATTAATTAATGAAAATGTATTGTAATGTAAAATGGACTTGAAAGTATAGTTGTCCTGCTTACATCAATAAAATAGAAAACCTGTTTACCGTATACATCCAGCAGACACAGTGCTACATAAGAAATATTTGTATAATATATGTTTTTGTCAGTTTACATGTATATTTAGAAGATGTTTATTGTAAGGCATATTTGTATATGTCTGTATTAAGCTGTTGATTCACAAATGTGGATCTTTTTCACCCATTTCCAAACTTAATTCATTTAGCTGTGTCATTTTAATCAGAGGTCTGTCACAAATTCTCTGTAGAAAACATGGGGTCACGTACTACTCAAGCAGATAATTAGATCTGCTTTGTATTTTCACTTTGTGAGAGTTTGAGATATTTCTCTCCTCAGGGTCTGCAAACACATCAAAGTGGCCATGAACTTGTTAGTACCTGGTTATTTATCTAGTGTCTACATAATATAATTATTTCCTTAACATTTTTTACCACAATCAATTTGAAAATTAGGTAAGTGAGGATCCTTTCTGACACCTCATGTATGTTAAAAAAATGTTTTTGTGAGAAGTGTATAATATTCAACTATTGTTTACTTGTGTAAACCAATAGCAAATGTGCACTGTATTCACCAAAAAGCAGTAAGTGGTGCATTTAAATACATGGACTTTGTGGGCAGATCATGAATATTAAGGCATTGTGGCAAGTTTTTGTATAAAAAGTTGATATTTCTGCTGCTTCGTCCATCCTGTGTTGCGCTTATACAAACTACCAGGTAGCTTTTATTGAAGGTTTCTCCCAAACTTGAAGGACAAAGACCTGCAGTGATAAAGGTCCAGCACAACTATTATGACTCACACACACTCACACACAAATGTCCAGAGAGGGACAAACAGAACTCAAAATTCTTCTCTGGCCCTTTTCCCTTCATAAATAAATGCCAAAGTGACTGCTCTTAATCCTCTTCACTAAGTACAAAAGAAAAGTACTTATTGGTGTTCAGGGAGCGTTTTAATGTCTGTTTTTTTTTTTTTTTTATCACCAGGGGTTCTCTAGAATGTCATTAAATGCTCTCTGTCAAGAGTTTCTCTTTTAAAGAGAAAAAAACAGTTTATATGAAGATGAAAAGAACACTGAAGCTAAAAGAAACCAAGTCATTGACCTTGTTGCTCAATGTTTAAGACTTGCAAACAAGGAAAACAGGCCAAATGCACAACATAAAGTGGATTAATTCCTATTTATTGAGTCTAGCTATGGTGAATCAAACCCGCATGTTGATTCAAGATTCATTTAAACTGGTTAATCTACCACTCCCAGCAAAGGCTGAAAACAAACAATTCTTTGTGGTAGACTAGCGTTGATGACAAACAGCCTGCTAACAATAGCTGCGTTTACATGGGCACAAAAAATCAGAATAAATGCCTGATTGAAATAAAAAAGCCTCATGTAAACATGTTGATCAGAAGATTCTGATTCAATTTGGTTCAATCGGAAAGAAATTGTATTCCGATTGTCAGGGGTGGTTTATGCCGATCATTATTCCGAAACGCGTCCATGTAAACATTTATTCCAATCATGAGTCTCTTACCCGACACTGTCTTCTCTCTTTAGCCTTTGGTTTATTTATTGAGACCAGTTTAGGAGGTTTCATTATTAACACTTTGGCATAAAACACAACCGCAGGTGCCTTGTCTGCTCCTGCGGTAAAATAACATGGCGTACATACAGCATGATGATGTCACATCTGCATGCACAGTACAACCTTTGACAGAACAGTAACATAAATATGCAAGGGCGCCATCTCGTGACAACATTTAACAGGACGAAACTCCTGAATTGGATGGAGTGAGCCCACTACCACATTTGTTGGTTTGTGTACAGCACATGCATGAATACAACTCCAAATGCCCCTAATCTGAATAAAACTTGGTGCATGTATACGCACGTCATGATCAGATTATTTGACTTTGCGCCCATATAAACAGTGGATTCAGATTATCCAAGCCCTCAAATTTTTAATCAGATCAGGAAATTTTGTAAACATGGCTACTGTTGATTGTAGTTCAGGGAGTTTCGTTTATTGTCTTGCAAGAGACACAAAAATATACACAAACCAAGAAAACCCCTGCAGCTGCTGGGGGCTGGCTGACCACCAAACTGAGGTCCAGAGCAAAATGAGGCAGCGAGGCACCAATCTGAAAAAATACAAAAGATCAGAACAGATGCAATGTTCAGAAAACCCAGGAAGAGCTTTCACCTGGAAAATCAGAAACTGGCACTACTGAACAAGACAGAATTATGTAGTACTCGTAAAGGCTGAGCTGGTCTTTATGGAGAGGTGAGTTGATTGGAGAGTGCCATCAGGTGTGCCCCGCTGCACTTAGCCAAAAAAGTAGGTCAGCATATAAATGGCCAGGATTCTTGGATATTACCAGTGGCCAGCAGAAATGTTAGTGTGCCCTGAACCCTACCACAAAGTCAGTAAAGCAGCCATCATGATCTCAGCGCTTCTGGTAAATTAAGGGCAATCAATGGTGAAGGACAGCCATGTGTGTCTTTCCATCACGTTGGTTATAATGCAATACAAGAACTTAATTCATAATCATAACCAGGCCTGTTCGAGTCTGGAATAGTGTGAGCACAGGCCAGAGAGGGACTGGTGTAGAGGTACTGTACTTTGACACAGTATGGGACAACTGGACACAGTGTGATTTCATTCCTTATCTATGTATAGGGTACATAAGACTTCTGCAGAGATGTTGGAGTCAATGATAGGGCATGATGAATAATTAATAACCAGATAAAGGCTTTACAATATGCTTTAGGCAGATTTCTACTCAATGACAGGTCAAAGTCTTGATACGTTTTAAGTTCAGACTGGTAAATTGAAATCAATAATGTCTGTGGAGAATCAGAACAAAGGAGTGAGAAATGTTATGCACATATCCCTGTATGTAAAAGACAGCAGTACAACAATCTGGCCTCTACCTGCTCAGTGAAATATGCATGACAAGTTTCATAAAGCAGAAAGATGAAGTGAATCTCTGGATGTTTGCGAATAAAGTCTGTTCATATTGTACCACTAGAGACACAAGGAGTACAGTGCCTTCTTCACAGCTACTCTTACTCATTCCTACACAATAAAAAAAGGTGGAATCCAAGGACTGAAGGCCTCCTTAATGGATTTAGTGAACTTAAAAAAAATGGGAATAAAAGTTAGAATGAAGAACACATCAAAGTTCAATTTCTTCTGCCTGAGCTGCTTTAATGAAATATGAAGGTGCTATGAATAAGGCACACCAGCCTTGCAACACTTGGCATAAATCTTCCACAGTGCACTCTATGGCCTGTTAAGCAATGAATTTAATATTGGAGCGATTCGACACAGAAGAGAAAAGAAGATGTTTCTTCTTTAGTGCAGCCATCAGTTCAAGTAGGAAGTTAGTTGAATCAAGTCTGTTAATACCCCTGATTGTCCTGTAAATTTTAGAGACAGGGTAAAGGGGCTGACGATTTTATGTGACAACAGGAATCTGTGATGGAAATTAACTGTCGTTCTTTGTCTTTCCTTATTCAAAGTGGCATATTCCTCTGGTACTCTCTGTCTGGCGCCTTTCCAGTCTGCCTCTTTGCTCATTTTACTTTATCAGGGGTGCTCAGGGAGGTATTTGCAGTCTCTATAATACAAGACAGTGAATAAACACCACTAGACAGCACTGAGCTAATCATTACAATTTTAAACATATTTAAAAACAGAGTTAGACCTGAAGGCAAAGCCGCAGGAGTCGTGATTGGGATAAAGTACAGGTTCCTGTGAGTGGGAGACCTGACAAGTATTACATCTGGGTCATTTAGGGACTGCGCTGAAGATATCAGAGGAGGTGTGGAGGGTGTTTTTGATGAGGTCGGGACATGTTGTATTTGCTCTTAATTTCATATTTCATATTTGGAGGATCAAAAGCAGGCATGAAGAACAAGCTTTACTGAGATTTACCTTGAAAAAGTATGGCTCAAGGGGACAATATTGTAGTGCAACAGCCCCCCGAGCAGTGTTGTCACACCATCTTGGCTGACTCATTTCTATGCCTATAAATGTTACAGGTGGCTAAAGGGGGCAAGGCAAGGAGATTATGATCTACATGTAAGCTGTGTCCCAGGTCAGGGACACACAGCCTACATGGCATCCTTTGAAGGACCCTGCCCACAGAGGACCAAGCCTTCACAGACCACTAAAGCTGAACTAAAATGAGACAGTCTGGTCCGCAGAGGATTACTTCACCGGCTGTTTCCACCCTTAACCTCTCATTAGTGAGTGCCGCTCCTGTCACTTCGCAACCAGAAAAGCTGCAACTGAACTAGCTATACATCTCACCACATACAACCAATTATTCCAACTAGAATAACTTGAAGTTTTACAGCTGGCTAGTTGAAACCGTAGACTGAAAGCACGATGGAAAACTTGGTTCCGCCTTCCATCAGTATACGGATTTGAAGCTGAAAAGCTCTCTGTATTTCCGGGTTTTTTCTCTACTTCCTGAAACCAGCATTGTGCAGTAGCATTGTACGCATTCGGCAGGAGAGTTGCCAAGAGTCGCTTTGATGACGCTCGACTCAAACAGAGTATCCCCGGGTGAGCTATGCAATCTTCATACACCCATAGGCTGTATCAAGTGTCAATCATGAAACACAGAAAAAAAGAGGACTTGAGTACAAACCAGTTTCATAATAACTACATGTCAGCATCACAAGCAGGGGGCAGAAAAATATATATTCAGTGTAATAAATGTCTAAAGTTTGTCCACAGCTCCATAGGGATTGCTAGAGGAGGTGGGATTTATGACCTATACTGCAGCCCGTCACCAGAGGGTGCTGTTCTCTGAGGCAGACGCTGTTCATTCATTTGAAACCAATACATTTACATTGACATTATATTTAAAAGTAGATCTCTTTCACTATGGCACTATGACACAGATAAGTTGGACACAAAGAACATTTACTGTCACATCATCTTGGATGCAGACCCTGTATGCAAAATTCAACATACTAAAGAAACCTTGTTCCGACACATTTTAAAATGTATTTTGTCACCTCTTCCTGCTAATAATGTGGTAGCAAAAATGGTAGTACTTGATATCATTTGTAAACAAATCAGAGAATTTTAATATTACTCTCAATTCATTTGGAGAGCACAAAACTCTTGATTCAGGGCTAATGGCTGACCGGTCATCAGCAGAGAAAAGAAAACACGGAGGATAAAGCTGTGTACAAACTAGAAGGGAAGGAGCTGAGTGATAGAGACATCTACAAAATTGAAGAAAACAATGAGCAACCGCAAACCCACAGCACAGTATGGGCATTGGCTGAACAAACATAAATGAATAAATAAACGTATCCAAAAAGCAGCAGCAAAGAGGACCTGCATTCATTTTCTACATCTGTTAAGACTGCAAACAGAAAATCACTAATGTTTTGACTTTAAAAAGCGTTTTGGATGTGCTTTATGACAGTAAAGAGGGCTTATGTTGAAGTTTTAACAAGAATGGGAAAGTGAAGTTGAACAGAATAATGTTGCCATGGAAACCAACCATCAAATCTGAGAGAATATTTTTCCAGCTGCATACATTTTTTAGTTAAACTCAAGAAAATCATCTTGAAATCAATTTAGGGTTGTTTGTATCTTAAGTAGACGAGTGGGCATGGGCGGGATGTTTACAGTGCACAATAGAAAACCCTTGAGGCTGGACCAGACCCCTTTGTTTTCTGTTGGGTCTTGCTTCACCTTGTGGAGTCTCCACCTGGAATAAATACCCACTCCCAGACATATCCTCCTGATTTCCAATCACAAGCTTTGATTGATGATTATATCATTGTTAATGACAAATTCACCTTAGTATCTATGTCAGTGATTTTCTTACATCCTCTTTTTGGAGGTTATGTATAGTAAACCACTTGACCCAGAACAGATATTTTTTCAGTGATACTTAGAGTCCCCTTTGGGACTGTTTTAACCCCCCCAAGCTTTAAACAGCATCTCGAAATGTTCTATGGTGGTTGATTCTTTATGTGACCTTTTCTGCTGTTTTTGTCTTTTCCCGAACCAAATCCAGCTGAGCGGCAGCTCACTTCAGAGTAGCTTACAGAAAAACCGAAGACCCCTGCTCTTTACACACATTATTCCTCATCTGGTTCTACACACCGCAGGGCCAGAAAAAGCTTATGTAGGAGGAGGAGGAACCATATTACGGAATAAAGAGGTTAAAGTGGAATTAGAATTCAGCTGTTCTGCAGGATATTTTTTAATTAATTAAACATCTTTTGAAAACGCTTGAACCACAGCGGCCCAATTAGAGGAAATTCTGGGGATTCACAGGTGTTTAATTCATACGGCAGCTCGTGTTTAAGCTCATCAGTTGAAACCGACAGACACAAGGTGTATGCTGGCTTAGATATAGGAATCTGTTTAGCCTACACATGCTGTGCACTCCCACACACTAATCTTAGACTAACAGGCTGGATCCACAATCCCCTCACACAGCCATCAGTATCTCCTGTGCTCACTGCAGATTCAGCAACATATGTATTTTTCAAATGCTCTTCATAGATAACTTATCCCCTTATTTGGTTCAAACATCAAAAAGAAAAGATACCATCTAGAACAGACGCACTGCTTTCATTTGAATTCTCTTTATCACACACGCACGCACGCACACACACACACACACACATCGGGAACATTTAGCCTGCACTCGATTTTACATCATCTGAAAATAAGATTAAAATGTTATCAGTTTTACCACCTGCGCAGCGCGGCTCCACTCTCACTGTAGATACAACAAATCAAGCATAATCCTGAACTAGAAATATGTTCTGCACACACAGACATACACACACACACATACACACATGCACTTGGGCTTAAAGATTAACTAAAATAAGTGTTTGACCATTAATTGCCACCCTTATGGAGTTTTATCACTAATCTATTTCATCATAACATTTGGAGCCAAACAAGTGAATTTATTTCATCTAAAAGCTCTCCTGGGATAATTAGACAGTTTGGTGAAAGGCTGACACCAAGTGGTCATAAGAGGTAGTTTAGAGTGATTGTAAAAGTTATGAGGAAAAGGAAAACTTGAACTTCTTGATAAACTAAGAAAGAACAGACATACAGTACATACTGTAATAAAAGCATAAATAGGAATGAAATGCATATTAAAAGGTACAGAGCGTGTCATTTGGTGGTACCTTTAAAAACATAAGACTGCCAAATCAGAAAAATAGATGCAACATCCAATAAAATTCTTGAACTACATCTAAATAACCAATAAATACTTGTGTAAATTATATTTATACTAAGTCAGTTACTCTAAGCTCTTACTTTACAACATAGGATCTTATTTTGTGGTTATTATGTCAATAACTTGTGTTATATTTTAATAGTTTTAATCAAGTTTGTTTGTAATCTTTATCTTTCCAGAGCTTCAATGTTTCACTCCTATTTCTATAACCATCCATTCTCAATCTGGGAGATCTTTAGTGCTCACACTGATATGCATTTAACATATGCTATTTTTTTGAGTAATCACAGAATAAATAGTAATTTATTGACCGAAAGAGACAACAGACATTTCTCTGTGCATAATAAAGTTTACAGCACACATTTTTAACCTTTAAAGAGGGGGTATTATGCATTTTTTTCATACTTCCTTTCTGTTTCCTTTTTCATAGCTTTTCATGATTTTTATATTAAAAACGCCTCAAATTTCTTACTCTGGTGATTGGCCACTTCTCTGGAAGCTTTCCAGAGGCCAGTCGAGGGCAGAGCTCGATGCTCTGGCCCACCCCCTCTATTGTGGTCAATCAGTCGCTCCACTGTAGGTGTCTCCCATAGACTGTATGTAGAATAACCAGCGTCTGCCTCCTCGCTGGGTGAAGCCACCGTGAGAACAGCACCCTCTGGTGACGGGCAGCAGTATAGGTCACAAATCCCGCCTCCTCCAGCAATCCCTATGGAGTTGTGGACAAACTTTAAAAATTAGTTACACAGACTATAAATTTTTCTGCCCCCTGCTTGCGATGTTGACATGTAGTTACTGTAAGACTGATTTGTGCTCAAGTCCTCTTTTTTCTGTGCAGCTCCATTTTTTAAAGTTATTAGAGAGTTTATGTTTTCTATGATTGACACTTGATACAGCCTATGGGTGTACGAAGATTGCGTAGCTCACCCGGGGGATACGCTGTTTGAGCCGAGCGTCATCACAATGCTCCTGCACAAGTGGTGAAGTGAGTACAATGCTACTGCGCAATATTGGTTTCAGAAAATGGAGAAAAAACGCGGACTTACCGAGAGCTTTTCCGCTTCAAATCCGTATACTGACGGAAGGCGGAACCAAGTTGTCCATAGTGTATACAGTCTATGGTGACTCCTCACACGCTGTTGGAGGCAGGCAATACGGCTTTGCCAGAAACACAGATGAACTGGTGATAAGAGACTGTAACGCTGAAGCAGGCGTTTCAGTGAGTCTCCGGTTTCGAGCAGCTTACATGTATTTTCTAAGATTATGACAACATACGTTTACCTCCTGATTTGAAACCTAACATACATTTAGTATGAATACCAAATATTGTAACTTTGCAGTTCAGGTGTGAATGTTGAAAAGCATAATACCACCCCTTTAATAAACCTTCAACATCAAAGTAAGTTATGATATGAATCTGTCCAGGATGCACAGATGGTTAGGTTAACAACTTCAGATAGTCACACATTTTTTGTGTATCACACTGCACATACAGTTCTTTAGTATCCTAGAAAACAACCATGCCAATCTTGGCTTTTCCTTACTAATTATCCTTCATCATACGTCCAGGTGGATCCTTTGATGGCGTTTAAGGTTACATTTCTGAGTGAAGCGTTTCCCACAAGACAAGCAGCAGTACGGTCTCTCTCCTGTGTGAACGCGACGGTGGGCTTTGAGGTTGCTCAGTTTGGTAAAGCTGCGACCACAGAGGGAGCAGCAGAAAGGCCGCTCGCCTGTGTGGGTCTGCAAGTGAGCCTTCAGGTTGCTGGGGTGAGGAAAGCATTTCCCACACTGACCACAGCGCTGGAGCTGCCTGGAGCCAACAAGAGGGAGAGAGTTAGGGAGGGGTAAGGGGCTGGTGTGAGGCGAGTTTGTGGACTGATGATGGGTTTTGATGCCGACCCATGGAGCACTAGTTCGGTTCTGTACAGCTTGTTTGTTGCCCAGGTGGACTTGGAGTGAGAGTGGAGGAGGAGCAGCTTTAGATGTGGAGGGAATTCTGTTGATGGAGTTTAAGTTTACAGCCTGAGAGTGAGCTAAAGAGGTTGCTGCAGTGGTGCTGTTTGAGAGTGCGTGAGGGGGCTTTTTGGTTGGTCTGTGGAGATGCTGTAAAGCAGCTTGCAGTTTTAGACCTGTACCCCCTTTGGAATGAAGCCTCATGACCTCCTGGACTTTGGCTCTATGGGAGGTGCGGTTCTGCCCAAGTGCTTCTGGACCTCCCCTTTGGTGTTTGACAAGAGATGAAAAAGGTGGCGATGGTTTTTCCTTTACCTTGGTTTCCACACACTCATCAAAGTCAACAATAACCTCCTGCTTGATAGTTACTCCCAACACCTCACTGTTTTGGAGTCTTCTGTCAGAGGTTGCTGAGGATGAAATCTGGTCTATACCTGGTGAAATGAGAACATGAATATCTAGATCAGACGGATCATGTTCTGTTCCTGTTGAAGATCTTGTAGTTTGGCCTCGATTACAGTCTCTTTCTGCTGCGTGTTTTTGATTCGGCACCAATCCAGCAGTTTTGGCGGTCAGACCAGCCCAACCACTGTCCACCTCCATAGCTGGATCTGTGCCCATGTGTGTTTCATCTTGCTCATCAGGGGAAACAAAAACAGTAGAGACCTGCCGGTCGTGCTTGATGTCATTTCTCAGTAGTTCCTCGCTGTTTTTCGAAGTGTGTCTCAGTTGTGCCTCAATTTTCTCACTAGCGCTGTTGGATTCAAGCCCAGCTTGACCTGGAACGGTAACAAAGAGAATTTATGTCTCGCACATATCAAGAAATAAGATGTTAGTTCACTCAGCTCATTGTTCTAGTTTCATCTAAACATTATCCTGCAAGTGCATTTGCCATCTGTGATTTGTTCTGTTTTATCGGCTTGTAAAACTAATTTTAGAGTCTGACATTTTTTTCTATGCTGCATCTCAGTGTAAACAATGTTACTCTCTTCAATCTCAAAGGGAACAAAAAAACATTCTCCAATCTACTGTTAAAGACAGATAAACTTGAAAAACAGAAGTTCAAACTAGTCTAACCTCTGGTAATCTGATTTTGTAAACTTAAGTCATGTCCACAAGAAAAGTCTTTCAATGTGGAAGCTTTTCTTTCAGATTTTTTCAAGCAAAAAGTTAAGAATCAGCAGCGATAAGAAGATGTTGGCCTTTCCACAGGCCACAGCTTTAAACAAGTTGTTTTGCTGGCAGTAGTACCATCTAGACCAGGGATGGGCAATTCATTTTCACATGGGGCCACATGAGAAACCTTACCTGTGTTACCACTTATAATTGGTACCACAGTATAAAACAATGTTATTGATCAACTTTTCCTTTCATAATCTGTGGGCCTAGTGTCAGATTTGGTGGGTGAAGGTTGAACCAAGCCTGGTTAAGACAGAAAAGTTTTGTTTTGTTAGGGGGAAGTGGACTTACAGTCACAAGTACTTAAAGAGATTACTGTTTATTTGGAATTATACACACCAGCCGGCCATAACATTATGAGACCTAAGCGGTCTGAATCCAAACACAACATCTCTATCATCACAGCTGAAATGATCATATGTGCATGAGGTGTTTATTGACTGTAAATCAGTCATTAAAGTTGTAGAGGGTGTTGGTGGTGAACTGTTGTGCATTACCATGAAAGTTGTTTCTCATATTTTGCGCTCTTCATGTTTATTGTTAAAATGGAAAATATGAGCGGTTTTCAACATAACACACTCCAGTCAACACTACAACCCACCACATTTTCAACAACACTTAAACAATTTGATAAATATCTGTCTGATCCTGTCAACAAAAGCTGAAAATTAGGAAGCTTCATGAAAGTAGACTTTCTGTAGACCTGATGTGTTGGGTTACATCAGATTTTTTAATTTTATTTGTTTAAAAAGCGTCTCGGGATAATGACTGTTGGCGCTACATAAATAAAATCTGACTGATTGATTGATAGTGCTCACAATGTTATGGCTGGCTGGTGTTTATGTGTTAAAAATCACACCACAAAGATGTGGTTTCATTGATTGTATTTTTTCATATTTCAATAAATTCTAGAGAAAGAAGACATAAAATTAGAATTAGTACTACCAGTATCTCACTTTTTTCTCTTAGGATGTTTAGTATATTTAGTCTGAATTTATTGTATATATTTAGTGTATTTAGTCTGAATTTATTGTATATATTTAGTGTATTTAGTCTGTATTGTACATACTTCTTATATTTAATTTTATTTTGTGTTTTTATTGGTGCTGTAACATGGGAATTTCCCAGTTTGGGATTAATAAAGTCTGTCTGTCTGTCTATCTATCAAAGGCAATGGAAACTTTTTTTTTTTTAAATAGCATGCAGCACTAAGACATGAAAAGGACGGACTCAGAACTTGGGACTTTGTGACGCAGCACTATATCCACCTTCATTTGTGCCACCCCATCCTCCTAAATCCACAGAAGAACACAATGGCTTGTTCACGTCTTCTTCTTCCTTTAGATCCACCACTGGCAGCACATTTTCTTCCTCTGTTGTCTAAACGGCACAGAAACACAACAAAGAAGGATGCAGTGTGAAAATAAAGTGTGCACTTCACCTTCTTTCAGTGTTTTATTTTGAAGCTGGAAAGCGAACAGCCTCTCAGAACAAGACTGCCTGGACATGAGTGACTGCACAGTGACTGAACTTTGACAGAGTCTTGTGACCAACCTGTGATTCAATACTGTGAGCCGCTCTTGGATTTTCTGCTGCCTTGTTTCCTTCTGGTATGACTTCCTGTTGGACACTTATTGTCCAACTTTCCACAGAGTCAGCTTCTTTTTTCACACCACAGCCGCCAACTAAAATTGAATGAACAGGTTTTTTAAAAAAGAGAGAAACACAGAGTTGCTTTAAAACCAGTTTAAACTTCAACCAGCCCTCACCATCATGTTGCTCTTCCTCTGTGGTGTCACAGGACAGAGTCGCACCATCCTCGGTACTGTCGACAAGCTTGGCGTTTTTTCCTCCAGCTTTCCCCCCGTGGTCTCTAAATTTCCTCTCAACCCACTGTAGCTGCATCTTCAGGGTCTCCACCTCCTGGTTTCTGCGTTTGACCTCCTCTAACAGACCGTCCTCTACTAACCTCGTCACCTCAAACATGGCTGTTTTAACCACAGTCTCCATCACGTCTGAGAGCTGGGTCTGAAAAGTCACCATCAGGGTGTCCAGGTCCGACATTTTGACGGTCGGGGTCTCGAGTCTAGTAAATAATAAACACGAGGAAGCTCCCCGAGCTCGTCGAAACCAAACTGAAGGAATCAAACTCTCAGCTAAGGCGATTTAGATTGATCAACATTTTCAAGTGTGACTATAAAACAACAGAAAATCAAATCAAATGGGTTTGATTTTACACGTACTGAGTAGTAACAGGAACTACGGTAGAAATCGTAATATTATAGCGGACTATCTTTTCTTTTATGTCAGTCTGAAGGGTGAAACAAACAGCTTTAGAGACCCCTCAGTGTAAGAGCAGCTTAGCATTCACATGCTAACTATCGTTGGTGAAGACAAACTTAACCCAATACGCAGTATAAACCATCGTCGAGTCTGCAGAGTTGAACTATACACCCGTTATTTACTAAATCCTCATCAAAAATACCGTTTTGCTAAGCTATTACACGTGCACTCATCCTCTCAATGAGCTAGCTTCACAACAGACGCCTGTAATCCTTGTTTTTACTCCTGACGTCATCCACCACTTAGTACGGTGGCCCGACATGAAAATGGTGAATTTCAAAACGCGTTTTAGAAAAGTGAAACCCATTGGATGCTCCTGACTCCCAGCCATAGACTGTATATAGAATGGACAGCGTCTGCCTCCTCTTTATCCTTAACAGCTCCGTTTTTTAAAGTTATTAAGGGGTTAATGTTCTTTGACTTTGATTGACACCTAAAACAGCCTATTGGCGTTCAGGGATTGCGTTGCTCACCCGCTGTTTGAGCCGAGCGTCATCACAACGACTCTGCAGCCGAAAGCGCACATCGCTACTGCGCAGCGCTGGTTTCAGGAAATGAAGAAAAATTCCGGAAATTTCGAGAGCGTTTTGGCTTCAAATCCATATACAGGCGGGAGGCGGAACTAAGTTGTCCATAGTTTATACAGTTTATGCTCACAGCAGTCAGTTCTAATTGGGTAATTAATTTCCAGCGACAAATTACAGCTTGTTCAGAAAACATGACATCAGGTGATTAACTTCGCCTGCAATGATGTCTCTACAATAGACAACAAAACTTGATTAATGTTTCACCAGTTTAAGACAGATTATACATATTTAATGACTTGGCAAGCAGCTGGACTGTTTCATCATTCCAATTAAGGATGATAAACTAATGTGATGAAAAGTGTGCCCCTGAATTTTTGTATGAATCTTCTCAGATGGAGATGCTAACTTTGCACTTAGATGGATATTAATGAATTCTAATAACAGACACAATGACTGACACAATAGGTGTACTTATTATATTTCCAATTGACAAGTAACAACTGCCATTGTTTCACATACAGATTGTAGGTAAGGTATTTTTTATTCAGTGATCATAGTTATGTGGCTAACAGTGACTTGTGCTCACATTCACTTGCATGGCCTTTACCTGTATTTAGAATTAAACAGTTTCGTAGTAATGACACTAAAAAGATCTCAACGGTAGACCAGTGTTTTTTAATTATTTTTATTATTTGTGGTAATAGTAGTAGTTATAGTAGTAATTATTATTATAACTAGTATTGTTATTAGTTTTATATTTAGCTTTTAAATCTATAGTATGTAACTTCTATCGCCCCTTAGAGGATTTCTGCAATATTATTGCGATACGGCCGGCACCTCAAAATGATGTATTGCCCGGTGGCTTAACCCATACACGGACTAGCACTTGCGACACACCGCATACTGCTCGTCACGTTACACGTAGTAACACTCACGACTCATCGCATACTGCTTGACAGGGTACATGGGCTCTAACTGTCTACACAAAGTGGAGGATACTAAAGTTACTCGTCACAGCACACAGACTCTTCGCAGTAAGTTACACACAGCAATACAGGCTACACACCTTTTAACTTCCTGCTCGATAGGCTAACATTACACAATGTGGCAAACACCAGGCTGCTAACAATACATTACATTTATAGCACCAATTCCAAGAAAATAATAAAGTACTCCATCCAGTACATGTAACAACAACACATTCTGCTTGTAATGAACAGAGTCACATACTTACCCAACAGTATCAAGGCAACATGTTGGTGTTGGACCTCAGTCCAGCCTCCTCCTTCAGGGTTCTCCATTGAGGAAAAGCAATGCCATTGCAAATCTTGAAGACTCCAAAATCAGGCAACTGGACTGTGTAGACTTGAGAAGACATTTCACCTCTTATCCGAGAAGCTTGAAGAAGCTTCTTGGATAAGAGGCGAAACGTCTTGAAGCTTGAAGAAGCTGAGATCCCTTGGACCCCCATTCTCACTATATTGGCTGGACTCCATTCCATTAATCTTTTGGAAATTAAATTAAAATGCCAAGACCCAAGAGTATCAAAGAGAAACCAAAGGATTGTCACTCAAAGAACTGTTTTTGTTTTCTCAAAAACTTGCAAATCAACAGCTCTGTCCGACTTTCACATGTAACCTTGTTCTGTCCGGCTGACCAAAACAGTTAAAGCACAGCCTCTTCCTTCTTTACAGTAAATTTTAAAACATAAAATACTATTCTAACAGTAGTGACTGTTTGGTGTCACTTATTTGGGCGGTTTTATAAAAAGTATTCTTTATAAAGTCTTTTGACCTTCCTCTGAAACTTGATTTTAAGTTTGCTGCTCAAAAACACTGTAGTCTTTAACTCAAATGGCAGATATGTTCACCATGCCAGTACTCATAAATTGTAAATTGTTCTTTTAATTTTTTTTTTTTTTTTTTGCACAATGTTTATAATCCAACATGACAAACACTTTTGTCCAGTATTTATTAGACAAACAAAAAATGTAGCTTACAACCAAAGAGCTCCTTTTTGCAGACAAAGAAAGTTAAGGGGGGTGAATACAAAACTTTGGGTTGTTTGGATGTTGAAATAGCAGTATGTATGATTACATTTTGGGCAAATCTGTTCCAAATAAACAAAACAAAAGCTTTACAGATCTGTGATGTGTTTGCGCTGATGCGATTTAAGATGATCCAAGCGTTTGAAGCTGAGGCCACAGACAGCACAGCAGTATGGTCTTTCCCCGGTGTGGGTACGCTGGTGAACCTTCAATATATCAGCCCTTGTAAAGCTCTTATCACACATGGTGCACCGATGAGGTTTTTCCTGTGTGTGAATTCTCCTGTGCAACTTTAGATTCCAGAGCCGGCTGAACTTGTTCCCACACACAGTGCAGCAATAAGGTTTGTCACCTGTTTGGCCACACTTGTGTGTCTTAAGATCAGAGAAAGAAGGGAAACCTTTCCCGCAGTGGCTGCAAAGGTGGAGACCCTGCCCTGAGTGGATCCTCTGGTGGACTTTGAGGTTACAAGCTTGGGTAAAAGTCTTTCCACATTGGTTGCAGGAATATGGTGGGGCTTGTCCACTGCCTTTGTGTGTCAGCTTATGGGCTTTCAATGTGGCTGAGTCAGAGAAGGATGCAGAGCATTGATTACAGGTAAGTCTCCTCCCTCCTCTCCCACTAGGCTGATGCTGCAAACTCTCAGCCAGGTTTAAAGTATCACTGTAGCCCTCTGATGGCTCATACATGTCCCCTGTGCCATCTAAAGAAGGGTCGATTCGAATACCATGGCCACGCAGGCTCAACCTACTGCCTGAATCTGCAGACATCTGTTCAGGATACAAGATACTTGGGTCCTGTAGATACCCATCTTCATTGATCAGTAAGCAGCTGAACTCACCGCTAACCTCGGTGTTAGTTCTTGATGGTGACATTGCAGATGAACCAACCACTCCCCTTCTGTTCCGTGGGTTGCCTGCTTGGTAAACTTGATGCTCCGCTCCTTCTGGTGCTTCCACGTTTCCCTCATACTTCCCCATGTAACTCATATCCTCACCCAGTTGGGAGGGTGATCCTTGTAACCCCTCCAAGTTACCCATGTCCAGCATACTTGCATCTCCATAGCAAGACTTGTCAAAACCACTGAGGTCTTCCATACCATACCTGCTCTGAAAAACTTGTTCACATGGGTCATCTGAGTGTCCGCTGTGGTCTAGTTCAGGCCTCTGGTCAAAGCCAGTCTCCATGTTTACATGGAACTTCAGCATCTTCTGATCATTGAGGCGTTTACTAGGTCCTGGCCGACCCGATGCCTCTGCATCTAAAAAAATGAAAAGAGGTAAAGATTTTACTATCTTAACGGGTACTGATTATGGAGCTAAATCCAGGCCAAAAGGTTTGTTAATTTGAAAAAAAAAAAAAAAGAGAGAGAGATTAAAAAATAAAATTTGAAACTGAAAGCTCACGGTTTGATCTTGAATTAAAAAAAATAAAAACACTTAATTCAAAATAGAAATAAATGTATAAAAGATGAAATGTAGTTTGGATTCAGCTCTGGAATTCTTTTGATAAAATCATTAATTTTCAATTTTCACTCTTAAATATATATATATTTTTTAATTCTTTTTTTTTTTTTTTTTCAATTCTAGGTATTATTTTTTCAGTTGCAGGTTTAATGTTTTGAGATTAGGATCTTATTTTTTCAAATCACGTTTTCGGATTAAATTTTTTTTTCACCTGCAATTTTTTTTTTTCACTTTGAGATTGTATTTTTTTAGTTTCAAACTCTTAGCCCTGTTCTGGTGTGCGGAGGTGGCATCATCTGAAGAGGGCCTGGGATTGTGAGTAACAGCCTAGCAAAGAAAGCTCAGGGCCTTTCCTGATTATGTTGCCTTCAGGAAAAGTGGGTATTTTAAAATGTAAGACTTTATGCTTTCTATGTATTCACCTGATGGCTGTAAATAAAATTATGCTGAAGACACAGTTCACTTTTACAGGTTCTTTTGGACAGCTCTTGGCAATTACCAATATATAAAAACTGTAAATTATGACAGATTGTCAAGCTTGAACATCCACATTAACATTAACAAAAACTGTTCCCAATTTCCACAAAAGACTGTGAACACAGCGCAGTATCACAGACTACAATGGTGTCAAACCTTGAACTTTCTTTTATTTATTTATTTTTTTAATTACTTTTTTTTAATTAACAAACCTTTTGGTCTGGATTTAGCTCCATACTGATAATGTTACTTTTCAAGGATATAATCACAACATGAAACCTGAAATTAAGGACATTTCAATCCCTTTCAGAGTGTTTGTTATTGGGTTTATGATTTATCTAGAAATCAATATAGCTGATGTTGCTATGCAACTTGTAAAACATGGCAGAAAATCAAGCTGTCTTTTTTCCCTGATTCTATCTGAATACAGCACATGATCAGACTGACCCCCCAACGTGACACCCCATCTCTCCTGGGAATCAGCTGTTTCTGGCGTGATTGGAAGGGTTTCCTCCTTGAGCAGCCCATCCAGCTTTTCACCTGGAGACTGGCAGACAAACAGAAAGGCAGAAGTAATACAAAAGTCCTATCTCTACTTTCTTCGAGTTGAACACAAGTCTAATTTAATACCAACACTATAAACACAAAGACATCAAGTAAAACCAGTCTCCTTGGAAGTTGAACAGTAAAATTGACTCTGACTGTGCTTGTGAACACAGTGGAATATTTCTAATATGGTAAAATATTTAAAAGATCTTCTACAGTGTCTGAAGGTATCATTCACCTGTGCTGTCTTCATGGAACAGTAGGCCTCTTCTGCTTCTTGACAAGGCATCTCTCCATCATTGCCCTGTGGGATGTTTGTCTCTTCTTGCAGTATACTCTCCTCTTTAAGACTTTTTTCTGCAGGGGGAGAGAAGAGATGTTTATTTCTTTATGTTGATCTGCTTGTTTAGAGGGAGAGCATCTTCTTTTTACATTTTAAGGATTCTGTGACTTCACATAAAAAAATAAAATGTCTGAGTGTAGATTTGTTGTATAGGATTGCATTTGATTGCTTGGGAGTTTATAATGTTATGGCTGGTTGATGCAAAGGACTCAATCTAAGGTAAGAAAAAAATGTTTTTAGTATCTTTGATCCTAAGCTACTTACAATATTCAGTTTCTAAAAAGTCTGTTCTTTTAATACTACACACTGTACCTGATATTTTATGTCACATTTATGATATTGCGTGTTATAGGGGAGAGTGGGGTAAGTTGAGCCACCCTCTGTTGCTTGGAAATGGTAAAAGAAATTGATAATGTGATCAGATATTTAGGAGATGGGCATCAATTCATGGAGTCTGTGAAGGTAAGAAGGACATGGGTGAAGAAGGGGTTAGACATTTATTTACAAAAAACATTTTTCACTCTTGAAAGTGAATTTAGTCTATCATCACGTAAAAAGATCATTTTACATTTTACATTGTGGTAGCTATGAGCTGCAACATGAGGTCAAAAACCTAGCATAAAAACCTACCATTTTAGCCTAGAGGACTAATAAAGTCATAATAGTAGTTCTGGGGTAAGTTGAGCCATTTGGCCAGGGATAAGTTGAGCAAGTGGCTCAACTGAGAAAGTAAAGGAGTCTGATGAGAGGATCAGAGTTTCAGTTCAGATTGTTGAAATGTGTTACTTTTTCTTTTCAAAAATACAGCTGTGAATGTTCTGAATCACTTTAAGGCAATTGCATGTTAAAATGACTTTTTACAAAGCAGCGTTTAACAGTTATATGCAATAATAAAAAGAAAAAGAATTATTGTACCTGTTAAGTAGTTGATAATAAATAAAAATCAAGTTCAAGTTATTTATTGCCATTGTTGAACAAATTTAACAACGGAATTTGTATAGAGCATCCCCATCACCACTGGCATCAAGTACACAATAACAATAATCGTAAATAGAGAAAAATAAGTAATATCCCAAAGTGCAATAGTGCTAGTGCATATGAAATATTGACAGTCCAGTTGTGTATCACAGTTAGCAAACCATAGTAATGTGTCCATTACTAAAGAGTCCATACTTATGTAGAAGTCAACAAAGAGGAGCCTTCCATATCTGTACCTTGTGTTCAAGATGTTGTAGTAGAGTGCAACACAATAGCAATGTCATCCTCTGTCGACCTGTTCTTCCCGTATGCAAACTGATTATAATCAAATGACAGTGGTATGGAGGTTTTAATGTGTTTCATGACATGACCAGTCTCTCAAAGCATTTTATGATGATAGGGGTGAGTGCCACGGGCCTCACATGAATGTGAAGAAGTGACTGTTATTTAGGGAGAGAGAAAGTGAGGGAGGGCTGGGGTGGAGAGTGGGGGGTGGTAGAGATATGGCTCAACTTACCCCGCTCCTATGGTCAACTTACCCCATACACGGGGTAAGTTGACCATAGGAGACCACTTTTTTTGGCATGCTGTATTATCAAGACAGTTATGTTTACACTTATTCTGTTGGTTTGCAGGGATGCACAACATCTTGGAATATATACAGATACACTAGTTAGAGACAAAACTATGATTGCCTTGATGTAGTGATCCTAAATATAAAAAAAATGGCTCATCTTACCCCACTCTCCCCTACTTACCATGGATAATTTTATTGAATTGCTGAAGATTAACTGGAATAAATCTATCACATTATGGAACAGTCTTGTGAAACCGCAAATGTCATTATTAAAATTATTAATTGAAAGTAGTGATCATGTTTTCAATGGAGGTCACACAGATACACATTAGAAGAGTAACACCTGACCGACTCACCTGTGGCTCTGGGCTCTTCCCCCCCTGACCCCCCGATCCTTCCGCAGTCAGCACATCTCCCCCTCCTGTCACCCTCCCTCTCTTTACGTCGGCTCTCAGACCACTTCAGTCGTCTTTTAAGGGTCTCGATCTGGTCCCTGCACCGTGTCACCTCTTCAAGAAAGCTGTCCTCGACCAGCCGGGTGATCTCGTACATGGCGGCTTTGAAGACCGTTTCCATCACCCCCGAGAGTTGGGACTGAAAGGTTACTATCGTCTCAGCCATTATGCCAACAAAAAGATGAGCTGAAGGAAATGCAACTTTCAGAGACTGTATCTGGGCATCAAACTGAACATTATGCTAAATTAATTCATAATACAGTCGACTCAGTTATCCACGTTAGCTTCCTAGCAGCTCTGAATCAAGAGTTCATGTTACAGATCCCGATCATGTGATAAGCAGTTAAAGAAACACTGAATATCCATGCTAAAAAAAGAAGAGTTTATGTTTGCGACAACATGGATCTAAAATCAACCTTTATTCGGTTGCTGAGCAGTACAACACAATGTTTTCTCGTAGCTATCGCATATTTCCTCGGTTCTCATTCCGTAAACAACTGCGCTTCCGAGATTGAAGAACGGGTCGGGAGAAGGGACAATCTTTATCGTTTCAGTTCTATCCATAGATAAATATAAGAAAGGCTAGATGACTCGAGGCTGAGTCAACGGCGTTCCTATACGGCGGACATCTTACTCCAGTATACCATCCTGCTACGCGTTATGGTAGCTAACTGGAGGTCAGTAATCGGCATGATCAAAATGCTTTTCACTCGCTAAAATCTTGACAGATTTACAAATGGTTTTGTTTATTGCAGACCTTAATAACCTAGCTATGAGTCTGGATGCTTGGACATATTGAAATGGCAGCTTTACTTTAAGAAAAATAAAGACTTTAATGAAGCACAGTTGTTTCACAGCTATTTGCTTCCAAACTTTTGGCCTGTAGTGTATCTGCCTAATTTTTTTTTTTTTATAAAAAATCACGGTTAAAATTATTCTTGAGTATGCAGAAACATAGCTAAAATTCTAAGGTTTGTTACAAACCAAACCATTCGAAAATCGGTTCAAAATTAAGCAATCTATGGTTATCTAAATGCTACATGCACCGTGATGTTATGAGTGGGCGAGCGTCCCGTAGCAAAATGGCCTCCATGCGCAGACGTCGGTCTCCATGGGCGAACAGCGTACGTAAGCCATCTAACCTTTCTTAAATACATCTATGGTTCTATCTAGGTCGATCCGAGCAAAACAGGCCTCTGCCTAGATATTGGATGTATTACTATTTATAAACGACTATACTTATTAGGTCAATATATCTATCCAAGTAAATAAAATAAACTAAAACATAACGTTAGAATTTGAAGCGTCTTTTATTTGCTGTAGCCCCTCCCTTTATCGATGTGCGTCACATACATTGACTGTAATGGTCACACAAAACAGACCGCGTTGGTGGGGAGCAGCCATGTTGGTTTAGCTGGCACAGCAATGTTTTACGAAGTGGTGCGCATAGCGTGCTGCTAAAAGTGGATTTACTGCTAATCTTCGACTGACGGTCAACAAGAACGGCACCAATATGTCAGCGGACGATTTTCAGACGAAGTACGCCTCGGTCATGGAGAGTATGCTGAAGGGTGCTGTCGCCGAGACCACCAAACTTTTCGAAACTATGGTTGATGACCTCAAGGCAGAGATCACCAAAATTAAGAAAGAAAACGAGGACCTCAAGAGAAAATGTAGCCAATTTGAGGATGAAAGGGGGAAAACTGTATGTGATATCCAAGAGAGAGAGTCTGATCCGAGGCGGAGCGAAGGCTCTGGGAAACGTGACACAGCCGTTCAATGTGGTGAGTCCGGATAACACGCATGAGCTCACGAATCCTTACCAATTCAAAGTGTGTATCTTAATAACAAATTTTGACCCTCAAAACAATATAAGCCGTGAGTGTTAAATGGGACATATTCGGCCACTCCCTCTGAGGTTTTTGGATAGCTAGCTTCGCTTAGCTTGGTGTTAGCTAAAGCGTGGGATCCAGATGAGGAGGGAAACCGTACCATGCTAACTGAGCTGAGAGTGGTGGGAAGAGACTCTATATATGGTCAAGATTCACACTGTCATGTAGTTCGTCATTATAAAAATATACAAATAATGGTAGCTATAATAAAAAAGCTTAACTTCCGTTATTCAGGTTGACTTTGTTATTCAATTGAATGACAAAGAATGAAACTGCTTAACAAATGTGTTATCAAGGCAGTATAGAGCTGGAAGTGACATACAGTGAACCCTCATGGTCTTTGTTACCCTAGTTTAAACCAGAAGAGAAAATGAAAGTATGAAGCCCTCTCTTTCTGCCTGTCTCTGCTTTTAAAGAAAACACAAAACAAACAAATGAAAATTCAAAATACACCTTGAAATAAAATGTGTGGTTGATGTCATACGAAAGCCCGGGAACCTTGGCCTCAGTAGGTCACTTTGACGTCTGGGTGATAAAACAATAATGATATATATCAAATTAACTTTACTCGATGAAAAACCATAACATGGTCAATATGCTGTTCAGTCGTCAGCTTTTTGCGATGTTTTGATAGACTATACGAATAGCCAATGACAAAGGGGGTTGCTTCGGGTCGCGCTATGCCAAACCAATCATGTGCTAAATTAGAATCAAGTAGCAAAAAAATGTGTAGTAGTGGGCTGCAGCTATATGCAACCATAGCACTTTAACACGTGAAACTGACAGCACTGTTGGTGAGAACAAAAGAAAATGACTGCTACCCCCAGCAGAAATGCAGATAAAAGGTCCTTTCGCACTGGGACCGTTTTTGTTGTGTGATTATTTCGGACATCAATATTTTTTTTGAACCCGTATCCTGTCAATACAAGCGTTCACATCAGCGACGTTTTCCTGTCTTGCAATATTTCTGCTTTTTTTTTTTCGGATCATGGTCAGTTTTTCTAAAGTTTCGCATACTGTGTGTCCACTTCTGACTGATCAGATTGCGTGTTGTTGCAACGTCTAATTCACGGTATATCCAACATGGCCGACTGGCTTATTGTTTACGTGTCGGAGAACATAGTGCTTTTTGATAAAAAATACAAACATTACAAAGATAACAACCTGAAGGACAACTTGTGCAGAGTCATAGCGTCGGATCTCTCACATAACGATAGTTTGTGTGCTTTAACAGTTTGCGAAACGTCTTTGTTTTAACTTTCATCTGCGCTAAGTAACTTTAGCTCGTAAGCTAGCCTGTTCAGATACAACATACCATATGTGTTTTATGTCAAGTACATGTTCTCGCAAAGTCAGGGAATACCTCAAATCTTTTTCACCACTTGAAGCAGTGCTACGTGGCAGAGCATGCACAATGCAAAAGGTTACAAACCCCAAGCAGAGCAAGGAGCCCATGGCGCCTGTGCAGCCGAAATAGCCGACCATTCAGTCTGCTTTCTCTAGTGCAACGCTGTACGGCAAAATGTCGGAGACACAGAGACCTCACAGATGCAGTAGCTTATTGTATTGCAAAAAGACATGCTACCAAGTAGCACTGTTAAATTTCATTTTTTATATTGTGATATACATCGATACCATCCGACATAAAAAAATGTATCATGATAAACTTTTTCCCATATCGCCCAGCCCTTCTTGGACTATACCCTGTTTGCTGGTGATCTGTCTGTCTGTCTGTCTACCTATCTATCTATCTATCAGGAAGCAGATTTTTTTCTTTATAATGACCGCTCTGCCAAGTCTTTAAGTGTATTAGCACATACTTGTTCCGTACAAATGTCAGTTGTTTAAGATAAGCCTACCTCAATCGATTCATGTTAATTGTTTTCCAGCTCTGGCTGGCTTGTTGGGACTGGAACAGTAGAAAGTCTTTCTCCTTTCACAAACAATATGTCAAGTAACATCAAGCATTGGCACATTTCCCACAATTCCACAGCATCTGGCAATGCAAAATGGCAGAATAGGCTAAAGGAGGAGTGCTTAAATTGTTTGACAGCAGCCATACTGGGAGAGTTTTCTGCAGAGTCTGCAGATGTTATCCTTTTAATTTATTGGTGCATACATTGGTAATGCTGTTTTTTTTTCTAATTTTCAAAATAACATTAATCAACCCAACCCACCAACCAATTAAGCCTTTTACTTATTGCTCAGCTTGAGAGGTGATATAACAGTCTAACCAGGCACAGCCTTCAAACAACTGTATCTTCAGTTAACAGGTCCCAAATACGGCTTCTATGTGCCATGATGTGCGATACCATCTGTGCCTGTTTACATCCAGATAATAGAGCGTTGTAGCCCTTTGGCGGTGGCTGTTTGCCTACTGCAATGCGCTTTTTAAAATTTAACATATACTTAATGGGAGATTGGGCTAGCTAGTTCTCTGTACTTTAAAGGCTATTTTTTTAATGTGTTTAAACTCAACAGCCTTTGAGCAGGTGACTGTTGGAATTGTTACCCTGTCTGGAATAGTCAGGACCCCATTCATTAAGTAACCCTCTTGTTGTCTTTCTCTCTCCCAATATACAGACCTTGTTCCTTTCCGTACAGTGCTGGTGGAGCAATGTGAACCCTTACAGCCCTCATCGTGGCAAAACCAAGTGCAGCAATGTGGTTTTGACACAATGCAGTATGTTTGGCAGGAGCACAACTATGAGAACCGTGATGAGAGAAATTCACAGATGGCAGTCATACTTGTTAAACAGGAGGTTCGTGAGTGTTGCAGCAGACAGTAACAACATTTGTATTTTATGTGTGTCATCAGTGAGTTTAAATTTTTGTCACCCCCCTTTTCTAGGACCTTGTTGACTCCTCTCAGCAGTCTGATTTCAAGCAAGAAGACGGTGAGTCCATTTTGTCCTTAAAATAGTGACATTATTTTCAGCTGAATATAACCAATGTCAACTGATTGATTTTTCTACCATTGCATTTGTGTCTAGGTTCACCACTGATGTCTGATGGTGTACTTGAGAAGGAAGGGCATGTTGTTAACGAAGAATACCCATCTGCAGAGATACCATCAGCTCTAGAAAATGAAGATACCCAAGTGTCCCTGGAATTGTTCAATGTAGGGTTGGATAACAGTTTGCTTGGAGTCCATAACCAACCATCTGATCTGGGGAATTCACTGTCTGCATTAAAAGGTGACAGGGAAAAAGGGTCTGGTATTGGCATGCAGATATCAGAAACTAGGACCCCAGAAGATCCCATGACACTTGAAAAACACCCTACAGTTATTGCTCAGAATCAGCCAGAGATTGAACTTCATGAAAATGAGCAGCCAGCAGATGGAAAAGTATCAGTAAATGAACAAACAGACGCTGATTTGCCAAGTCAATTGGTTGACACACAATATACAGAAGAACAATCCTCCAAACCTACACCACCGAACAAGTCCCAAGCAGTTGATGAATCAAAAAACGCCACATCCGAAGCAGAGCCACCCCCACCGGTCAGGCGCAGAAGAGGAAGGCCGCCAAAGAAAGCAAAGCCAGTGAAACAGGTACTACTACCATCTTCTACTGTTTCAGCAGAGCAAGAAGTGAAAAATTCCCCTACCACAAGGATGGGAAAGACTAAAGCCTCCATTGTTGAATCATTGAATATTACCTCATCCAGGTCTTCACTAAGATCTAGGATACACCCTAAAGAGTCTTCACCCTTTATCAACCTGTCAGTACAAGAGAAAGTGAACACTTTTCTGGAAGACAAAGAGAACAGTACGGTTGATTCTTTGGCTTTTTTAGGATCACCTCAGAGTAGAAAACCCTCCTTTGAAAACAAAAAAGCTTCTGAAACCCACCAGCTCTCCATGGTCACAAAAGATGGGTCAGCTCAAGCTTCTCCCATTGAACTTTCCTCTACAGCCCAAAAACAAAACAGTCCAACAACTGAGTCACCCCAAGAACCATCGCTTAGGTCCAGAGAACGCTGCACCTCTGTAACTCTTCAAGATGCAATGCTTTTAGTTGAAGCCATGAATCAGTCAACAGAGGAGAATACACAATGTTCCCCACAAAAAGTAGCAGCAACAGCCCAAACCTTGAAAACTGTTGAGGAGGCACGAGTTGAATCTGAGAAACAATTGATCCCTGAGGAAGCTAAGAGTCATGCTCCTCCTCAGACCACAGATGCCACTGCAACCACCGAAGCCCGAGCCCACATCAAGAATACCACACCAAAGCAACAGCATCCAGCCACTCCATCCACTGCTGGTAAACCCTCAGTGGCCACATCGACAACTGCAACTCAAACAAATGTGAAGTCATTTCAGGAGCACCCACCACACCCCACTCTCAAATCAGTGATGCAAAGTAAACAGAGTGATTCTGTACATCATAAAATTATTGTCATGTCAAGATCATCCACCTCAGTAATGTCTTGCAAATTTGCAGGAAAGTCCCAAACTCAGCTTCCCTCTGTTGTGTCAACAGTAATCGCAGCACAAAATAATGGTGAACTTCCAAGATTGACCCCTACAGGCACACTTCCTGGAAAACCCTCCCTTTGCTCCATTCCTCAGAAAACTCTTTATGTTTCACCACAAAAATTGCATCCTGTCATCTCTCTGCAGTCCACTCCCCCTCCACCAGACCCACGGTCAGGGCCTCTCTCTCAACCAAAATTGACCATTTTAATTCCAAGACAGCAGTCAGCCGCGGCAACGAGGAAACAGTCCCAGGCCGCAGATCTATCAACGAAACAAGAGTCTGCTAAATCATCTGATGCTGTTCAGTTGACGCCATCAGAGTTCATGTCATCATCTCAGGTCTTTAGGGTTTCTGATGATGCACAAATCACCTTTGATGAAGCGGCCCCAATAACAGAAAACCTGGAACCTCACCAGCAAACTTTGAATGAACCCTCTGACACCAGCTCCAGTCTAGACCTGTCATACGGGCCAACAGCCATGTCTTCAGCATCACCACTGATTGATGAACAAAAGCCCTCCGCTGTCATCAGATTAATCAGGCTCCCATTTCAAATGTCTACCAAAGAGGCAGTTTTACTCTCACATCTGTCTACAAGTGAATCTTCTGATACAGAGTCTGTATCAAAAGAGAGAACCATGAAGGAGAAACCCTCATTTTTGGGCCTATCAGTTCAGCCTTTAGAGACACGAGTGTCCCCCTCTGACACTTACTGCATTTCAAAAGAAACTTCTGTTGCTGTATCTGATAGAACTTCCCAGATATCAGATATTCAAGAGGGAGCATCATTAGACACGGTTTCTGATGAACCCACTGACAGGGAGTATGTGCAGTTTTCTGCACCTCCATTCTTAAAGTCAGCAACCGCCATCCACGCAACAGAGTCCTCAGCTTCATTTGGCATGCCCAGTGAACCCTCTGCCACACAATTGGAAAAAGAAATAAGAAGCATGCTAGTGCAAGGCTCTGCAGGACCTGAGGACCCACCTATGGAGCCACAGTCACCTGCTGTCATTCATCTTCTGTCCATTAAATCCAGGGACATAACTGACCCACATGTACAGATGACTAAAGCCCAGTTCCTGGCACAGCTAGCTGTCTCGCCTATTGTGCAAGAACAAAATCAGGTAATGTGGCGCTTAACTCAACGCAGTTTGCCTGGCAGTGTGATGCGAGGGTAATAAGTTTATTCACCGATTAAAGACCGTGTATACGAACTATGATCAAAGGTCGTGTAAGAGTGACCTTTGTAAAAGAAAAACACCACAGGCCACAGGCTTTTTCAAGTTTGTCAAATAAAAATATGTAATGTCCAAGTTCAGACAGTGTCTGATTTTAAGGGCATCAAGTTTGCTTATTGTCTTTTGTTAGGAGATGTTTTTAGGCGTAGACCAATTATTACCAGGGCTGATATTCACTATTTTGCCAGTTAGCTGTACCTGTCCTTTTTTGTAAATTTGATATTAAATACTTTGGCACACTATCTGGTTTATTTGATTTCACTCCAGCAGGTGAGGCAACTGTACTGAGAGTGTAGCTGGTTAAACAGTGATTCCTGTATATGGTGTTGAAAGTTGAGGCTTTGATCAAACATTTGCTGAAGGCATTTGAGCCAAGTTATGAATCACAGTAATATTCCAATGTTAGACTTTGACATTAAGTTTTTCATTTTTACTGTAGATGTGGTTCATGAAATAATAACCAGTATTGTTTCTGAAAGCCAATATCAATCAAATCTTTTTCTATTATTTACAAGTCAATAGATGTGTGCCCTATCTGATGCAATTGAATATCAAAGTAATAACTTCTACAGAAAGCAAAATAGTGCCTTCCTTGTATGGATTATACACGTAGTGCATACAGATGTTGTATTTTTATGCTATGATCAGAGTTTCTTATTTTGCAGACTAATTTTCTCTTTTTTTTGTCTCAGACCTTCAACTCTGTAGATGCTGATGCTTCTTGTCTGACCAGCACCAGTGACAAGAAAAGTATACAGAGAAACAACCTTGTGGCCAAACTCAGATGTCACCTCAAAACACACTCCCAAGCCAGAAACTCAGTGAGAAACCAAGAACCATGCACTGAAACAGAAACCCTCACTGCAAGCCCGAAGAAACCTAGATTGGAAACTGATAGTCCAGATGACCCAATGACTGGACCTGTTCCCCTTAGCCTAGATAAACAAGGAACAGTTGTGGATACTACCGCTCCAGAAAAGACTGAGGATGACCCCTCTCCAATAAGTTCCAGGAAATCTGGAGTATGTAAGGATGGTGTGCGATCCAAGAGATGTGTAAGTGAACCAGCCCCGGTCAATTCTAGGAGGCTCAAGGCCATGAATGACTCAATACTTGTGAGTCATGGGAGATCAACGTCAGGCAAAGACTGTGTTGGTTCAAAAAATAAGTTCACCTCTGTGAGTCCTAGGTCTACCTCAGCTAAAGAAAGTGCTAGTCTTAAAAAGACTAAAGGCACTTCTCCAAGTCTCAGAGGGTCTGGTTTAACCAAAGAAAGCCCTAAAAAAATCAAAACTTCCACTGTACGGAAGAGTATTTCATTACGAGATAATACTAGTCCAAAAAGCGACGGTGAAACCCCTAAACAGACCAAATCGAGGGTCAAGAGAAATGATTCTATCATTAAGAGTGGAACTGATCTCCAGAGTGTTGGATGGGTAAAACTGACTGAAAGTGTCATTTCTAGTCAGACCGGGGAATCCAGTCCTGCTCAGAAACACAAATTGATTCAAGAAGGTTCTGGTCCAAATGAGAATTTGAGAGTGACCAAATCTCAAAAGTTAGCTAAAGCAGCAGAGGCTACAACAGAAGCCAGAATCAGTAAATCAGCAGGTAGCACAGGAGATGTGAGGAAATTGTCAGCTAAAGGCGTGTGGACTCCTCCTATCATGCCACTCAGTAAAACATCACCAGCTGGGGGAAAGAGTTCACCAAACTCTACACCCATGAGGACAGACACAAAAACTCCAAAACAGACACTAGTTTACCCACCCAGCATTCCCCTCCATCCAATACCTGTCAGAGCACCGCCCGTGGTGTCACCATTACAGCCACTGTCTGTCATTGGTTGGCGTCTGCTGAAGAACCAGTGTGGGGAGTGCGGGCGCATCCTCAGCAGTAGTGCTGCTTTAGAGAGCCATGTCAGTCTCCACACAGGTCACAGGCCTTTCTCTTGCAAGCTTTGTGGGAAACGCTTCCCAGACTCCAAGGGGCTCAAAAGGCATGGACGTGTGCACCGCAATGGTCGCATCCATGTGTGCCAGCAGTGTGGAAAGGGTTTTGTCTACAGTTTTGGCCTCACCAAGCACCTCCAGATGGTGCACAGCAGGATTAAACCTTTTGTCTGCCAGGTTTGCAACAAGGGATTCTACTCTAAGCGAGATGTGGAAGCCCACATACGGATCCACACAGGAGAGAAACCATTCCACTGCAACCTCTGTGAAAAGAAATTTGCAAGGAGGACAGAGCTGAATGTGCATTTGAGGTGGCATAATGGGGAGAAGAGACACTGGTGCCCGTACTGTGGTAAGGGATTTTTAGATATTAATAATCTGAAAAGGCACAAGTATATTCACACAGGAGAGAAACCACATTCCTGCCCACACTGCCCCAAGCACTTCACACAGTCAGGCCACCTGAAAAAGCATGTGAAGAATGTGCATAAGATCCAGTGAATAATGGAAATCCAAGAAGCCAGCCTAGTGCTCTCACAAGATTTTATTTTATTTTTATCATAAAAAGTAAAAAGTTTGAATTTTTGGAATAATTGTACAGAAAGGATCATTTTACTACTATTTTGATGTCATTTATATTTGAAGTGGTTGAAGAATTTGATTATTCTTTGAGTTTTTGTTTTACTCTAAAATGTTTGATGTAGCTGTTGAAATCTAAAAAAAAAAATGTGTGAGTAATATCCCTTCAGAGGTGCCGCTTGGTGCATTTTTGAGCCTTTAATTGTCCTTAGTGTGAAGCCTAACTGTTTTTTCTCAGTAGACCCACCAAACCTTGGACAAGGGCTTGATGAAAAGTTACTGCCTGCCTGAGTTGTCATATTTTCCTAATTTCTTGTATTTGTTATTAGCATTAGTAACAGTTTTAGAATATTGTAGCACACAAAGCGTGAAAGCTGCTGACCAGTGTGATATAAGGAATGTAAATTATTTTGACTGCCGTGACAGGGTGAATTTGGTAAACAAAAAAAATAAGGTTGAATTGTTAGTATTATTTATCTGTAGATATGTCAATGTTTACAAGTGTTTTCAAAATTAAGATTTTTATGTTCTAACATTACATCACTTTTATTATTTCTTATTTTATTTTAATGACTTTACAGTCGTGGTCAATAGGAATATTTGTCTGTTTATGCAATAATTCATTGACTTCATGACTCCAGACATATCATAAAGTTTAAACTGCAGGAATTTATCATGAGAATATTTTTGCAAAGTTTTGATTTCTAATGTATCGTAACTTAACGTTGGTCACATTTTGTCATCTCAATTGCTGCATTTTGAGGAGCCAGACACAGCCACAGGTGGCTTCTGAAAGAACTCTCTGTGATGACAAACCTGAAGAGTCTTTGTCAAACTTGTATGAGAACACCAGGGTAAATGTTCAGGATCCACTGTGAATGTGAAAAGACCTCTGGACATTAAAGTTTGACCTAAACTGAAATTTGATCTCTGGATTGTCACTAAAAGCAGATACAAATTTCATTTTTGTTGAATCCCCGTTTTTCATTGTCAACATTTTGAGCGTGTCTCTGCAAACAAGATCCAAAGAGTGTTGATTTACAACTACATATTACAAAGCCCAAAAAGGAGTATTTCAGATGAATTGACACAGATTTCTGTGCTTTCTATCCAGACTGATACCTCACTTCTGGTTCCGTCAATTTAAAGATTGAATGCTCAAGAAAAATGAACCTGAACACAAAATCAAGCAAATATGCTTCCATATATGACAAATATTCTTGATTCTAACTTAGTGAAGACATAAATAAATAGTTTAAGACCAGTGCAAACCAGCTGTGTGATACTCAATATGCAAAGTCAAGCAACTACTTGAACAACTTGGTTAACAAGCTCTAAAATTCACTGAAAACACACTCTGGGAAACTGAAGCAATTGTTCATGTGTCTTTGGTTCACACTCTTCAAAGGTAGAAAACTTGAGAGTAGTATGGTGTTGACTTGAACGTTAAGATGAAAAATGGCAGAGACATCAGTTTACTGTAAAAGAGGATGTGTTCATATGATTTTGTTTCAAAACCAGACAATTGAAAAGTATCTAAAACATCAGTAATTAAATAAAGACGAGTTTCTGCAGTAGAAACGCTGTTTTCTCTATAAAAACACAAACAAATCAGTGATAACATTAAAATGACCTAAACAGTAACTATGCTGCTGCAGTGCATGGATGCTGGGTTCAGTAGTTGCTCTTGTACTCAATATTAGCCTTGTGTGTGCACAGTGTCTAACTGCAGTAGTTATGCAGACACAATATTAGAGCCGCTGATAGAGTTGAACAATTTTCAGCTTCTGTTTGCTTTGCATGCATTTGATATATAATAAATATAGAGACAGCAGCTTATTCTTCACCTTGAGGACCCGCTCAGTTTAAAATGTTTTGCACGTGGATGTGACTCTTCAGAAGCAATGGAAGTCAATGGACCAGCTCATGGGGGTCCCCTGGAGGCACCAGGGTCCTAAAGACCGGCTCTATTTTTAATGATACCCAATTAATTCTGCTAACTGTGCTGTTAACTACACTTTAATTTATTTACTTAGTTACAATCAGTTACCTTCAATGTAGACCACTTTTCCTTCCTGCCTCATGTCAACACATTTACTCCAACACCTCATAAAACAATGAAATTATGAGAGACAAGTTACAGTGTGTTCATAATTTATTTTTCTGCTGTCAAAGGTGTGAAAGTATAGCTGAAAATTAGTTCCAACAAGGATTTGATTACAATAATGGGTCACAAGCAGGAGGACAAAATACACCCCAGAGCAGAGGGAGCGTTTTTTTGTTTGTTTGTTTAATTTTACTGTTAAATGAATCATATCAAAGTTTCATGCTTGCTCTGTGATTTAATAATTTCCACCTGGGACACCAGGGGAAGTATTGTTTATGTTAAGGACAAAGTTTCCGGATAGGAGTCAATAGGAAATAGGAAAATTTGTCTGTTTGCGCAATAATTCATTGGCTTGAACAATGACTGTAAAGGTGTAATGACTCCAGACATATAAAGTTTAAACTGCAGGAAAGTTTTGATTTTGTTTTAAAGTTTCAGGAGATTGGAGCCAGTTTGTGATATTGCAAGTTATGTTCAAACGTACTGCGAGCTGTGGTTTAAGATTTGCAAATAATCTTCGCATCAATGAGTTATTGGAATCCTGATGGCCATGTTGTAAATGCATCGTCATCCAAACTTGTGCATCGGAAATTACATTAGGACAGTATTTGATTTCTTCAAAATTGGCCTAAACTCAACTGAATGTTTTTATCATAAATACAAATAATTTTAGCACACTTTATCATCAGACTCAACTGTGATTATGCTAATTGCCCTTTAATGCTCAATTAGGACAGATACCAGCAGGCACAACCAAAGAGACAGTGATAGGGTTAAGGCGGGAGGACCAGCAGAAGGAACTATTGACTGATAGCACTTGCCTACATTGCCAACTTTATCTACAGCTGTAAATTCAACTATCTGTGAGCAACAGGAGGCAGTATAGTTTGCCAGGACTACAGGATCACTTAAAGATGTGTAGGTGAGGTTCCCCTGTCCTTGCTGCAGTGTAATTTTATCTATTCCAGTTCCATTCCCATCTGTTATGTTGGCTGACAGCTCCCATTCAAAAGATTCACACTGAGACACGTCCTTAGTGCATTTATCAGCCAGCACGCTCACCACTTTACACAGGGGTGGATCAAAATCTGTAACCTAGACAGAATAAAAGGAACAGAAAGATGTGAAATTAATGCATGGATCTTTGAGCGATCCTGAACTTGTGTGATCCAAAAAGTTTGCATGTCTTAGCTCCTTAAACATTTATAGTCGAGCTCATAGTTATGATGTTCAAAGCTTCACAATAAGGTTTCAAATTTTATATTGATCCTTAAGTAACACATTAAACTCTATTTTAAAGCACGAGTTATTTTAGGATATACAGTATACATCGTGCAATCCTGTTGTTTGTTGTAAATGAATGATGAAGTCATTGGGACTTCATCCAGGGTATTTGTGGTTACCTTGGTGACAACAGATATCCTCAACACTGCGTAATTGGAGTCAGTGCCTGACTTGGCCTCCAGAGTCACGGTGACATCAGTGCCTGACGGTGTGCTAGGAGGTGGCGTAATGGTCAAAGTAGCATTGGCATACTGTCCAGTTGTCAAGGTGAGGCTGTCAGGGAAAAGAGACAATGATTACAGATGATACGCCCAAGATAGAAAAAAGTTGATAGAAGCTTCACAAGATTGATGATGACTGTAGCAGAGACGACCACTTTCTCAACCCCAACGCCCCCAAAGGAACATAAGGCTTACATTTGGTCGCTGGAGACGAGATGATGTAAACCTTTAACACCAAATCATGGTCTTTTTACAACTTCCTGTCTTTAAAAGATAACTAATGAATATCCTCCCTAAAGGGCAAACATTTTGCCATTTCCACTTTAAAGAGACAAAGACAGAATTGATAATTGACAACGATACATCCGAACCCACTATCTCTACTCATGTGTTTGTTATGCTTTACAGTTTTCCCTTTTAAAATATTATATGGTTGATATTTTTGATTTTGCTTCAAGAGAGTTTGCTAGTTGTCGTACATTCAAAATGTTTTCAAAATAAACTGAATTGAAGGAAGAAATTCAAACCTCGCTTGTTTTCTCTCCCAATAGAGAGTCATTGATGTGAGTGTTGGAAAATAACAGATGTCTTATTGTAAATACAGAGGTGCTTTGAGCCCTATGCTAACCTTTAGCCTTACTGTTGGGTGAGGTTTCATGTTTCACTCCCCTCTAACAGGACTTTGCTCTCAGCCACAGGTGACAGGGAAGGAAATTTTCACTCAGAGATGTGTCGCTGTTGACAAACATATCTAATCAGAGAATCATTTTTAGTTGCTTCTCCTCACCTAGAAGGGAATTTCATCGGGATGTTTTTGTCATTTTTGGCTTGGATGGAGTAAGTACCACCAGGGCCCTGGGTCCTGACGCTGAAGGGGAGCTCAAAGGATTTTCCTGGCTCTGCACTGCGGTCCACCACAGCCTAAAAGTACCAGGACGAGACAATAAAAGGAGCAAAGAAGGTTCTTGAATATACAGTAAGGAAAACTATAATGCAAATGTATGTCAATTTCAGTCATATTTGAAAAAAAAAAAATCCTGAGGGGAACACAAAGAGTACAGGGACCAACCTTGATATCAACTTTGGAGACAGACATCTGGGTGGTCGACTGCCTCTGAAATTCACTCTTAGATTCTTTGTCTGTCCCTTTCAGACTGACCACAAACTCTCCCTCAGGGACTGCTTCAACAGTCACCAGGAGGTCTCCATTGCCCATGTCAGTCATTTTGCCGTTGTTCATAGTTTCAGAACCAGACACAGTCACCAGACTAACATTCCCGACTGACAATGAGGACGGACCTTTCCTTCCTATCACTGAGAGCATCAAGGTTGCCGGCTGGCCTGGATTCCCAGAGGAGAGAAATGAGTGTCAAGTCAGGGCAACAAACAGGAGGGCTTGAAAAGTGATGAACCTATTTGCATTTGCAAAATTCAAACATTTTTTGATTGTTTAAAACTGTGATTAGTTGGCTAAATTACTACTTAGTTCAGTGTTGCAGTTATAATTTATTTTGCCAGTGGAACAAAATGAGCGGAATTATGACTGGCTCTAGTTTGAGAAGGACTGAATACAGTACCAAAGCTATGTCCAAACATCGTTCAGTTAAAAAGATGTACTGTATACATAAATACATAGTTTTCAGGAGGTGTGAGGGAAAGGAAGGTCTTTTAGAATCTCTTTTAAATTGTGTCCTATCGGAATATAGCTCTGTATTAATATGATGATTTGTTGTATGAGTGTTTATGGGTGTGAAGCCTGTCTGTGGTTTCCCCACTTTCAGGGGAAAAAAAACAAACTTTTATTCTGAGCTTGTGCAACCCAGCTGTTTTTAGTTACACCAGCTAAACTTATGTTAGAGCAAGACTTATGAAGCCAAAACCTCAAAACAAACCACTACAAGCCCAAATGAAGATTTCTTATAAACTAGCTGTCTGAAGTTACACAGTACACTCTTGCTGTTTCCCATATTAGGGGCTACAGCCTCAGAGACCAAGCGGATTAAAGCTGTTCTTCTTAAAGGCTTCTCCAAATGGAGCAGGGCCACAGCTTTCATGCATAGACACATTTGTGCAACTTCAGTTTGTGTTGGTCTGAGTGTCTCTTTTCACACGTGTCTTAGATGAACTGCTTGCCTCTGGAGTAGACCTGTCTATCCTGCATCTTCAGGTGGCTGCCCTGGCTTAAAGTCTTCCCGCAGACCTTACAGGGGTATGGTTTCTCCCCTGTCTAAATGCACTGGTGCAGCCTCAGGCTGTTTGTGTTGCTGAATTTATTGTCATAAAATGTGTTAAACTTCCAAATTATTATTTGTCATATTTTCGTTTTGATCAAGCCCAAGTAGACAAATTCATTTAATTGATATTTTATATGTGAAGTTAATTTCCAAATTATAATTGAGTAGTTATGTGACATTCCTAATTTAATTGATATTGCTGCATGGGGGAATATTTTTGTTTTGAACTTCCTTTTTTTATTTTTCTGCTGAACTCACTGTTTTTTTTTTTCTGTTGAACTTCCTGTTTTATTTTTCTGTTGAACTTCCTGTTTCATTTTTCTGTTGAACTTCCTGTTTTATTTTTGTGTTGAACTTCCTGTTTTCCCATGTGTTCGTTGAGCGTTTGGCTTCACACATGCTGGATGGATACGAAGAGGCTTAACTTTTGCCAAGGCATGTAGCTGGGCTAATAGCTAAGTTGTAGCCAGCTTATCGGACATCTGTCATATTTTACTTTGTAACTAAGAGAAAGTATGCTCCTTTTGAGTTACATGTTTTAAGTTTAAAGTCACATTGACTTAGAAGTGGACGTTTGTTTGAAGATTGAAGATTACCCAGTGGACTCATTCATTCTCTCACGGTGCTGTGTAGCCATTGAGGTAACAATCACGCTAGCAGATTGTTAGCACGCAATTACATCCTGTTCTACTGTACATTTATGTGGTATCCTTTGTATAGACATATTGTATGCTAATTATGTATGTGAGTATGATTGTATATGTTTCTAGTTCGACAGTGACAAAGTGACATGACGGTGATTGGTGACAAGGTGAAGAATGGTGAAGAAATGTCATCTGTATGAAGAAATTTGGTGTCTTATTTACCGGAGAGAGTACGATCTTTAGTAGTTTAAAGTCAGTCACTAAAGCTGACTCCGTCCATACTAATCAATCAGCAGCCAGAAGGCAAGAGGCCGCTGCGGAGTATGCAGCCACACGAGAGGTATTAAAGATCATGGCCGAACAAGAACAACATCAATTGAGACTGTTGTTTTATATGAACAGATTAAGTGTGGTTTCACAATAGTTGTATTGAAATGACATAAAAATATGCTGGTGTTAAGTGACTATACTGATGATAATTAATATGTAAAATAAAATGTAAGATAATCTTTCTTCAGTAACTGTTATTTCCACCAACATTTCGAGCTGAGGGTAGATGTTGATAACTTCATTCATTTCACCACTAGATGGAGTTAGACTGTTCATTGTGGTATCATAACCCTCAAAGCGGGCAGCCCTGGTTCTTTCTGAAACTTTTCCAGTCTTTTGCTTGTCACCCCCCAACTCCCTCACCAATTGTCCTGTCAATCAATAAAATCCTGACCCCCCACCACCACCACCACCACCACAAAACCATATCCATTCTCTGACAAGTTGTTAAATATGAGTTCATGTACAGTTTGCTGACACAAATGTTCCAGATGTCCTCCATAAGTTTAATACATTAATGATTAGATTGTGATAAAGGAGCCTCACTTTTATGAGTCGTGATCCCTGTAAGATTTTACAGTTGATGATATGCTCCTGTTATGTAAACTTTATTGCATTGGGTTTACCTGCTTGTGGGCGCCCACTGAGTACTGCGTAACCGGGATGAGGTCCTTCAAAGCTTTCCACAAAGTCATAAATAAAGGTTATGGTGCTCTGGCCTGGAGACACAAGTACAGATAAAGAGTTAAGACGGACATACCAACAGTGAACTCTGTGAACGTTACCTGAGATACTTTTCCTAACAGAATTCACTTCTGGCCAATACATTAATACTAAGTTTCATAGTTTGCATGGAACGGAATATAGGATAATAGTGCTGAAGTAAATTAGTATGGAGAAAAATTCTCTTTGTCTCAATGCTTCACGGGACCCAGAAAAATAAAAGTTTGAGTATTTCAGTGGTTTCAAGATATTTTAAGTGTACAGGATGAAAAATTTTAGCAGAATTATGAAAATATGAAGTTTCTGACCTGTGACTTTGAGTGTGTATGCCTGTCTGGAGTTTATGTTTAGCTTCCAGGTTCCAGACTGTGTATCAGCATTGAGACGAAACCTCCACAGGTTGCCCGCAGTCTTAATGGTCCCCAGTTTACCGTTTGCCTCATTTTGATTCTGGACCACATCTGAAATGAGTTGATATGCATTAACATTCTCATATAAGATAAAATAAGATAAGATAAGAAGAACTTTATTTATCCCCGAAGGGAAATTCAGGTATCAGGGTGACATTCCTGACATAAGCATCAAAATCTAAAGGGTCCACACTGCCATCATTCATTTAGGATGGTTTGTTACCTGCAGGATTGGTCAGTGTGAAAGTTAGGGCTGTTCCTGTGACATAGATGGTGATGTTTTTTAGAGAGTCATCCAACATAAAAGAAAACGTCTCCTGCTTCCCAGGGTTCCTTGCACGTTGCAGAACTGTCACCTGATAGAGAATGAAAGGAGCAAATGAAAAACAAAAATCATATATGAATATTTTCAAACTGGTCTATATCTCTGTGGACCTGCACAGATTTACCAAGGCTGAAGTGGACGTGTCGAGGATGACGTCTGTGGCCTGAGGCAGCTGTCCCTTGGATACCTGGATGGCCTGGCCCCCAGAGGCCAAAGCCATATCCTTGTAGTCATCAAAAGTTGCAGCTCTGAGAGAGCGGCGGCGTCTACTCCTGGACCCAGTCATGAAGAACGATACCTGTGGAGATCGTGTCATGTGCAGATTTTCATTTTCATCCTCTTAAACATGCAGATTAGAGATAGTCTATCTGGGTACCGATATTTACCGTTGACTTTGTAGTCCTGATAAGTGCAATAATAGTGTCCTTGAGTGCAATGTCTTTGGCTGTGGCATCAGTGAAAACATATATGTGGGAGGAAGCAGGGGCCCCTGTGAGAGCCAGCTGGTCAAAAGGAACAAAGAGCCTTTGTTAATTTGACTTTGTTAAATATAATGAAATAAAAAAATAAGCAGAAATGATGTCTCCTCTTCCACAACCAGTTTTGTTAGACTCTGACTCTCTTATAGAAACCGTACCTGGAGTCCTGACAGGCACATCTCAGGGAGATCACCACCTCCTTTTGCTGTGAGCTTAGAGATTTCTGATTTCATCTTATTGGGGTCTGATGTTCTGATCATAGGTCCAAAATCTAAATCCATAATACACGAGAAATGTCATTGGACGCTGGCAGGAAAAGAGTGACGTTATGTTTTTCACATGATCGGTCAAACACTTTCATACCTGGGTCATTGAAAGGCACCAGAATGTATTCAGAGGGCTCGTCCTGAGTTCCTTTTTTGCTGTCAATGATTTCAAACACGACTGAACGGGCTTCATCGATATCATCTTTCATACTGCCTGTTGTGTCAATAACGAAAGCCACAACAGGGGAGCGGGCAATTCCCATCATCCTGTAGGCAAAAAAAAATCAGATTAATACAAAGTGTTGTTGATACTTTATTTCATTCGGTTAGTAAATAAAAGATATTAAAAAGATATTACAAGCCATTAATCAACTAAGCACATAATAAAAAATAAACAAGAGCTGCAGTCCATCATGCTTTTTTTTTACAGTTGATTATTTCTTATTTTCAAAATCAACCCAAAAAAAACAAACAGAAAAGACCACGTTAATTCACATTTTCCCACAAAACAAACATACCAAGACTTAGATTAACCTATTTCCTGTATTTACTCAACATACTGGTTTTGACTTATTTTCTTTGAAGATAAAATTTGATTTATCTTCTTTAGTTTCTTTGTTCAGATTGTTCCACAAACTTATTCCTCTCACTGTAACACAGCGCTCCTTCAATTTAGTTTTGAATCTTGGCTTTTGGCGTTTGTTTTTTTTTTTTAACTTTAGGGCCCCTTCAGCTTTAAGATCGAAGATTGAAATGATATTGAAATCCTCAAGTCATAGTTGAACACCATACCTTAAGAAATCATTGTCCCCAGCAGCAAACCGGATGTCCTGCAGAAGCTGGAGGGTTGCAGCGGTTGCAGCATTCACAGCGGCGTTGTGAAAGGCGATGTTGTCAGAGCGGCGCTCATCTTTGCTGATGCCTCCGCGGGGAACTGCTGTGCTCGACAGGTCACCTGCACCTCCGTGACTGCATTTACCTGGCAGAGGTCAGAGGGGACGTGTGTCACAGACTGGTGTTGTGTTATTTGTGTTATTATTCATTTCTTTCTAAATGCCTCTTCCTGTAAAAACCAGACCCTAGTCGTAAGATTTGGCTGTTGTATTTGAAGTAGTTTGAGGATATGTTTGAAACCTTTCGGCTTATCAGCAGAGAAGATTCCTAAGTAGCCTGATGTGAGTTTCTTCTCCTTCAGGATGATGGGAAGGATGGGATTGGGGCATGTCCCACTGGCACAGTCACTGCAGGTGGCAGTGTCCACATCTGCACAAATAAAAGCAAAATGAATGTCAAAACAAATCAAATCCTGCCGTAAGCTATCCAAGTTTTCTCAGTGACCTTTGTGCAGTGAAATAAAAATGTTCCACTTTGCTCTGTGGAGATTCTACTTGTGTGGAGTTTGCAGTTATGTTGACAACTTTATCACAAGTTACTCCACCCAAGACACAGGCAGCAGAGTCACCAAGAGTGTGACATCAACACACAGACACACACACACCTACACACCTGCAAGGTTTTCTAGAGGAAGGTCTGGGCGTATCAGATTGATGTACGGCTCAGTGTGTCCCAGCTCCACCCAGTTACTGTGGCTGTAGAAATCCTGATGGCGCATGGAAAAACATGAATCAACATTTATGATTTGAAAGCGGTGATTCAGAGTGATGAACTTTAGAGTCTTTGTCTACGTAAAGTGTCTGTCTGTATCCTCATCCTGCCTGCTGACCTCTCTATGCCCAGCTTTTCCTCTGCCCCTCCCTCACCTGCAGTGTATGAAGCACTCTGCCCAGAGTTTCCCTCGCAGCCTTGAAATTCTCATTACGAATGTTTGCCTTTATGGCAACAACACCTTCTGTTATCAGCCTGCGCCCATCAATAAAAGCCTCTGAGTTGAAGTGGTGTGGAGCGCTGGAAGAGAGTAGAAGCTGATTATGTTTGGAACTTAAAAAAATTTTTTTTTTTTTTTTAATTTTCTTTTTCTTGTTTTTCCCCCACCTGTTGACAAAGTCACGGTCCACCAGTCCGTTCTGTGTGTAGATCTCTTGGAGGGCAGAGTGAAACTTTGCACCGGACACTTCTCCTGTGGCTGTGGGACCAAGACAGGCCTGGACCAGCTCCTCGGGAGATGAACCCTGTAGTCAGGGATTAAAAGAGATAACAGTTTCAGAAATAAGCAAGTGCTGCTGACAGGCTTTGTCTCCAAAACTGAACCAACAGCATCTCCCCCTGTTATTTACTGCTGCTACTGCTGTTTTTGAAAGGAATAGGAATATATTCAGTCTGTTTCCCATGTTTCACAGAGCTGTGACTGAACACGCCTGGTTTAAAAGGGCACAGTCGCTCATGTTTATCACAAAATGATGCAGCAGAACAACATGTCTTGACACCTGTTGGTGTTTTTTTCTGTTGCAAGAAAATAGAAATCTCATGGCCTGCAGCCCTGCACTCCTTATGGGGTGTGTTTTTCAGTTAATTATAAATGTCAGTGTCAAGGTGGGGTCATTAGCAGTCAGAAATAAAAGCCAGATAGAGTTGGTACTGATAAACATCCAGGAGGGGGGGCACACCTCTCCTCCTCTTTTAGTTTCACATTTCCCTCTTCCATTTCCTGAATCACTCCCATTCAAAGTTCAAATTCGAAATCACCATGCTGTAAAATCTAAAAATATTGTCGGATTGTATCCTGATTATCCTGAAGTCTTTGTGAGTAAACAAGCATTTGGTTATTTACCGAAGCTATAACCAAGTTCACGACTCAGAATTTGACCACATGTCTAAATAAGCAGCCCTTAGAACTGCTGTATTGAAATGAGGTTAAAAATCAATTTGATAAGTGTGTGTCTGTAGGTTGTGTTCCTATGTTTGTGCTGTGTTGCACATTACTTTATCATCTCCCATCCTACCGTAGGTTTGAACTCATAACCAGCTGCCTCAGCCACCGCCCGACACGTCTCTGTCACTTTTTGCAAAAGAGCCGTTCCAGTAATGCTGACGTGAGTAGATACCCCACCCCCGATTGGGACAAAGGCCACACTGTGCCCTGATAGTCCCAAAACCAACAGGACTGTAACCAGCGCTGACGTCATATTGAGTCTAAAAGGAGAATAGAGATTGTGATACATCAGTTATCAGGCTGCTTGATAAAAGCAGACAATTAAAACATTAACCAAATGTAAAATTTTTCCAATCCAAATATCACAAAGCAAATTTAAAGATATCTGAGGAACTTGTGGTTCTGCTCAGTTCTGGTGCCTCCTGATGACATGGATGTGCATTTTATCTCCTTGCTGTTTTTGCCCTTTAACACCAAGGCAGTATTTTCTAGCACAAAAATGTCACCTGCCTCTCTTTAAAAATCCATTTATTTCCCTCACTGTGGACATTTGCTTTTAAAAATGTTTCGAAAGGTTTCTTCAGTGTGGATCAACAATTTCCCCATTGCAGCAGTTTCTGGCAGTAAAAATTACAACATAAAAACTGTTGAATGTGTTGCTGTTAGTTTTATTTGCTTTTAGAGGTCATGTCTGAGTACAAAAGTTAATTACAGCCTGTTTCATAACCATATAAAAACTCCATACAGGTGCATTACAGGGCTACATTTTGTTGAGTCTGTTTGAGGTCTGGTCTTCATGAAAAAAATAAAATAAATAAAAAAAAAAGGGAGAAGTCTAACATATTTCAAATAACTTATTTAAGCGCTAATAGCTGTTGAAAACTCATGACTAAAGTACCACTTATTCAACATTTAGGTAAAATTTCATTTCTTCATAACAAAAGGTTTTTAAATGAATTAATTGGTCTACAAAATCCAGATTTTTTTCAAAGATTGACAGAACAAAATGAGCTCTAAGAGGTGATCATACCTTGACGTTTCCTGAGATGTGATGTGCAGCCCAGCCACCTCAACGTATATGTACTTTTTTACGGTGCAGGGTGGAGAAAACATGTAAAATGGGCTGGGACTCTCTCTTCCTTTTTTGTGTGTGTGTGTGTGTGTGTGTGTGTGTGCGTGTGTGTGTGTGTGTGTGTGTGTGTGTGTGTGTGTGTGTGTGTGTGTGTGTGTGTGTGTGTGTGTGTGTGTGTGTGTGTGTGTGTGTGTGTGTGTCGCTATCTACATACACGTTGTTATCAGTGGTTATCACAGTTAACTGCTGTGGTGTTTCAGGAACATCTGGAGGATCAGTACAAAGGTATTTAAAACAACGATTAAACTTAAAGGAAAAGTCTTTCGTCTTAAAAAAAACTTTCAAACAAAACGTGTTGATCCCAGGTAAGAGGTGAAACACTTGAGGATCATGACTCAAGCCACATAGTCTTTGATTGAAGCAGTATACAGTATTTACTCTCTTCTAGCTTTCAGTGTTCAAGGGAACCATTGTATTTTAAATTTGTTCAGCTTAGCTTTACATTACTCAGCCATGTTGACTCACAATTCATGATATTTTAATGTGAATTGATTCCCTTTCACCTGAGTACTCTTTCACTTAATTCCTGTCAAGCTGACCTGTACTAGCACCTCATGAAAGGGTTGCTATGGAGCTGAGATGAATTATAGTCTTAACTGTTCTGTGGTCATTTTCTCATGGTTGTTTCGTCTCGATCTTAACTGTAAGTTCCACATTTCATTAAAAGTTACTGAATAATGCTTTTTTGTTTTGTTATTGTGCAGAGACAATAATTCAGTGATTTAGTGTACAGTACTGATGTGAACCCAATCTAACACAAGAGCCCAGCACATTACTTGATGACCAGATATGAAAATCTCTTAACACAGCGTAAAGGAAGAAAAAAAAATGGATTAAGATGATAAAATCAGCATCAGAGGATAAGCGAAATATGAGCAAATTTAAATACTAAAGGACGTGAAACGGTATGAAAAAGTACAAGTTAAATGCAGTTAAAAGAGCAAGAAGTTGTCAGTATATCGAATCAATAACGGCACAGAAACAGTTAATAAGGAGAGGAAATGACACAACACTGTGTAAGATGATAAATAAAGATTCAGAATGCGTAGTATGGGGTAGGATAAATAAGATGCAAGATACTATTTCACAATGTGAGGTTGGATTGAAAGTAAAACAAAGACAAAAAGACTAACAGAAAGAGAGTTAAAGTGAAAGTAAATGTATAAATGAGATACAAAAGACAATAAAAGATGCATTTATATGATAGCAAGCCAATATATATCAGTTTTTCGAATTGAGTCACTGACTCTATAATATTTATATTCTGATTATTTTTATTTATTATCATATCATTTGATTTTTGACCAAAAAGTGACCATGTTCATGAAAAATGCAATGATTTGCAAGTACAAATCATTAAAAATGTTAAAAATGCTTGATTACAGTGTATTGATGTTGTTTTTGTCACTTTATTGATTTTGACCCCTGTGCAAAAAAACAACCATTCATGAGCCTTTGTGTTACTCCAACCATAGACTGTATAAACTATGGACAACTTCTCAAAAATCTCTCTGTATTTCTGGGTTTTTTCTCCACTTCCTGAAAATCAACATTGTGCAATAGCGTTGTACGTATTTGGCAGGAGAGTCGCCAAGAGTCGCTGTGGTGACGCTCGGCTCAAACATCATATCCCCCGGGTGAGCTACGCAATCTTCGTACGTTCATAGGCTGTATGAAGTGTCAATCATGGAAGTCAATCATTTAAAAACTGGAGCTGCACAGAAAAAAAGAGGACTTGAGCACAAACCAGTCTTACAATAACTACATGTCAACATCGCAAGCAGGGGGTGAAAAATGTATATTCTGTGCAATAAGTTTATAAAGTTTGTCCACAGCCTTACAGGGATTGCTGGAGGAGGCGGGATTTATGACCTATACTGTAGCCCGTCACCAGAGGGTGCTGTTCTCAGGGAGGCGTCACCCAGTGAGGAGGCAGATGGTGTCCATTCTGTACACAGTCTATGATCCCAACACATCACACAATGAATCTACAGACGCCTCAGTACTGTCCCTCCCATTTTCTATCACCATCTTTATTTGTAGAAGTTATAACTCTCTTGTTTTACACTCTCAGATGATTAGTATAGTCTGTGAACCTTTTAGCTGTATTTTCAAAGTGGAGAATATTTGAACTGGGACTTACCATGATGACAGACGATTGTAACAAAAAGGCACTTAATGTGGTTACTGATACTGATCTGAGCTGCTACTATTTAAATATTTAATCATGGTTGATTGCATTTGTGTTACACAAATAGATGTGAATACACAAACTGCGTCATTATATAAATATGCTGCTGCATTTATATCATCATGGAAACAACAGAACAGTGTGAAACGTCTTTGAAACTAGTTCCCACAAGTCCTGCTGTGATGATCAGTCATTTCAACAGCATATCTCTGACATCATCTCTCAGTCTTTACCGAGAGTTTCCTGTTTTTTTTCTTAGCATGTGCTGCTTCTCTCAGATGCTGCTCAGATCTTTTCACGGCTTTACCTGTATGTGTATGAAATGAAGTATCTGTCGAATTTGCATGTGCTCTGACACCATCATGCGAACTTATCAGCACATGGCAAAGCAAGGGAAAGCAGGCCAAGTATGTGTGTGCCGATGTGTGTGTGTGTGAGAGGGATACAGTGGGTGTGTCCCTAGAGAGAGGAGCAGCAGAAAGTGACAGAACTGGAGGGATGAGTGGCTGTAACTGAGAGACAGAAAGAAACAAAGAAGGTATTTTAGAGGAATGGTTGTAACTTTCCCCTTCATCCACAGGTGTAAACGAATGTGGAGGTGAGTAGGAATTATTCTCCTAGATTTATTTACACTTTATTACGCTACAATGGTTTGATATTATCTGAGTTTTTCATCACCAAGAAGTCCAAACATTTACACTTTCTTTGTAAGTTTTCATGTGGACCTATTTTTCACCTCTCTTAAGTATCTGTTGGTTTTTGTTTGGTACCTTTTATAAAACTTTAATATGCTTGTTTATATTCAGCTCATAATGTTTTGAAAGGAGGGTTGTTGTTGTTTCCTGCTGACTATCATTTCAGAGCAGCTTGTATACGTCAAACAGGTATAATTAATTCATGAAGCAGTTTTATCTCATGCATGCTTAAAGACTCAGTTATTATTATCACTCCAGATCGCTGCTTGTTTAAAGTCAGAAGGGAAAGATTTTGAACGATTGAAGATAATGTCTCCATTTACTACCAATCTCACATGTAATATTACATTTAAAGACCAACTTTCCCAATCATTACCAGGTACACATGGGACTATACATAACCCCAACAGTGATCCAAAGTACTTTTACAACATAAGGTTAGAAAAATCAGAAGTATCTTATTCTGTTTGAACCTACAGGTTTAAGATCTGGTCACTAAAAATGACTAACTGCTTGTCTATTTGTTTTTAAGCTCTAAATGTTTAATATCCATATAAAGACATTTTCAGTCAACATCCCACTCTGATATGTGACCATGTGTGCAGATGACTCTCGAGGGGGAAAGCAGTCTCACCAGCTCCATGTCATGGATTTACTTGCTCATGTCTGGGCTCAAGTGCAGACACGGTGCTGTGTTTAACTCATCGTATAAGGTGGGGCAAAGGGGCATGACTAAGTTTACTCCTATGACTCTATGTAAGAGTGGGATTTTATTGAAAGAGAAATACTGATCATTCAATCATTAGACATGGCTGCATGGTCTCAATGCCCCTATTTTGGTCCTGTGTTAGATACAGACCTCATTCCTTGGAAAGGCCCCTGTAGACACAGAAGGATTGTGGCTGCAGTTACTTAATAGTTTGTATTTAGAGATTGAACAGTGATGAACTTGTCTCAAACTCATGCAGGTATCAATGAAAGATGTGCTTTGAACATTGCAAATAATGTTCTTTACAACTTCCTCTTTCTATCGAATTTTGGCAGGTTCACTCTGGGGTAAATAGAACAAAGTAATTATCTGAAAGCACCAAAAAAGATGGATGGACTCCAAGACAGAGCTCCCCCTACCACTCGCTGTTATCTTCCTGGCTTCTCTCACACATTCCCAGACATTATTGCTTCACTAAACATGTGTAGTTACCCAAGAGTCGGTATGTGGTTGGACCACAAGAGCAGGCCAAGACATGTTTGTTTCAGGGACACTGTAGGGAACAACTTTCTCATTTAGTTTTATACTGTATACAGAATAACCCTAGAGTGTTTGACAATATGTGTGCAGACCAGCTCTTGAGCTTAACTCAGTGGTTCTCAATCCAGTCCTCAGCCCCCCTCCCCCTGCATGTTTTGGATGTTTCCCTGCTCCAACACACCTGATTCAAATGATCAGCTCGTTATCAAGCTCTGTAATGGCTTAATAACGAACTGATCATTTGAATCAGGTGTGTTGGAGCAGGGAAACATCCAAAGCATGCAGGACAAGGGGGGGCTCGAGGACTGGATTGAGAACCACTGGCTTAACTGTATGTGTAGCCTAAGGGCGCTCATGAAATTACTATAATGTGTCATCCTGTGACTTGAAATGTTGCTAAGTAGGAGTTGAAAATGTGACATGATGCCATGTTTTTGTCGTTTAAGCTAACAGAGCAGAAAATCTGAAACCGTTTGTTACAAAACACCCACAGATTTTTTTACTGCCCTGAAGAAGATTTATCACCAGAAACCGTGTCAGGCATGTTTATTTAATTGTAACCATTATCATCGCTACTTCATTTTACGAGGTTATCAAATGAAGCTAAAAGATAACAAGCCAGACAATTATGATGCTCATTTCCTTTAATCACTATGTGAGTAATTTACCTTGTCAACTGTCTACAAGAAAGGGCAAGTCTACTCATCATATTATCATCATCATCATCAGCAGCAGCAGCAGCAGCACTGTATCGTCACGTTGTTCTCAGACTTTTGAATGAAAAAACAAGAATAGAAAAACATCACCTTAGGCAAGGATTAATATTTTTATAGCTTTAAAAACCAGCAGAATAAAAAGCCTGTTGTGTGCATTAGCACCATCCCAGCATGGACCAAATGATGTGTAAATATTGCCTCCATATTTTAAAAGTGCAAACAATGCAAAATGTCTTCAACTGCATTTTTAATGTGACACCAGAAGTACAAAAATAATAAAGTAGTGAAGAAAAAGACTAAAAGTACTGAAACTATGAACTAAAGTGGAGTTAAGGAGAGCCTTTAGCCTCCTAACAAGGCGATCAGTGTCAGTAGTGTCCCTATCTATCAAAAACCTCAATATCTTCAAACCCAGAGGTGAGAATATTGGATCAAAACTTAACTCTACGGACCAGCTGGTCCATTCATTCTGAATCAATAAAAGTTAGAATTAACAACAACATTCAAAACTGTTAAGTACAATACTGTCTTGCTTGAAAGGGAAAGGGGTCTTTGAGATCAACTTTAAAACTACAAAGGGCCATACACTCATACTCTGGTTGTCTGTGACCCTTCTTACCGAGATAATGTCTTTTCAGATAAAGACATTGACCATGGGTAGACAGGATGCCTTCAGTGTTGCACCTGTTCTTGTAATGCAAATTTCTGCCGCACAGAAAATCTAAATATCTCTATAAAGTTTCTCTTCTCCATGGTTGGCATTAGATAAAGACATTAAGTCATTGTGAGGTCAGGTTATATGAAAAAGACAGCATAAAAAAAAAATAACTTAGTTATTTAGTAAACGATTAAGACGAGTCCAGCTCTCCAACTAATTTTAATATTACTGACATTCACCCCCTGTACATTTTTCAGGCAAAAGTTGTTTATTGTACTCGCTGTAAACATGTTTAGTTTCGCTGCAGAGATGGGCTTTTGAGAATGGCTGTGTATGTCGTTTTCTGGGCTCTTGAAGGCAGCCTCAAGTGGAGGCTGGGGGAACTGCAGTTTTTAGCAATGGGCATAATTTCTCAGAACAGGAGGTTGCCACTTGTTTGAAACATATGAGACAGTAACTCTGTTAATGCCTTCTTCTGAGATAATCTATTACCTCTAAACCATCATGAAGGCAAAAGTCGACAACCGAGTAACTACTTCTGTCTGCACCTAAATTATGACCTAAGCTTTTAAAGGCGCTTTACAAAGTTTTTCAATCTTTTTTATTTTCAGAGCACCATGTCAAACATGACCTCCATCACAGATGTGTCCCGAGGACAGCAGTTCTGCCCGCTCCTGCAGGCCATGAAGGAACACAACCTCAATAACAACACAAAGGCAAATATGGTGGTAGTGTGCATCCATGGTCTTGTCTCTTGCCTGGGTATTTTGGAGAACGCCCTGATCCTCTGGGTGGTGGGATTCCGTCTGCAGCGCCGCACCGTGGCCTCAGTCTGGGTGCTTAACCTGGCCATGTCTGACTTCCTGGCGACACTTACCCTGCCCCTCTTCACCTTATACCTTAGCTCCCCACATAGCTGGGAGCTTGGCAGCATACTCTGCAAAACACAGGCCTCCATCTTCTTCCTGAACATGTTTGTGTCAGCATTCCTGCTGGCAGCCATTTCTCTTGACCGCTGCCTCCTGGTGGCCAAGCCAGTGTGGAGCCAGAATCATCGGTCCGTGGCAGGAGCATGGAAGGTGTGTGCTCTGGGTTGGCTGTGGGCAGTGTTCAATACATTCCCTTATCTCCTATTCCGCTCAGTGATTGAGAAACAGGATGGGAGGAAACTGTGCTATCATAATTTCGCTTTATTCTCTGGAGCCAATCTGGAGAGAAACTGTGAAGTGAGACAAGCAGCAACTGCTATCTCCAAGCTGCTGATTGCCTTCCTGGTCCCCCTGGCGGTGATAGCAGGCAGCTATATCCAAATAGGTCTTAACTTGAGGAAAAGAAGAAGGAGGAGGAAACAAAGTACCAGTAGGCTGACCGATGCCCTGGTTGTTTCAAACAAAAACGGGGCACCAGGAACTACAAGTACACCTACATCCACAAAAACCACAAATATGTTTCTCAAGCCTCCATCCTCGGGTCCATCTTTAGCCCTGACACCAACTGCCTTGTCTCCTTCTCCCAGTGCTGGACAGTTGTCCCAGAGCTTCACCAGGATGGTGACATTTGTAATAACAGCATTTGTTCTGTGCTGGGCCCCCTACCACATCTTCTGCATGATTGAAGTGTCAGCCCAGTACTGGCAAAATAATCTTTACCTGGTAGAGGTGGGGCTGCCTTTAGCGACAACCTTTGCTTTCCTAAACCCTGTGTTGAACCCCATTCTCTACGCCTTCAGCTGTCCAAACTTCTGTGTGCGAATCCGACAGAGTCTGGGGACAGTGTTTGATGGCCTGGTGGAGGAAAGAGGGGGTTTGCTGTTGGCACCAGGAAAAAGTTTAAGAGCTCATATCAGACGGAAGAGCAGTCGAGATGTGAGCTTAGGAGCTCCAGGATCACCAAGAGGTTCGTGTTCACCGCGTCCTTCAGCTGACTTCAAACCCTCCTTCCCACCACCTTCACCTGCTTTGAGTCTCAAGGACAGAGCCATGGAGAGACAAGAATCAAATGATGAAGTAGAAGATGGCTGAGACTTTGAAAGACAAAAAAAAAGGATAATATTGTAACCCTGCACAGTTCAAGTGAAGAACCAGCAGTAGGGTAACAACCCAGGTGAAGGCAAGGACATTTTATCCAAAGAGAGAAGAACTATTACTTCCTTTATTCAATCCGACAGCCTTTTCTTTTACCTTTATAAATGAGACTCTTGGATGTTTGTCTTTGGCTGAGTCTAATGCTTGATGTTACTTAGTTAGATATTTTATGAAATATAAGCCTAGTTTTTCACACAAAGGGGTGAAAACAAGCTGCTATGATCCTGTACTACTTACTGTCAAAACATGTAGAGGTGGAAAGCAGTATAAGAAAAAGTGTGGAGCTGCCGCCTGCCAAAATCCACATTCTTATTTTGCTTTGCCTCAGTGAGCTAACAAAAGCATGAGGGAAAAGGAAGTGGCTGCATAGAGCGAAGCTTTCATGGTTTACAAACAGGTCTGTGCAACATTTCTACTTACATATTTCAACAATTACTGAATGGTATGCAAGACATTTTGTTAAGGACACAAAGTATGTGGTCCAAAGACTTGAGTTCTGGTCAATCTAAATCAAAGTCATTGCTCTCACATGAAAAATGGTGGAGAGGTAGCCTCTATTCCTGGTATCAGCATGTCACCATTGCCATTTTAATCATTTCAGCTCACTTGGACATTGATCTTAATGCAAGGCTTGCAGTTGTGATTGTATTGTAGATTTAGGACCCAAATTATGCAAAACAAATATGCCGACAAGCAAGTAAATGTTTATAAATTGCTGGTCTAATTCACTGTCATGGTGCCTTTTTTAACAATTTCACTTTTATACTTAACTGAGAAGAGTATTGACAGAAATTAAAGATCTTGGCAACAAATATTGAGGTATTGTTAACTCTGTTTGTGTTACTTTTAGAGTAAAAGAAAAAAAACCGCACATACACAGGAATACAACAAGTACTGGATGCAATAGTGTGCTAGGAGCATAGACTGTATTTACTATCAACAACTTGGTCCCGCCCTCCACCAGTATATGGATTTGAAGCCAAAAAGCGCTCGGTATTTCCATGATGTTTCTCCACTTCCTAAAACCAACATTGTGCAGTAGCGTTGTACGCATTCGGCGGGAGAGTCGCAGAGAATCAGCTCAAACAGCGTATCCCCCGGGTGAGCTACGCAATCTTCGTACGCCCATAGGCTGTATCAAGTGTCAATCATAGAAAACATAAACCCTCTGATAACTTTTAAAAATTGAGTTGTACAGAAAAAAAGAGGACTTGAGCACAAACCAGCCTTACTGTAACTACATGTTAACATCGCAAGCAGGGGGGAGAAAAATGTATATTCTGCGTTATAAATTTCTAAAGTTTGTCAACAGCTCCATAGGGATTGCTGGAGGAGGTGGGATTTATGACCTATACTGCAGCCCGTCACCAGAGGGTGCTGTTCTCGCAGTGGCTACACCCAGTGAGGAGGCAGACAAAGTCCATTTTATATACAGTCTATGGTCAGGAGATGAACTGGAAAAAAATGAAATATACAGGGTAGATATGTGCTATTAGGTCACGTCTGCAACAGTCAGTGTCCCATTTGAGCCCCTGCAGTCAGAGAAGTCTGGATACACCCCCTGGTAAAATTGGACAGTCATGTGACATCATGTCATTTAAAGGTAGTAAACAAATCCATTTCTGCTGCAGCAATCAGCCTATTGTTAAACACTGGATATTACATTATGAGTCAGGACTATTATAAGGGGAACAGCAAAAGAGAGATAGGCTGAATGTCCTGCGTCTGAAGATGCAGGTTTGATGCTATACTGATATTTGACCACTGGAGAGCACCACAGCACCAATTCAATTAACACACAAGACATGGTCGGGTAGGATCCAGGTCCTGAAATCAGAGTGGACTTCAACATTAAACTTCTGTACAGCCACTTCTCTGTCTGATGAAGTTTTGTCATTCCTGTTGTGCATTTTGACATTCTCGTTAATAATGAGAGCTGTGGCAGTAGCCTGGTTTCAACACACTCAGTTAGACGAACAGACACAGACAGAGGTGTAATGTAGGCCACAGCAGAGTGGGATTACCACAGAGGTTGTTGTAATATGAAGAGAATATTACAGAGAAGATTCAGAATATAAAGACAGAGCAGGATTAAAACCAACAGGTCAGACAGGCACACAAAGCCCCTACCTCTCTGCCATTCTGTTACAGCAGATTATCCCTCTCTGCTTCCCTTTGAGACTTTGTCTCATTTTCACTTCCTCTTAGCTCAGCAAGTTCTCCTTTCTGGTCAAATAGCCTCAACTTTTCTTTTTAAGGGGATAACACTTCCAGTAATGTCAATATTACGTAGTACAGAAAAGTAGAGGAAGAAGTTAAGGATTTATTGAGTTACCAGAGTTTACTTTTTAGTGAGATTTATGACATTTAAGAATGTAAAACATTTGAGAACTTTTAGGGCTCTACTGGCCTGCATAGTCTTAGGAGAATATATCATATATTGTGTTTCAGACCGCAGGGGAAAATCCTGCAGCCTCAGTAAGAAAAAAATAAAATGATAACACAATCTAAATGAATATAATTCCTCCTGGAGTGGCTGTGGCTCAGTCCTAGAGTCTGTTGTCACTCAATCAGGTCTGAGGTTCAAACTCCAGCCCTACCATTCAGCACGCTGAGGTGTCCTTGCACAAGACTCTTGATCCTACCCATCCCGACTGGCTTCACCCAGTGGTGTGTGGGTGGGATTAGTCAAAAACTGATGGAGTCTATACATAGCAGCCTCTGTCGTCAGTGTGTGAATGTGGAGTGAATGAGTGAATGTGACGTGTAATGTGGTTTGAGTGGACAGGATTAGAGAAAGCGCTTTTAACATACTTTATTGTCGACTTATGGTTCTTTGCTACAAGGAAATTTGCACTAAAATAATATCATGCACTAAAATAAAAAGTGAACATTTCTATCACCAAGACTTTAGTTTTACATTGACCTATTTGAGCGAAATAGTTAGATGCTTACAGCTGGCGGGAATCATGTGGTTAATTTCACAACTTAAAATGAAACTCTTGACTAAACTTGCAACATTTATAAATTAAAACCAGAATAGAATAAAAAATATCGATTTTTTGTCAAAGTCCTTTTTAGAAAAATTCTTCTATAAATGAAAGGCAAATATTCATTGAAGTTGCAGATGTGTGCTCAACAGTTTCCTTTTATGTTATTTGAACTGTGAGTAAAATAATGTATCCACTAATACAATTTGTTGGACCTCAACTATGCTGACTTTACCACCCTGATAAATGAATACTCCAGAGTGAAATCCGTCTTTGCATCCAGCTGTTGTAGCAACCCTGGCTGTTGCAAAAGTCTCAGAGCTAACCATCTCTGACTTTATCATCCCACCAGGCAGCTCAGCATGACCACGATGTTTAATTGATGCCAAAGGTTGAGAGTTCAAGACCTCTGTCTTGCAGAGGATTATCCTCTACCTACTAATGCAAAGTACTATGTGAATAAGAAACACCCTAAATTAAAGATTTTTTAGGGCTGGATAGCTCTGCAGGTTGAACACCTGTATTGTCATCTCCTGTAATTTCCGACCTCCTTCTCTCTCCTAAAAATGAAACTACATATTCTGCTTTTCTTTTAGGATAACCACTCATAAATGAATTTACTTTTTTTTAACTGTAGTTTGATAAAAAATAAGGGGAAACCTGTGCAGCTGGATAGGCTTCTTTAGACAGTGATCCACTACTTATTGTAAATCTTTCAGTAATGGAGAAAAGAGTGCATGGAGATGCAAGAAACTACGGAGAAAAGAAAGGCCAACAACCAATGAGTCAACTGAAAGTCTTGCATTGACTTAAAGACCCAGATGTGGGGCAGATTAGAGTTATAGGGATGTTTTTAAAGACACAGATAAGGATTAAGATAATGAACTCACTAACAGTGAGAACATTGACAGTGTAAGATCTTGTGTAGGATGGGGTCGGAGAGATTATATAAGACACTGTGGAAAACAGTTGGTACTGATAAGAGCGAGGGGAGAGAATGAACAAGCAAGTAAGTGGAGGGAGGGAGGGGTAGTGGTATTGCTTAAAAGGCTTTAATGCACTGATGCTCTACTTATAGCTGACAGATGCCAGCTGGAAAATTAAAGCACATAGGATGCTGATAGATTTTATCTATACTCATGTTAAAGGAGAGACTGGAGTTCCATCACAGAAACAACAACAAAGCACAAAATGTCACAGACTGTAACTGGGATGTACAACCAACAGCAAATCTAACATCAGATACAAAAGATCACTTTTATATAGGGATGTCCCAATATACTGCTGTCGATAATAACCATTATGGTTTCCTATCCTCTCTCTATCCCCGAAAAAAACAAGAAGGGGCAGTTCCTTCTGTGAAGGAATACCTAAAGTGGGTACGAGAGGTGTGAAGGAACGTCTGGGCAACTCTCACTTGATCAGCTGAGAGGAACAAGTGGCTGCTGGCCTCCATCATACCCCCACTCCCGAGTATAAGCCTTTATATTGGAGTTTATCTCTGATAACTTCATTCAGTAACACTTAACTTGACGCCTATCTCTATAACGCATTATAAATATATGTATAATACATTATAATCATGTTATAGCACTGTATAACTATAGTTATAAACACCCATAAATGATCATAATGCTTTATAGCAATAATAATGATACATTATAAGGCAATTTATCATGACTTACAAAGTCAGGTGTTATAATGTGTTATAAATGTTAACAACTCACTTTAACACATTACACATATATTTATAATACGTTAAAGAGATAGGTGTCAAGTAAAGTGTTACCCTTTATTCCTACTTAAAGCTCCTGTGAGGGACTTTTGGGTTGTGTTGATTTTGCCGACACCCTATGAACAAAGTGGCCTTTGCTGAGTTTGTCCTTTATCATAAAAATAAATAAATAAATAAAATAAAATAAAACTCATCCTGCTCTCTCCTGACAGCGAGTTGTATCAATCACTGAGTATCTTTGCACTGGATAAAGTTTTTTTCTACAGTGTTGTGTACAGTGCACAGTGCATGTGTTGACTCAGTCTGACACCTAACCCCTGCAGGTGGTGTCACACATTAAATATTAATAATCCTTTTTGTTTGGGTTTTTCGCCTTCAGGGGTCACAAAGATTCATTTTTGATACAGTTTTGATTTCTGTCCATAACCAGCTTAAAACTTAAACAAGTATCCAGACTTGACATTACAGTACCATGAGCCTGAGTTGCTGCTGCAAAAATCAGTGTAACCAGTTTACTTTTGACTCTTGGGATTTGGATTCTATTATTGTGCATCAGATAGTCGAGACTTTGGGGTGGAGAGAGACGTGTTTCAAATTTTGAATTTAGAAGAAAAAAATGAAGCCTAACCCCCAATTTTTCATAATTAGGCTGACATCTTTATTTTTATTTTTTTCACTAACGAGACATTTATTGATAGTCTTGGCAATCGCAAAACTTCCCTGACTGTTTGGGACAAAGTGTAGTCTGAAATTCACCTTGGTTCATTGTGACAGTGAGCCCTATTGAACAACACAAAATTAAGGCAAAATTATTGTTTCTTTTCTTGTCAATAACTTCAACTCTAAAATAAAGTTAGGTTTTAGTGAAATATATTCTACAGCTGCAGATTCCTCCTTCAATTTATTTTTTACTGTCTCTGTTTTTGCTGTTTATGGAAATATGGGAATGGGCCATGTTGCATTATTAGTTATTGTTCTGTACTTTATCTGTACTTTGGGTTTTCTTTATATATATTTTTTTATGTTTTTGAAAATGCTCTGTGTTCTCACGTGTGTGAAAATGCTCTATATGCTAATGTGTGCATTTTCATGTGTTTTCTTGACCCTTGTTGTGTCAACAGTGATAATCATCCAAGAAGCATCTCTGTGACTTCTCTGAGAGAAACAGGTGATTTTTTTTTTTACTCAAGCACTCACATGTGACCCTGTCTATGACTGCGTATCCTCTGGCCCTTGTTTTTGTCTTGAATTTTCATTTTCTTCGGGGTTTTTCATGTGATGCTCTGTAGTGAATAATGTCAGACAAGTCCAAAATCAACATAATCCAATTGTTATTAACAAAAGCCCAGTTGAGTCACGTGTGACCTTAAATTCTGGAAACATTCGCTGTAATTGTTTTGGTTTTACTTTGTTTTTTACAAGAAGAAATGCAGTTTTATCTTTTTGCAAAACTGTTGTGGACTGCACAGGCCCATATGCTGAATTTGACAGACAATGGGAAGCAATATAAAGGGCAGAGGATTGAGGACATCAGCCTACATCAGCTTGGGAGCAGAGAGGAAATAAATACAGGATTAATTCAGATGTCACTTACATGGACAGAAAACAGTGCACAGCTGTATAAGACGTGGAAGCTAAGGTTACTGACACACTTCTATGAACAGGTGATGGTGTTTTTTTTAATCTATTGTTCAGTCAATAAAAAATGATATTCATGCCTGACAGAGAGAATACATAAATCATCAAGGTTGGATAAAGAGTTAAGTGAGGGGTCCATGTGGACACAGATAGAGGAGGGATGAATGAGAGAGAGGGTGGGGATAAGAGCAGGAGGAGCATCAACAGTGGGAGATATGCCTCAGATTATCAACTGGTGTCAGATGCTCTAGAGGCAGATCAAGAGGAGGAGTGGACAAGAGTGTGCAGGAGGACAAACAGAGATAACAAGGACACCTTTGTGCATGCGAGCTGAGCTGCAAAGATGACTGACGCCAAAAGCGTATCAACTATGGAGGTGCCAGAGGGGAAACTCATGAAAAAGGTCAGTGGATGTACATAGTGAATGTGCATAGTAATATGACTTTTACAGCGTCCTTAATCCTGTCACAGCTGCTCTTACTAACTCAACAGGATATATTGTGGTGACCCAGCATCTGCATCTGCAGCCTAAAGGACATAGACACATTATCCATATGTTTGTTACCTCCGCCAAGGAGGTTACGTTTTCTTTAATAGTGCAATTCATTCATTCAGTAGTCTTTTAGTTTTGCACATCATTTTAGAGAAAACTATGTATGAAAAAAAAAATCAGACTTTACTAATCAGATACATTGATTTTTTTGCAACCAAATTCTGCCAGAACAAAAAACCCTCCCAAGTTCATGCATCAGAAGTATGGTAGTAAATCTGGAGTGCTGTTTGTCTGGATGCTAAATGATATTCCACTTTTAGTAGTTGTGTGTTCACTCTACCTGTGCTGCTGCAGTTTCTTTGCAATGAGCTCAACAGTTTGTTCATTCACAGTCTCTGCTGCATGAGCGGTCATCTGTCACTAAGGATGGGACAGTAATTTATTATTACATCAACTATTTTGACCACTCCTGTTTTAATCACAGAGACAGTTTTCACTTCTTTCTCACCACTTATGTAGTTTTTAATAACAGTCGTATTAGTAAATCTTCTACCATTTTATCAATTTTTCCTCAGGGACAAACACAAGATGCACTTTTTAAGGCCTCCAGTTTCACAGTTCCCTGTTATATTTCTTCTACAGGGCTCCATTAAGAAGAAGATAGAGTCTCTCAGGCGATGGAGCTCAGCGAGTATGAAGAGGCCTCCAAAGCCCAAGGCCAAGACCTTAAGTCTGTCGTCTCCTGTGAGAGACTCCCAGGACCTCTGGCTGCAGGAGGGGGACAGGAAAAAGCTGCGACCTATTGTAGACTCTGTCTTTGGACAGGTATGTTGATACTCAGGGGGTTTCATGTACCTTGGGCGTTTGAAAAATGGCACAGATAAAAATTTGGGTGACATGTATGTTTTAAGAAATGTGTCCCGTCCTTATAGACAAGTGGCTAAGGATTTAATGAGTGAATGATTGCGTAAATAAACACTCTTCAGAGAGAAAGGTGAGCTTTTTACTGCTCTGCTTCAGGGCTGTCGCAGTATCACACGTTCAACTCATGATTACTGTGGCTAAAAATCACAGCAACAATATTTTCATGGTATTTATGGGACAATTTTAAGAAAAAAAATGCGACCATTGAAATAACAGAAAGGCAAGACAAGAGTATATCAGAATGTGCCTCATATACTTTATTAACATTGCACTTAGCTCACATTCATATCATGATCCATTTTCAAAGTTGTGTTTTATTCATGTTACCAGCAACGTGACAGAGACTTCTTTAGAGACAAAACTGACTCAAAGGATTATTTTTGTGGTGCTTTTATGTTGACATTCCTACTGTCTTGCTTTCAAGTTGCTGTATCTTCTTTACCACAAAACATGCTTTTATTTTGAAGTTCAGTGCAATACTTGGCTTCCGGCTGTGTCCAGCAGTGTGTGAACGGGTTTGGCTAAAACTGATGGGTGTCATCAGTGTGTGAATGGGTAAATAGGACATGTAATTTAAAAGTGTGGTAAGTGATCAGAAGATGAGAGAAAGCTCTGTAATATAACAATTTAAGGATGAATAGATTGGTGTGGGCTGCTTCACACGCTACGTTTGCAAGAGCACACATGTATCCATGGTTTGTGAGTGTGTACAGATGTAGAGGCATGAAACTAAATCTCCATGTAAATTTACATAGCTAGTTTGTCTGACCGTGATTTCTTCTGAGGAGTCTTGTGGGGTCTTTTGTGTAGATTGGTTTCATTTGAGCGGTTATGTGCTGACATGCATACTTCTTTTTAACTGCATTAGTGCAGACTTGAGTTGAATAGTTCCAACAAAAATACTTATATTTGACTCAAATTAAAGTATTTTTTTTTAAATTGTTTTACTATCTCTGCCCGTGAAAAGGTTTAAAGTATTGTAATAAACTCCCCATTATTTTGGAGGTACTTGAACTCCACTATATTTTTAAGTATGTTCTTTGGTCAGGTAGTTTGGTGTGTAGTTTGTCAAAGGAGTGTTGGGCACCTACATGGTTAAATGGAGAGTAAATTTGTATATTTTTTTTCTCTGTTTACTGCACACAAGATTCCCCATCCAGCCTGAAAAGAATGTGAAGGTGTGTAGTTGAATCTGTTTTATCCCAGATGAAGACTTTGGCACCATCGGCTGATGTTTAGTGCATGCTGTCTTCCTAGTTGCAGTGGTTGCTGGTTTGACTCCTCTCCATGGCCCTTTGCTGTCTTCCTCCACTCTCTACTCCCAATGTTTCCTTTCTCTCTTGAGCCAAAAGAAAACTTCAAACTGTGCTTGTATTAACTTATAGATGCTATTTCTAGTATTTTGGGGGTAGTTTTAAACATGTAAATAGTGTTTCTTAAGATACAGCAGAAAGTACATCCTTAGATGCTTGACTCTAAGTACAGGGAAAGTACAACAAAGTTTGAAGACTTTTAAAAATGCTGTTTGAAAGTTTAAAAGCAAGAACTCCACCAATTTAAAGCTCATGTAAGAAGTAATTTGGCATTCATGAAATAGACTGAAATGAAAACACATATTTTTATATTATACAAAAGCAAACAAGACCATCAGAAACAAGACTTGATGATTTCATGTCATAATTTATAAAGTCTGAAGTTTGTGCGAGAGGGTCAGCCAAGTCAGCCAGAAATAGCCCTGCTTTCACAATTTTCACAAAATATTCATAAAAATGATCAATTTGACTGTCAACAATTAGAAATATGATATTTTTTTGCACTTAGACACCACTTAGGCATAGAAGACAATATTAAAAAAAACACTGATTTTTGCACATGGGCATCAATATTGATACACACATTGAAAGTTCCTGACAGGTGCTTTAACTTGAGTAATAATTTGATTGAGGAAGTTTAACTCTTATTGAGGTACAGGAGTTGCAGGTCTATCTATACTTTAACTAAAATGTGAGGGGGGTGGCAAAGTGTGAGATCAGTGTGTAAGAAATAGAGGAAATTTCTTAATACTCTCATCTATGTCAGTTCTCTCTGAACATCAAGCATGGGGTTCATTGGCTGCAGTTTGAACTCCAGCTCACAGTATGAACCAGGCGTGACCTCACAAAGCTGGTAGCATTTACCAGGTCAAATCAATGAACAGAGCACAGAAATATAATCTATAATTAGAGAACTTCTTTCTGTCTTGGTTCTTTGGATACGGGGATGTCCTGCTGTTTTTCCCCTCTTTTCCTTTTTTTCACTCTCGCTCTTATTGTTGCAATGAGTCAGCTGAACACTGAGCAACAGATGGAATGAATGATGAGAATCTGAGGAAGGGAGGGAGGGCAGGGATGAGGGCCTGGAGGCGTTTGTTGGCTGGATGTCATAAAGAACGACAGAAGAGATTGATTGCAATGTAAAGTGAGATTAGAGCTTAAACAGAGGCACATCATTCATTCAGTATTACTCAGACAGCCATGAAGTTTAGCCTCTGGTAGGATTGAGGTGACACTTAAATCTACTAGTATGAGTTTGTTAAACAGATACGACAGATCACACTGTGCATGAATTTGGTCTGAGGCAGTGGGAGAGGTTTAATCACCCCTGAAGTAAAAGTTGTAATGGTCTGTGTTTAAATCTGTGTAAGATGCAACTTTAATTATTTTCTGAGGGAAATACTCTCATGTGTCAGCAGCCCCGACATCAGCTGTTTAGTAATTTTAAGAAAAACAGCAGAAAAAGGTGAAGGATCTGAGAAAGAAAATCATTGAGTTCACTGTTCCAAACACACAGCTTTTAGATGTGGCGTTGTTGGTGTTGTTGTCACCACCAAGGTCACAAATGAAGGCTTGATGTGGCTACAAAGCAGAGTTATAATTAGAAGAATCGATGTTGTGGAATAATACTTCATTAATGTATAAAACTGACAGCTGTGAGGGCCTGTGTTCACTAATAGTGTTTTTTTTTACACCATCAGAACCCGTTTTTAGCGAAACGATGCAATTTTGCATTTTCAGCTCTCCTCAGTGCTAAAAAAAAAAACTGATTTTCTCGGGCTCGCCATGATCTTTAATTGGAAAAAGTTCAACAGATGAAACACTGCTGATGTCATAGTTTTTTTTTTTTTCCCTTATTTTTGCATGCAGGCACAGTTAGGTCGAGCTAAGGTTAGAGTTAGGGTTAGGTGATTTAACTGGAACACTGTCCTTGTTCCAGTTCTCAAGCACTGAGCAAGAATCCGATTATTGACAGAAGCACGTCTGCCTCTGCTCTGGTCAATAGTCACATGTTCTCTTTCAGCTCATTCCTATCAGGTTGTCTGCCGGTAACATATCAAAGCAGCCAGTGAAACGCGTTAGCAAGAGGCTAACAGGATGTCACTTTTACAGCTCTGCGCTGTTGTTAGGGAAGTTTCATCTTTTTCACGTCCTTTCTCTGTCTGTTGAGGTTTTGTTAACTACCTGCTTCCAAACAATATATCCATGTTGTTCAACCTTTGGCTCTTGAACATGCTCAGAGGAGTAAGGCAAGTTTCAGTTTGATTGAGCTGTAAACATGATAGAGAAAGTCTATCTTCAACCACATCATCCAGGTAGTACAGGTAGTTTGACTATGAGAGGTTTGTTTTAGCACAGTTTAAGTCAGACTAATGTGTCTACATGATTTTTTAAAGTCTAATGAATGATGCCTTTTCCATCTCACATTCTCTGCACTATCTAGAGCAGCTCTCATTTCTCCACTATAAATATCACACTGGCAAATTGATTTCACAAATACAAAGGTTGTAAGAGATCCTTTGAAACTAAATAAGTGCAACATTGTGCCTCATGCAAGAAATAGAGGGAGTTGGGAGTTGTAAGTCTGTGGAGTCTGTATCAGGCCCTAAGAACCTGACACCCCCAGAGCATCCCTGTCAAGTCGAGCATCTGCGCACCTCGAGACCATGTTGATAGTGTTTTCTCTTGGATCATACCTTGGTTTTTGTTTTTGTCTTGATAATCAACAAACAAAATAAAAAATTAACTACCTGTCACTGCCACCTCTCCATTTTAATCCTGGAGTCTTTTGTTAAGATCACCTCCTCTTAGACTCTGTTGTCATAGGCTTTTTGCTTTTATCATCAAATCAGATCACCTTTTCTCCCCCTAAGTCCCAGGTCAAAAAAATGTTAAGAGTTAAGTTTTTGAATCTCTTTATAATCAGTGCACATAGATTCAGTAGTCAGTAATATTTTGTGCACTTCCTGAATGAGAACGTTTAAAATGTAAGATCCAAAAATCAAAGCTGTAAAATATGAATAACTCATGCCAATGTTTATATTTTTTTACAGTTTATAAATACAAATAAAATATAAAAAAGGCTCCCCCAGTGAGGTCAAACATATGTAATTTTTGTTATTGCTCAGCAAATGGTGCTAAGATAATCATATGGACAAATAAAAAAACCACAAACATGCAGTAATCTATGTTTTTATAAACACCCCTAAATCTAAATACACAATGTTTTTAGGAGCAATGAAAGGAAAAGGAGAAACTGATGGCATGGTACGTGGCTGATTCAAAAGCGAGAATTTCATTTCATTTTTTTTTTCTAAAAGTAATTGCAGGATAAAAAAAATATATATATATCTATAATGTTCAACTTAAAAAAAACCACAAAGTATAAGTTAAAAGTGTAGAGAGAAATATTTAAAAGCATTTAATAAGTTGAAATTTGGACTTCAAAATGTTTATTTAGTGATGTTAATGAATTAGCTTGCTGAAACTACAATATTCTATTACATTTATTAGACTAAAGTTTTTTTTCTGTGTGCTGATGTGACCCCCCTCCAAACTGACCCCACCCTGTGCCATTGTTAATACCTGGGTAAGCTCTGGGTCAGTGGAGTAACTGGCTGTGTGACTGCTTAGCTTGCTCTCATACACTCACCGGCCACTTTATTAGGTACACCTGTCCAACTGCTTGTTAACACTTAATTTCTAATCAGCCAATCACATGGCGGCAACTTAGTGCATTTAGGCATGTAGACATGGTCAAGACAATCTCCTGCAGTTCAAACCGAGCATCAGTATGGGGAAGAAAGGTGAGTTGAGTGACTTTGAACGTGGCATGGTTGTTGGTGCCAGAAGGGCTGGTCTGAGTATTTCAGAAACTGCTGATCTACTGGGATTTTCACGCACAACCATCTCTAGGGTTTACAGAGAATGGTCCGATAAAGAAAAAATATCCAGTGAGCGGCAGTTCTGTGGGTGGAAATGCCTTGTTGATGCCAGAGGTCAGAGGAGAATGGCCAGACTGGTTCGAGCTGATAGAAAGGTAACAGTGACTCAAATAACCACCCGTTACAACCAAGGTAGGCAGAAGAGCATCTCTGAATGCACAGTACGTCGAACTTTGAGGCAGATGGGCTACAGCAGCAGAAGACCACACCGGGTGCCACTCCTTTCAGCTAAGAACAGGAAACTGAGGCTACAATTTGCACAAGCTCATCGAAATTGAACAATAGAAGATTGGAAAAACGTTGCCTGGTCTGATGAGTCTCGATTTCTGCTGCGACATTCGGATGGTAGGGTCAGAATTTGGCGTCAACAACATGAAAGCATGGATCCATCCTACCTTGTATCAACGGTTCAGGCTGGTGGTGGTGGTGTCATGGTGTGGGGAATATTTTCTTGGCACTCTTTGGGCCCCTTGGTACCAATTGAGCATCGTTGCAACGCCACAGCCTACCTGAGTATTGTTGCTGACCATGTCCATCCCTTTATGACCACAATGTACCCAACTTCTGATGGCTACTTTCAGCAGGATAATGCGCCATGTCATAAAGCTGGAATCATCTCAGACTGGTTTCTTGAACATGACAATGAGTTCACTGTACTCAAATGGCCTCCACAGTCACCAGATCTCAATCCAGTAGAGCATCTTTGGGATGTGGTGGAGCGGGAGATTCGCATCATGGATGTGCAGCCGACAAATCTGCGGCAACTGTGTGATGCCATCATGTCAATATGGACCAAGCTCTCTGAGGAATGCTTCCAGCACCTTGTTGAATCTATGCCACGAAGAATTGAGGCAGTTCTGAAGGCAAAAGGGGGTCCAACCCGTTACTAGCATGGTGTACCTAATAAAGTGGCCGGTGAGTGTATGTGTCCAGTGTTGCTGGATATGCAGTGGTGCTGCCATCACAACAAAGCCCTGAATCACTAACCAGACTCTTCTCCTCTGATATCCTTCAGCGGTGAAATGGATAACCAAACTCTATCTACAGAGTCCCTTTCTACCTTCAAGAAAAAGCTCAACATTCAGCTTTTTAGAGAACAGCTATGCAGTTCAGCCTCTGCTCTGAAATCCCTGATGATACGACTGATACAACCACTTTTGATTTACACAGTCCTCTTCTACTTCTGAGACACGTTTTGACCCAGCTCTTACTGCACCATTCTGCACTTGGTGGTTTGGTGCTTATGATGATTTTGATGAGGATGATGGGGATGATAATGACGATGATGATGATGATGATGACAGTGCCACAGTGTGATTTCATGTTGACAAGAGTTTGTAATAGTTGCTGAGTGATGATGATACAATAAAACAAAACAAACAAACATACAAACAAACATGTGCATCACCTTTTAGGAAAGCACTCCCACTGAGTATTTTTTGGTCTAAAAGAGGTCTAATAGGCGTCTAAATGTTGCCTAGATAACTGGTCTAAAATCAGGCTACCACACATCTAAAAATAAAAGTTTTTTTAGACGTCTAAATTTAGCCCAAGTTTAGACTAGCCAGCTAACAGAGGTCTACACTGTATATTGCTCAACAGATATCATATTTTTTTTGGTTAAATACTTGGATTAGTTATTAGTTAGCATTAGTTATGCAACTCACAGTTGCTTTTTTAAATAAATAGTTATCGAATAATGCGTTAAATTGCAACGCCTAAATTCTGTCTAAAAATATATTAAATCTAGACGGTTGAATTTGGTCTAAAAAAAAAAAACTAGACGTCCATTAGCCCTCTATTGCTGGGTGGGCTATTTGGGCTTGAAGCAGTTGTTGGCATTACTCACATGGTTTCTGTCAGTCTAGATCTTTGTTGTGTTATACTGTGGAAATTGGACTGTTTAAAAAATAGACTTCTGTAAAAGAGGTTACATTTAAATCTTAGTATTTAAACTCTTTGGATATTTTGCCCTTGTCAGAAAACGTCATATCAGGTTTAACTTTTTATAGTCAAAGATAGTATTTGTTTTCTGTGAGTACAAAGCAGCTTTAGTGGACAGATTTAGAAGCGAGTTAGTCGGTGGTCCATTACCTCTCCTGCACTCTTAGCTGCAACAGTTGTGTCCTATATTATGGAAAGAGATAAATATCCATCCCAACCCTTTGTGACTCTGCATCCTCTCATCCTGTTTTGTTCAAAGAGTCTCTAATCTAAAAGGACCTCCAGGACCTCAGAAAAACTCAAATTTAACTTTTGGGTCAAATGGATATGCATCAACAAAAATATAGACAGGTGCAACAAGCATTATCCTCTCTTTCAGGAGGGGTCAATGAGACAGAATGAGAGCAAGGGATGCGGGCCAATCCAGAGAGTTGTAGTCCCTAAAACATGAAATCATGTCACATCTATTCCCTTTTTTGAGTTTGAACTAAGTCTCAAAAAGACTTTACAAAGTGATTCTCAGTTTAATATAAACCTTGAAGCTTAAAACCATACGAATAAAAAAGGGCTTTTATTTGTTTCAACCCATAAACTGACCTCGCTAACCCAGTGGCTCTTGTAGTCAGGAGTACTACATAAAGTACACATGCGCAGTGATTGGTAATGTTAAAAATAAAAGTAACCTGTCAAGTTACAAGATTTCTGCCAGTAAAAGAAAAAAAAAAGTTCCTGTGTTACTGACAAAGTCATGTGTTTGAGTACACTGTTACCCTCTGACTGCACTCAAAGATTATTTTTGTATCATGTGACCCCCAACAAAGCTTGTGCGTCATCCTCTGCTTGTTTGTGTGTCTGAAAACACGATGACTGACTCTGAGTGTGTTATGTTGGAGATTGAATTGGTAAATGTTGAGCAATAGTTGATCTTATCGAAATCATTGCAAAAGAAAAATAGTAATAAAAAAAAATGAGGAAATTTGGATGAGATGAATGTGCAGCCTCTGAATCAGTGGAAGTGCTACCCGGAGGACCAGTCAGGGCTTGCAGTCTGTGTTGTCTTGACAGGTAGTAACGGGTTTGATGAGCTAACTGTCGGGCTACATATGTAGACTCCTGTGTTTGTTAAAGAGATATTCCAGCGCAAAATTGAGTTAACATCGAGTTAGACACCCCGTCAAGAGATGAATGTCGCCAAACTCTTGCATCTCTAATTATACCAACTTTAGTAATGACCGCAGGATAGCAATACACAGCGGTCCCAGGAGCCTTGCGCTGAACCAAAAAAACACTCTATAGCCACAAATAATGATCAGAACAGCACTTAACTTCATCAACAGTACATATAGGGTCCCAGCCATAGCACTAGCCACCAAACATCTTTTTAACTTTGCCTGATTTCTTTAGCAAAGAGCCTAAACACAACTCACCCACTCTCTTCCAGCAGCCACTTGTTTGTACGGAGACCTCAGGCAAGTCAATTACCATAGCGGGGAGACGCAGCTCAAGGAAGAACATTTATTTTCATCTGAATTTGTACTTAAGTGGACTTACTTTTGTCTTGAAACTAATGTTGTACGGCTGCTTACAAGCAGCAAAACAAGCTAAATGAAACACGGACACAATAGCAACCAGGAACAGTCAGTACATTTACACATTGTTAAAAAGAAATCAATCAAACTTCTCATTATCATAAACAACTGTTAAAGGTCTTTTTTATTGTATCTGACCTACTGATCCATTTTCAACAGATCAGTCGTCAGTGGTTCAAATTTGGGTACCACTGTGTCTGGAAAAGGACTGTTTGGGCACAAATCTTGACATTCTAATTCATGGTTAGGCCAAAACATCTGTTTTTTTCTGATGTAATTCTTAATTACGAACACAGCCAAAGCCCATGAGTCGTGGTTTGTGTGAGTCTGTCAGTTTGGTCAGCATCTTTTTCACTCAGCTCAGTGTGTATCTTAACATGCTCCTCAGGTTTCTGCATGTGTTACAGCTCCAAGAATGACATCATTTAATCTTTTAGAAACAGAGGATAAAACTTGAAATCAAGGGCACTCTCTTTTACCTGCACAATTACACTCACCATGTACTACAGAGTTGCTCTACTGCTGTTTGCTACTGATTCCCTATGCACAGAGCGCCCTCTGTTGGCCCTTCTGTTTAGCAGGAATAATGTAATGATACGCAGATCAAACACAGGAAAAATGACAGTAGGATAGTTTTAAGACTTTAGCTTGGCTGACATGCTTTGCTAGGTCGTCCCTCCCTTGCGTTGCCTTTGCTTTTCAGAATTGATCACAACTGTCAGGTGGGGCTGACTAATCAGAATCAAGTATTTAACACTGCTCAGTCTGAACTCTGCTGCCTCATCTCACCTAATCCTCTTGCAGGCAATCAAATTACATGTTTCTTAGCAAATATCAATTCATTTGCCGGAGAGATCATCACACCTGCAGGGTCAGACAGCATGCTTTGAGTGTTTAAGGAGGGCTGTATGAATGAGTGAGCACTTAACATATCTGAATAAAAGCTCTGAGGTCAAACAGCCTCATATACTACACATGAAAGTCCATTAGGATTATGATGCAAACCCGGTTGGAGAGCTTTGGAAACCTGAAAATATGCAGGCTGTAAATGTTGGACAGTCACAGCGAGATGAATGCTCAATAACTGCCCTCATTTTTGAATGTTTGTTATAGAAATATAACCTTTGGATTTGTAGGTCACCCTGTTTTATCCCATGACGTGATTTTCAGCATTTGAATTACATTGTTTTTGTATGTACATTGTGTTTGTATGTCAACCAGCAGGCATGTGTAGTAAGCGAGCAAATACACATGGTCCTGCCCCGTCTAGGCCAAATTGCTTGACTGACCTACGTCACAGCTGTGAGGGTAGCGTGGCCTGCAAAATCCTGACTCCTGGAACATGTCCATTTCTGACCCGGCAGAGGCTTTTCTGTTGGCCTATCTTCTATCCTTGTCTTTGGGGCATCTGGTGTGCTTGATGTAGTCGAGGGATAGAGCATGAATTCTCACCCAATGCTCTGTTTTGGGATTTTGGCTATAAGCTTTGTGTTAACACCAGGTTTTTGATTGAAGCAAGATAGTTTTTTTTAAAGAGCAGAATAAAAATCAATTTCTTTTCTGTCTCTGTGTGCTTTACTAAAGGTGCACATGTTGACTATTTGCATGTAATCCTTGATGTCTGCTCCTCTGATGTCCTTGCTTTAGTCATTGTTGCAGTTACAGGATGAGAGACAGATGAAACACACTGTGCACAATTGTAGAATATATGATGGGAAACAATGCGGGGGGAAAAAAAGCTCATTACAGGACAGAGGCTTCCATTTGCTAATCTGGTTGATGTCCAGCTGGATCAGTGGCTAAGGCACATACTGTTATATAACCGAGACACTGTGGACACAAATCCTTTATCACAAGTCATCTAATCACTCTCTTTCCTCTCTGCTTAATAGAGTTCCAGTCAGAAAACTCTCTGCTATTTAAATTCCTCCTAAAACAGAAGTGGTTCTCTTGATGTGGTTGAGGGTTGGTTCAGTGAAGCTGGTGGAGAAACAGTAGGAGTTAAAAACAGCAATGAAAACCAGGTTTCCTCTTTCTCTGCCTGTGTATCCCCTCTTTCTTTGTACTTTGTGTACAGCTCAAAAAATCCCTTCTTTTCTAACTGGGATGATAGATTTTTTTCCCCTATGAAAGCATGACGGCTCAAGGCTGACATCTGGTGGTGGAACTTGAGTAGTAAAGCTGAGAACAGCTTGTATCAGCTGTGAGCTAAGCTTTGCTGCTCTCTTCAGGACAGATATTGAGTGACAGCATAAAGTATCAGATACAGTCATATGAAAAAGTTTGGGCACCCCTTTGAGACTGCATAGTCATTTATTCTGTCTTCACAGAAAAAGATCACAGAGACATAACATTAATTTTCTAATAAAAGCAGAGTATTGGGGTGTAGCAATATTAAGTTGTTTAAAATTAAATCAGATGTTAAAAATAAGCTGTGTAAAAATGTGGGCAACATTGTTAATTTGTTGATCTCAACACCTGTAACTACTTAACCCTGATTAACTGGAACACAAAACTGGTTTGATGAGCTCATTAAGCTTTGAACTTCACAGACAGGTGTATGCAATCATGAGAAAGGGTATCTAAGGAGGCTAGTTTCTCATTGATCTTCTCTTTGACTCTCCTCTGAAGAGTGCTGACATGGAAGCCTCAAAACAACTCTCAAATGACCTGAAAACAAAGATTGTTGAGCATTATGGTTTAGGAGAAGGTTACAAAGGCTACAGGCACAGTTCTTGTTAGGGCCAGAAGTGGCAGGCCAAGAAAAAATTTAAGGAGGCAAAGGCAAAGGATGGTGAGAATGGTCAAAAACAACCCACCTCCAAAGACCTACAAGATCATCTTGCAGCAGATGGTGTCACTGTGCATCGTTCAACAATTCAGCGTACTTTACAGGAGAAGCTGTATGGGAGAGTGATGCAGAAGAAGCCTTTTCTGAGCACATGCCACAAACAGAGTCGCTTGAGGTATGCAAAAGCTCATTTGGACTGGCCAGCTTCATTTTGGAATAAGGTGCTATGGACTGACGAAACCAAGCTTGGGTTATTTGGGCAAAACAAGCGGGATTATGGATGGCGGCGAAAGAACACAGCATTCCAAGAAAAACACTTGCTACCCACAGTAAAATTTGGTGGAGGTTCCCTCATGCTGTGGGGCTGTGTAGCCAGTGCTGGTACTGGAAAGAATCTGTCACAAAGTTGAAGTTACGCCAGGGCTGGATATTTCAACAAGACAACGATTGCTCAAAATCTACACAGGTATTCATGCAGAAGAACAAGTACAATGTTCTGGACTGGCCATCCCAGTCCCCAGACTTGAATATCATTGAAAATCTGTGGGATGATTTGAAACAGGCTGTCCATGCTTGGAAACCATCAAACCTAACCGAACTGGCAATGTTTTGTAAGGAAGAGTGGTCCAAAATACCTTTTTATCCAGAATAGAGACTCATTAGAGGCTATAGGAAGCGTCTCGTGGCTGTTATTTTTGCAAAAGGAGGCTCTACTAAATACTGATGTGGTTTTTCTGTTAGGGTGCCCAAATTTATGCACTTGTCTAATTTCGTTTTTGATACATATTGCACATTTTCTGTTTATCAAATAAACCTCATTTCGCTACAGAAATATAACTGTGCGCTTGAGTTATTTGATAGCTCAAAAATAAGTTGCTTATACAAACACCCAGTGATTTATAAATGAAACGAATGGAAATTGTCAGGGGTGCCCAAACTTTTTCAAATGACTGTAACCACCCCTGAAAGAATCATTATGATGAATTAATATGTGAAGCGATAACCGTTTTATGAACTGTCTTTTTTTTATAGGTTGATTCTATAGGAAGTTAAAATACACTTATAATTGAAACCCAGCAATCCACCTCAGTATTTTCTGCACTCTTTTGCCGAAATGTCCCCAACAGAGTCTGTAAACAGAGGGCATCAAGATAAAGTTCAGTACAGTATTTCTAGAGTTTTTGGGGTCAGTATGACCATAAAAAGAATAGTTTCTACTTTCTCAACATGCATACCCCGTCTTTTTTTATTTGGTTGTTTTTTTTGTTATTGCTTTAACTAGCCAGGGGCCTATTCTACAAAGCAGGATTACTGCTTAGCGATGTAAGTACAAGGGTAAGTTTGGGGTTTCCTGTTCTACGACGCGGGTTCACTTCTTAGCGAGGCGAGTCTCCATGGCAACGTACGCTGAACGGCTAACCTGCTCTGGGGCAGTTTAAGTTCTAGATTGAACTCAGTATAAAAACCCCGCCCACTGACCAATAAGCTCTCTCGAAAAATGGCTTGTCCATTCTTGGAGGATCCTATAGACCTTGGTGCTCGCATTGTCCGAGGAGCACTCCGGCGTGCGAGAGTTTTCAGGGACTGCACGGACCCACTTACTTTTCCGGATGACCACCTTTATTAAAGGCTCATATGGCCTACCATATCACACAAAAAATGTAAACACGATAGGAATGAACAAATGAATGAATTCATCTTGGAAATGAATTCGACATGTCTGGTGCATGTTAAAAGCGCATGTTGAACAGTGCTATTTCAGGGTGATAATGGCATCAAAGATTTTTTGTGCACTATATTTACGCATTGAGACTGTTGGCAATTTTCTGCCAGCATTCCTTCCGTGCTTGTGCAGCGGAGACGGTGTTGCTTTTGAGGTTTATGATAGATTTGAATTCTTCATACTTTCTCATGATCGTCTCCTGCTCCTCGTTTGTTAAGTACGCGGTCTTTCGCTCTCCGGCCTGCTCTGACGCTCCAGACTTGTCAATGTTCGTGATTGGTCAGATGCGGCGGGCTCCGCCTTACATGCGTGCACGCGCTCATAGCAGAGCTGGATCCACTTACGAGGTTGATAACCAGCGTCTGTAACATTGAAGGTTTACTACTTTGTTCGCAGGGGGCGCCAGAATTAACACAGTTCCTCACAGGAGCTTGTACATCCTGTACATTGTAATAGGCAGTCTGTGAAATTGATACAGTTATGTTTAAATTTTTCATGATGAGGGCCGACAAGCAGTGTCTGCAGGTGTCAGACTGACCCGTTCATGTCTCCTAGGGTGTTATTTGTCAGGTTTTATTTTCTAAATGTTCACTCAACATCCCTGCCTTCCTTTCTCTACCAATGGCTCTATTGCTCCCATTCTCTGTGCTTTAAAAGGGGCCAAACACTCTTCATCTATACCTCTCTCTTCAATCCTGTGCTCCCCAAGCCTGTCAACATAACCTTTCCCTTTAATCTGAAATGCCAGAGATTAAACGGGCAGCCAATTCTCCATCCATAATTCCAACATCTCCTCCCCCTTTCTCTCTCTTCCCCCCTCTCTCTCTCTCTCAAAACACACACACACACACACACACACACACACACACACACACACACACACACACACACACACACACACACACTCACAAAAAAATCACACAGAGTTCTGCCAGACTAGTCATTTTGAGACCGTAAGCCTGATGTTTGAACAGCAGAGAGAGGAAAGTCGGTGGGATGGATTAGATTAAGTTGGTCCAAATATAAGGGATCACCGTGGCAAAAGGGGTTAACAGATAAAGACACAAAAAAGCACGTGTTTGTGTGTGAGAGAGGCGAGGAGAGATAGTGAAAATGGTCGAGTCATGCAATCAGAGCCAGAGACTGGCAGCAGCAGGTTGTTTCAGCCCAGATATGACCCGGCTCTCCCACCCCACCCCATCTGACTCCAGCACTCTTCTGCTATTCAATAATATCCACACCACACATCTCAACACTCATCATGGCAGGGGACACCATCCTACAGGAGCCCAGGATTTAATTCAACATCAAGTGCCAACCTTGCTTTACACTGGAACAGTAGGATCTTGGATTGTAGCACCTAGAGGAATCCTCATTTGCTTGCAGTTATAGTTGTTCAAGTGGAAAAATTCATTGTCGTCTCACTGGGTGAGAAAGACACTGACCCATGGACTGCGGCGGGTGTTGTGGATTTTAATGTAATACTTGAGTAGAGAAGGAAAGAAGAGGAAAAGGGGTAGAGGATCAAGGAGGAGGCGTGGGGGAATACCAGGAGGAAAAGGAGGGGGGCAGACGGGGAGAAGAGGGAGGGATGATGGGAAACAAGGCTTCCAAAAAGAACAATAAAATGACAAAGGTAAGGATACCTCCACTGCTTTTAGCTGAGAGAAACAGACTCTGAACTGATTAACTATTAAGTATTTGTAGTACTGACTCAAATGTTTCCAAGCTACATTAAAGCTCCTTAAATATGTAGTGTACACAAACCCTTTTTAATTGAACCTTGTGACTGAGAGTGAACATTTAGGGTTAAGGTAACAACTAGTCAGTGAGCTGAACATTTATGAAGCCCTAATTCAGCTGGTTCCCCTCCTCCAAGGGGGAGTCACCTGTAGAGCGAAGTGGTACCCCAATGACTGCCACCACCCTGGAGGGCCCGGGCGGTGCAGGTGAGGCAGACACGGATGAAGAGGAGGAAGGGGGAGGCGAGAGGGAGTTCGAAGAGCCCCTGTGCGCTCTGGTTAAGAACTGCAACATGCTGCACAACTTAGTGGGGCCTGCTTGTATCTTCCTAAGACAGAGCTTCGCTCAGAGCCAGCTTGTATGTATTGCATTTACACACACACACACTCACACAACCTTGAATACACACACACACATACACACATACACAGTACAGAATTATCATAGCCAAAATAGCCCATAAATCTCTTCATCCAGCCATGTCAGACACTGTCCAAGAGAAGCTGAAGTTAAGGACATCCATCTGTTGAGCCTCGACCGTCCCCTCACCCCCCAATCCAATCTATTTTAATGACATTTAACCCTTCGTGCATCACCAACAGGGCCCATCAATCCATCAACCAAACTTTCTATTTCCCTCTGGAATTAAGTTGATTTTTTACTGCCAGAGTTATTATTTGTTTAAAGAAAAATACCTTTATGAAATATTCCTTTATAATTCCTGCAGAGTAGTGTTATGATTAATATTCTTTTGCTGTGCTGAGGGAGGTGTTTGCACAACCAGTTATGCCGCTGTTGTAAGTGCGCAGGGTTTAAGTTTTAAAAAGAGTAAATCCTGCACTTTTCATTTTCTGAGCTCCACCATTTATCAGAGGAAAAACACAATATTTTAAAAAGGCTCAAAGAAACCAGAACCTGTTTTTATCCGTATAAACAGTGTAGCTGGGCAAGTGTAATGTGGAGTGCTCATTTTAAAACATTTTTTTTTTTGTTTTGGGTTTTATTTTCTTGAAAGTTGAAAATATTTGTCTTAAAAAGAAATTTTTGGAGAAAGAGAAATACATCATCTGTACTGTGAGTTTGTGAATACACAAAAGTAACAGAGTAAATGGCCTCTCAGTTAAAGAATATTGCAGAGATCTATAATAGTCACTTCCTGACTGTGCAGCTAACAGTACCAATCGGTGTAGTCACTGATAATAGGCGTTTCACTGAGTTACAAGCTTGTGATTAAAGGACCTGGACAAGGGTTCAAAGGAAAAATGTCTTACTGACACAGCAAAGGAGATTGAGTCTCTTTCAGGTAAAGTCATTTTTATCTGCGTTAGTATCACTTGGGAGATTGATATTGGCATTGTTTTGACATTAAACTAATAAATCGATCAAACAGAGTGTAGCATTGAGCTAATAGACAGCCTTTTTCTAAGGGGTTGGTGGAGACCAAAAGAAAAAGTGGTGCTTGTTTGTATTTTGCTGTTGCCTAGTTTTCACTGGATACTGACTGTTCATTTTAGGTGCTTTCGGACCTGGAACATTGGGAGACATTACAAAACAAAGGCTTAAACACAATAGTACACAGCAACCATACTTAGAACAAAACTAGCCAGCCAAAATCGCATTGAAGAGGTATTCTCAGCTCATATGCAAATGACAAAGTTTGCTGGCTAACTTAAGTTAGCATCATGAATATGACTCATCACTAAGAAAATCACAACTAGTACGCATATCATTTGTTTGAGACTGTCAAACAATATAGTAAGGTGTACTATGTTGCAGTGTAGGCACAAAAAACAAAAGGAAGAGAGCAACAATGGATTATTTATCATCTGAATCAGAAAAGAGTTTATAAGCTGCAGGTGTGAAAGCATCCTGATCATTTTGACAACATCTCAATATCAGGCAGAGAGCCCAGTAAATCAGCTAATGCAGGCTTTGAAAAGAGACAAACAGGAGGGATTGAGTGAGGTGACCGAGCCTCTGTGGCGGCGGATAACCTCTGGAATAACCTGCCCTGGCACATTTACTTGACTGGGATCGATCAAGATTTTAAAATCCTCCTTAAAGACACAACTTTTCTCCCTGGCTTTTTACTGAGTCTATTTAATTTATAGACTATTTATAGACTAATGAATTTATAGCACTGTGTTTATGTAGTTTAGTATTTATTTTCATTGTAATTGCTGCAGTGCATGGGTTACTTTTGTCATCTGTGCTGTGCTAATCTGTACAGCACTTTGGTCAACCCTTAAATGTTCTCTATAAATAAAGTTGAATTGAGTTTAAAAAATGTACAAAATATGTAGAAACAGATATTCAAGACCTGCTGTTGCAGAAGACACTTTTGATATCAGTTCATCAGAACAAATTAGACTTTGTCTTAGTTAAAGTAAACTCTCACCATTCATATCAACCTTATCTGTGCGTCTTCTCTCAGCAACATAATCTGAAAACAAACTGACACTTTCATGATACCAAAGAGCCGGGGATGCAAGCATCTGATCTGTAAATGTTTTGTGGCATTTAGCATCTCAGGGGCCCAACAGAAAGTGAAAAGTTGGACAAAATACTCCTAAATAAAGGGGACTGCAAACATTTTAACAAAATGTTATGTTCAAAAATTCAGTACAAAATGATCTCCAGATGAATGTGTTCAGATGTTTTTTCTTTTCTTTTTTTGCAATGATGAGATATTTGCAGTTAACTCATGTTGGCTTGCTTATATGCTTTGAGAAGTTGATAGCCATTGTAGAAATTCCGGCTTTCGTGTTCCCAAGTAGCAGTATGTAAAACGTACAGTATGCAGAGTTGGGAATATTTTCCAGTTTAGTGTCCAGTTAATGTTATCTAGACTGAAATTGCTCACCCCTTTCATCAATGACGAAAGGATTGCTTTCTCAGACAGGATCACCTATGAATGCATGGTAATCTGTTGGGTTTTTACCACCTAAAGCATTCACCAGCACAAATTCTTTAGTGCAGATCAACCTTCTTCCTTGTTTCCCAGTTGGAAAACAAAAACTTAAACCCATGTTACTAGTTTGTCCTCTCTGTACAACAGTAGAAACATGCCATGAAAGATGATAGCCAGTAAGTATATATGCTCATTTTAAGTAAACAAAAAAAAAAAAAAGTTTCTTTTATTAAGGTGATTACATAACAATTTAGACATACTTACAAACATATTTCTACCAAGTCTCTTCGGATAAATGCAACTAAATACTGCTCACTGCATCCTTATTGTCACTGTGAGCAATGTCAATAAGAGCTCAAGTATAATGATGAGTAAATTAGCGTAAAAAAGCTGAAAGTGCAACTTTAGACTCTTAATAATTTTAAGAGTCAACGCTGTCAGTCACGTACACTGAAACAACTTTCTTCATCACTACAGTCCTGAACTTTTAGGAAACTTCTTGCTATTACTTAATATCACAAAAAGATGGAATTACTCGACAGAGGACACAGATTAGTCTGAGTCATGGACTAATAGCATGTAGGGGTCATTAATCCATCATGATCCCAAATTATTGTCTGAAACTACAAACTAAAGATTAGCTATGAGATGAATTTTGATGTTGGGGTTTGATGCGTTTTCACTCTTTTCCTGGCATCTCTAAACTTTAATACATGAGATATTTCAAGAACCATTGTCCTGTTTTTTCATATCAGTAAAACTAACATTAATAAAACTTTCAACTTATCCAGAGCTACTTTTGTTGTAATTTTGTCATACAAGATATGAGTAGTTGGGAAATAAAGGCAGAATATATTGGGAAATGGGGCCATAAAAGACTTTGCTTCTATGTGTTTTACAAAGTGAACTGTATGTTTGCAGCTTTTGCAGGTGTGTAGATTTTTGTTAACTGAGCACTGGTTGAACTGTGGTGCTGATGCATATCAAGATGAGAAAAAAAAAAATCAGATGCAGATAGCAAAATGAAAAACCGATAAGCCTTCGTGATTTGTAATACAATTTACAGCTGTAATCTCCCTGCTACTGTTCTCTCTCTCCTGCATCCTTTAATCCAGGCCTGTATTATTCCCGCTGCTGCTGATGTCACAGCTTTGCAGGACATTACCTTTTGTTCAGACAGCAACACGTTGAACCCAGGTCAACATGTACTCAAAACTAGGTGCTATTCTGCACGGGAGTGCAGCTGCAGCTTAATTTGCACATGTCAAGATTGAGTGTCTTGGGTAACATACAACCTGTTTTGTTGCACGTGTGCCTCCTCTCGTGTGCTCAGAGGGGAGCCAGAGATTCTGTGTGATTCTGTTTTTGTGTGTTTTTTCTAACACATTTGAACTCTTGTTGTGGAGCATATGCCCGCTACACTTTCAGAGCTCCTTCACTAACATGACCAGAATGAGATTGGACATGTGATTGTCGGGTACAAAGGTGATTAAGGTCAGTCAGATCCAAAACCAAATAATCCTGTAATAGAATCTCTGCTCAGGCTGATGAACATGAAAAAGAAAAGGATTCCTGGTAGCAAAGGACTCATTGCTTCAGGAAAATAAGCACTACAGTTTTTTCTGCTGCTTTTGTCCCTGTGACGGAGAGAGAGAAACGGGACAAAAGATGAACCACAAGTGTTCTTAACTTCTCCTTTTTCTCTGTCTATCTTCTGCTGTACCAACACAGGACAGAGATCTACGACCTGAAGAGATGGAAGGTACAGAGATATAAAAAAAAAGATTAACCCAAATCCTTCCTCCAGCCCTCATTCCTTCAATCCATCCTCAGTCTTTTTCTTTCCTTTCAGACTTCAAACCTTGTTTGACTGTGAAATATTGTGCTTTACCATAAAGAGCAGGATTCAGAAGTCTTCTCCAACTTCATCCTCTCACTGAACATGAGCTACAAGAACTAATACAATTGGATTCATTTGTACTAAAACTGAGGATCAAAAGATTATACCACACAAAAATAGTTTGGTCAGGAGGTCTGACTCAGGAGATCACAGGGTGTCACACTTTAAATAAATCAACACCAACTGGTGTGTAAACTGGTACATTTTGGAAACGGTCGTCTGTCGATACTTTTAATTGGCAAATTTTTCACAATCAAGTGTTACGAACACAGTGATTTCCATCCTCTCGCAATGTACAAAAAAAAACTGTCCCACAATAAATAAATCCAAAACAGTGTAGCATTCATCCAAACAAATCAAAAGTGGGCAGATCAAGCTTTAAAGCTCCTGTGAGAATTTATTAAATATAAATGAAATACACAAACAAACAGAGACAAGATTGATGACTGTTACATTGAAATTCATGGGGGGTAAGGTGAAGAAACAGACTCATCTTAAAAGTCAGCAGGATGATGTTTCTTGTCAACATTCAGTCCTTGAGAATGAAGGACAAGATAAGCAAAGACTGATCTGTCCACAGGGGATGCTAATATTCACACAAACCAAAAGTTCCTCACAGGAGGTTTACTATAAGAAAAATTAAATAAATAATAAATAAGATTAACATATAACTCTCTAAGAAAGAGTATTTATTATTATTACTACAATTATTAGTGGTTGAAACTAATCGGGTCATAAGCTCACTCCTCTGCAATGCAAAACCTGACATTTGTTCAACATTTTCAAAGTTTTTGTTTTAATTCAGCTGATCTTACTGCATTGACATCACCCAGGGAATATAAGCTCCAGTTGGTTTTCAATATTTTAACACATGCTGCATTCAGGTGCTTCATTACACTGAGTCTGACATGGGGAATAACAGGTTACTTGTTGATGTCCGACGGTCTGATATATTTAAAGTCTGAGGCTTTTGGTTTTTATTAAATTGATATTAAGATACAACATGAAATGTGATTATGTCACATTGAGTTTTCTGGTTAAACAATGACTGAATTAATCTGAGTTACATGAAAAGTGTAAGGTCATTTATGCTTTCAAAATGGAAACAGTATTTACCTCAATGCACAATGCCTGAAAAAGCTGTTTTTCCTGTGCCTTATGAGGGGGGGTACTGCCCCTTTAAGAGAATGTATGCTCAGGCTGAACAGCTGGTTAGTAGTTAATGATCTACAGATTATTGATTGATATGACCTGTTTAATAAAGCAGTCTGTGTTTTAAATTAAGGCCACCCTGAGATATTTTTTTGTCTTTTTCTTACTTTGGCACCCCCTAGTGGTAGCATTGAAAAGTATCAGAAATATCAACTTTCAGGCACATATATGAGCGTGAAATAAGGCCACAATAATGAACAAAGTGAAAGCAACAAAAACAGCACCAATTAACCCCATTTTAAAACTTTTTTTTAGAGTATATTAACACCCAGTGGGATTACACCAAAAATATTCAAACATTCTGTGTTTTTACACATCTCTTTTCTGCAGAGCTGCGTGAAGCATTCAGGGAGTTTGATAAAGACAAAGACGGCTTCATCAGCTGTAAGGACTTGGGCGAGTGCATGAGGACTATGGGATACATGCCCACAGAGATGGAGCTGATTGAACTCAGCCAGCAGATCTGTAAGAGTTGCATGCAAACATCATCTGTCTTTGTGTCTGCCTCCCTCCTAAAGACACACACTGAGTCAAAACTAACTTGAAGAACAGCTCTGAATTTCTCTGTTCTTCTTCTCTCCCTCTCCAGGCGGTGGCAGAGTGGATTTTGAAGACTTTGTGGAACTGATGGGTCCTAAGATGCTTGCTGAAACTGCAGATATGATTGGGGTCAAAGAGCTACGGGATGCATTCAAAGAGGTCTGTAACACCATTTTACAGAAGTCTGAAAAGGTTAACCCTGCTCTATAAATTCACCCATTCAACGTACTATGTGTGCCACTACCTTTTTTGGCTCCTCATATGCTCTAAATTTCACAGTTTGACTCTGATGGTGATGGTCAGATCAGTCTCGGGGAGCTGAGGGAAGCTATGAAGAAGCTGATGGGGGAGCAGCTCAACCACCGAGAGATCGACGAGATCCTGCGTGACGTGGATCTCAATGGAGACGGACAGGTGGACTTTGAAGGTGGGTTGACTAAAGACATCGCAGGCAGAAAGACCGAGGCAGGTACAAATAAGTAATTTTATTTTCCTGAGACAATAACAACATCTCCTTTCCTATCGTAGAGTTTGTGCGAATGATGTCACGCTGAGTCCGCTCCAGGAACCTCCTATGTTGAAAAGCTCCAAGGACCAGTCTGCTGTTATGTGTGTCATTCTTCGTGTTGTTCGACTTTTATTGGTGTGTGTATTGTTTTTTCAATAACCCCTGTTTTTGTCAAATATAAGAAACCCTTGACTGTGGTATGAGTGAGATGTGTTTTTAACATGAAATGAGAGGTTGTATAGATGAAAAGGTGTTTAACCAAAGCTGGTGTCCCTCTGGAAGTAATTTTATTTATCTGTGACCTGAAAATCGCACACCAGCAACACTTCATATGCAGTAAAACTATTAGTTTGTTTTATTTCAATGATGCCACATTTAGAATCTATTTAACAGACTGTTAAGACTGTGACTTTGTGATACTATCCCAGCGTTGATAGCAACATGAGTGCTTTGTTGACGATAGAGTAAGGATGTAAGGATAAATGACATGATACAGTTTGTGCATATCTGTATGGTGAAAACTACCACACAAACACATCAAATAACTTACACATACTTCTCAGTGGTTTATTGATTTCAACGAATGCAAGCAAAAAGTTGCTTATTTTAGTAAATGTCATTGTGTTATTGATTTTATAACACAAATATGATCATGTTTGGAGTCCTATCCATCAACATTAAATTCATGTTCATTGCCCATTTGTTTATGTCACCAGTTAGAAATACTAGGCCAAAGCACGTTTTATGCAATCCTGTATACATGTATGATGTTATTTTTGTACAGTGTTTAAAAAGTGAGATCTTTTCAAAAACATATTGTAAATAAAAACTAACACCAACAGAAACATTTCTTTTTTATGTTTTATTTATTCCCCTTTTTTTTAACTAAAAAGTGATTTTTTTATTTTTCTATGGGCACTAATAAAACTCTTTCCCCTCACATCCCTTTTTTCCCTCCAGCACATGTAGGTCCTCTCTGTTGCTTTTATCAAGTGTATTCATCTTCATCTGTTGTCAGTGGTAATGGGAGCAATAAGTGGAGTTGTGTGACAAATAGGAGGATGTGCCAATTTGTGCTGTAGTCTTGCTGTGCAGGTGACCAAGCCTTGAGTTCAAGACTGAGTCAAGTCACCAGACTTCTGTCACAGAGAACAATTCAGGTTCAGTCCCAATTACCATAGTCCAAATCTGAGTCAATCCACATTATTAATATTATTATTAGTCGTAGTAGTAGTTGTAGAAGTAGAAGTAGTAGTAGATGTCATCGTATTTTTATTATTATAAGAAGGGCAGCAGTTTTACTCTGAGTGGTAAGGTGTGTGGGACCCATGCACTGTATATACTATGGACAACTTGGTTATGCCTTCCGCCAGTATACGGATTTGAAGCCCGAAAAGCTCTCTGTATTTCTGGGTTTTTTCTCCACTTCCTGAAACCAACATTGCACAGTAGCATTGTACACATTCAGCGGGAGAGTCACTGTGATGAGGCTTGGCTCAAACAGCGTATGATCCACGCAATCTTCGAGCGCCCATAGGCTGTATCAACTTTTAGTCATAGAAAACATGAATCCCCTAATAACTTTTAAAATTTGAGCTGTACAGAAAAAAGAGGACTTGAGTACAAACCAGTCTTACAATATCTACATGTCAACATCAGCAGCAGGGGGGAGAAAAATGTATATTCTGCGTTATAAATTTCTAAAGTTTGTCCACAGCTCCATAGGGATTCTCATTGCCCAGTGAGAAGGCAGGTGGCATCCATTTTGTATACAGTCTATGGTGGGACTTTTTGGATTTCTATCTTTCCATCTAAGTTTCAGAGCTGTAGGTTGTGTTAAAATGTTCACTGTTCCTATCTAAATCTGAGAGCTCCATGATCGTGTGCAGGTGTCTGATCAATTAAAAATGTCAGCAGCCTGCCTGCTATAAATCAGGGTTTGGACAAACTAACACCTTGGACCAGTTGTTGTGCCACATTAGTTGTCAACATTACCGTTTGCTCATTAACAAATCAAATTAAAGTGGTTATCAAGTTTGACTTTATCTCTGTTGCCTCCTCAGCAGTTCTTGTTCACTTCAAAATACTGTGAAATCCTTGGAGGTGAATTAAACGTTTTGAAACATCTCTGTAGCTAAAACTGCAGCTGTAACTCAGCGTCCCCTGGATGTTCAGGCTCAAGACATACATGACAGTCTCAGCGAATACAATATCATGTAATGGAGGTAAGAGAGTCGGAGTTCAGATTTCTAATGCAGTTAATGCTTTTTGAATCCAGTCTGAATCATCAGTGCTTGAACTTGAAGAAAGTCATTAGTCCTGAGAATCTGGACTCAAGTTCAGATTGATCTAGACACTTAAATCCAGCTCAAGTGTCCAGATCAATCTCACACATCTGAGATGTTGCCTTCCCGCCTCTCTCTATCTCTGTGAAATCAAACTGTTATTTTTCATGCCTGAATTCTCCTCCTCGTCACTTCCAAAGCAATCATGTTTGACAGGTTGGTTGTCAGTGATATGCAGAGTTTCTTTTCCTTGTGCACGGCATGAAACTTAAAATCTCCCACTGGAGTTTGCCTTTAAAATCCATCGACTTGTCTTTGGAAATGTTTGGCCCCCTGTTGTTTTTCAGAAAAGCTGAGCCCCCCCTGAAGCCCTTGTAGAAAAAAGTGATGCACTGCTGTTGAAAATAAACATCCATTTGAGTGCTCTTACCAAAAAAAGTGGGTAAAAATGACATTTTTCTCTCTGTTTTTTTTCTTTAGCTAGACAGCTGTCTTAACTATTGCACGTGTTTTATCAAGACTCCAACATCTAAAATACTTTTTGACAACATCCTCCCCAGCTTATCCATATTGTTCTCATAAAGCCTCATCTTAAAGATAATGCCTGATTTAGAAAGAAGGTCAACATTTATTCTGATAATGTTGATAAATGTGATGTACTTGTGGCACATTGTAAATGGTTGATGTTTTTATCTCTCTATTAATCAAAACCTAACAGATGTTTTGTTATATTTTATTATTTATTGCTGAGTACAGATTGAATCACATTGAGTACAGGAGATTATCATTATTCATCAATATAACCACTATGATAACTGCTGGTTGCACAGGCTGATTTAATCTCTATTGTAAAAAAAATGCATGTGAGTGTGTGACTCAGCTCTTTACCATGACAAAAAATAGTTTGACATGCATGCAAGTGTCAATCTCTACATTTGGTTTAGTCATCACAAGCAAGTCCATCTTTCTTTAAGCTGTAAGCAATGCCATGTTTACTGTCATGGCTCCCATAATTCCATTCTGCTCAGTGATAATTGAAGAGTTCAGCAGTTTAGCTAAACCTGAAGTCTTCCCTGTACAGTTAGTTATACTTCACAGATGAAATTTTGAACTAAGGAACAGTTCTCATCGTTCCATTCACCATTTCCTGATGAACGGTGCCAGAACTCAACGCAGTCCTGATCGGTCCCTTTATGGCTATTAGGCTGACCCGCAGCCCAGAACCTGCAAAGGAGAAAAAAACAACACGGTTGTTGTGTTGTTCTTTTTCTTTTGTGTTGTTTTTCAGCTTTTGATTTTAGGAAATAAGAAGTTGTTTTCTTACGTTGTGTTCAGTGGCGTCCCGTCCACCCATTTCCACTGCCCCTCTACTCCATCATCAGTCAGCCCGATCCATACTTCTTGGTCAGCGGGATAAAAGCCATTGACGAAATTCTGCATGGCAAAAGGTATGCAAAAATACACTAATATTTAAGACTGTTTGGCATGTTAAAGATATAGCTTGGGGTGTAGTCGAACGACCCAGAGCTCAGTTTTAAAGTCTCTGTCTGCTCTTTACACACTGTTCAAAGTCATGTTTACAAAAATGACTCAATGGGATGATGTCATTGTTTCATTTACAACTTATTTCACAGCTCAGACAAAAATAAAGCTGCTTTAAGGGCATAGGGGGGAGGATTTATACAACTGCAGCCTACTGTGTGTAAAGGCAAAGAAGCTTGATTTAGTCCCACCCACACCTGAAGAAAAAAGAGGTTATGACTCATTTCTGACACTGCTTTGTGCAGAGGTATATATGTTGTCACTTCCAGCCTGCAAACTACAGATAGTATTGTGTGTCTGAATGTACAGAGCACACTGTTAAATGAAACCCACATGTAGACATAGAGGGACAAATAAGTACTGGATCAACCTACATTCAAGTATAACCTACAAAAGCAGTGGTGTCTAGTACAAAATCATCTCCTTAATTCCCATTGCAGTAGCGCTAGGATAACATGCTTGTTCAAAGCCCCATAACATTCAATTTAGCTTTATTTGGCATCTTTGGAATACGCTGAAATTCATCCTGACAACTTTCTATGACATATAAAAGCAAATAAGACCACCAGCAACAGGACAGATGATCCTGATGTTACAATTTCTGATGCCCCAAACAGATGCCAGGATATCTGTTTGTTTGCCAGTTGATTAGTAAAAGTAAGTAAATGATGCATTTGTTTGTCAAAAGTCAGCAGGATGAGATGATTTGGTCATAAACAACACGAGTACAAAAGAAGACATAATTGACACAAACCAAAAGTTCCTCACAATTGCTTTGAATAAGAGGAGAGTTCTTATTTCAGGAAACCTGCACACAAGTAAATGTTGCTTACCCCTTGGCAGATTTTTATTTTACTAATTTTATGCAATTGAGGGTCTCATATTTGTGGACTGAAGGTAAATCTGGAACTGTACAGAGACATCCTTACTGGAAAAAGAATCAAAACTTCTTGAGATTTTGCTGTATAGATGATTGGCTAGCGCCAACAGGATAGCCTGTCCTAGTTTGGGATTTCGGGATGGTACCAGTGGAGGCCAAGGGGCGTCAATGCCTCCCCTCTATAGCTGAATTAAAACAGTTTACTGTAGAGCTAAGGGGAGTCAGATCCTAATTTCTACAACCCTTTGACGTCATGTTGACCTCATCTTCATCAATATGAACATTCATATTGCAATACATGCCCTCCTCTAGGAGCTACTATGGTTCACTGTTGAAGTTGAGAGTTGATATGTGAACACACCATTGTCTCCTGGGTCTTCACAGTCGCCAGGTCCGCACTCATGGCCCTGCAGAATTCTCTGGCCTGATTCCAGTCTTTCTTCAGAACGGACACGAAGTAGCAGCTGTTTTCAAATCCCCTCCAGCCATTGGGACATTTCTTTGCTGGAAATTGAGAAGAGTTACAGAAGCTAGACTTTCAGATCTGACTGAAGCTTATTCACTTTATATTTTGCGATTCAACCTTTCACTCATCACCATAAAAGCACAAAGCATTAATAACCCAAAATGTAACAAACTGACAAATACCCTGTCTTTGTCTTCTTACAATAATGAGATTGAGACTTAAATTTGCACACAATATTAGGAAAATATTAATTTTGTTTGACCAGAAGAATAGTTAAATAGTTGTTAATGTGCAAAATGGTCATATTGCAGATTTGCTGAGAGTGATTTTGTTTTAATTTGGTTTAGGGTAACAGTGCAATTGCATATCTAATACTTCAGCAATGGTGTAGTTGCAATAGTGTAATAAGGACTCATCACTCTTAACTGGTTAGATCAGAGCTACGGCAGTGATCTCTACCTCTCACAATATGTTACACTGCTTCCTGCATGTCGTCTTTACTTTCTTAATAATCCAACAAAGTGCAAGTGTAGTGTAAGAGAGCTAATGTATCTGTAAGAGGTCGTTGTCTGACTTCAAGTGTGCACAAGTTATAAACTTGGTGCATTAGGTTATTGTTGTGATGCACAAGATATCAGGGATATAGGACACCCCAGCCAAAGACATTTCAGCAAGCTTCTTTTTGTGATATCAAACATGCTTTATGTATATATCGAAATATTTTCTGGTTACCTTCAATAGTTTTATTCAGTCCGTTAAGATCAATCTTCAGCTGCTCTCTTTCAGTAATCAGATTCATGTTTTTTTTCTTCAGTGTTTCTCTGGCTTGTACTTCAATATCACATGTTGCTTTAAGGTCACGTTGCTCATTCTGGTATGTTCCATAAGCTTTTTCCAACTCTGCAACTGATTTTTTATGTGCTTCGGTAGCTTCCAGCAAAAGGGACTTTTCTCCAGTCAGGTTTCGGTGACTGCTTTCTATCTTGCCTTTGTCATCGAGAGTGGAGTTATACGATCCTTCTAAATGGTTGATGGCCCTCACCAGGTTGTTGTAATCTGTTTGCAGCTCATCCCTTGACTTGCTTACATTGTTTGTTTTACTCAGCAATGCATCTCTTTCTTTGGTAACAGTGTCAACGCGGGCGTGTAAATCATTTTTGCGTCTGAGCACTATATCGTGTTGTTTTTGCAAGAGGTCTTTGTCTGAAGCCAGGGCGTTGTTGTTGGCCTGTAACTGGTCTCTACTGGTTCTCAGCTGCTCCACCTCTTTGGTTAAAGAAGTATGGCTGGCCTGCAGCTGGCTTTGACTAAGTCTGAGTTTGAGTGAATCTGCGTCCAATTGGTTGTTTTCTGCCTGCAGCTGGTTTGTCTCTTTCGACATGTAGAGGGTTTGTTCCTTTATCTCATTCTGCCTGTTCTGAAGAACTTGTTTCTTTATCTGCTCTGTCTTTAATTTCATCTGGAGATCTTCCTTCTCTGTTAACCCAGCTAGGAGTTTATTCTGATGGTCTTCCTCTACTTTTCGATCTGCAAGAATAAAATAAAAAAGAATATCAAATCAATGGTATTACTGCAAAACAACTACTTATCAATTTGAAAGTTGTACAGTAAAAACAGGGAGGAAAACTCACGTTGTACGCTCTGAGCTATGATCCCAACTAACAGGGATAGACAAAGCAGGCCGAGGCAGACTGTGGCAACTCGCAAAGGGTTTTGCCTCACTGCATGAACTTAAGACAAGAGGGAAGGAAACAAAAGTATAGAGTTAAAGAAGCCTGGGGAGGCTATGGTAAAGCACAATATATCACTATAGTATAGCAGTTAAAATGCTTGAACAAACATTTCCTTTCAACACAAAGAGATGACGTAGACCAAAGGACTAATAAACCTTATGAACATGTTACATGATATTATTTTGAGGTGATATTTGAAGCAAAACTCTAAAAAAATCCAAATCATTATCCTATTACAATAATTTGTGAGTCATTGACAAGAACACAGAGTTGTGTTTTTTTTTTTTCCTATTTCCAAATGTTTTTAGTTGCAGAAAATTGTCACACTATGACAACCAGGTCAAAACATGTAAAACTGAATTATGTAATTAAGGGAACTAAGGAAATGTTAATGTGTTTTTTAAAGAATAAACCAGTGAAAGGATTTACAGTTTTCTAGAGCAGAGAAAGGGAAGTAAAAGAATGAACCCGTCCCCCCTCGCCTTACTTATATGGAATTGTGACATACGGACATAAATATCTGTAATGCTCTTCTTCAACCTCAGTTGCTAAGCTACCATGTGTACTTTATTGACTCACAATTTCTTAACAGTGTCTGTGCAGGTTCAAATTTAATGCAACTTTTTACCAACAGTGTCAGTGTCCAATCAAATAGCTCAAACTTTTACACAAGCCCCAAATAGGCCTGTGGAATTCATGAACACTCTCTCTAGCGTAATCTAGTCCAATCTCTTATCTCCATGATCAGCATTTTATTCTGCAGGATTCATGTCATGATTCATGATTTTATTCTTTTTATCATGTACATTTCATTGGACAGTCTTCTTAGTAATCTATGTATTAACCAATGTTTTACTGATTTTTGATTCCACTGCATTCCTCAGCATTTTGATTTGATCCATTCTGTATATACTTTATGTATGTTCTGTGTACTTGTGTTTCTGCAGGGTGACTGTATACAAGCTGCCCAAATCAATTGCCCCTGGTGGGATTAATAAAGTTGTCTAAGCCTAAGTCCAAGACGGGAGAATCAAAGCACAGAGTCTGAAAAATTATTTGTACAAAAAAAAAACATGTCTACAGGAGGTGGGCTCTTTGTGTGGTTATATGAGAGCCATAGGCTACCCGATTAACCATGAGATGAAAAGTGAAGTGTTCTAAACCTCTTTTTTTTTAAATATAGAAATTTAGTCTCTAGGAATGAAACTATGGTAGATTCCCTCCACTTACAAGTGCAGTTCCTTAAGAGTCCACTTGATGCTTGGTAGAAAAAACACTAGAAGTCACATGTTCTAAAAACCTTCGCTGCAAAATGAATACTTCTAGACTATTCATTTCACTTTCTGCATGCACCGCAGGGGGTGAACTTTTACCCATAAGTTTAGAAGAGACTTGGGTTACAGGTTTTTGATCAGGGACGTGGCTGACCTGGCTGACACGCAAACCAACTGTAGCTGTTAGCTATAACTTATATCTCATCTTTGGTCATGCACACTGATTGTTAACTCATTTCTATCATCTGTTGATGAGGGCAGTTTGGCTGCAACTGCAGTTCAAAAACTATCTTTAACTCATTTAACATTTTTTTCAGCCAGAAAACGAAGTGAAATAAAGTTCATACTTTGTTACCTGAATACTGGAGCTTGCTTTCTTCAGGCAGCAGTTGTATCTGGCCATTTTCACCGTTTGAGGCACAGCACTCTTCAGCCATGTCTTTCTCCTCCATTTGCAAGGGTCTAATAATAAATGAACGTATAAAAGGCTTCAGAGGTTATATCTACTGTTACTATAGCCACCCTCCTTCAGTGCTACCTCTTTTATCCCATTCAGCCCAAGGTTTCGAACACTGTCAATGCATGGAGGACATTATAAAGAAAAAGGACATTACCTTTGCCTGTAGAGCCGACAGTCAAGTCAAAGACTGGAAATATGAAGAAATTAACCTTTTTAACAGTCTCAGAGATTAAAATATATACTTGCTTTTTCTTTGAACTGCAAAAGTAGTGTAGTGCACTGCTGCACCGACAATCATTGTCTGGGTTTGTGACTCATCACTGGAAACGGAACTAGAAGCTGGTTCATAGGAGGGGTGAGCGAGGGCTAGTCATTCATTTCTAGCAGAGACAAGATCATTTTTAAGTCCCAGATTAGCTGATTTGTTGGTGATATCAACCTTGATGGTAAGACTTTGGACTTAACATTAAACTTCATTTTTCAGAGTCCAAAGAAAATGTTAGGATTTTTTGATTATTTTTGAAGTTGTCATTAATAGGCTTGAAATCATAAAGGAAAACTAATCTTTATATGTCCATTGTCAGTAAAATTGTCATTGAATTTCCATTCAGGGATCATAAAGTTCTCTTTATGTTTTAAGTTGTAAAGACGACCTACTGAAGTCATAGCAAAGGAAGCAGATACATTTAGTGTAATCTTCTGAGATTGCAGAGGGCAGCAGTGACTATCTGCCAATTTCACAACAGGAAAAGATATGAGGAAGAAGAGATTTCACATGGCACAAAATTGCTTAGCATGCTGTTTTCAGACGGAAACACCATGAAAGTATTTACATTTTTACTGATTCAGCCAAATGTGTTTGACCATGTTTATTCTTATTCTCTCCATTGTGTTGCTGCAATCATATAAAAAAAAATGACTTTTTAATTTCATTTAAGGAATAGTTCTAATTTTTTTGGCTGACAGTTCCAATGACTGCAGGCCAAAATCTGAGTGGCAGATCAGGAGAAAAAAAATATCCCTATGGCTTTGTTGGTTGCAGGGCTGCTAGGACCAGTTTGTAGCGACAGTTGGTAGATCATAGGGTATGAAAGGTAAGGTAGAAGTATGAAATCCAAGATGCAAGATGTGCAACATAAAACATGATGTAAAACATGCAAACCACTTTCCAAGTTTTTTAGTCATGACAACGAACTGTTGTGACTGTTACATACCCATGATGTGAGTTCTTTGACAATAGTGTGCATCAATCAGAGCATGTCAAGCATTACCATAAAGCTTCAGCAACAGTAGCAACAGCAACTCTTCATCCAGCTAGCTGCTGTGAGATTTAACCTAAAAACTTTTAGAGAACAAATTTGAGAAAAAAAAGAGGTGTGTCTTATCATTCAACCTTTGTACGATTATTTGAAATCAATTTTAGGTCAATTGGTCGCATGACATGGAAGCTATTGAAGGAAAACAGCCTTTGTTGAGACTTTCAACTGGTAATTTATTGATGGTCCCCTAATTAACACTCAACGTTGACAGCGAGGGTGCCAAGTACATTTAACCGCACTGCTGTTGCCATTCCTGGTTATGGAGAGTGAGAAGACACCTGTAGATTCGCAGTGACTCTCCATCCAACCTAAAACTAACTTCATTGCGGTCGAAAAGTATAGTGCCTTAAAGCTAAGTTTCAAGAAGCTAAAGATTCAAAACAACCGTAGCAGATGTGCTTTCATCATCTGCCTATTTGTCATTGAGCGTGACTGTATTTTTCGTGATAAACCCAGCTGTCAGAGTTGGAGCTGCTGGATAGCTTATCAGGAAGCAGGCGAAGAGGAGCCGAAACTCCGTGGAGCGGATCAGGTTCAGTGGACAACCTTGATATATAACTTCCTTCCTCCATGTTTACATTTGTGCAGATTCAACAGCATGATGAAAAGTTGCAAACAGTTTACATTGGAATCTGATACAGGTCACATTATAGATGGTACTGTGAACAGCCAAACAAAAATCAGATCTGAGCAAAAAATCCGATTTGAGCGTTATCAATCAATTAATCAATCAAATTGTATTTATGTAGTGCCAATTCACAACAGTCGTTATCCAAAGACACTTTTAAAAAAAAAGAGCAGGTCTAGACCACGCTCATTAAGCCATGCAGTGTGAATGTAGCCTTATAAACACTGGGGAAACTAAGTACACAAGCTCTACCATACAAGAAACAACTATCTAATAGTAAAGTGGAATTCAGACCAGGGGTCCGTTTCACGTAGGTGGTTCAACAAACTCTGAGTTAAATCCTTAACTCTGAGTTGATCTACTCTGAGTTAGGAAACTCTGAGTTTCCGGTTTCACAACGCCTGATTTGAGACGGTTTTAACAACTCCGAGTAGTTTGACCTGGAGTTAAGCACGTGCACGCCAGACATAAACAGCCAGCATCTGTGGAGCGCAGATTCAATGATCAACCAATGGAAACAGGGAGAAGGAGGGGGCAGCAGCAAGCCAACAGCGAATTACAGCACGTTTTTAAAAGAAAGTGCAATACAGCAGCAGCTGCAAAGGAGAGGGAGAGGGCATGGGAGGAAATCGCTGCTCGCGTCAATGCGTAACTTTAAATCTAGTCTCGTGCAATCACAATGACAGACTGTTGCAGGGAAACTGCTTGAATCATTTTGATCATGTTTTACATTATCAGTAAGTATTAAGTGGCAGTTTGATCCCTTAGAAAATACTCTTTTCACACTCTAAAATGAATTTTACTCTCTTATGATGTTCCGCTAAATGATTAGGAATATTAAACTAACTCTCAGTATGTATATGTACATATATTAAACTAACACACACTACACTCAATATTAGACTTTCACTCAGCAAACAGAAAGAGGGCAGATGCCAGAAAAACGGGTGGTGGCCCAGCAGCCCCACCTTTAACGGAGGCAGAGGAGCTGCCCCCCCCTCGACGATCGAAACCCCCACCTCGTAGCAGCGATCGTCGGACTGGTGTGCGTGTGTGTGTGTGTGTGTGTGTGTGTGTGTGTGTGTGTGTGTGTGTGTGTGTGTGTGTGTGTGTGTGTGTGTCGTCGATCGTCGAACGGGGGGGGTGTGGGGCAGCTCCTCTGCCTCCGTTAAAGGTGGGGCTGCTGGACCACCACCCGTTTTTGTGTTAGTTTAATATTCCTAATCATTTAACGGAACATAATAAGAGAGTAAATTTCAGTTTTGAGTGTGAAAAGAGCATTTTTTTAAGGGATCAAACTGCCACTTAATACTTACTTGACAATGTAAAACATGATCAAAATGAGAAAATGCCGATGTCTCACCTGAAACTCTGGGTTTACTGAGTTAAACCTGCTCCCGAGCAGGTTAGGTTCACGGAGTCTGTTACTGTGGTAACTGACCGCGAGGTTGAGTTACCTCTCTTCGTGAAACAGGTTAGAGTTACCCCTCTCTCCCTGGTTTAACTAACCCTCCTTTGTGAAACGGAAAACTCAGAGTTTCCCTGATTTCAGGATTAACAAACTCGGAGTTTCCACTAAACCTGCTACGTGAAACGGACCTCAGGTTTTTAAAGGCAGCTTGATTAACTGAGTGACCACAGGTGTGCCTCATCAGCTGCTGCAGCAGACTCAGCCTCTCCCTGCCTCACACAGACTCTGCTGAGAAAACAGAAAGGACAACAACAACAAAAATTGTACAGAATCATCACACACAGTTTTCAGAGTCTTATTAAATATAAAGGGTTACAAGCAAATGTAAGAAGTATAAAAGATACTGTAAAAGAGGCAATGGTTTAAAGCTACAGTGCGTAACTTTGTCGCCCCCTAGAGGATTTCTGCATTATTACAATGATATGGCCGGCACTTAAACATGACATATGTACATCACCCACAGTAACACTTACTAGACACAGCATACTGTTCTTCACAGTACACAAAGTAACACTGGCTACAAAATGTGTACTGCTCGTCACGTTACACAGAGAAACACTTGCAAGACACCACATGCGCTGTGGACCACAGTCACGGACCACAGTACAAGGACTGTAATTGTCTACGCAACTTGTAGGTTACTAAAGCATTGGTTCCCAAACGGTGTGCCACGAGGGAAGTCCGAGTGTACCGTGGAATTTTGTGATAGCCATAGGCCCACGTTATTATTGCAATATACAACTACACAAAAAATATATATTTTTTTTTACTATATCAGTACTTTGTATGCACTTATTTCATAATACTGAGGCAAACCCTATACCTAAAAACAATTCTTTAAAAAAATCCTCAACTAGAACTACATATTCCGCTGTTTGTGCAGGAGGGTATAAAACAACATTGAAACATAGAAACGCACGAGAGGGAAAATGGAGCACTCTCTTGTGCTGAGCAAACCTCAAACCACCAGTGCTGAGACTGCCGACAACCCACCACTGATCCTCCGCACAGGGGCTTGTTGGCTGTCACGGGGGAAAGTCCTATCCCATCTTTATGAGCTTCGGGAAGAGCTTTTAGAATGTTCACATGAACATGCTGTCCCACACAAAGACAAGCTTGCAGATGAGAGGTGGTGCGCCAGGCTGACTTACCTTGCAGAGATATTTGGGCATCTCAAGAAGTTAAACGCCAAGTTTCAGGGCAAGAATGAAAACACTTTTTTTCTGCTGAGTTTCCTTTGCCTCATTTTTAATTTTGTGACCTGTGTGTTGTTGACAAAGCTCATCCATCCATTCATTTTCTATACCCCTTATCCCTTCCGGGGTCGCGGGTGGACTGGAGCTAATCCCAGCTGGCATCAGGTGAGAGGCAGGGTACACCCTGAATCGGTCACCAGTCAATTGCAGGGCCACAAAGAGAGACAAACAACGAGTCACGCTCTTACTCATACCTAAGGACAAGTTGGGTCACCAATTAAACTAATGAGCAGGTTTTTGATCTGTGGGAGGAAGCCAGAGTGCCTGGGGAGAACCAGCGAGCACTACCACTGCTCCACCCTGCCACCCTATCAGACACTTTATGATAGCTTTAGAGTCATGTAACTGTCCCTGTAATGCATTATGAAATAATGTTTGAAACTGTTTTGTGTCTCTTAGACTAGTAAGCATCATTGAACTCAAAAGGTCATCCAGTTTCTTTCTTCCCTGGTCCCTTATCTAGTGACTAAAGACAAAACTTTTCCAAGTTTGTGTCAGCCTGTTTGATGGCTAAAAATGGAACTGTTTGCCTCTTGTGTCTGCAGCGTGCCTCTGAGCCCCAGGGAGATTCCAGAAATAGCGAAAGAGCAGATGGAGCCTGAGTACCATGGAGCCCAAGACATGTGTAAGAATGGAATAGAGATTGTAGGACTGATTGCTGAGGAGAAATAACAAACAGATCCTGTTTAGATTGTGAGCTTGAGGACTTTTTCTCGCAAATTTCCTAATCTTTACAGATTGAAGTTTCAGAATAGCTGCTGTTAGGAGATTTACCATAAATAAACACGATCAATAAATGACAAAGAACCGATGTTAGGCCTAATTGAACATTTATAGTACAAGGAGAAAATATTGTTAAATGATTTAGTTTCCTATCTTGATTTATCTAACATTTAGCTGTCTTATCAAAACTTGTCATCAATACTTGGCAGCTGGTATCTTAAAAATGAGCACCTCACTTCATTCAGCAGCCTTTATAGTGTGAAAGAGGAGGCGGGAACCTGTGCACACAATTTTGTGATTAATACCAAACACAAGACTGACTGTATTATTCATCATGAAAGACACAAGATGAGGGCAAGAAACACTGAATTTTAAAAGACAGCTGAAGACAGAAAACCCTACAGTGGCTGCCCAGGTAAATGATGTAGGAACCAATGATATGGATATACTTTTATGTGAACTCTACAGTTGATGTTGAAAGAAACCCTAAACATTAATGGTTCTTTGCTTGCATTTAGCAGGACACCTGTTCAAAATAATTACACTATAGAATAAGAATAAGAACAACTTTATTGATCCCTGAAGGGAAATTTAATTGTCTGTCATCTAATTCAATTCTGTTAATTACTTATTATTGACAAGCCACCTGACAGACCAAATATAACTGAACCATAAAGTCTTACATAAATTGGTTAAATGCAAGTCCATTATGGAGGAGCCAGTGCTGCTGAGGATCCACCCAACCTTTGTGAAGGAGGGAGACTCCAAACACACAAAACATGACTCCACCATTCTGTTATATGTGGAAACCAGAGTAACCATGACAACACCTGTTATAAAAACTAGTATAGTCAACTTTACATTTTATTTAAAAGCCACTTGACAGGCCAAGTACAGCTTAACCATAAAGATGAACATAAATTGGTCAAATGTGGCTCCATATTGTTAAAAGGGAATTCGTGCTGTTGAAATGTGATGTATTTAACTTTTTTATAACAGTATTCAGCAGTCATGACTGATGTGACAAGGAAGAGGAATAAGTGAGAAACTCATTTCAGCCAAGATGACCAACATTATTCTTTCTCCCTAATGATATTTTTCTTAAGAGGAGAAATATCTGTCTTCAGTACTATAATGTGTAAGAATCAGTTCTTTATTTGACTGCTCAAGGACAACCAGAAAAGTCTTCAGCTATCAAATAAACCTTTTATTATGGTCACAGGTAGAGTAATACACAGTAATATACATAGACTCAGGATGACAGAGCGCCGAGGATCTCCATCACAATGAGTGCCCATTTCTGGGTATAATTCACATTTATCTCCTTGGGCAGGGATTGCCCTCGATAGTGGTTGGACTTAAACGAGTCTCATTGGCCGGTTATCCCAGATGTGAACAGGCCAACCACTGTTCATGTGGTCTTACTAAAATGTGCTCTGAAATATGTTTTTATGTTGATCTTGAGTTGTGTATCTACAGTAGCAAACCTGTCTGGCACAATTAAGAGACCCTTGTGGCTCATCAGGCTCCTGCTTATCAAGATTTAAGTCACACTGTTCTAATTAAATAAAAACAACTGCTAAGTTAAATGAAACATTTATTAAGTTAAATTAGTTCAGTGGAAAGGTACCAGTCGGAATCTGACATGAACAGAGAAAAGACGTTATATGAGAAGTTATATGAATTTAGTAAAAAAGTACAAATCTAACATTAGCAATGTAAAATACATTTATAACAGATGAAACACTTAGAAAATGCGTCCAAAATATGAAAAAAGACTGTTAGTGTAGATTAAAACTAGGGCTAATAATCGATTAAAATATTTATCAGACTGCAAATGTTTATCAATATTTGCAGTCTGATAAAGAGGGGCATAAACTAAGGGATGACTTGTCCGAAAAAAAAGTAACACAGACTATAAACAGACAACCAAAGCCATCAGTGTTGATGATAACTTTATTACTGATGAGTTTCAGCTTAACTCAGTGCTGTCCATTTAAAGCAGTCCTGCTATTTTGCACATCAAAGCTATAGTGGTTATAGCGGACCCTGTAGAAAATCCTTTCAAGTAAGGACTGTCTTGAGCCAGGGGTGACAAACCCATTGGTGACCCCTACACACCTGAAGCCCAGGCGCTGATAGAGCCTGTGGACAGTTTGTTTGTACGCAGTAGTTCCCAGGACAACAGTAGAGTTTCCCTGAGAGACAGCAAACTCCAGAACCTTTCGTCCCAGCACGACGCCAACTCCACAACGTCGAAACCTCCTGTCAATGGACATCCGCTGCAATTCAACAGCACCATTTGACTTCGTTGGACTGACTGCTGCCACCAGACCCACCACTTTACCTTCCAGCACTGCTACCCACAGACAGGAATCTGAGGAAGAGGACAAAGGCAAAGCAGGTACATGATGAAGAAGAGATGAGATATGTTGTAAGATAAAAAAAATAACCCAAATCAAGATTACTGTCTGTACTGACATTTACTTTACAGATAGTTGGTTAAATTAATTGAATACTTTAAAAAGGGTGCATCTTTGGCTCCCCCGAGGGTGTGTCCGTTTCCTCTAAATGAGCCGTATATCAAGTGTGTGACATACCTGTGCTGCAAGTGTGGTTGGCTAACTGATAACTCTTTTAATCAAAAACATTAAGGCAACTGTTCAGAGTTATTGATTATTATGGAAAGTTAGAAATACTATGAGCAATCTCCACCTTTCACCATGTTTCGCTCTACAAAATTTCTGCAGACATGATATACATTTGCTCAAGCCACTTATATTCATAGCAATATAAGTAAACTGTGATATTTATTTTGCAATGTCTGGCTATTAATCTGTTACATGAATACAGTCAATATGGTATGAGATTTGAGTTACGATATGAAAATGAAGTCCGTATGTAACTGTTGTAAAGGGGGAAATCAGATGAGCAGCTTGTTGGCTCCTTGAAAAAAAAGATGGCAGTACATCACTGAACCTACAACCTGACTGTGATTTTATGCTCACAACGCTACGTTCTAGTTATATGACTTAAATATACACTACAAGTGTTAAATGTCTCATGTAAGTGTTTTCTCGATTTTTCTAACCACTTAAAGTGCTTTCACATTAGATGTCACACTCACCCATTCACACAACATTCACACACTGATGACAGAGGCTGTTCTGTATACAGCCCATCAGTAATGACTATTCCCATTCATACATCACTGAGTAAAGCCAGTTGGGGCATTTTAGGGGCAAGTATCAACCTGTGGAGCTGGACCTGATCCAACCTAACTTTGTGAACCTCAAAAGCCCTGAGTAACATGACTTACAACACTCCTGTGAAGAGTTGTTTTTGGTGATTATGAAATACACTGTGTTGACACTGATGATATCACAAGACCATCAGAAATAAGATGGGTGATCTTACAATTTTAATTTTTAATGCCTGAATCGAGTATGGTGGGGTAGTTGTCAGTGTAGCAGCTGAAAAAACAGCTTTGTTTCCACATAAATCCTCACAATACATTTGATGGTCAAAAGTCAGAATAGGTTTTTGTCAGAACACACTAGTTGGGCCTGTAAAGGACCAAAGAGCAAAGACCAATATGTCCACAGACGGCAACGAAACCGTCATAAACCAAAATTTCCTTGTTACTATCTCATCACACAGCTTTTGTCTTTGTTGACAGCTTTGACTTAGTGTGTCAGATAACAAAGGAAGGATCAAGGTCAGATGACATTGTGTTTGGCGACTATTCTATTGTTCAACAGTGTTAGAAATATAAACAGTTTGAATTCTCAAACACATACCTGATGTGTTCATGTAAAAGCCCTCAATGTCCCCCATGTCTCTGCTCATGGCGTGCTCCAGGAAACCATGAATCACACGCAAGCTGTAGAAGTAACGCCCACACAGAAAAAATACAGGGAGGAGTCCTATCACCCACCAACACATGGTCATAACTGAACACAGAACTGCCAGAGAAAAGATATGGACATATGTGACAAGAGTGAAAACATGTATCATTACTCTAACTTACAAAATAAAGATGAGACTTTATGAAAGAAAAACTGTGAGACAACAAGAAGAAAAACTTGTAAAATGTCTATTTACCAAATCAGTCTGCAATTTTTTTTTTAAAATCACAGAAGCATCAATGAAATGTGATTCCCATCTTAACTTACTTGTCAGAGTGATATAGAGCAGGATACTCTCTGGGTGATGTCTCAAGCCTCTGAAGGCTGTGTCTGGTACCATCTCCATCATTCCCTCAGAGAAGATCCGCTGTACCTCTGGTTTGTCTCCGGGCTCAAACTCCCGCACAGTTACAGTTTGAAGTCCAAGCTTTGGTTTTTGTTCTTTTTGAACCCTGTTTCTTCCTCCTCTATTCTCCATACCAAAGTTGAAAATCGCTGGATATGAATGAAGAGGTTGCAAAATAGGGGTGCAGTTATAGAGCTGGTAACCCTAACACAACTGCCAACATCAAATTTTCCTTTTAGTAGTGCTGTCAAGTTTCTCCCTTGGTGTGCTACTGGTTTCAGCACATTCTTTCTTTTGAGATAGATCTTTACCACCTGGGCCCAAAGCTCCACCCTGGATACAGAAACCTAAGTTGACCTATTCTCTAGCTCTCTCACCAGACCATTACTGCACAGGCTGGTTTTGGTTTTAACACACCCACACATCATACCCGAACACAAAAATTATACTCACGCACCCACACTTGCATAGCAAATGCCACTGAAACATGTTTGTTTGTGTTGTTGATTTAAAAATGTTACGTTTTGATAATACATAATTGTATATTTTTGGCAACTTCTGCTTGTAAAAATCAGTTCTTTAGTTGATTGGTCAAGGACAACAACGTAAGTCCTCAGGTCTTAGATAAACCTTTTATTATGGTCACATGGTTTTAATGGTGAGATCATAAGCCTTCAAAAATAGCATCCATCCAACAAGTCTGATTTAGAGACCTTAGAGCCTTAAAAAATGTCAGAGGGTGATGGTCGGTGTACACCACTCCACCAACGTACACCTCAAAATGCTGCAAGGCCAAAACTAACACAAGAGCCTTCTTTCCTATGACAGACGAATTCATTTGGTGATAGTTGAATTACACTACACTACTAAAATGCTTTCACATACATTACTGGCATGCTCTTAAATACACTACTGAAATTCTCTCACACACACTCCTGAATAGTGATGAGAAGTTAGGCTCTTTTCAGAGAACCTCTGGATCGGCTTATTTCTCAATGATCAAGCTCTTTCAGCTCCCAAGTCACTCTTCAGTTATTTTCTTCAGTGTTGCTTTAATTCATTTATTATCAACAATGATGTAATATTATGTGCAAAATTAATTAATAATGTGAAATAACATGCAATAATATTTATCATAAATATTCTATATGGGGGACTGATGGTGCTCAAATGCAGTCTCCATGCTGTCACATGTGTAAAACACTGGTAAACTGAGGCCTTGATCAGGGGTCCGTTTCACGTAGCAGGTTTAGTGGAAACTCCGAGTTTGTTAACCCTGAAATCAGGGAAACTCTGAGTTTTCCGTTTCACAAAGGAGGGTTAGATAAACCAGGGAGAGAGGGGTAACTCTAACCTGTTTCACAAAGAGAGGTAACTCAACCTCGCGGTCAGTTACCACAGTAACAGACTCCGTGAACCTAACCTGCTCGGGAGCAGGTTTAACTCAGTAAACCCAGAGTTTCAGGTGAGACATCGGCATTTTCTCATTTTGATCATGTTTTACATTGTCAAGTAAGTATTAAGTGGCAGTTTGATCCCTTAAAAAAATGCTCTTTTCACACTCAAAACTGAAATTTACTCTCTTATTATGTTCCGTTAAATGATTAGGAATATTAAACTAACACAAAAACGGGTGGTGGTCCAGCAGCCCCACCTTTAACGGAGGCAGAGGAGCTGCCCCACACCCCCCCCCGTTCGACGATCGACGACACACACACACACACACACACACACACACGCACACCAGTCCGACGATCGCTGCTACGAGGTGGGGGTTTCGATCGTCGAGGGGGGGGCAGCTCCTCTGCCTCCGTTAAAGGTGGGGCTGCTGGGCCACCACCCGTTTTTCTGGCATCTGCCCTCTTTCTGTTTGCTGAGTGAAAGTCTAATATTGAGTGTAGTGTGTGTTAGTTTAATATGTGTACATATACATACTGAGAGTTAGTTTAATATTCCTAATCATTTAGCGGAACATCATAAGAGAGTAAAATTCATTTTAGAGTGTGAAAAGAGTATTTCCTAAGGGATCAAACTGCCACTTAATACTTACTGATAATGTAAAACATGATCAAAATGATTCAAGCAGTTTCCCTGCAACAGTCTGTCATTGTGATTGCACGAGACTAGATTTAAAGTTACGCATTGACGCGAGCAGCGATTTCCTCCCAAGCCCGCTCCCTCTCCTTTGCAGCTGCTGCTGTATTGCACTTTCTTTTACAAACGTGCTGTAATTCGCTGTTGGCTTGCTGCTGCCCCCTCCTTCTCCCTGTTTCCATTGGTTGATCATTGAATCTGCGCTCCACAGATGCTGGCTGTTTATGTCTGGCGTGCACGTGCTTAACTCCAGGTCAAACTACTCGGAGTTGTTAAAACCGTCTCAAATCAGGTATTGTGAAACCGGAAACTCAGAGTTTCCTAACTCAGAGTAGATCAACTCAGAGTTAAGGATTTAACTCAGAGTTTGTTGAACCACCTACGTGAAACGGACCCCTGCTCTACTCTTGTCCTTTCTCTTCAACCTTCCTCCATTAACATTACGGAACTTTCCACTGTATCGGCCATCGACCACACAGTGTGTGTGTGAGGATGTGTTAGTTGGCTGTGGTTTTGCTCATATGCAGGGTAGAGGTGGGGAATGTGTTTAGGGGAGCAGAACTGAGTAACACAGGGGTTTTCTTTGGACTGAGAGCCCCTTTATCTGATCTGTGTGTCAGCCCCAGCGGCATGCACAGAGCTTGTAAAGATGACAAACAGGTTCATTATTCATTCACACACACACTTGAACCTGTTTGTTATCTTCACAAGCTCTGTGCATGCCTCTGGTGCTTAATCAAACCCATCTAGCCCTGTCACATGCTTCAGGTAAATATCTTCACTATGGACACCCAATTACAACCTACACAAGTGCTGCAGAGCCAAACAACAACTGTTGTTTGCTCATGGATCAAGACTCAAATCACATCGTTTAGCCCTACAAAGAGATGAGATGATGATGTTAATGCTAATTCAATGCAGTCTCTTTCATTCATTTTTCTTCCCCTCTGAATGAAAATAGACAAGTGACAACAGAAGGCAGCATCGAAACTGGCTGACTGACTCACTTCTCGTCCAAGAAGTCTCAAAAAGTCTTAGATCAAAAATAATCACCACATTTTTATTCAGCACATCAGACAAGACCAAACACGCCAAGTGTGACAAGAGGGCAGGATCAGTGCGATTCTATATTTGACTCAGATGACGCCATATGGGTGTGATGCATGTGAAATGCTACTGACACAAACTGTGGAGTGGAGAAAGGCAGGAATTAAAGACTAAAGACAAGAGCAAGTGAGAAAAACCAGAGGAGCTGTTCAAGATTTCACAACAGTGGTGCTTTTCTAAAGACTTGTCAGAGAAATTTTCAGCTTTCTTAACAAAATCTTTCCTAAATGAGGGAAGATGAAACATGCCTTTAATTTTAACACAAGCAAAATGATAACCTAAATCCTGCCCTGGCCCTCAGTTCATTATTTTAAAACAGAATGATGTTAAAAAAGTGAGTAACCCTGTATGTGACAACTGCTATTGTTAGTATTACAGATAACTATTGACAGTTCATTTTAAACCCAGCACATCTCAAACAGACATAGGATATCATCTCTGTCTGCCGAGGGTCTTGAGCAGACATCCTTTCTTACTTTGAAAGTTGGCTCAGAACTTTAGACAGGGTCCTGACAACCACTACAAACACCAACAGCCACTAATCAATAATCCAATATTCTTCAGGAGCATGACGATGCCCATCCATCAGGGATGCTAAATGACTGATCCAGCTCATCAAACGACCACAGTTGGCCTGTGTGTTCTGCAAAAGTGCATCCACTTCATACTTTCCACAATGAGTCTGATTTGCAGAACACTGCAGTGTTTCTCCGAGACTAGTAAATGCTACAAGTGCTAGTCAACTATTTAGTGCCTTTAGGGTTACTGCAGCACTCCATCTTGATAACTCTGAGAAACAGAGCAGAATTGAACTTTTTCAAGAAAACTTGTAAATCTGAGGAAAATTAGCAAAGGTTCAAGGTTTAAGATGACTTTATTAGTACCGAAAGAGTGAGATTGTTGTGCAGACAGACGTTTCAGCATTCCAGAGTAAAAATGCATACCAATACTATCTCACAGGCACATCTTTTCCAACTCATTAAAAACAGACTTGTAAGATACAATTCAGCATCAGAATATAAAGGAGGAAAACAGTCTTGAAGGACAGAGCTGACTTTACACTGCAGCTGCAAAGAGTAAAGATTACATAGATTTAGTGGTGGATCACCTGTAAGCTTTGCTGTCTATTTCACAATCTGGTTAGGGCATTCTTGCTTTTAAAAGACAAGTTACCAAACCATGAAATAAAGGACATAGACAATATGGATTCGATAAAAGCACAATAAAGTAAAACCACAATTGTTTTCAACCAATCAATGTGACAATAAGTGTGTCTCCTAAGACAGACAGGTGTTGATGTGTTTTCTTACAAACGCCTTGACAAGTCTCCTCAAAGGTCAGTTTCATGACTACAACTGTTCCAAGATATTCATACGTTCAACATCCTGATTGTTAATGATGGTCGGCTCAGGATTTGGAGCATAAGCAAAGTCTCACAGCTAAAATGTGGGATTGAATTGTATTACATGCCAAAGAAAAGTTGACAAACAACAATCTCCTGAGTTTTGTGACCTTCCAGATGCTTAAGCAGAGGATTAAAGGGTAGTGATTAATGCATCCTCAACTCCTTCTTGAGAGCAAGAGCCTGTTCAGTCTCTTTAATGAGTTTCTTTCCTTCAAGCTTTTCATTACAGCTGAATCTTAAACAGCTTTTTGGCTGCTACTTTTAGGAACAGGGTAGTCACAGTTCTGGCCCACATTGAAAGTATAATGGCATATCAAAAATATAAGAACTCAGCTGACTTGCACATGATTTCAGTAATCTGCTGATGATATCGCCTCGATCAGGGCTCTTATTTAGTTCTACGCTGTGAAAGATTTCTTGATCTTTTCCTGGTTTTCCTTAGTTTTGTCCTCATGAGGTTATCATGCTTTTCTACACTTACATTAAAAACGGCATAGTTACAACGTTTGGTGTCCATACTAGATGAATGCAATGGTTTAAATTACGAGGTAAATTTATGCAACTGGTAATTTTTCTTGCTGAAGTTTAGCCAAACTTTTGACCGTTGCCGCACACTGTCCATGGTTGCAATGCACACACACACAACCTCCCTGTGGCTTCTTCTTCGTTGGTGTTAGGCGGCTAATTCTGTAGACTGGACTGGGCATTGAAACTTGGAATCAAAAATTAAAAATTTGACCGGGCCCGTGAGAATTGGAATGTTACTCCTGGTTCCCACTGATGCTCGAGACACAATGCCCAACCATATCTAATGACTTTGTAAATGTACCATTTACCCAGGCAGACTTTAACTGAGCACCAGGAAAGGAAAGATGTCAGCACCAGGCATAGATCAATATTTCTACATAATGATACATTATGCTGGATTTATAATTTCACAGGGACAATGGAAAAAACGAGGCAGATGATGTGGCTTGGAACTGTACATGATGCCCGTTTTACTAAGAAAAGAAATGCTGCAAAGCAAGCAAGGGAGTAGGTACCTACCTATTCCAATGAAGGTTATGTGTGTAATTGCTAACTGTGTGTGTAAAAATAAAGTTAGCGGCAGACACTTAATGAAGCATCATAATTAAGTGACAAGGTAATTATTAGAAGATCTACGTGCATATCGCACTATTTGTGTGGCTGTACAATTCATATAATTAATTTAGCTGCTGCTAATCAAGAAGGACCTTGTTGACTTCTGCACCATGAAATGCGTCAAGTTTATTAAATCCACAGTGGAGATTGCAGTGCAGTATTTACCTCTTGCTGATGCAGCAACACCAACAAACGTTGAAGACACTGTCATCTTCTGGCAGTGATCCTTGCACCTTGCAGCCTGTGCCAGAGCGCTACAGCCATGCACAGGACCCATCTTTGTCTTGTCATGTTGATGAGTCTTTCTGTTTTCCGGTGGAGTGAGGAGGGCATTTCATACCTGCCCATCTTGTTTATACCCTCCCCGTTCAATTGAAGCGCCCTCCACGGCTGCAAGTGTGACTTCATCATGAGTGTCACTCGGTAGTAAAGGGGGAATGTGTAGGGGCCAGATTTGATGGAGGCTTTCTTTTTGTATTGTCTGCTTGATGGTTGCCACTTGTTTCTTGCATTGCATATGTATCAAAATGGTTATTCCAAGCTTGATGATGATGTGAATGTAAATATATGCCTACTATTAAAAAACGACCTCACTTCTGAACCATTTTTTAACATCAGCAAGACAACTATGCAGACCTGACCTGCTTCCTGCTGGTTTAATATTTGCAGTCTGATAAAGAGGGGCTCTTAACCAAGGGAAGACTCGTCAAAAAAAAGTAACACAGACTATAAACAGACAACCAAAGCCATCAGTGTTGATGATAACTTTATTACTGATGAGTTTCAGCTTATCTCAGTGCTGTCCATTTAAAGCAGTCCTGCTATTTTGCACATCAAAGCTATAGTGGTTATAGCGGACCCTGTAGAAAATCCTTTCAAGTAAGGACTGTCTTGAGCCAGGGGTGACACACCCATTGGTGACCCCTACACACCTGAAGCCCAGGCGCTGATAGAGCCTGTGGACAGATTGTGTGTACGCAGTAGTTCCCAGGACAACAGTGGAGTATCCCTGAGAGACAGCAAACTCCAGAACCTTTCGTCCCAGCGTGATGCCAACTCCACAACATCGAAACCTCCTGTCAACGGACATCCGCTGCAATTCAACAGCACCATTTGACTTCGTTCGATTGACTGCTGCCACCAGACCCACCACTTTACCTTCCAGCACTGCTACCCACAGACAGGAATCTGAGGAAGAGGACAAAGACAAAGCAGGTTCATGATGAAGAAGAGATGAGATATGTTGTAAGATAAAAAATAACCCAAATCAAGATCATTGTCTGTACTGACATTTACTTTACAGATAGTTGGTTAAATTAATCTAATTATTTAAAAAGGGTGCATCTTTGGCTCCCCCTAGGGTGTGTCCGTTTCCTCTAAATGAGCCTCCCATAACACTATCTTTGGCCATATATCAAGTGTGTGACGTACCTGTGCTGCAAGTGTGGTTGGCTAACTGATAACTCCTTCAATCAAAAACATTAAGGCAACTGCTAGGAGTCATTGACTATTATGGAAAGTTAGAAATACTATAAGCAATCTACACTATTCTCTATGTTTCACAGACATGGTAAGCATTTGTTCAAGCCACTTATATTATATTCATAGCAATATAAGTAAACTGTTATATCTATTTTGCAGTATCTGGCTATTAATCTGTTATACAAATACTGGCAATATGGTATGAGATTGGAGATCTTAAGATATAAAAATGAAGTCCATATGTAACTGTTGTAAAGGGGGAAATCAGATGAGCAGCTAGTTGGCTTCTTGGAAAAAAAGATGGCAGTACATCACTGAACCTACAACCTGACTGTGATTTTATGCTATGTTCTAGTAGTAATACGACTTAACAAGTCACACATTATGTTTAGACTCTACAATGACTTTACTTTGCAATATGCAACAATCATGATTTCACTGTGATTTTACTCTTGTAAATGGACGTGTTATGTGTGTCTCATGTAAGTGTTTTCTCGATTTTTCTAACCACTTAAAGTGCTTTCACATTAGATGTCACACTCACCCATTCACACAACATTCACACACTAATGGCAGACGCTGTTCTGTATATAGCCTATCAGTAATGACTATTCCCATTCATACGCCACTGAGTGAAGCCAGTTTGGGCATTTTAGGAGCAAGTATCAACCTGTGGAGTTCGACCTGATCCAACCTAACTTTGTGTTACCACTGAATGCCTGCATCATCACATCATGCCTTCATCACACAGCTTTGTCCTTGTTGACAGCTTCGACTTAGTGTGTCAGATAACAAAGGAAGGATCAAGGTCAGATGACATTGTGTTTGGCGACTATTCTATTGTTCAACAGTGTTAGAAATATAGACATTGGTATTGAATTACATTAAATGAAGTTTGAATTCTCAAACGCATACCTGATTTGTTCATGTAAAAGCCCTCAATGTCCCCCATGTCTCTGCTCATGGCGTGCTCCAGGAAACCATGAATCACACGCAAGCTGTAGAAGTAACGCCCACACAGAAAAACTACAGGGAGGAGTCCTATCACCCACCAACACATGGTCATAACTGAACACAGAACTGCCAGAGAAAAGATATGGACATATGTGACAAGAGTGAAAACATGTATCATTACTCTAACTTACAAAATAAAGATGAGACTTTATCAAAGAAGTGACCCATGACTTGTAAAGTGTCTATTCTCCGAATCAGTCTGCAAAAGTCTTTAGTTTTTTATTTTTATTTTGTTTGTTTGTTGTTGTTTTTTTTCACATCACAGAAGCATCAATGAAATGTTATTCCCATCTTAACTTACTTGTCAGAGTGATATAGAGCAGGATACTCTCTGGGTGATGTCTCAAGCCTCTGAAGGCCGTGTCTGGTACCATCTCCATCAGTCCTTCAGAGAAGATCCGCTGTACCTCTGGTTTGTCTCCCGGCTCATATTCCCGCACAGTTACAGTTTGAAGTCCAAGCTTTGGTTTTTGTTCTTTTTGAACCCTGTTTTCTCCTCCTTTATCCGCCATACCAAAGTTGAAATCACTGGATATGAATTAAGAGGTTGCAAAAGATGGATGCAAGTATAGAGCTTGTTACCCTAACACAACTGCTGGCATCTAATTTTCCTTTTAGTAGTACTGTCAAGACTCTTGGTGTGCTACTGGTTTTGGGGCATTCATTAGAGAGTGTCGCAACAGATAAGACCCAGACTCATTTTGAGCTCACAGTACACACCCTCTTATCATGTTCCCAGGTCTGCTTGGGTTTAGCCCTTACTGTTTCCATTTCTACTTCCTATTTGAAAATCTGACTTTTTTCCTCAACCAAATACCTCAGTAGTTTACAGCCTTGAAAGTGGTTACAACCACTGTGCAATTTTACAAAGAATGTAATGCACATGGTTAAAAAAGCCTATCAGTGTGTTTCTTCTTTTCAAACACAAAGACCTTCAGGCCTCTCTATCTGATGGTATGTTGGCATTCCTCCTGGCATGTCTTGCCTGGTAATGAGCTGTTGCATCATTTTGAAGTTCTGGCTGGAGGGGGGAAAAAAAATCTGGTCTTCATCATCACTGCCTCTTGATTCCCAGGTCAGTCTACTGGAGTCATCTCAGAGCCAGGAGTGTAACCTTCAGGGCAACTATGTCCTCTAAGCCTCCGGCTGATATGACCAATGCTTACATCATTCACACCTGGTTATGTCTGAGATATATGGCAGATTTATTTTCTGTTTTTTATTGTAGTGTTACAGTTGTTAGAGTAAAACTTAGATTTCCCCCTGTTTTCAATAGTGACTAAGTGAAATCAAAAGGCACCCATGACTAAAGCCATGAATATGAGATACATTCTTGATGTATCAACATCTGAGCATGCAAACTGTGCAATTCCCTCCACAACACCTGTCCACAGAGGATATAAATACACTTAATGATTTATGAGGACAAACCCTAAACAAGCAGTTCAAGCATTTGAAAAGGAGCTCAAAAAAAGGAGCTGCTGCTGCTTTCATCACCTGGTGTACAAAATAAAAATCACTTTAGAAAAGTGCAGGCAATTTATCTACAAAACATACACATCATGTACACATGGTTACTTTCACAAATATAAGGCCATGTGATGATAACATCAATAACTAAACCTGCAAGTGGCTCTCTCTGCTGGCAGCATTCGCCAGGTGCAATAAATAAGGCTCTGATGCTCTCAGCCGCGATGGCGGAGCAGTCAAGGCGCTGTCCATGGTCCTGAAGGTGACAGCAGGTTATTTGGACTTTAAAACTGTTATTGTGCAAAAAGTAATTATGCATTAAAATCAATATTTTTATCAATTATTGACATGGTCAGGGTTGTTATAAATTTATCAAAAATATTTCACTTTGCACCTCATTTTTGGAATTATTGCATATTTTTAGTTTTTCTCATTAAAAAAATTAGGGGTTCTCAGGATAAAAGACACTAAAAACCTAAAAAATATATACTTTTTTTAAAATAAACTTTATATCTATGGATAGGTCTGAAGTTGTTGACAAGATATAATGCTTTAAAGTAAAAAAAAATATGAATGTATAATGTTTTTGCTGCACTTTCATTAGACCGTCCATTTTTGGCCACGAGGGTAACAAGTGTCAGTAAATTTTAAGGGGTCCTCAAGGGTTAAAAGAGACACATAGACCTCTTGAAGACGCATGATGCATTCATTGAAAAAAAAAAAAAAAAAACACAAAAAAAGGCACAAAAAACACAAAAAACTCCCACATAAAAAATAAAACTCACACAAAAATCAAAAAAACCTACAAAAAAGGGAAAAACTCATAATCAAGAGAGAAAATCAATTAAACCAATTAAAATATTTAATTATACGAATGCATATATTGTCTTGAAAATGTGCGTTTATTAATTTTTTGTCCAAATTTAAAAATAAACAACTATGGCAACACATCTTTGGAATTTTTTTTTTTTTTTTTCAAATTTGAAAATAAACAACTATGTTGTAATGCCGTCTGAGAATGTTATTTTTCCAAATATGGAAATTTACCCTGATGACATCACATTTTGTGATGTCATTGATGATGTCATCGATCCTTTCATCTTTTTTTACAGACTCAATGATCGTTTCATCTTAAAGCTTGTTGATGCTTAGCCTCACAAAATCCGTCTTTAAGACAGTCCAGCCATCAGTGCCAGACAGCGACAAACACAGAGAACCTCAGTTTCAGTGAACATCTTTGAACAGGTACACGAACAGGAACATGACCACCATGAACATGAACATGAACATGAACATGAGCAAGACCATCTACAGTTCCAGTGAGAAGATGAACACGAGAAAAAGAAGGAACAAGAGGAAGAACAAGGCCACCCCCGTCCCTCTGGATCAGGGGACCAACAAATATGCAAACGCGGTGCCTGCAGATCTGTATGATCTGGATGATGATGATGATTTTGGCAACTTTAACATCAATGAACAAAATCTGATGCGCCAAGCCATCAAAGTCTCAGAAGTCGCAGAAGTCGCAGCCCGCCGGCAAGAGGCTCAGGAGAGATATAGACAACTCCAATTGGAGCCTACAATGGACGCCTCAGATTGGGAGTCGGATGGGGAGGATCGTGAGTCAGTCCATGACAAACACTCTCCTCCAAGCCAGCAGGGACAAAAAGAAGTCATGGTCCCAATTCCTAGCAGGCCTGTCATTCAGATCCTTGAGTCTGAATTTCAGAGACTTGCAGGAGAGGAGAAGGAAGCAGTCCGACTCAAGGGTGAAATGGCTGCCTTATCTCAGGAGGTGAACCTGTTAAAAGAGCAGCTCAGACAACAGGAAGAGAAAGCCCCCTCTGAAAAGACACGCCTGCTCACTGAAGTGTCAGGTAAGCGAGAGGAAGCAGGAAAGGCAGTCCTTGAAATTAAAAAACTTAAGGAGGACTGTGAAACTGAAATGAGGAAGCGGAGGGAGACAGAGGAGTGCCTGGCCCAGCAAGCAGAGCTGACCTCCAGACTGCAGGCTGATATGGACAAGGCCGTCACTGAGGTGAAGAACCAATGGTGGCAAGACAGATCCCAGCTCCTGGGGGACATCATGCATCTTCGTGCTGCACTTTACTATGCACAAGTGACACAGGAGAACCAGAGGCTTCTGTGGGCTGAGCAGCAGGCCAAGGTGACAGAAGACAACTGTCACACCACAGAGCCAAACCAGGTCCAAGAAGAAACTGCCACCGAGAACCCTGAGAGGGAGGAGGACAAGACCTCTCTCCTGGATGAGATGAAAGAAGAGCTGTCCACCGTCAAGGCTGAGCTGAAACAGACTCAAGAAGACCTGCAGACCAAGACCTGCCAGTGGGAGGAGGAGAGATCCTGTCTTCTGTCTGACAAAGAGGAAATCTGCAGATTGAAGGCTGCTCTCGAGAAGGCTGAGGAAGATCTGAAGAAGCAGAACCCGCAGGTGGATGGACTCTCAGATGGGTCCAGGAAGATTAGAGCTTCTCTCAACCAGGCCCAGAAAGACCTAAAGAAGAAAAACAAACGGTTGGAGGAAGAGAGAGCATGTGTCCTCTTCCTCAAGGGGGAAAATGGCAAGTTAAAGGACGCCCTAGCCAAGGCTCAAGAGGACCAGCAGCAGTGGGAGGAGGAGAGAACACAGCTCCTCTCAGAGAAAGAAGACGCCTCCAAACTAAAGGAAGTCCTGAGTCAGACCAAAGAAGACCTAAAAAATGAAAGAAAACAATGGGAGGAGGAGAGGACTCATCTACTCTCACAGACAGAGGAGTCCTCCAAGTTAAAAGCTGACCTCAGCAAAACTCAAGAGCAGCTGAGAAAGAATAGACAGCAGTGGAATCATGAAAGAGCTCGCATTCAGCAGAAACTGGACTTCTGCAAGTTGAAAGAGGACCTCCAACAGTTACGAGAACAGCTAAAAGACCAAAAGAACAAGGCGAATAAAGTGAGAGCTGACCTTATTCTGGAGCAAGAATCCTTGAAGGTCAAGCTCATCCAGGCTCAGGAGAAGCTGAAGGCTCAGGACAAGGACTTCTCAGGTCTTTTGAGAGAAAAAGAGGAGGAGAGAAGCCGGATAAGAGCCTCCCTAGATGAGGTCCTGAAAAGTGACGAGAACCAGAAGCGCAAGCATCACGAGGAAGTCAGTCAGCTGAAGTCTGCTCTTCATCAGGCTCAGGAGGACCTGTCCAGGAAGACAAGTCAGTGGATGGAGTCCATCAGCGTCATTCAGCAGGATTGTGAAGTGAAGGAGACTGAGATTCAGACTCAGACATCCCCACCAAATGATACTGTAATGGATGAACTGAGGAGACTGGAGGAGCAGTTGGAGGAGGTCAGGAGGCCACCAAAGAGGTCTTTGAAGAAAAGGTTCAAGGGGCTCTTTAAAAAAGACACACAGACCTCTTGAAGATGCATGACATGCATTCATTAAAAAAAAAAAAAAAAAAACACACACAAAAAAAAAAAAAAAAAAAAAAAACAAAAAAAAAAAACAAAAAAAAAAAACACAAAAAACTCCCACAAAAAACTCCCACAAACACATATTGTGAATATGTGGCCTGGCTGGGCCATCCTGTTGCGTGAGTCACTTGACGTCAAGTGACTCACGCAACAGGATGGCTCAGCCAGGCTAGTGAATATGTACGTTTGAAGAGGGTTGAGGCCTGAGGTCCCGCCTCAGTGTCCAGTTTACTCTCTGGGTTACAGCCTCACTGAGGCTAGTGAACAGGTTTTCTCCGAGTGCTTCGGTTTCCCTAATTTTTATACAATTGTGTAAAAAAAAAAAAAAAACCCAGTAACTCCGCCAAATTGACTCAATTGGGTCATTTTTGCCGGTCCCAAGCCCGGATAAAGGAGGAGGGTTGGTTCATTTGTAGTTCTAAACATATTTGGGGTGTTTTCCCCCTTTTTGTCTCTCTCACTACATTGTTTCTCTCACTTACAGCGTCCATTTTAATTCGCTCAATTAATATTTAGTTTTCACTTCTTAAGGAGGTGTAACAACGGTTTAGTTTATCATGTCTGCAGATTGTGCTTTGTTTCTAAATTTTTCATGTGTCCCAACATGCTAGTTACATATCCGACAGGAATGCAGAGGCTTCCTTTTTCCCTTGAAAAAATCCAATTTCAAACACAACTTGGCTGGTCATTTCTCCAAAAGACAACCATGAAGCGCCATCTAAACCTGAAGCAGGCAGTTGCTGCATGTGTACAGTCACCTGAGGGGAGTGAGGTGACTGCTTCTGAGGAGAACATGAGCACTGAAGATTCACCTTGGAGCCGGGACAGGGACGTGCACATGATTATACAGGGGCAGGGGCTCCATTTTTTTCCAGTCATTTATACAATATGGAAATTAATGTAAAATAAAAATAAAAAGTACTAATAGAAAGGTAACGACTGTCCTGTGTAGGTGACAGTGATATGCAATAGCCATTTCTTTTGTGTCAACAAACTATTGTCAACATGACATGATCAAGATGGTAATATTTCAAACACAGATTACCTACATGCTGAAATTACTATCTATCTATCTATCTATCTATCTATCTATCTATCTATCTATCTATCTATCTATCTATCTATCTATCTGTCTATCTATCTATCTATCTATCTATCTATCTATCTATCTATCTATCGGTATACAAACTTTATTTCAGACCCAATAAGTCCATGTCATACAAAAAGATTATTATTATTATTATCATCATCATCAATTTGTTAGCCCACACATTAGTAGCAAAGTCACAATAAACTTTGTATCTAAACCTGGAACCTGTACTTTAGACCTGTAGTGAGGAAAATGTGATCCGCCATAAACACGATGCATTTTGTTTTGAAAATAAACCTGGTGTTTTATTTTCTATTTTGTACAGGATTTCCTGTCTGACATGATCTGCTCTTTGCTGAATTGATGCACCATGCTCTCTCTCTGGCAGCTCTGTGACAGAGTGGAGCCGCAAGAGACAGATAAGTGGCAGGCTCATCCCACACAAAAACCTGTATTACAAGAAAATGAATAAGGTAGAATACCGTGGAGTTTTTGTACCACCGTTTTTTTTTTTTTGTTTGTTTGTTTTTTACTTTCCAAACAGGAATTTATTAATGTTATTAAAAGAATAAAAAAAGGGAACCTTTAAATACAAGGCAAAAAGGGTAGGGGCTCAAGCACCCCTAGGGCTCTATTTGTGTGCATGAGCCAGGAGGATTCAGGGGGAGAAATACCTGTCAGACAGAGAGGGATAATGCAATTTGAGAGGGGGAAACAAAGAGGAGAAGGAGGAGTTTGAATCTCTCATGTGCAACAAATTATTATGCATCAAAATCAATATCTTTATCAAAATTATTTCACTTTGCACCTCATTTTTGGAAATATCGCATGGTTTGTATTTTTCCCATTGAGATAATCAGGGGTTCTCACGACAAAGGCACTGAAAACCTAAAAATATACAAAAAAATTTTAATAAACTTGATATCTATGGATAGGTCTGAAGTTGTTGACAAGATATAATGCTTTAAAGCAAAAAAAAAATGAATGTATAATGTTTTTACTGCACTTTTATAAGACCGTCCATTTTTGGCCACGAGGGTAACAAGTGTAAGTTTATGCTCAAAACTGTCATTGTGCAATAAATAATTATGCATTGAAATCAATATTTTTATCAATTATTGACATGGTCAGGGCTGTTATATCTTTATCAAAAATATTTCACTTTGCACCTCATGTTTGGAATTATTGCATATTTTGTGTTTTTCTCATTAAAAAAATCAGGGGTTCGCTAGACAAAAAAGACTAAAAACCTAAAAATATATAATTTTGTTTTAATAAACTTTATATCTATGGATACGTCTGAAGTTGTTGACAAGATATAATGCTTTAAAGCAAAAAATAATAATAATGTATAATATAATGTATAATGTCTTTACTGCACTTTTATAAGACCGTCCATTTTTGGCCACGAGGGTAACAAGTGTAAGTTTATACTTAAACTGCAACACCCCATTTACTGAATGTATTATATTGATAAGTACTGTGTTCTTAGCATCAGTTTTCTTTAAACGATTTTTTTATTAAACTTGTAAGGTGCCAGTTACCAAATCAGTGAGGTTATATATGAAATCTGAGATTAGTCTCAATTTGTAGTGTAACTAGTCAATTTTTATTGTGAGTAACTATGTAAAGTAAAGAATCACTTTTTTAGGTACCTACCTCAACACTGCTCTTAACACACCCCACTTCACAGGATTTTTGGCAGGATAATCTTAAGTACAGTGTGAAAATTAAGCCTTCGCTAACTTTTGTCAGGATGGTGAAAAAAGACCCAGAATCAACACAATTATCTTGTATCTTTGTGTCTGTGTTTGTCTCCTTTTTGTGAGTTCATTGCATCTTGCTTGAGTGAATATTCCTTATGGCTTTTGCATTCTTTTCTAAGTGTGTCTCGGGTTTTCTTTTATCAACAGACATTTTGATTTCTGCACTTCTCATGATCATGGTTAAGTTATCTGTATTTTACTCATTTCATTTAATGTCCAGTGTTTCCTGTTTGTTTTTACTTTGCGATCACTAACCCCTGTCTCTGTTTCAGATCTCTTCCTGTCTGCCCTGCCCCTGTCTTGTCTTGTCTTGTCACACCTGCCTCCTGATTGTGTCTCCACACTTGTTTCCAATCACCCACATTACCTCTTGTATTTAACCTCATGTCTCTCACAGGCTCACTGCCAGTTCGTTGTACCTTGTCGTCACGTTCCAGCGTTCTTGTATTCATAGTGTTTTTTATCCTGACCTCGATAGCCTTTTGCCTCGGCTTTTGCCTCTTGTTTTTGATGCCTCTTTCTGTGCTGATTGATTGCCGTCTACCATATCTGGACTAAATAAACCTGATTTTTGCCTTTGAGGACTGGATTGTGTGTTCTGCATTTGGGTCCCACTGTTGGTATTTGTTCATGACAGCACTCTAGAAAGTAAGTTGTGATATCATTTTGCCTTTTCTACATTAAAAAAAAAAACATTGTTGGAGTTTGTATTTTAGGTCCACTATATTTTAGAAGAAGTGATTTCATGCATTCAGGGATGCTGATCAAGGGTCCTTATCCACTCACTGTGTTTTTTGCACTAATAATCTTCACAATCCAACTATTGAGTTTTAAAGCCGAACTGTAACAACACTTTTTTGAGGACACGATTTCAAGTTCCAGAGCAGGACTTTATTTCTAATTATTTTTACTCTTCTTTATCAAGGCAGAGCACTTAAAACAGACTTTACTGTCAATAATCTGGGGTAGAAGGGCCACGGGACAAATCCGTAACCTTACAACAGTAAGCACCCATGAGAAGGGCTCATAGAAACTTGTTTGTGCCACCAGCTCATAACAAATTAATTGGATACAGAAATAAGGAGAAATTTGTAAGAGGCTCTTAATTTTTTCAAAAGATAGATCCTCAAGGTCTTTGTCAAATATAAAGTTCCACTCACCACATTTTTACAAGAGCTCCATTTGGCCTTCTGTATGAATACGCTTTCATATTTGCTTACACTCACATTGAATAAACTGTTCAAAACTGTTCAGAAAAGGGAAAAAAATCACGCTTCAATATTTGAATTTTTGATTAAAGGAATTCCACTCCTAACAGTGTTTACAGTCTCTTTGTTTCTGAAGCTCTTTGGCCAACATGAGCTGCATTTTAAACTTTACTTTTGATTTGAACTCACACATTCATCACAGCCCAACACAACGTCAATCTCTGTGCCACATGGTGATGAGCAAGGAGCCAGCACAGCAAGCGCCAGGTTATCCTGTTTATCAAACCAGAAAAGCTCCCTTTACTAACTCCCCTTGGCAAACATTGGAAAATAAACACTTTAATTCAAAATGCATCAGCAAAAAAAACATGTCATCCAAAACTGACCAGACAACAAGTTGAGCTGACATACTGACAGCAGCAAGAGAGAAAACAAGCAGCTCTAATAGCGAGAAGTCATGCCTGCCTGGCACACACAAAAAGATTTTTAAAAACGTAACCAATTTTTAAAACATCAGGGACCCCACACAAAATAAAACAAGATGACAGATTTGTTGCTACAGTAGGTGGTGTGCAACAGCATACACAAGGACTCTTTTCAAAAGCAAAATGAGTCTGAACAGTCAAAGCTGAAAACCCCGGAGAGTTTGTCGTTGTCAAACGTGACTTTAGATGTTTACAACCGTTGCCATGGTTGTATTCCTTATGCCTCCTATTTTAGTAATCTCCTACTCCCTAGCAGATGAAAATAGGCAGAGTCTCAGTCTTCCACAGTGTTCCCCCTGTACATTGGGATTTTAGAGAAGTATAAAACTAATGTAATATTTAAGATTTCAAGTCAGAGAGATCAGATCATCTTCTGCTTTGAAAAAGGCGACAAAAATCCCTCATAACACAACTCATACCACCGAAAAAATCAGATGGTTTGGACTCAGAAGTCAACATTGAGCATTAACTGGCATTCACATATTGATGCATGCTAAAGAGACACCGAGTCCATGTTTTGGTTTGACACATTACTGAGTCTAACAGATCACAGTAAACTCATTTGACACCTGCTTATCGAGGATAATTCATGATTTGTGATGACATTAACACCAAGATCCCTGAGTTTCCAATGAAAGTGCCAAACAGTGCCAAAGGAAAATGAGTGACTGTTTTCTGAGGTTCCACCTACGTGACACGACCAGTCATCACCGGTAAATCAGAACAGAGTGTACTCGAGGATGACAGAGAAGAGGGTAGAGAAAGCGGAGGAAAGAGGAGGGAGGACAGAGTGACAAAGGAGGGAGTTGGACAGAAAGACACAAAGAGGTGCGAGGATGTTATGATGACAAAGTTTCAGACCGTGGCTCAGAATATGAAAGTGACGCAATTAGAAGAAAAACGTAAATAGAAGGCAAAGATCCACAGACCTCATGTCGTCATTTGGTTGAAGCTTGTGATGTAGAAAGTTAAATGGTGTATTGTTATGCAGTAACTTCAATCACAAATATGTCAGGTTGATGATGAGTACGTATGTGATCCTTTTGCGGCAAATTTGGCTTTATTGACTTCCTACAACTTTGACATGAATCTCCATGAAGAATTGTCATCTCTGGGTTTTTATCAACCCAGAGATGACATTACATGGTCTCATGACCAAATCATTATAAAGAAAAACTTGAATTTATTGAAATATTAAAGATACCTCTGAATCGAACATGATCAAGCCTTATCAGTTTTACTCAAATAAAGGGTTTTTTAAATCTCTTTCTTGTAGTGGGGTAATATGAGGTGCTTTGAGAGTGTGAGACCTTGTTTATTCCTACCATAGTCACATATCTGGATGACATGATTGCATGTGAGCAGCCTTAATTCCCAGTGGGAACACTCATCAATGCACGCTGAGATCTGATCACTCAGTCCACCTATGGAGGCAGTCTTAAAGGGATTTGTCCATATTAGTCTGGCAGTGTGTATGCTCATGTGTTCTGAGGAGAGACTGAAAAAGGGAGATGGAGGAAGAGAGAGATGAACAGAGGAGAGACTGGTGGAGGGAGTGGAGGAAAAGAGGCAAACAGAGGTGAGACTGATGCATGATGAGTCAAAGCAGAGGAACCTACAGCATGATGGAGCGCCAGGACTCCCAGAATAGACTGTGGTTAGTTACTCTATTGTACATTGAACGATGAAAACAGTCTCTTCTTCATATGAATGATATGCTTTGCCTTTTTTGCGATCCCGGGGTTGAGGTTTTGTTCAATGCTCAGTTCACCAGTATCAAATATATGCTATTAAACTTCAGGGCAGTGACTAAAATCCACATGATGCAATGTCTGAACAGCCTGTTAGCCACAGGGGCAGTCCTGACCCTTTGTTGAGGAACCAGCTGGAGAACTGCAATGGGAGCTTGGCCATCAACCACTGTGGACAGGGTCAGCTCTACACCATGATTCAGCCAAAACACAAATGTGGGTGTAAGTGTATGCTTGTGGATGCTTTACTTTGCTACCAGAAAGTTTACTAGTTTTGCACAATAAGAGGAAAAACATGCCTGTTATCTCACCTGCTGCACACTGATCAGCTGTTTAGGACATCCAGGTGTACTGAATTTCAAATCTCAGCTAACTGAAAGAATAAAGGTCCTTATACACCGGGAACGATGCAAATATACAACGCAAAGTTATGAAATATTCTGAGGCGAGTTTTGACGCGCCTGACTATACACATCAAGCACAATGTGATTTTGTGACTTTCTGGGGGAAAAAAGATGCGTCCCGAGTGGAAGCGAGAAGACTGACACAACAGCAGACTGACTGTTTTCAGTTCTGATTAGACACTAGTGTTGAGATGACTGTCTGTCATGATAGTATGTACTGAGTCGGGGCCAGTACCAGATAAGCACATTAAACTATAATCCATAAACGTAAGGTAACAACCGGGACCTAATGGTGCTGTGACAACAACGCGATTGAGTTTGAGACAGTGAAAATACATATGGTATGTTGTATCTGAACAGGTTAGCTTACAAGCTAAAGTTACTTAGCACAGATGAAAGTTAAAACAAAGATGTTAAGCAAACTGTTAAAGCACTCAAACCATCGTAATATGAGAGATCCGACGCTATGACTCTCCACAAGTTGTCCTTCAGGTCGTTATCTTTGTAATATTTGTGTTTTTTTATCAAAAAGCACTCTGTTCTCTGACACGTAAACAATCAGCCGGTCGGCCATGTTGGATATACCGGTGAATCAGTCGTTGCAACAACACGCAATCTGATTGGTCAGAAGTGGACACAAAGAATGTAAAATTTTAGAAAATTCAACGGTGATCCAAAAAAAATAAGTGCAGCAATATCGCAGGACGGGAAAATGTCGCTGATATGAACGCTTGTATTGACAGGATACGGGTTCAAAAAGAAATATTGACGTCCGAAATAATCGCACGAAAGGACCTTAAGGCTTTGCAAACTGGAGAGCAGGAGAGATCCTGACTTGACCCTATCTGGAGTGGTTGATGGTCTAGCTTCTGTTCTGGTTCTTTCACTGGTTTCTAAATAACAGGGCCGAGCTGACCAGAATCCTCTGTGGGTAATTCTGTTGTTCTTGACATGTACCTTATAAAACCCACTTGATAAGAAAAAAAATGGTAAAGCAAGGACAGGTCATCTGCTTTGAGGAATTCTGTAATACTTAAAGGTAAAACTGTAAACATTGCAGTGATGTTGTAAATATTCATTGTAATTTTGTTTAATTACCTAATTCAGCCCAAATGAAATGATTTGGTTGGTCTACCTTCATGTACTTTACTGATCGTTCTTAACTTCTCCTACTAATTAAAGCTAAACTGCTGCTTACAACTAGCAGAGATGGTTTGATATTATTGACAATAACAACATGCACTGTGCTCTTTGAACCAGCACTCTTGGGCAGACCGTGACAGTGTTTAATGCACGCGGACATGAAGAGAAAAGAAAGCATGAGCCAGGTTTTCAGGAGGTTAATGTTTTTTGACTTATTGATCACCCTTCAGACTTCAAGTTAATGCCACAGTTTGTAACTAAAATTTATTAACATTCATGGATTAAATCTGAAAACCAGAAAAGCCAAGTGGGAGCAAGTCTTTAAAGTGAGTGTTTATCTTTCACTGTTTTTGATTGCATAATGACACAACTGGTTTCACTGCAGGCTGAAAAGCACTTCAGTGTTGCATTTGTAAATAGCGCAAAAGCTTATAATACAAAACAATATGAGAACTTCATTGGTCCCCAATAGGAAATTCATAATAAAGGCTATTATTCAAAGATTTTTTAAGTCAAAGTGAAAATTTCTTGGTTAACTGAGATAAGTGCTTGGATCAGAGTCTCTCAAAACTAGCAATAAATTAGGTGACAGAGTCAGTTAAAAATATCAGCCTGCTGTATCTACCGGCAGTTTTGTCATCTACTGTGCCAAGTACTCTTATTAGTGAGATACTATTAATGTAATCTCATTTCAGGAACACTAATATCCCTTCAAAAGCTCAGAAAGGGTTTGTAGATTTGGTTGTTGACTGCATACAGTTTCCAGGGAGTGTAATCTCTACATTATTACGGTGACTTTAAGTTGAGTATAAGCTGATAATGACACAGGTGTGGGCAGAATTAGAAGCACAGACTGTTCAGTTAGCTAATTATCATTTGTTGTAACCGATGCATCTTGAACCCCTCTGTGTATTTTCTTTTTGCACTTTTCTCTATTGTTTCCACATCCTGCTCCTCACACTCCCTCCCACCCTTCAGTTTCTTTGTTCACTTTCTTTTACCCTGCCCTCCCTTCTGTTGTTTTTTCACCTTCCTCTATTGCTCCCCGCTCTTCTCCCTCCCTCTTTTCTCTCGCTGTCATCTCAATACCCAACCTGATGGATAATGTCAGGATCCATTCAGAAATCTGGTAGATACGTCTGCGTACTGACACATGTTTGCAAATCCAATTTTTAGCCTCACTCATTCCTCCTCGTGTTTTATCTTCCTGCGTCAATATTTTTATGAACTGATAAACCTCTGCGAAGATGTAAGTGATGGCAGAACAGGATCACAGCAGAGTTCAATCATCTCCTCAGAAACGTTTTAATTAAGACTCAGAAGCATGTGCCTGAGACTTGGAAAACGTACAGCGATTTTGGGGTCACCTTGTTGAGAAAATGTGCTAATACACGTAAGAGTATAGGTCCTTTTTTTGCACATTTGTAGGTAGTGCTGGGCGATTGGACGATAGATATCGTGGGCACGATAGAAAATGTCTATCGTGCCATTTTTATTTTTATCGTTTCGGGCGATAGGCTGTATTTTATCCATAGGGCTTGTGCCATCAGATGATTCATAGTAACAACAACAATAATTGCACATTCAGTAAGTGTATTTGGTGTCAAACGGGAAAGAAAACAATATTTCCTTACAAAGAAAAGGATGCGTTGACATGTAGGCTCGCATTTCTCTTTCGATTTTGCGACATGACACCGCTTTACGTGCCCTCTTTGTGTCCAGCGTCTCCCGCCGTTGCGGGTTACCTGGGTTACACACGTGAGGGGATCATTGTAAGCAGTGCTTAATTTGTGCCGGAGCGAGTCGGAGCGCGATCCGGGACCTCTTTTGATCGGATCCGGGACCTATTTCAGCCGCTCCGGCACCTGTTTTATGTGCTCCGGGACCTTCCCTGTAGAGGATGACATTTTTCGGGGATTCCCCGTGGGTCACGTGATTCCCGCGGGATGGGAGTCATTTTTTAATTAATCCCTTGATCGGGACAGGACGGGAAAAAAGCAACGGGAGTGGGCAGGAGCGGGAACATTAATAGATGATCATTTTCAGCCGTGTTTAACAACCAGATGAACAGGTGCGTCCATTTTTGTAGTCATCTCTCAGTGAGAGCTAACACTCTTGACCGCGCTAGCAACACAAAAGAACTACAACAGTGGTTTGACTTCCTGTCAGCTGGGAGCGCGGCTGCGCATTTCTACCCTTCAAGCCAGCAGCGAGGAAACGTAATTTTGTGACATTCTGTAGTTTTTCAATCATTTCTGGAGTCGTGGCGAATCAAATCACCTTACCTGTCTGCCCCTGATAGGCGAATAAAGCGCTCGGATTCATGCTCGGGTCTTCCCACGTGCTTCAAGAGTAAAGTAAACAATGATGGAGGCATAGAGCAGCTTTGGAGGAGAAACATCTAGCAGTGTGAACAACCTCTTCAAAAGAGCCCTGAAGACCTACCTTTTTAATAAAGTCTTTGGTTAGTTTTCCTCTATGCTTTTACTACCTTGCCTCTTACATTGCAACTCTATATTTTTTATTTTTTTAATTCTTTTTTTTATGCCAATCTGTGACTGTCATTCTATTGCTTTTTTTTATTGTTGCTGCTCTTTTTTTACTGTGTACTGTAGCACTTTGAGATTTTTTGTAAATGTAAAGTGCATTACAAATTAAATTTATTATTATTATTATTATTATTATTATTATTATTATTATTATTATGGAGTGCTTTGGCTCACACTCAGCGTTTTCTGTGAGTGTTGCATAACTTTGGGTGAGCACAGACATGAACGCACTTCAGCCACGTATTTATTTATTCATTTTTCTAGTTTTAAGTGCTGGTCTTGTACAGGTACTAGTGCAGCTGTATACACTTACATTTTTCATAGAACTGAAAGCATACCATAGCTATATCGTGATATATATCGTTATCGTGATATAAAATGATCCATATCGTGATATACATTTTTTTCCATATCGCCCAGCACTATTTGTAGGTGTGCATGTGCGCAGGCATGTGCGTGGATCCTGCTCGAATGATGCGATGAGGAACGTCTGTCTCCCAGTGGGCCTCTCTCATGGCATATCAGCAACGCCATGGGCTGCCAACGACGGGGTGTGTTCGCACGTGTGTGTGCACACTTAAGCCTTCCAAATGTTCTCGGCCTCGACGAGATCCAAGAACATGACTCAAACGTCACACCTCTTCAGTTGCTATCTTTTAGTCTCACTGTCTTCGATACATATTCTCCTGTTCGTCTCATTCCACCGACCGTGTGTTCCTTTTCCAATGCGCCTCTGTCTTTTTGTTACATACGCACACACCACAGCAGGTCTCTTCTGTCATATCTGGCTTGTCCATATATGTGTCATTATGGAACTAAACACCCCCAGCCTCAAACAGACCTGCAGAGAAAACATGTTACCAAACCTGACATTATTGCCCTGAACAAAGGTGTCTTCTTTACTCTCTGTGCTCCTTTAGTCGTACAAAAGTTGCTTTAATGTATGCACCTCTTGTATCTGCTTTGGTATTTATATCCTACCTCTGCATATGTGTATATTTCTACACATAACTCAAAAATAACAAGCACCTTTAACTCCAGTTGCAGTTTTTCATGGCTGCACACACCAGATCAAAGATCCTGTGTCAGTATGTTGCAGCAACCAACCTCTGTTCTTTGATCTCGACACATACATACCACACAGCAGTAAGTACTAGTTGGCTTTTTGAAGTAATTGCAAAAAAAAAAAAGGAATTCAGAAAAGGAAAGCACAGGTTATGACATATAAACAGGGCAAAAAACTGTCAGGAAGATGGAAGTTGCACATTTTTAATTAACTCTACACAAGGCTGTGGGAAAATCCATGAGTCAGAGGAAGTTGTGTGCTCATGTTGGAGGTAACTTGGATGTAAAACTTGGCTAATGAAGTGTGGAGATATAAGTAGAAAGTGTGCAGACGTCACAGGCGCCTACAGAGCAGATGTGTTAAAATATGAGTGTAGAAACACGGAAACATGGACTGAGATCAATTTGTTACATAGGAACCTGAGAGTTTGCATAAATTCTCATCCTGAACATGACGGGATGAAAAACGTGCAAACTACGAATGCGCATGACAAGGTGAGAAACTGAGTGCATGCTTGTGTTGTATGTGTTTTTCAGGGGTGAGAAAAAGAAAAAGAGAGGGATGGGGGCCCAGCAGGTGGAGGCAAGTTGTGACAAAGTGGTGACGCACTTGATCAGGCTTTAGACAAGCAGCCACCCTCCTTGTCTCTGCTCTACCCCCTCTGCTCACATAAATAAACCAGCAGTCATTAATATTCAGCTATTCATCAAAATGGAACGTTCACAGACAGGCTCACGTTCTGCCTCTGACTGTGTCTGCTGGATGAGTGGCACCGCTGTCGTCCAATCATATCCGCACAGCTTATATGTATTTCACGAAGTTGAAGACGTCATGGAATTTTTCTGCCACACAAAAGCGTGGAGACAGATGGGAATGTGAGGGATGAGCGGACTGTTTCATCCTTATATAGGCATGACAAGCTCTGACTCCTCCAGTTGAGCTTTGTGAATGTGTGTGTATGTGAAACTTTACAGCTCTCTATTGATCCTGTTTTTTGTGCAGAATGAGATCAGGTAGAGACAAAGTGTTGAACAAAGTGACAGAATTCGGTCACCTAGAAGCACAAATAGGTTCTTTATTGAAGATTTTTGCAATATTTCATCAAGAACTTACTTATTCATACAAACCTTGAAGAGCAAACATGTCAAAGGGTTGAATTATTATGCTTGAATGTTCAATTGTTGTTGTGCTGGGTCAGTAGTAAGTTTATTACCCAAAAGAGAGTATGAAATTGGACTGAATGCTGCAGACAGGCTCATTTATTCCATCTTAACACTGACCCAACACAATTTTAAAAATATTTCTCCATCATGTTTTTACTTTGGTGCCTTAACTAGAAGAAATGGGGAGAAAAAAATGGGAAGGGGCATGCAGGGAAGAAGCCACAGGCTGGGAATGAACCAAGGACATCCGCATTTCAGTCTAAAGGTTTACCTTTGGCTACTAGGCTAGTTGTACTCCCCAAACACTGTTTTTGGTAATTTATAGAAAGTCTTCAGTGCTTTACTTTGCATTTTTGTGTCAGCTTTGTAGTGGGGCAACACATGTAGTCTTCAAAAACAAAGCTCAACTCTGCTGCTCTTTCCTCAAAGATGTTGTCCATCATGGAGGCTTGTACTCCAACTCAACAAACACCATCAGCACACAGAAGCCTTCCCCCTTCACGTTAACTTCATGGGAGCATGTCTCCAGTCACGTCTCTTGTTATTAGCAGGCTAATCTTCTCCACTCTGGAATCATCACACCGGTATCTGCAAAAATGTTGTGATGATAAGAGACTGTCTATCATCTGTTTCCCCTGTCTTATTTCAGAGCCTTAAGATCATGTTTTAAAGCATCAAACAAGTATTTCTATGACACACAAATTTAACTCTGCATGTCTGCACAGCATGTTATTGTCATCCTTTTTTTCAAAATACTTCCCTACATCACTTTTCCTGGTCACAACTCACATGGTTGTAAGCTGTACCTGTAAGCTAACTGAGTTGCTATCATCCAAGATGGCAGTGCAGTGCATCAACAGTAAAGAGGAACAGTGAAAGCTCTCAAAATGTATTATTTATCAGCACTTCTGTTTTGTTTTTGTGAAATTCAATAAGTGGTTTATGTTGTACTGCCCAATGTCTAACTGTGAACACAGTGCTATGGTGTTTGTAAGAGTAAAATACTGTGTTATGTATTGTTTACAACTGGTATTGCTCACAACAGCTGACAATGGCTAACAACAGCTGACAATTGTAGGCGTCCATCTTGGTTTTGTGACTTGTTAACTGGAATGCTGTCAACTCGGGTGTAACGTCATCACCAGCTCCGACATCATACTGTGGTAACTGGAACGCAGCATTAGACCAGTCCAACTTATTATCCAGATGTACACCTAGATATTTATGTGATGTCACCACTTCAATGTCCACTCCACAGGCGTTCACTGGCTGAAGAGGGGGTTTGGATCTGCTAAAGTCTATGATCATTTCTTTTGTCTTTGAGGTGTTGAGGAGGAGGTAGTTTTTGTGACTCCAGTCACTGAAGACTCTTATCAGATCTCTGTATTCAGCTTCTTGTCCATTTCTGCCACAATAGCAGTTTCATCTGGGTATTTCTGGATGTGGCAGGACTCGGTGCTGTATTTGAAGTCTGACGTATACAGTGTGAACAGAAAAGGATTCAGGACTGTCCCCTGTGGAGTCCCTGTACTGCTCATTAATGTCCCAGAAATGTCCCAGCCTGACAAACTGTGGCCTTCCTGTCAGGGACAATTGGTACAAGGAGGTAATGAGCCTAGTCCCCTTGGAAAAACTGACTTACAGTCTTCATGATAACATGGAGGGGTTCTTAAAAGTATGGCATCCAGTTCTGGATGCTGTGGATCCTTCTACTGAGCTTCAGTGTCCCTTACTAAGTTACCTTCAACGGTGATGATTCTGACATGGCCTGGGATATGTATGTCACTCTGGTGGTGTGCTAATGCTTGTCTGTGTGTAATCCATATAAAGTTGCATTACCTGCGATGTTATGTTTATGTTTAATATCTAAGTAGCTTAGACTACAAGGAAAAATTATGGTTCTACAGAAACTGTATGCAAGAGAGAGTCTGTTGACAGATTGAAGCTCAATATAAAGAGAGTTGAAAAATCCATTTTCTTTATGGAATGGGGTGAAGAAAGGACAGCATCCTCTTTATTGATAGGTAGACGTAATGACTGTTTGTGTTAACTATGTTCTTATTAGTGTGGTTTGCTTGTTTGTTTGGACATGATTATTTATTCAACCTGATTTGGTATTTATTTCTCATAGTCATCATAACAACAATATTCATCATCTTCAGTTTTCAGCAAAAATAAATGCCATCTTCAGTTTAGCATAGTACCAGTTATTTAGACACACACAGTTTTACAATGGCTGACAAGGACAGATCATCTGTAACAGCCTCCAAGTGCTGCAAATGCACAAACAAGTTCAAAAACACATGCAAAACCATAAAAACACTACAAATGACCAAAATGTGCCTCAGGAGGATGAAAACAACACTGAGTTTGCTGTAGAAAAGAGAAAGCAGTACAGTCTGATATTAGAGCGTAACAACATCACTGTAGCCAGGATACTTAAGAAAGGTCTGACCTGAGCTCTGGTACTAGGAAAGATGAAGTCAGTGAGGATGGGAGAAGAGCGACAGGGTGTCAGGTGTAACATTTATCCACCTCAGGAGACCTGGGGGGAGGATCTGTGTCACCGACTCCTATCTGTACAGCTAATCAAGCTTTGTTGCTAACTTCTTTAAGTTCTCAGAGCCTGAAACTTGGCAGAGTCAGCTGATTATACCTCAAGCTATGTTCGGGTTAGGGTTAGGCTAACTGAGGCTCATGGAGGAAGCTGCAGCAAGTAGCGCAGTAGAAACCCATCTGGCTTAGTTATGATAGTGGTTTACATGCCCCTCACTCCTCCTCCAGCCCCAATATGTCCTCACCATTTGTGGTGTCAAAATCAGGGTCAGGCTTTTGTAATCCCCTTTCTATAACAGTAATTTACATTTCCCTCTTATATTAAGCTATTTTCCCCTTCAATAGTAAAACTGTTTAGCTTTGTGCTCCTGCAGACCTGGACTGAAAAGTTGCAATGTGCAGCAGTTTTTACTGGTTAGCCTGCAGGTTCAGACTGCTGCAGATTGTGTGCCTGTCGAGTTTATTGAAATCCTATTTGGTGCGAGAAAACCTTGAGTAAAATAACCCAAATATCAAAAGTAATATGCAAATTCAAGTACTGCATCTGAGTTGCAAACTAAAAAAATCCTTTTCCCCTGCAGTGTGTGTTATTATTCACTGATATTTTCACTGAGTCTTAATTGATCATGTCTTGTTATCGCACTGAAATAACAGTTTTTGTTTCTGGTGTCATTTGAGTATTGTGCCATTTTGGTTTGTCTGTGAATTGTAATAGAGTTTACACTTCACATTCTCTGTTTTCTTCTCCACATTCCCTGTTGTCCATCTTTTTCAGCTGATTTCTTGCACAATAAAAAAAGATGGATTACTGCCCGGAGGAGTTACACAATGGCAAGTGTGTCCGTGTGTCCACGAGTTTGTGTGGGGGAGTGTGTGTATATCCGAGCTCTGATTGCTTTGGGTGTTTGAGCGATTGCCAAGATATATAATGAACACACACTCAAAAAAAACATTTTGTTAAACAAGTATGAATTTATTCTTTCTTTATGCTGCAACATTTTTTTCTTTTACAGTAAAAATAAATAACAAATCTTCCAATCTGTTTGAAAGAATTATCATTTTTTCTCAAATACAAACCAAAACATAGAATGTGCACAATGACAAAGTGAACAAGGAGAAAATGGTATCACTGGCACTTCGGTCATCTGAAAGTGACCCCTCTATCGTGGCCACTGGAGAGCACCCCAGCCCAGTTTGACCTTCTCCACCTGACTCGATTAGAGACCTAACAGCAGCATTACACTGAATATTTCCAAAAAATCAGTCTTCTCATCATCATAATAACTTCCATTTTAAAGTTTCCAATCAGTCAGTGAACACGTCTCTGGTAATCAGAAGACTACAGAGAGGAAAGGATGGAACATGGTTTGTGTTGAGGCAAGGCTAACTGGCTTTGTGAGTGGGTTTGTTTATGTGCGCCTCTCCGACAATACCTCCTACTCATTCACACCTACTACATCTTGGCCTTGCCCTGCGCACCTCTGTTGAAGCTGGGGACCACCTCCTTCCGCACTTTCTCCCGCCCTTGAGAGATGCAGAGAGCTTTAGGAGAAAGGTGGGCATACAGAAAGAAGCCAGAAAGCCACCACTATACTTCAGCACACCTACAATGACTTTCTCCTACAGGGCAAAGAGTGTGTTGTTGTTTTGAAGGGGAGGAATGGATAAACAGTGCTGAAGGAGAGTAAGTGGAAGTCTATATTTGGAAACTTCCACTTCCCTTTGTTGTTGGATTTGAGCTGCATGCCTAAGTGCAAGATGTTTCTCTTTGCAGCCTCAGCATAAAGAATTTCTTGAACTGAATGTGGGAATAATAGTATCGGTCATGTTTCTCATTTTCTCCTTGGGTCTGTCTCTATATCAGTATCTGGGTCTTTTTTTGTCCCCTGCTTTCTCCCACTCAGACAGTCACCAGACTCTGTCATTGCTCTCTTAGTGTATTTACAAATCGGCCAGTTTGCACCTCCTCTGTCCATCTGGCGTTGCCCACCGGTGAGTCACTGGAGTGACAAACTTACTGACGTTTTTGCATTTTGCTGTGATGCCAGCTTGTGAATCCATTCATCCTTTTGTATCTTCTCGCACACAGAGACAGGTGTCCATTACAGCATGGGCTGAGCGCCCTCTATCTTTGACATCAGGTCCATGTGATCAGTCCTTATTGTCCCATTGAGTCAGATTTACTCACAGTTTGGTCACATTGTTGCATTCTGCTACTTTTTCAACACCATTTTTTTGGTTTTGTGCCACATTTGTGGCTTTCAAATGTTGTCTGCTGCACAGACAACTATAACATTCACCTTAATTTCCTTTTTTAAAATCAATTTTACAAATAATGCTACTAAAAGAAGTATTATGGATAGCATGATTCAGGAAATATTCAGTGTATCTTTATATCAAGAACTTCATCTCCATCCAACAGTTTTTACAAATCATATCATATGTCACAGAAAGACATCCAAAAAACAAAATCTCTGGCTTCCTGACAAGAAGCAATCTTTCCCTGCAGTTGTCATCAATGACAACATACAGAGAATGGTAGATGTGGAGGATGGATGGACAACTACAGATGGGCGGATTTATTACTTTAGTCCTGCGTGTTGCTGCTTCTGCCCACAGCTCTGTCCTCAGAGTGCTTGGCTATTTCCTTGCTGCTTCTTTCCTTATTGCTGCAATAACTCTACCCCCTCCTCCTTTCTTGTCTCTGCTCCTCTTTCTAATCCTGTCTCTTTGACAAAATATCCCCCTCCCTCCACTCCTTCTCAATTTACCCTCCTCCTGTCTGTGCTCCCTGCAGTCCTCTCTCTTTCCTTGCAGTAAATCCTCTTCTTTCTTTCTAACTTTGCAAAGCTGTGCATTGCGTCAAGTCTGGTTAAAACTACCAACCTTCAAATTATACCCTGGATAATGGTGAAGATGAAATGGCTGTAGCACAAATATCAGTTTGAACAGTCACAAGAACACATGACTATTTACATGACACTTTAAGTGGTTACAGTATTGTCATTACTGTGCACTGATTCAAACAGTAATTGTAGTACTGGTAGCAGCCAGTTGATTAGATGCACTTGTAGCACTAGCAGTTTAAACTAAGTCGAGGTGACAGAATTGAAAACATCATTCACAACTATCAAATTGTGTTGATATTAGAGATGGACTCAGCCCTCGTAGCCCTGATTGCAGGGAATCATGACACCTTACAGGTAAGACACAGAAAGCAATACCTGTAGAGTAGTGTAGATACATACGACCTCTACTGAAGAACTCTTTGCAGCCCTGAAAAATGTTAAGCCCTGTAAGTGGTAGATTCAAAATCTGACCGTCCCCCCATCTCCCTCGCTGTTGCCTTGAGGAATGGCGAACAGCAAAGTGGGCAAAGGAGGTGTAAAAAGTCTAACAGGGGACCCCACAGCCTATAAAACAGGCTGCAAGGCACAGGAGTTGGGTACTCAAAGTCAGATTCAGCCGAGCAGTAGATTGAGGTTGAGGCAGAGGTTGAAAACAGAGAGGGCTAGCAATAAAAGGAAAGATGGTGAGGAGGATAAGGGAGAGGAGGCTGTTGGAGGAAACTCAAAGTCAGGTGGGCATTCTAGCTCGAAGCATCGCAGGGTAACACCTGAGTCCTCGTTGCCGTAGTTTGCCCAGTACTCTTCTGGGTCAAGTTTGGGCAGCGCCAGCTCTTCCTCACCCAACTCATACTTGACTACTGAGGTGGTTGTGGATGGGCCTTTCCCGTACAAACCAGCTTTAACAGTCTCGGAGGCTTTCTCAAAGACGCCTTTTGTGGATGACTGGGGCTTGTTCTTGTGGAACCACCAGCGGGTTTTGGTGCTGAATGTGGTGGTGGTGGAACCGGCAATGGAGCCTGGGTCGGGCAGGGGGCAGAGGGCGAAGTCCATCTCACGGAGGAAGCGGAGGTCCTGGCCGCGGCGAGTGGAGGGGGAGGAGCAGATCACATCAGAGGAAGAGACACGGGCCTCACGGAACCACTCCCACAGGGGGCGGGACTCGCAGCCACAGGACCAGGGGTTAGCGTTGAGGCGGAGGAACTCGATCCCTTGCGTGTCCCTCAGGGTCTGACTGGGAAGCTCAGCCAAGGAGTTGTTAAAGAGGAAGAGCATGGTCAGACGGCCGAGGTCACGGAAGGCGCGGCGGTTCACCTGCCTGATTCGGTTGTCGTGGAGGAGCAGGCGGTCAAGGTTGACCAGGCCACGGAACACGTTCTCTGAAAGAGTGCGGATGCGGTTGCCATGCAGAAAAAGCTGGCTCAGGTTGATGAGGTCAGAGAAGATGTCGTCTTGTAAGAAGTGGAGATTATTTTCCTGAGGAAGAAATGAAGAAAAGTAATTTAATATGAGAAGAACAAACAAAAAAAATGTAATATATGTCACTATAGCTGTGTGTGTTTAGATATGGGTGAGAACAAGTAGAGTGATTTTCGTCTCTTCATTGCCCCTACCTGCAGATAGAGGTACTGCAGACTGTACAGTTTGTGGAAGATGTCATGGGGCAAGGCAGTGAGCCGGCAGCGGTGCATGTGGAGGCTCTGGAGCTTCTCTAAGCCACGGAAGGCTCCTCCTTCTAGCCTGTGGAGACCAGGATTGTCCCCTAGGTCCAACTCCTCCAAGTCCCTCAGCTCACTGAAAGCCCCTGCCTCAATCCAAGTGATGTTGTTGGAGAACAGCCACAGAACCTGGTGCAAGAGGAGACAGGAAAAGATCTGTTATTCCCTCTCAGTGGATATGGCATGACTTTACATTCTTCAAAGAATGAAAAGTGCACTTTTTATGCTTTTTGATTACGATTTTTTTTGCTGCATGTGATGTAGCTATTCTAAATTCTTCATACCTGAGTCCCGAAGCCAAAAGAGCCAACTCTAAGCTCCGTAATCCGGTTGTTTTGGAGAAACACACGCTGCGACTCATAGGGCACTCCGACCGGGACGGCGGTGAAGTTCTGCGCCTGGCAGCTCACAGTCATAGGCGTCGGGTAGCACACGCACAGTTGTGGGCACGCCGATGCCGGACTTGGTTTGCCGAGGACCAGCCACACCAACAACCAGAGGGAGAGACCGCCTAAAGGAGAGCGGGGAGAGAGAGAGAGAGAGAGAGGGGTGAGCGGGAGCTGTCCGCTGCTGAAATCATCCACTGCCAAAGCTTCCATTATCAGGCAAAGCATGCATGTAAGTGCACAGTTTGAATTTCTTGTCAGACTGAGCTGGTATTGTTACAGACATTTAAGCTGAGATTGGCTCTTAAATACCACTTACTGTAAGATTTATAAAGTTTACGCGTCAGAATGTCATAAAAACCGCCCATTACGCACAGCAAAATCACACAAATATGTGATCAAGATCAAATACAGCTCCACAAAGTGCCTCTATTTCACTTTATAATGTGCAGTTTTCACAAATAGTGAGCAGAGAAATTAATCAATCTTCTCAAAAGAGTTTTTTCCAGTCCATTCAACTGTACATCCAAGTTGGATTTTGTGTTTAACAAAGCAGAATTTCACCAAGAAAGAAAACTTACTTATCAGTTCACAAGTAAGCATAAGAAAACAGTATGAGCTCTATGCAGTGTCCATGTGGCTTTCAAAACCGAGAGAATACAGAAAAACTTACTTTTGCAGTTGCGCATGATGGAGCATCGTCGGCTCCGAGAAATCGATGAGGTTTCCATCCTGAACCAAAGCCCAAAAGCGAGTTAGCCTAAGAGGACGAAGTAAGGCCTGCTATCTCCGCTGATGCCCTGGTTCCCGAGTCGGAGCGACTGAGAGTGTGCCGTTTGATGGCAACCAGTGTCCCATATATACTCAAGCATCCCGTTATTGCCTACGGCAGTGGGCACCGTGGAATCTCCTACGTCACCAAGCCAGGGTCATGAATGAGTGAGGGCGGCAAGAAACGGAAAGGGGCGGGCCCAACCACTGGGGAATCTCTTGGAGAGGTGGTTACGCGCGTAAAGACTGGCTGGATACGTGCGCTCTGAGTCTGTGAGAGGAGGAGACTTTCTCGACGCAAATAGGAACACGGGGAAGGGAGGGTGAGATGGAGTGAAAGTAAAAGCACGGGGTGGGGGGGGGCATGGTGCCCGGCGATGATGACTGGGCTGTGTGGAGGAGCGGAGGATGGGTAGGAGAAGAGCGCACAACTCGTTTCCTGGATGTCTCGCTCGCAGACCGTTATGGTCTGTTTCCGGCGCTCTGCCGCCAGACAGAATGCAGAAAAGGCTTAGATGGTTCTTTCTTAGAGAAGGAGGATGCCCCCAAATTATGATTCAGCCTCAAGAGAGAATTCAGTGCCAGGATAGATCCACTCACAACAACCCTGGTTGAGAAATGTTTGTTGTAAAGGTTGACTATGACATAGTCCAGCCAGGCTGTAAAGTAATTATAGCTCCTGACATAATTCTTGAGGTGATGAAGAAATGAAATGGCATCAATTTGATTAATGAGGCAAGAGTTATGAATTGTGGTCAGGGAGATGTTGCTTAATTCCAATTAAGGGTACTTGTAGCATTTGAATGATGATGTGCACAACTTAGTGCATCATTTCTAACACTTGGAGTAGTTCTTGCAGTTTTTCAGTCTTATTCCTTTTTGTCACACAGGGTTATGTTCATGTATGCTAAGAAAAGACTACAGTAATGAGGCAACAAACACAGCAAAACGCAGCAGTGATGCCTGAAATATGCATGCCACATCAAATCTGTTATGCTGTGCATCTGTGCAGCAAGCTGTTACTGCTTGTGTTTAAACACCAGCTACAAGACAGAAAGGTATCATCAGCTATGTTTATCATCAATTAGAGTGATAAATGAACAGTCACCTGCCTCTTCACTTCACAGGAGAGAAAGTAGTGATCCATGTACAGCAGGGTATAAACTAATAAAACAGCTGTTTATGTTTGTGTCCGTGTGTGTGAATGTGATAATTTCACCTTCAAATGGGTCAGGCTTGAAACTTTGTGATGAGGTGCTATGTTGAATATTTTTACATCTTTGCTTTTATGACTTAAAAATTAGTGGACAAAACTTTCTAAGGTAGATCACAGTACAAGAAGAACTCTAAAGAGTCAGTCACTACAGAAAAGTGAGGTGTATTAGATGGTTTTCAATGCAGGATTTCTCCTACCTTTTCCTGGACCAGACAGAGAGCAGATGTTTGATTGCTTAAAGGTTGTTTTGAACATAATCTTTCACTCATGCAACTTGCAAAGGATGAAATGTTTGAGGCTGAAGTACTGAGAGAATTCCCAATGAATGAGGCTCAGTGGTGGTATCTGATCTCCAAAACAAAGATTATAAAGGGTCTGAGGTTGAAGTTGGATCTTAATTGCTGTCAGAGAATAGACCCAGTGATCCAAAACGTTGAGGAGTACCAGAAACTCCCTGTGAAGACAGAAAAGTATTACAGGGAGGATGAACATTATTCTTAGAGGCTTGAAGGTGAAAACTGTCTAGTCTTACTCGGGCTAGATTAGGTTGTCTATTCACTGAACAAGCTGAGCTAGAGCAAGAAATTTTGAGGACTGGATATCCAGTATTGGTGAATAATAAACTGAAGGAAGGTAAGAAGTGGCCCAAGGCTTATTAACCTTGGTTCCTTAAAAAAAGTTACGTTTAGGTCCATCTTCTAAAAGTGCGATAAATATCATACAATTGATATTTTTTTGCTTAAGTCCTTTAATCAACTTCAGTCCTGATCATATCTATCCAATATAAATTCATTTTCATAATTTTAACCCTTTAAATGCCATTTTGGCTAGATGATGTCACTTTTATTTTAAATAGAAAAATAAGAAATATAGAGTTATCTTTCATATATTACATGCTAGGCAGGAATTTCTTTGTTTTTTTTTTATCAAAGTTTATGATGTGTCAATAATTAATAATAACATTAATTTTGATGCATTAATATCTTTGATGTATTGTTTGATTTCTAAAAAAGTTACGTTTAGGTCCTTAGATGGTCATTTTTGTCCATCTAAGGACCTAAACGTATTGTGTTTTTGTCACACAGTGAATATTGAGCTGATATGATAATAGGTGGTCACGTTTTAAAATTTGGAAAAAAAAAAAAAAAACTGAAAAAATGATCCCATTTGCATTAACACAGCCAAAATGATCAACAAATGAAAGTTTAAGAGTCACCAAAAATGGACAAAAATGTCCTAAGAGCTCCCAGAGGGTTAACCATAACTAAGACCCCTAAATGAGCAGGATCATGATTGGGATCCTAAAATATTTAAAGGCAAAATTCTGGGAGTTGTAACTTCTTTGTTGTCTGCAGATGAAAAGGGCTCAACTACATTTCACAATTGTCAATAAAAGAATCTGCTCTGAAGAATATCCTGTCCTAGATTCAAGACACTACGGCAGCTTCACATCATCGCATTCAAGCATTCAAAACGAACATTAGCACTGAGAATCTCGACTAAATGGAGCTCTTTCTGTCTCACTTGTTGTTAGTTTTTTGCTTCATGAAGTCAGTTTTGCTCTGTGTCTGGTCAGTTATTGACTAGTTTGATTCAGATGCCTTTCTTATCCTCTCCTGGTGCCAAACTTGAAGTCATGCAGTCAAGGTTCTTGGTACATTCAAAGCAGCACTTTAAGAATTCTAGTAAAAAGCTTCACATTTTAAGCTTCTTCATTTTTATGTCGAGGAGGAAGACAACAGAGGAGTAATCCATGCATAGTACTCCACATGCAGCTCCACAGATGAGTGTATGATTTAAGAAATAGTCACACATAAGGGCGTATTCATGGCTGCGCACACATCAACATGCCTGCAGACCTCACACACACACAGTGTGTATGACACAAGCATCCTTCTTCAAAAAGCCAACTGAGCCACAGGCAACGATAAACAAATGAGTAAGTGAGGGGATCCATGACATGGTGTGTGTTGTTGTTCGCTCACACCTCCTGCTTTGTCCTTATCTGGACTTGTAGACCAGCTTCGGTGCCTACTGGCCATCCGGGACCAACACCTCACAGGCCTCTCCTTCTCACACACACCCACAGCACCAGCTGTGCAAGTGTGTGAGCCTGTGTGTCACTGTGTTTCAATGCATGTGTGTTAGTGTGCCTGCCTGCTGAAGCACAACTTTGTCTAAATGCCACCACAGAGTGTCAGTCATTCTGTGTTGTGCCAGGCACCCACACAGCAGGTTTGTGTTACTGTGTAGGCACTGTCTTCTTAATGAGTGTGCCGAACACTGTGTTGTGTTCCCCGCACAGAAACGAACCGAGGCTTCCCCGGCCCACACCCACTCCAACACTGCCAGCCTGTCTCTCTGTCCATCTGCAACTCTTTCTTAATCGGTCCTCAGTCTGCAGCTTGCTGCACCGCCCCTTATTTACTCTGTCCTCAGTACCACTGTTAGTTACCCACTGAGGAGTGCGTCAGTGCCCCAGCCAGGAACAGCTTGATTATCTTGCTCTCAGTTGAGAGAAACCCTGAAATACACTGACCACTCCTTCCATCGGCTTGTCCAATTAAGCCTCCGGGATTTATAACCGCAGGTGTGGCTGGCACTTTGTAAAATCAGCATGCTCACACTGATAACAGGCTGCAGTGGACGTAAGCAAGATGTTTGAATACTGAAGAAAAGGTGTGTCTGTTACCAAGGAAACAGCACTTACACCCCTCACCCCACCCCCATGGTGGAGATATCGAGTTCAGGATCCTGGGATTGAACTGCGGCACGGTGGGAAAATTCACATGAGATTGAAAACACTTGAACTGCTTGAGTTCATTAACGTCTTCAGTGCTATCGATGTGGTGAGGACAGTCAGTGAAGGAAGATGGATTTTCAAAGGTTTGTCCTATTAGTGGACTTAATTAAAAGACTTCTTGCGTCCACATTTAGTACACTTAGTGTACTTGCGTCTCATTGGGCGAGCACTAATGAAGAAGCACATGACAGTGATGAGGATGAGTGAGGAGTCAGGGGGATATCTTCACTCCTGTAGCATGTTATCTTTATTAGTCAATAACTCACTCACGATTTCTGTAACACCAAATCATTAAGTTAAATAAAAAACTTAAATATAAAGCAGAAAGGCACTAGATTGACCTTTCTGTTATGCATGAATAAACATGCCGTAACTCAAACCACATTTTCCATCCAACCTTGTCTTTTCATCGTAGACCACACTCTCTCTCTCCTTTGAGCGACCACAGCAGTTTTTGATGTTTTTAGCCTGACTGATGATGACTGATGCAGAAACACACATGCAGACACACACACACACACGGTACATGCAAACAAAAACAGCGTGGCAAAAACACAACCAGGACACACACTCTTCAGGAACGTGACTCAACATGCCTTATTGTTTGTAAGAAACTCTAAAACATATTGTACGTTGGCGCGGCCTATCTACCTCTTACACACTCACTCACATACACATGTACAGACACAGGAACATCACGATCTTTCAGCCTCTGCCCGTTTGTCACAAACAAAGACTATTCTTCAGTGTTTTGATCACCTCCCCTTCCCTACAGTGATTTTCCTTTTGTCATCCAATGCTCCCTCCCTTCTTACCAGTGTCTTTCATTTGTTCTGTCCCCTGGCGTCACTGCTTCCGTTTAACCATATACTGCTTCTCTCTTTTTTGCACACTGGCACACAGTCTGCAGCACAATGGTTAGAGGAGTGACGTAATTATTTTTTCTCCTCTCATAAGGCAGCAAGATTTTCGAGTTTGGAAAACAGACACCTATTTAGAGAGAGCGTCATCTCTTTTGTGTTATACTTTTAATACATTTTTACACTTTTTGAGGCTTTTAGAGTTTTACTCCAAAAAAATGTAAATGAGTTCCTCTTAGTCTAGCTGATAAATGTTCATCACATGTATAAATTAAAATATGCAGTAAGTACATTTTTTAATTTGGTGTTTCTATATCCTGAAAATGCCCATGTCCTGTGATGGGCCTGAAAAACCTGATGAGAGAGCGTGGGGCAAAATCTGACAGTGACTGCCAAATTGACACTCATGCTTATTGTTTCTGTGCACTTTGACAAAGTTTTTACAAGCTCAGTTTACACGTGATACTGTTATTGCATCGAATAAGATTATCTATTACACCATATATGCTAGAATATTACATAATCAGGTTTTTTGGAACATTTATGACTTTCTTAAACAGAAAATGAGGCAGTAAATATGTACAGCAGAGGGTGGAGGGAAATGTGCAGCAAATGGTCAAGGCCAGAATGAAACCATTAACCACCAGATCAGGACTAGCCTCTCCACATAGGGTGTATATCCAGATAAGTCATATACACAACAGGATTTTACTTTATGATCAAATAAAAAAAAAAAAACTTTTTCCCTTAATTTTGATCTAGTGTTGCAAATGAAAAATGAACAGACCACAAATCTTTTAAGATTGACAGTAAATTCATACACCGTTAAAAGATCCACTCCAATGAAAATCATGTTTTTCTTGTTGTCTACATGATTATATTGCATTTTTCTGATACAAGAGGACATATCATGAGAAAACTAAATATGAAATTGCATTTCTGAGTATTTCTGCATTTAAATCGCCGTGAATCTCTGACAGACCCAAACAGCAGGTTCAGAAACAGTGAGATTTACGACGTAGCAAATCTAAGCTCCGCCCCAGGAGCCCCGCTATGCAGGCCAAACGTGGAGAGGCCAGGCTGAACACGCGTCTGTATTAGCAGACTGCAATGCTCTTAAGAAAGCTAATTATGATATTAACTTTCATCATGTCCCTAAAGACATGAGTGTCAGTGAGCTGAATAGCTCCTTTGTTACCTGTTTCTTTGACTACACCTCCAATGTTTGGCTACAAGCTAACGCGAAGAGGAGTGTGCAGAGCAGCGCTGTCTCCACCCACGACTCAGAGGTGAATTGCTAATGATCTACCGGAGCTCTACAGAAGAAAAGTCCTTGAAAATGACACAGGTAATGAGATTTTGGCTAAAAACTTCATAATCACAGTTTAAAGATCACTGAGAACACTTTAAGTAGTTAAAAATAAATAAAAAAAATAAAAAAATCAGAGTGGGACTTTAAATGAATAAAATCCGTGATTAGGTTGCGAAGATCTTTCTGAAAATTGACTTTTTATTCATATAATCTTTGAGAACACTAAACATGTCTTTCAATGATTTACATGCTGAGAGCTGTCAGTCATCAAGTTTTTGCTTTAAAAAAAACGAGGGCTGAGTTTAAATAAAATTTTTGCTTTTGAATTCATTGAAATTCAAATGATCGGATGGCTTTTCATTAAATACAGCGAGTTATTGTTTTTACACCCACAGGAAAAGGGATCTGATGCAGCATGAAGGTTAAATATAGTTGAAATACTAAAAACCTCCAAAATTATCCAACGAGACATCACCCGGATATACAATCTGAGACAAACCATGTTAACCACCTAACTGTGTGCCCAAAAAAACAAAGGCTTTTGCAACTTTAATATGCAAGGATCAGAGTTCCTCATAATGCTGGTTTCCAAAGCCCCATTAATTTACTGAAACAGCATGTTTCTGACACGCAAACATGGAAGTAAATATTTCTGAAACCGTAAGTAGAGATGAAGCTCAGCTCACTGCTTGTTCTGAAAGTGCATTTTGGCATCAGAGAGAAATGATCATTTCATCCTTTGCACCAGATCTCAAAGCTACAAACACTGAGGGCTGTCAAAACTTATATTCTCATTGTAGATATACTGCCTGTCTGTGTATTACTATTCTACAACACAGTGAAGCTGCTTAGATAATTCGATGAAGCAACACCATCAAAATTTGGACGGTGAACAACTCAGTGACTGTAGGAATTCATGTGCATCGCCAAAAATCCAACACAACATAAAGGACTGTCTGTTTTAGAGATTAGACGGACTGTTTGAACCTGCTTAGCTTTTTTTGGTCAATGCAGCTTCCTGTTCTCCTCTTTCATCACCAGCAGAACAATTGTATAACACGCAACCATATGTGTTGCATGTGTTCAGATCGATACTGTCCACTCTCACGCCTCCTCCTCTATCCCTTACTCACTTACTCACTTGCACACTCATCGGGCTACGTTTTCTTGTCTCTAAAAGCAAGACGAAATTTTACTCCTGTCTGTCTGTCTGTCTGTGTGTCTGTGTGTCTGTCTGTCTGTTCACTCTCTTACTGTGTCTGTCGAATCAGGGCTGAAAAATCTGAAAAAAACGACTGTAATCTCTACAGAGGCCTCACACAATGTGTGTACAGGCAAACAGTAATTTTAAAAAAGATATTTTGGCGTAACAACACTCTTAGGGCATTAAATGGAGAAAATAACACCCAAATGTGCAATGCAGTCACACAATAGGATATAATAGAGCCTTCCAGAAAGTACTGGAGGAAAGAAAGTGCGCAGCATGAAGTCCTTCTTGATTTATTTTACTCTCAGTGTTGAAGTTGTTTCTATTTTCTGAGTTTGTTTCATTGTGTCTGTGTTGACATTGCTGCTCTGGCTGAACACAGGGCTGTTAACAGAGAGTGATCTTGTCTCTGATCGGTCACGTTGTGCTCAGTGTGAGAACATTAAAGAGTCTTTCTCAGTATTAGTTGTGTTCCTGTCAAAGTGATACTCCCAGCGTGATTTCATCTGGGGACCTTCACCATCAGATCTTTCTTTCTCACAGCTTAAAAAAAGGTCTTGTTTTATAAAGGATGGCTCTCCAGTTTTATCTGCTTTCTGCTGAGGGTCTCATTTTGGGTGTAAAGTTAGAGCATCTCTGGAGACATGTTTTCATGGGACCCAGTGTTGTATTTTTACGACAGACTTATTATAAAAAGAAAGCAAAGCCTCTGTGAATCCAGTTTAAAGAGAGATGGACAGAGTCATCACTGTCCACCTCTCTCTCTCTCTCTGCAGACCGATGCAGCTGGAAAGCAGACAGGGCCAAAGCAGCAAAATGTCTGATCCAGAGGAGCATATAGCCAGCATGATGGAGCTCAGGACTGTGTGTTAGTGACTCTAATGGGACATGATGTTTTCATGACACGGTTAATGACACGGTCAATGTGTTCTTTTTCCACTTCCTCTCTTCTTTTCATTACTTCTTTAAAAGCTTTGTTCAGTAACAACAGAGAGGACGGCTTTTTTCCCAGCAGATGCTATTCTACATCTCAGTCATAGGCTTATCTAATTAGCAGCGCTGTAAAAACAGTGACTCATACAGAGGAGCCTTGTTAACTGCTATCAAGACATCTGTTAGAGGTGGTAAAAGCTTAAGAAAAACTACAATGTCACTGTTTAATTCAGCAGACACTTTAGTCCAAAGTGATGTATGTTTAAGGTTGGGGTTTACACCAAAAGGTCTGTTTTCTGATAAGAGGATGGTACATTGATGATTCAGTGTTGCATTTTCTCAACTGGTCTGGTTCGCGGTCACAAAGGCCAAAATCAAACGGTCCAAAAATTATCACAATTATCGCATTTTTTTATTATTGGCAGCAAAAGCTGTCCAGTGATTGCCTTTACAGTTTAGGCAGATATACAACAAATCCCTCGCAATTTTAACTGTACATCATGAAGCGTCATGTGCTCATTTTTATGTTGGTGGTGATCTGGACTGCATATCAGCAGACTTTAAGACTGCGACAATTAAATACAAGCCTGTATTAATACAAGCACATCGCAGGAGATGCTCTGCAATCAGACGGTCATTTCACAGAAGACGACAGGCAATTATTCGTAACTCCACGTTTGTCCCCTGCCAGACATTAGCCACAGTTTGATAACTTTGCCTCTGACCAAAACAGGATATGACATGTAAAAAGGCGCTTCCTGTGATGGGGTTCACACCTGAAGTAAACCGCTCTAGAGGTCATTTAATAGTGGTCCGAGACCACCCATACCAGGTGGACCTGAGAGCAGTTGACTGGTCCGCACCAAAGTTTGAGGCCAGCGTTCACACCATAGACTGTGGTTCACACTAACCGAGACGAACTGCACCATGGAGGTAAACGCTCCAGAGTTCAGTTCAACTGGACTAAACAAGGCTGGTGTGAACACAACCTAAGACACGAGGAACAAAGAGCGAGTTTAAGAGACAGTTTCAAAGTAGCGGGCTTCAAATTATAAAGAGCACTAGACATGAGTATTAAAGACACCAAAAGGAGGGCTGTGTTTGTCATGATGACTGAAAAAAAGGTCTGAAAACTCATGTAGAACCAAGAATCAATTTAAGAGGTCTGTATATGAAAATACAAGGAACAGAAACTGTATTCAGAATTTTAAAAAAGAGCAAAAACAAGAGAGCGAAACTGGAGAACAGGTGAAATTAAAACATCAAGGCCACCCCCTCAGTCCGTCACTCCAGGCTGGTTAAAATAAATGACAAGGAGCGTATTCGTTAGGATTAACCAACATTTAGTAGTTTAATTAAGAAGTCAGCAGTATTAACTGTAATAAAATGCCAGCAGATAAAAGTGACCTACATTTAGAGACAAGAACTTCGCTGTCTCAGCGCCAGCTTTTGGGGTAAAAAAATGGTTGAGTTATTTCTGTGTGGAGAGCGTGACTGTTTAAGAGATGCACACTGTCGCTCTGATTCCTATCAGAAATGGATGTGAGTGAAGCTAATTACATTATGAATCAGTGTTCCTGCTCCAGTCTTATTAAGATGTGGACCAGCATATTTTAAAAGGTCCTGTCTGACCAGAAGGAGTCAGAGTTACTGATTAGACCAAGTCCACTGGCTGTGGTTCAGTTCTGCATCCGTTTATGCAAATGAAGGAGGAGACTGACACACTCTGAGCACTTTGTTATTACAGGAGTGGACGTGCTTGCCACTCTCTGTGGATGTTAGAGTCTACAACTGAGTGAAACTAGACCAATTCGGTTTAATCTGCTGTCCTCCCCCACTTGTGAACAAAACAGAGAGGTACACCTTTGAGATTAGAGAATGATTTACCTAAGTTTTTGTTTCTTAACCTTTAGCCCTTTTATTTTAGAAGACATGAAAATCATCTCACCTACGTCACTACTTCCTCCTGTATTTTGGATAAAAGTTGAAACTTGTTGCTAAATTTTCTCCCACCACATGATGTTTCTAGGTTTTGAGAACTGCAGAACATTCAGTTGATTAAACGCTTTGAAATGGAATTTTTATGGTTTTTGGACTTAATATCTGTCCATGGTTCAGTTAGACGATGTCATAATCCATTCATTTTTGGAAATGTCAGTGATTGAGGATTAGGAATTGAAGTTTAAGAGGCTCCGCTGAGGGATAAAACAAAATGAACCTTAACTAGCTCTTTCTGATGATTTATGTCTTTTTGCGAGTGATTTATCATGTTTCATTGTTAGTTAATTTTTAGATCTGATTGTTAATCGGTCAATCAGCCTTATTGTTTATTAGGTTGCTCAGTGCAGGTGTATTGACCTCTCACTGAAGGTCAATACATGACCTTCATGATGGAACTGAAGCAGGTGTTTGGTATAATGGAGGCACATTCATCTGAGCGGGCACAGATTTATTATTTTATTTCATTTAATGTCTTTCTATGTTGTTCATTTACCTTGATCTAGTTGAAGTTTTTGGATTTTTAGTCCCTGAATTCCTCATACTCACCTTTGTTCTTCTTTGACCATCTCTCATTTGTGATACACTTTGAGAACCTGAAAGCTGCTGTATAAATAAAGTTCATTATTTTTTCATTCTGAGTTGACAGATCAGAACTGTGAGGTTTACAGCACTTACTATCACCTCTACAATATTTTGTCTGGGGCGGTACAGTGGTGTCGTGGTTAGCACTGTCGCCTCACAGCAAGAAGGTCCTGGGTTTGAATCCAGATGAGGGAGTTTCTGTGTGGAGTTTGCATGTTCTCCCTGTGTCTGCGTGGTTTACTGCGGGTATCCCGGTTTCCTCCCACATCCTAAAGACATGCAGAAGTGGAGTTAGGTTAATTGGCCACTTTCAAGTTGCCCATAGGTGTGAATGTGAGTGTGATTGGTTGGTCGTCTCTCTATGTCAGCCCTGCAATGAAGTGGTGACTTGTCCAGGGTGTCCCCTGCCTTCGCCCGAAGATGCTGGGATAGGCTCCAGCCCCCCGCGACTCCAAACGGCATAACCAGTAGAAAATGGATAAATAAACTTCTCTGCTTCTTTTTCGTCTCATCAAGTTTAAAGACATTGGACAATGAAATATTTGAAATATTCCCCTTCATTTTCCTCTCTCACTATAGATAAGAGTGAAATACAGAGGTGATACTGCTCAGAGTGATCAAAACCTCTCGCTGGTTTTGTGCAGTTACAAAACAATGAAAAAATAGTTCAAGGAGACTTGTAGAAAAAAAAAGGCCTTTTTTGAACATAAAGGAAGGAAAAAAGAGGGAGATATATAAAGAGAGGTTATTAACAGCTGAACAGACGGGGGCAGTTTGTCCATATCACGGGTGGACAAAGAAGGGCAGGATGGGAATGTATGATTAGTCAGAATCCTGCAAAGAAACCACAGGGACACTTGGCCTTATATTTCATTCAAACACATCAGATTGAGATTTATTTAACCTTGGTAATGCAAAAGTATCTTTGTAAAGGGGAAATACATGAAAGATGTTTGTCAGCCCCTGATTAATGTAATCTGCTGCTTTGTCAGAAGCTGAATGGAGAGACGTGTCATGGTCTTCTCTGATTCACGTCACTCCTATCTATCTGAATATGGCTCATTATGAACTACTTATGGGATATGTGTCCAGGTCTTTATATGGGTATATTTTCATTCTTCTCTTTGTTGGTGTTTGTCACCACTCTTCAAGTCCATATGTGTTATTTAGCCGTCACAGTGAAGGACTTCAGATTTTCTCCCTTGAGAATTGTGCTGTTTAAACTTGTAACCCTTGTTATCTCCTTTTAAACTTCATCTCAGCTCGCTCACATGCCCCTTCATTTCTCCGTACTCAGTCATTTAATATACCTAAGTAGCAATTTGGGTTTGACACCAGGATCTTTTATTTTCCTTTTGGCAGTCCTGCTGCACTTTTATTCCTCATGAAGAGCATAACTATTCTGGTCATATCATTTTGGTTCATTCAGCTGTTTGATGTAATTAAAAGAGAAAGAGCATGTAGTGTCAAAAGTGAGTGAGGAAGAACACGAAACAAAACCATAGATCTGATTTAAGGTGTAAATGAGAAAACTTTTATGAGGACACCTGATCCTGCAGAGGGAAACATTACAAAGGGTGATGACAGGAGCAAGCCAGCGTGGGAGATGTGTGATGAAGAAGTAAGGAAAAGAAATAAATCTGTGAACGAAAGTTGATCTCATCGCTGCACCTGAGAGAAACTGACCCTGTAGGCAGATAGAGACGCAGAGTTTCAACGAGAAGGTCAAACACTGAGGAAGTCAAGAGCAACAAATTATTTTTCTTTTAAGATTAAAAAAAAAAAAAGAGCTGTCTGCCTCTGTCTCCTCCTCCTCTGTGCAACGTGCTGAGTATACAAAATATGAGGGATCGTTGTCTGTCTTTGTGGATAAGACAAATAATTTAGGAAGTCAGTGCGTGATAAGAAAGCAATTAATCCTCCGCTGTGACAAATATGTCCTACTGTTAAAAAAAATAGGCCAGAAAGTTTGGGCCAAACTCACCACTCATCCAACCACTCAACAAAGCATCACTGAGAAGTTGTTACCAAGTAATTGTTATTCTAAGACCAGAAACGGGATAACTATTTCACCGTTTCAATCAAATAATTCAAAGTCAAAGCACTTTTGGCCTGTTTTTCATCTTTGGTCTTTCTTTTTCACTTTTTACCATTCTAAGTTGAATTTAGACAAAAGTTTCAAGGTTTTGTTTTGCAGTTTCTAACCAAAATTGAAGTTGTGTGGTCTCTTTCTTGAACTGTTTTAAATCATGATCCAGAAATAGAGTCATGTGGCTAGTTTGTTTAACTGTTTCTTAATAAAGAAGTGCAAAAAGTAAACCACTATTTTGACGTCTCAAACTTCCTTTAATCATTTCCCGTGTCGCTCAGACATCAAAAGAGGGTTATGTAGTAGATAGAAGTGACAGGTTAAATTTGTCAAAAGAAAAGCCAAACGGATCACAAACCAACAAAGATAGTAGTGTTGTGGAAGATCAACATATATTTAGTAAAACAATGGACAGGAGAACGGATAAGGTCTGAAGAGCAGCCTGGGCGTCTTTATTGTACAATAAGTACAGATGACAAACAGAGTCGTGATCAGACCAAAGGAGAGGAGCCCTCAGCTTTCCTCTCACTTACTTTTAAACTGCTGACTGTGTATCTGAACAAATACATGTGTGTTACTGTGCAGTACAGCTGTGTGCCTCTAATGTGTGTGCATGCATGAGTCTCCTAGGTGTGTGTAAGTGCACACCTTTCCCTTCATATATCCAATCACCGGGAGATTGTCCAAGGACAGGTCACGGTGTTCTGAAATTCACCTGTTTTTTCAATTATTCTTAGACTTTCTGGAAACTGCCTCTAAGTGCTTTGGCAACCCAATAATGTTTGGTCCCTGCTAACCACCAACATGTTTATGACATATAGATTCCTTACATTATTCTATAGATTCCACTACAGTAGCAGGTATTGGACACAGAATCTTCAAATCAGACTCATGTAACGCAAGTCAGCCAATAACACAGAACATGTCTAGTTAACTACTTTTGATTTACAAAAGCCTCTTTCGCAAGTTTTTTGGAAACTTTCAAGAATTAAGCCTTTGAGATAAGCACCCCTCACTTTTAAATAGCAATTTCCTTTTTTAAAAAGTAACTGACTGACAGCTCTGTTGACAAATTTAGGCTCCAGCTTACTGTATACCAGACTGGCAGAGTAGAGAAAGAAATGCGACTACCAGAGAAGTGTCATTCCTGAGAGTGCTGTGGACTGTACTAACCCAAAGGGATCTATGATCTATTGTAATCCTTAAGTTAAATGCATGTTTTGGTTTGCTGAAAGGGGGTGTTGTAGGGCTTGTGGCTTCACATCTCTCAGCTTTAGGTGACCCCAATGGGTAAAAATGAAAGTAGGCTGTCCATTCTGTGTAGTCAATGGTTACAGCATGACTTTGGACCAAGAATCACTGTGCTGTAATGACAGTTTTTCCATGATAGGTGTGAACAGACCAATATGCAGACATCTTTGCTGTTCTCTAAAAATGAAAATGGCTTTTTGCTTTCATCCCCGGCTGTTTTCAATTCACCCCATTAGATGAGTCATCACCTTGGCTCACTTGCACAAATATTTTTTCCCCAGTATTTCCTTTTGCATTCTCACATCAGCTCTCACTGACCTCATATCAGCTCAGTAGACTGAGAGGAAAAGTTCACAGTAAATCTGAGTGTAACTCTTGTCTGTTTGTGTTCATGCATGTAACTCAACCTTAAAATATGGGTCAGTTTTTTTTTGCATATGTAAAGACAGCTCAGGAGTCATGAATATCTTTTTAAAGAGGCTAACGCTAACTTTACACCTTCAGCCTCTATGTTAAGCTTTGCCTATATCTCTCCACACCAAATTATTAAACATTAACTACCAGTTGCCCATTTAAATACTGCTTAAATTAAGAATGATTGATCGATTGATTGATTGAGGTCAGTCTGTAAGATTGCACCACAAATACTGTGTGATGTCACCATAGATCGAAGGGGTCCTTGGGTCAAAATATAGTTCAGATTTGCTCAGATTTTACTCAATTGTTGCATATCAAGGCAATTTCATTTGCTTTTTATCAGACACACAAAAAAAGTCATACCATCATCTTAAGAAGTAAAAAGATCGAGGATCACAAGCAATGATGAGGGGTGAGTGAGGTATACTTACAGTTCAGTGTTCTCAGGCAGTCTCTCGTGAAAGGCTCACATGGTGTCTCACAAGAGAGCTCTCAGAAATAGTTTCTATTTTGGCGGTTGTTAACGATCTTTTATTTGTAATGATGATAGAAATACATTACTGCAGTCACACACTTCTAAAGAAAAACAAACCTTACAACCCATATCCGTTTATTGCGCATACAGCCCATTATCTCTCATCAATTAGTACTCAGAAACCCTTTTCCAGGCACTTCCATTAGCTCATATGCCAGCCAGACAGAAAGCATTCAGGCTCTTTGTTGGCAAACTGGCACCACATTCATACGTGATGGGCTGAGAATAAATGCACGACCAGACACCTATAAATGAATGGATTTATTACTTTTTTCCTGCATTTTACTGTTTATAATGCTAGTCCTCCCTCATCTCCCATCCATACTCTCACCCCTAGTCATCAGACCCCTTTTCTCACTCCCAGCATCCGTCTGCTTCCTTTTCATCTTTTATTTTTAACCCTCAGGCATGCCTCATGTGTGACGCAGATGGGTACGTAATACGGACATGGCAAACTAAAGAGGGAAAAGGCCGGGCTGCAGTCAGAGACAGACAGCGGAGAGATAAATAAGGGGAAAATCAGCTGAATTAAAGGCTGAGAGAGATGATAGGAGGGGACACAAAGTGAGAGCGAGTTAAAATTGAATCTTGGTTTATTCCTCATAAAATCTCAGAACCGAACCGCTTCCTTTCTAAAACTGGTTACCTGTAACCAACCCTGTTATATCAGCCAGCTTCATTTTTAATCCCTGCTTGAGTAAATCTTGTCAAAAACATAATCAGCTGTCTTATTCCCATTTCTTCCCTCACCCGTCCAAGCCTATCCTCCTGAAAGCCCAACACACCCACTCGTTTGTCTGTGCAGAGGGAAGAGGAGTTACATATCAATCTTACATCACTCAGCAGCCAGCCTGAGACTTTGCAGAGAGGCGCTGAATAAGAATCAACACAGCATGACGCACGCCAACTGTCAGGTTAAGACGTTTCAGACGCTCCGGTTTGTTTTGCATATGCATGTGCATGGAAAAAGAGTGCAAATATCTGCTAATGAAGTTGTATTCAACAACTCGCACTTCTGCAGAACACATCTTAATCTCCAGTCATGCAATGCAGAGGGAAGAGGAAGTATTCTTCTATATGGCCTAATTACTTTGCCTTTCCCCTCCAATTTGTTATAATGAGTCCAGATTACTCACTGTTGGTCAATGAGACTAAAAATATCTGTCCACACCCACTAAACATACGTCCACAATCTGTTTCCAAACTTCTACATCACGGTCCCTGCATGTAACAATAGCAGAGCCAGTTGTAACGATGAATAAGGCTTCATGTGGGACTATGTTATTCAAAGATTACAGTAAAATTAGAACTGATGACACATAGATCACTGGGAAAAATATGTGGCTTCGATAGAAATAAACACTTCATACGATCATCTGCTCGGCGATCTTATTTCATCTGCCTGTGAATCTGATAAAACTCATTAAGATGCCTTAAGTGACAGATACAGTGTGGGAGGGAAGTTAATGAATTCAGTTGAGTAAATGAAGACAAATTATGTGTTTATAAACTCTGTCAAATTTCAAGTCATTGGGATGTATTTTCCTCCCTTGTCTCAGAATTTTACAACCCCAATCTGCAACAAGTCAGGGACACTGTAAATATGTGGATAAAACAGGTTTTGATGGTTTGCGGACTCTTTAAACTCCATAATTAATAAAAAATAGTGCAAAGACAGCATATCAGATGTTAAAACTGAAAATTGAATATTTCTATTTTCAAATATATGCTAAATTCAACTTTAAAGGCATGGTTGACGATTGGGGAGATTGGGAGATTGGTAATTATTATGAACCTTATTTATATGGCAATCATGGTCCTATAGTGTGATCTCCACAAAGTGAAGACAAAAAAGAATGGAAAAATCTGTTCCCCCGAGCAGGTGCAGGGCTGCAAAAACATTGACCAATGGGAGCCATCCGTCCCGGTCAGCTCCTATGGGTCAATCTCCTGCTCATCCTCTCCATCCAATCACCTCAATGTATTTGACACACCCCTCTCCTGTAGTCCCAACCTGTCCCCTCCCACTCTCCTGGCCCTCCTCGGAGCTCTGAGCGGCTAAAAGTAGCGTAGCAGCTTAGCTACAGGAGCTGTGATGGAGAAGGACGCAAAAAAAACCACTTCTGCTTGGCCCACTGCCAAAAATGCTAAGAAAACGCAAGCCGACAGAGGAAAGGGCACGACGAAGAGGAAATGTGACCAAGCGAGGAATCTAACTCGAATAAATATCAGGAGAAAGCTCTATGAGGATTTGGGCCTGAAAACAGACACAGAGACAGCAGAGTTTTTTGTTAAACAGGTAATTTTTGCCTTTTATCATGGCACATGTTACATAAATAACTCTTATTAGTCTCTGCAATGTCAACACAGTAGCTGTCATAGCAGCTGCAGACGGTGCTCACTAGCAGAGCTGGCGTTTACTGCCGCTAGTCACTAGCAATCCGACATGATGAATCCGTTTTGAAGCTAGCGTAGGATCTTGTGCCGGCCGGCTTCTTGGGGGGGAGTTATCATCAAGCAAAGAGGGGGGAGGTTTGTGTGTGGGGGATGGGACACTTTTTTCAAATCTGCCTCAACGTCTCAGTTTCTATCAACTGCTTCTCAGACCTTCTCCAAAAAATTGGGAGAAGGATAACAAAACTGAGAAAGTTGTGTAGTGTTAAAATAAACACCTGGGAGAACATCTCCTGACTCATGAGGTCAAGTTAGTAGAAACTCCTGAGCATTAAACTGTAAACAATTTGGGCATTTTGTCCTCTACATCATAAAGTATCATGAAAAGATTCACGAGGCCTGTAGAAATGTCTGTAAAAAAGGCTGAAAACCCAACAGTGGAGGGCTGTGATCTCTGTGTCCTCAGGCATCAGTGCATTAAAAGTAGACCTGGCTCTGTAGTGGAAATCACTGCATGGGCCCAAAATAACCTTCAAAAACCATTATTCACGAACCCAGTTTGTCTCTGCATCCACAACTGCAGGTTCAAACTGTACCATGCAGAGAGTAAAGAACATTCAGTGTTACCATGACTTGGTAATGATCTGACTTCTACAGATCTGAGCCTTTTCAATACCCACTGAGGCGAAACAGAAACCATGCTGTTGTATGAAAAATCTAAATTTGACATTCTTTTGGAAGTCATGAATGGCATGTCCTCTACACTGGGGGAGGACCGTCTAGCTCATTATCTCTGCATAGTCCAAAAGCCAGTATTAGTCATGGTATGGGGATGCACAAGTGGCTAGTCTACACATCCTGGCTGCCATCCAGACAAATTCTTTTACAGGGCCTTAAAATGTCAGCAAGATAATTCCATAACTATGCATGGCTTAATATTAGAGTCAGGTCCAGTGGCTTCACCCAGCAAGGAGGCAAACAGCGTCCATTCTATATATAGTCTATGGTTCCAACATCTCATTTGTTGTCTTTGCCCTGTTTCCAGGGTTTATTTAAATGAATTGCACACCATCTAAGTCTGGTTATGTTAACTATTTACACAGTGTCCCAACATTCTTAGCATTAGGATCATATAGTTTGGTCAAATTAGAGTATAGACACAATGAATCAGTCATTCTTCTTATGAGTCCCTCTTTAATTATGTAAATGAAAGAAATGTGAAAGCTTTGGCAATATTAGTCTGTGACAACAAAAGATTAATTAAATACCTGTTGTGAGAGCTCTTATTAAATACGCTGTGGCAATCATTAAATGAAGACTTTAGAGAGAAATTAAGAAACTAAACCACCATCCCCAAGGACCTTCACTTCTTGTAGCTGTCAAGGCTGGAACCTTTGCGCAGCCCACTCTGAGGAGAAACGTGACCTGCAACTCACAGTATGTTGACAGAGGAAATGCAAGCACACACTGCATCATTTCCGACTTTTCCTTAAAAATGTCTCATAACGTCATGTGTGGTGGTGAAAAACCTTTTTATCCAGGCAGTGTACGAGCAGTAAGAGCTGATAGATCCCTGGATGGGAGGAGAAGTGCAGCACTGGAATGGGAAGTGGGAAAGTGGAGCTCAGGTGGATGTGTGAGTGTGTCAGCATTTGTATGTGTGTCCTCATTCTGCAGCCTCTCTTTCTCTCTGTGTCCATTACTTAGCAGTGTTGTACCACAAGGAGTCATTAAGCTCTTATAAGCTATCCCATAATGCCCTGCTGCTGAGATGGTCCCAATCCACAGAGTGACATCAGAGGCAGGGCTGGAAATAAGAGTTGCAGTGTGTGCTCCTGTTTTCCGGTATGTGTGTGTGTGTGCCTGGGTCTACTCTCTCATTAATGTTTGTCTATGTGTGCTAACTTGTGCGTACTTGTGCATGTGTGTGTGTGTGTCAGTCTGACGTCAATACTCCTCCGATCCATATTTAACCACATCGTGGGGAAGGCTCATGAATCCCTGTAGGTGTCTTAGCTTTTACTATTAATAGGCTGAAGTAAACTGAATGTTGATGTGACAGGTGAATTGTGCCGCTCCCTCAGCGGTTTAGGGGCAGAAAAGGGGCCAAGCTCCAGAGAGACAGAGAGATAGAGGGTTTATTTCTGGATTGAGACAGCATGGGAATCTGTTTTTGAAAGAAGTGGGTTTTTCACTGCAGTTTTAAAGCCAAATACAGAATTATATGAGGAGGGGGGCATGAAATAATAATGAGGTGTGTGATGAAATGGTGTATCATCGCATTTTTTATAGGCCTCTACAACTTCATTAAAAGTGGCTCGGACTGAAGTCAAATGATGTAACAAGATAAAGACATAGGGGCTCATAATGACAGCTATACTGAGAAAGGAGTTCAAACCAGTACAAAAACATGTTGTGAATACAAACAGGGTGCAGTTTCTGTTCCTCTCAGTGTTCACATTTTCTCAGCAAGAAGACTTCTTTGTATCAGTTCTGCTAATTTTGTTGTTTTTTTTACTCACATGACAAATAATCAGCAGCTGCTGCTGCATGCTCCAGCCTGGTCCACAAAGTTATATCATGTTTAATCTGAATTTAAGTAGAGGTAGAGAATTTCAAATGACCTGTTTTAAATGGATGACTCACATCTTCAAATCCATTAGCAGCCCCAGGAAAGCGACAAAGCCGTTGGAGCAACATGACCTCTGGTCCCAAATCATGACAATGGAGATTAATTCAACACCAGGACAAAAACCATCTGTTTCCCTCTAGCATTTTCAAGAGGCTGATCATAAGGAAGTCAAAACACCACAAAAAAGAAGATATAGAGAGTGAATGTGCGCTCTCAGGATTCAAAGGGTTTCGTCTTTTCAATGCCCTGCATCATTAGATAACTCTTTTAAGGGCCGAGAATAAGGGAGTAAAGTGATGTATGATGCAGTATGAATTAATAATTAACAAGAGTCCTGCAAGCAAAAGCAAGTAAGGGCTTGTTTACTGCAGTAGTCCATGAGCGTTAGAGCCCCCTTTCCACCTGCAGTTTTCACAAAAACATACCTAGAGGGAGTCCAGTTTTTCAAGGCAGTTGCTGGTATTCTTGTATCAATTGTTAATGTGGAAACACTGCAACTTCATTCAAAACCAAGACATGCTTCAGTTTCCCCTTCTAAGTCTGCGCAGAAACAGGTCTAGAGAGAGTGAGCTATGAGGATTCTTGGCACCATTAATATACCCCTACCTTAAAACCGTAATAGAGGGGGAAAGGATATTAGGATCTTCCCTGAAAGAGGAGAGGTATTGCAAGCAAACAAATTTGTGTAAACAAGGATTCTGTGACAAAGATTCATCCACATGCATGGTTATGGTTGGGTGTGAATATCGCTTCCCTGCTGCTGTCATGCACACTATTCTGCTTCCTTACTTGAGTCGTAATGTGTAAGAATGACAGGTTTACAGAATGATTGGTAAATTACTTGCCAGGCGATGCCAGACCAATTTGCCAGCTCATATTTATTTTTGCCGGCATGCAGGTCTGGATCTGCTGTCTTTCTTAGTGTTTTCCCATCGGTAGCAGATGTACTGAACCAACCACAGTCTTTCATTCAAGATGACTGCACAGGGGCACTGCTTCATTGTATCCACAACCAACCAAGGATCATTGACTTGATTCTGTACATACAGTATTCATTGGTGGGAAAGGTGTGTTTCTTTATCTGCATGCTGCTGGGAATTTCAATCTCTGTTGCTTTGCTTTATATTACATGCAGCGTTTATCTGATTAGCTGCAGGCCGGTAAGATCCTGTAGAGGCACCTTCTTTTTATTCTGAAGTAGGTAAATTAGGATTGACTCTGCTCTGTTTTAATCTTTTAAGACTATCTGTGGAGATAGTGTAGATTAGCTGTCATCTCTTCCTGCTGCATACTACTTTGGCTGTTCCCTTCAATTGTTTTTTGAATTTTGGATTCACAAGTAAGATGATCCCCAGAAACTCGCTCATCAAAATGCCCAGCATCACAACAAAAACAAACATGTTAACTAGAGATGTAATGATTCATCTACAACATCGATGTTAGATCGATTTATACTCCTATGATCCAACTATATTGATCTGTGCTTGGCAAGTTTGCCTTCCAGATGACATATATTGATCCAACATCATTTTAAAATGTAATAAATCGATTGTATGGATGCTAGGAAATAACCCAATAGATTTAAGCACAGAAGACGGAAATTATGAAGCCACCATTGCGGTCGAGTGTATGTTGTATTTGTATTATTTCTGTGTTGAAAAACAACAGCAGCTATAGCAGGAAAATTCACTGTTTATTCAACCTTCAGGTTTTATAACCTGAAGAGATGTTGAATGCAACCACTGTTGATGCAATGTCCGAGTCCTTTTTGCTCATTAAGTGTTTTTCATATATTGATTTATCTGTGTCATTCAGGAGTACATGAGTACATTTGTGTCTGTCTGTTGTGCAGTTATTCCGAGGTCATTTTGATTACTCACTGGCATCCAGCAATCCATAGTTAACCTGACAGTATTTCTAGTTTGGTCAGAGTTCTAGTTTGATTGTTTCAGTGTTTTATGTCAACAAAAACAAAAAGGAGGACCCAAGGGCAGAACTCAAACTGTTTTATTGAAGCACCAAAAACTTACTTCAAACAGAAAATGTCCGAACCCAATAAACCAAAAACACCAGGAGCAAGCAATCCAAAGGAACCAAAAAGCACTGGGAAAAACATGAGGTTAGAAAGGTATGACAACATCGACAATGAAGCAACACAGAAGGAGGGGAAGACAGGGACTTGATACACCCTGGGAAACAAGCAGCGGGTGAGGCAGACAAGACAGGTGAGACTCATGAGTAACCAACTGGGGAGGGAAAACTAAGAAAGTAAAACAAGACTTGACACACAGGGACAAATACATCAGGAAACACTGTAAACTTAACCAAAAGACCAAACAGTGAAAAACAATAACAAGAATATTAGAATAATGAACACAGGGAAACAGGAACAATTGGGAACAGAAACACAAGGAAAAACACACAGGAAATAAAACTAATGTAAAACCAGGGGAAAAAAACAAAGATTAAAGAAAACCTCTCATTTTTCACATTTTATACAGATGCTTTCAGCATGATGGTTCCTTAGATTAGAATCTTCCAAACTGTTGAGCGCCCTGTCTTCAGTAGCCTTCTTTTAGCAAGCACAGTTCACTAGTTAAATTCAATTTCATCCACAGATCTTTGTGACTCACGCCCACTGACATATTTGGATCAGCTGCACCTGTACACTCAGCTTGTAGGCGGTAGCTGAAAGTCACAGCTCAAACTTAATCTTGATCACCATTTGACACAATCAGCATGACTTGCCAGCTGAGCCAACTGGGAATTTTTCAAAATGGATTTTGCTGCTCAGGAATGCAGTGGTGTGATAATTTCCTATCAAACAGCAGCTAGATGTTTAGGTAACTTAGCTACAGTATGCAAAAGTTACAGGATGGCAAAAATTGATTTCTGCTTCAGTCATGAGACTCCATGATTATGTTTCATGTGAATGGCCCCTTAGTTGAGGATAAAGGTCCTCACACACCGCTGCTGTCACGAATAAAGAACCTGAAGTTTTGAAATTTTCAGAGGAGAATTTTCACGTCCCGGGTGGAAGCGAGAAGACTGACACAACACCAGACTGACCATACTATTTTGCTGGACTATAGATAGCATGCACTGAGTTGGGGCCAGTACCAGATAAACGCATTAAACTATAATCCATAAAGGTAAAGTAACAACTAAGACCTAATGGTGCTGTGACAGTAACGAGATTGAGTTTGAGACAGTGAAAATACATATGGTATGTTGTATCTGAACAGGTTAGCTTACGAGCTAAAGTTACTTAGCACAGATGAAAGTTAAAACAAAGACGTTTAACAAACTGTAAAGCACTCAAACTATCGTCATATGAGAGATCCGACACTATGACTCTCCACAAGTTGTCCTTCAGGTCGTTATCTTTGTAATGTTTGTGTTTTTTATCAAAAAGCACTCTCTTCTCCAACACGTAAACAATCAGCCGGTCGGCCATGTTGGATATACCAGTGAATCAGCCGTCGCAACAACACGCAATCTGATTGGTCAGAAGTGGACACACGGAATGCGAAACTTAAAAAAATCGACCATGATCTGAAAAATAAATGCTGCAATATCGCAGAACGTGGAAAACATTGCTGATGTGAACGCTACTATTGACAGGATACGGGTTCAAAAAAATATTGACATATGAAATAATCGCACGTAACAAAATGGTCCCGGTGTGAAAGGACCTTAAGATGGAAAGTCAGAAACATTCAAAGAAAGCGTGTTGCTTGAAAATGACAACCACAAACCAGTCAGCGTTACTTCCTCATGTCTTCTGTGGTTTATTGGAAAAGATGTATTAGCTAACACATGTTTGCCACAGAATGAATTATTACTTAACATCATGTTGTGGGTTGTTCCTTTTTTTTTTTTTTTTTGTACTTTTTTTACAGCACCTTCTGGCTATTGTTAGGCCACTTTGCTAGTCTGAATGGATCTTTTTCATTCTTGGTATTGGGACTCTGTCTACTGAAAAATTACTCCCAGTCAGTGAAACTGTCCTACTTTTGAGCTATCAGTAACAAATATGTGATTGTACTGAGAGTTGGTGTGTTTACATGATTTTTTTTCATGTATGAATGGAAAGTGGAGCTCAGATAAATGAAAGTAAAATGTGATTCATATTTATGAAGTCATTTCTTGCCAAACAGAGATTAAATCACATCCTGATGTGATTTACTGAAGCTTTACCTAATTGTATTAATGTGAGTTGAAGCCCCCTCAGCTACTAAAATTCTCACTTCTATAAAAGTCTAATCATCACAGATGATGGGAAAAATGACACCTCATAGAGAGGGTGTACAAACGGCGTCATGAAGGATGAAGTTAGGTAGTTTTGAATATTTGATGAGCCTCAGGGAAAGAGGAATGAACCGCAATAACATTTCATTAAAACTGTGAATGCTGGAAAAGTCAATTTTGGCACTGACGTTAGCCGACTACACAGAGCATTAATATTCTCTTTAGAGAGAAAGATGAATTTATAATGTGCCGTGGAGTGTGGAGAGTGGAGAGTTCTAGAGGAGTTGGAGAGCTGTCTTTCACACATTCACAACATTAATCCATTAGTACAAATCAAATCTGTGTCTTGCAGCATCATTATGTCGAGAAATCACACTGTGAGAGGAGGCAGCAGTGCACTGAAAAAAACAGATCTACGAAGTCAGACGATTCTTTGAGTCATCTGAAGTCTAAGAAGTTAGACTGATGAAGTGAATTCTGTGTCATGTGGGCATGTCAGATGGTTAATAAGGTGAATATTTATTTAGTAACAGCCAGTAAAAATGTCTGTCAAATGTTTAAATGCAAGTTTTATAGGGCATGTAACTTAAATATTGACAATCCTACAATGCTGATTTGTATTTAAATGTGTGTGTACATATACATATATATGTCTACACACATACTTTATACTTACATATATATATATATATATATATATATATATGTGTGTGTGTGTGTTAGCACTTATCCATCCCTGATTCAAATAACATACATATAACAGGAAGAGAGAAACTCAAGGTCATTGATCGTATTATAGATAAAGCTTGTTGGTGCTTGTTGATGTCTGTCTTTCCTTCATGTTCGTGAGACAACATAACAATGTTAAGTACAATATGGAATGAACTGGTTGTCACAGTTTAACGAGTGACCCTGTACACTGGGGATATTCTGCCTGTTACTATGACAACCCAGTTCATTATGACAAAAAGAGCATTGAAAAGCACCTCTGTCCATCTCTCCCTTTTTGCATCTCCCTCTTTCCCCTCTCTAAACCCAGCTCAGTCTCAGCAAAAGACTGTCTAACATCAGTCTGGTTCTGCTCGAGGTTTCTGCCTGTTACAGGGAGTTCTTTGTCTCGACTTTAACTTGATAAATGCTGTGAAGACCTACACTCATTTGGTTGAAGATGGGATGGGAGTGGGTCTGATCTTACTGTATGAGGCTCAATCTGATTCTGTCTTTATATTGGGTCTTTGTATTTAACATCTGATCTAGTTTAGCTTTTATAGGTGTCTTGGGATAACACTTGTTCACTCCCCTATCAACTGTGTGTTGACTAGTAACAATCTGAATGAGGACCAACACTTGACAAATATTCTCATCAGCCTGAATGTCAGTTGGGTGTTTGACCTCCTCACTGTATATTAGTAGGTTTATTGGCCTACATTAGTTAGCATCTTGAAGCTATAGACAGCGAAGTACTTGTTTCACGCCTTTGGAAAAAGAGGCTATGGTGTAATGACGTTGGGGTGGACCTGCAATGGTGAGTGATTTGACCTGTTTTGAAGCATTGCAGAGAGAACAATAAAAGGGAAAAAAAATGTTGTTTTTTATCATCTGAATGAGAGAAAAGCAAAAAAGCTTTCCTGAATTTTGTAGCTCCAAAGCTCTTCGTTTTTTTAGGTACAAATATAAAGAAAGCTCCAGGGATCCAGAGAGCATCATCCTCTCTTTTCCTGTCTTTTTTGCTTCAATGTGAGGTTAGCAGGATCTGAGGAAGTGCCAGTTTTTGGGAGAAATCTTGAATGTAAACACTTCCCCTCCCAACCAGTTTTCCCCTCAGCTCCTCCTCTCCCCTCCCTCTCTGCTCCAGCAAGCCCCGCCCACAAACAGATGTTTGCGCTCACTTGTATCATTTCAATTAAATTCAGATAAAATGCAGATAAATAATTCAGATAATTACAAATGAGGCCCAGTCAACGTGAAAGTAAAAAGCATTGGTGCTACTGTAGATGCCAACAGACTACCAGCAAACACAATGTTTGCAGGACTTCTACAACTAGGATAAAGTGACATCCTCCAGGACCCGAGGTAAACAGTTTAGCGGAGCTACAACATGCAGCAGGTCCCGTTTGAAAAGAAACACTTCTGTTACAGACTCTTAGCTTACTTTGTTAAAGCGGTTCACCTGTCCAACAGAAAGGTTACAGGGTCCCCAAGATCCCCAAGCGTCCCCCATCGTTTATGCTTCATTTATGTTGACCCGGCTTTTTAGCTCTTGTCTGGTCTACCTCCTTTGTAAGCACCTGTTATTCCACCAGAGTCTCCGGTATTTACTTTGTTTTCTCAATTGTGTTGGCAGTCGTGGTCAAAGGAGGATTCAGACACTTTTGCATACTTTCTGGTTGGTTTCTACTATTTTATATTGTAGCACGCTAACTTTGTTTGGGGCTCGTGAACGTTATTCTAGGATTTGAATTTCTTTCAATACAGGAGGTCGGGACTGTTATGGTGGGTAAAAGGGGGACTTTTGGTGTCCAACCCAGAGTTTCACAGTTCATCCATGCATTTAAAATGTACTTTTGTTAAATAAAACCACATGTCAAGAAGAGCAGGGTGTTAGATACTTTATTTAAAGTTTTTTTGTGGTTAGAGATCGGAGCACAGAAATTACATTTCTTTGGGTGAGGGGTGGGGGGCTTTCTACTGTTTCAGCTCTTCAACGCAAGAGCACACACAGTTCTAGACTGGTACCCCCGTCAGTCAGTCAGGCTGAAATGGGCCGAGTGAGGGCTGACGTTGGTGAAAATGTGGAAGAGAAGTGTGAGGGGGAGAGAGGAAGTGAGGGAGGGAGTGAGGAGAGAGGGGAGAAGTGAGCTGACAAACAGAGATGATGAGGGAGGGAGAACAAAAATGGAGCCTAACTAAAAACAGTGTCAGTGGTCCTGGAAGTTTCTCCTTTACTTTGGACCTTTCTTTTCTATAGTTTACACTGTTGCAACAACTAAAAAAATATAACCCCCCTGTATTCCCTCTGTCCTGTTCTTTGCAGCCTAGAGGATAGTGGACATAGGAGTATTACACTCTATCTTTCCTTCTCTCCTTCCTCACCCTCCCTCCCTCTCCTCTATCTCTTTGCTCCATCTCTCCTCCTATCCCTCTCTTCCTCGTCTTTGCTGAATTTCACTTGGGGGTCACAATGTAGCAGCCATGTGGATGCCACTGCATGTCACGAATGCGCCTAATGGACTGCATCTGGGGGGTGCGGGCACCGAACTCGTTGAAATGTTTGAATTCACCCTTCTCTAGCAGGTACTGGCTGCCTCTGTATCCAGGGAACTGGTAGCCCACGAAACTGCGGTGAAAACAGAAAGAGGACAGCTTGCTTTTGAATGGTGGAGTTTAAGTTCAGGACAGTAAAGTACAGGAGCAAAAAAAAAAAGATTCGGTTTAAGGATGAGCAACATGTGAAAAGTGAGAAAAGATGCTCGAAAGACAGCTGTGAATCAATCAGAAAGGATAAACATGTTGCAAATGAAGACATCAGCTGGTTTGTCATGCTGTCAGGTGTGAAACCGCAGGGCAGATGGCCTCCCAGCTGTTTGTTTCAGGCACTCTCAAACACAACAAATGGAGTAATCTCAGCAGTTAGTCTCAGTGTCTGCTATCTTCCACACCTCCCTGAACAAACAGAGATGGAAAGCTCCTGACGTTCATGACACCCTCGGCTAGCTGCTGATGAAAAGCCTCTATTCCTGAACTCGCTCTCAGACAAACACTCAGTTGGTGATTATGCTGCCTTGTTAGAGAATGACGACACGGATATGGTAACTGTCTGACACAGGCAGCAGCAGCAGCAACTTTGACAAACTTTGAGTTAGAAAGACAGGGTTTGGTACTGTTACTGACTATTTTGGAAACGGTTTCATTTTGAAAGTTTGGAAGCTAAAAATACAGCAGGGATTTCAGATGGCTGAGTTACAGCCCCATAGTCAAATCAGCATAGGAAGGGACAGACACACACTTTCTTTACTGTAGAGACTTAAACTCTCATTTGGCATAAGGTTAGTTTAACCTGGGAACCCCTGATCAGTTGTTAACATTGCAGAGGAGACCTGTGTTTTTAATCCTAAGCAAATCCACCATGTCTGTAATTTGTTCGGCATATTCCAAGCAAATCACAATATATCCAGCCTGGATAGAGATCCCGTCATTTTTTTTATTAATATTTTTTAAAGGTGTCCTTGACTTTTCTGCCCCTTTTCCAATGAACATTGACAGAGACCAGACTGGACACTGTAAATGAACCTTTTAAATGAACAGGCCTGGAGCTGGGTTTTAAAACAAACTGCTCTATTTCATGGTAACTCATCAACTTTATGTGCTATTAAGTTTGAGGCATGCTGTCTGGATGCTCAAGAGTGTGATGCTAAAGATGATATGGCAGAAATATTAAAAACTTGAATTACAGGCTTTGCTTATCGGGTGCAAATGCAACACACAAACAATGATGTCCATACATATATTACCAGAGGTCTCTAGGTATCAATCATTAAGTGTGTTCATGCTGCATGCCTGACATGAGGCTGGATGCAGCAGCCTGTTAGATTAGCTTGGTAACAGACTGGAAATTGTTAATATTGCTTGGCACGTTTTATCTGTTTTATCAGAGGAACTGTAAGGAGATTTGAACTGGAGGCAGTCTTATACATGTGCCTCCTCATGACCTAGATAGAAAATGATTGCCCTGAGGCAGTGCTTATTCTTCATGCTGGGTTTTAGTGCCTGGATTCAAGTTCAAGTTTCAGTAAAATAAAAGTTGAGTCAACATTCAGTTCAGGCGGGAAGACTCTATGTTTAGACGTTGGTGGGCAAAGAGGATTTTTTTCTTGCCCAAAATGTTGGCACTGAGGGCAGAATCAGCAAAAAGACGCATGTTAAAGTACTGTTTTAAATCAGCAAACATCCGAATAATGAGGCGGTTACAGGAAACATCTCACCAGAAGCTTCCTCACTGTAATGAAACAGAGTTTACTAGTTAAGTTATTGTTTCGTTATTGACAAATCAATATATTATTTTACCAATTTATGAGTTATCTTGAATGACAAAAAGAAGCATTAAAGAGATCAATGCTTCGTTCATTTGCATTCACAAACGCACATACAAGCAAGAGCCATTTCACTATGGCAGCATGTCATGGTGCTCATGGGAAATGCAGTCTTTCTACATTTCAGCTGTGACCAAGACTGTTGAATCTATTGAAGTCCAGTGTATGCCCCTTATTTGCTGACATTCATGGCATTTTCAAAAGAAAGTCCTGTACTTTTGTGATTTTGACTGGTTGGTGATCAAGAAGGGAGACTTAATATATATAGTATATATTGTATATAGTTTTATTTTATTTTATTTTATTTTATCTTATTTTATTTTATTTTATTTTACTCTTCCCTTTTTCCTTTTTCTAAATTTTTTCTTGATTATAACATTTATTTAGTTTCTTAATATTACAATCTTTATTTTTATAACTGCATTTTGCACTACCTTTGTCTGTGATGCTGCTGTGGCAAAAAAATTTCCCCCATGAGGGATCAATAAAGGAATATTCTATTCTATTCTTCTTAAAATTGCAGTTAGCACAGCAACAGTGGGCTAAGTGCAATAATGGTCTTACTGGACACAACCCCTTACCCTCCATGCATAACAATTCTAAGGCTTTTTAGAGGCGCTGATAGTCAGGCTAACATTCACAGCCTTAATAAGCTCAACTGACTGGCTTTGGAGCAACCGTCTAAAGCAACAGATGTGAAAATGGCAGCTCTGTGCTTTTCTTATCAAAATCTCTGAACAAGTTCAAGTATTTTCTTTTTGTTTTGCCTAAACACTCACGTTCCACAGCTGACCAAAACGCTGCCCACTCTATCAGTGAAACCGTGGGCAGACAGGCTGGGGACGTCGTCATCGATGATCTCCATCTTACGGCCCTTTAGGTCGCCAACCTCAAAGAGAGTGATCTTGTGCTTCTCAGGGTCCTTGAAGACAGTGAGGGAAAAGACAAGATGAGAGTACATGTCATGCACGGATATCAGCTGATAATGTCCGTGAAGTATTTCTTACCATGCGGACGGGTCTGAGGGACAGCAGGAGGTCGTTCTTCTGGCTGTTGCTCCAGGAGTCCCAGCGAGGATACTCACCCTTCTCCAGGATGAACATCTCCCCACAGAGGTTCATCTGCTCAAAGCCCACAAAGCTGAGGAAGAGAGGAAAGGTCATGAGGAGGAGAGGAGAGGGGAGGGAGGTGGTGAGTTAAAAATTTGACCCTGACTGACAGCTTTCAACGGAGCTCTTTAGTCGGTTTTCGCATGATGATGTTGGAAAAGTAGCCGAGCACCCGCTGCCTCCATTCTGACCATTAATATCTATTGTGTCTCTCGTGGACGGCCAGCATTATGAAAGCACAATCATAAAAGACTGTTATATAATGAAAATACTTTGTGGAATAATTTAATAAAGTTCTGCTGTCTTCTTTCTACCTGTAATTATAAGCTCTTTCCTTTGACAACACATTTCCTCCACATCGACTCATTATTTCCTCTTCTATTGGTCCCCCTTGTTTTCTCACTCACCGCACTGCTTCATTTCAAAAGTTTTAGTTTTGTCCTGTAATTCATTTGATTTTTTAAAGTTTATTCTCCTATTGTTCTCTCTGTGAAACACCCAGATAAAAGCATTAGCCTTGTGCTTAAAATGCAAAGTGTAAAATGTCACATAATGGTGGGGTACACTTGTGAAATCACCTGCTCTCCTCTCTGATGAGTGGGTGTGTGTTTGGTACATTATGCGTTCCTAGGTGGGTGTGAAAGTGCAGCTGCAAATGCACAGGCTACTTACGGACCACTGTCAACCTTCAGGGAGCGCACCTTCTCCAACCCCAGGTCACTCACACTCATACACTCCCCGGTGATCTCCACGCTGCGGCCCTGGAAGTTCTCCTGATCAAACAGAGTCAGCTAGAGAGTAGAGGAGAAGTAAAGATAAGAGGATGTGAATGAGGGACAGAGCGACGCAGGTGGAAAAGAGAAACTCAAAAAAAAAAAGCAAAAGTAGAAGAAAAAGTTATCAAACAAGAAAGAGGCAGAGTCAGATGAGACGTCTGTGGGTTTTTGACAGATTTCTAACACGTTATTTTTCCGTCAGTTTTGGCTGTCGACCGCCTCCTCACTAAGCAATACGACACAGCGGGTCATGATAATAGACATCAGTCCAGAAGGTAAAGCTGTTAGTGTGATGCCAGCTGCTTATCATGGTGTGAAAATACTTAAAGGTATATTTGAAGATGGCTGATCGTCATCTGTACATATCCTGTCTAGTGTGTGTATATCGCGTACCTTGTAGGACATCAGGCCTGGATCAGACATCTTGCTCTGAGCCGCTTTCCCATCAGTCTGGGAAGTAGGCTTGGATTTCTCTCCTCCAGCAGACATGATGGCTGAGAAGAGAGAGGAACGAGTCTTTAATAGACATCCATTACTGTCACACTGAAGGACTTAAGCATTTGAAATTATGTTCGAGTCAAATTAAAAAAGTAAAAACAGTTTCAAGCTGTGAAAATCATTTCTTTTTTAGCCTTAAGGTTGGTGACAGAAATCAGTGCGACAGCTGAATGAGTGAAAATAAAACCCAACACTTCATCCATTAATAAAAAAAAAGTCACCAAACAGTTGTCAACTTGAATTTGTGCTAAACTTGAGAAAAAAATACCACTCCTCTTTTCTTTTTCAATCATGACATGTTGATGATTTTTTTTTCACATTTCATGCAGTGCAATTTTTGTTTAACAAATAATCATTAAAAAAAATGGTAGCTGCCTCAGCATCATTGTATGTGTTAATCTTGGAGTTAATGCTCAGTGAATAATGATCATTAAAGTCCCTCCAACCTGCACAAAAGACTTCATGATAGGACAATGGTTCAAAGTACAGACAATCACATTTGAAAGAAGTAAATACATTTCATTTTTACAAAGTTTTAATCTTTCCACTTTAAAGCTCCTATGGACAAAACTGCAAACCTAACATCTGTCCAATTTCGAAAACTACGAAAGAAAAAGGCTTAGAAACAGTCTCGTCTGACACCTATCCCTTCACTGCAGTTTCAGGCATTAAACTTACAAATGCAGAAGTTGTCAAACTTGTTGCTGATGGTCTTTTTTTTTTTTTTTTTTTTTTTACTGGTTCACTCTGTCCCGTAACCATCAAAATTTATCACAGGAGTGATATCAAGTTGAACCTTTTTCTGTTGGTAACAATCATACACACAAGCTTTATGTATGATGGGAAACATACACATAAAAAATTACAGAAACATTTCAACAAACTTTTCCGCTTCAGAAGTGAAACCAAAATTCAGCCCCTATTTGAACGTCAAACTTTCTCACGTCAGAGTTCCTCCCTCCTTGTCTTCCTTACTCTGAAAACCGTCTGCCCACTGTCTTACCTGTGGAAGTGTGTGTGCGTACAGGAGTAGACTCAGGGCTGAGACTGGCGCTCTGTGTGAGAGTGTCAGGCCCATTGAAGCTTTTATATGCTGGCGCCCTTAGAGAGGGGATTATGGGCACAGAAACAAACTCGCTGAGCTCACAGCCCCCACAGAATAGAATTACCCCCATCATCAAAGAGGGGGAGGAAGGCAGAGACAGAGGGAGAGAGAGGGAGAGAGAGAGAGAGAGAGAGAAAGAGACAGTGAGGCAGAAAGACACTGTCTGAAAGTTGAGAAGAATATCAGCAAACATGAAAATCAATATCGTTTTGGCCTCTGAAAACTTAGTATGTGGCAGAATAACTAAAAGAAAAAAAAAAACATTTGATGAAAACATGACTCTCTCTCAGCTCAAAAGAGAGTGCAGTCTGTGTTTAAGTGTCTTTTCTCTGCCTCAATAATGGTAGCCAAGCTGACCAGGTGAAGATTTAGCAGCCTGTCGCAGAATTACTCCCCTCTTTCCCCCGCAGTGCTGTAATCAGGAGGCAGAGGGACAAACAATAACAGGCAAAGCAATAACCTGGAAGAAGCAATAACCCGACCGCTCCACCTTGGGTGTGCAAAGAGTTTAAGAGCGTGTATGGACAATAATCAGACTCTGCTCACAAAAGGGGGTGTAGGCTATTAAATAAAACCCCTCTGCCTTTTCCTTGTGTGGGTGGGTTAAATACTGTGGTGGGTGTCAGCTGCAGTGAAGGAAAGACTGAAATTCTTGTTCTGAAGTGCACAAGAGCTAACTGGTCTGATGAGGCTCCAGCCACAGGCCCTGTACAGGGGGGTGGGGGGTTGCCATGTTCTTCGACAATTAGGCTTCACATGTATTAAATGAGACAGGAAAGGAAATGAGGGCAAGGCACTGTTCACTAAATGAGATTCTGGACACGACTTACATTTTCGGTGGTCAGTGTCAGTAATCCTACTGTTTGAATTGCTTTAAAACCTTGCATAAGCATCAAGGTGAGAAGATCAAATTGCAAACCTCCCTCCAAGTGTCTGTTGGACATCATCCGGCACTGCAATGAGTCAGAGAAAGACAGAAAAAGATGCAAAGTGTCCAACAGTCAGGGGAAGTGAACACCTCTTGGGAACATATTTGATTCAAGCATCTTCATCTCCTCCCCATTGTGGTGTCAGATTTAGATTTTCCACTGTGGACTGGATTTATTCCTGTTCCCAACAACCTGAAGATCATTCAAGATGACACACCACGCCTCTAGGCAGTTAAGTTTAGAAAAAGAAACTAAAGTGTAAACTAAAGGATGCTTAAAGAATCTTCATGCAATATTGTGATTTTAACCAGTATAATTTGACCTACCCAAGAGCCTCTTCACATACAGAAGTTTGAATGGCAGAATAAAGGAGGGCTAGAAAACACACAAAAAGAAACAAAACACTTGCTCTGGGGAAGCGGTGGCTCATGGTAGTCATCTGTCTCATAGTGTGAATGTGACGTCAGAAAGTAGGGAAAGCGCTTTGTAAACATCGCCCATTTACTATCTTCTGACATCAACAATTATGAACACAGTCAACAAGGATAGAGTGAATCATGAAAGTACTTGAATTGTGCTCAAGGATAAATTACTGCCTTCTGCACTGATTTCACATTTGCATGCATCATCTTATCCTTTCAATTTGATGATCTATTAAAGAGACAAGAATCATGATCATTGTGTCTGATCTGCTGTCACTTCTGCCAGTGCTGGTTCTCACTCCATCACATGACTCCACTACATTTAAAAGATTAATATTGTTCTATTGACACCACCATATGTCTACGTAAGTTCTCATCGCTCAATTACTTTACACTGAGGTCAGTTGATGAATTTACTTCTCGTTTCATGAATCTGATCAGAAGGGAAATAAAGTGTGATAGTGTAGTTGGTTGTGTAGTTTGTCCAAGTGGTGTTGCCATACCTACTGTGGCACCCATGACTATGTTGCACCCATATTTGAATAATGTTGTTAAAGTCAACATGATATAGCACATTGTACACCCATATACTCTTGAAAGCACTCGTGCAAAACCCAACGCTGTTTTGAGATTTTATTTTTTATTTTTTTTACTCAACTGCTTAAACTAATGATTTCTTTGTCTTGAATTGGAGTATTATTGGATGAAGGGTAGGGGTGTTCTGATACAACTTTTTTACTTCTGATATGATACAATATTGTAGCCTTCAGTATCGGCCGATACCGATATGGATCCAATATTGGCACAAACTTGTACATGACAAGTGTTGCACTCAGCTGCCACTCAGCCGACATCACTCCTACTCCTTGCTACTTCGTTAGTAGCTTAGTACACACAGTCGTTGTGATCATGTGGGCTCAGCATACTGGATCGAGGCACTGCTAGCTAGAGGTGCCGGAGTGGAGTCTGGAATGGACTGTTTGTATTGGAGTGCTGATATTGGAGATTTTAGATGCAGGTTGAGAGAATCCGATATTTGTTTTTTGGCTGATATCTTATCAGGTCAGTCCTAGTTGAGGGTATCTATAATTTGACCCAAGTGTCTACACTCTGTGTATGTGGTCGACCACTGGTGAAAAGGGATTGAGTCCAAGATAAGACACCAGTTTAAAAAACAAAAAAAACATCTCTGCTGCCACATTAATAGTTTTGATCAATACACTGTGAGTAGTTAGCCAGGATTTAAATTCTGAGACTTGAAAATCGCCAGGAATGCACCTGAGAAAGAATGGATCATGGACTCACCAAATACTGCAGCCAAATTGAATCTGTAAACCGGTGAGATGTGTTCATCCTCCTGAAATATTTGTGGACTGCATGGTTCAGGGCTTTAGAGGGTAACGTCCCTCATATAAAATCAGATCAGAAAACTGCACATGCTCATCTGAAGCAGAAAGATACTGCTGCTAACTTGATGAGAGAGGATTCTTTGTATCATCTGCTTACATGCCCTTGAAAAAGCTATAAATATGTGGTGCACCATCAATGCATCCTCAAGTGTTGCTGTTTACTTGTAAATCTAATATACTTTGTTTAATCTCCCTTTCCACAGTCTAGAAATAGAGTGCAGTCTGTTGTGCCTGTATCAACATTTTCATATATCATATACGATCCTTGATATTACCTGCTAGTTTCAAGTTGAAAAGGAATTAAAAACCATAATTAGCTTCGAATACGGCAGCAGGTCCTTACACTCACTGAGAAAAACTTGAGTTCATTCACAGTATGAGGGTCTTCAGATGAATACTTTTTTCCTATGCATGTCCTTGTTACATTTATAAAGGTTACTGAGAAAGAAATTCTCCTATATGGATCCTGATTTCTAAGTATTGTCTGTGCCTTTTCATGATTGCATGAAGATGTGTGCGTCTACATTTATGACCGTGAACATGTTAAGGAGAACATGACTTGAGCCTTCTTGTTAGCTATCCAGATGAAATGTCGAGGGCCAAGGACCAGATGGGTTGAGGTGATTGAGGATGTTACCATGGCAACAATGGCCCTTTTATCCAGAGTGATGAACAGGAGCGCCTTCATTATTAAAACATCAGAGCAAAATGGGTTTGACATGGGTTTACATCATTGGCAGAAATGAAAATGTACCTTAAAAAAATCACAAAATTATAAAGAAAAGACACATCCTGTCTGAAAATGATGCAGAAGAACTGGGTCTGTGGATTTGTCCCCTCTGTGTCACTCTTAGCTCAAGTACTGGCTGGAACTAAAAAAAGAGAGCTTTTCTATGTTAGCTTCTCTACTCTGGCTCCACACAAAAGAGAATTTAATGCCTCATTTTGTGGCATTTTGATCTTCTTGCTGACTTTTTTTAAATATTTAATGTAGAAAATCATAAAACAGGGCTTTTTCTTTAGTGACCCCTTTGTCAACTAACCCCTAAACCAATTCCAGAAATAAATAAATTACAGTGTAAAAATAATTAATCTTGTTGCTGGTGGTCATGTTTGCTTTTCTTAAAAAGGCATCAACATAAATTTCAGCCCATTTCATTAAAACAAGAGGAGTTTTAAAATCCTTCTTCTGACCTGTAAAGATCTTCATAGTCAGGCACTATCTGGTCTCAAAGAGTACCCCATTTCCCCGGTAAAACGTTACCACCCTTGCGTGAAGACCGACTCTTTGTAGCTGAAGCCTCTAAAAGTAGTAGGGGAGGTCGAGCCTTCAGTTATTAGACCGCTCTCCGCTGAAACATCAGAGTCATGGAGGCAGACTGTGCTTTAAGAGTCAGCTTAAAACTTAACTCTGATTAACCTTAAAGTTACGGCCGGCTCCAACTCTCAGTTTCATTGCTTTAAGCTTAGACTGGCGAGGGAGCTGACACATTGAGCTCCTTCGTCTATAAATGGTGTTTTTAATCACTGGTTTATTGTATTATTATATAGAATTTAAACCATAGAAGCAGTGTGAGCTTCTCAGTTCAATCTATCCCTGTGAAAATGTAAGTCGGTGCTGTTTTTATCATTTTTCTTTAATCTGATTTTTCTGATTATTCTGATTATGGTCAAACTTTTAATCAAAAAATATAATTTCTATGTTATATTTAAAGCTATTGTCATGACTTGAATTCTTCTTCTGTCAATCCCTTTATTTTTAGCTGTAACTATTGAAATGAGCTCGCCAGATGGCTCTCCAAATCCTCCTCATTCTGTGCCTATAGCCCCAGTCATTGTTGTTCTATACGATAGCACTGCTGACCTATACGAATAGACCAACAACAGCCACCCACCCCCACCCTCACCACCAACACCTCTGTGCCTGCGATCTGCTGAGTCGACAGGCTGTACAGAGCCACAAAGAGAGAAAGGGCACAGGAGACAGGGGGGGGAGAAGAGCTACACGGCAGGACAGGGGTGATTTTAGGATCAGACCTTTTAGGGTGCTCAGCATGATATAGAAAGAGCGTGTGCGCGGTATAAAACAGCAGCACCAGATTTGAATCAAAGTTTATGTGAAAGAGGAGCTGTTTGTTAAACAGAAAGAGAGGTAGGTTAAAAATATCCAGGTAAGCACGAGTGGGGAAAATGAGTGATAACCTCCAATCAGCTTCATTTATTGGATTCAGAGTAAAGTCAAAACCTGACTTCAGGTTTGGTTGTATTTTTCCTTTTTTTGTCTATATAAAATTACTTAGATTTAAACATCAGATTCTTGTTTGATTTTTAGGGGTAATGTTGGTCTTTACCACCAATAAAAAGATTTAACTTTGACTTTATGCTCTGACAATTTTTGTCTTGTAAGAGACCTTAAAGTTTCCTGTTTTTACCCCCTCTCAGTTCTGTGGATTTTGCTTTTATATCATTTTTATTTAACTTAAAAGTTGTAGCCACATGAGTCACTGAAACCCACATGATCTCACCTACAGATACAGCTCCTTTTTTTAGGAAAGTTCCTGCTCAGGAACACAGAATAAGAACATAGAATGAGCATATATTCAATACACAGTCTCGTGCCTCCCCCCGTCCCCCCGAGGGCAGATGACGATTACGTTTAAATGGAAACTTATCCAGGGAAAGTGTCAGGAGTTCATATCTAAGTGCTGCAACATCCACGACTGTAGCCTGGACATCATGGGCTCCATCTGAGTGGAGAGAGGAGCATGAGTCACACAACCTGTATGAGCGCAAGTCTCTGTGGACCGGTTACTGACCCTCTGTGTGTGAGATGGAGTTTGAGTGTAACTGAGCAGGGAAGGAGCCTACAGGTTCACTCTGATGTGTGCACCATATGCAAGGAGCAGCCATCATAGGCAGGGGTGAGGAGGTCATCTTTTCTTCACCACAGCTTCCGTCTTTAAATGTTACTCTTCATCACGATCACCTGAGGAGCCGAAGGGGCCTTTTGTCACTCCCACTACAAAAGTTTCCATTAGAGGAGGTTAGTCAAAGCTGGCACACGAGCCACGCTGAGGGTTGTGTGTGGGATTTCATTCCTTTGATAAAAAAAACCACATGGCAATTTCTTTTCTCTTACAGTGTTTCAGATCAAAAATAAAAATGTCTCTCATGAAAAGCGCACTCAATTTTTTAGAAATTCTTCTGAGATCTTTCTTATCTACTTTCAAAACTTTGGCATCTTTTTCTGCCGTCCAGTCAATTCCAATCCTCATCCTAATAAATTTCTAAAGTTTGTCCACAGCTCTATAAGGATGGCTGGAGGAGGCGGGATCTATGACCTATACCAGAGGGTGCTGCTCTCGGGGTGGCTTCACCCAGCGAGGAGGCAGACGGCGTCCATTCTATATACAGTCTATGGTTTTAACTCTTGGTTCGCTGTTTAATAAGGGTAGATTGATAATCTGTTGAAGCTGTTTGTTGGTGCTGAATTCAACATTTGGCCAATTCTCTGTGATTGTATCAACTTTTTATTTTACAGATAGTATTACAAAACTTTGTCTGATTGGTCAGACATCACTCCTTTCTGTGATGTGACTGTACTTTAAGTGTTACTGCTTAATTGTTCATTCATGTATACGATGTTTGAGTGAAATACTTTGCTAAACACATTAAAAACTCATTTTTTTACTTTAATCAAATAGATGTAAATTCATATTGATGCTCTATAAGTACATCTCAAAGCAAACAAAACTAATTTTTAACTCCTGAAACTGGTGCCAGGGAGTAGGTGTCAGCCGAGAAGCTAAAGAAATAGTCCCATTTGTAAATTTTCCACATAAAATTGATTGAATAAATGATGCATTTGACAATCAAAAGTCAGCAGGATGGGACTTTTTGTCAAAGTCGCCTCTCAAACACGTGAGGGACAAATTGTGTAAAGACCACTTTGTCTACAGGGGGCGCCAAAATTGACGCAAACCAAAAGTTCCCTTACTAGAGCTTTAAGTGAAGTTTTGTGTTGGTTTACGTGATATTTTGAATTCTAAATTTTGATAAGAAGTTTTACATTTTTTACAGCCAATGCACATCTGTTTCAAATATCAGCAATCAGTCATATCATATCCAACCTGAAAAACCCATATCAGTCAACTCCTGCTATTTAATGCTATACAAAAGGCTATTACACCATGATTAAAATCTCTGCTGACAGCTCATACAGTGTGAATTACATTACTCTATGTATTCTGTAGGTGATATTCACATTTTGATGATGTTTGTTATCACTCTGTTATAAGTATTTAATAAATTCAATGATGCTGAAAATTGTTGTCTTAAAGATATGGCATGGAAGTTGGATTATTTATTCTTTTGTTGACCAGCAAGATATAGTCCACATATATTTGACAGAGGCGTGTTCGTGTTTTTGTCTTGCTGTTTGATAATGATTCAAGCCAACAAGACGCATTTCTAACACTGAAGAACCAGAGGTGAAAAATAATGAAAATGTACATCTGTGAGGTTTGGTTGAGGATCCCTCCGGAAAATAAAATCCTCAATTTTCCATAATTCTTTTCAGTTGTTGTTTTTTTTTATGTACAAGTTACATTTACTCATATAAAATGTTTAAATTCTCATGTTACTGGCTGCTGTGTTGGCTTTTACAACAAACAAACAAAGCAGGTGTCTTTGGTTGTTCATTGTACTATTTGGGCCTCTTCGTATGCAGCAGGATCAGCTAATCCAGTCAATGATGTAGGAGAGACTGACATATTGTGAACTTTGATATTTTTGCATCTCAGTTTTGTATGATGTTAAACTTGATGTGTAAGATCAATTGTTAAACACAATAATTTGTCCCAAGTTTTTAGCTCAGTCCTTTACTTCAGCAGCAAACACAGTGTATTTTTTAATCCATGGACCATGTGTTGTGTCATTGTGCTGTTAAATGCCAATGAAAGTGTCTGTGTTCCAAATGCTTAGGACCACAAACCCCTACATTGTCTGTGTTCCCAAGCATTTGCTTGTAATTGACACAGCTGCTCCAGCAGGATACAAGGGATCTCTCACACTCTCGAGTTTGTACAAAGGTTTCCCTGCTCTTTCCTTTAAAGAATTGAGACACCTCTTTCCTCTGTAAACCCTGCTCCATATAGGCTAGGTCTCCAGATGTATCCATGGTGGATTATTGTATTTTGTCTCTTTAAAGTCTGCTGTTGGAACAGCTCAGTGTGCTGTATGCAGAGGAGCACTTTTGTGTGTTGAATCCACCAATGATGCAAAAAAAAAAGGCTTCTGATGGAAAAGTGATGCCTGATTTTGGCAGACCAGCATCCACTGTGACTAGAACACATCAAAATTACTAAAATATCCCTTAAGGTTGAGGTTTAAGGTCGTTCGCAGAAGCTTCAGTCAGAAGACAGAAGTTTCTTTCACAGTGCACTGGTGTGCAGTTTTGCTGTCAAAGGCTGCAGATGAAGTTAACTGTAAATTGCTGGTAATGGCCTTCGAGTTTGAGGTTATGGAGGCCACCTTCTTTAATGAGGAAGGAAGGCAAGACTGGTGGTTTCTTTTATAAGTGGCTGTAGCTGAGCTTGTTATCAGAGGTTACTGGAGATTTATGACAATGGTGGTAGTTAAAGACATTGGCCGATAGTATTCAGAATAGATACAACTTTATTTACCCTTTTGGGAAGGTTCCCCTTCAGGACAATGTTATAATTTCAATCACACTTTGTTTCAAATTGATGCACAAAAGAGAGTAAGTACAACACAAGCAAGGGTCTAGACAGGAGGAAACATGAATAGGTGCTACAAACTGCCTTCAATCCAGTTAGACACATGTGCTGAGTAGATGCAGTGGTAGAGGCAATGCACAGGGTGTATCGGAGCAGAATTTTAAAATAAATCTTAACCAAAGCAACAGCAACAACATTAAGCCAACAAAAACAACATTAAGCCAACGAAAACAACATTAAGCCAACGAAAACAACTCTGCAGAATATATGTTTAGCATTTGACTGACAAAATGCCTATGAATTTTGCAACTCTGTTCGTCGTCCACCACAACGTTTTCGTCTAGTCTCGTCAACATAAACACACATTCGTCTTGTCACATTTTAATCATTTAAGACTTATGTTTCATCGTGGAAAAAAGGGGGAAAACAACACTGTCCTAATGAAACCTTAATACTATCATCAATGCCATTGTTTACTGAGAGCTGGGTCTTAGACTCTCTTAAATGTAGACTAAGACTCTGCAGGTTGCATGTGGTCTCTAACAGTTGTTGTCCACAACTGGGGACAACAGATGAGAAGAATCTCGCTATCGGCAATTGACCACTTCTTATGAAGGCACCAGGCACCTTTTGTTGGCAGAGCTTAGTGCAAGAGGGAGTGTAGAGGTGGGTGAGGGACTCCAGGCAGGTAGGAGCCATTTTTTGTCACTGCTTTGTATCTGAGAAGTAGGCTTTTGGTGGCAACAGGAATTTGTAGAGAGAAGTAAATAGCAGCCACAGGTTATTGCATGCTTTGCCAGGTATTGTTTGATCTAGATTTTAAACTGCAGATCTACGTGATCAAGCAATCAAAGCCACATGACCCTTAAAGGTTTGCTGGTCATCAAACATGACACCCAGATTCCAGGTAGACTTGTTGGCGATGAACTTAATTGATCCAAGCTGGATGTTTGTCTGGCATGAGTGGCAGCCAGGCCCCACACTTATCTACACTCTACAAAAGCCTTCAGTTGGCCTCTTGTTGCTGCTGCTGAGGCTGTTTGGTGATGCTTTTTAGGTATGCCGTGTTGGTTTCTTTTATCAAAGAAGCTTCTATGTCTTGACTAATCTAAACATCATTTACAGATATCACTTTCACAGTAACTGGGTTGGCTGGCCCTGAGATGGATTAACTGCTGTTTTGCCCCCATATCTCTGTTATTTTACAGCTTGGTTGCCTTAGTTTAGCAAGTGTTTACTTTCATTCAAGGTAAATTGCTCTGATCATTTCGAGTTCTCTGCCTTATCAACTGGATTGTGTTGTGTTGTGTTGTTTTGTTGGTTGATTCTGTTTCTTTCTTTCAGGGGCGTTGGTTGCTCTGTAGGGAGGCTCGACACCCAAGGTGAGGGTCCCCCACCTTTGCATGCAAATTTAGTGCACTAGTTCACAAGTAGGCTGCAGCATCGTATTAAAAGTTTGGTCATGAACTTAAGCCTTTTTTGTCTGTGCCACAACAGCTACTGCTTTATCCTAGCTTACATTCTGTTGCAATTCCTTTTGCATTGAAATGAAAGAAATCAAGTTTAGAAAAAGAAAAAACTCTGAGTCAGACTTGTGTGGCCTTCTCCTTGACACTCAGAGCAGCGACAAAGTTATGATTTTATAAGCTACAATTGTCCCAAATAAAAATGCTCATCTGCACTTCAAGTGATAATGAAATACTTTCTTTAAAAGGCATAAGCTACTTTTTACCTTACCCAGATATAATGCTATGATCACTGCCAGGTGACATAAGTATCATTGATTTTCTTTTCACAGTGGTACCTGACAGCTCATGAGAGATGTAGGAATTCAGGGAACAATTAGTTCTCCAAGCTGACGTGTTAGAAGAAAGAAAACATAACAACATCCTTATGTGGGTGGCTCTGACAAAGGCTAAACAACATGGTCAGAGCATCTCAAAGACAAAAAATTGATTGTTAAATGTCCAGTCTGGAGAAATGAGCACCTTCTAGACATGATCCAAGGAGGGAAAACCTCTGTTGTGATGACAAGGTCATGGGGGGCCAAAGTATGATGTATTTAAATGTGGTCCAATCCAACAGCCAAACTACTGAAGCTCAAACTGCAGAAAGATGTTGATGCTGGTTCTGATGGAGGGGTGTCAGTTTGGTGCAAATCGGGATGCATAGCCAAGTTCAAAGTGTTGACTCTTCACTAATTATCCAGATCCCAATCCTCTCAAGCATCTTTGGGATACTGCGTGTCCTCATTGGCGTACTGGAATCCAAGTCCATTAGGGGGAACATATTGATGTATGAATATTAGCGTTTCATAATACTTTATTGTTTTGATTGTGTTCAGGAATCATAACCAAAACTAGTAAACATTAGCTACATGACTCTACAGCCTTGTGGAGTCTGATACCTTTGTTCTGTTGCAGCTTTAATACAGAACTTCAATTACGCCATTTTTTTTCAATTGAATTCTTTGTCCTGTTATATAAGCACAAGCCATATGACTTATTTATTCTTTGTTTTTAATGTGCTGGTATGTTCTTTTCAAAACAACAACTACAAGAAAATGCTATGCTGTCTCAGAAGTATCTTGGTGTTTCCATGGTGAGAAGGGTTTGGTGTTCATTGCTGATTTGATTTAAAGGTGACTGAGATTTCAACACCCACTGCTCCCAAACAGGAAAAAAAAAAAAAAAAGAGAAGAAACATTAAAGACTGCAGCAACACTTCAACACAACTTCTTGGTGTTTGTAGAGGTGTAATACAAAGTTTATTCCAGTCCAAAACAAAACAATTGTAGAAATTTTTCAGAAGAGTTTACATAAGTTCATTAATAAGAATATTTACAGGATAAAAAAAGATGAACTGCTAAACAGGACGCTGTGAATTTTGACCTTTTTTCTTTATATTAATGATACATTGAAACATTATCTCTTTTTTCCCTTTGACAGAATAAACAACACATAAACCAATCCCAGCCCAGTTTCAGGGTAAAGTACCTACAGCAGAGACAATAGGCCCATTAGTCCAATATGACAGCCTGGATCAAATCAGCTAAACAAAAAATCAGTCAAAAAGTTGTTAAGATTTTTGAAAGAACATGAAAAAGCTGTGGTTAAACCAACAAAAGAAAGAAAGAAATGTATGTATTAGTTTGTGTTAGACTAAATGTGAGCCAGCATGCATCCAAGCAGAAAAGTTTTTAAATGGACTTAAATAATTATATGACTGAAACAGTTTCTCTAACAAGACAGGCCAAAATCTTCTTAATGAAAGAGGACAATTCAGTAATTAAAAACTGTAGATACTGTCATATCTGTGCAATTCTAGGGCATATGACCTTTTTTTCTGATATATTTGTTTGCTGTTCCAGGTCTTGGTTCAAAGACGTAAATGTTTTAGGCTCTGCCGTTACATTGGTCACAAATGTCTTTTTTTTTTACCTCAACCTTTACAACAGCAGTCGGTTAACACCAGTCATTCAAGGTGACACATACAACTGACCTTAATTATGATTTTTTTTAACAAACTTTTGCCGTGTCATAATTCATTTTATCAATTGATTAATTTACAGACAGATTAATTTTCTATCTTTCTATCTCACCAGGGTCAAAGTCTGAATTCATCCAAAGCTTTAGTTCATGAGCTAATATCTGCAAAGATAACATCAATCCCATCAACTTCAGCTGTAGCTTCATATTGTGCAAATCTGCAAAGTTCAGCATGCTCCCATAAACACTTAGATGCTAAAGTTTAAAGATCCTGAAATAGAGACCATAGCATCGTTTATTTGTACCAGTTCAAGCAATTCAAGTCATACCTCACTGGTATCAGCCATGACAGGCAGATTCGTACCTGTTACAAATCAGGCTGTCCTCTGGCTTTAACATACATTCATTTTACTTACAACTTCTGCAACTCTGTCTTTCATACCTTGTTTTCCCTGCGCTCATTTGAGTCGATGTATAATATGTTTTTTTTTTTCCCCTTTATTTTGACTGTGTGTCTCTTAAAGCACTTTACAGCCTCTATCTTTGTCATGCTAATCTTTTAGTCTCAATGGAAACTATCTACTGAGATATGGTTAATACACTCTACAGATAAAATTATGCACTTGTGTAAGTTAAAGGTAAACAAAGAAGACAGAAGATCAAATGAGTCTGCCCACACTGATCACATTCAGCAGGACCAGAGTCTCTGAAAACTACTGAATAAAAATCATACTCGCCCTGAGGGAGTCTGAGAAAATCAATAGCTAATTTCTTTTCTGTCTTTTGAGTTCTTTCATGTGGGATAAGTTCTCTTTTTTAAAAAAATCAATCACAAAACGTTCCCTTGACAAAGCATAAGAACATCCAAAACGTGTCATGATTGTACATTCAATAACTGAGATACAAACCGTGGTGCAAAAGAAAAGCAATCTCTTTTGTTGGAGGTGAGTTGCGGGCTTGCTTTTACCAATATGTGCCTCTCAGACAGCCACAGATTGTTGTCTTTACAGTTTTTGTTCCCTGTCCTCTGGATCCCTTTTGTGATGATTGTCAAAAAGCTTACTAATGGTAACAAAATAAAGCCATGTCATTCTGTATAAATATCTATGAACTCTACATCTTTCTATCGCTTACCTGACAGCTGTTTCCCTCCCTCTCCTCATTTACCCTCCCTGGCGCTCCTCCTCCTCCTCTCCCTCCTTCACATTGACATCCCCTCCTCTGGGGCGCTGACCACCAAACATTCTCCTTCTGGCTTTGGGTGAGTCAGCCCCCAGGACCCCTGCTCCTTGGTCTCCGTCCTCCATCTGCTCTGCTTCCAGCTCATCTGCCGCCTGCCCCCTGTCCTCTTCATCTTCCTCCTCACTCCTCTCAGAGTCTGACTCATCTGAGTTGTCCTCCTCTAGGTACCGGTAGCCTTTGACCTGCAGAGACAAAGGATTCGTTACGACGTTAACAAGGGAAAGAAAGAGGGTGGAGCGTAGTTTAGCTGGGGCGTCATGGAAGAGGTTAATCTGTGACTTCAGTTTCTCTGAGATATCAACAGCCTTTTCGTAGTAATCTGCGACCACCTTCATCACCGACACCTCACTGCCTGAGAAAAGTGGCTGTAATGGCCCATTACATGCACATACGCCCACTTTACAGACACACCTCCACCTGCTCAACAGCTCTACTATCCACTAGGGGTGGGAGAAAAAAATCGATACAGCAGAGTATTGCGATATTTTGTCTGGTGATATATCGTATCGTCTCATTCACCGTCTCATTCATTGATATTTTAGAATTAAATGCTAATATGAAGTCAAATCTATGATAATGGAAAAATAAAATCCACTGTTTGTCTAGTGAGGTTGGCAGAGGTGACATCATAGAGCAGGAGACTGTTAGTACAAAAAATATATAAAAGGTTTGCAAGATGTGCTACAGGAAAATAAAATACGTCTGAATAAGACAAACATAAAAGAAAGACAAATGTTAAATTAGCTAAACGGTTAAAAATGATAGAAATTGCAATATATTGTATCGTAATACTCACTGTATTGCAAAATGTTAAAAATCGCAATAATAACGTACCGTGGCCCAAATATCGTGATAATATCGTATTGTCGGGCCACTGGTGATTCCCACCGCTACTATCCACTATCCGTCGGTGGTGGAGGAGTTTGTAGCAAATAGGGATCTGCTCTATCACTGGAGCTTGTTTGGGCAGTGTTTGTTGTTCTGTCCATATCATTAGTCCATGTTTGTGTTGCTCTCACTTGTACGTTCTCCAACGGGAGTTTCAAGGAAATCAATTACAGGATTGTGGCTGCTGACCAGCAACTGGTGGACTGACTGTAAATCATGTACTGGCTCCTTTTGTGTGAGACTTTCTTGTTCTTTATTTATGTCCTTCTTTAAAGCTTTTTGAGCTGCTATGATCATTTTTGATTGTGATCGTTACTGAACTGAGAAAAGAGTACATATTTTTTAACTGTGGGGACAAAGCCCAGTCTGGACTTTTTGAACTTCTAAAAGGGACATTTTCTTTTGTCTTGCCTTGAAAAAAAAAGCCTAAAATTGCATTGGACTCTAATTTGGTTCTTTGTTGTCTTTTGAGAAATGATGTTGCTCTTTAGTTGGGTTTTTATTGAGTTCAAGAAAGGTTTTTCACAACTCTGCACAGGTAACTGAAAAAGGTGGTATTTGAGGGGAAAAAAAACCTCTTTGGTGCAGCTGTTAAAAAGTTTCCAGGTAACTGAAAATACCTTGTGCAGGGAAGCAGACAGCTACAATACACCACAAATGGAGGCAAATTTACAGCTGTGTCGACGTTCTCCTTCACAGCCCCCGTCAGTGCTCCTGTCCTCTTGAGGGTTGACACCCTGAGGTGCAGTAACTCCTCCTCTGATATAAAATCACAAGGTTCCCTACACATAAAGTACTGTATTCTTGTACATTTATGAGTCACACTACACTTCAAAGATGGTATTTGTTACATCTGATATATGAATAAAACATGCAACACATCTCATTTCCCAGGTTGCTCACTTTCTGCGTAGTTACCCTGTTTGTCTATCACCCCTGGAAAGTGAGCAGAGTCCACCAAACCCGGGGCCTAAAGCTAAAAATAAAAATGAATCAAATGTAATGTTGATAGGAAAAGTGATATCTTACATCCCTTGAGACAAACTGCAATTTCAGCAGCTGGTAAAAATAGGTCCATTCTTCTACCTGCTACACAGCCATCAGTGCACCTGGCCCAAACACGTGTCTTTTTTAAGGTTTGCTAAGTCTATTTTTAACAGAGCCAAGGTGCAATGAAACAACTACACAGCAGTCATGGATGATGGATTCACCAAGGTCACACACAGAAAATCATGTAAAGAAATGCAAAACCAGAACCCACCGCGAGAAATCTCAGAAGATGAAAAAAACATTTTCTATGACTAAACTTTCTTTCAAACTAGTTCACAGATAACAATTTAGTTGTATGACTCACACTTTGATCTCTGCCCTGTTCTGATTAGCAATCACAGAGGGGTCAGAACCTGTTCGAATCTCTGAAAAAGATTATTATGATGGAAAAAAATCTGGTAACCATAGTAACAACGATTCTAATTTGCGCTTCTTTATAAGACAAAACCAAAGGTTCGTCATGACACCAAACGCATAAAAAATGAATCAAAAGCAGCGTCTCTCTTTGTTTCTGTCCAGGCGCCTAAGAAACAAATATGACATTGGTGTAAACAGATGCTCTGTAAGAATATCAGACCTGGACACCTCCTCCTCTCCTCTTTCATGGGTTTGACACACACTTGAAAGGATTTAAACACATGGTTGATGACCTGTACTCAGGAATTAAAATAACAGTTTTCACATTTTCTAAGAAGTATTCTTCACATTTCAGCACCTTTTGAGTTTCATATCAATAGAATGTTCATGATCTGGAGTTTCCACATTGCTGCAGTCTAATTTTCTTATCTAACTTTCACTGAGTTTGCAGCTATCCTTCTCTTTCTCCTCCATCACCCTCATCCTGAAGGGAGAAGGAAGATAACAACACAAACTTTATCGAACCTCTCCATGGACTAAGAATCAGTTGTGGTAGAGAGAAGAAACAGGAATATTTAGCGATATCAAGCAGTCAGATTCTGTGTTTTTGCCAATTCACCCTCCCTGAGCTGCATTTACATGGACAATGATACTCTGATAACACACGGTTCAAAAGCTCGAACAGTAAGGTAAAAGTGCTTCGTATAAACACCTCTTTTGTTTGCAAAAAGGATGATAGAGCTTTATAAACCAATCACAATAAAAAGTAATGGAAAAGTGAAGTAGAGTACAGACAATGGATCCACGGCTGAGAGAAATGGCCAATGCTTTATACTTGGAGTAACTGAGGTTTGACAACAGGAGGAGGAAAAGATTTGGGTCTCCTGCTGAAATTTCTGTAAGGAGAGGACTCAAGTTGGTTCAATGTAAGCCATTCTGCTGCATAAACTGGCTCTGTTTCTCTTTCATGTACAAAGTCTGTTACTCTTTTCAATGCTCATGATAAGCTGCATTGTTCTGTCTTGTTCCTCTTTGGACATCTTTTGTTTTTTTATGTCTTTTTTGTTCCTTTTCTATATATACTTTACTGTATATATTAAAAATTATGATAAAAATAAAAAATAAAAATGTTGCATGTAATGATTATTCGGGTGTTTCTTTTTGTCTACACCCTACAACTTGACACACATATGGTCCAACTGGAGTCCAACTGGCCACTGGCAGAGAGTTTCTTTTCAGTCAAAACACTAAAACAACTTTACATGTCTCACCAGATACACTACACACCAAACTGACTTTAACACGTTGCAGTTTTTCCAATGGCTACTTGTCATTCTGGGTTGGCCTCAGGTCACTTTGCTGTGTAACGCAGCATGAACCAGTCAGAGCTCAGTTGTTAGCCATATGGGATATCTGTTACCATGAAAGTTATCAAGCTACAGTTTCAAAGCACAATAGCAAAAGCCTATTACAGGAGGGAGGGTTATTTCTGTGATAGTCCATCCTTCGTTTCTCCACTGCCTTACTAAACACAGACTACTTCGAACAGTATTTCAGGTAACAGCAGTATTTTATCCCTTCAGTTATATTCTGGATTAATATAAGAAGAAGTATCTAAAGGACAGTGAATTTTTAAGAGGGATCTTAACCCTGGTCCACTAAGGTTTTCACTTTTCCTACCTACAGTTACGGTTAGTTCTGGATCTGCTTAACTTCTCTGTTTGTAGTGTTTACATTGGGTGGTCGATTATCAGTAATGGCTGCTGGTTTGGTTCATAGACTGTTTATACTATGGAAAACTGCATTCGGCAGGAGAAAGGCCAAAAGTCGCTGTGATGACGCTTGGCTCAAATAGTGTATCCTCCGGGAGAGCTATGCAATCTTCGTACGCCCATAGGCTGTATCAGGTGTCAATCAAAGAAAACATGAACCCCTTACTAACTTTTAAAAACTGAGCTGTACAGAAAAAAGAGGACTTGAGCACAAACCAGTCTTACAGTAACTACATGTCAATATCACAAACAGGGGGGAGAAAAATGTATATTCTGTGTTACTAATTTCTATGACCTATACTGCAGCCCGTCACCAGAGGGTGCTGTTCTCAGGGTGGCGTCACCTAGCGAGTAGGCAGACGGTGTCTATTCTATATACAGTCTGTGGTTTGGATCACCAGACCTAATTCAGCCACACAAAAGCCAAGTAATTGAATTGTTTTTCCTACTGATCAGCTGTTTCTCCTGCACTGATCTGTGTACAACACAGCCATCGGTAACACCAACATACAGTATCGTCGCGCCTCACAAACAGCCATATCTGCGTGCATCTACAGTAATTTTTCACTCTGAGTATCATCTCTTGCATATTTGGTTGAACTCTTACCTTGTGCCGAGGGCGAGGGATGCGAGGCAGTCTGTAAGGCACTTTTTTAGCCAGCCGACGCTCCAGCACCCAATAACAGTAAGAGGCAAGCAGCAGAGTAGCCAACAGGATGGAGAGCTTTGCCTGAAGGAGAAAGGCACAGGTATATTTAAGTTTTATTTCAGGTACATACAGACATAAAGACATATTTTATGATGCTTCAGCACACACACACAGTCTTACCCTCATTGGCAGGTGGGACCAGAGGTAGACTATGAAGATGGCCAAGGCCTGCCACCAGTGATAGATGGTGTAGACGACATCCAGACGCTCTTTTTCTTCAGCATACAGCATACCGACCAGAGCTGACACAAACACAGAGGGGTTCATGCTACAACATGCCATGTGTGAACAAAGAGTGGACAAAACTACAGATTCATGATCATAGATGTCACTCACTGCTGACGCCCGTCTTGTTCAGAGCCGTGCCGAGTCCCCACAGCACAGAGATCACCAGCAGAGGGCCCTGGTACTCTGGCTGGTCCTTTTTCAGAGAGAATGCCATGAGAGCCACCAGCAACACTCCGTGCACAGCAGCGCCCCCCGCCAGACACATCCAGCGCGGCAGGCGAAGGAGGAACAGGGAGAGGGAGGAAAATATGGAGCAGGAGAGACCGTAGACGACGATGAGGAGCCACAGTTTTTTCAGACCCAGAACACAAACTCCATAGGACTGTAAGGAGAGCAGAGAAATTAGATGAAAAATTAATGTTTTTCTTTTTTGTTTGTTTATTTCAGTCTTCCCGCTTTCTTCAACCCTTTTTTAAATTTGCATTTCAAAGCACCAAAGCACCACCAGAATGAAGTAAAAGGCACTTTATTATTTAGCAAACTCTACTGACAGCTCATTACCAAAGAGAATCCGGTTACAGCGAACAGCATTTCGAACCCGCTGTAAACAAAGAAAGGGCAGAGAAATCGGAGCCGGTAGTCTCTCAGGTGTTTGAAAGGCAGCTGGAAGATGTTTCCCCAGCCAATACTGCGAAGATCGATCTCTTCTGTCGGTCGGTATGCAGCACTGCACAGAGCCAGGAACTGTGAGTACAGAAGAAAACAGCAGCCAATTTATTTGAAGAGTTCTGAACCACTCTTTTGTTTGTGAGTGCTTTGCTCAGAAGAAGCCGTCTAGTCCATTGTGGGATACAATTACCACCTGCAAACCAACAGCCAAACTAGGCCAACCTGGCAGCACCAGATAAGAGAGTTTCTTTGTCAAGCCGCCCTTTATTTCCGCTAGGTTGTTCAAAGGTCTGGTAAAAAAAAGAGTGTGTTTCCTTCTCTCTGCTTCTTTTTTGCACCTCCACAAAAACAAAATGGCTTGTACCACGTTTATTCATGTTTTTTTTTTCCCAGGTCTATACATTTCAACATCACATGCTGACAGCTAGCATCTCCTTATAACATACAGCCTACATGAGGAAAAAAAGGGATGACCATGTGACATGTTGTAAAAATGAGAGTTCTGGGTAAGAAAATGGAGCCTTATTAATCTAAACCCTACAGTTTTACAGGACACCTGAAAACAAAGCACCCCTTGACATTTTTTTTGACATGGCAGCACCATTTGGCAGATCACCTGTGAGCGAATGGCATGTCAAAGCCACCTTAAGGTTACAGCCCCTTTCCCTCTAAAACAGGATGCTTGATTTCTTCATTTTCATTTGTAAACCTCAGGTCAATTAATTTATATTGGCTGGTTAAATGTAGCTCCATGTAGTGATAAGATTGAAATGCATTTTTAGCCAGGATGATCAGTCGTTAGCCCCGTTTACATGGGCAACATTTTTTGATCCGATTAAAAATTTGAGGGATTGGATAATATGAATCCACTGTTCATATGGGAGCAATATCAAATAACCTGATCATGACTTGTGTATACAAGCACAAAGCTTTATTCCGATTAAAAGCATATGGTCATGTGCAGAGTTGTGTGATTTCACTGAAACAACCGAAGAAGAGGAGTTGTATTTAGGCCTGTACTGTCAATAAACCAACAAATGCGGTAGTGGCTCACTCTATCCGATTCAGGAGTTTTCACCCTGTTAAATGTTGTCACTGGATGGCGCCCTTGCTCACTTATTTCACTTTTCTGTCAAAGGTTGCACTGTGTGTGCAGATGTGACATCATTATCGGAGGAGCAGACACGGCACCTGCGGTTGTGTTTTATTCCAGAGTGTTAATAATAAAACATCCTGAACTGGCCTCAATAAATAAACCAAAGGCTAAGGAGTGAAGACTGAATCAGGTAAGAGCGTCACGATAGGAATAAGTGTTTACATGGACGCATTTCGGAATGACGATTGTCATAGACCACTCCTTTTGATTGAAATACAATTTCTTAATTGAGCCGAATTGGATCAGAATCTTCTGATCAACATGTTTACTGACGCATTTTTATTCCAATCTGGCCTTTTTTCAGATTATTTGTGCAGCTAGGGGAATATGATTTTTTGGACTTTTTATAATGACTTTTAGACATTTTGATTTTCCATAACAGGATGGTAGGATAAGCTTGAAATGCATTTTTAGCCAGAATGACTAGACATTGTCAGTTATTTCTTCTTAATGAAAACAAAGGGGGATTTCTTTCTTGAAAATCAAGTGCAAAACTGTGTAAGTTAAGTTAAAAACATCGGCTAAAACAAGATTACAAAGAACTCCGACTAAAATAGTATAAACTTTGAATATAACAACACAAGGAACAAAAATGAAATAATATCTAAAATCACGAGATTTACTTAATCCTGTATGAGCGTGTGTGTGTTAGTCTTACTATGATCATTGCAAGGAAGGCGAAGCCCATGAGCACACTCTCCACCTTGATGAGCAGCATGGAGGAAGGCAGGCTTCTCAGCACTGTGGTGTTGAACCCGGGGATTACCCCGCTGATATTTGCTCCTGTCAGAAGGAGATGAAGAGGAGGGTTCAACCATGAGGAAGAGTTTGACAGTAGGAAACGAGCAGGTTAGTTCTGTTTGATTGAACCACTGTGATGGAGGGTAAGTATACAAAGACAAGAAAAAGTGAAAGACCACTCGTAGAACAGTAATTCAAATGAAAACCATGCATGTGTGATCATGGTTTTGTGTTGTGAAGAGGCAGTCTGTGGTCACTTTCACTTCTCTTCTTGTTTACAATAAAAAGGAAGTGCTTCTAGGAGGAGCATTTTGGCTTAAGCAGGAGTGTTGCACTTGTTAGTTTCACAGGATTGCACCTTGCTGCCCACTGAAGAAAAGAAGCCAAAGACATACTTCAACTGAATGCAAACCTATATAATCTTTTTGCTTTTGAAATAACTTGTTGGGTTCCTAAAATGCTGATTGAACGCAACAAATTTGTAACAAAATTTAATGTTTTGAATTAAATTTAATGAAGCCTTTAAATCTTTTTAAATGCTTGACACCCACTCAGAGACAGGGACTTAAGAGCAATCTAGCAGGCTCATCTATTGAAGTTGTTGCAGCGGCAGCAACAAATTTCCTGCTGACACATTCATCAGACATGAGGCATTAAAAAGTCAAAAATAATAAAAAATCCAAATTTACAGCAGCAAAGTACAGACACAACAAGAGACATTAAAAGGATAAAGAAACTTCGAGTTAGTTAAGAAAAAGATATGTACATGAGTCATATAATTTAGATGGAATAGATGGGGTCTTAAATAAATACAGTATGCCTGTAAGTGGCGAGAGGAGATAAATTGACTTGACTTTACCGCAGAAATCCACATTGGCAAGAATGTGGTCGTTTTCAAGAAGATGTTCATTGAGGACAAAAACCATGGGGAACTCCGCAAAGACGAAACTCAGCTAGTGAGTGTGAGAGAGAGAAAAAACAGGGACTTACAGTTACTCGTTTGTTTCTACAGCTGACAGAACAAAGTGATACCAAACACTGCACACAACGTGAAATGACTTCAGGCTTTCATGGGGAACAGACAGCTAAAAACTCACATGGAAGATGATGTGGAAGATCGACTGGAAGACAATGATGTAGCTGTGACAAACCCCCTTAGGAAGCTTCTTCTGCTCCTGCACGTGCTCGTCCTTGTAGTTGACATACTCGTAGTACTGCTGAGCCATCCTGTTTGTGTTAAACATGTGTGAGGTGAGAAGTTGTATAATGATAAATAATCTGCACTTATTTAGCACTTTTTAGGTCTCCCAACCATGACACTACACATCAACACTTCCACTCTCACATGACTTTCAATGTAGATGGACCTCACTCTATGGGCAGATTTTTAAACAATCGCCCTTTTTTATGGAACAACAACTGATAATTCAGATGCAAAAGGAAGGTGAGGGGCTCAATGAGGTTTCATCACATTTTCCAGTTACAAAACATGAATCAAAGAAACGAGCCAATAACCTTCACTTTTCTGTTATAGCGAGGTTCTCCAGCACCTGGCATATGATAGATTTTAGCTATTTTCTCTATATACACGTAAATAGACAGGGCTCAGGCTGCCTGATCTGACATCCATGATATACAGGCAGAGCACACGGCACACACAGGCTATCATATAAGATATTTTGATACCTCATTTGCAGTAATGTATCCTCGGAAGCATGAAAAGTGAGAGAGGTATTTTGCTGGTACCTTAAAATAGCCGCTAGAAACCTGGAAACAGCAATTTAGCTACACTAGGGTGACCATATACTTTTATGACCAATACAATCTTGGCTGCACAAATGAGTGGAGGTGCATTTGCTACTTTGGCAGTATGAGCTCTGAAAGTGAAACTGGAAATTACTTTGGTCCAAAACCAGCAAAAAAAAGTTGCCTCAGGCTGTGTAGATAAGGTATCTGTATTTCTTCATTTACTTTACGTCCAACCGTCCTATATATTTTATTCCGTAATTCTGTCTTTCAGCCTTTTTTTTGCATATGCAGTTTGGTCCCTTTTACAATCCAGACTCTTGCAGTTCAGCTTCAGCAGCCCCAGACACAACCTGGTAATGTTGGTCCTCAGAAATGACCTTTACTCAGTGGACAAAGTCTCTCAGAGAGGGAAGCCAAACTCTTTTAAGGAGTAAAGTGGTCTGCTAAAGCACAAAGAGGCGAGGGCGAGGCAACTCGAACAAAAGGTCAAAGAAAAAGTTGACCTCCTGTTGGAAACAGGCAGAAAAGATGCAACCAGAACCAGGGTCATGTGGACATCCTGCACCTGCTGGCCCAAGAGATGACAGAGCTGGAGAGGAGTGAGGAGAGGAGGTAGAGAGGATGTGATCATCTGGAGAAGAACCCCGTTGATACAAGTAACCAGCTGCATGTATGCTGTGACAGTTCTAAAAGAAAGAAAGAAAGAAAGAAAGAAAGTTGAAAATAAGGGTGTGTAGGAGCCAAATGTGTACGTTTTGGAGATGCCTTTTGTGTAGGTGGGTTTTGGTTTGGGCACTGATTGGTGGGTGTTATTTATTCACCTGTACACCTTGGGTGGGGCTTTGTGGGGTTAGCACAGGGAGGATATTTTCTGTTGACAGCACGTTTTGGGTGTAAAAATGGACATGTTATATAGTCTTTTGTGTAGTAACGTTATTTAACAATAACAGCTATATGCACATACAGCTTCACGTTAAATAAACAGAGTTTTTGGTGCAATATGGTGTATGGAGGGTGCGTCATTATTTTGACTCCCTTGTTTAGCCTGCAGCTGCTTTAATTTTGAATGGATCGGCCGCTATAGGGTGAAAGGGGTTAAGAGGGGAGAAAGGGTAAATGGTTTAATAAAGGATACTGAGTTAGCAGGAGGTGAAGAACATAATAGAGCGAGTCAAAGTTCCTATGAAATAGACTAAAATTCATCCTGTCCCCTTTTCCTGATATCAGAAATCCAATGAGACCATCTGGGACAAGACTGAGGAACTGACTTTGTAAATTTGAATGCCTGAAACTGGTGCAAGGGGGGAGGTGTCAGCCAAGAAGCAGAAGACACAATCCTTTCTCTTACATTTTATGCATGAGATATTCTAAATAAATCATTTATATCATTTATTTATCAATATATCATTTATTATAAACGCATCGTTTATTATAAATGCATCATTTATTATTCAATAAATGAAGAATTTATAATGTAAACAGAAAAAGATCTTTGGGTAATAGCCTCTGCTTAAGCGTGCAAAAGATAAAATTTGTCCACAAGGGGGCACTAAATTTGACACAAACAGAGAGTTTCTCAGGAGCCTTGAAGGGCTCAGCGACCCTGAAAGGGATAAGCGGTATAGAAAATGGATGGATGGATGGATGGATGGATGGATGGATGGATGGATGGCCTTGAAGGGCAAGACAAGAAGTAAAAAAAAGATGTAAAATAAGAAGAAAAAGATGCAGTATGGATGGAGAAAACATGAAAACTAAAAAGGAAGAGGAGGATAAGGGAGAAAAAGAACAGAGGTGAAAAGAAGTGTTGGTTTGACTAATGGTTCTAACATTGAACAGTGGTTCTAACTCTTTTTTTTCATCACTTCTTTAGTCCTCTCTCTCCTACTTCCTTTCAACTCCCATCCCCTAAACCCAGTCCCAATCACAACCATTACCTTTCCAAACCCTAAACCTACTGTCCTCTTTTTGGTATTTCTCATAAATACTGCAAACATATTCCAACTCTGTATTTATCACTTCTCCTCTTTTTACCTTTTTGAGTTACATACAAACTAGCAAAACTCATAAAATTGCAGGTTATTGGGCAATGTGACCCCTATCATTTTGATGCCACTTTTATTGACAACCTAGGGTTAGGGTTAGGTGGAACTTAAATGCTGTGATAGTATTTTAAATGATAATTATTTGTAAAATTCAGTACATCGAAGTTTTCTTGCATATTCTTAATTGTAGTTGTCTAAAGTGCATCAAATAAGTTTGACCCTTCTTTTAATGCTGTGGTGCTACAGCAAAGATGTGAGATGGCTTTTCTGTGCGATGTCAGCTCACTGCACTCTTTCACCCTCAGTTTGCTGTCATAAAGGTCAGGGTCTAGCCTTCAACAAACATCCTCATCCACCTACTGCATTACATTCTGTGTCTCACCTTGTGATATAATTCCCAAGTGAGGCCCAGAGGGGCACAATGGCCACACCTATAGCTACAGCTGACGGAACCAAGGTGTAATATCGCTCCCAGTAATTGGTCGAGACGAAGAGTGCGTAGATTCCTGACGCTAGAAACATCATCCACTTTGTACCTAGGAACCTGGCACAAAGAAAAACCTGGAGTTCATATTGGCTGAGCAAGGACGATCACATAAAGAAAGACATTTTGAAGTGGGTTTCTGTGTGTGTCTTCACCGTATAAGTATGGGGGTGTACAGCAGGCCTACGATGGGTGCGACGTTGATGCCCATTAGCATCTTACGGTCGATGTCCTCCAAACCAAGGTTGCTGTACTTCACTTCACGGTAAGTCATATCGTAATGGAGGATCAGCTGCATCTGCAGGAGGCCTGTAAGATCGAAAACAATTCAAAATTTAGTCATGTGAACTGTGCCAGTACTCTTTATTCTTCTTCCATTCAGACTTACCCATGTAAACACTGTATACAATCATGGCTCCAAAACTGGCTGCGAGAACATTTTTAATCACTCCCAGCCTCTTCCTCCTGTAGTATTTCCTCTCCTCTTCCTCTTCATTGTACTCTGCCTGGGGGGCAGCCAGAAACTCTTCTACCTGACAGAAACGAGAAAAAAAAAGAAAACAGGTCAAAAACTAACTTTTTTTGTCACCGTGTCTTGAGTTGTAAGGTTTTCCACAGAACAGCAGGCAGCTCACCTGGCCCTGCATGTCAGCCGCCTGCCCTCCATTCAGCAGTTCAGTCAGTTCTCTGTTAGGGGGTGCAATGAGTTGATCTCCATCTGTGATCAAGACTTCACCGTCAGCTGCCTCCATCTAGTGTTCGGAAAACAGAAAACTGGATTAGAAGTTGGTTTATTAACCCTTTAGCAACCACCCAAAGCAGTTAATTACTGAAACTCTTGCTTTTTATCAGTTCATCCTGTTTTAAAGGTCTGAAAGCTGAATTTGTAGAGGGTTTACAACAAAAAAGAGTGGTGGTAGATTGAGTAAATGTAGTGGGAGTAGTAAACACAAGAGCATCTGAAGGATAACATCATCATGTTTGACTGTGAGGGTTTCTAGCTTTAGCAAAATTACCAGGATTTACCAAATAACCAGGATTGCTAGTTTGTTTAATAAACTTTTAGCCTATTTCAAAAGACAAGAAGAAGATATTTAAATTTTTGCAAAACTATGATTCACTTTTGACCTTGTCAGAGGTATAACTGTGAAAAAGATCAACTATTGGGCTAGTCGTTTTATGTTGTAGCAACTTTTCTTTTTGTAGTTCTATTTTCAGGCTTTTGTGCCTTTGTTAAGAGATGATAGGACTGTTGATAGGGCAGGACACTAAGAGAGGCAGGGGGGAGTGAGTGACATCTGGGGAAAAGGCCACCAGCTTGATGAGTCCTGTTAACATAAAAATAAAATTAAAAAAAAACTCTTCTTTTTGTCCAGTACACACAGAGGAAGTGAAAGCCTCATTCTGCTTTTAACAGGTAAATTAGTCAGTCATTTTAACCATATGCGGTGACAATGGCAGAAAGGAAGCTGTTTCTTCTGAATGCAGTTAATCGTCAAACCTTACACCTTTTGTTTTGAAGTGTTCACAGACGCTCAGAGTTATAATACAGACACAGTCAGTCATGTTGCTGCTGGTCTTGCTTCTGTTAGCCACAAAAAGAAGTCACTTTTAATCATAAAACTCCTCACAGGAGCTTAAAAAGTGTTTGGACATGCATCTTCTGTAGATTTAGCATAAAAGATCATCCATAATATTATCTGCGCAATTGAATGAAATCAAATACCACCACTACTGAAAATTCGACTTATGGGGGGCTTCTTCATTATTAAGGTTTAATTAATAAAATCAGATTTGACTCTATATACATATTATTTAAGATGTAACGGCTGGTAGTGGTGTACTGCAGCCTGTTATACTGAGAGCTGTTGGTTATATTTTGTCCACTTTATTAAACCTAAATCAGTGGTTCTCAAATCCAGTCCTCGAGGCCCACTGTCCTGCATGTTTTGGATGTTTCCCTGCTCTAACACACCTGATTCAAATGATCAGCTCGTTATGGGCCTCAAGGACTGGACTTGAGAACCACTGACCTAAGGGAAGCAAATCATGAGGAACATCTGTCGGATTAAAGCACTCCAGTACAACATCACCCACAACTGAAACAGTTATAGATAGTAATAATAAATCACCTGTACCTGGATCACCCAGGCATTCATTTTGTTATGTTAGGTCAGTGAATGTTGCCTCTATGTTTCATAAGTTTTTAAAGTTGAAAAATTATGAAGTGGAGCAAAACATCTGCTTAAAGATGATATGATCCATGAATAAATGAATGTATGTAGATGAATGCTTTTCATTCATGTGTGTGCACGAAGGAAATATACCACTTCTACACAAGTCTGAGTCCCAGCTGGCCCATCCATCACCATTTTACATTTTAAGAATAAAATGAAATGAAATTGAATACATTGTTACATGAAACACCCTGTTTATATAACACCTCACAGAGGGATAATCCGGTAACTACACCATACAAGAGTATGAAAAGAGGATTTGAAACTAAACAAAACAGCACTCTTCTGTTTTATAGGCCTCTGTTTGCTGAAGCTTCTTTTCTCTATCGTGTATGTCAAGCAAATGAACAATTACACGATTTTTCCTGCGGGCTTCGACGATACTTCTATTAGGTAACTCTTCATCCCCAACTACGCCGCTTCGTTCATTTGGTCAAATTAAAGCCTAACAATTTGACATTGTCATGAAGAGTACTGCAGATTCTTACTTTCTGAATGTTGTTTTAGAGAACCTTCAGGGCTGCCACTCAGTCATATGTGTTCACCTCTCTAGTTTCCCGTTACCAAATATCAGTGACATTCTCACAGATACGCTTTTAAAAAGTTTCCATGAACTATTGACAGAGTAAATATCACTCACCATGCTCCTCGCGGACACCAGCCTGGACTGTCGGTCCACCTGTGAGATAGGATCATTCAGCCCACCTCGGTCCCCTACATTTACTTCTCCTTTCCGAGTTACAGTGGGCAGGTATAAATAAATGTTTCGCGAAGGAAACGAAAGTCAGTGTTTTCACTTCCTCCAATGTGCCTCACAGTTTGTCTTAAAGGTACAGTCTCACTCATTCAGCCCTCCTCTTCCTCTGTCAGTAGTTCAGATTCAGGTTATTGGTAGGGGAGAGTGGGGTAAATTGAGCCACCCCCTGTTGCTTGGAAATGGTAAAAGAGATTGATAATGTGACCAAATATTTAGGAGATGGGCATCAGTTCATGGAGTCTGTGAAAGTTAGAAGCACATGGGTGAAGACGGGTTTAGACATTTATTTACAAAAACATTTTTCACTCTTAAAGTGAATTTAGTCTGTTATATTTTTTATTAGAATTGTGTTCAGACCAAAAAAGATCATTTTAAATTTGTTTTATACACCCATTGTGGTATCTATGAGCTACAACATGAGGTCAAAAACCTAGCATAAAAGTCCACCATTTTAGCTTAGAAGACTAATAAAGTCATAATAGTAGTTTGATAGGAGTCTGATGAGAGGATCAGAGTTTCAGTTCAGATTGTTGAAATGTTTGACTTTATCTTTTCAAAAATACAGCTGTGAATGTTCTGAATCACTTAAAGGCATTCTCATGTTAAAATGACTTTTTACAAAACAGCTTTTTTGCAGTTATATGAAAGAACTATTGTACCAGTTGAATAGCACATAATAGATAAAATATATATGAATGTGAAGAAGTGACTGTTATTTAGGAAGGGAGAAAGTGAGGGAGGGCTGGGGTGGAGAGTGGGGTGGGGTAGTAGGGATACGGCTCATCTTAACCCGCTTCTATGGTCAACTTATCCCGTATACGGGGTAAGTTGACCATAGGAGACCACTTTTTTTTGGCATGCTGTATTATCAAGACAGTTATGTTTACACTCATTCTGTTGGTTTGCAGGGATGCACAACATCTTCAAATATATGAAGATACACTAGTTAGAGACAAAACTATGATTGCCTGCATGTAGTGATTCGAAATATGAAAAATGGCTCATCTTACCCCACTCACCCCTACATGGCAAAGTGCATGGGACAGAAAGTACAATAGTAATTCACACCACTTCCTCGTGTAAAATAAAGGATGTCATGTTTTATTAGTTATCCCTACAGCTTCTCCAATATGCTAATGAAAAACATCATCACTGAGTCCTTACAGAAAAAAAAAAAAGTATCACAGTCAAAAACATGGTCCACTGACATACATCACAACACAGATATGACAAATGAGTAACGTTCAGGTCATCTTCAACACACGTCCATGTAATCAGAGCAGTTCATGGTGGACAGTCTTTATCTGAGCTGACACAGCGCCATCCAGGGGCTGGAAGAGTAAACTCTGCATAGTGTCTTAAATGTAAAGACATCATGGCATCAGTGATAAATAATGTCCCTCAACCCCAGGCTGTTCATCTGATTCACTTTATTTTTCATGTTTTTTTGGAAAACTGATGCTATGTCTGTAAAACAGTGTACAAGAGTGAGTTCTGTCTTTCTACCTAACTTTTTATATTCTGCTGCAGTCTTTCTTGAATATATAATTATTGAGCTCAAACAATGACTAAAAGACTGGATGACAATCAGTCCAAAGGCTTGTTGACCTGTTTCAAGTACCAGATGGTTGGTATTACAATAAGGTATTTGAGTAGTAGTTAAAAGAACTAAGCATGACTTGGAGATGGTATCATGAGTCCAAGGCTTCCTCTCTGTTCAGACCTTAGGTATCTTCTTTAAGGACCAGGCTCAGGTGATTAAGTAGACGAACACATCCACAGAGGCGTTTGGACCAGGAGAACAGTTTCTCAGTGTCCTCGTGCTGCTCCAGTCAGTCCTCCAGCAGAATCCAAAGACTCTCCCTCTGCTACAGATGAGGTCCTAGCTTCGATCGAAATTACATAAATTTTTTCAATTCCAACAAAATCCCTCCCGCTCTCCCGCCTAGGAGAGACCAAACCCACCCTGTAATCTTGAAATCCCCCACAGTGCACAGTCATCAGCGTCTCTATCCGCTGCCAACGGCTGCCTTCCTCATCATCTCCTCATCCTGGACGGAGAGCTCTGTCAGCTTGCGTCCTAGCTTCTCATGGAGGTCCAGGTATTTGGCTACGCAGCGGTCCAGGCACACTGATTCACCCTTCGTCAGCTCTGCCTCCTTGTAATGTGGCGGTACGCACTTCCTGTGACAAGCATTGGTCATTCTGGAAGAGAGGGAAAACAGTGGACAGGCCTTAAAACAAATATTGGTAAACACTATTAGTGGGTAGTTTTAGTAAAACAAAGCTTCTCGATGATGTGTCTGTTTAATCTTCGAACGTGGCAAAGTCATTGCACAGTTCCATCTGCTGGAATCAAATGTCTCTGAATGTTTGGACTGGAATTGCAATTATGTGTACCTGATTTGGTTTTTTAAAGTCTATATGTGATTGAGAGAATTGGGAAATTTAATAAGTAAAAAGTAAAAATAATCTTTCAATATAAAGACCTGTTTTTTTCTTTTTGAAAAGTATCAGTGTCCTTGAGTCAAGGTGATGTAACCATATATCTAAACTGATGTTGTTGTCAGAAATGAGATAATGTTGCAGATCTGTAGTTGTTTTTAACATTATTATCCACAATGTCATGAGAAATTAAGTTTTCCTTATTAAAATTACTGATTTCTCAGTAAGTTATTGCAGCTTTAGTCCCAGTGAAGACTGGAGAAAAGAGGGAAAAATAAAAAAACCTTTATATGCGTCTTAAAACCCATTTCTTATCTGTGTTCTCAGTGTAAAGTAAACTGTAAATTTTATAAGTATGATGTGAGTTACCATTTCTATATTACATTCATACCTCAGAGTTTCTGAGATTTGGTGTCCAGCATGCCAGTTCACTCTTGTCTATCACCAGCCACTTAAATGAGTAAAGCTAACATTGATATTTTAAAAACATCTGAGATTAATCAAAATATCCAGCATGTCAAAATCTAAAGATCTGTCCTTAAACACAAGCTGAAGTCCCTTTGATTGCCACAGTCTCTCTTTCATACCCACAATTACTCACAATCAATTCTGGAGTTACCCTGATCTCAGTTCAGCCTGCACTACTGAAAATAACCTTTAGTATGGATACACAGAGAGTCAGAGCACACATTTATACAGCATTAATACTGTTCCTGCTCTCTGTCCATATGAACCAGTCTGGTCTTTAATTTGCAAGGAAGGAAGAACCCCTGAAAAAGATATACTTCATCTTAAAAAAAAAGCTTTTCTTCAATCAATTGAATTCAAGAATAGTTTAACTGATGAGGCATTTTAAAACTTAACTAAGCTTAGATCAGGATGAAGGTTAGGTTGGTTTCTGGCAGCAGTGATAAAGAGGTACACAGAGTAAAATATTCAAACCTGAGTGACTGTTAATAACAATAGCAACAATCATAATAGTTATAACAATGTAACAGAAGGCATTGTTAAAACTTGAGAAGAAGGAAGCACTGAGGTACAACTGAGACTGAAGACATTTCATCTTTTCTATTCCTGTTTGTTTAATTCACATTACATAATTGTTTCCATGAGTCTTGAACTTCTTTTTCAAATTCATACTCAATGTTTTTATGTTTGATCTTGATTATCAATTAGAGGTTCAACAAGCTGGAGGGAGATCAACTTGTAGGTGTGCATAAATCTTCTGTACTGTGGCTGTTTGAGACATTATTAAATAGTTAATGTTTTTGGTCTTCTTGGTGGGAATTTTAGAGGTCTGCAATCGTTGCTAATAGTTATTTAAGCTTTAAACGAGCTTCAGTGTGTCATTAAAATATGCTAAATTTAGCTTAAGTTTAACTGGTTCATTGTCATGCTATATGTTTTTAGCTTGAATGAATTGTATGAGTTTTAAAAATAAGATACACAGTCAAAAGATCTCATTGTAGTATGAGGTATTTGAACACAGCTGCACAGTCTCAGCATCACTGCACTCCAGTCACATGTATGACTTTAATCTAATAACTGGTCATTATTGTAACTGAGATGAAGTAGTGGTACTGAAACGTCGTCACTAATCTTAGCTCTTCTGTATCTGTCTTTTCAACACCTCATGAAGATGGTTTAATCCATACAGTGAAAGAAATCATGAGGGTATATAGCTGACAGACACAGCAGGCTTCATGGTTAGCGTGTTTTACCGGTTGTACATGTCCGCCATCATTTCCACCTCCAGCTCCGCCGCCAGCTGCTGTGCCTTCATGGGATCCATGCCTGCTCCTCACGCCCGACTTCAGCCTCAAACAAACCGTCCTGCCGAGACTCTCCTGCGGACAGCCGACTGAAAACCTGCCAGCTGCTTTTTCTGTAACCTTCAAACCTGCAAGAAAAACACGTGTGTACTATTTCCGTCCACACTTCCGCTGTCAATAAAGTTGGATTGAAAGGGAAGTCAGAGGTAGTGCGCCCCCTCCTGGCCTTCATTTGAGTGTTGACCATAGACTGTATAAAAAATGGACAGAGTCTGCCTCCTTGCTGGGTGAAGCCACTCCGAGAACAGCACCCTCTGTTAATGGGCTGCAGTATAGGTCATAAATCCCGCCTCCTCCAGCAAAGCCTATGGAGCTGTGGACAAACTTTAGAAATTTATTACACAGAACATAAATTTTTCTCCTCCCTGCTTGTGATGTTGACATGCAGTTGGGTCATTCCATGAAATCGGTGCCTTTTGTGTCCTCGAGAAGTAATCATTCATAGAATTATGATAACAACAAATTAATATGTAATTTAAAAATATAACATTACCATGTCTTCTCTCCTTAATATAACATCAAATTAAAGTCAATTAAATATCATTTTAAATAATTAAAATTACTTTTATGCTGATGAGGGTGAGGTTTTTGGCCTGTCCCTCACTATTATTGCTGTACTTATACAAGACTTTGTAAAATGAATTTTTAAAATGTTGGCAAAATGTTAGAATCTTCAAATTTACATATTGTTTTAAGAATGATCTTATTGTTAAACAGTGTTTTTGGTAATAATATATATTAGCCATTATAAATATTTACCAATTTACTGGTGTCCGCTGATTTCATGTCAACCCTGTTACCCTAACTAATAACCCCTAAAAAAATAATGGTACATTCCAGATTTGACATGATTGACAGGAGGTTGCATTCTCTCTGAGCCAGGATGCTAACAGCTCAGTGACAATTAAGTTTCTCTCATCTTTGATGTGCTATTTTTGATGTTTTTTCAAGGTTTAACCAGGGGGGGACAAGCATACAACGTAAACCCTGTTACCACTTTTTAACATATAAACCTAAATAATTTTCTATTTCTCAAAATATAAACAATATCTAAAAGTAATTACCTTTCAAAGTACCTAGCTTGCACTTTAGCTAGCACTTATTTAAACTAGCCACAGGCAGATTAGCTTGAAATGGTCAACCCTGTTACTTTTCCACAGTAACAGGATTTGACATGTGAGTAATAGGGATGACATAGAATAGTGTTTACCCTCATTGTACTCTCTTTAAAGGTTAACCTTTTAAAATTAAAACATTTTTAGGTCATCAAGTAAACTTTGTTGAGCTAATAATTATTTTTTGATTGATTGATCGATTGATTGATTGATATGCTGATGGAGAGCCAGTTACTTTGTGTCCAGTTACTTTTACTCTTGTCAGCCCTGTTACCATAATGTCAATCCTGTTGTTGTCATTAATTTGATAAAAATGTAAAAAATTACAACTCAAATGGGCTTTTAACACTCACCATAATCGTTTAAATGACATTATATTTTAGGGCCATTTTTTAACATTTCTCTTTAAAAAAATAACCAATATATGTTGAGACGTGATTGCCATGCAAAATGAGGGTAAATCTGATCATCTGAATGACAGATATCTAATTGGAGAAACAAATCCACAAAATACAATAATCTCGATGGAAAGAGAGACTCAAGTACTGCTAATATATGTACCATATATTGCATATTTCTGATTAGAAATTTTTTTTTTTTGTTAAGTTTATTTCGGTAACAGGGTTGACAAGATTATGAAAACAGCCAGGAGAAAAACGGTTATAAAATAGAAATAACACAGCCTGAGATGGCACAAAATAATTTCCTGCAATTTTTAACATTCTTTGATTCCTGGGTACTTACAGTAAGACTGGTTTGTGCTCAAGTCCTCTTTTTTCTGTACAGCTCTGTTTTTAAAACTTATTAGGAGGTTCATGTTTTAAGTTATTAGGGGGTTCCCGGGATTGCGTAGCTCACCCGGGGGATACGCTGTTTGAGCCGAGCGTCATCACAGCGACTCTCGGCGACTCTCCCACTGAATGCGCACAACGCTACTGCGCAGCACTGGTTTCAGGAAATGAAGAAAAATCCTGGATAAACAGAGCTTTTTGGCTTCAAATCCGTATACAGGCGGGAGGCGGAACCAAGTTGTCCATAGTACATACAGTCTATGGTGTTGACTGAAATAAATACGTGGCTCAGTCATTAAGTTAATGAACAATATTTATTTTCTAGACAAAGTCAAAGACAGTGTTAAATTAATAAAACTATGTACAAGCATAGAGAATAACTGTTGAGAAAAATAAGAACCTAAGTTTGCTAAAGCGTATTGTTAACTGCAAGAAAACATCAATCTGAACACAATGATGATCTTCACAAGCTCACAGCCTGTGACCTTTCCACATTCAAAGCCAACCAGCAGACACTGAATGATGGTCCAAACACAGAAGAACCTCTGTGAACATCCATGAACTACAACACAACTTTAGGTGAAGCACACCTGAAATACTAAACTTTTTGGAATACGAACAACAAGAACTGCCAAAAGTTTACTCTGCCTCATCTCCAGTCACATCGACCTCCCTCGCATCTTCATCCTCATCCTCCTCTGGGCTGGGATCCACATTTTCCAGTCCATTCTCACAATCTCTGCTTTGAGGCACTCTCTCTGGGGAGAGAAGCAGAACGTCCACCTCCTCATCTTCCTCCTCTTTCTCTATTTCCTCTGGAGCACAGCCTGAGATCTTGTTACTCATACAGCCATCCAACAGAGGAAGGCATGTTCTGTGAGTAGTCTCAAGGTTCAAATTGTGGTCCGGAACAATACCATCTACTTGAGGCCAGTGGGGACCAATGTGAGAGGCGCTGTCACTATTGGTCTCCAACTGTGCTGTGTCTGAAACGGCTTCATCACAAGCTTGTGCTAAAAGAGAAGAAGGAAGAGAGGTTATTAAGAGTTTGTTTGACTTTAGGATGACAAATCCAACAGTCTCTGCCAAGACTTTTCACAGAGGATGCCTCGACTAAAACCAGAAATTTCTGGTATGCAACAAAAACCAGCAGTTTGTGGTTGCATGTTATTTCTGACAAAGATAATTTTGCTTTCTAAAACTATTCACACAGTCTCAGGGTACAAATAAATGAAAGTACAAACTGTTCAAATGAGAAGATCATGTAAGTATAATAATGACAAAGAATTATTTATCCATTTCATGCTGCAGCATATCAAGAAACCACAAACTGTTGAGATTAATTACCTTGACCATAAGCTCCTACATTAGAAAACATCACTTCAGCGTTGTTCTAAGTTAACTCTTGCTTTTGCAGATCGTCTGTACAGTGAAGGATATACATTTTTTTTTTTTTTTAAGAAAAACTCAGAAATATTTTACATAATTTTACATTGTTTAGTGCAGCAAGTGTAGCATTGATAGTCCAGGCTTGTAGGCCTGCTCAGATTTATTTTTTATATTATTCTGAAGAAAAACATTAACATACAGTGGTGGCTATAATGGTTACAACTCTAGGCATTTTGAGAGGTTTTAGTTGTTTTTGTTAAATGATCAATTAAAATAAATAAATTACCTAAGTTATCACAATGCTCTATAAACCATAGAATAGAGACACTACAGGGATTTTCCTTACAAAAAACAAGATGGGTCTTTTTTTACTGTCAATGTCACATAATCATGATCCTTCACAGAAGAAGTCAAATTACTTGTGTAATCACTGTCATGTGTGATCATGGTTAAGTACAGCCAAGAACATGAGATCCAGTCCAGACACTGTAAAGTACACTTTAGACCGCCATGATGCCACCAATTCACACCAGACCTGAAAGGTGAGATAGAAAAATACAGTTCCCTGCTGCGGCGCCATCTTGGTCTTCTTTTTGAATCAAGTGTACCCGCATTTTAATTTGAGAGCAACTTTTCATGAAATACATATTGTTTAAACAACACTAAGATGCAGGTTCTCTAAGACTGTTGCAGTTTTTGTTCAGCAAGTGAGAAAACTTGAACTTGCTTTCATTGCTTTTTTTGTTTTTATTGCTTTTTACCATTTATTTTTATTTACTATGTATTGTAAAGCACTTTAGTTTACCGAAAGGGTTGTTGTAAAGGGCTGTATAAATAAAGAACATCTACATTTTGCATTTACATCAATCATCAGCATCAATTACATGTTTGGCCACCAGATGGCGCCAGTGTCTATTACTCTCTATCTAGTTTCTACTGTCACACTAATTCAGTGGCTGGAAAATCTTACTCTTTTTTTCCCGACAAAACCACAGGGACTAACACTTTACCTTCAAACAGGTTGGTCAGTGTCGGCTCCGTCGCCAACTTCTTCACCTCTTCTCCTAAATCACTGAAGGAAAACACTGACTGTTGCTCTTGATCAAACAATGAGGCCTCTTCAGTAGAGCTTTGCGTGTCGTTTCGCTGGGACTCAACAAACTCAGCTGATTTGTTTGAAACCCAATTGTGATTTGTGTCAACTGTGACAATGTCAATGTTGTGAGACTCCTCAATCTCCACAGTGTTCTCATGAGGAACACCAGTTACCTCCTCACATTCAGTCTCTGGGTCCTTTCTTTCTCCTTCAGCTTCCTTCAGCAGACCCGAGGGTCCTCTGGTTTTCTCCGTCTGACTTTCTGTGATGGTTGGTGGTTCACTCAGTTTTCCTGCAAGTTTCACAGGTTTGCTTGAAGAACTGGTATTCATTTCTCTCTCCTTGAAGAGCACGTTATTGCTCGACATACTGACTGAACAATCACTCAGGTTTAATGACCTGAATGTCTCATCATTGGCTTTCATTTTTTTGCAGAAAAGAGAAAAGTCAGCAAGAGTATTAGTGCACTTTCTCCTTTTAGGTGCTTTTTTTGTGTCACTTTGTTTGTATGTCACTCCTTTCTCCATCTCCTGGACGGACTTTCTTTCTGCCACATTGTGACGGCTTTTTGATATCGTTGCTTTCTCTTTCACGTTACGTAATTCTTCCAGGGTTCTTCTTTTCTTTTCTCGAACCCGCGTCCGACCTTTTTTTCCCCGACAGCTGCTGTTTTTAGTTTTTGACAGAGATCCACTTTTCTTTTCTTCGTGAGTGATGGCATTCAAAGGGAACTGTAATGATGCCGGAGCTTCAGCCAGCCATGCCGGCAAGCACAGAGATGAGTTGCTAAAACTGGGCTGACGCTCTGGTGCGGGTGTGGGTGAGACCAGCGGGGATAAGCATGGAGACAGAGGAAGGTGAAAATCTTCAGGGCGTGGTGAGGAAAAAGAACATGAAGGTTGTGTCTGATTTCTGTTGATCAGGGGCGAAACCTCAGGGATGTGTTGAGCCTCTTGTGTGGATTGCTCATTGCACTCTGAGTGATGTAGGATTTGCCCTCTGGAGTTGAAGGATGTGGGTATGACTGATGTCATTCCCTGCAGGTTTGGTTCATCTCTTTGCTCCATGGATGTGACGGACTGATACCAAGGAAAATGCTGCTGCTGCTGGTTTGATTCATCCGGCTGAATGTACAAAAGACATGAGCAGCTTGGCTGGATCTGATCTGTAACAAAACAACGGACGGCTTCACTACAGGTAGAAAGACTGCAGTCATTACCACTCTTTGTAGGATGTAAAAAGCTGCGGTGAGTGGTGTAAGGGTTTGAGTCTAATACCATTAAAAGCATGGTGTGCGGTTCCAGTAAACTTTGTGTTTCATCAGGTACATTCAAACTAACTTTGACTGAAAAGTTAAGCTCTAAAAACACTCAAATATGATTTAAATAGTCAATAACTTAAAGCTCCTGTGAAAAACCTCTTTTTGGGACAAAGTTGTCACTTGAGGTAACGACGGACAAAGAAAGAGTTTGTGCTGTTCTACCCAGACGATTTTCCAGCCGTTCATATCTGCAGTGGAAAAGTTTAAACGGGGGTTTCCCTCACCATGATGTAAGCTGCATCATCCACTAACTTCCTCCTCAGTGGTTACAGGCATTAAAATCAACATTATATGACAAAACAGCAGTATTACAGACACTTTTGGGGGCATCGTTAAGAAGCATTACTTTTAAATTCCAGTCAGTTTTAGAAACAGCTGAAACTTCTCAGGAGTCATTATTACAAATCAATACAAACTAGCAGGGGTATAAACATAAGAGTAATACTATTATTTCAGTCTAGGGTTGAGTTATTAAAAAATATGATCCTATGCCTATTTTATTTTTTATTTTAATTCTTAAGGTCCTTACACACCGGGGCCGTCACGAATATAGAACATGAAATCACGAAATTTTCTGAGGCGAATTTTAACGCGCCTGGCTATACAAATCAAGCCCGATGCGATTTTGCAACTATCTGGGGGGGAAAAGACGCATCCCGGGGAAGACTTTTCCGGGGGAAAGTCCCGCCTCCTTCGCAGCACTTCTCAGCATCCCGGGTGGAAACGAAAAGACAAAAATGGAGTCTACTTCAACTTCAAGTGATGGCGAATTGGTACTCCTTTTGCTTTCTCAAAAAAAAAAAAAAACGTAGCACATGGATGCATCCAATATTTAAAAAAAGTTCAGGAGCTGAAACTGTACCACGGTCGCTTCAGAACCTAATTTCTAATGTCCGTCGGACAATTTGAAGTTCTGCTGAAACAATTAGCTCCAAGTTTGAAAAGGCAGAGGACTAGACACTAGTGTTGAGATGGCTGTCTGTCATGATAGCATGTACTGAGTCGGGGCCAGTACCAGATAAGCAGATTAAACTATGGTAACAACCGGTAGCTAACGTTAGCACAGATGAAAGTTAAAACAAAGACGTTTAGCAAACTGTTAAAGCACACAAACCATCGTCATATCAGAAATCCGATGCTATGACTCTCCACAAGTTGTCCTTCAGGTCATTATCTTTGTAATGTTTGTGTCTTTTATCAAAAAGCACTCTGTTTTCCAACACATAAATAATCAGCCGGTCGGATATGTTGGATATACCAGTGAATCAGGCGTCGCAACAACACGCAATCTGATTGGTCAGAAGTGGACACACAGTATGCTAAACTTTAGAAAAATCGACCATGATCCGAAAAATAAATGCCGCAATATTGCAGGACGGGAAAACGTCGCTGATGTGAACGCTTGTATTGACAGGATACGGGTTCGAAAAAAAATATTGACGTCCAAAAAAATCGCACGACAAAAACGGTCCCGGTGTGAAAGGACCTTTAAACTTAAAGCCTCTTTCAGTGGTAGGAGCCATTTACTAAAGCACCTGAATCTATCATTTATAAATGAAGCATTCGACAAAACACTACCAAGCACATCTTGATAATTTATACTTTTTAAGAGAAAACGAAAACAATCAAATCTACCTGTATATGCTGAAGAGAGACCAATTTGTGACTTACAATCCTGGCAGCACCCATACTTGTCTAAACCAGCTTGCACCCATCCTCCGTCATTCCTTCGAAGTTGAATCTGGCAGGTGTTAGCTGCAGGAAGATGATGATGATGATGATGATGAGACCCTTTGGAGTCCTTTTCTAAGTTTGGTAGGATGTTCAGACCTGTCACTACATCCTCCAGCAGCCTCTCAATCTGCCCGTCGGAGTAATCCAAAGGCCAAGGAAGTGACACCGACTCATGACTATCATTTTGGTTGGGTGTGAAGCAGTCGCTAGACGGAATCAGAGAGTCAGAGGAGAAGTTGGAGAGAGGTGGGGGTGGTTCAGCGGAGCTGCTGGCGCGTTGAAGAATTTGGTTTTTTGGTAAAGGATTTGAACCTGGCTGAAGAGATGAGGGTGGGGATTCATCATTGGAAGGGCCTGTCTGTGGCCTCTTCAGGTTGGAGTCATCCTTGAGACAAAGACAAAAAAGATCCCATGGCTTTAGCTGAGTTCAGTTTGAGTTAAATAGCACAGACTAATTAACTCTTTTCAGCAAGGTACTCCATACTCAATGTTATGTTATTCATTTGTCTGTTAGGACTACATTGTTGAATTAAGAAATTTGTTTGGTTGTGGTAAAATAGTCTTGAAAATAATAATTAAACAAATTGATGAATAATACTGAGATCATGATTCTGCTCAAAAAATGTGATGTGACATTTTTTGAAACATCATCCACTCACATTAAAAAAAAAAATCTCTATCAAGTTTCAGAGCTCCACAAAACAGCGAGTGAAAAATCTTTCATCATCAATAATCGGCCTCTCGGAAACTCTGTCCTTTGAAGTCCCACTCCAGTCATTTTTTTACTACTTAAAGTGTTCTCAGTGGTCTTTAAATTGTGATTATGATGTTTTTAGCCAAAATCACGTTACCTGTGTCATTTTCAAAGGTTTTTCTTCTACAGAGCTCCAGTAGATCATTAGCAATTCGCCTCTGAGTCGTGGGCAGAGACAGTGCTGCTCTGCACACTCCTCCTCATGCTAGCTTGCAGCCTAATATTGCCAGTGAAGTAGAAGTGACAGGTAACATAGGAGCTATTCATCTCTCCGACACGAATGTCTTTAGGGACATGTTGAAATCTAATATCATAATTAGCTTTCTAACGAGCATTGCGATCCACTAATGCACACGCTTGCTTCGCGATTGTCCTCTCTACTCCTCCGAGTCTGGCTTGCACAGGCTCAAGGGGTGGAGCTTGGATTTGCTTGGATTTGGGTCTGCCAGAGATTCACAGCGATTTAGATGCAGAAATACTCAGAAATGCAATTTTGCACTTATTTTTCTCGTGATATGTCCTGCAGCATCAGAAAAATGCCATATGAACATGTAGACAATGAGAAAAACATGATTTTCATCGGAGTGGGTCTTAGGGCGTGTTCACACCACCCTCATTTAGTCCGGTTGAACCGAACCCTGGAGCGTTCACCCGCTTGGTGCGTTTCGTTTGGGTCGGTGTGAATGCTGACCTCGAACTCTGTGCGGACCAAATAAACGAACTCTGGTCCGCCTGAAGAGGTGGTCTCGGACCGCTATCAAGTGAACTCTGGAGCGGTTCATTTCACATCATCCACACCAATCACAGGAAACTCACCACACAAATCTAGGCTATTTGTAATGCTGGTTGTGAAATAAATGTTGTCCGCTCACCTCACTTGTCCCGATTGATACCAGAGAGAAAACGCATCGTGGTAGGCTCTCATTAACGCCTGTCGCTGTCTCGTCTTCATCCGTCTGTTGTTTGCAGCATGTCTACTCTGGAATGTATAAATTAATGCCACTGTTTGCACCCACTGGCTAACGAGCGATCATATGCGCGATCGACTAGCATCTTTTGATACGCGCTCCAGATGAGTAGCAAAAGTAAAATCAGCCTACGATGCTCCATGACAGGCGAAGACAGCAGAGCGGGGTTTGTATTCCTGCATAAACTAATGACCAATAACCGAACGATGTTTGCGGTCACGTGACTTACGGTTCCATTTTCTGGAGTGATTGAGTTTGTCCTTTGTGAACGCAAACTGGACCAGTTAAACAATCAAAACAAATGTATCGTCTTGCCTGGATTTGAATCATGAAACGGACCTTTAGGTGCGAACACGACCTTAAAGTACGTTTAAAAAGGTACATCCCTACTGTGTATTTATGAGCACCTGAAAGATGAAGGGATTCTAGTCACTGTTTATTTTTCGCTGCATGGGAAAAATCAAACAAAACAAAACACAGGTGTACTAGAGTACAAGTATGCCTGTATATGACAGAGTCATGCTTATTCACCTGTGGCACAGAACTATTGGCAGCCAAGGTCTCATCTCTGTCTTGCAGGTTAACAACCTCCCACAGTTCTTCTTTGGTCCTCCTCCTCAGCTTCACCTACACAGAGGGAAGGATGCACATGCAAAAAATCTCAGTCAGGTTCACATTCATTTGTTTTGACAGCCTATAGACATCAGAAACACGTCAGAGAAGAAACTTAAGAATCTCATCATGAAAGAAAAAAAACACTATTGTTTTATTTCCTCTTTTATTTGTTAGTGAATTACACACGTTTTTAAAGCAGTGGCTGCACTTTCAGATGTCTGCTCTGAGTGAAAGGAGGAGGTTTTAACACTTGAACAGGCTTGAACCACCCTTGCTACAGGCAATATACAGGGGTTGGACGATGAAACTGAAACACCTGCCAATTTAGTGTTGTAGGCTTCATGGCTAAATTTGACCAGCCTGGTGGCCAATCTTCATTGATTGCACATTGCACCAGTAAGAGCAAAGTGTGAGGGTTCAGTTAGCAGAGTAATAGCAGTTTTGCTCAAAATATTGCCATGAACACAGTATTATGGGTGACATATCAGAGTTCAAAAGAGGACAAATTGTTGGTGCACGTCTTGCTGGCGCATCTGTGACCAAGAAAGCAAAACTTTGTGATGTATCAAAAGCCACGGTATCCAGGGTAAAGAAGGACAAACCACATCCAACAGGAGTAAATGTGGACGCAAGAGGAAGCTGTCTGAAAGGGATGTCCGGGTGCTAACCCAGATTGTATCCAAAAAACAGAAAACCACAGCTGCCCAACTCACTGTAGAATTAAATGTGCACCTCAACTCTCCTGTTTCCACCAAAACTGTCCGCCGGGAGCTCTACAGGGTCAATATACATGGCCGGGCTGCTATAGCCAAACCTTTGCTCACTCGTGCCAATGCCAAACGTCGGTTTCAATGGTGCCAACAGTGAAAATCTTGGGATGTGGACAATGTGAAACATGTATTGTTCTCTGATGAGTCCACCTTTACTGTCTTTCCCACATCTGGGGGAGCTGCGGTGTGGAGAAGCCCTAAAGAGGCGTACCACCCAGACTGTTGCATGCCCAGAGTGGAGCATGGGGGTGGGTCAGTGATGGTTTGAGCTGCATATCATGGCATTCCCTAGGCCCAATACTTGTGCTAGATGGGTGCATCACTGCCAAGGACTACCGAGCCATTCTGGAGGACCATGTGCACCCAATGGTTCAAACACTGTATCCTGCAGGCGGTTCCGTGTATCAGGATGATAATGCACAAATACACACAGAAAGACTGGTGACAGAGTGGTTTGATGAACATGAAAGTGAAGTTGAAGATCTCCCATGGCCTGCACAGTCACCAGATCTAAATATTATTGAGCCACTTTGGGGTTTTTTAGAGGAGTGAGTCAGGAAACATTTCCTCCACCAACATCATGTAGTGACCTGGCCACTGTTGAATGGCTCAAAATCCCTCTGGCCACTGTGCAGGACTTGTATCTGTCATTCCCAAGACGAATTGATGCTGTATTGGCAACAAAAGGAGGCCCTACACCATACTAACGAATTATTGTGGTCTAAAACCAGGCGTTTTGGTTTCATTGTCCAACCCTTGTAAATCTGTCACTGACAAGCTCACAATCACTTTGTATTCTAAGCTAATCTTTGTGAGTTGTAAATGCATGCATAACTGTGCAGAAACAATTCCAGGTTATGTGATAAAAAAAAAATTTTAAAAAAACATATTTTTACCTTGAAGGATATCTGTGTGGCCTCCATCATCTGTTGCACCATCTCCGTCCTAGTCAGGCCCCTAATCCTAGCATTTGCAAAACCTTGTCTTTCTTCTGCAGCGCATCCACCTCCAGCTTTTAGCACCTCATATCTTGGGATGTGGAAGCTCATGTTCTCTCTGTTTCCTCTGCTGTACAGCATCTTGTCATTAGTTTCTCTCTCAGATGACAGCTGATGTGTGCTGGATTTCTGAGGTGTCAGTGAGTTTGAGTCATTATCGAGTGAAACGGCCATGACATCACTGAACGAAGCTAAAGTAGACGTGGGGTTTGACGATTCATCCAATGCAGACTTCACATCACTTCTTCTTGGACTCTGAGGTGAAGAGGATGCAGGGTCTTGATTTGAAGCTTCAGTTTGGCTGAAGTGGTTACAAGGTGCGCTCATGGCCCTTTCATCAGTTGCAACCGTTTCTGTGTCTTTAGATGCACAGCTTGTCTTTTCAGTGAGAGAATCTGCAGCTCTCCAGTCAGCAATATCTGACTGTACTTCTGTATCCTGCATGTTTTGTCCATCATTTCTTTCTCTGCCTTCTTCTTCCTCTTTATCTCTGCAGCTCTGAAAATCCTTCTGTGGACGTTCTACCCCCTTCACCTCCCAATCTATCGGTCTTTCAACGAGCTCTGTGATCCCCAACTGGTAGGCTGCAGATAGTACTTCCCTCTGCTCCACGCCCCTTCTTACTTCTACCTCTCCAGAGTACAGTAGACCAACAATCTTCCGCAGGGTCTGGGAGTTCAGGGCCTGCAGCTGAAGCTGGCGATGCTGGACCTCTAAAGGAGATGGGGATGCCGACAGTTTCTGTGAAAGATAGGGACTAAGAGCTGCAAGGATGCAACTGTGGGCCGGGACTGAGATACCTGTAAAAAAAATTTTAAAAACCAACAATCTTTTTACCTTGAAGGATATCTGTGTGGCCTCTATCATCTGTTGCACTACTATCTGCTGACTCGTACCTTCAGTTTGCAACAGGATATCACAAAACTGGGTTTGGTTTTGTTGCTTCTGCAGCTCTGCAAGAAGCTGTGACTTGTAACCTGGCCACCAATACCTCTGCATGTCCTCAGGAGCACTGGGAGTGAGGAAGGACAGAAGGGTATTTGATTATGGTTATAATGAATCACGGCTCTCAAGTCATTGAGCGTGAGATACAAGCATTTCAATAAGTTCTCACGCTCACCTGACATTTCTTGCTGATAAGTGGTAAAACTCACTGCACATAACTAACACTGTAGGGGAGAGTGGGGTAAAATGAGCCATTTTTCATATTTCGGATCACTACATCAAGGCAAACCTAGTTTTGTCTCTAACTAGTGTATCTGCATATATTTCAAGATGTTGTGCATCTGCAAACCAACAGAATGAGTGTAAACATAACTGTCTTGATGATATAGCATGCCAAAAAAAAGTGGTCTCCTATGGTCAAATTACACTGTGTATGGGGTAAGTTGACCATAGGAGCTGGGTAAGTTGAGCCATATCCCTACTACCCCACACTCTCCACCCCAGTCCTCCCTCACCTTCTCTCTCCCTAAATAACAGTCACTTCTTCACATTCATGTGTATTTTTATCTATTATACACTATTCATCTGGTACAATAATTATTCTTTTTATTAATATTACACATACACTCACCGGCCACTTTATTAGGTACACCTGTCCAACTGCTCGTTAACACTTAATTTCTAATCAGCCAATCACATGGCGGCAACTTAGTGCATTTAGGCATGTAGACATGGTCAAGACAATCTCCTGCAGTTCAAACCGAGCATCAGTATGGGGAAGAAAGGTGAGTTGAGTGACTTTGAACGTGGCATGGTTGTTGGTGCCAGAAGGGCTGGTCTGAGTATTTGAGAAACTGCTGATCTACTGGGATTTTCACGCACAACCATCTCTAGGGTTTACAGAGAATGGTCCGAAAAAGAAAAAATATCCAATGAGCGGCAGTTCTGTGGGCGGAAATGCCTTGTTGATGCCAGAGGTCAGAGGAGAATGGCCAGACTGGTTCGAGCTGATAGAAAGGCAACAGTGACTCAAATAACCACCCGTTACAACCAAGGTAGGCAGAAGAGCATCTCTGAACGCACAGTACGTCGAACTTTGAGGCAGATGGGCTACAGCAGCAGAAGACCACGCCGGGTGCCACTCCTTTCAGCTAAGAACAGGAAACTGAGGCTACAATTTGCACAAGCTCATCGAAATTGGACAATAGAAGATTGGAAAAACGTTGCCTGGTCTGATGAGTCTCGATTTCTGCTGCGACATTCGGATGGTAGGGTCAGAATTTGGCGTCAACAACATGAAAGCATGGATCCATCCTGCCTTGTATCAACGGTTCAGGCTGGTGGTGGTGGTGTCATGGTGTGGGGAATATTTTCTTGGCACTCTTTGGGCCCCTTGGTACCAATTGAGCATCGTTGCAACGCCACAGCCTACCTGAGTATTGTTGCTGACCATGTCCATCCCTTTATGACCACAATGTACCCAACTTCTGATGGCTACTTTCAGCAGGATAATGCGCCATGTCATAAAGCTGGAATCATCTCAGACTGGTTTCTTGAACATGACAATGAGTTCACTGTACTCAAATGGCCTCCACAGTCACCAGATCTCAATCCAATAGAGCATCTTTGGGATGTGGTGGAACGGGAGATTCGCATCATGGATGTGCAGCCGACAAATCTGCGGCAACTGTGTGATGCCATCATGTCAATATGGACCAAGCTCTCTGAGGAATGCTTCCAGCACCTTGTTGAATCTATGCCACGAAGAATTGAGGCAGTTCTGAAGGCAAAAGGGGGTCCAACCCGTTACTAGCATGGTGTACCTAATAAAGTGGCCGGTGAGTGTATAACTTGTAAAAAGCTGTTTTGTAAAAAGCCATATCAACATGATAATGCCTTTAAGTGATTCAGAACATTCACAGCTGTATTTTTGAAAAGATAAAGTCACACATTTCAACAATCTGAACTGAAACTCTGATCCTCTCATCAGACTCCTATCAAACTACTATTATGACTTTATTAGTCTTCTAAGCTAAAATGGTGGACTTTTATGCTAGGTTTTTGACCTCATGTTGTAGTTCATAGATACCGCAATTGATAAATAAAACACATTTAAAATGATCTTTTTTGGTCTGAACACAATTCTCATAAAACTTATGACAGACTAAATTCACTTTCAAGAGTGAGAAAATTGTTTTTTGGAAATAAATGTCTAACCCCTTCTTCACCCATGTGCTTCTAACCTTCACAGACTCCATGAATTGATGCCCATCTCCTAAATATTTGGTCACTTGATCAATTTCTTTTACCATTTCCAAGCAACAGGGGGTGGCTCGACTTACCCCACTCTCCCCTATTTGAAAGAGATTATCCTATGAATGGATGAGGGGAACGCAGATTGCTCTGCTTGAATCAGCAACGTATCAGCCAATCAGAAAATAGTCTTGTTGCAAGGTGAAATAACAGCGCCTTTATCACAGACATTATATAGGTATCTTATGTCAATGTCGTTATCACCTCTTTCACAAGTGCGCAGATGCACGCGGATGCTGCTTTTGTAGCACAAGCCCAAGATAAGAAAATATTTTTTTTGTCCTTAAAGTCTAATAATTTATCATTAAACACACTTCACCCTTGCTCCCCTGGAAAAAATCTTACCCTAAGTTCAAAACTTGAGAGCCCTGTAATTGCATATACAAGCACAACTTTTACTGTTGGATAAATTAGTATTTCATTCATTTCATTTCATTTTCATACTTTGTCATTCCATAAATATTCAAAACATTCAATACAAACAAGGAAAATTCTCAAACATGTGAATGAAAGGGAACAGAAAGAAGAAAAATCTTATAGAGTCTTACCATCTTTCATAATATATCAATCAACTTAAACACATAATAAAAATAAACAAGAGCTGCAAGCCAACGTGCCTTTTTACAGTTCATTATTTCTTATTTTCAAAAGCAATCCACAAAACGAACAGAAAAGACCACATTAAATAACATTTTTTCACTTTTTTTTCAACAAACATACCAAGACTTAGATTAACATATTCTCCTGTATTTATCAACATACTGGCTTTGAGATTTTTTTGAAGATAAATTTTGATTTAGCTTCTTTAGTTTCTTTGTTCAGATTTTTCCAAAAACGTATTCCTCTCACTGTAACACAGCGCTCCTCCAGTTTAGCTTTGAATCTTGGCTTGTTGAAGATTTCAAATCCTTTTAAATTATAACTCTGGATGTTGACTGGTAGAAATTTTCCTATGAGCTCTATACATAATCTGCAACATACTAAAATCTACTAACTCACTAATTTCAACAACTGCAGTTTAACAAACAATGGGTTTAAAGGATTTGTGTATTGACGTCTACTAATAATTCGTATTGCTCTTTTTTGTAAAATAAAAATTGGCTGGATGGAAGTTTTACATACACTTCCCCACACTTCAACACAGTAGGTCAGATATGGAACAATAATAAAATTATACAAGCGGTACAAAGCTTTATCATCTCAGTAGTCCTTTACTTCATCTTAAAGCCTATGTGTAGGCAGTTGTTTATATGTGCTTTTCTATGTTTTATGTCTTAAATATGTTTTGAGCTCATTTTGTTATCCATTATCCAATGTAAAGTCACCCTGTCTGTACATAACCAGTCTTTGGTTATGTGGGACCAAGCCTAAAAGTGAAGTTTGTATGTGTCGTGAAGAAGTGTGAACTCATAGTATCACTGTGAAGCACCAAAGGCCTCCACTATATCTCTGCTAGCCTCAGGTAACAGATGGTATTTTATCTATGTAGCATGCTAACCTGCAGCACGTGCTAGACCGAACTTGGCTCTTCGCGGAGTTACCGCCGATGAACCCTTCGCCTTTGAGAGTAGCCTTAATTTTAACGTTTGTAAAAGTACTATTTCTGTAGAGGAAGGTTACAACTTGACAAAATGCTTCCATCTTTATTTTAATTATCAAAAGTGTCGCATTAATATTCGGTTTCAGTCAGTGTGGCTAAGAGTTCACCGAGTTTACTGTTGGAGCTGGCAGTAAAACACATGCCATGTCCGTATCATTAATAATAATGAATATTTTAGTAATCATTGCTCATCAGAGGATAAGATTTGAAGGCTAACCCATCAGTTAAGTTTTATACACTAAAGAAAAAAATACACTTACCGGTACTTCTTTTGCACAAGCAGTTAAGTTTTGCACACCCAAACAGTGTTTTCAATAAGTGCACATGTTCACCCTCAGTTAAAAGTCCAGCACATCAAGTCTATGGTCCGGAACGATTTACACGCCTTCCCCATTGTTTTAATCTACACTACAGTAGCATACGGAGTCTGACAGCGACACCTACTGGCCGTAATATGAAATAACAACGTGGTAAAAACGCGACTTTGGACCTCTATATTTAAAGAGGACATGAAACACACCACATAGGCATCCTCACGTGGTAAACAAATATTTTTTTTGTGTGAAAAATCATCTGTTAAATAGGAAAACCGCTTTCAGGAGTGTATTTACGACATGCGCACAGAGCCATCTTGAGTTTACGACAGTTGTGACGTCACGGGTTGTGCAGGAAAAGAGCGGTGAAATAGTAATTAGTGTACATGACTCAATCGCGTAGCGGTAAGATGTCGGAGGACGAACTTGAGATGGATGTGGTGGAGGTGTATCCTGCCAACCCGATGGCGTATGCCTTTGAACACTGAATACTGATGTTTACATCTGATCGCTGCTGCATGCATGTGTGAGCTGCGGAAAAGCTGTGGAGAATCACCAGCCGTTTCAGCAGCAAATGATGAAAATGCAACGTTATTTTATTTCTTACGTTGTAAAATTGGTTGGAGCAGCCTGACACAAAACAAAATACCCCTCCTCTAGTGCGTTTACTCGTCTTTGGCTCTCGATTCGCCATTTCAGCCATCATAATCTGCTCTCATTCAATTGTCGATACACGGGCTACACAACCGATGACGTCACGCAAAGTGGCACTGCTTTACGGTTCCGCGCAGTGTCGCTAAAGTGGAACTTTTTCTAGAAATGTATTACATTCCTCTTTAAGCTTCAACCCTCTTCACAATGGACTTCCTCTGTAGTTGATTACAAAACAGTGGGATAAACGGAAGGAAAGCAAGAGAGCTCTGAGAAATCATTTTCTTTTTTATTAAAAACAGTATTGCTAGTTACATAATTCATTCATAAATGAGAATGTGCAACTTTAAGAGCCAAGGCAAAGAGATTACGGTGTAGTCAATAATCAGATTTTCCCATTAGTGTTTCAGTACTGATGACCAATGGAGGTTTTTGTTTAGCTAACTTGTTTTGCATTTCATTTAAGACAAGAACTGAATGTTTTTCAATCAAACATGAAAACTGATTGCATATGCGTTCACCCAGAGCACCCAAAACAATTAAACCCAAATCCACATTATAAAAAGAAATACATAAAACCATTAAAATTAACAAATATTCTCTTGTATATATAGTTTAAATGTGCTTTGATTTTTCATCACTTATCTAACAGCAAAGTCTGGTCTATGCCTCCTCACACAGATTTTCAAACAAACCCTTACTCTCTATTTTTCCCCCTTCCCCTTGAGTCAGTTCATTTTTGAAAAGGCAACATGTTTCTTTGCAAAATGAGGCATCCTCTGTCATGTTTTAATTAGCATGGAAAACAAAGGCAAAAAGGAAAACACACATTATACCCCCTAGTGCTTTTTAATCATCCACTCAGTAAGTATCTACATCTCACTCAGCACTAAGAGTATGCATTGTTTCCTACAGAACAAGCACTGTAGTTAAATCTGGGCAAAAATCAACAATACTCCGTCTCTTTCCCATTTACTTTTCTGTTTGTTTAAAGCCAGCTAGGCCATGGGTTTGTGAAGAAGTAATTTATACAGAACTCAATAGTTTTATATCTTATAAAAAACAATCCAATGACAAGAATCAACTCTTACATACTTACAAGTCAACATGTTCCATAACCTTGCAGGATAGAAAACTGCTGAGTTCTATATACAGTATCTCCAACATGTGTAACCTACTGAGAAAAAAAAAAAAAGACACCTTTTTGGTTACCTTTGTCATGTTAGACACACTCGGATGAGGCACTCCAGTAAGCCCAAGCAGTTACGATCAGAGACAGTCTTGTTTGTACACATTCATAAGATCACAGACCAGAGTCAAGGGGCTTACATTTGACAGAAACAGACCGCTCTGTCTATTTAAACAAGATGTACAATCATTTATTATCTCTCTATTTCTGTCTGTAGGAACACCCACACTAGCATCTCAACTCTTCTATCTATAGATCACAATCAGATACAGAAAATGCAGCATCCCCATGCATCTTGGCAAAGGACTGTCACCAACACTGACTGAGCACAAAACAAAGCAGATGATGGTAGCTGTTGTAAAAAGTCTGAGTGTGTGTGTGAAGTTCTCGCATTCAGTATTGGCAGTCGCAGCATTAGCAGTGTCATTTGGCACATGTGCATTACTGTGGTACAAAGCAAAGCAGGAACAACCACTACCAAAACAGAAGCTGAAGCTTTACACATATCTTGTTGGTAGTTTTCTTGAAAGTATATAACAATCACAAAGAAAGTTACACATTCCCTCGATTTCTTTCAAAGTGTCAAGCCAGTTATGTAAAATTTCACCCCAAAAAAGTGTCCTGTTCTGAACCCAACAGGTCTTTCTTAATTTGCTTCATCAGTCTTTGCTCTGATCTCAAAGAAATAGAAAAGTTCTCAGATGAATCCACAGTACTTGTTTTTTTTTTTAACAAAGTAAGGAATAGTGTTCTCCAGGCGAGTCGTGATGTTGCTTCATGGAGTTGTAGTGTTGTCGCTGTGGTATCTGGTTGAGTGGTTAGTGTTACGTAGTTCAGGAACTCGCTGATCATAAAGTGGTCAAAGTGTCTTGTCTGGTTCGTCCACAGGAGGAGAAGATTCGCGTCAGTTTTTCCACATGGTTTCATTAAGTTTGTCAGCTGCAATGAAGGAATGTCACAAAGGGAGACAGAGAGAGAGAGAGAGAGAGAGAGAGAAAAGAGGGACAGAGGAGTTGAGTGTCAAAGACGGCGTTTAATCCCATCTTAGTGTTGTGGTCCCTCATTGTCAGTTCAGCAGGGGCAGTAGGTGGGAGGAGGCTGTCGTCTTGTGATGCACACAATCAGTTTTTCTGCAAGAGAAGAAAAGCGAAAGTGTGGGAATTGATCGCGCAGGCCGGCTCATGTCAAAGTTTCATGCCTGTGTGGACGAAATGGCACATTTAAAAAATTCAGATTTGCAGAAGAAAAAAATCAAATACAAAAATACAACTTAAAATAGTGGCTGCTGGCAACAAAGTCACTACACATTGGACACAAGGCTCACAAACTGTGCGGAGAAACGAAACACAACCACATCTACAGAGAACAAAATGAACATCACTTTTCACCAGCAGGGTGGGCAAAAAACAACTATTACATATCCATTAACAGTGGATGCTCACTGTCAGCACTGATACTGAACAACACACGGTGATCAATTCATTATTACACAACTCGGATATAAGGCCATGCAGTGAGTGGAGAGCAGCCGGTGGACACACATACCATGCACTGACATGCAGTGAGACAGTGGGTGTAGCCTAACCATCGTAAGAATCCATTAGAGGCAAAGAGGCCTGCCTCTCCCCATACATCCCTCCCTGAGATAGAGAGAGAGAGACAGAGAGAGAGAGAGAGAGAGAGAGAGAGAGAAAGAGAAAGAGTGTGTAGACAGAGAGAGAGAGAGCAGTAGAGAAAAGCACGAGAGAGACAGAGACCACAGCAGACATTTGAGGTCAGTTAGAGGGTTAAAAAGAAACAGGAGGTTAAGTGTGAAAATCCAAGAGGAAGGTGAGAAGATGAACCATTGGAAAAAAAGAGAGAAAGGAGGAGCGAGAGAGCAGAGTTTAGTTAATCAGATAAATATACAAGAGGAGAAAAAAGTCTGACAGAGGTTAGTTTACTGTTAGGTCATGTTTCAGAGGATAAAAAGACCACCTGTGTGAAATCATGTGCAAGACACAACTGTAGTGCTTGAACGAGACATGCACCGACATGCTGTCTGTGGGTGTGTGTGAAAGCATGTCCATTCACACGGTAACGTTTTTAGAGGGAGCTGAGGATGTCAGTCTGTGTATCATCCTTGAATCTGGAGCCTTAAAAGCTCAGACTGAACCAGCTTCAACTCTGTCCTGAGTTTTCCAGCTTTCAGACTGAGTGTGAAACCACACTCAGCGCGGGCTCACAGATTTGACCGAGATTTAAAAGTTTTGCCGAGCTGGGCGGAGAAACTGCTTATAAATAAATAAATAAGATGATCACTTTTATGTGATAGTTTTTCAACTTCACGGATATCGATTTAGACTTTCCAAACAGTAGATTGAGACATTACATAAACAAATAAGTCTGCAGTCTTCCCGTTGTTCTCCAAACATATATTTTTTAAATTCCAGTCAAACACTTTTCTCTGTTCTGTGCGACACTGTTTAAACATGAGGAGCCAGATAACAACCTCTTCCTTCTATGGAAATATAAAAATGTCATTCCAAGTTGAAAAAAGAAGATGATGGTAACATTAAGGTTGGCGATAATCTCACTTAAACAGACATACATACTTACACTGAACACTGCACCTTTACTGCCTGCAACTTTTTGCGCTTGGCTGTTTCGGCTGAATGAGCGGTTTAAGTCACGAGATGTCTTAGAATTGGGAGATGATAGATAACAGAGAAAGCAGGCTGAGCTGCACTTAGCTTGACCTGTAGGCCCTCAATGCTGTTTTTTTAACCACTATGTATCATGTATTTCACAGTATTCATAAGATTTTACTATCTTGGCTAAAGATGCACCTCAAACTAGGATTGGGTGATTATATGATCGTGATAAATTTTAGTTTGATCACAGTGATCAGCTGTGAGCATATTTATTCGATCAAACATTGTGGAAATGTGTGTCACAACAGCCAATCAGAGTAGAGCTTTTCCTGCTCACTTCTGTAAGTCGCCGAAGAAGTAAACAGAATGACCGAACATGGGGCTAAATGCGGAGCTGAGGGCAGAAAAATAGATGTCAGCCATGATTTTTAGTCATCCTCCAAAGATGTTATTGTTGAGAAGTTATTCAACGTCGGTTGTGTGGTGATGGTTTGGTTATCTCCATAGTGACGTTGAGTAATTAAGCCGATGTGCAAGGTACGTCGGCGGTCGGCGCCCTCAAAAACCGGCAACAACAGATCTGTTTCATAATTTGAAGTTCTTCCGGAGTGATTATGCGGAAAGCATGAAAATGTGAGCGGAGTCTGTACAGCCTGTCACTGCTGACAGCACGAGAAGCATTAGCAGTTTAACCACAACTAGTGGTGCAGCTACCAGACCACTGCAGCAATCAATCGTATCATCTACGTATACGTCATCTAATGTTTACATTTTAAGGCGTCTTCATTATCTCTGAGGGGGCGATTTGTTTATTTTGGGTCTTGCAAACCTGCAAAAACACTCAGGACTGTAAACTAGTTCACTGTATTATTTAATATTTATCTACTTTTGTTGTGTTGTTGAGTAAAAATGGTTTTTGTATTTTTATTAAGTGTATCTTGTTCTTTGTTATTTACTATGTATGTTAATAAAATGTTGAACTTCTCTAGTTTTCAGTACAGATGCTTTAAAACTGGAAGTTTAAAAAAAAATCGTGATAATAATCGAGATCAGATGATATGACAAAATACGTATATCGTGATAATTTTTTTTGCCAAATCGCCCAGGCCTACCTCAAACTGACATAAGCATGTTTACCAAGAGATCAAAATAGTGAGTTTATAAAAACAGACCTGAAAATATTGAAAAGGTCTACTGAAGCACTCAGACTTCCACTAAGGTCAGTATAAGGGTGTAGAGAGTATGTAATAGAGTTACTTTGACATGTGAAGCCATTAAGTTTTACTCACTGAGTTCAGTCATGCAGGAAAATGGGAAGGTGTGTTTTGCATAAGTTTTACCTGTACTGCATCTTTGTCAGTAGGTTCGAGAGTGTTATCCAGAGTGCCTCTTCTCCCTTTCTGGTCCAGTGTGGAGTAGGCATCTGGGAAGGGGACGGATCATTAATCTCAGGCACCAGAGGTGAATTTTAAGCAAGAGCATGACAAATACACTCATGGCGATGCTGTTGTTTTATTTCTCATTTACCTGGTCCCATGTCATTCATTGGAATCATTTCACGGTCCCCCTTTCCTCCTGTGTATTAAGAGCACAAAAACAATGAGCATCAATGTGCACTGTTAAAACCTTTCTGTTCCCTCACAGAGACAGTGTTGGTCCACACAGTCTCCTGCCAAAGATAGAATCCTGTGTGGGTGTTGAGCATTTCGTAAGTGTTTCAAGTGTGAGACATGAGCCTGTCGGTTTTTGTGACCACACATTTGAGGTTATTCTGCAGTACATTCAGTGTAGTTTGGGTAACTTTTACTTCAGTGTAAGATCTGTAAGAGAGCACAACATAAAGAAGGGGACTGACAACTTCAGTAGCTGCGTTGACATGGGCACATATTATCAGAATAAATTCCCGATCAGGATAAAATGCTTTATGTAAACATGTCGATCGGAAGATTCTGATCCAAGTCGGCTCAATCGGAAAGAAATTATATTCCGATCAAGTGGGGTGGTTTATACCGAGCGTTATTCCAAAACGCGTCCATGTAAACACTAATTCCGATCGTGACTCTTTTACCTGACTCGGTCTTCACTCTTTAGCCTTTGGTTTATTTATTAAGGCCAGTAGAGGAAGTTTCATTATGAACACTCTGGCATAAAACACAATCACAGGTGATGATGTCACATCTGCACGCACAGAGCAACCTTTGACAGAGCAGTAAAATAAGTACGCAAGGGCGCCATCTAGTGACAACATTTAACCAGGGGAAAACTCCTGAACTGGATGGAGTGAGCCACGACCGTGTTTGTTGGTTTGTTGACAGCACATGCGTAAATACAACTCTTCTTCTGCGGTTGTTTTGGCGAAGTTAGACAACTCTGCACATGTCCAAATTGTTTTCGTTGACGAAAATATTTTGTCAACGCCCCTTTTTTTCCACGACGAAGACATGACGTTGACAAGCTAAACATAAGTCTTAGATGACTAAAACGTGACGAGACGAATGTGCGTTTACGTTGACGAGACGAGACTAGACAAAAACGTTAGTGGTGGACGACGAACGGAGTTGCAAAATTCATGAGCATTTCGTCAGTCAAACACTAAACATATATTCTGCCGTGTTGACGATGACGTTGACGAAATTTTCGTCAACGTCATCATCAACGAAAACAACACTGGCTTGGTGCATGTGCACGTCATGATCGGATTATTTGATCCCTAAAAATTTTTATTGGACCAAGAGTTTTTTGCCCATGTAAACGTGGCTACTGTCTGCCCTCCAAACAGGTTGAGACACACTAAGGTACCAGCTGCAGTTTCTGTTAAGTATTATTACGTCTGCAAACAACCAAAAACTTAAAGCACAAAAGGAATCTATGGGAATTCTAGAGCTTGAGTCAAACAAACTACATGTGTTGCTCCTCATTAAGCTCTAGATGAAAAGCTGTTGAAGTGCTCTCTTTATATTCAGCATGGATCAGACTCGAGTTCCTGTTAGAGCCAAAAGTGTATGCAAATTAAAATAAAAAGCCAGAAAGCCAAACTAAGTTAAAATGCGAAATGCAGACAGGGACAAAAGTCATCCGTTAATGAGTACAAATTTCAGAGCACATTTGAGCCGACAGTTCAGCTGCAGTGGAAGTTAGTATGCTGCATAACCGCTGGTTAAATGTCATGACCTTTGTCTATGAGCGGCAGAGTGCTGTCCTCATATCCTCCGTTGGCTCTCGTGTTGTTGCTTGGAGGGTTCAGGTTGACCATGAAGTCTGTCTTCTTCCAGCCGTCTTTTTCCAAAGTACGCCGCAGCTCCTTGTAGCCCCACACTGTCTGCAGCACCATGCCGGCCCCACGCACCTCCCGCTCTGAACGGTTTCTGATGACACCAGAGCACAGGTGAGGAGAAGAGAGAATTAGAGAGGCTAAAAGAAATCATAATGAAGGACTAAGTCATGTGCTAAGTTCCTGCAGTCTACAAAATTAAGAAATAAGAAAACTAGACCCTCACCCGTCCTTGTTAATGAGCACCAGTCTTTCAATGCCCTGTGAGGCCCTGAGGGTCTTGGCTGCTTCCAGGCTAGAGCCCAGCACCTCATGGAGCGTGCTCAGTACTGACACCACTGTCTCCTCTGACAACGCTCGCACAGGCTGACTCTGGCCTCCACCTGGCAGGTTGGCCACCAAGTGAGGCACCGCATGTTTACCTGACAGCACACAAACAATAAGAGGAATATTAAACATGAAAAAGCACAGCAATGCTGATGCACAGTTTCTGTCACACAGCTCTGAGTCTCACCTAGTAGATCTCGGTTGCGTGCATCGATGGCCAGGTTACGGAGGGCTCCAGACATAGCGCGAACTACACGGTCATTACCATGGGCCAGCAGCTCAGTCATCATGGGTAAACCTTTCTCCTGGCGCAGCAAGGCACGGATGTATCGCCCATACTACGATCACAAAATTTTAACCCATTAATCATGAGTCTAGCCACGTTACATTCGACAGAACATGATAACAGGGGAACATGTTACATCCTGTCAAAATGACTATTCATGAATCATTTTTACAGTCTGCTTCTGCCAAGAACCATAAGGAGCCTCTTGAGTCTAAGTTTTGCTCTGCTTACGCAGGGAGTGTAAATGCTGAACCTGAAAACATGCACTGTGAAATGCAAATCATGAAAATCTGCTAGGAGTGTGAATCAGCTGTTAGCTTGAGAGTCTGATGATCTTTTTTTGTCCCTAATAGATTGAGTGCCATTTAGTCGATCAGATACAAAAATGAATAGCTCATCATTTGACCCCGGTTTTCAGAAAAGTATGCATGATATAACAGACAACCTATGCTGTAAGACTTTATTCATGAGCAGCAGGTCTTACAGTCCAGCGCCCAGCACACAGGTTCTGGACAGCTCCCGCTGAGGCCTCCAGCACAGTGGGGTTCTTGGACTCCTTTAGCAGAGAGGTGTAGATGCGGACAACCTCTGGCTGGTACAAAAGCTCAAAGCCTGCAGGAGAGAGGGAGAGTTATGGATAGAAGACATGATAAACGGCAAATATGGAGAAGACACGGGCAGAAAACAAAAAGGAGATTTGGAATTAAATCAAGTAGGGCAGGGAAAGTCCCTTGATCGATTAATCGTAAAAATGAACGATCAATCATCGATTTCACCTTTTTTTTATATGTGAATGGCAGAAAATATGCAAAAAAACATGTTTTTCCTCATTAAAATACCCCCCCTCCCAACTCTTGTTCGAAATCAGGGATGTCTGGTAACCCTAAAGATTTTCCTTGCTAGCGCATTTACAAATGCGGCACAATATGGAAAGGACTCAAAAGGAAATTCCTACAAAATATTGAAGGCTCTAATAACTACAGCAAGGCACAGACGGTTAAACACTTTGACTGAAAACACGACATGCGATTTAAAAAAAATATTGTAATACGTACAAATATGTGCAGTGAAATCTAAAAATAATTCCAGTTATTCCAAACAACCTACAGATACTTTAAAATCAGAAAGGTAAGCTCTGCACTTTTTATTATAAATTCACAATTCCTACAATTAAAGCTTTTCCCCAATCACAAAGGATGTGAAATCATGATGTAGTTTTTGAGGCGGTATCTGCCAGCGCTATCGTCAATAAATGCATGTTCTCCCTTTAACAGCATCCTCCCGTGTTTAGTCTGAAAAGATTCACTAGAGCCCGTAGTTACCTTTAGCAGGTGTAGTCCTCTTTGGAATGTCTATTACGTCTGCAGCTGCGTCCTCATCTTTCTTCCCTGGAATCGAATACAAAGAAAAGCTTTAGTGGCAGATCCTAAATATAAAAATGCAGTTTCAGAGAACAGGTTCTAACATTAGTGCTTTTGTTCTACTTTGGTTAGACAACAGACATACACTAGGACCAGAAACTTAGATGCATTTTGGGTATTTCACTCCAGTGGTTTAGAGTTAACAAAAGGACGTGCGTGTTAGTACACAGAGAGTCACGTTGACGCGTTAGTTCAGCTACTCTATGACTAGCACCACGATGACAGGCAGCAGAAGCGTAGTCATAAAGAGGTTAAGAACTTACCTTTGGAAAACCACTCATCTGTAGCCCAGGCCGAAATGGGAGGAGAGAAAAGGAGAGGAGAGAAGGAAGGGGCAAAAATGGGGGGAACAAGAGCAAGGGGGGAAGAGAGAGCATTTACAGTAAGTAAGGAGGAAGCAGCCATGACTGAGCCACCCAGTTAACACCTGCAACCACCCCAACAGCGCTGCTGCCGCCACACAGAGGTCAGCAATGTGACATGCCGAGTACCAGGCTTTAAAAAAGATCATGAAAGCACACAACAGCTCATATAACCCTTGAACACACACATACACAAACATACAAAATGTAGTTTAAATGTGCGAAATTTGGTCACTGCTATGTTCATCTCGGAACAGCACACAACATCATAGGGACCAACAATCCACTGAGAAGTGTATGATCAAAACTTCACTGGTCCTCCTGGTCTTAAAATCCTCTTTCAGAGTTCAGTCAGTTGAAACTTCACCAAACTTCATCTATCTGATCTGTATGATTTCAAACCAGCAGAGTTTTCCAGTCTCATCTGGAGACATGCAGCTGCCTCAGTAAGAGAAGTAGCTCGATCAAGTAATGTGTACTGTTGTTTATTCTACCGTTACTGCTCTACACGGCTAACAGTGTAGCAGGGCTAATAGCAGGTGGCGAACTCTAACTTTAGTATGCATATTACAGGGTGCTTTATCGTTAACTCGGCGTGATCGAGACCAGCACGGTGGGGAACACCGTGAAGTGGGTTGAACTGAAACGTGTTGACTTATTGTGTACTTCAAAAACTGGTTTATTTACCGTTGAGGCGGACCACTCTACTCCGTGCGTCTACAGGATAAGTCGGGGAACTTTTCAAATGGCCGATAAATCGGTCGGGCCCTAGTTTTTATATTGTTTCAGAGCTCATCTTTTCAATGATCATCAGACATTGATATTCCAGCTTTGGTTTAAGCACAAAAGTGCATTAAAAATCTAGATTGTAAGAACTAGATTGTACTAGAAAGAGTCAAAAACAAAGTCTGGTCTATGCTGATAAATGATTTGAAAGCACAAACAAAACTCCTGAACAGGAGAAAAGCTATGGACATGAGCCAGAAACAAATCAATACTCCCAGTGAAAGGAACAGAGAGCCACAGAAGAGAGGGTGAGCTCTCTATCATCGCTGAAATCGTTCACATTCCTGTGCAAGCGAGTGATTTGTTCGAGTGTGTGTGTGTCTGCAGGCTTGTGTGAGTGTGTTTGGATCAGTCTGGTGAGACTGTGACATCATCACCAATGTTCCTCTTGCTTGCTGAACAAATACAGTGTGTGTCTCTATTTCTACAACACGGACCTTTGCCCTTTCGGGAGCTGAAGCAGCCCCCCTTCTGGCTGGAGGGGGCGGGGCCCTGGTTGAGGGGTGCGGCCTCCTGGTAGCGTTCACAGCCTGGGATTTCCCTGTGCACCTGATAGGACAAGTTCCTCAGGAGACACACGCTGTTTTCTATCAACTGGAGCAAAGATGAGAGGAACAGCAGAGTGACAGAGTGAAGGAGTGAAAGAGGGGAGGAAAAAAAAAGAGTTATTAACATCAAGTCTGTATTTATGCATATTTAAGAGTGTGGAATTGTACTTTTGTAATGTGACAACACAAATAACTTTATTATGAAAAAACAAAGCCTGGAGTCTCAACTTCCTGCCAGGCTCTACTACAGCTCACTCGAGAGTGGCGGCTAAGAGACGTCACAGTGGAGTAAAGGGAGAGAGATAAGAGTGACAGAAAGGTACCCAAGCAAGGATAAGTTTAACAAACATTTAACTCAAGCCTGTGAAAATGACTTTACTGTTATCATAGGGCTGGGCGATATGGCTTCAGATCAATATCACGTTATATCAGTGTTGTTTTCGTTGACGATGACGTTGATGAAAGTATTTCGTCATAGGACAGTGTCTTAAGAGGGACATGAGACCATAGCTTACCTTCACACATCCAAAACCAACTTTTACTTATTTATTTATTTATTTATTTATTTATTGTTGACAATGAATATACCGACATGGAAAAATGATGTTGGTTATTGTCATAAATTTCGGTATCGGTAGATTTTTGGTTTGTGTGTCATCGTCAATGTGTCATCCTATGTCATCGTCAATGTTAATAATGAAATGTTAGCGACAGTAAAGTTTAACATTAATGATACAAAGTTTTGTCTTTGCCGTTTTTTCTCAAACTCCCCTCATCTTGAATCGTTTTAATGTGTAGGTAAAGGCAGACCTGAGGAACAGGCTAGCAGCATACATGCTACTTGTCATCAGTGGGCCACCTGTAACTGACTTTCCATACAGCAGAGCTCTTCTTTAAAAAACCAAGAAAAATGAAGTGCTCTCAGCCTGGCTGCAAACTAGGCCATTCGATAAGGCTCAATTATGTTTGTGCTAAATCAATTATTTGTTTATTCAAGTTTAAAGTTGTGATAATATTTTTTTATTTTTAATTTCTGGGTTGAGGTGGGGTGGGGGCAGTTTGAAAGAATCCTGGAGGAAACCCTGCTGTCATTCAGACAATTCCTGTTTTTGGGGCAAACGTTTCATGTTTCAGCGGGACAATACCAATCACAGTATGGCTCTGGTTCCTGATTTATCACCCAATGAAAACATTCAGTGCATAATGGAACAGAAAATACAACAGAAGAGACCCAGAACTGTTGAGCACATGAAATCTTGCATAAATTAAGAATAGCACGATATTTCAGTCTTTTCATTTTTGATTTTTTTAAACTGTGGCAAAGCATACTGACATTCATAAACGATCGCAAAGCTCAAATGTGAGTTTGTATTCACTTTCACACACAGAATTCCCTAAAACACTTTAAAATAGTTAGTAAAAAAATCTATTAATTTGTCAAATTTGTCAATAATCCAAAGGTTCACATACCTTATTGTCCACATCTTTACAGTCAATCTGGGACTGGACAATGTACATGAGAGAATCAACCAATCCTGTGCACTCCCTTAGCTTCCTTCTTGCCTCGCTCCGCTCTGAACTCACGTTTCTTTCGAGAAAGTTGAGGAGAGAAAACAATGTTAAACAAAAGGCACAGATGAGCAATGTGAAGTCAGGAGACTAAAGGTGGTCATTTGCAGAATGTTGGGGCAATGACAAAGTTAATTGAAGTGATTAGAACAGGATTCCAGCACACAATGCTCAAACGCCCCCATGAGTTGTTGAAATGAAACTTGTGTTAAGACTTCTGGTTTACAAAGAGAGTACAGTTTGGTCAGATCAAGTTACAGCTCTGGACCAATTTCTTCAACTGACTCAGTCCTACTAAGAGGTTCAGGACTTGATGGATGGAAACAAGAGGAAACTGAGACCCACTCAGCTCTTCATGCATTGATGTAGAAAGCTTTTAAAGGAAAAAAAAAAAAAAAGAGGGTGAAAACTGTGGAATGATATTCAGCCTTGGTCCTTTGTGTCGGCTTGTTTTTCCCAGTGACAGACACGCCCTCTAATACAATACCAGGGCACATTCCCTTCCTCAGCAGGGGGCACTGATTTCACCTCACTGCACAGTTCAGGGACTTTTATATGCCGCAGCAGCTGAATAATGAATATAAAGTGCTGACTAAATCAAATGTTGACTGCAGAATAGGACAAGACTCTCACAAAAGATAAGCTTAGCTTTAAGTTAAGTTAAGCTTCGTGCAGGTGTGGCCAATCCTCAAAGGAAGACAGTGAAAAAAAAGCTGAACTTGTGAGCAGAGTATTAGCACTACAATCAGAGAAAGATGGATTAATCGGCTTTGGTCCTATAATAATCAGCCAGGGTGTGTCAAACTGCAAGATCTGATGTGTCAAAAAGCCTGTTCAGTAGCATATAAAGCTGGTTAGGATACTTGCATTCAGACATGCTGAAACTCAGAGAATTAAAGTCAACAGGGCAGGAAGAGTAAAACTCTTAAGCCTTGTTAAAATATGGTATTAACACCCATTCTGGGTAATCTGATCACAAGGACAAGGGAAGGACCAAGAAAATATCTTTGACGCACTGAGGCTTAGACCACATCAGCTCTGAAATCATTTTAACATTTTGCATTTAATTAGTTTGGGAAAAAAAATTACATTGGTGTAGCAGCCGTTATACTTCTTCCTACAGCCTGTTTTGTGAAAAGCAATTCATTACTGTCACATGATCATTTGAAATATGCTCCTAGTGATCACTTCCCTCAGAGGAAACATCTGCACGTTTGATCATATGATATTAATGGTACGAAACAAACCATTCCTCTAGTTTTCTCTGCAGCACGAAGTTACTCACACATGCTTCTGTTGACCCGCAGAGGAACATTGTAATTAACCATGTGGTCAAAGGGAATGCAAAGAAAGCATACAGCAGGCTTCAACACGCTGTTTACTCTGTGAGGGTCAATGTCCCCATGTCCTCTGTTTGCCCTCCTCCCATGCACTCTGAAATTCCCTTCTCATCCTCACCTGATCTAAAAGGGTTGACTGAGAAGCTGCAGATCTCTGTGGATTTTTTCTTTCAATTCATATCCACAGTTTACACTTATTTATTTACACACTCGAACATGATTAAACATGACACTCTCTCAATATGAGCTAGTATCGGAATAAAAGCCTCTGATGCTCAAACTAAAACAAGATTGTTTTTCACATGCCACTAAATTACACTTCATTTCGTTCGTTTATGATGATGTAAACACTTCTGTTTTATCCACGAAGATAGAAGAACGAAGATAGGAAAAAAGTCTGCAACACCAGAACCAGCTCCAATGCAAAAAGATTTGTTAATGTTTACATGACGTTCTGAGCAAGCAGTAGTGTTGTAGTACTCGACATCGTTCTTTTTTGAGGGTCTCGGTGTCGTCTCGGAATCGAAGGCATTTTCACTCGGTCTTGTCTCGGAGTGAGCGGACAGGTTTTTAAATGTAACCAGTCAAGCTAATAACTAGTGAAATAAGTAGAGAAAGATGTCTGCCAACTCAGCAATAATTAAGTTTGGTTTCCTAAACCTCAAGGAGTTTACTTGTGAAACGACATGCAAGCGAAAACACTCAGCAGTGTGCGAATTCTGCAGTGCACAACTCACAGAAACAGCTGGTACGACTTCAAACTTTTACCGTCACCTCGAGGGGAAGCATAAAGACAGGTAAGCTAACGGTTACCATACAGTAATGTTGTAGTACTCGAGATCGGTCTTGGTCTCGAGACCGGTCTCAAGACCATTTTTTGAGGGTCTTGGAATCGAAGGCATTTTCACTCGGTCTTGTCTCGGTCTTGGACCTCTCTGGTCTCGGTAATGTCTTGGTCTCGGTTGGTGCAGTCTTGACTCCTTTATATGTTCTATAAAGTTTACATACATATATGTAAACTTTAATAAAAACTTTTTGCATTCAAGCTTGTTCTGGTGTTGCAGACTTTTTTCCCACCTACATTTCATGTTTTTTGTTCCCACCCACCCAACTCTGGGCTGTAAGGATGTGCGTGTTTTTTTTCTTTTCATTTCTATTATTCATGTTAAGAGCGTTGTGAAATTTCCAATTAGACAAAAATTCCACTGTCTCCTTCTGCGTAACGTGTCTGCAAATATCTTTACATAAACTCAGATGCCTGCAGTCAAAGCAAGTCCATCTCTCTTGCCACTCCTTCTGTGGGATCCCTGGGTGCTCCCTAGCCAGATGGATTGTACAATCCCTCCAGCCAGCTCTGGGTCTACCCAAAGGCCTGCTACCAGTTGAAGTCTTTCGATTGCAACAGAATATTTTTGTTCAGATTCTGGTAATTATGACATTGAAAAGTTCAATGTAAAAACAGCCTGTCTCTCCTCCCCATGGTGATTTTTTTTCCTTCCTCTCTGTTAACATTAGCTTACATCCTACTGCTCTGCCAGTCTGTTAAACTGGCATGTTTCCATTTTCATCCCTTGCAGAATTTCACCAACCCTCCTTCAATCTGTCCATCTCCTTCATATCATTAGCAACAGTTCAACAGCTCCTTCCCTCCATACCTCAAGCAGCCTGCTGTGTTGGTTAGGGCAATTTCCCATTCAAGATGTCTAGGCTTGCAGTTCTCTTCCCCTCCTCCTGCTCCGTTGCTCCCTCGCTCCCAGCCTGAATGAGGCACCATCACTTCATCTGAGAGGGCGTGCAGAGCGTGATCCACGATCTCCATTTTCACAGAGTCATGGGATGACAGGTTCCACAGCGTTCCTGAGAGAAAAGTACAAATGAAAATATGCAAAAAAAACCAAACTCTTTTTTATCATTAATATTTTTCAATATCATTAATATTGATCTGTCTGCTTGGTCAATTGTCTGCATGTCATTCACAGCATGTGGAGGCATTGATCATGTATCCTGTCAGGGTGTGCATTGAATTACAGAACAGATCACGCTGTTTTCTGCTGTAAAAGACAGACCACGAACAACAGAGTAATATCTGCTCATCTCTTTTCTAACAAACTAATCTCTGTCCAAATCTATCACTGACATTCCCAACTCTTTTCTCAAAGCCTTTTTCCAATTTGACCAACTTACATAAAATATTTGACCAAAAGTTGAATGAATCAATTAGACAACAGTCAACAGTACAGATGCACAATATCTTTGTAGCTGTGGTGTCCTCAGCACTTTCTAACCTGTGATGGTGTCAGTGAGGTCCTGCTCGTGGGTCTTTCTCAGCAGCCTGATCAAAGCTGGCACTCCATCACAGTTCTTTATGGCGATCTTGTTGTCTGGATCTTTGCCAAACGAGATGTTCTTTAGTGCTCCACAGGCTGCGTAATGAACCTACAAACACACAACGGCGGCAAATTACATCAGAAGTCTGGATAGAGCATCACTTTAACGGAGCATAGACTTGATTATCACTCTCCTACATTTAATCTATCAATGACTTCAGTGTATTTTTATTTTAAATTTGGCAAGGTTTCATGAGAGGTAATTTTTTCGCATGTCAGCTTTTGGCAAAACACACTTCACACACAAAAAAAAAAAAAAAGGTGTGGAGTTCCTGTATCCACTTATAAATACTTAGAGGACACAGACACTGACCCAGTTCTCCTGCCAGCAAGACTTTAAACCTGTCATTTGCCATAGAGCATAAAATGTGAAATGTGAAATTAAGATGCTTCGGCCTTCAGAGAGGCATGCACGATGTGGTTCATCTGGTAAAGCCCGTACAAACTTCAGCAAGGCTTTGCTTCTGCTCGTGCCAAATGAAAGGGAATCAGAGAAAACCACGGACTGTTTTGGCTTTGACCGTATTTAGCACAAATGTTGACCTACAGGATTTGACAAGAAGGCAAGTATGTAATGCTTATTTCTACTTGCCTTTCGGTTGGTATTAGTGGAGCATCTCAAGTTCAAGTTTTCTCAGGCAAATGAAGTGTGGAAGTGTTATATAAGAAATACACTTCATCCTTTAAGCCTCATTTTCACCCCCCCTGGGTCAATCACAACACACTTCTAAAGTGAAAAAAGGAACAGAAAACTGAGGAGATCACAATCAACACACCTCTCTGTTTGGGTTATCGAGCATAGAGACCAGCGCTGGGATGCCTTTCAGACGACGCACTTCAGACTTCACCTGGAGAGCAAAAAAGCACATCACATCAGTGGTCTAGTGGAGTTTACTTTTGTTTCTAAAAGGTAAAGATTTGCTTGGCAGCTAAAGAACTTATTTGATTAAAAAAAAAAGGTACTGTGCAAGCTTGTAACATAAATCCCACCACATGGACTGAATGTGCGTTAGGTACTGTTGAAAACAGCAATGATCTGCTTTTCACACAACAGTTAGTGTTTTTTTTCTTATGAAGTCATGTGATGTTAACAACTCAGCGTGTTAAAAACTGTGCTTCATATAAGCTCACAATCGCAAGCTGATTTTATATCAACTTTTCTTTAACTTGGAGTGTGAGGAGCTTCACAGCTGGTTGAAGGAAAGAGACTGAATGACTGCTCCGTCATCGCCCTGTACGAATTACCTTGAGTTTTAATTTTCAATGCACACGTAACAGGAACCTGCAGTTGGTTTTGTCCTTTTCAGGCCACCACATTCTGGTTGATTAATTCACTTAAATACAGTGAGATCATCTCAACTGCTTATACCCGACTGTGTAGGCAGGCAAAATGAAAGCATGCCCAGAGCATAGAACTATAAAGTCCTGCATAAAACTGTTTCTGGAGCTTTCGTCTGACTTCGTATTTTAACTGAAATTTTGAGTGCTTTTTCTTGCTCAAATAAACTTACACAACACTAACTCTGTCACATGGTTGAACAACAAGCACGCTTCATTTTTTTACAAGTCTGACTCCTCCTGACTCACTCCCCCAGCTGTGGGCAACATAACATCCTCTTATGTCTGAGTATAACTAATAAAATCATGTATGATTGATACCTTTAATAAAGCTTTGAATATTGCAGATCTTATGAAAATGCAGTCAGTAAGTTTGAAGTTACTGACATGAAATTAAATCGGTGTACATGTGCAGCCCTTACTTTGTCATTCTTATAAGTAAGATGCTGCAGGTACGCAGCTGCGTTGCTCTTGACAGGGTCCAGTCTGTAGTTTAGCATGGCGATGACTTCTGGCAGCTCTGGTTGACGCCAGCCTGCGGGGCCTGGACCTTTCCTTAGGGTGCTGTCCAATGAAGCCATGCTACCTCTTTCACCCTGAGCCAGGGGTGCTCCTCCTCCCCAGTAGTACATCTCTGGACCACTCATATCACCATCTAAAGTGCCCTCATAACTCCTGCGTGAGAAGGTGAGGAACATTATACCTGACTACATACATGGTGGATGAGAGGCAATTTTCTAAGTGGAGATTTGATCACAAAAGGGAAGAATTATGAACTTTCCCTTTAGCAACCTACCCGGTCCTGCGTGGGGGGGCATGGGCGTACATCTGGTGGTTGCGTGGCACAGTGCTGTAGTGCATTGGTGGTCCCATGCCATAGTCGGGCTCATCATAACCCATGCTGCGCTGATCATCCTCCAGCCCGTACGGCTCTGGAACAAACCTCGGGATAGAGGACAGCTCCATGGCACTTCCCATACGCCCAACCTGCACAGAGAATTCGGACAAAAAAACTGAAACATGACTCAATCACTGCAGCAACAAACTAAAATTAAATCAACAACTATATCTGTCAGGGTCAGCCTATCCTTTCACACTCCTGGAAATGAGGTCAAATCAACACAAGTGACACACCCGTTGTTTAACATACCTGTGGCTGAGCAGCATAGGGGTCTATCTGGTTCCTGCTGTGGGCTCTGTAGTTTGGATCCAGAGTTCTGTAACCATCTGGATGGACCGGTCTGGGGAGGAGACAAGTGGTCTGAGTGTAAGATTATCCGCTCATTTTCTTTATCTAAGATCTCCAGAGAGGGATTTCAACAAACTGATACCTGTAGCGATCATCCATGCGAGCTCCCCTGTTAAGGCTAGTGTAGGCCTCAGATGGAGGTCCGCCGCGGTAGTCCTCAAAGCCTGCGGGAGGTCCGTAGTGGTAGTTGCGTGGCACTGTGTAAGTGGGAAAGTCCATGGGCACACCACCTCCAGGTGTCTGCCTATAGACCAGGTCTATGGGTGTTGTGTAGCCCCCCACCCCTGTGACCGAACCCCCGCCATCCATAGAAAGTGTGTCTGACACAGAGGGGATGACTGTGCGAGTGGTTATAGTCTTTGTAGTCTTCTTAACCTTGAAAGAGCAAAAAAACAGGAATAATAATTCAACAGTCACTGTTTACAGCTCAAAATTTTGCTCGTGAGATAACAATAGCCGGGTTTCACATGACGTCACAGTGTTGCATTGTAAGAGTGCAAATTCCAATGTTTTGTGTGGTTTTCGGCTGCTCGAATCATTTGAACTGTGAAAAGGAAAAGAGGTTTTATCGAGTGCCTAAGATCTTCACTGACAAAAGTGAACGATGGAAAAAAGTCACAGAACAACACCGTAAAAAATGGATTTTAAACCTGCAGCCGGGAGGGGCAGAGTCTGCTAATGCCCGTGTCTGCAGCGACCACTTCATCAGAGGTATGTTAGCTCGCTAACTTGGTTTTTATAGCTGTGTTTATGTAGCATTAGATTGTTGTTAAATGCTTATTTACTTAGTAACCAATATGATGAAGTTACTGGTAGTCTAATATGGACTTCATCTGGACTTTTTAGGCTGCCCTAGCGCCTTGGGTGCCATTGAGTTGGTAGACTGGGCTCCGACAGTCAACCTCGGTCCAAACCAGAGGCATCTCTCCAACGAGAAAAAAAAAGTTATATGAAAGTTATACGACAAAAAAAGTTATATGCCTCCAGACTTTTAAAGGCTTTCATCTGCTGTTTGGTGTAGATATCTGAAGGACCAGATAGTTAGTGATCAACAGCCTTGGTTGTCGGCAAATCTTGTCGAAAACTCACTAATCTCAATGAGATACGGGTCACGTCCAACATATTTGCAAATCAACAGCTCATATCTTTGAAACTGAATCTAAATTCGTACAATACAGACTCTCTGCAATGGTTTTCTCCATAGACATATTCTCCATGTTTACTTCCTGCCCTCCATCTGAAAGCGCCCAACCCTCTCACGCCATCATAATCATGTGACTAATCTAATCTCCACTAGAGTGTAACAACTAGTTACACTCATATGAATGAGTGGTTCTTCAGGCGTAGCTCTAAGACCTCGACTCATGTTTTTATGTGCTATTAATGCCATTGTTATGTTATGAAGTCCTGTCAGCTGTGGACAGCAGTGGCAAGTTGAGATAAGACCAAAGGGAGATGTTATCAAGGTCAGGTAGGATCAGGTACTAGGATACGGACTGTCTGGGAGAATGACTTTCTCACAGGTCGATATTTAAAATTAGGGGTGTCCCGATACAACTTTATTACTTCTGATAGTGATATTGTAGCCTTCAGTATCAGCTGATACCGATACAGATCTGATATTGGCACAAACTTGTGCATGACAAGTTTTGCACTCCGCTGCAATGTCTTTTTCAGACTTAGACGAAAATTACTGCCACACGGCCGACATCACTCCTACTCCTTGCTACTTTGTTTGTACCTTAGTACACACTGTTGTGTGATCATGTGGGCTCTGCATGCTGGATCTGGGCGCTGCTCGCTAGAGGTGCCGCAGTGGAGTCTGGAATGGACCACTTGTATCAGAGTGCAGATATCGGAGATTTTAGATGCAGGCCAATAGAATCCGATATTTGCTTTTTGGCTGATATCAGACCGATATCCAATATCAATATCATATCAGGACAGCCCTATTTTAAATAGTTGAAGGACTGTGTTAACACAGCGCTTTCTATCATCTAATGACCACTCAAAGCACATGTGGACAGCAGGACTTCGGATCTAACCAAGACCCTCAGATTGAGAGATGACCGGCTCTACCACTAAGTGATATCCACCTCAGCATACACAAAAAGACTGGCATCATTTATAAACAGGTCAATGTATGCTTCCTACCTTTGCTGCATTCATTAATATTGATCTGTCTGCTTGTTCAAATGTCTGCATGTCATTCACAGCATGTGGAGGCATTGATCATGTATCCTGTCAGGGTGTGCATTGAATTACAGAACAGATCACGCTGTTTTCTGCAGTCAAAGACAGACCACGAACAACAGAATAATATCTGCTCATCTCTTTCCATTCACTGAAAACACGACAACAAACTACCTGCTGTCCAAATCTATCACTGACATTTCCAACTTTTTCCTAGAGCCCTTGAATCAGTCACGAGTTAATCAGTCAAGGGGAGGGAGTCATGGCTTCTTCTCTTGTTTACACTATTCATTTTATTTCACTTGGGATTCATTGGAATTATGAATTTAAGTGGGCTGTTTGCAGAAATGCATGGCAGGGTTGTCTCTCTTCAGGAGTCAGAAGTAAAGCGCTACAGGGAGATCTGAGTGATCTAGTCGTCTTTATGACTCATTGCTCTGCTTGTGAACTGCAGTATGAACCTCACAGGCATATCTAATGTATAGGAAATGTCTCTATAGGCTGGAAAGACAAGAAAGAACTATATTTAAATTGAGACAGCACAGAAAATCTAGATTAGTCAAGCTGGTGGGCTATTGCTCCACGTGATCCTTGCCATGGTTGTTGTCAATCTATTTCATAGTGAAAGAAGTATCAGTGAAAAACGCTCAGCTGAGCGACCACAAGCTTCTGATAAATCTGTTGTCTTTCATGATCACAGGAGGGTTTTTAAACGCATACTTTGATAAGGAAGTTTCCACTATCATTTCACTTACTGTGGTTTCTGTACGCTTTGTGGCTCCATCTTCGGTGGTCTCCACGGAGACAACAGGAGGTAGCTCTTGGGGGTCCTCCTCAACCGTGTATGTCTCCTGCACCAGCGGACCTGGCTCCATCTTGAACTACAAGAGCACATTTTGGTGTATTACTTGACTAAAGGTCTCCAAACTTCCTGATTTCGTCCTGACTCAAACGGTGGACAAAGAGAGGGTTCTCAGAAATGCTTACGTGATGTGTCCCGTTGATGTAACCCTCGTTCAGAGTAAGCCTCTCTATGTCTGCATCACAAGGAAGACGGCCGTTCTGTGGTGAGGAGGAAACACACAAGGGAGTTAAACATGCACTCTTGCGCACTAACTGCTTGGGATAAAACTATGAATATGCGCTTTAGGACACATTCAATAATGGCTCCAGGGGGCACCTTTCCAGGCGTCAAATAAAAAATTATTAGCATTGTAAATCAAATTTTTAAAAAAGATACAACTGTGAAACTCGGACAATTCATACTGCACTTCAGCTGTGGAAAAGGGACTTCCCTTCTTCAAACGTTATATTACTTTTACAGTTATCACAACCACAACAGAGACAAAATATACCAATGTTTCAAAATCAAGTGAGGATGTGTGAGTATTTCAAAAACTCACTCACTATGAGAATGACACAAAATGAAACTCATATGCATGCATGTGAATATCATGAATATCAGCACAGACACACAAGAAGCTTTCATGCAGTCTTCATTCTTGAGCACATTCATCCAGATAATGTATGAATGACTTTGATAACGGAATAAATGGATTAAGTCATCAGTCAGTAATGAAAAAGATAGGTGCCAAATGAGTGAGACGAACAAAGACTTGACAAAACCAGCATAGCCAGCCCAAGAGAGGTGATGGGTGTGGCGCAGTTTCCATTCCAGCCACAGGGGGAGCTTAAAGTATCTCTACTGCAATCTCTGAATTTTTTATCTTCAGCTCTCTGGAGGTAGAGAAGCACAGCCAGGAGGGGGATTCTCAACATTGAATCAGTGACGGTAGAGATATCCCACTGAACGCTCCAAATAATACAGTGACAAGCTTGTACAGTGCCACTCGGCCAAGAGGGAATAAACTCCACAGAGTGTAGACTTAGTAGAGGATTGTACTCTAGTTCAGATAAGGACGCAGCTTGAGGGAAAAGTAGAAAATGCCTGGGAGATGCGAGCGTGTGGGAACCTGTCAGCACGAACTGAGGTCGCTGCTGGGAGAGTGGCAAAGGCATGCTGGAGCCTTTGGGCTATGTAAACACACTGAACAGATAAGAGCCAGTACGGGCTACATTTCTGCCCTGCTCTTACTGTAACACACACTCCAACTACATCTCTACACCTAAATGAACACTAGTATTTCCTAGGGCGCGGACATGTCCTGGTAAGTGCTGCCTACGAGCTGGAGCGGCAAAAAAAGAGAGGGAAAGTACGCAAGCAGGGGGAGCTTGCTGGTTTATGAGTGTGCGTTTCAAAGGTTGCCTGAGGGACATAAAAGTGTGGTGGTAAGAGTGTGCGCGCATGTGTTGGTTTATTCCCGCACACTGATGACTGAGTGTCAATAAGGAAGCGAAAGAATGAGCGAATGTGGGTGTGACTGCCAACACACGTCTGTCTGTGAGGCAGATTCAGACCGTGAAGTCACTCCTCAGTCCCTGAAACCAGGTTACTGACTCACACATGATAAAGAGGGCGTGTATGAAAACGGCAGACGCATTTCAGAGCTTATCAGTCCCAGTCGAAGATTTGGAGGAAGAATTTGTTGGCAGATAAAAAAAACAGGTCTGAGACGCTTGTTTTTGTAAATGGACTTTGATCCATCGATAATATCAGCTGAGAAAACATCGTGTTTATACTAGTAATAAATATGATGAAAGAGCTGGCTGGATTTATGTAGCTTCATTGTTATACTTGTGACAATGGCACAGGAAAAGGTAAATACTGCGTTACAAAAAATTAAGCAAGGCACTACTCCGCATGCAAGACAAATGTTGATCTGTTAATAAGCTGGACTGGTGGAGGGTCATGAAAATGGGGATGGAGGGATTTAGGATTGGCGTGATACACTGACGGTTACTGAATCAATGAAGGATGGAAAAAAATACACGATGAAGAGCTGTGGACAGTAACAGAGGGTTAAATTACCTCCTCAAGAAGGCTAAATACTAGACGGTGCTTCAGTCCAGTGCTGGGGTATTTGGTAAAAATATGATTTTATGATTCTTTCTGTTTCATTTCAAATGTGGATCTTAGATTTTCAATGTTAACTGTGTCAGGTGTAGAGTTTCCTTATATGTAAAGGGTACGTATTCAACCATATCTAGCAATCATATTTAAGATGGAAACATTTAGCTCATCCCCTCATATCTGTCCAGTTTTTACCATCTAAGAAAGATAGGGTTGCTTATTAGTACTATTATTGATACTATTCTATTCCTAATTCAGAGCAAATAAACAACATAAAATGATATCTAAAGATTCAACTTTTTCCTTCTGGAGCCTCTCTGGCTACAAAATGCTAAGTCTGCTATTCTAGTGCTGGTCAAATAAGGCAAGGACCCCATATGAAAAAGTAATCACTGAATTATGACTTAATCAGCTCTTAGATGAGCTGGATGTATCCCTGGAGATAATGAACCACCTCTCTGGGAACAGTGACAGAGTGAGAGTGGTCTCAATTGATCAATTCTGCATCATGTTAAAGACGAATTAACTGATCCTCAAACTGTTTTAGGAGTAAAGGAGTGAGAGTATTTTCTAAATCGGTAAATAGCAAAACACCATCTTTGGGTTTGCGACAAACTTCAATATGGTATTCTGTAGGACAAGAAAAGAAAAAGAGAGTAACTAAAGTATTAATTATCCACTAATCACTCTATATGGACAGATGTGAGGGGTTGTATAAAGAGAGGCCCGATTCATTGATTTTTGGAGTCGATCTAAAACTGTCTGCTGGGCAAACTTGGAAAATGTTTTAATGCTTACTGGGGAGACATCACATTGCTGTCACCAGTGTTTCATGCTGTTTCCTACAGCAGGCCTTGGTGACAGTCACCTCTTTATGTGAAGTTTTGCATACGTCGATGAAAAGCCTCCTCTCAGATGAGCATACATTGACTCTGAATACCTACGTCTGTATGGTCAACTGTGCTAAAAAAAAATCCAAAAATGTGTTTGTTTGTTTTTATTTACACTTACTGAGAATGTCTGAAGATTATTTTTCTTTAATGAAAATCATTAAAAGTTGGAAACAATCAGCTGAAGCAAATTTGATTGGAAACAAGGATTTCTATAGTCCTCCACAATCCGTGTATCATGTGTTAATTCGATTTTCAAAAAAAAAAAACAAAAATGAAAAAAAATGAGAAAACAGATTGTTTTCTAAATGTTTGTCTCTACAATGAAAATGAAAAAACGGATAACAGCTCATTTTCTGATTTCCGTTTTCTACAGCTCGAATGAAAATGGGATAAATGGATAACGACAACTTTACCTAATCAAGACTTTTTCGTCTGTAGAAAGTTTCATGACATGGAAGTGAACCTTTAGCGTCATGGCTGGACCTGAGAATTATTTAGAGCTCATACAGCACATTTTTCAGGATGGCAAAACTCATGAAGAGATTTCCAAAACGCTGCAGGAGGCAGGAGTGCCAATGTGCTCTAAAATGTCAGTCAGAAAGTTCTGTGCCCAAAACAACCTGAGGAGAAAAGGACACGTATCAGACATACGGCTGGGGGCCGCCCCCCATGAGATTTTCTACCGACAAAAAAGTCCAAATCAGATAAAATTGTTTTTATCCATTTATTCCATTTTCATCTGAGCTGTGGAAAATGAAAATCAGAAAATGAGCCGTTCTGTTTTTTCATTTTCGTTTTAAAGACGAATATTTAGAAAACAATTTGTTTTCTTGTTTTCTCATTTTGAAAACCGAATGAACGAATAAATCCGTGTATCATTCATTCAATTGATATTCAATCAAGAATCAAAAAACAAAACATTGAAAAGTGGTTCGTTTTCCCTTTTTCCCTTTTTGAAATGAACAAATAAATGAAAATTCGTTTAACAAAAGTTAAATTACGGGCCACGGGCTGACTTTGTTTTTATTATTTAATTTGTACGTTTGTCGTGACCCAGAAGTTGTATCGTCTGTGTTTTTGCCGGTGTGTCGGTTTGACTGGTGTTAAGTAAATGGTGACACTCCGAGCAGATGTTCAAGAGGTGTGGCTTTTAAGGACCTTTGTTTACATTCTGTGTATCATTCACAGTCTAACTACTCGTATCAATTTATATAATAAAAACAAAATCAGTCCATTTATTATGTTTATTTGATCTATGTTAACTGACGGAATATTGGAAAACGAATGAATTTTCATTTATTTGTTTTCATTTCAAAAAGGGAAAAAGGGAAAACGAACCACTTTTCAATGTTTTGTTTTTTGATTCTTGACTGAATATCAATTGAATGAATGATACACAGATTCGAAAGATACACAGATTCTCTACAGCAGACTCATCATGTATAGACGGGCTGCTAGCCGAGCTGCTTGTAACATAATTAGCTTGATGCACCATGAGTAAATGGATGTCAGGACAGGCGAAACACCTGTTTCTTTTTTTAAGTTACAGGTAGGACTTTGTGGGCTGCCAGTTAAGCTGCTTAGCTAACGTTAGCTCATTAGCTGACAAAAGTCCTCCATTTAATGAAGTTATGGCTTGCACAGTAAGTGAGAGATGTCTGGCATTAGTGTTTATAAACTGAACTAGTTGTATTTATTCCAAATATGTGATTAGGTGTTGGGGCTGCCCATATCTAATAAAGACTTAAATAAAAGAATAAAAACTATAATATTTCAAACCTACTTCAAGGTGGCTTCAGTATCCTTGTATCGTTGTCGAGAGGCATTCTTTAACTCATCTCTAAGATCACACACTTTTAGGCAGCCTTCAAGAGCTCGACCTTGTTTAAACTGAGGAGGAATTTTCCCCTCCCGAAAGAATGCACCAGCTTTTGCAGCCATCATGCACGTCCTCGCAGATGAGATGGGGATGACTGGAGACATGACAGGAGATGAACTCCCTCAGATCGAGGGAGAATCCAGGAGATTTCATGATGGAAAGTGTGCATACGAGGGATTGAAAGGAGTGGGCTGGGGTTATTCTGTGTTACCTGCATGTTGGGGAGGGGGCGGGGCAGGGTGCCGGCACATGACCTCCGCTCCTCCTCCAGAGCTCGGCTCAGCATCTCAAACTGCCTCTCCTGCTCCCGCACCGAGGCCAGCAGGGAGGCCGTACTCGCACACTGCTCCATTCACACGCTGAGAGCAGAGCACAGGACAGGACAGGACAGGGTCAACAACACCAGAGAGAAGAGATTCAACCAACACCCGGATTTATTGAAAGAAGTCACAAACAGCCATGCTGAATCACCAGAATACAAAGTCAGAAGGGATGTGGTACAGTTTCACCTGGAAATTCACACACTGAGGTGTAAATGAAATTGATATTTTGAAGTTAATAGCAGCAGGAGCAGGAAGGAGTGATATAGAGAACTGTGAGAGTAAAGAAGCAGGTATATAGTCGGTACAGGTACAACCAGAGTAAGTGGAAAGACTGAGGGGATTAAAAATGGAGACAGAAAAAGGCTGGCAACTCAAGAATTAATTTATGAAAATTATTATTCTTTTAGGAGAGGAAGTAGGACCGGCATGAGCCAGGATGCATTTTTTTTCCTACGGCCTTTTTTTCACCGTCTGCTTAGCAGGGTTAAAAATAGAAGGTGAGATTCGTGACAGGAGATGATTTCAGCAAGTTTTCAGCTGCAGAGTGTTAAGCTTGTTAGCACATCCTTGTTCAGAGGATGTAAAAAAGTGTGAGAGTACTGAGAGGCGTTATCAAGAGACGGCATCACATCATGAAGTTACACCAAACTTCAAAAAGTCAGAGGTATCTTAAAACCAAAGGGTTGTTGTCTCATGAGTAGGGAACAAGGTGGCAGGCTTCGCTTTTGCTGCTTTTTAAAAGACTTCCCATGTTTTCCGAGCTGTAATACGGCTGACATTTCATTTAAACGCACATCCAGGAGAATACACTTTTAAACCGGGGGCTCTGTTTGACAAGAGTTTAGAAAAACTTCACAACAGACTTTCTCTGATAGGAAGATAATACATTTTGTTTGCTGGGATCAAGCCCGGACCTCCTACTGTAATGAAGCTTGTTCTTCATGTCGAATGAGGGGATTTGCTCAGCTGTGGACGGCTTTCAAAAACTACTAACACATTTGGACAGCATCTCCTTTTGCAGAGGCCAATGCACTGTTGACTGGCATCCCTCCAATGCTTCCACAATGTCCAGCATTCTCCCCTGAATATGTTACCGCTTATCCATTTCACATCAATCTTTCAAATCTCTTCAATATCTCTCTTTTTTAATCTACTCTCTTTTCAACTTCTTTTTTTCCATTCAATAAGAGCTTGTGCCAAATTAGGATCATTTACAAATCTTAGCAATGGATTGGACCAGTTATGGGCAAAGTACCTGTCTAAGTACCAAATATGTTTGGGCTGCCAGATCAGTGCAGGGCCAAGTGCCTGTTGAAGACATCACACTACGGCAAGTCCACTCGGACAAACTACATTGCGCTCCATTTAATAGTTTAAATGTGCTTGGTTAAAAGCACCTCACGGTTTTCTTTATTTCCATTTGTTAACTCAATTGACCTCGAAATTTTCTCTTTATATAATACAGAGAATTACAACTTAGTGTACTGTAATTTTTAAATGGCTTTAATTGTATATGTTAACTTTTCAGGATCTCAGTTCATCAATAGATAGTTTTGCTTTTATTCCACATTTTCTTTGGCAACTTCAAAGAGGCAGTAGTCTGACTGTCGAAATCTCCTTTGATAAGTAGCAATCCCATGAAACTTAATCTGCCGAAAACCGCTTCTGTAATCTCTGGACCAACCACTATCTTCAATGTCATCCATACCAACTTTCAACCAATCAAATAGTGTGACGTCATCAGTAGGCACCGAGCCCCAAGCCGATCTGGCAGCCCGAACACATCTGGTACCTACACCGGTCTCTGTACCATCCTAAGTTTAACAGGCTGCCACAACATAGATGCTGCAATAATGTCATCACCGATTAAAAACACTTTTTTTATTTTCTGTACACCCACATTATGAATCTAGTCCTCAGATTTACTCCCTTCACAAAGCCACAGCAGCGGATAAAAAAAAAAAAAAATTTAAGTTGTGTATCAGGGTGATTTGTAACCAGCAAACAGCATCACCTCCTCCTAGTGTTAGCATCTACAATGTAAGTGATGTAAGGACGAGTCTCTAAAATCAATATTATCCTTCAAATCCTTTAAAATACATATGTTTTGACTTTTCCCTACTCATTGTATATTTAAAACCTGTCTATGTCCTGATTACTTCGTTGTTTGCGCCCTATGCTTTTACTGCCCTGACGGGAGTGGAAGCCTGTGGCTTTGAATCCCAGTCTAAGCAGCAAATGTCACTTCTAACATCAGCACTAAATCACAGTTTTGCTCAAGCACGCTTAATTCACTGATTCAATAAAGCAGAGAGAGCTGATTCAGTTGCAAGTACACATACGTTTGCCAGCTGGGTCCACTTACAGGCCATAACATCCCGATAAAATACCATTACATTTCTTCATCCATTGATGCCAGCATTGGCTAACACTGGGAGAACTTTTTTTATACAGACTGCGTGGTGTCACAGTCTGCCTCCAGTGTGTTCCGCTTGATTCTGAAAAAGCCTGTAATGATGGTCACCCCTCTCAAAGCAGCAAAATGCAGATATTTATCTAATTTCTAATTCTTGTACTGATCAAACTCTGAAGTGTGTGTCATTGTCTCCCCTCCATCACACTGTCAGAGCATTCATGGACAGGCCTCATAAAAACAGACAAGCATCTTTCTCATGCTTGTATTGGACTGACACAGAAGCAGTGCTTTCAGAAACAGTCAAAGCTAGAAGTATCTTCTTAATATACACATTGACAATAATTATCTCCACAGATCCTGGGCTGTCTGAACAATGAGGGAGGGTCCAAACTGATCGTAGACCAACCGAGGAACTACTATTGTGTTGTACGCAGACAAGATGATGAAAAGCTTTCTGCACTTCGACCTCTTACGTGTTGGGTTTTCTTCTTTTAAATCAATTCACTCTCTGACACCAGACTAGGGATGCACCGATCTGATATTTGGATCAGATATCGGCTCCGATATTGACAACTTAACTGAACAGACATCTGATAAATGATGCCATTCCAACATTCAGATCGTGCCTTTACACAGCAACACAGTGATTCTGTTCGCTCTATATTCGATGTCTGTCTATCCATTTGCACTAAATGTTTACATCTAAGTCTTCTTTTTGTTGTGTGTTAATGTGCAATTTGTTATTTGATATTAGATAACATTAAGTAAATTTATATCTGTGTTATTTTGTTACCTTTTTTTAACAAGGCTAATATCAAACCTGATGCCTTCACTCACTCTACACCAGACATTTCAAGGATCTCCAGCCCTGTAAAACAATGGTTTTAAATTGACAGTAAAAAGAGTCAAAGAATACCACCAATTTAATAAAAAGCAGTAGAAAAAAGGGTTTTGCTCTGAAACAAAGGAGGAAGGCTGCTTTTTAAAATCACAAACCTTTACTTTGGATAATAATACAGCCTAACACATGGTACCATGACCTACATCCAAACAGAGGCATAGAAATAAGTGAACATCACTCCTGAACTCAAATTAGTGACTCGTTTCTCTGACTTTCTCAGCAGGGAAGCTGGTGAGACAGGAATGAAGAATCTGGGAAAGATTACTTCAACCATGTCTGTCTAATAACAGCATGACACAAGTGTGGCTCATCTCCAAAGCAGGGCAAAAACCATTTTCTACATCAAAGTTCACTGACTCATGGTGATCAAATCTGCTCCATGTCAGCATACGCTGGACTGTCTGAGTGAACAAAAGGCTCCTGTATTGGGTCTGAGTGTGCACTTCTGCCAGCCTGAGTGGGTGAACACATCTGTGTGAGGGCGAGTGGTTGTATGAGGGTCAGAGACTAAATAAAGGCGGCAAATGAGAGTGTGTGACGCTGGTTATATCCTTGAACACTCAAACAGAGCTGTGGCGAGTTTTGGTGAAGTTAATGCTGCCTTTTTTTTCCTTCCATCTACGTGAGGAAAGAAAAACATACATTTGTGGAACCAAATACACAGGAGCCTCACAAAAACACACGCACCACTATTGTTACACATTCCACAGGGAGATATTGCGTGTCATATCCTGTCTCGGCAGTTGTAAGCTGTCCTAATAAGGGAGCCCTTCACTCCTTCACTGCGCTGCTCTCATCTATCACTCATCTTAAGACTTTTTCTCCCACAAAAATCCTTCAAGCTTCAATCCTGGAAAGACAAAGTGGGTATTTCCTCTAACCAATCACGACATCAGAATATCAGGATATATTCCTGTAGAAGAGTGGTTCTCAAGTCCAGTCCTTGAGGTCCACTGTCCTACATGTTTTGGATGTTTCCCTGCTCAACACACCTGATTCAAATGATCAGCTCGTTACAGAGCTTGATAACGAGCTGATCATTTGAATCAGGTGTGTTGGAGCAGGGAAACTTCCAAAACATGCCGGACAGTGGGCCTCGAGGACTGGACTTAAGAACCACTGCTGTAGAAGATAATGCTCACAAATTAAAAGATAATTCAAATTTAAAAAAAACTTTATTTTTCCCCAAGGGGGAAATTGGAGATAACTTCAAGTGATCTCATGAGGGTTTATGATGCTGAGAGTGCATTAAAACTAAAACTGAAACCTTGACACCACAATCAAAACAAAGTCGGCGACTTAACATGGCAGTAAGCTACAAATGAACGTTTGTCTCTTAAAGGGTGCCTATAGCAGCTGTCAAGTTTTACATTAGGGACCAGGGTTTCAACTTCGAAATGGCAGCATACATCAGATAACTCAGCATGCCATCTTTTGGGTTGCTGCTCTTTGTAGCTGTCAAAACATCTACATTTTTGAGCGAGTATAAGAGAATGCGGTCCCCTGTGCTTCAGTGCAACACACAAACAGCCTCACACAACCCTTACAGCGGTACAAGTCCTACCACTGACATTCTTGTGGCGGTGAGCGACTGCTTATGAGAGGAGTTTTAAAATGGCTTTAGCCACTTTAAGCCCAAGCATTACTTCTTAATCTATTGTAAGGCCATTAGCAGCAACGCTAAATTGTTGCTGCTAATGGGCTAGCCCTGGATTTACAGTGCTAAACCACTTGGCATATTAAGCCACACAAGACTGTTGTAGAATTACACACACACCATGAGTGATCACAAACTACTTAAAACTCTGTGGCACACACTCATAGTCAGTTTGTTTGTCTATTACCCAGATCCCACTGAGTATTTTGTCCAGAGTATTCCTTCATACTCATATGCTGTCATTGCGATTTCAGCCACTTTGTCACTGGTGGTTGGCTGGCGTTCATTCTGCTCCAGTCCGCACACTCACACACAGACACACACAAAGTTAAGGTGAGGCTATGGTAAAATGCTGCTGTGGCTTGGCCAAGTGCTTCGCTGACTCAGCCTCATTTGAATGGTCACACTGAGATTTGGCCACTGCGTGTGTGTGTGTGTGTGTGTGCGTGTGTCTATGTATTCTGTGTGTTAGCCTTGGCCCGCATCCAAAACTAAACCGCCTTTGCCATCCTAACATGGAATCATGAACCAGCCCTCTGCTCCCATGGCTCTGACATTGTGGCAGAGTGAGCACGTGAATAAGTCTCTCAAGATGGAGCATTTTCATTTCCCAAAATCCAGAAATAAGAAAGAAGAGCTGAGAGACAAACAAAACAACATGCAGACACTGTTAGATTGTCTGCAAGACTGTAGCAACCTACACGTCTGAGAATATGAGTAATATGAGAAGCCACTTGGTAAACTGTTGTTCTGAACAGATTCAAGTAGATACATGGATTAAGAAATTTAAAAGATTAAGATTTATTTTAATGGGAGGGGGTATCATGCTTTTCCACATTTACAACAAAAACTGCAAAGTTGAGAAGTTTCATGTCCATACCAGATGTATACAAAGTTTCAAATCCCAAGGTAAACGTATGTTGTCATAATCTTAGAAAATACATGTAAACTGCTCAAATGTCACACAAGCGTGCAAAAATGCGAGACCCTAGTTTAAGTGGAAGATTCACTAAAATTCTGACATAAGAATTATCGACTCTCCTTACTAGTTCATCCGAGCGTGACACAAACGTCGAGCTCTACCCTTGGCCGGCTTCCTGACAACCTCCAGAGAGGTGGCCAATCAAAACAAAGTATGCTTAAAGAGAAATTTGAGGCTTTAGTTGATCTAAAAATCATGTAAAGCTATTAAAGTGGAATCAGAGAGGAAATATAGTCTGTAAAAATGCTTGAAATCCACCTTTCAAAGTTGCAAAGTATCATCCATAGACTGAATATAGAATGGAGGTCCTCTGCCTCCTTGCTTGGTAGAGCTCCACAAGAACAGCACCTCTGGTGATTGGTTGCAGTATAGGTCATAAACCCCACCTCCTCCAGCAATCTTAATAGAGTCTGGACAAACTTTAAAAATCAATTACACAGACAATAGATTTTTCTCCCCCCTGGTTGCGATGTTGACATGTAATTATTGTCACACTGGTTAGCCAGTCTATGGGTGTATGAAGATTGTGTAGATCATCCGCTGAGCAGATACTCTGTTTGAGTCGAGCGTCATCATTATGTTCTTCCTCTGAGCATTAATGCACAAACGCTAGTTTCAGGTAATAGAGAAAATCCTGGAAATACCGAGAGCAATTTGGCTTCAAATTCATACAATGACGGTAGGCGGAGCCAAGTTGTTCATACTGTATACAGTCTACGGTATTATCCTTTGGTGAGATTTTGATGACGTTACATCACTCGCAATAAGTCGAGACATGCTCTCTATTTATAGAGAAGGTTTCTCTGCATTTAACTATCAAAACTTATGACCACATACACAGTATGACGCAATGCAATAACAAAAAATACAAAAACTTGCTCAACCTAGGCCTGGGCAAAAAAAATGATCACTATATATTTTGTCATATCATCCAATCTTGATTATTATCACGTTTTTTTAACTGCCTGTTTTACAGCATCTGTACTAAAAACTTAAGAAACTAGTTTAGTTATTTCAATATTTTTGAAATTCACCGACATACCTTGCACGTCGGCTTAATTGCTCGAAGTCACTTTGGAGATTCCCGAACGACCGCCACACAACTGACGTAGAATAACTTCTCAACAATAACATCTTCAGAGAATAACTCAAAGTCATGGCTGACATCTATTTTTCTGCCCTCAGCTCTGCATTTAGCTCCATGTTTGGTCATTCTGTTTACTTCCCTGACAACTTACAGAAGTGAGCAGGAAAAGCTCGACTCTGATTGGCTGTTGTGACGCACATTTCCGCCATGTTTGATGGAGTAAATATGGTCACAGCTGATCACCGTAATTGAACGGAAATTTATCATGATCATCAATCACGATCATATAATCGCCCAGTCCTAGCTCAACCTGCCGTGCGATTATAAGTAGGAAATGTAGTATTTCAAGATAAACCCCTTGAGATGCATCATCTCATTTTGAAGGGGGTCCTTAGTAATGAAATGGTAAATGTTATTCACTGTAACTCAAACAGAAAAAAAGCTCTTACTCTTCAGTTAATGATACATTCATCAAAAAACTGTAGTCAAACAATTTCACATTATTTCTCATTTTATAAGTTATGTGGAAGTCATCAAATGAAGTCTCTGCTTTCTCATCCAGAGTTTTCATGAAATTCCTCATGAAGGCAGTAACTGTATTGATATCTTCACCTCAACATTCAGCCACTATAAGATGTAAAGCAATTACAACATGTCAGACAACCAATTAAGCACTATTATACAAATGCCTTGTGGTGTATAAACAACTTTCTCAGCTAACTTCCTTGTAAAAAGCGATAAAGCAATAAAAAGCAGTATTGAGCATTAGGAATAGATTTACCACTGGTGAATGCAATAACACTAAGTTCACAACTTAACAAGGAAAGTGGCTAAGTATCTGCAGTGGGCGCCATAAAAGTGCAAAATAACACTCAGCACTTCCATGAAATGAACCGTCAACACTTGGAGGTTAATAAACAACAGTTTGGACAACTTTTCAAGCCTACACTTTGGTTTTGCTGTGTTTGAAATCATAAGTCCTCCCCTATCTGAAGTGGGAGTTGACATGCTCACCATTCAAATAAAAACACCGACTGCAGGTGTAACCGTTGAAAGCAGGGAGAAGAGTAATAAAGAAAGAGAGAGGGAGAGAGAGAAAGAAAACACTGACTGGGAGGAGCGAATGTAAGAAAACCCCAGCTCCTGTGTGTCAAAGGGACACACCCGTGGTGTGCTCTGAAAGCCCGTCATTACTAAGGCTCACAAATGATAGCCCTTACTAAAACAACTGGCTGAGCTGCAAAACTTCAGCCCCAGCAGACAACATGGCAAAGGAGCAAAGTCTGGACAGCAAAAGAAATGTCCAACCTTGTTATATTGCAGATCTTACAACAGAGTACATATCTGAACAAACAGCATGCCCGAACTTGCTCACAATCATTTCCATCTCTGTTCCAGCAGGTCAAAGCAGACATGCCTGCAGGGTATTGCGGGAATATGACAGGCATGCCCACGCCACTCTGAAACTCACATATCAGCTGACTATACCAACTCAAAGCATTATTATTCATAGTATCTTTAGACAAGCTGTTCGACATTGGTCTGACACTTTTTTGTGTATTCGATCATTCCCATTGCTCCACAACAGACTGTTGATAGGAAGCTCACTTTAAGAGAGATCCACTCCGACAGCAGGATAAGTCGAGTTTCTCACAGTAATCCAGCATCCGTTCACACCAAACAACTGTAAGGTGAGAAGGTGTCTGTAGTTGCAATCCTTTACACAAGGGACTGAATAATGAAGAGACAAACACGCCTGCCACCTTACCACACCCCATACAGTCAGACCCACATAACAGGTTCTTGCTTTTGTCGCTGCAGCTCCACCACCACCACCACCAATCCTTCCTTCTCTTACCTTGTAGACCACATCAAAAGACAGCTGCGGCAACATGACACAGTGAGCTTTACACACAAAAACCAATTATAGTCGAAGACACACACACACACTTACATACCATGCACGGAAAAGCATCACACAAATACAGCGTCCAGAGAGTGGGTCGTCGCAGGTACAATATAAAACCGTGAAATTGATGAGTAAACCGAGACTGGACTTTGACTCCTAACTTCAGAGCACAGAAGACAGTCTACTACTTCCGTGTACTCTCACCTGTCAATGGCCTTAGCTCCAGGAAAAGTCACGCAAAACTCGTGTAAATGTTGCTTCTTTGACGTGTAAAGGCAGAAACACGAAAATACTCTGAGTTATATTACAAGCACACAAACAGCCTCCTGCTGTAACACACTGTGGGGTTTGTCAATTGGCCTAATACAACCACATTTAAAACATACATTTAGCAAACATGATAGCAAATAGCTTGAACTGAATGCATTATTAGTTTTGGAAAACTTTTCCAAAATCTCCCTCTAGTCCAGTAATTCATCACACCGACGAATGAAGTCCAGCATTGCTAATGAAGTTAGCTCATGCTATGCTAGCTAGCATGCTAACGCTGCGACCACTGAAAGCAAGTTCACCGCACTCCTCCGTCCGCCTAGAACTGCTCCCAACCAGCTACACCGAGGAAATAACACAAAAAGACGGACTATTACCGATTCTCGACACTGTTAGACTCGTCTTTAAAGGTCCATGAGTGTTTGAGAGGCGGTTTCAGGCCTAGCCTAGCCGAGTGCTGCTGTTGCTGCTGCTGCGCCGACACAATCCAAGCCTCGACCCGTCGCAGGAAGGAGAGAGAGCAGGATGAGAGACCAACTAAGAACTCAGCGGGGTCTGAAAACCTCCACACAACCTCCACGACTTCACTCTTTCACCGCAGAGAAACCGAGCACTACTCACAGTTTTGAAGAAAGAGAGAATACACCCACCTTTACGATTTCCTATCTCCCGTGCCCTGGCTTGTTGTTCACTTGTCTCTGCTCTTCCTCTCCGCTGGGGGGAAGAGGAGTGGGCGAGCACTACAGCTGAATAACACGGGGGCGTTCACTAATGTGGGGTTACATGCAGGCATTATTTATCATTCAACAGAGATTATTTTCTCTCACAAGTGTTCCACCATGATTCATCAACCGCCTCTTTGATTCAGTCATTGTCTTTATTAATGAATGACATGATTTCATAAATGATCTAATTATGTTTTTTAATGAGTGATTAGGATTAAAGCTTTGTGATCAATCAGTTCAATCAAATCCAAACAGTTTTTATCAATCTGAAAGGGAAATAAGTATCTGAATGCCAATTTAAAAAAAGGTAATTGTCAAAGGTTTTCATTGTGAAATAAAATGAGGATATATTTTATATGGATTTTTATTAGAAAATGCAATATGAAAAAAAATATTGACAGTAAATAAAATGTTAAATTGACAGAAAAATGTAACAATTCTGCTCAAAAGCATTGAAACAGTCTGGTATCCAAATGTGATTTTAATAAAACAGTGCATACAGTGGTAAATAGTTCCTATACTTTTTGCAGGGATGTCAAACTCAACCACAGCAAGGGCCATAATCTGGATTTAGGTCTAACCTGAGGGCCAAACAGGGTCAACATTTCACCTAAACTGTCAACCACGTTTTTATAAAACATGTAACAAAAACAGCAATGACTATAAATCATTTGGAAATTCAAAAAAGATAAAAAGATAAGTTTAAAAGCAATCTGAGATAGAAAAAAATATTTTATTTTTAATTTTTATTCTATTTTTATTTATTAGTTCAAAAGCATGATAGCATGATATTAAAATAGAAAAATATTGCTTTCAAAGAGCAATTACATGAGCAGAACGTTGAAATTAGGTTTAAAGAGTCAAAATATGACTTGAAATTTAAAATTGGAATCTAAAGTATAAAAATGGCACCAGTCTAAATACTGAGTTGAACAAAATCAAAGCATGAAATAAAAAATCTGATCATGTTTGACTTGTAATTTTGAAATGCAAAATTGAAAACATGAAATAAAACACCAAATATTTTTCCCCACATTCTTGACTTTATATCAAATCTTCCTTACTCTTGAATTTCCCAGATTTTCGTGGTTTATTGAGGACATTTTAAATACTGGTGCTAAAGTTTACATTATTATACTGGAGGAAATCTGCAGACTTCATACTGGTGGGCCAAGAATAATACAAATAGGATATGATCTTGTGGGCCAGATATTATTGTTCCACAGGCCTATTTCTGTCCCCCGGGCCTTGAGTTTGACACCTGTGTATTTTTTTTTTTTTAAATTTCTCTTAGTTGACATTCAGTTTAATTTTTTTCTGAAATAACATTGTAAAATTGTGCTTTTGTACGTAGTTTATTGTTGAATTTCCCTTCAGTGATAATTAAGCTCTCCTTATCTTAGATGAGAACCTTATAGTGTGTATTATATCACTTATTATGTCTTTTACATTAAATTTAATGTGCATCAAGTACAATACATTGGTAAGCTAATGAATTTAACACTATTGATTATGACAATATGTACAAACTTATATTTGAATTACGATAGAAAAAATATCTTTATTATCAATTCCTACTTTGTTTTAAGATGAGACTCAGTAATGTGATTTATATTTAACAACAAGTCCAAAAAAACTTAATTACTGTGCAGGTGTACATCAAACTAAATATTGATTATTATGAAAGAAACAGTAGGATTTGTGTAGATGTGTGTCTTTCAACTCTGTCTCAAATATGTCCAAATCATCTGTTATTTTTTGTTAGTCGTTCTTTTGTCTATATTCAGTTGCAGGATCACCTTTTTCTTCTCCACATGTTTGGAATAAATATTTCAGTCAATCCAATGGGAATGATTGGTTCAGATCAGTTCTTAAACCAACAAATAATAAGGAGCTTTGCAGCAATAAGTCATTCGGAGATGAAAATAAAATCTCATGTTAATACTTATGGTGAGCAAATAAATCAATAAACAGACCAAATGAAACACCTTAAGGATCAGACCCTTATATTGTTTGATCAGTTTATGACAAAAGGTCCAAATGTTTGGAGGAGCCTAGTTATTGATGTTATTTCAAAGAGGGTTAACATTTTTAATAGCAATTAGTTTCACAAGCAGGTAAAATATAATAACATCCCAATTGTAAAGGAATCTTTTTTTATTCATACAAAAGGAGCTTAAATGCCTTCAGCGTTTTGTGAGGATTAGCCAGCCACATGAAGGAATTAGTATCATAGTTTCACAGTAACTCTATCTTAGAACAAATTTTAGCAATGCTGTTCAAACTGTTCTTGTTTTTTTACTGTGAAACAGCAGTTGAAAGGAAAATATAGAGCACTAAAAAAAGACAAATGAAAACAGACTGCAGAGTTCATCGTGGCATAATTAACTGAGCTAACTGTCTCTCATTTGCATTTCTTGCCTCTAAAAGCCTGGACTGTAGAGATATCTTTAAAATTAGAGTTTCAATATTGCCCTCATGTGGTCACAGAAGTGCTATTACAGAGCAGCTCTATTTCACTGATAAAGCGTTGACTTGTTTTGCCTCATGGCAAACATAAAAGACAGTCTAAAACAGAAACACTGTGCAGAGGGATTGTAGATTTTGTTGGGTTTAAATGAAATCCCTTTATCAAGCCTTGGCATCAACAATCTAAAATAAAACAGGAGCAAGTACCTACAGGTTCAGCTGCTCTCCAGTTTATTGAGGAGACAGGGATGTTCAGCAGAAAAGCAACAAAGAGGGAAGTTGATTTTCCATTTCAATAGCAAAAAAGTGTCTGGAAGCAAAGTGGAGTGAGACGCCGAATTAAAGGTGTTTGAAGTCCAGTATGAAGTCACTGCAGTTTTGGGATGCCATGTCATCTGCTGGAGTTTGGTCACTGTGATTTCCACCAGGAAATCTTACAGCACTTAATGTTTCCATCTGGTGGTAAGGTCACTTAAGAGGCTGGTTTCCTTTTCCAGTAGCATTTTGCACCTGCTCACAGCACCAAAACTCCAACTAAATGATTTTCTGACCATTATATTATCATGCTCAATTGGCCTACTAGATCTGAAGAGGAAGATGAGAATCACCTAACCCAAAAAACATACAAGCTGCAGGCTGCTGGGGTTCAATAACATCTCAGTGATGCCACAATTCTTGCAATGATGAGGATAAATTAAAGTTTACTTTTCCAAATAAAAAAAATAAAAAAACTTGTTTTTCATAATATTCTTTTTTGAGTTGCAGCTGTACAAAGGACAGATTTTCTGGAAAGTCAGTCTTTTTTTTTGTCCCATGCCACAGCAACTAGACAGGGGTTACCATGGGGAACTTGCATACAGCATTCTGCTGACATCTGATTGAAGCTATACCCACAATAAGCCTACAATAAGAATTTATTCAATTAAATCATTCAATGCATTATACACTAAATATGCAGCTAATTTTGAAGGTAATAGTCATTAATGGTTTTGTTTCTTTGCATTTAAAGCACAGTAAAACAGAAGTTAGAAGAGATTATGAAATTGAATACCGTGCAACAAAACGCAACAGATTATCTTGCGATTTGCATGTGCTCCATGTATCAGTGAACAAAACAGAAAATGATACTTGCAGTCAAACATTTGGCGAGGGCCCTGGAAAAGAAATTGAGGCTTTAACCTTTACTACTGAAGAGATTGATGTCACAGACATGTAGACAGAAGTTATTTCTGAAAGCTCAGACATGTGCCGGGGTCACGGAGCTGTAACAGAGCAGCACTTCAGCTGTCAGGTGAGCAACAACACACACATATATGCAGAATTAACGTCTATCTGAATCAATCTTTTATCTATCTACAGTTTTATTTTCCTGCATTCAGAGCTGTGACTGTGTATCTGTGTATCTTCAGCTGATTTGCGGTCTCTTCCTGGCTGGCATTAAACTCACCGGTCTCCACTGTAAGATTTGTAAAAACTGTGTATTTTTCTAATCAGGGGAAAGGTTTTCTGGTTCATTCACCAGTGTCAAGAATACCGCTTTTCTCTTGGATTTGTAACTGAATAACACTAATGACAGATGACAAATTTGTTTACATTCTGTCCCTTGCAGAAAAAATTGAATAGTCAGGACACAACAAGAGCGGGGCTGCAAAGAGGCAACACTTAGTGAGAGTGGCATTTAGTTGGCAAGTGTCTGACTAAGCTTGAATTTATCTACAATAAACACTTTAACAGTTTTACTCCCTGAGTGAACCACAAACACAGGTCAGTTCTGTGAGGATGAATGTAAATCATTCAGCAGAAACTTGTACAACATTTCTTCGAGACAGAAGAACTCAGAGGACAGCAGACGTGACTGCAAAGGCAAAAGGATCGAGCTTGTTTTTTTAACAGCAAAAAGATCCTGTAAAAAAAGGCTAGAGAGTTTGTTTCCAAAAGCAGCACTCAGGGCAGGATTTGTAGTCTGATAACAAAAGTCCAAAGGTCTGTTTTTGTCCCTGATGTGCTGACTCTGGGTTCTGTAGAAGGAATTCATTAATCCAACCACTGTGTATCCTGAATTGGCCTGACTGACAGAGAGGAAAGGAAACACGGACATGTTTATATAGCTCTGCTCTGAACAGCGCAGGATAAGCCACTCCTCCTTCTTTCATTCTGCCACAGCTCCAGATGTCTGTGAAACATCTGCTTTTGAACAGGTTTTGGAAAACAGACCAGCCCAGTGGGAGGTTTGGAGGACGAATGGGGGACCGTGTTGACACTTTTCAGTATGAGATACAGAGCAGCTGGAATGACAGTCACTACAAAGCCTCACAACTCTGGATCTGTGAAAAAGCGTTTGACTTCTGATGTTACTTGTCAAACTAAGGTAATGTGTCTTGTTAAGCACCATAGAACAAAAACCTCTTCAATCTTTGGGTTGTTTTTCATTATAATTCATTCAGTACTTTCTTTCTGAAACCAGCTGCTCAAGAACAAGGTGACCAGGACCAAACACCAGAGTCCAAAAGTCTTGAACTTGTTTGGTAGTGAATGTGAAGGAAAGCTCTTGCACAATATACTTAATCATTTCACATGTTTATTTGTCTCACTCAAAAAATATTGATACAAGCTCTTTGTCATTTTTTTATCCCATATATTCAACCATGAGCGGACAAAGAATTTTCTCAACTCAGGATCTAGGATATAGGATTGAAAATTACCACTTGATTTGTTGCTATGTTATGATTTCAATGTTTTTGTTTAAATCTTTTATGTGTATTTGCCAGGATCCCCTCCACCAAGGTTCAAGTAAGCAGAGCCGGTACTTGAAGTGAGAGTGAAAGCGCTGCAGACTGCTAATGGTAAGAGAGAATCGACCGAATTTCTGTCTCCAACACTGAACATTGTTGTCAGATTAGCTTTTCTCAGTAACCTAGCTAATATTCACAACTATGTTGTATGCTTTTGATCACAATTATCAAAATAGCAGCCCTCTAAACTGAGTGAATCATCTCCTACCAAAAGTGTGGTGAGGGGAGTCAAAGCCAAATCGTTTTAAAGGAAGTGGTCGCTGGAAACATGACAACTCTCCTCAGAGGTTGCCAAGTAGTTCAAGAGCAAATGCAACTAGGAGCATTTTCTTATTCTTCTATGCAGGGCTTTGCATGGTTCATTATCTATGCAGGAGACTGGGTAGACATGAGAAACCACACAGGGTACTAACAAATACTGACTATGTGCTGCACATTGTAAATCGAAAAAGAAGTGAATTGAATGGAACTTTTCTCTACTTATCACACAAACCCTTTGACACACATTTATACACTGGTGATACTTACAGTGATTGGAAGTGCCAATCTGCCACCAGGGACCTCACTAACCCAATTTATACTTTGAGTATATGTACAGCTGCTTAAAGCGACTGTGAGGCACCTGATAGCTCTCATCTCTAGTCCTATTCATGCAATAGTAACCAGACAGACACCTTATCCTGTAATCTTTTAAAAGTGAGACTGATCACTCATTGTGAGTATTTGCCATGAATGATTGTTACTTCAGCGTGCTGTCAATCACCTGGCCTGACACTGACCCCCTCACAGCAGCTTCAAGACTGATGGTATCTTTTGCTTTTGAAGGTCATAAAGAGGCATCAAAATCAGTTTCAGTCAGTTAAAAACCCCTCACAGTGCCTTTAACACCTACACATGCATGCATGCCTTCATGCTGTTACAACCCAGCTCGGAAAGGGAAAGGACGTAACATAAACCCAGGTTTAGTTAAAGTAAAATGGGTATTTAATTGCAAAATAAATAAGGAAGTGATGTTCCAACATAAGTTTGAGGCGAAAAACAAAGGAATAAGGAATACTGCTCAAACAAACAAACAAATGCAACGAAAAGCGACTCTAAACTAGAGTGAGAAACCAAATCGCTTAATCAAATTAACTCAACTAGCAGTTTAAACAATCGAAGAGTGAGCAGCACCCTAATCCTTTACAAAGATTAAAAAAAAAGAATATACAATGTCGCCTCCACAGCAATTAACACACACACGGATCTCCCTAACAAAACGGCTAAACGTTTGAACGCAAGTGTCTGCCCCTGAGCGCTCTAGTCAACTCCCCTCTGATTGGTCCTGCCGACCCGGCCCATTATCCAATCCACGGCTGTCCTGTAGAGTCACAACTACTCTCGCGCGCGCACACACACACACACACACACTACCAAATATGGTAAAAGGCAGCACAGGTAGCCACCCTGAGAGAAGGGACACGGCTGCAGCCGTAATGATGTTCGTGTAAAAGTGGATAATAAAGTAACATGTTATCAAACACTGATAATAGTATGCGTATACCACTATGAGTGTGAGTGTGCTTACATATTACCAGGTATATTTAAAGAGCTGTAGGTTTGCATGAATGTGGGTTGAGTATGTGTAAAGACTACACATTGAGAAGAGGCAGCCTTAACACTGTGCTGTGGTAAAAGTGACTTAATGGACAACAAGAGAATATGGTCACGCAGTTTTATGGTAGTGACAAGCTCCAAAGGTCATCTCTACATGAGCTCCGGAGACCTGAAATGTTTTTCATAAAAGTTCATAAGGATGCACCAAGAGCACCAAAAATATTACAGCAAGCCTTCCCAGAAATGTCAGGTTGTTGATGATAGCACAAACAAGCTTTTGACTTGGATGCTTAAGGTAAAAAAGGTCAAATGTACACACTGTAGGGCTCATATACAGTCTGTAAAGGTGTATCAATCAATCAATCAGTTTTTATTTATATAGCACAACACCACAACAATCATTATCTCAAGATGCTTTCTTAAAGAGCAGGTCTAGATCTATATTAATGTTTGAATTATAAGGACCCAACCTCCAGATGGGACAAGATTGAGTCCCATCTAGAAATATAAGACCCATTCTTTACCCATCTGGAACCAAAACGGGTGAAGGACTGTGCAGTATTTACCAAGTTATGGTGGCGAGGAAAAAAAAATCCCTTTAACAGACAGAAACCTTGAGCAGGACCAGACTCATGTTGGACAGCTACCTTTACTTTACTTTGGAGTCAGCCAGTCCTTCCTCTCACATCTCCAGTCAGTACAAGACGCAACCGCCCAGCTCTTGACTGGAGTACTTAAGAGGGAGCACATTACTCCCATCCTGGCATTTTAGAGTTCATTGTAAGATTCTTTTATTTGCTTTTAAATCTTTAAATGGTCTGGCTCCACCTTACCGTTCTGAGCTTCTCCACCCCTACACCCCTGCTTGGTGCCTCAGGTCAGCTGATCAGCTGCTCCTGGAGGTACCAAGGTCCAAACTGAAACTCAGAGGGGATAGATCTTTTTTCTGGTGAGGTCCAGGTCCAGAGGAACCTAAGAGACGAAGGAGCTCAGTGCCTGAGGCGAACATTCATAAATGATGCAGCTGGGGTCAGGCAGGTCTGCAGCAGCCGACCGTCTGTAGCATCTGTCCAGAGGGAAATATGATACTGGGAAACACAGGAACTCCCAGAGATATTTGGTTATAACTATCAAATTATAGATCTGTGGTTAGTAACTAGTAAGTGAATTATAGTATCATGAAGTTTTTTTTCCCCAAAAAAACTTAAATTTCTTACTATTTTGTACAGTGTCTGAAAAGAGTATGTATCTTTATATCATCAACATTTGATTGAAGCTTTTGCGCCATGAATCACTGCATCATTGTGGTGTGGCACAGAGGGGATCAGCCTGTAGCACTGCAGTGATACATAAAACTACAGCCCATACAGGTGGTTTTAATGGCGGCCTCTTGCTGATCTGCAGTATTAGGCCATGTGTTTATCATCTTTTTCTTTACAACACCTCATAAGTTCTCTGTGAAGCTCAGGTCAGCCGAGTTTACTGGCCAGTCAAGCACAGTTATGTCATGGTCAGGAATCCATTAGAAAGTGGTTTTGGATGCAAAGTCCTGCTGGGAAGGAGAATCAGCATTGTCATAAAGCCTGTCTGCAGATAAACGTAAGAAGTGCTTTTAAATGCCCTGGCAGACAGTTGTGTTGACTTTGGACTTGATAAAACACAGTGGACTAACACCGGCAGATGACATCTTAGTCTGTGCCTCTCTGATCTTCCTCCAGACTGAAGGCTTCAATTTCCAAATCAAATGCAGAATTAGCTTTTATCTGAAAACAGGACTTTGGACCACTAAGCAACAAGTCAGGTCTTCTTCTCCTTAGCCCAGGTGAGAAGCTTGATTGCAGAAATGTGGTCTCATAGTGGCACTAACTCCAGCCTCAGTCTTGTCCTTGTAAAGTTCTCAAAGGGTCTGGACTCAAGTTTTTTTCTTGATATTTCTCTCAAGGTTGCAGTCACTTGCATTTCTTGTGCACCTTTCTCTTTCAGTGTACTCTATTTTAACAGCTTCAGTGCAGTACTCTCTGACAGCCAGCCTTTTGACAATTCTCAGGTCAGCAGTCTATGTTTTGAATCAGTCTCGGAAATAGCTCACAATGTATATATATATATTTTGCTTTTTTGTGGTTCTTTACTCAAACTCAAACAGAAATATTTTAATATTTTGAGTTTTTTTCTACATTTTTGAACTGTAGGTCATAGTTATAAAGGTTAATATAGAAAATGCTTGAATTTTCTTTAAGTTACATTTTAATTTAATGAGGCTAGAATATAAATATTAATTTTCTTTTTAAAAAAAACTGTTGGAAAACATTGAACTTTTTTGCAAATTTCTAACTCATTGAGATGGACCGGAATGTTTATAAATCTGGAATGAGAAGATGAACACCATTGTAAAATATAAAAGAACTGAATCTCTTTTTTATGGGAGCAGCAAACTTTCAAACATGCAGTTTTTGCCTATCTGACCTATTAGTCTGTATTTCGCCGTATGTGCCGTTTATCTCATTGTCCTTACCCGCTGAATACTCAAAACTTTTTTTCAAACATTGGATTTCAAGTAGTGCCACCCCATGTCAAAAGTTAGGCTATTAAGTATAATTCTTCAAAAGCAAGCAGCTATTTTTTTCTAGTCTGTGTCAGTAGGTCAAAAAGGAGTCTAAAAACCTGCTAAAGTAAGGCAGGTATTTCACCTTCTGGTGCATCCTCATTAACCTGTCCAAGCTGTTTGTAGTATGTATGCTGCCTGGAAACTCCTGTTTTACGAGTTAGACAATAAATATTCTGAGTACCATGTATATTTACAACAGTTTTCACATTTGGAGTTAACAAATGTTACCTCCTAAAACTACCACAATGCAAACAGTTTGTGATGTTGATGTAGAAATCCTGTCCACTTTTTCTGATGCCAGCCTCAGACCAAACCTTTAAGAACATTTAGTCCCAAATATTTTACAAATTGGATTTTTACATTTTTTACCTTTTTACCTCACTGTAGCAGTAGCCAGATGACTTCTTGGGAAACACTCTGCAGAAATGCGATTATTTTCAGCTAGAAATAAATAATTAAAATGTTTGTAACTGGTCATGGTCTAACTCCTCATAAGCGAATTTCTGGATATTTTTATTACCTTTAAATGGGTAAATAGCTACATAAGTCAGATCAGTCAAATTCCTCTGCTATCTCTTCAATGTTGTCATCACCTTTTTTTCCAGCCTTATCAAGCATTTTGTTGCTCATGTTAGTCTGCAAGTCATTTTTATAACTCAGCAAACTTGCACAACCTGATTTCTCAGGTTGTGAACCTGTAATATTCCCCCCCATATGCCTTGCAGTAATGGGATTTTTAGTTCAGGGAACACAACGGAGGAAGTTTCCAATGGAGAAGCAGAACAAGTAAGTCTTTAAAGGTTATGGGGTAGCAAAGTAATATTAGAGGCAGAGTACTACTGAAAGAAAGTGGCATACTGTGTTGTTTGTGATGCTGACTTCTATAGACGGTAGCTGCCTTTAGATGGGCACAAATAATCAGAATAAATGGGATAAAAGAGCGTCATGTTAACATGTCAGTTGGAAGATTCTGATCCAATTCGGCTCAATCGGAGAGAAATTGTATTCCGATCAAGAGGGGTAGTTTAAACCGGTCGTTATTTTGAAACGCGTACTTGTAAACACTAATTCCGATCGTGACTCTTTTACCTGACTCGATCTTCACTCTTCAGCCTTTGGTTTATTTATTGAGGCCAGTACAGCAGGTTTTATTATTAACACTCTGGTATAAAACACAACCGCAGGAGCCGTGTCTGCTCCTCCGATAACATAACATACACAGAGCGTAATGATGTCACATCTGCACGCTTTGTCAGGACAGTAAAATAAGTGAGCAAGGGCGCCACCTATTGACAACATTCAACAGGGGGAAAACTCTTGAATTGGATGGAGTGAATTTGTTGGTTTGTTGACAGTACGGGCATAAAAACAACTCTTCCTCTGCGTCCAAATGCTTCGAATCTGAATAAAACTTGGTGCATGTACACGCACGCCATGATCGGATTATATGACTATGCGCCCATATTAAACAGTGGATTCAGATTATCCGATCCCTCAAAATCAAGGAATTTTGCTCATTGTAAACATGACTAATGTTTATATGAAGTTAAGGTGAAAAAAGTGCAGGGTGTTGCTAGTAGGTCTGTAGGCGTGTCTCCCTAATCCAAAGGAGGCAGATAAGGACAAAGACTGTTTGTGTTGATGTGCTTCATGATGTGATTTGGAGCTGTTCTGACATTTTATTCTCACAGAATGTGTGTGTGAGGACTGACTCTGTCTTATTTCTTTTTTTTTTCTTTTTTCTTTTTTCTTTGTGTTTTAAGTAATCTTGGGGATCCTGCCGTGACAGCCTTATAGTCGTCATCATTTCACCTCACTTGGCTGTTCCAGCAGCGGGACCATGCCTAGATTCCAGAGAGAAGCTAAATTGCAGCACTGGTTCACCTTGCTGTCAGGACTTGTAGAGAGCATGCTCTTCTCAGGGATGGGCTATGGCTGGGCTTCTCTGGTGTTTGTGCTGAAAGTTGATGGATACTTTTCTGGATACTGTGTCAACACAACCAGAGATAATGACCATGCTGTGTATGCAGGTAAAAAAAGGGTGGGTTTGATTAATGTGAAGAAAAATGCACAGATATGCTATTTAAAAAAATATCCTTCTTGTTGGTATCTGTAGTTATACAGTTTGACTTGGATGTCAGATTGGTTCAAAGCTGTGTGTAAGGTTTGAGTGGCCTATTATTGGTTGATATCCTCAAAGAAAAAAAAAAAAGTACACTGTATTTTATGTATAACACTAAACAATGAAAATGTCTGTCACAATTATGTGAAGTCTCATAAGCGCCAGCAAACTTGCAAACCATTAAGTCTGACAGACAGGAACCAAAATAAAATTGGTTCAGCCTGATCCATGCCTCACTCAGCAGAATTAGGACATATTTTAACAACTACCTCACCTAATTTATCTGTTCTTTTGTTTTTGTTTTGGTTGCAGACTGCACAGGTCAGGATGAGCTGTTTTCTCTCATCATGTGTGTCGCTTTAATCACCAACACAATCATACGCTTCCCTGTTGGGTGTATATTTGATCGCTTTGGAACAACAGTAACACGGCTAATATCAATGTGAGTACAGAGGAGGGCTGTGGTTTTATTTTGATTATTTTAATGCTTGTGAAGACATGTTTGTATTATTGGACTTGAAACAACAAGCCAGAACAAAAACCAGGTTGCGCAAATTCTGCAAAGAAGCCTTGCCGTGTGTCTGTTTAGCCACGGATGGCAGTTGTTCTGTAATGTGTCACAGCTGCTGGACAGGTGGACTGGTCACTACAGTGGTACACTGTCAGTTTGATACTAAACTTCTTTTAGTTTTATTGACAAAATAAAATGTAAATTAAAAAAAATGTCATTTTAAACACAGCAACTCAAAGGAAATATCTTTTAATGGCTTATTTGGTGGACAAAAAGGTCAAACATGTTATAAAGATCTTGATTTGGTCTGCCAGTGCTTTGGTTTTTGAAAGTCGGGTGAAGAAAGAAGCTGCTTGTCTGCAACACAGAGTGGCAACAGCATAATATAGTAAAAAGTGGCTGTGAAAGATGAATAACTGTGACTGAATTTGAAAAATATTAAAGTTTATTTTAGCACTGTTCATACAACTTTAATTAGGCCTAGGTAACAGATTTGGTTGCTTAGTAATTGTCCAAGGAAATTGTCCCCACTAAAGAGCCACCTGATGGCACTTTATTTACAGTTTAAATGCTGTAAGTGCCTCTAGTTAGCAATTTGTTCACATTTTACACACTTTCAGGGCACCTCATTTTAGTTGTTCTTAAGAGATTATTTGGTGGATTTACGTTTCAAAGATACTCAAAAATATTCATAAAAAATTTCCTCGGTTTCAAATACAGACTTACCTCTCATCTCTAATCGACACCTCTCTATATTTAAAATGGCAGATGTTAGTGAGATGATTCCTTTGCCATTATTGTTTCCTAAAAAACTTAAGCTACTTCACTGAGTTTGGTTATTTCAAAAGTGAACTTGTTAAGTCTGTTTCTTATTTACATTCTGAGCAACATGTCTGGGCACAAAATATACTGTATCTCAGCAGATTTAACTGACATTTTCACTGATGAAATAATGCAATGTCATAAATAACTGTTGGTCTTTCTGCAGATTGTTGTACACCACCGGCACACTGTTCATTGCACTGTTGAAAGACGGTAAAAAAAGTGTTTTTGTACTTTGCAACTTAACCGTTTTCATGTCTGTTTGCTCCTCTAACCTCTCTGCTCTGTCTTTCATATAGAGACATCCCTTTTGCTGTTCCCTGCAATATCATGTATCATTATATCTGGTATGGTCCTCCACACCACCAATGTTCAGGTGCTACTTTATTTATGCCTTAAAATCAGGGATGATGTATGTGTTTGTGTGCGACAAATATGAATCATAAAAACAAAAGCATTTTATGCAGCATAGTAAGAAATGATTATTTGTTTAGGTGGGGAATCTGTTCCACCTCTTCCGCTCCACCATCATAACCATGTACAACGGAGCCTTTGACTCCTCTGCTGCAGTGTTTCTTGTCGTAAAGGTGATGCAATGAAACATGTGAATGAGACATTATTGCTCTTCAATTCACTTTAATAGGCTAAATTGAACAAATTTTCCTTTTGTCTTTCTGTCTGCAGCTGCTGCATGAGAGAGGAGTGTCTCTCCATTCTTCTTTTCTTTTTCTCACCTCTTGCAGCATCATCCTTCTTCTGCGAACCATCTTTCTAATGCCCAGAGGACATATTCCCTACCCGCTGCCCGAGACATACACATACGGGTCAGAACAAACTGCATTATCCAGACGATTCAGAATAATCTAAAGTCAATCTCTGCTTGAGGTTACTGCCTGTTAAAGAGCACTAATGTCTCTATTGCCAAGCACTCCCTTTAAAGTGGAACTGTATTGTGTTTGTGCATCATGGTAGCAAGAGTTATGTCTAAATCTTCTCAACATGAGTGTCTAATAATGAGATGAGTCAATCTCAGTCAATTAGTCAATTTGATGTTTTCATTCACCTTCTTTGCTGTGACAGAGTAAAATGCTCCAGGACGAATCGAGACAAGGGAAAAAAAGCAACTGAAGAAATTAAGAAAGAAGAAAACATGAGAATTCAAAATGACCTGCAAGGAGAGGAAACAAAACTAGGAGATGACTCCAGCAAAGAGGAAGGTATGGTGATTTTGATGATGGTTATCAACAGTTAGCAATCAATGATGTATAGCTTTTGTTTTAATTTCATCACTTTGCAAACTACTGACTGTTTTGTTTGGATTGTAAAGCTGTCACTGGTCAAAGGTCATGCCTTTTGTTGTAAAGGTCTTGATTAGGTTAGCATGTGTGTTAAAAGTGAGCCACTTTTTTAAGACTTTGCCTTTTGATGCATATCTGTTTATGTGTGGCAATGACAAACAGTGAGATAAACAAATCTAAGTTTTAATTTAAATAGTGTAAGACTGTTAACAGATTTAGTCAGTAATGTTGATTCTATTAATCAAGTTAAAATCTCATCTTCCCCTACAAATGTGAAGTTTTCTATATGAGACAAGAGCAAAAAAAGCTTTTGTAACAATGCCACCATGATTGGTTGCATAGGTTATAAATTATGTCCACAGACTGTTTCAACACATTAAAAGGTCTTTGTGGTAAGTTTGAATGTCTCATGTTGGAGGGTTTATGAAGCTTTACAGTGATTAAAGGCCTCATTTACATTTTTCTCTCTGTCTTTTCACATATAGCTAGTTTCCAGAGCTGTGTCATGTCGTGGCTCTTCCTCTGGCACCTGGTGTGGGTGGTCATCATCCTCTTCTGTCAGTTCATCTTCCTATCCAACGTCAACCCTATGCTCTCTCGGCTGGCCAACAATGACCAAACTTTAGGTGAGGTGTGAAGACTGAACATATGGAGCTCTTTTTTTTCCTGTGTCTTGCTCATTGCAAGGGCTTATTGTAGCAGGGTGACTTATAATGTCAAAGACTTTATGCTTGATGGTGCAGCAGTGGGTCTGCGGATAAATAAAGTAACCAACTCGTAAACGATGTTAATACAAAATGAACGTAAGGAAACTCCAAAAGTTCATAAACCTGGTCCAGCTAAGGTTGCTAGAGCAAAAATATGAAAATATAGAGGATTTAAGGGTAAAGGGTCAGTCATTCTTGATTTTGTTTAACTTGACCTTCAAAGCGTAACCGTGTGACGAACTTACCCTATATCTAAAATATTTCCTCATTCATGATAAGATGAAAATGCATGAAGTTAGATGTGTTCCGTTCATCTCAATTTCATTTAAAAAGCTTTATTTGTTCCCAGGGGGGTGATTAGAGGCACATAGAGCAACAAGTAAACAATGTAAACACAATGTATTTACTGACCAAGCGGCTGTGCTTCAAAAACAGTTATATGAAAATCAGATCAAGCCAAAAACAAAAAACAGAGAGTCAGATCAGGTCATGAATCAGCTAAGCTTCACATTCCTCTCTTTTCTATTTGGTATACAGAGCATGAGCCCTCTTATTACATTTTTAGACATATTATTAGACATATTTAAGTCCAGTTCAGCAGAAACAAGGTCTCAAAGGCTGTGAAAAAAATTTCCTCTTTCGTTTCTTCACACCTGCATCCTTTTTTCTCTTTTTCTATAAAGTTTTCTCAAGATGAACCCCAGCTTTATTTATTTCTGCCTTTTTTCAGGTGTCAGGAAGACTACTTGATTTATAAAACTATAGATTTTTGTTTCTGTGATAAATCCTACAGACTGAATGGTGTTGTCCTTAACCGAACATTCCCTTTTCTTTTCACCCTCTTCTTCAGTGAGTCACTACACCAATGCTTTCGCCCTCACCCAGCTGTGCAGTGTTCTGTTCGCTCCCGTGAATGGGCTCATCATGGACAGACACAAGAAAAAGCCTCTAGCTACAGGTTGGTTTTATTCCTTGATCCTACTCTGAGCTTTGTGTTTAAGCAAAAGTGTGGCCAGGTGTTACGATAAACCATCAAAGCCCAGGGAATAACTATGTAGCCTCTTATATAGTGCATTCCCTCAACAGCTCTATAGTGGATTTCTGCTATGCCACTGTGCTCCATGTACAGCCTGTGACTAATGGCAGGTTTGATAGACTCCAAGGACAGGAACAAGACCAAATTTACAGTCCAGCTGTTTGTTGCAGAAATGATTATGTGATTACTTAAAGGGATATTCCAGTGTAAAATTAAGTTAGGGTCAAACACACTGTAACACTGAGTTATAGACACCCCCTCAAGAGATGAATGTCTCCGACCGCTTGCTTCTCTAGTTATACCAACTTTAGTAACGACCGCAGAGAGCAATACACAGCTGTCTTTGGATACTCACGCAAACCTCAACCAAAAAGCCACTAGTGGCCACAAATGATGCTCAGAACAGCACCTAACTTCATCAACAGCACATATAGGATCCTAGCCATAGCACTAGCCACCAAACATCTTTTTAGCTTTGCCTGATTTCTTTAGCAAAGAGACTAAACACAACTCACCAACTCTCTTCCAGCAGCCGTTCGTTTGTAGGGAGAGCTCGGACAAGTCGATCACCGACTGCAGCAGGGTGACGCAGCTCAAGGAAGAACATTTATGATAATCTCTTTATCATTTCCTTGAAGTAATAATTATCAAAATAATCATTTTGAACTGCAGACGCGGTAGTTCTTCTGCCTTAGCGTCTCGGTCTGATTGCATGTCCATAAAGTAATGATCGTAAATGTTCTTCCTTGAGCTGCGTTACCCCACTGCACTCGGTGGTGGACTCGTCCGAGGTCTCAGTAGACCGCTGTTCTGAGCATTATTTGTGGCTATAGAGTGGCTTTTTGGTTGAGGTCTCAGCGTGGATCTATAGACCGCTGTGTGTAAGATTGATTGATTGATTGTTTCATTTTTGATTGGGACATTGAAGTGGCATATACACTTCAATAAATTCATATTAATTATTCTTATTTAACTTCAGAACCACAATTTTTGTAAACACCTGAGCCATCTGACCGGTTCTCTCTGCAAAGGCCTCACTCCGCATCACCACTGACTTCTGTCCACTTCCCCACAGGAGAAACCAGACGAGAGGCTGACCTACGTTCCTCCCGCCTCTCCCTCTTCCTCACCTCTCTACAGTGTTTCCTATTCTGCGTGTGCTTCACCTGTCCTGTGCTCCCTCTGCAGTACTTCACCTTTGTCCTGCAGGTTGTCAACAGCTCCTTCTTTTATGGGGGCCATCAAGCCTTCGTCAGCATTGCGTAGGTCCATATTTCTGTCTTAATTTCACCACACTTAAGAGTAAACAGCTTATTCAGGCATCTAAATCTCCTCCCTCCCTTGTTCTGTTTTGTCTTCTCCTCTTTTATCCCCTCCTCCATCTCTGGTCCATCTCTGCAGATTTCCTATGTCTCATTTTGGGAAGATGTCAGGAATTGCGATGTCTTTATCAGCTCTGGGGCTGCTTCTTCAGGTTCCTATCTTGCACTTTATCCAGCACCAACTCCACGGCGACCCTTTTTATGTAAGTGTCCTGATGTTGTGTGATTCTCTCCTGCTGCTTTAGAGTTTAGATAAAACTGTTTTTATTTATGTATCTCTTTGCTCTCACAGGTAAATTTAGGCGTGACTCTGGTGTCTCTTCTGGCCTTTATACACCCGATCCATGTCAGCCTCTACTGCAGGAAACTGAGCAGACAAAGAACAAGGATATATCAAGAAGTTGATAACAAATGCTCTTAAAACATTGATTTTTTCTCAGTGTAGGTCATTTTACGGACACTTGTTTTACTGTTAATGATAAAGACTTTAGACATCTGCCTATTTTTTTTAAAAAAGGTGTTAATATACACAAATTTTAGAGACATTTTTGTCTTTTTTTAAGGCTTTAAAAAGAAAAAGATAACATTGAGGTTGGTTAGAGATACACCAATTGAAAGGGGTTAATTTTTGTGACCGGACTTGGTTACGTAACTCTCATATAATGATAGTAATAATTATAATAATAATAACACATTTTGAAAACAGTACAATAAAACAAAAAGATAAAAGCAAACATTATAAAATGGGATAACAAAGAGTAGGCTGTTGTGTACAAGTGGGTTTTGAGAATGGAGTTGAAGAGAGGGAGAGAGTCAATGTTACGGATGTCTGGTGGGAGTGAGTTCTGGAGTTGGGGAATAGAGCGGCTGAAAGCTCTACTCCCCATGGAGTAGATGGGTAGGCCTATATGGCTAAGATTGGATGGATGGATTGATAATACAGGTATGGATGGACAGATGGTTGGATAAAAAATGATGCAAATCCATAAGGTCAGAGGAAAAGACATCACACCACGCCTTACACATTAAAACTGACTGAAACCTATGACTTTTTTACTCGTGCAAATTTTTTAACAAATAATAAAAAACCTCTGACATTTTTAGAATTTCTTTATAAACTGTTAGCTTTGTTCACATTCATAAGTTTGTTGTATTTCTCAGGGGTGGAAGCAGCTTTAAAGGTCTGTTAATTCATGTTTACACAAACAGAAATGCACCACTGCATTAGACTAAAAGGAATGCATTGTATTCATTTTTTTATTTGTAAGGACCTGTTACCAATGATGCTGTCACATTTTTGATTAATTTCTAATAATGTATTTACTGATTGTAACTCTAACCTACACCATCTTAAAAGGCTCTTTATACAGCAGTCTTTAAGAGTCATTATTTGAAATGTAAAGGCTTTGTAGTGTCTACAATTAGTATGTATATACTGTGAGACAGGCTTGTTTTCATATTGACCGAAGAGTGTTTCATGGTTGCTATGGTTCCCCTCCACTTGCATAGAGTTAAATCATTCAAAACCTGCTGTGATTCATGTACTACATATTCAAATATAATGGTGATTATTAAGTTATGGGAACAAAACAAACAAACAAAAAGACCTGTTTGTATGTTCACATGAATCTGAGTGCCCTTAAAATCACCTGCCTAAAGAAAACCCTGATTTTAAAAATTACATACGTTTTTTTTTCCAGAAAGATTCAGACTTAGTTCAATATACAGCAATATCAGTGAAAGGGAAGTATGTCCTTCAGACACAGCAAACTCCTCTGTGTTTTTATTCTTACACATCATCAATGCATTGTAAGTCAACAGAACATTTTAAAATCAAATATCTGCAACAAAAACATATCCATCACATATAAGATATAGCAAAGCTCAATAATTCCATCTGTGCAAGTACAAAAGGCCAAAAGGATGCAGTTTGTGTTTGAAGATCTGCAAAACTGTGATTTACTGTGAGGACTTCTCTAGTGAGAACTATGGGATTTTTCTGATAATTTTGCAGTTTGATGACTTGTAGTTGATACATGAGCTTCAAGTTTTCAAAACTAGCATAATTCAGTTTTTTGTGTTTACACAACTGTGGCAACTGTGAAATATTTAAAAAAGAAAACTTTTTAAAGTCTGCAGAAAAACATATCAACAGCAACATATTTTTTGAATGCACTGCAAAAAAACATCGAAGTCACTGCGTATCTTTTTATGTGCTACAACCAATTTAAAGTTGCAACATATTTTCTTGTGTCAAAAAAAAAACAATTTAGATGCTTCACTTATATTTTATTTTTATTTTTTGCTGCAAATAAAAAACATTTCACTTATTGCATATTTTTTGATGTCCTGCAAAATAAATCAACTTGCTGTATATTGTTTCTAGTGTGCTGCCAAAAAAAGAGACCCGGTTGTATTCTGTTGTGTAATCAATTGTATACCTATGTTTTGTGAATAATGACCATGACTAGCTGCATTGATTACTTATTACTTGTTGAAGACCCAAACAAATCCATCATCCGTCCAGCTCCTCTTAGTTCTGATATAACTGCCCTTCTAGTGTCACTTGCTGATGAAAGCCATACCCGTCTCCTTAGTCTGAGCCCTTTTAAGAGTGACTTCCACATCCTAATGGACATCTTTATGTCATGATGTGTTGATAGCAAATCAATAATTACACTGTATGTATGTCCATAGTTAAAATACGCTCTTATAAGCTCTAATTCCTCTTCCATCTTTGATACAAAGTTAGACAACAATGAAGGAGCTATTGTAATTAAGGTGAACAAGAAATGACGCAAAGCTGTCACTGAAAATGTTGAGCCAATCACAAACAAGTAGTCAAAATCCTACCCTTTCCGGCTTCTGAAAAGTTTTGTGCAGAAGTTAAAAATAATGCAGCTTGTGCTAGTCACCTGCTGTCACCATCAACTGCAGCCTCAGCAAGTCAATGACCTGCTGGCTCCACCTGCTGACAATTTGGGCTGCTCGCTGAAACTCCTGTCTGTGACAGAAACAGTCAGCAAAAAAACAATGTTTTTGTGAAACTAATTACATTTAACACAAAGTTTAAAAAGCAAAAACTTTTAACTTTTAAAAAGTACCAACCATTTCATTAAACAAAAAATAAATAAAAGGGAAAAAATGGTTATCATGCATAAAATATTACAACATAATATGTTGTTGGATGACCTTGGCACAAGTCTGAAATTGGCCCTTTTCCCACATGGCCACATTGTGTTTATTTGTTTCTTTGAGCAGCACTCCACATCTCTCTGTTCCTTGCCTAAACTTAAACAGTTAAACAGCACTTTATTCTTTCTCTTCCCAATAAATAATTTTTACATCACTTCATTCATGCTTAAGAGTTCAATTAAGGAGTATTTTTGTTAAATGGTAAAACGGGTGTTTACAAGTGTTTTTGGCTCAAGAAAAAAAGTTCTCTTGAAGTGAGTGAGGAGTGCAAGAAGAGTCAACTTAAATGCGAGGGTTTTAAGAAACTATGCAACTGTGATGATAAACAACTGCTGAGAGAGCTCAGGTTTGCGTCAGGGACACAGACATAGTTAGAAGAAGTGGTTACCGATGCCAAGTCAGGGAATGAGAACTTGTTGGGTTATTGTTGGTGAATTTTGTTTTTGAGTGTTTCTTGGGCGATAGTGCTGGAGAGTTTGTCACACGATTATTGCAAACTGTTAAAGTAGTTAATTAAATGATTTTTTTACTGGTTTCTGTGAATTTGTATAGAAATTAATCTGAATTTTACAAGATTAGTATTTCAAATTTTCAGTAAGCTTAAAGACTATTGTTTCCATTAATGTCTTCTTAATAGTCTTAAGTTTGTGAGCGGTGTCTCAGTCATACTGATGGTGTGTTGCATTATTTGGAAGTATGAAGTTCAACATGTAGTTTCTTAATATCACCTGGTATTGGATAAAAATACTGACAGCAACAAGAGCAAACTTTATTTGTACGTTTTCACTTTTTAAACTCAAGGGAAGGGAATAAAAGTCATATATTCAGATCTATATGGTTAGGATTTATTCAGCATTTTTCTGCCAGACATCTTAATCGATAAACTATCTTTATCAGATTACAGCATGAGTAACAATTCAAAAGCCAGGATAAACCAGTTAATGTAAACCTGACTCACTCTCTCTGCAAATCTCCACTATTATGGTAAAGTTGAGACTCTGTTTAATTATTTTGTTTGTTTTTAAGTTCACATATGGGATACACTTTTAATAGCCCTTGTGATGATTTTCTTCAATCCTTTCATCAGTAACTTGTTGTGTCTGCTTCAAACCTTCAGTTGCTGTTAAAAAGACTAAATTTTCTCAAGGAGACATTATGGGACCGAATAGACAAGGTCAGGGTCTCTGCTTAATCAGCATTTCCACTTAATGACAGAACGGGTACACACTCCAGTCCAGAAGGTAGCGCTAGTTGGGGACGCAGTAAGCCACACACGGAGAAGAAGATAGTGTTTTTCATCACCACTTCTTCCTCGGCTCTGGATTCAAATCAAACAGTGAAAGCAAAAATTAATGCATACTTCAACGGTGATGGACGGTATGAGTAGGTTTCAATCCCAGCTGTCCTCCATCATGGAAAAACTGGTGGTTTCTGCAGTGACGGAGATCAACCAGCTGATGTGTGAGTACTGCACCGTCCTCCGGGTGCAGCTGAGCCGGGAGAGACAGGACAGCAGCGCCGTGAGTGAGACCCCGATGCTGCACAGAGCCGATACCGGCTTCATGCGGGACTCTCAGCTCGGTAAGGTGACATGCCACTAAAGCAGAGTATGATGCAGAGAGTCAGTGGGACTGATCACGACGGAGCATTTACACCAGAAGGAGCACAAATAGGGGAGACCGGGAGCATCTGTGACGAATTGAAGGTTTAAAGTCACCACTAAAGAACCTTCTGGCTAAATGTATTTTATTTTATTTTATTATTATTATTATTATTTTAAATTAAAGCAGTAACTTGTCTCTGTTTTGCCTTTCAACAGCCTGTCACACTAGCAACGTTAGAGTATTAATACTGATGGAAACACTAAAGGTTGGTGTTAAATCTGCCACCGCCGTACTGAGGTAGCCCCCATGAGGACAAGTGTAAAATAACATCACTTTAAATCATGCAAAATGCGTTTGACTGTATTCTCATAATTACTTAAAGGGATCTTCTGGGATAAAGATTAAGTTAGGATCAAACACACCATAACATCGAGTAAGACACTCCCTCGAAAAGTGCAGCGGAGTTTTGCAGCTCAAGGAAGAACATTTATGATTACTACTTCATGGAAATGCAATCGGGCCGTGGCTGCTGGAAGAGAGTGGGTGAGTTGTGTTTGGTCTCTTTGCTAAAGGAATCATCAAAGCTAAAAAGATGTTTGATGGCTAGTGCTATGGATGGGACCCTACATGTACTGTTCAGAATCAGAGAATCAGAGTGTCCTTTATTGTCATCATACTAAAAGTACAACAAGATTGGAGAGCTACTCCTTTTCCAGTGCAATAGACAAGTAAAAATACGGTAGTAAAAGTACAAATAGTTGTAAGAAAGAAGGTAATATACATACAAGACAAGAATTCTACAGAACAGTAAAATAAAATGTACGTGTAGGAAAAAAATAGAAAGATAAATACTAAAGAAAATTATCAAAAATAAATATATCTGTGTTTGAATATATGTATATATGTACTTTTTTATATTTATATGGACATGTGTTGCACAGGTTAAGGATATAATGATCGACACAGCAGCAGTAACATTGGTAATATTGCACTTGTTACCTCATCTTGAGGGCTGGAGCTGGTTTATGGGAGTTTATGGGCAGCAGGTCAAACAGCTGGGCACCGGGGTGTGAAGGGTCCTGGATGATGTTTTGAGCTCTGCTGAGGCACCAGGTGGAGTAGATGTCTGTCAGGGAGGGGAGAGTTGTTGATAAAGTTAGGTGCTGTTCTGAGCATTATTTGTGGCTATAGAGTGGCTTTTTGGTTGAGGTGTGCGCATGGAGTGATAGACTGCTGTGTATTGCTATCGTGCGGTTGTTACTAAAATTGGTATAACTGGAGAAGCAAGCAGTCGGCAACATTCATCTCTCAGGGGTGGGGGGTCTAACTTGGTGTTTCGGTGTGTTTGACCATAACTTAATTTTACGCCAGAATATCCCTTTAACAGAGGATTGCCCAAGAGTATGTCATTGATTTGAGGTTTTCTTATGGTTTGAGTAGTCCATATGCACCTTTACATATTTGTTTGATTTATTGTACATACGCATCTGTTTGTATGAGCAGGTGGGTAGAATGAACTGGAATCAAAAATGTGTTCACATACTGCCTCCAGGGGATAATCCATAGTCCATCTGTCCATACACAGAAGAACCCTCTTTTTTGAAGATAAGATCCTGCCAGCATTGCCTCCATGCTAAATAGGCATAACTAACAAAAAGAGGGCTAATATATGATTATACACTGGTTGTACCCCTGATCTCTGCGTGTGAATCAGTTTCATCTGACTATTTCTTCAGATGAGCTGGTTTTATTTTATCCCACTTGCATTTTTCTGTGCTTTGTGTAATTTTAGGAAACAATGAAGAGGAATTGCAGCAGCAGGTGGGTCAGATGAAGAGTAAGGGGACCACTGACAAGCAGGAGGAGGTGAGGCTCTTCACTCAGACAAGGGAGTATCTATATTTGGTTCCGTGCGTTTTTATTGTTACAAATGCTCTTTGAGAAACCATTAATTCCAGATTTTTATTTGTATCCCAACAGCAATCAATACATAAAATTCTCTAATGAAAACAGAGCTTCAGTGTCCTGTCACAGGATTGTAATGAATCGACCCATTCATGTCATAGTAACGTGCATTTCTTTTGCAGGCTGTAACAAAAGACTTTGCGCTGCTATGATTTTGATTATAATGATTAGATTTTCATTTGACATGTATTTGAACTTGTGAATATTTGTGAATATTTAATGTAGAAATTGTAAAAAACTTTTTCTTCAGCTGCTCGACTGACTTCTACTCCCCTTGAACCAATTTCAAGCGTTAAAAAATATAGAAACCCTTATTTTTGTCATGAATGATCTTGTTTGCATTTGCATATTATACAAGGACATAAATGTAATTTTTTGTTGATTTCATAGATGTAAAAATATCTCCTCACAGGAGCTTGGTTAGGGTTAGCAGTGATGTTGTTAGCCGGCCTTAGCTGTTGGCTGTTTTTGTTGTAGGCTGATTCATAGAGTCTCTGAAGTGTCTGACCCACAACCTTTGAACAGCTTCTCATCTGATAGAGCAGCTTGGACTTCAAAGTCGTGGACTTTGTTGTATACCATGCAGGACACTCGCAATCACAGAAATAAAAGACAAAACAAGGATGAAGAAACCAAATCCTGCTGTGTGTGTGTGTGTGTGCGCGTGCGTACGTGCGTGCGTGCGTGCGTGCGTGTGTGTTTTGTTCACAGATAAATTCAGTCTGATCTTTCTAAGAAATTAAAGGGTCCATCGATGCACCAAAGTAGTTATAAGATAACACTTACTGGATTTTTTTCAGGAACGAATGAGAATCTGGTGTTTCACCAAATATAATTGTTGTTTCTTGTTTTGCTGTTTGCCACAGAGAACCCTGAGGCCTATAGACTGCAAGTTTGAACCAAACACTGTGAAATCGGAGGATCCTTCAGTGGAGCAACTGAGGTTAACAGGTAATCGTGTTTTTCTTTCTTAAAATTTTTTTTAGCTAAAATAACACTCTCATGTCCACAGTGGCCACCAAAATGACTGAAATAAGATCCTCATCCCTCTCTTTTCAGGAGCTCCTCCTGCACTCTCAGCCACATGCTTGCAGGTTGGGGAGAATCTTCCACATCAGATCTCCCAGTCCTGCAGTGAACCTCCAGAGGCCAGCAAAGATCTACACACTGACTATAACCCGTCTGTGGAGATGCAATGCAGGTTAAGTTTATCTCCGAGTGCAGCTCAGTTCACCGATCTGGGATTTCAAATCAAAAGAGAAGCAGAGAGTCCAGATTTACAGACTCAGGGTGAAGATGTAAATCTGAGCTTTGAACTCCAGCAAGGGATTCTGGGTCAGATGTACACAGAATCTGTAGCATTTCCTGCGGGCAGCTCTGTGTCTGACACCCCAGTGCCCACATGTTTTAGCAGCCTACAACAGTCAGACAATCAGCGCGTCTTAAGAGTATTGACTATCCCTGAGTTATCACCTGACAGACTGTACCCTGCAGACAGAGAAACACCCAGTCACCAGTTTGAACGGAGGCGGGCAGCTCAGTACCGGACACCTGGGCGGTTTAAATGTGACTTCTGCGGGAAAGGTTTTCCTTTCCTGAGTGCGATGAAAGGCCACAGGCTCTCACACACAAGGGAGAGGGATCAGGTCTGTGGCCAGTGTGGGATGACTTTCATCAGGCGCAGCCACCTAAAGCGCCATGAGATGCTGCACGCTGGTGTTAAACCGTTTACCTGTCAGGTCTGTGGACGCAGTTTTACTCGCCAAGCCCACCTTAGCTCACACATGAAGACTCACAGCATGTGAATCCAAAATGTTTCTGTCTTGATGCCAGACTGTGTGTGATTGTAATCAGACCAGAGAGTAACATCTCAGCAAGGAGAATCTTTACTGTTAAAACCCAAGGCCGTCTATTGCTTTTCTATTTGAAAATTTGGTAACACTTTATTTGACGCCTATCTCTATAACGCATTATAAATGTATGTATAATGCGTTATAATCATATTATAGCACTGCATAACTATGGTTATAAAAACTCATAAATGATCATAATGCTTAATAGCAATAATCATAACACATTATAAAGCATTTTATCATGACTTTCAAGGTTAGGTATTATAATGTGTTATAACTGTTCACAAATCACTGATAATGCCCACATAGATAACGCATTAAACTTATATTTATAATGTGTTATAATTTGCTTCTAAACTTGTTTAACTATTATAAACACTTATTAATTTTCATAAGGCTTTATAACAATAAGCATAACACATTATAATACCTGACCTTGTAAGTCATGATAAAATGCTTTATAATGTGTTGTGATTAGCATTACGCATTTTGATCATTTATGAGTGTTTATAACTATAGTTATACAGTGCTATAATATGATTATAACACATTATACATATATTTAAAATGCGCTATAGAGATAGGCGTCAAATAAAGTGTTACTGAAAATTTCATACCCATGCTAAAATGGTTATAGCTATGTAACCGTATAGCTATGTGTAACAGTTAGGGGAAAATTTGTGAGATTTGTTGAGATGTGTTAATATGAGTATATGAGACGTCGAAGTCCCCCAATTGGGAACGTTCAGGCTACATCGATTTAAGAGCTGCTGAATAAGCAGGAAGAGGTTATGAGATCAATAAAACAGCATTTTTTTTTAACCACTGAGGAGACAAATGCACTCCTATATATGATGTATTGATTCCAAGAAATATACAAGAGTGTAAAAAAGTGTGACAACAAGCCCCGCTCTCCCCTATTCTAAAAGTTTGAGACATGATTTCTGATTTTCACGTAATGTAAGACATAAACATAAAATCAAAACAATAGAATGGCTTGAAATGTTTCATTTAACGTGCATAAATGAAGACAAATGAACTTTTTCAACATATTCTTACATATCCAAATGTAGATATTTGGAGAGCTTTATGGGTGTCATCAAGTAATAAAATTGTGCGTTCAGTGATAGCACATCCGAAAGATTAGCTAATGATTCTTTATCAGGTGGTGAATGACCATTTATCTGTTTATAACTGAGACCAGTATGCCAATGGTGTTCGCCGCCCCGTGTCCGCCTGGTGCGCTCTGCTGGCTCTGCGTCAGACAGCTGAGAGGCGCAGCTCTGCACAGTACACTAACGAACTGCAACTCTGCGGGTGCAAGACGCATCACAGTCCAGACAAGTCCCAGAACATCTGTAATGGGTATTTGGATCACCTGGAAATTTTAAGGTAAGACTCTGTAAACATGAATGGTTTGTTGTTTCATCCGAGGTTGCGCATTCTCCAACGCTCGTTGATGCAAAGTCTTTAAAAAGTGAGAATACGAGTACTATATTTGCGGAAAGAAGCCTTTTTGTTAGACCATGTTGTTTTCTAATAAACCAATCATTATTGCACTTTTTATTGATTTGATTGTAGGCGGTTTTGTGACAACATTTGCCATGTGCCAGTACGCGTAGATTAAGGGATCTAATCTGGATTACAGCGAGCATAACCGAGAGATAACCTCCACTCTGTTCGCGAGTTCATATCATATAAGAAACACAGAAAAGACAAGAGATATCTGAGTTCAGGGTAAAACGTTGTAAAGCCTCTTTGCTTGTTTCTATTGACACTTGTAATTACAGCCTGTGAATGAGAAAATGCGGCTGAAAGGGTGTTTCTGCCAACAGTCCTCTGCACCCTGATACTTAGATGTAGGGTGACCAATGTCCTGCTTTTCATGGCTTTTCATTTGGCCACTAGGATTAAGAAGAAAAGTAAAGCAATAGCAGTTTTGTGAAAGTTGGATCGCTAATAGTAGTATTTTTAGTTTTACTTGTTTGTTTTTTTTAATTCAGAAGAGACATTATTTCTGTGATTGCTTCACTCGTTATTTTTGAAACTTGTCATAATAAAACATGCTGAATAACCTATGAGAAGCCTATCTGAAATTGTATCTTTGCTTTTAGATAGTATTATATATAGTATTTAGTAATATAACTGTTTTCTATCCCTGTAAGGCATCTTTGAGTAAACCTCATGTTTAATTTAAGTATCTCATTGTTGGATCGAGTGTCCTGGTGTTCAGTTATCAAAATATAATAAGATGTTAATCATTATAGGGTGTGGATGTATGTTATAGGGCGGTCATTATTTCCGTTTAGTATGTAGTCTTTTTATGTACATGTTAAAACTCAGGTAGCACGATCAAATAAAGAGAGAGAAACAATATTTTACGTTTAAAGAACTTGAAGTTCTTGAAAACATGCATTTAATATAAGTATGGCCCTGTGCTTGAGCACATGTAAGCTGCTCTGAATGTTTTTAGTAGAAATCTGTGTAGAGGTGGCATGTGGGACTGTCTGAAAAATCAGAAGTCAATCAATCAATCAATCACTCTTTATTTATAGAGCACTTTTCATACATAACATGTAGCACAAAGTGCTTTACACAGAAAAAGGAATAAAATAAACAAAGAATACACAAATTTACCCCAACCCAAGATTAAAAGAATACCCAAATCTACCCCAGCCCAACCCCTCATTCCCACCCTATGATATAAATGCAACAGAAACAGTATTAAAATGCATAAACTTAAAAAGGGCTTGATTTCATGGAAACAGGAAAGGGAATGTGCGGACTAAGGAAACTTCATCTTAAAACTCAAGATAAGGAATCACCGGAGGTTTATTTTAAAATCTAAAAACAAAGGAACATGGAATGAAATTTAAGAAGTAATAGATAAAATGAACAACAGTAAAAGATACTAAAATAAGAGCACCAAAATAGCTCAATAAACCCTCCTGTGATTAAAAATAGAATAGATAAACGCTAAAACACTTAAACAGAGTAAATGGTATAAAATTTAGTTAACAGCAAGACTAAAAAGGTACGTTTTCAGTTTGCTTTTAAAATCATTACGATTGGGTGCAGTCCTCAGGTCTTCAGGTAAGCTGTTTCATAGACGGGGGCCGTAGTAATAAAAAGATGCCTCACCGTATGTCTTGGTTTTAACTTTCAGTGTTGTTAACAGAGAACGTCCTGAAGACCTGAGGGTTCGACCTGGCGAATAAAGTAAAAGAGGATCCGATAGATATGAAGGGCCAAAGCCATTAAGAGCTTTAAAAACCAATAAAACAACCTTAAAATCTATCTAAATGTCCTAGAATGATCAATTTGAGCAGAGCTGGCTGAGTATCCTTCACCAGATGAATGTGCAGTCCACTCTGCAGCTGCAGTATCACACCCCACTGTGTGAGCTGCAGAGGTCAAACTCTCCTCATGTACTGTTTTTGTTGCCATCTTGAAAGATTCAGTCAAGTGCATTTCCACACAACAGCGTCCCGTACTTCCAGCCATTCTCTTTAGGAGTTTCCTTAAACCCCAAAGTATTGTTGACATGTGCGTTAGTCCATTAAACAGCTTCACTAATGCATCTAAAGCCAGGATCATCTCATGCTAAGGCGCTCAGCGCTGTTTCGTATCGTGCTGTTTTGTGTAGGCTGACACCTGTTGTGTTTTTCTGTTTTGTCTTAGAAACTTTAGTCCAGCGCAGCCTCTATCTGCCCTGCACAAAAGAAGGTGTAGAGGAAGAGAGCGCTTAAACGGCTCTTTTCTCCAAGGACTGCATTTACACAGGAAGTTGACCAGCTGGTGAGGTGACGAAGAGGACCTAATCATGCAAGGGTGCGGAGAAGGTACCACCCTGCGCTACAGGCTGACTCTGGCTTCAGGGATGGTGGAATGCCTGGGCTTTGCTGGCCTGGTGTTTGGGTTTGCATCGCTGGTATTCGTGCTGAAGGCAGATGGCTACTTCAGTGATTTGTGTGTCAGTCATCCAGGCACCAACACTACAGGTAAAACACCCAAAGGTGGTCAGGGTGGTTCTCAAGTCCAGTCCTCGAGGCCCACTGTCCTGCATGTTTTGGATGTTTCCCTGCTCAACACACCTGATTCAAATGATCAGCTCGTTATTAAGCCACTACAGAGCTTAATAACGAGCTGATCATTTGAATCAGGTGTGTTGGAGCAGGGAAACATCCAAAACATGCAGGACAGTGGGCCTCGAGGACTGGACTTGAGAACCAGTGCTCTAAATGGACCAATATTTTCAACATTGAACTCATGCTGCTTTGGAGAGGATTTAAAACTGGCAAATGAGGCTGCTTGATAAGTTTGAGCAGACTCGTCCTTAAGATGGAGGTATGAAAGAAAGAGAGGATTCAAAAGTAGGCGTTTAGAAGTAGCAGTAATTGATCTGTGTCGCTTCTGGCGCCCCCTGTGGACAAACTGATACTGTACATGTCAAAGTTGTATTTCCAGACTTAAACGCTTTTTGACAAAGAAGTGTATCACTTACTGAGAGTATTTGCAGTGTTAAAAGTCAAAAGTAGGCTATTTTTATCTTAGTGACGGTCACCTAGCCCCTCACAGCATCGTTAAGCCTTAAAAATTAGGATGGTGAAATTAACAGAACAGCTGCTGATGGTCTCTTTTGCTTTTGAAGGTCATAAAGAGGAACCAATTACAGTTTTAGTCTGTTTCTAAACCAGTTTGAAACTCCTTGCTGTGCCTTCAGCATATTTCATTCATTCTTATTGTGTCTGATTTTAATCTTATTTTATTCAACTCAGACTTTTTCCTGTGAGCGGATTGTTTTGGGCGTTTTATTGATGTCCTGTTGGAAACTCTGTTGACTGTCTCTCTATTGTGTTAAAAGCACTTTGTAATTCCAGTTTTGAAAAGTGCAATGTAAATGTAGCTTCTTTGTCTTTGCAATAGTCGTAACAGACAGACAGACTGTAGGGAAGGGTATAAAGTTATTCTGGTCTGCTCGGCTCATTGATCCCTAAACTCACATCTTTATCTCCCATTTGACTGGCGCTCTGTTAAAAATTGACTAATAACCCACTGACTATAACCTCTGTTCTAATGGCAAGTTTTTGCATGTATATATTTCCACACAAACATCCAGCAAAGGCAAAAATATCATGCATTACATTCAGTCCTCATCCTGCTCTCAGTGTTCACTCTATCTGTCTGTTTATTAATATCCCATCATGATCTTCCGTTTGCAGACTGCAGCAGGCAGGACGAGCAGTTCTCCCTGATCTTCACCATCGCCTCTTTCCTCAATAACTTTATAAATCTACTCGTCGGCTACCTGTTTGATCGATTTGGCACTATGGTGACCAGGCTCCTGGGCATGTGAGTTCATTTTGGTTGAACCTCTGCAAACACAAACCAAGACAAATCTCAACACTGAAACTAAAGACTCCATCTGTGTCACTTTCTATGTTAATGTAGGAGACTCACAACTTTATGACAACTTTTGATTTTCATATTCCGGGTTTTTACTTTTAAAAATGTCTCACATAGCATGATGAAATTCAGTTTTAAAGATGGTCACATTTTGAAAGTGGTGGTCATTATTGAATGTGTTACATGGGCACGCTCAGGATATGTGAGGTCAAATGTATGTTTCAGTTTGCTCTTGGGTTCAGATCAGTTTCTACAGTTTTCAGTTGGAGTGAGGGGGTACCAGTTTGGGCTGCAGAGATAACAGGGAGTGTCTGACAGGGACTGAGAGATTACAGCTCACTTCATTTGACCCCAGATCACGTTTGAACAGCCTGTTTTTGTTCACGGAAAACAGAAATCCCTTAAAAGAAAAAAAAAAAAACAGGCAACCCAAGTTCAGACTGAAAATTTGTTAGCTGCAAACGCATTGACCCCAGACTTTTCTCTACAAAGTTACATTTCACTGGAAACACGTGCCCGCACTGTTGTTACACAACTTTTTGCATGATAATGTAAGAAACGAAGATAAGTAAATCCTTCCAAGAGTTGCTCTGTCCTGGGACAGTGAGAGTTGTAATGTTATACATTGACAGTTTTGTTACTCATCTATTCTTCGTGGCACACGTGGATGCATATCTTTAGATAACATAATACAGGTTATCAGGATGACTGTATAACAACACCAAAACGGTGAAAATGTCCTTTAAAGTTATGAAAAAGACTTTCAAATAAAAAAAGTACATTTTAAAACATCATTTCAGTTCATAATGGTGAGATAACTGTTTCTTACTTCACCTCAGGGGAACATACTCTGCAGGGGCCGCCCTGTAGTTGATAAAAACATTTGAAAGCCCCTTTGCTCCTTACCAAACAGCTAAGCTGCTTGGCATCATATTAGACCCTAATCTAAATCAGACTAAACACATACAGTAGATAATATAGTGACAAAATGGGAAGGAGCATTGCTGCATTGCAAATGTTCAAAGAAATACACGGAAAGAAGTGACACAGGCTCTAGTCCTGTCACACCTTGAGTACTGCCCTGCCATTTGGTCATGTGCTTCAAAGAACTGCAACAATTGCAAATAGCTCAAAATAATGCTGCAAGATTGATTCTCAAGTGCTCTAAGCGCACATATGTCACAGAAATGCACAGAAAGCTCTCATGGCTTCCTGTTGATAATAGATAACATTGTCATACCATCACTTTTTTCCATAATGTTTTAATGGACAAGAGACCACAGCATTTATACGACCAAGTTTGATATACACAAAATGCACAAAACTACATGACTCTTTCTCTGTACAGTTCTTTGCACACAACTGGGACCCTCCTGGTGGCCTTCTCCTCTGCTGGTAGGTGACAATTGCAACCTGTCCACTGAATTTTAAAGTCAAGAGGGTGGACTTCCTGTAGTCTGTTATGGCTATTCATCAATTCTCTTTGATCTTAAATTGAATGCATTCAATAGTCCCCAGTAACAGCAAGCAGAAAGCTATCCTAGAGCAAAAAATTAGTCACAAATAGTCCTGAAATCGATTTTGTCTGATTTATCACTCTAATAGGGACTTGAGAGGCAATGAAAGATAAAAAAAAAAAAAGAAACAAACAAACAAACATAGCTGGTTATGGTTATGGTTATCATCTAAAATGAACAGTGATCCATCTTTATGAGCTGCAAAAACTTCAGTAACAAGATTCACAATGTCTATTTTGTCATTTTTAATAGTCGTTCCTACTGTGACGGGGTAGATGTTAGATGAGACACCTCAGAAACAGCCTCTCTTCATCTTTTTACAGCAACTATTTACAGTGAGTGAGAAATCTGGCTAGTTAAAGAAAGCAGGATAAGATATCATGTCAGAAAAAAAACTTCATAAATGTTTTTGACAAAATCAGCAAAGAAGTAGCAGATGCTGCTCTGCCCATTCGGGGCATAAAAAGGGCCACTTTGATGCTGAAAGTTTCCTACAGGAGCTTTAAGTGATAATGGAGAACCGTCATTTTTGTCTTGTTTTTGTCTGCCTTTGAATACCTATTGGATATTTCTTTTTTCAGCATTTATCAAGTATCTCATCTTTGTCTCAGATTTGTTAAGAAGTTTGTTGTTGTTGATGTGCTCAGACCAGGGTTTGACTCCAAACCTCAAACATAAAAAAAACTGCAGCAAAAGTAAAGATTTTATCAAGCAGAGTCAAAGACAACCTCACCATTCCATCAGTTCAGTCGTCCAAAATTTAAAATTACTCACTTTACAATTGTATAAAACAGAAAGAGAAAACCCTCACTGGCAGGATAGTTTTGTTCTGTTTTGCTATAGTTTTGTTGGCGTTACTGCTTTTGGAATAAATAAATTGTTTAGTCTTAAAAACTGCTCATTATCTCTTTCTCATTTAAGTAGTTCAAATAACTGATTTTGCCCAATAAGAATTTATATTTTATGATGGTAAACGTATGAGACATTAACTAAAACTTCCATTCATCTTATAAATCAATATTCTTATCTATTCATGTGAAAGTGCTGCTGAGATTTTTACATTTAAGGGCTTGTGTGAGACGCAACTGTATTGTTTTATTGTTGAGATCATATTGACACATACCGAAGGGCATGGACTTATCTTTCTTCCGGGTAACTAACTAACCGATTTAAAAGCTTCCTGTTTTTTATTTTTTATTCAGTTGAGATTTCTGTGAGAAATATTAGAAATCAGTGTTAAAGTGAACTGAGGACTGCAGACATTAAAGCAGGGATTGAATGTAGTTAGTAACATTCTTAACAACCCTAAGATTAGACGGGGACTTAAAATAGAATTTCAAAAAGTGCTTTATTTGGTGTTAAGAAAAAACCTGGAACTGACAGAGCAGGATAAGTTTTAATATTTTTGCTTTCAAGGTAGCAGCAGCAAAGAATACTTGTTTACTCTCTCTTTTTTTGTTTGGATACCAGACTTAAGTACAGATTAGGCCAAAATCAAGATGTTAATAAAAACTTTCAGAGACTTTCTGGAAGTTTTAGCAGCCCTTAAACAGATTTCTTGTTTACGACTAATGAAGCTAACATGAGTGGGTTTTAGCAGACTATCAATTTTGAATTGCATTTTACATGTTTATGGCAGTTCACTTTCACCACTAGTAAATTAAATGTTCTAGAAATCTATCAATAAAATGATTTCTTTAACTGTATGGAGCACAGTAAACTCTGTTTTATACTTTTGTAGCATTTTCAAACCTGCTGTTTCCTGCATTGTCCTGCATCGCTGTGGGAGGTGTCCTCTTCCTTCTTACTAACATGCAGGTAAAGTCAACATTAATTTAAAGATTTCTTTAACTCACTGAAGTGCAAAGTTGAGTTTTGTGTAAAACACATTCAAACTCTCAGGGAGCCCAGAATGAGACATTTTTCTGATAAGTGTTTATTTATCTGTCTATCTTTAAGGTAGGAAACCTGTTCCCTCATCACCGCTCCACCATTATCACCCTCTACAATGGAGCCTTTGACTCCTCCTCAGCTGTGTTTCTCCTCATCAAGGTAAAAAGGGTGAACTAGTTTCTATGAGTGGTTGTCAGGGACATTATCCAGGAATTCTATTTACACACACATATAAAAAAAAAACATATTCACACACTAAAGTAAAAACTTCACACACTTACAAGTGAAATGCTCTCACACACACTACTGAAATGTACTCATACACACTTTTGAAATGCTCTCACAAACATGACTGTACGCCTTCCTGTGACACTGAAATCTTAGAACTGTTTATAAGAGCATTTCAGTAGTTTGTGAGAGCGTTTAAGTGGTGAGTATAAGAGCGTTTCAGTAGTGTTTGTGAGAGTGTTTGAGTTGTGTATGTGAGAGCGTTTCAGGAGTGTATGTATAACAGCATTTCAGTGGTTTGTGTGATCATTTCAGTAGTGTATCTAAGAGCATTTCAGTAGTTTGTGAGAGGGTTTGTGTAGTGTATGTGAGAGGGTTTCAGTCGTGTGTGTGTGTGAGAGAGTGTTTGAGTGGTGAGTATAATTGCATTTCAGTAGTGTTTGTGACAGCGTTCAAGTAGTGTTTGTGAGAGCATTTCAGTAGTGTATGTAAGAGCATTTCAGTCGTGTTTGTGAGAGCGTTTGAGTAGTGTTTATGAGAGCATTTCAGTGGTGAGTATCAGAGCATTTCAAGTGTTTGTCAGAGCATTTGAGTAGTGTTTGTGAGAGCATTTTAGTAGTGTATGTAAGAGCATTTCAGTAGTGTTTGTGAGAGCAGTTGAGTAGTGTATGTGAGTGCGTTTCAGTAGTGTGTGTGAGAACACAACATTTCAGTAGTGTGTGAGAGAGCGTCTCACTTGTAAGTGTGTGAGGTTTTTACTATAGTGTGTGAATATGTTTTGTTTGATACGTGTGTGTGAGTGGTAATCTTGAATAATGTCCCTGACAGCCAAGTTTCAGTGAGGCAATTTTAATTTCAAATTGTGCCAGTATCAGAAATCATTTAGCCGATGGGGAAACATCATAAAACAATAACAGCTCTCCAAGGCTGTAGGCTGTACTAAGTCATTGATTACTCACCAAACTAAGACAGACAGCCAAAAAAGAAGAAGAGGACTCTGCAAAAGTGGTGAAAACATAAAAAAAGATGATTTTAGGTCCATGTTTCACAAAGTGCAAGACAAAATGCAAATACAGGCCTGCAAAGTGTACTTCATAGAAAACAGAAGTTACAATCTATAGCATACCATTTAAGCAGCATGAGCTCCAACTTCAGTTGATGTCATCTATTCCCTACATGTTTAACCAAAACCTTTTCTGCTTTTCAGATTTTGTATGAACAGGATGTTTCTCTCCGTACCTCCTTCCTGATTTTGTCCTTCTGCAGCATCATACATTTGTTCAGGACCTTTGTGCTGATGCCTCGAACCCACATCCCCTACACTCTGCCACAGCACTACACCTACGGGTGAGGACATGAACCAGTCTGTTGCAACTAACGTATTAGGATAAACGGATCACATTTAGACTGTACAGTCATATTTGTTGTTTCTTCTGTCTAGATGGGATTGTGGAAAAGGAAACACCTATAATGTGGAGCAGCTGGAAAAGATAAGAGAGGGTGGCATGGGAACGTCTTTGGAGTCCAGTGAAAAGGACAATTTACCTCCAGCAGCTGTGGATGGGACACACTCTGAAAAAAAAGGTAGTAATTCTTTAGTTGTTGACATTAACTCCCTCCTGACTGGTGTTAAACACTTTCATTTAGCAAACTGCTTTTGCTTCTATCTCATTTACAACAATGCTTTAAAAAACACCATAAATCCTCAATTAATGACCAGTATTTAGTCAGCAGCTGGGACAGACTTAGATTTCTGGGAATATGGAGAACAACTTAGTGGTGAGTTTGCAATGATCACCACAACCATCCATACATCCTGTACAGTTAGGCTATAACCACATCAGATTAGAGTTAACCATTTCACAGGTCATCTTTGTGTAGTTTTTTCTCTCTTTTTCTTTTTGTTGTGACTGAGTTTACCGCTCAGTGCATCTTCACGTCCGCCCAGAGCTGCTTCGTCAGCACACATCCTGACAGCACAAAAATAATGCATTTACAGTATGTGACAAGCTGACTGAAGGTGAAGAGTCTTTGACCTCTTGGAGCGAACCAGGAAATTATTATTTTAAAGATAAATGATTAATCAGTCAGGCGTACCAGCACCATAAGTAAATAAGACTTTATTCACAAAGATTCAGTCCCTTTGATTCACCCCTTGAATCTCAATGTCACTATTTATTCATGGACTATTCACAGACAACAGCAATGACTTTAATTAAGTATACTTGGATTTAAGAAGTTTTCAGTTTTGTGAAGGATGTGTACAGATTTTAATGTGGCTAACAGCCATTTGTTGTGTTCTGATAGGTTGCTGCTCTAGTGCAGCCACTGGTGTTTCTAAAAGTCATTGTACCCTGAAGTTCACGTCTCGATTCATGTCCATTTTTTTGCCTTTTCAGTGGAGAGTTTCTGGAGCTGTGTGCAGTCCTGGTTCTTCATCTTGCACCTGCTGTGGTTGTCTGTGATGCAGCTGAGGCATTACCTCTTCATTGGCACGCTAAACCCCAGGCTCACACGGCTGGCGGACAATGACCCCGACCTGGGTAGGTTATCATAAATGCTGTTGACCCTTTGTCCCACATACTGACTGACTGATCTAAAGTTATAGCTTTGTTTATCCCTGAAGTTTCCATTTTCATCTCCTCATTATGACAATCTAACCTTAAACTGTGTTGTCTTTTTTTTGCTTTTCCCTGTCATCCTCAGTGAGTAAGTACACTAATGCTTTTGCCATGACCCAGATGTGTGGAGTGCTGTGTGCTCCCTGGAATGGACTCCTCATGGACAGACACAAGGGGAAGCCCCTGGCTCCAGGTAAATCAGTAACTGACAGTAAAACCTCCTAAGTGCAGCAAAGCCACTTTCATTGTAACATCACTGTAACTGTTATGCCTCCTGCAGGAGTAACCGAGCAGGAGGCAGACCTACGCTCCTCTGTGCTGTCTCTGTTCTTAACCTGCCTGCAGTGCCTGGTGTTCTCAGTGTGTGCCTCCATCCCCTTTCTCCCTCTCCAGTACCTCACCTTTGTTCTGCAAGTCCTCAATCGTTCCTTTCTTTATGGGGGAACTGCAGCATTTGTTAGCATTGCGTGAGTAGCAGCCATACACTTAGACACACTCTTACACACACTTCGGACAAAATAGACGAGAAATGAGAAGATGCTCTGCAAAGTGGACCAGCTTCAGACAACTCAGCTCTAAACCTTTATTTCCTCAGAGTTTTGGACTGCCTGGTCTCTTTCTACAGCGGTAGTTGCACTATTACTCAAAAAATTCCAGTTCCTGGTTCAAAGTTTTGCAATTGTTTGTACAACCCTAATTAAAAAAAAAAAACAGGGCACTGTCTAAAATGTTGGTAAAACAGAACTTGATGGTTTGCAAAACATGTGAACATTTAATTAAATTGCAATGTGTGCAAAGACAATCTAACAAATATTGACAGACAGTTATTTAATGAAAATCTTAAGCTAAATTTTAAAGTTGATGCCAGCACATGCTGCAAAAAGGTCAGGACAGGCCCTGAAAAAGCTGTGTAGAGCTGGAGGAAAGCCTTGAAGAACAGTCTACTTTAGGTCGCCTGTCGCAGCCTGCCATGATCCTTCTGTACAACTTAAGTTATGTTTCAAGTAAATCAGGTACATAAGATTTGACTTGGACTGCAAAATCCCTACTGAGGTTTAATCCTGAAAGATTTATGAACTGATGAGCTGAACCAAAATTCAAAAGGCTGGGAACTATTCTTACCTATTTACTCGCAAATGTGGATCTTCTCTCGTCTTTGTCTGCATACACACAGCTTCCCATTTCCTCTTAAAATAATCATAATAAAAAAACCCAGCTCTGTACACTGATGACCAAAAATTTGGATGCTGTTATGAAAATGTATGAAGGAATTAACAAGTGTCTCATACATGTTTAAGACAAACATGTTAAATTTACGTTGTTTTCTCTCCTCTACAGTTTTCCAGCAGCTCATTTCGGAAAGCTGTACGGCATGGTGATGTCTTTGTCTGCAATTTTTTCTCTGCTGCAGTACCCCTGCTTTTCCCTCATCAAAGGAACTCTTGGTGGAGATCCCTTCTTTGTAAGTTTTCAGTTTCAATGAACACTTGAGAAAACCCATCCGATTACACCCTTATCAACATATTGATGCTCAACCCAGAAAGTCACAAAACCTACAACACAGTCCTTCACATTCAGGTTAGGTATCACCTTCGACCACACCCACTCAGACCACTCGAGAAGACAGAAAGTGAGGTATTGTAACTACCTACAGATGAATAAACATCTGGTGTTGTGATCTGTTCCAGGTGGATCTTGCTCTGATAGTCCTCACCTTGATGGTGTTCAGTCATCCTGCCTACGTCTTCATCCACTGCAGGAGACTAGCCCGCGAGCGGGAGAACCAAACCCAGACCAAAGCTGACAGAGGCACCATATTGGCCGAAGCAAAGTTATAGAAACAAAGTCAATTCAGATTTTCAGATCATGTCTACATGCCTTGAGAAAAAAACAATGCCACTTGCCCATGTGTTTCTTTTCAGGGTTGAACTTGGAACCAAATTTTGTACTTTTTTTATACACTTGGCATTTTTATCTAATTACTCTTTACAGATTTAAAATGCTGTTGATATGAGGGAGAAAAGGCATTTTTAAAGATATTTTGTACAGCACAATAAGAGCAAATATTTTACTAAAGTGTTATTGAAGCAGTTTCATTCTGTCAAGTCTGTTTTATTTTTTGAACTGCCTGTGGTTGAATATTTATAAACATTGCAGTGAGCGAATAATTTCCTTGTAGTGTGCTGTTTCTGTCTTACATAAGCAGTGTTGTTTTCGTTGACGAAAATATTTCGTCAATGTCATTGTCAACGAAAACAACACCGCAGAATATGTTTAGCGTTTGACAAAATGCTCATAAATTTTGCAACTCGTTTTCGTCGTCCACCACTAACGTTTTCGTCATCAACATAAACACACATTCTAGTCATCAAAGACTTGTTTAGCTCTTCAACGTTATGTCTTCGTTGTGGAAAAATAGGGGCGTTAACGAAATATTTTCATCAACAAAAACAACACTGTACATAAGAGTTTGTAGACTTTGTAATACAGCTTGTGTTAGTATACTTTATTTTAGAAAAGTATGTGACTGGTATATGTAGATATATATTTACATAACAGTAAGACAACAGAAAAGACACGAACATGAATCAGAACATCACAGTCAAAGACAAAGGGTTGTGCCTATGAGAATAATAGTGGTAAAGCATCAGCAAAGGCACATGGTAGTAGTTTCACACAATGCTAACAGTACTATCCTGGAGACTCAGGTCTATGTTTTGACAATCTCCACAAAGCTGTACACAGTTAACATGTCCACAAATGTTATGTATCCAGAAGAGTTAAGGCACTGGGCCACAACATATTAAACAGATGCAGCAAGGGTGGGTGTCAATCAGGTGTAAAGCAGTCTGAACAATCTTTTTCTCTTGAATGGGAAGACAATGAAACAAAAATATCCTATCAGTGTTTCATTAGGGAGAAGGTTCATTTAGGGCTACATTTTCAACAATAAATGAATTACACAAATGGAATAAAAGAGTACACTTCATATAGTTTAACAGTCCCTTAAATCAAAATTAAAGCCCAACATTAATCCCAATGAATAAAGCCGGTAGACCAAAAATTTGTCAACGACTAAAATAACAGAATACCTCTACTGCAATATAGGCAGAAGAATTAATACTACAAGAAAATAGTGGGCTTTTTTTCTACTAGGAGTATTTAGTTCACAGTAGACTGTTTCTAAGAAGTTATTTTCCATTTTTTTTTATTCTTCTCCGAGGGTATTCTTAAATTTTCCAGGCTCTTCACTTCCTTTCTGATCACTTTTCAGTAGCTTTACAGATCAGGGAAAAAGCCTTGTTAGCTTCGGTCTCTTTTTATTGTAAATATAAAAAAGCATGATACCCTCTTTTTACTTTGTTATTCACAAACTAATGATTCTCTTCTTCCCTCAAACCTCTACACCTTTGGTCTCTTACTACAAACCTGCTTCAGCTGTTTCCACTTCTCTTGCTCTACACAGTTGCTCTGTTGACTTGTTTCATCAGTAGTTTATCTTATAAAAAGGTTCCCTCGCACACAACTTCATTTGGATTTTTCACCTCGAGCTCCAGTTGTGCTATAGCTAGCGAACCGTTTGGATGACTCTCGTTAATCACAAAGAACAACAAAACTATCAAAACCAATAGCTACCAAATGACATGAGTATGAACCAGGAACATTTAAAGTGAGAATGCACAATAGTCAGTGTTTATGAGGGGACACGGTGTCCAAGATGTAAGTAGACCCCTCTACTTACAAAATACAGTTGATACGCGAGTGTTTCGCGTATTCGCAATAATGCTGTTCGGAAGGGTAGAAAAAGTCAATACAAAACTGGGTCACTAAATAAACTGTCATCTGGAGGAAACAATTGTGTTACAGTTAATCAAAAAGGTTCGTTTCTGAGCTTATGGAAAAGGAATGAATGTCATTGGTGTGTTTATGGGATCCTTTCAATCCCACTGTTCCTGTCATCACTCCTCACTGCTACTTGCCCACTCTCAGTAGTGGGCATGTGGTTGTGGTGCAGAAACAAGATGGAGTCCAAACTTTCAGGTGGGATGTTGGCTCTCTTCCTGTAGATGGACTGCGCTTCTCCCTGCACAAATTCCTGTGCAGCACTACCTGCCACCGCTGGGGCGGCCAGGTACACCCGCGCCACTGTGGCTAACAGAGGAAACTGCGCGGCCTTCATCCTCCACCACTGCAGGGGTTCGACTCCAAGTGAAGCTCCTTTATCGGCTTTGAAGACAGACATCTCGACATCTACAGATTCCTCCACCGAGCTCTGCTTGCTCTTTGGGACAGAGGAGAACAGATCACCCAGGAGGAACTCCATACCAGTGAGCCCGCCACCCTCCTGTACATCCTCACTCTCATCAGGCTCCTCTTCTTCACTGTCCTCATCCTCATACTCCATTTCTCTGAAGTTGATCGGGCGAGATTCTTTAAGGCGTTTGCTTCGCCGCAGGTATTCGCTGTCGGACTCTGGTGACTCAGGCGAGGGGCTCCTCTTGCCCTGACTGTGCTTCTTCACTTTGTTTTTCCTACTGTCCTCCTTCACGATCCTCACAGCCTCTTTCTTCAGCCAATCGAAGGTGGCAATCTGCTCCTTAAATAAACAAAAACAGAAATGTTTAGTGTAAATTCATGTGTACCCTTTTTTCCCCACATCTTTGTGATTTCATTAACAAAAGACAAGTTTTAGGCTCATCACCTGGGTCCTATTCAGATGAGAAAATAATAGGGGTGCGCCAAAACAATCGATTCATACAAGAATAACTACGATTGAGAATCTATTTAAAATGTCCCAAAAACGATTTTAAAAGATTAAATATCCGCTGCCTGTCCGCCTCCATTTTGGAACTACGCTGGACGTCCTGACTTCATCACACTGCTGGTTCTGGAATGCATGCATGCGCAGGAGGCACCAAAAAAGAGAGGGAAATACAGTGATGGAGGAAAAGGAGATCCAGCCGACCCCATCTTCACTAAAAGCTAAAGTTTGGCGTCATTTCGGATTTTACTGAATGCCCGGACACACCGACACATGCAGTGTGCCGACATTGTAAAACTAGAATTAAGCATTTCGGCAACACGACAAGTGCGCGGGCTCACGTTACGCTTACGGAGCAGACTAAGCCACCAGCTGCAGATCAATGCATGCTGCAGAGCTGCAGCATGTTTAACTGCACTGTTTTTATATAAAGAGGTACTTTTAGTTTTGTTACTGAAGCAGTATGTGGTATTGCTTGTAAAAATTCCATCTAAGCATAGATAAATGCTTAACGCTTAATAAATGTGAAAAAGACTATTTAATGTCTTCATTTGTCATTCTGTCTTGCACAGCAGATGGGAGTAGATCATGATCAGAAATCATTATAAATAAAATCATTCTGAATCGAAAACCGATTTTAAATCGAATCGAGGCTCCAAAAATCGGAATTGAATCGAATTGTGAGACAGATAAAGATTCCCACCCCTAGAAAATAATGCATTGTTGCAAACCATCTGTAATCAAATCCACCTGGCAGCTGTTTTACTGCATCTGTTATTACTAGTTTAATGTTGTTGACATCCAAATGTTATCATTTAGATGTCAACATTAACCAGCAGCAGGCACACTGGTAAGACTGCCAGCAGTGTCTGCAGACAATATTCATTTTAAGTGATTGATTCAAGTGCAGGTACTGGACATACAAGATTATTTCAGAACGTCATTAATCAGCCCAACAATGTGATCGCTTTATATCTATCTAGGTCCATCAATTCATGGTGATCTCGGCTAACTTGTTTTACTCAGCGTCCGAGTGTGACTACTCTGTCTACCTACATCCAAACAAACGTAGCCAAGTAAGATAACAGCCTGTGATTTGGACCCTCTTTAAATAATCTGGATTGAAAGAATCCTCAGACTGCTTCCATACTAACATTGTACTTAAAACAAGTAATCAGTCCCCCTTCTTATCCTTTTCATGTCTGTCACATACATAATCAACTGGTGAAAATTTGTTCATAGTGGAACTCAGATAAGTTATACCCACTGAGGATAAGTTAAATTATCAGACATCTCTGCAGCTGGACTTCATGACTTACCCTTTCCTCCATGAATCCCAGCCCGTGGAACTGGGGATCGAGGGAACATGTGATGCACAGAACTCTGTTGACTGCAGGGTTGTCATAGCAGCTCATCAAGTTCCGCCTCATCATCCTCTTCACTTCTTTCAGGATAGAGGAGGAATCCCCGGGCCGTGGCACCAGGTGGCGAGACAGCAGGCCTGTGAGAATGGGTTTGACGAGGGACAGACGGGGAAATGCCTCCTTGGCGAGAGTCCGACATGCTACGTCTAGAGGTTTGAGAACCGAGCACAACTCCTCCAGAACCTTCCATTCCGACCTTAAGGAGGTAAAATTTGGTGAGGATGTGCTGGAGGTAGAGTTCGCTTGGCAGCTACCAGATGAGCTTGATTCTGAAGCAGTGTCTTCTTTATACTCTTCTTTAATCTCTTTTATCGTATCGCAGAAAACACTTTTATTCTTGATGAGTATGTTGAGTGCAGGATACAGCTTATTCCACGTTGGCCTGCTGTGAGCCCACAGCTTGAGCTCTGCCCGGTCTTCTTTTGACAGGTTCTGGAAAAGACTGTCGATATTGAGCAGATTCATGCCTTTGTTTTGTGTTGGCGGCAGGAAAAAAGTCGACAGGATACCTTGGAATTGTTTCAAGGTCTTGGAGATAACACTGTGTGACATCACTTCCTCAATGCAGCCCCGTACTGCGCTGAAGAAACATGGCACGGAGGGTAGTCCTTCACTGGATGCTCCAAGCTCCAAACCGCTTCGTTCCTCTGACGACACAGAGTCATCCCTCTCGAGAAATGTTGTAGAGTTTGGATGAGGAATGCCTCCTGCAGCTTCTCCACCTTTCCCCACTTTTTTTGGCCCAAGTCTCATCTTGTGACTCGCCTCCCCTCCGAGCACGAACAGATTTGGCTTGGAGACTCCCCACTCCTGTGCCATTGCTTTTACTTGAGCCTCGACTGCTCGAAGGCTGGAGTCCTTTTCCCCGTTCTCGGCCAGTTTTTGCGTGGCCAGTGCCAGGTTTTGAAAACTAAAACTATCGTCTATGAAATGTGCCCAGAGGGTAAGGTACCTCTCAGTGCTGCCTTGCCAGTTGTGGAACCAGACATCCACACTCAAAGTGATAAAATGAAGCACCTCCCTGTCACGGCTGGAAGGTCTGCCTCGCCTCCTGGGCTCAAATTCGATGGGAGCAGTGTAGTCAGGCTCCTCATTTTCTTCCTTTATAGTTTTCTTTCTCAACAGCAGAGCCAGGCTCGTCTTGGCTTTAGTGTGGTGTTCCTTCAGGAGGTTCTCAAGGTGAGAGGTTGAAGGCATCTCCTTGTAGAAGGGCAGTAGGGTGTGGATCAGCTGTTTGAAGCCTTCTCCTTCTACCAGAGCAGGAGGATGGAGATCCATGATGACAAAGTTGGTGATAGCGTTAGCCACATGGACAGACAAAACCAGGGGGAGAGTACTGACGGGACTGCTGAGGGCCGTCACTGGCTGAGGGCGCGGTTGACCTAGTTTTGGAAAAACAAAACAAAACTTCATTTAGGAAGTGATCTTCACAGCTTTAGATACGGGAACAAAGCTGGTTCAAAATGAGGGCGGATTTTTTTCAGTTTTTTTCATTTTTTAGCAGTTTAGAGCTGCAAGACATTTATTGTACATACATAACTGCTCATTTGGTTGTAGTGATTCATTGTTCGAGATCTTTCTTACCAAAGGGGGAAAAATTCATTGCATACCACTGACTGATGAAGGTGGGAGTGCAGTAAATTCTATTATATGTTTCACCAGCAGAGGGCACTGTTACACTGTAGGTAACCCTAGGCCACACAAGTCCCTGCCTATTATTTCTGCCATTTAACTGATTGTTAAAGGGATATTCCGGTGTGTTGACGACCGCTTGCTTCTATAGTTATACCAACTTTAGCAATGACCGTAGATAGCAATACAGAGAGCCACACACTCAACCAAAATGCCTCTCTATAGTCACAAATAATGCTCAGAACAGCACCTAACTTCATCAACAGTACATATAGGGTCCCAGCCGTAGTACTAGCCACCAAACATTTTTTTAGCTTTGCCTGATTTCTTGTTTCACTCAACTCACCCACTCTCTGAGGCATCTACTGCAGCTGGGGGATGCAGCTCAAGGAAGAACATTTATGATCATTTCTTCATGGAAATGCAATCAGAGCGAGACGCTAAGGCAGGAGAACTACCATGTGTGCAGTGCAAAACGATTAAAATGATTATTATTTCAAGGAAATGATAAAAGAAATGTTCATAAATGTTCTTCCTCGATTCCCTTATCGATACCTGTTTTTTTTTTTTTTAAAGTAGACTATAGGTTTTCACTGTTGACTCAAAATTTTATAGTCTGTGATAAAAGAAAAAATTTTTGTCACCTTCACTGAGAGTCTAAAAATAAAACGACAAACTATTTGTACAGCATTTACTTCGGTTGGTATAAAGTGAAATTAAGGTGACCATATTCTGGATCCCCAAAAACAGGACACTACTACAGTCGCCCGCGCGTAATCTTGGAGATTTTTCGTGTCGGGTCAAGTGTTTTTTACGCGCTTCTAATGAGTCCAACCCACACAAACTCTAGACTTCCATTTGAAGGACTTTCCAAACTCCCCCGGACACCCCCTCCCACATAAAGAAGACATGTTAAGTCTGGCATACATTGTGCTTAATGTTAACACAGGTGGACATACGTACCCTCCACATCGTGCTCAGACGGAGCAGCATCGACTGACGACCGGCTGAGAACATCTAATACATGTGACCCCTTATGTCTGATGCTGTGCACCGTTGACAAATGTCTGAGCAAGTTGGTGGTGTTTCCACCTGTGCATGATATCACTGCTCGACATAAGAAGCATGTCGCGCTGTTGTCGTCTCTCTTGGTAAAATGAAGCCACACTTTGGATCGTTTCTGCCTTGTTTTCGCACCGAACGCCATGTTTTTTCCCTCAAAGTTTCAGTTCTCGTTGGCGTAGACTGGCTCTCGCGAGACGTTTTTTTTTTTTTAAAAGGCACCCGGAAGAAAGGAATCGATAAGATAAAATGTAAACGATGTAAATGGATTGAACTATTCTCAACAAGAACTGGTTCTCGATTCCCAAGTGAGAAAACACGCTAAGAAGGTTCTAGTGTGCAGAGACTCGGGGTTACAAAGTTATATTTGTTGTACACATTTAAAGAAATCACGTTTTAATCACCTTCTGAGGTTTCGCCTGAGTCTGGGTCTAGGTCTTGAATGGAGAGTCCAGATGGGAGGACATACTGTGAACCCCAAAGCTCCAAAAATCGACTCAAATCCGCTTTTCCCACCACAAAGATAGGCTTTTTGTCCACAACTGGAGTTTCTATCCCCGTCTGCATATCATTTTCGGCCGTTTCGTCTTCTAGGTGGTTTATCTCCTTCTTTATTATGACCCGTGTCCTGCTCATCCGACGCAGCCGATTTTCCTCTGTAGCTGCGGTGTAGGCTCGGTACTCCTCTGCGTGTCTCACCCGCAGGTGTCGGATCAAGTTGGTAGTATTGTAATTGGCTAAAGTTGAACCGCCTCGCGGAATGGCCCTGTGGCACAAACAGCATTTTGCTGTTCTGCTCCATCTATTTTCGATATGAAAATAGCTCCACACTGCAGACATGGTTACACCCGGACTCATGATCTCGAATCCTCCCGCGTCTGAACCCTGCCGCAAATCAGCGCGAGATTACGACCGCAGACGTGGATTCTGTGGTGACGTAGGCTGTGCCTGAAATCAAGGTTTGCACACTGCTGAGAGCACTGCCCTGCGTTTGCAGCCTGAGTACCCTTGCTGCGTCCGAACTGCCCGCTCGGATACTACATGCTACTGCTACGTGCTACTGCTAGATCCTACTCCTACATACTAAAAACGTTGGCCCAATTCGGACACACTAGACGAGCGGTGGGGAAAGACGACCCCCGCAGGCAGAGAGTAGGTACTGCGCCCGTGCAGACAGTGGTAACTGAAGCCCCTCATCTGCGGGCCTGGCTGTAGTACTGCAGCTGTGCAGTTTAATGATGGAATAAGTGAGCTTTACCTCCATGATTTCGCCACTTGCTCATAAAATGATTACTTGGGCAAATATGACACCATGACATGACAAAGAGATACAACCGCACATTTTTTAGGACAGTGTGTGAAGTTACATGAAACTTACATCTGTACTGCTGCGGTCCCGCCTGCTGCTGCTGCTGCTGCTGCTCCGACATGGTGCGCGCTGCTGCGGCCAGCCGGCGTTCGCGACACATTTAAATAGGCAGAGCGGCTGGTGGCGCTAGCATCACATGCGCTTCTACAACTTTTAAGAGGACGAAGAAGAAGCCCGCGGTGCATTTTGGGTCAGTAGCATGCCCGTAGGATGCACCGAGACCAACCTACAATGTGGGCGTGTCTAGCATCTGAAGTAGTATCTGAAGTAGCATGCTACTCGCTCCGGTGGCCAATTCGGACATGCTAGATACTACTTCGACTACTACTTCGACTACTACTTGGCAATTCGGACGCAGCTCCTGTGTGTGAGGTGGATCAACCTTTGTAAAAAGTTGACGGTCTATAAGTATATTGGATAACCTTAGACCAGGGGTGGTCAATTATGTGCCATGGAGGGCAGAGAGGCTGCAGGTCTTCTTTCCAACCCAAAACTCCACCAGGTGATTTCACTGATTAGTTCCTGCTCTCTGCTTGGAGGGGAGGTAATCAGTGAAATCACCTGGTGGAGTTTTGGGTTGGAAAGAAAACCTGCAGCCTCTCAGCCCTCCATGGCACATGATATCCCACCCCTGCCTCAGACCGATTACGCTGCTTGATACAGAAATGTTTACTAGAAATGTTCGAATTTATATAGAATGGCCTCTAACATTGAAATTGTGTTTTTTTTTTCTCTCTTGATGTTATTCATGCTCAATCTGAGGCAAATATTCTATAATTTTCTGTTATGATATATAATTGCCTTGTTTATTTGTTTATAATTCAATAAAAAAAAAAAAAAACAACAAAAACCCTCCAGAGTACGTGCTGGTTGAGTCTCCAAATGTCTCCGCCCTCAGGCCACTTGACGACTGACTTGGAGAAAAGCGCAGCAGGTTTTTTTTTTTTTTTTTTAATTGTGCCACCTTGGGTACAGACGATACATAGGCTTACACAAAAAAAATAATAAAATAAAAAAATACTTACAAAAAAAATACGTACTTACAAGCACACAGGAGTTACTAAATACAACAAAAAACAAAGTGACAACGGAAAGGAGGAAAAGACTTTACAGATCATTTCTACAGAATTTCTCCATGATGGCATATGTTTTGTACAAAGAAGTATTAGGGCCACATTAAGAAAAAAATGTGTTTTTCAAGACCTTTAAGTTATAGTCATAAACTCACAAGAATAAAGTCACTGGTTTATGAGAATAAAGTTCAAATTACCTGTTGTTTCAGAGTAGAGTTGTTAAAATTAGGGCCATTTTAGAGCATTTCAACGAATGGTACTAAAGTATAGGTTTCAAAAGTAAGGAGATACTTAATCCTTTGGCACATTGTCGTAAGTATCAGGACTTAAAAGAATATACAAGAAATGCATCTTTCCCGCGGAAAAAAACAGGCAGACTTGGAGGAAATCACTGCTTCTGTGGAGGGGGAAATGGCTGGAAATGGCTGTGCAGAGGCTAAATCTGTCAAAGCAGCTGTTAGCAGCAAGGGCATTGGGCTTCCGTTTATCATATTAATCCAGATGCCATAAGGCATTGGTGCCTCTGCAGGTGTAGGTTACTGCCGGTATCAGAGAAGTGGTGCTTGTCTGAGCTCAACTCCCCCCTGGATCGAAATGTTGATCATCAGTTGGATTGTTTCTTGAGAGACCACAAAAGCCCTCTGAATGACAAGTTCCAGCCATTTTCCCCTCCACAAAAGCAGTTTCGTGATTTTTATTTACTTTATTTCTGACTTTATTCCTCTAAGTTTACACACTATGCACTCATGGAACCTGAGCATGCTCTCTTTACTCACTTAAATCTGCACCTGCAAACCAAACATTACACTCCTTAGAAAAGATCCAATCCGCTTTGCTACCATAATGAAAAACATTAGACATAAAAAGCTGCCAAAACATATGCCATCATGGGAGACATTTTGTGGAAATGATCTGTAAAGTCATGACATAAGCCTGGGTGTGGGGACATTTGGTGATGCAACCCGGGAGTTCTTCAGAGAGTAGACCATCCCAAACCACAAAAGTCGATCCACCTTATGCAGGATACTAAGAGACACACATGCAGGGTGCAGAGTGCACTTAGCAGTGTACTCAGCAATATGCAGATCCTGAATTGAGATACAGCCAGTGTACACAGACACTTCTTAACGTGCCAGAGCGTAATCCAGCTTTGCGGCCATTGTGGATGGGTCTCCCCACGCCAGGCTCACATGTAGGCACGTCACTAAGCGGGCTGCGTAACTGGAAGTATATGGAAGTATATGGCTGGCAGCCCCACTCTCACCAGCTTCTTCCCCTGGTGTGAGAGAATCCACCATTTAAAGCAAACTGTGGTGTACTATTAACTAAAAAAAAATAAACATGTCGACTGACCTCTAAACCTGAGACAACCAGCAGCATTGAAGCCAGACTGTTTCAGCAGAAGAGGTCAAACTGGGGCTCTGGCTTTTTTGGTACTGATTACAGGTTTACCCAAAAGCTTGACAGGCTATCTTTACAAATCAGAGCCATTCTAACTATGACATAACACCATCAAAAGAAAGAAGATTTTTGAGTATTTTTTAATTCTGGAAGGTAACTCAACAGAGTGGCAACATTTAAATAACCACTCCTGACCAACGGAGCCAACGCTTCATAATGTTCATTTACTCCATGGCGACCCACTGTTTGCTTTAAATGCATTCTGACATCACAAAGAGAAAAAGGTGGTTAAAAAGTGATGCTCTCGGGGGTTCCCTCTTTGCCTTGTTCGCTGACCGAATGTGACACTGAGTCAGAATTTCCAATATAGCCACTAACTTCGACAGGCTTCAAAAATCAACGACGACATCACAGAGATGTTTATGTCTCAGTGTCTGTGGCTGAGATTAATCAGATCCTTGTTTAGTTATAAAATGCCCAAATCAGCTTTGATCGGTTCGTTTAGATTCAGACATCCTTACCATGTGCTGCATTTTTACTATGGTCTTAAGAAACGTAATTATGACTGATTCTACAGTTAACATAGAAATTAAACAAAAAATAAATAAATATGAAAAAGAACATTTTTTTTTCTATTTTCCAACACCAAGCTGGGGACAATGACTATTACCTGTAGTCTGAAAGCTCCGCTCCTTGTTACTTTCACGTGGTCTGATGTGGTGTTTAATGGTCAGATGGTTTTGGAGATCCAGCACACCTCCTCCACAGCCCACACGATCCCCACACAGCTTACACACTGCAGTGCTTCGGTCCAGAGGGCGACCTGCTGGGTCTGGCTCCAAGCCAAAGAAGTACCACGGGCTTTGCTGCGAAACACTCGGATTACTCAGCAGTTTCTCAGTTCCAGGCAGAAATTCATACTTTTCCCCCAGTAGAAAGCTTGGGGATTGCGAGGAGGAAGGAAAGGCAGATCCAGGTGCCATGTCTGAATCACAAGCCGGGTCTGTGTTTGACATAGTTGTCACATCGCTGATGATAGGCATGGGACTCTGTGATTGGCTGTGATCTGACCAAAGGGAGGAGCTGCTGGGCTCTGGGAGGGTGACCAGCTGGATGTCCTGCAGAAGGCGCAAAACCGTCTCTTTGTCACCATATTCACATTTCACGTTGTCACCTGTAGTATCCAACCAAAAGAAAGGCATAAGAACACAGCTCAATCAAATATCAATTTCACTTACTGAACTACTAAATATCCTTTCATGCCTCTCACTCACCCATCCCAAGACCCAACAAGCTGGCATAATCCTTGCCAATCCAGACCTTCAGCTCAGCTCCCTCTGTGATGGGCTGGGATACCTTGTAATAGATGTGGCGGTAAAACTGAAAGATGACCAGATTTTGCTCCTCCTCACGACTGGTATAAGTCACATACCTGAAATTTAAAAAACACACATGCTTTGTAACTGTGGGCAGCAGAATAAGAGCCCATGTATTCAACACAAACCACAGTTTGTTGCACACAGTTACAAGGTCAAATAAAAACAGAAAATGGAAAAAGAAAAACAAGACTGCTCTGACATGAAATCATTTGAGGAATCATTAAGAACTGCCTACCTCATCCAGTTAGATTTGTTCTCGTCAGAGGCATCGACGTAGATAAAAGCAGCATCATCCCTGATCTGTTAATTGAAGCAAAGTGCACATGACCAGTGTTATATGGTAATTCTGCTGGTTATCAAGGTAAGTCAGAGAACAAAACACAAATTCACAAAGAATGCAGTACAGCAAATATCTACTTACAGCCCAGGCATATTTGAGGTTTGTCGGCATTTGTCCTCTGCACACTTCTCCTAAATACGGTCCAAACATGACTCCCTGCTGAAGATGACATCTGGCATGCACCTTCAGCTCTTCCTTATGTTCCTCCACAGAGGAGCCTGGACCAGATGTACCGGAACTGGTACCAATTTCCTTGCATAGACTAAGGCAAGAGGGCAGGGACAGCACTGCACGAGAAGGGCCACCATGAAGCCAGGGCTCTCCAGGTGGCAGCACAGCATCTGGGACATAGCTCTGGTTTGTAGTACTTTGTAGAAACGGGAAATCATCAAGGAATTCTTCATGGTTTGAATCCAAACCTGAAATGCAAAAATGGAGAAAGGGTTTGTAAAGTGTGGAATAAATGTCGGATATTAAAAGTTCACCGTCAAGTAAGAAAATGCATTGTCATAAGGGATGTTTTCTGTTTGTTTTGTTGATTTGGATAAATCTGAGATATCTGAAGAAAGCACCACATGGAAAATCAAAGATCTTTTGGAGATGTACTGCAATATTTTGATTGTTTCAAATTTTTAAACATTTTCATTATTGTTTATAGCAAAGACAGAAGCTTGAGGTTTGTTTAATAAGATTTATTTTGTGTCTGCACAACAGAAATGCTTGGATCAAGTTTATTGTACTTCCCTGATTAATGTCAACTTCGTTACAACATTTATCTTGCGATTTAACGCAGACTGTAAGCTCTATCACAGTAAGGAAACTGCCATGGTAGTGCAGACTGTGTGCTTGAGTAAACATCTCTAATGTTTGCCCAGTCATCCGGTGGTAGACCTGCTGGGGTAGACGAATCGCTCTTAGGCAAAATCTTTCTCCACTTCTTACTGCTCCCAAGTGATGGTGTTGACCGACTTTGAAGGGTGCTTACAACCCTGGTGAAAAAAAGTGATATTTTCCTCACTTCAGCAGGTGCAACGGGATAAATTCAAACAAAATGGCAACAAGTGAATCAACTCATCCTACCTGTGCATGATGACAGGAACTATCATTCTCCCCTCAAGTCCTGCATTGCACAGGTGGTGAAGGGGCGTGTTTCTAATGCAGTGATTTGTGTAGGTGACCGATGTGTGTGCTTCTTTACACATACGAGAAAGCATTGAGCCCAGATAATTGACCCCAAGTGGGGCATTGTTGTACCATACTTCATTTGTGATCTCCCTTTTTGGCTGTAAGTAAAGAGCCGTTGCATTGGATGGGAGCTTACTTAGGTACTTTAAAAGAGAAGTAACAGGGCAGAATTCATTGCCTGGCTTTTCATACATATAACATTGGTTCTTTCTATTATAAAATTTTGTCTCATTGCTAAAAGATAAAGTGCAGTATCTCAGTCCCTTTGCGTCTTGTTTGATTACAAATGAATCTGGCTTCAGATTCCTGTTGGCTTGCTTCCCTCTGCGACCAAAATAGACCTGTATGTCAAACCAGACTTTATTCAGAAGACCCCTTGGAGTGCAGCTGTCCATCACATATGAATGTCTGAGGATGCGGATATCGTCAGTAGTCATTGACGGATGATGCTGTGCTCTGTCTCGACCGGACTGCCTAATTCTCTTGAGCATTCCCGAGAAGACCTTGTTGGCTGAGGTAAACTCAACGTCTCTCATAATGCACACAGGGCGGCTCACAGGAGGATCTTTGAAATAACGGTTAAGTCCAGCTCTCAGTGCAACATAACTAGCAATCCCATACATCTCTCCTTTGCTGGTTCGGACTGATCCATAAAACTGTCTAAGCATCCCATTCAGCTCAGTCTTCTCCACTGTATTCAGGTCCACATGGAGCCCCTGAGACTCCAGCCAGCCCAGAAAGATACTCACAGCCCATGTTGTTTGCTTCCTTGTGAGCTTACTTATTTCAGATCTGCTGATTTCAAGTTCATCCAGCTCCAAGTCTGAAACAACTGCATGTCTGGCAATGTCATTGTAATTTACCTCACCCTCCTCCTCCTCCTCCTCTTCTTCAGACTCTGCCTCCTCTTTCAGGATAATCCTCTCTTTAAATCCCGCATCCACAGACACAAAACTCTGTCCAGATGCTCTCTTGTCTGTATCCATAATGTTAGCCATTAGCTCCACAGGCTGTTTCTGCTCTAGCTTTGTATCAACTTTCAAATGAAGCGAAGGATTCAGTCATGAAAACAAAGCGGAGTGGCACCGAGCTCTCTGTCAGGTGACGGTGCTGTATGGTGATTATACCCTGGACGTTATCAGCTGATATTGAAGACAGGACCAGTCCAAACGATACTAAAAACGTTTAAGATGGCGGCTCTGCCTGGCCAACCGTTGCATCAACCGCATGTCTGATGATATTTGCGACACACTGTACAAAAGTACATTAATAAATAACTCAAACCGAATGCCATTTTCTCTGTATATTCCTATTCGCCTCTACCAGCGCCTTACAATGGACTGCTAAGAGGTGCCATGGCAACACTACTGGCATGTCACTACCGTAAAAAGACTTCAACCGCTGGCAGGTTGTCACATCTACGCATGCGCACGGGGATTGGGGGTGGGGGTAGTTGTTTATTGCGAAAATCAATTTTTTTGCAGAGCACAAGCGTGACATAAAAACGACCCAATACAATGAAGCTGTTATTGGAGAGACACATGTAGAAGATATTGAACAGTTTTGCTTGGAAACTCGATGTGACTCAAACAAAGAATTAAGAGTAACAAATTATAAGAACGGAACTCTCTCAGTCAGACACAGTGATAGTCCAGAGTTGCCAATCGGGGTTACACGCATTGATCTGACATATTAAACACACTCGATTTTGCTCATAAAGTCAGCATTATATTAAGTTATACAACCTATGCGATACCACGTGGTCGGTGTTATAAAGAGTGATATCGTACAGTGAGGGTACCAAACCATACATCGACTATCGAACACACGACCAATGGTCACCTTCCTGCAGCAATGCACCTTCATGAACTGTGCATATCGGAACTTGCACTGCACATCTATGGTTGACGTTGGAGGATTGATTGAAACTGGTTGCAAAACAGTGCATTACAGACTCTGCAAACTGCGCTTTAATAGCCAGAATATGGCAGTAAATCACCTGGAAACCCAAACAAAGATCCGGAGGTCGTGGAAGGAGTGGGCTCGAAAAAATCTGCACGGTGTCGACGTCTCAGATGACTTCTTAAATTGGTGGTATTGCCACCCTTGGAAAGCACTACTTTTCGGCATAAACGACAAACGGCCTCGCGAGAATTCAGCGGCTGTCCCTTTTCATCCGCCTTTAAGCCAAAGTACATCCACACGATAGATTTGCCCCGTGGTTTGCTGATAAGATCCATGTTTCTGGACCGGGACTCTTCTCTTTTTTCCTGCAGGTTGTCGGCTAGCTGTTTGAGTTTGGGTTGATAGAAAAAGATCCTTTTTCTTCTTCCTCGTTGGTTTTCAATGGCATAATGTAGGTATGGCGTTGCATTACCGCCAACTGGTGGACAGTGCTGTCCCCTTCTCCAATCACAAGAAAACACAGAATAAAATGTACCGTCACTACGTCCTCTTTCTCACACTTACTTTATTATCGCTTTCCTTTTTGGCTGTAAGAGAGCAGCTCTAGTCCTATTAGGATCAAGCCAACTCAACGATCCAAGGGGGGCTATCTGCTTAGAAGCCCACACAACTAACAGACAATATAGAAGAATAACACATGTAGAAAAAAAAAAAGACAAAAATAGATATCATAAATAAATGAGTACCACGTTGAGCTGTTGGGAGGCAGTTGGGCCAATTGATTTTTCATCCTGTTTATACCCAATGCAACAAAACTACCTCAACAGCAGATGGTTCGAAGAAAGAGTGAAAGAACCTTTTCTCAAGTCCTGAGTTTGAATCTTTCCCTCATTTCATCATTTAAAGTAGAGCTGGAAATTTTGCTGCACATTTTGAGGACTTTGTAACTTGTTTCTATTTTCTCAACAATCTATAGAAACAATGAAAGTCAAGATAAATATTGAAAAACTTTCAGTGCATCAACAACACTTTTTAATCTTTAATATTTCCAGCTGGTAGCACAGGTACTGTTATTCTGTTAAGTGCCAAAATAACTGTCCTGATTACAAAAACTTCTCTTCATATCTTCTTTTTGACTTGCTTCCCGTTACGTCTTTTTTTTCTTTTTCTTTTTTTTTACCTTTCTGGATGCTTTTTTCTTTTACAAGTAAGCTGAGCATAGTTTTTTTAGCACTGTCTTAAGGTCCTTTCACACCAGGACTGTTTTTTTTTGTGCGATCATTTCGGACGGCAATGTTTTTTCTTAACCCGTATCCTGTCAATACAAGCGCTTACATCAGCAATGTTTTCCCATCCTGCGATATTGCGGCATTGCCCGTATTTTGTGCACCCTATGATTGAAAAAAATGACACAGTATTGAAACCAAATCACCTAGGATTACATTTCACAAGTATGATTGAAAAACAATTTTGGTTATTATTATTAATGTGTGACAGTGTCCCGTATCATTGCTATACCTCTGCAGTTTGTAACAAAATGAAACACGTGAAAATCTGGCTAAAAATTGGAGAGTTATGATTAATATGGTTGGACATTCCTACCTTTCTCAAAAGAAATAAATGAAACTTTTTAAACAAAAAATGTAAACAAAATAAATAAAACTAAGTAGTTAGTAACAGTTACATAAACAAAACAAAGACGTTAAGCAAACTGTTAAAGCACACATCAAAAAGCACTCTGTTCTCCGACACGTCAACAATCAGCCGGTTGCCCATGTTGGATATACCGGTGAATCAGACGTCGCAACAACACGCAATCTGATTGGTCAGAAATGGAAAAGTATGCGAAACTTTAGAAAAATCTACCATGATCCGAAAAAAAAGAAATGCCGCAATATTGCTGAAAATGTCGCTGATGTGAACGCTTGTATTGGCAGGATACGGGTTCGAAAAATAATATCGACGTCCGAAATAATCGCATGACAAAAACAGTCCTGGTGTGAAAGGACCTTTACTTCGTTTTCTTGCTTGTGTTGGCAGTCATGGCCTAAGGAGGATTCAGACAATTTTCCAGACTTTATGGTTGCTTTTTTACTGTCCGATTATGTAGCACACTAACCTTGGGTTCGTGAAGGTTATTCGAGGACGTGGAGTGCATCACAACATGGGGGAGCAGCGTCTGCCTCACAACCAATCAGGTTGGAGGAGACGGATAATGGCTTTGTTTACAGTCAGAAAGAGCGGGCTGCTCATAAAAAATTTAAATGTTGACTACACAAGCATAACAAAACACAGCAATATCGTTATATTACCAAATGTCATCAATAACTAATAGCTATTGACTGATATTAAAAGCTTTTTGTATATACACCACAAAAAAAGATGCTTCTTTAACGGAATCCCACCTACCCTACCTTTAAAATACCACATTAACGCAAAGCATACGTTTGTTGAGGATCCTGCTAACACTTTGGCATTCTGGAGTCTCGTTGCTCATGCAAATTGAAACACGATTAATATAGGTTAAAATTGAATATTAGACTGAGATTAATCCAAATTCATCCACAGCAACCATGTGATTAATCTGATTAAAATTTTTAATCATTTGACCTAAAAAAAAAAAGAAGACTTTTAGCATTTCATGTAACAATACAATTGTAAGAATATCTCAAAATCTACAGCTTTGATTTGAATGATGAAAATCAGGAATGAATTGCACCTGCACAACAACTCTCATTTATTCCCTTACATTTCAACATGCTCGGATTCATTCTTGTGGTGTGGATGACAGACTCAGACCTAATATTTCAGCTGCAGCCTTGACTGTGTAAAAGGATCAGTGGGCTCATGGATGATTAAAAATCTGAAAGTGAGCTATTCAAGACATCTAAAAAGTACAGCTTCATCTTCATCCTCAGCCTGTTTAAGTCTGGAGATCAACCTGAAAAAAGATTGAACAGGTGAGCGTGGACTGCCTAAGTAGACGGGGAGGAGGTCTCCCTGCATCCGCCGTGTGCTTGGCCATCAGGTGGTATGTGAGGCTCGACGTGCTGCGGTGGTAACTAATTTCACATCGACAGTAAATGCAAACAACTTTGCTCTTGTCAAGGGAACCATCTGGCAAGGTTTTGTAGTTAAACTTTCCATTCAATATACACGTTCTTTTATCCATCTCTGCCTGAGGTTTACTTCTGCTTCTGCCATTCACAGCGCAACTGCTGTATCCTTCCTCATTTCCCACGGGGCGGGCCGAGGGTCATAATCACAGAACGCGCCAAAAATCGTGTCGTCGGCAGGAACTCCCCTCCTGTGTTAGCGTGTCAAACTCAAACTCAGCAAGGACCATAATCTGGATTTAGGGCTAACCTGAGGGCCAGTGGCGTGCACAGACATTTTGGGGGGCAGGTGCTCAGTGAAAAATAAGGGCACGTTATGCGGCATGTAGAACTGACGGCTGCGTTATTATAGTATTGTGAGATCTAAAAAATAAATCAACATTACAGGCACATGTTGAATGTAATTGCATATTTGTTTATGTCAATATCTCAATAAAATTACTTGACCTTTGAACTGGTTTCACACTACTGCTTCCCTGCTGTAGCTGCCTAGGATAGAATAATAATAGTTTTAGTAATAGTCTATTTTTAATATTGAATATAGCCTATTAAGGTAAATACAAGATTATTGCAAGTCTTGCAACACAGAAATAACATGTTGGTACAAGATAATATCATTAGCTAAAATAGCTTAATGCCTAATTCAGTACAGCCAAACCACTTTGTGTAGTTAAAATAAAATATGGACAACCTTTTTCAGTAAAAAAATATTTTAGTAAAATTAGAGGAAAAAGTCAACTTTAAAATCTGAGCTTTAAAATACCCTAAACAGTAAACATGACTCTTGACTCTGACTTTTCATCTTCATCTTCCTCCTTGCTGCTGGTGGATGCTTTTATCCAGGAAAGCAGAGAGCTGCTCCCCTGGGCTGCATGCTGGAGCTCCCTTTCTCTTTCCCTTCTTATCCTCTCCTTTCTAGGCATTATGCTGGAATTGGTAAATAAAAAGAGACCAACGATATAAATAAGACTGTTTGGTTGTATTTCAACAAGGCACAGGGTTACTTTTTCTGGAGGCAATTGGGAATTGCCTGTTTTTAGAAAAAAAAACTGCAAGTGTTAATTATGTATCCTTATGTAAACCAACACAATAGCCTACTAACTAAATATTCATCTTATGTAAGTATATTGATAAATTCACATGCTGTAGGATACCAATGACAAACTCTACTGGTGGTCATCATCACGTCATATATCTATCACCGATTTGGGGTCGCTTCTAGCTTGTTAAACAGGTGAGCAGTCGGCTAATTTATGCCCAGCTGTGTGGCGTTGAGACAGGCTACTTCACAACACAGAAAAATAAATGCAAGTTACAGCTTTGCAACTGAGGCTTATGGGGCAAACAACATGCTCAACTCGATTCATTTATATGATACATGGCTGGTGGGCAGGGGAGGAGCCGAGGGAGTGTATTTGGGCTGCAGCTGTGCACTGTCTACAACGCGCCTCCGTTTGTGTCTGCTCTGCGCGTTCACATTGACAGAGGTGTGTGCGGGTGGGGTGGGGGGTAGAGGGAATATTAACTGGGGAATTATTATCACACGCTTAATCAACGAGCACCTATAGGTGATCATGTCAGCATGGGCCACAAAAAAAAAAAAAAAAAAAAAAAAAAAAGTGAATTCCCAAAAGTGTACTTGCTTGGTCCAGAGGACAAAGGGCAGGTGCTTTAGCACCACCTAGTGTCTACCTGTGCATGCCACTGCTGAGGGCCAAAATTTCACCAAAACTGTCAACCTCCTTTTCAAAAAATATGTAACAAAAACAGCAATGATTTAAATTATTTGGATATTCAAAAAAGATAATTTTAAAGGCAAGCTGAGATAGAAAAAATTCCTTTTATTTTAATCTTTTATACTATTTTTAATTTATTAGTTCAAAAGAGCAAATACATGAGGAGAATGTTGAAATCAGGTTTAAAGGGTCAAAATATGACTTAAAATTTAAAATTGGAATCTAAAGTATAAAAATGAACAAGTCTAAATACTGAGTTGAACAAAATCAAAGCATGAAATAAAAAAATCCAATCATGTTTGACCTGTAATCTTGAAATGCAAAATTGAAAACATGAAATGAACCACCAAATATTTTTTCTCCACAGTCTTGACCATATATCAAATCTTCCTTACTCTTGAATTTCCCAGATTTTCGTGGCTTATTAAGGACATTTTAAATACTGGTGCTAAAATTTACATCATTATACTGGAGGAAATCTGCAGACTTCATACTGGTGGGCCAATAATGATACAAATAGGATATGATCTTGTGGGCCAGATATAATTGTTCCTTCCTTGACATCTGTGGCGTATTGCATTCCCTGGATAAAACAGAAATCAGACACCTTATCCCGAAATTACAACAAAAGATAAAGGAAAGGTCTGTAAATCCTCTCTCAGTGGAAATGATGGTGCTATCGCAGTAAATCTGCTCTTACTACCCTCTCGGTTTGGGAAATCCCAAAGTTTCTAAGAAATGAGGATGGGATTAATATTAGTATTTTGGAGACCCTGCAGCAGGCTAATGTTCCAGTTAAAATGTTTAAGTGTTCTGTGTTTCTGACCGTCAGTGAATGTGTATGGCTCGGGCACATGTCACAGGTGTCAAACTCAAGGCCCGGGGGGCAAATCTGGCCAGTGGAACAATTATATCTGGCCCACAAGATCATATGATATTTGTATAATTATTGGTCTACCAATAATTGGGGGGGGGGGGTTGAGTGAGAGAGAGACAGGGTCTGATGTGTGTGTGTGTGAGTGAGGAGTTAGTAAGAGTGGTCAGATAAGTTTGTTGTTTTGGTGTGGCTACAGTATGTCTTTTATTTACTCATTACACACATTAAATTCAATGTGCTTTCCTATGAATTTACCTCTGGGTGAAGCAGTGGCCAATCTGGCACCTTTTCTCATCCCAAGTAAGAGATCTTTTCTCATAATAACGAGATTTATGTTTGCAGTTATATACTTGAGGAAGTTATTGAACATAAGATATTTGGGCAAACCAACACATATTTACTTGGTTTTGTTTTTGACCTGAGCAAATTCGACCCCCATGGTATCCTAAATTAAGTGGGGTAATGTATGTAATAAGCGGGATAATGTATGGTGAACAGGTTGTGAAAGAGGGGCAACCCCTTCAAAGTGAGTCCTTGAAGACCTTTCTGCTCCATGTCAAGGTCCTGCTCACCCTAAAGATGTTCCATTCAGCTATTACAACCCGCTTTCCATACATAATCCTGCAGAGACATGCAGAGATGCACTCACCTGCTCTGCTGCTGTTGTCTGGATTGCAGGTCTGGTCCTTGCTTGACTCCTCTCTATCACAAAGGGTTGGGACCCCGTAGCTCTTCAGGCTGCTCTCACATCTGTACCCGGTAACTGACATTATTTCCCGACTCTCAAGTCCAGCCTGTGAAAGGAGTTGAACTGCTGTGCTCTTCAAGCTGTGGTTAGTGTATCTCCTGGATAACCCGGCCGCCTGACTGATTTCAGGCAACAATTTTCCAAGAAAGTTGTGTCCCATTGGCTCACGAGTGTACCACACGATCAGTTTGTTCAGTACTTGCTGGTCAATCTTAAGAGGGTGAAGGAAAAAAGCTTTGGCGCCAGGAGGGCAACGAGCTACATACTTTTTAAAGCAGGCGACTGGGCAGCTGGGATTTCCTGGCTCTGCAAAGATGCATCCCTTGTAGTTTTCCTTACACAAGTCTTTTGCATCTTTGTGGTTGCCAACATCATGAGCAAGTGAAATATACTCGTTACCTTTCTCATCACGGTTCAAAATAAAGGAGTCCTTTTTTAGTTCTCGGATGCCTTCTCGGCTTCGCCATGTGAGGTGCAGCTGTACTTCAAACCACACTTTCCGAACCAGTCCAGTTGCTGTGTGTGGAGACAGCACCTCTGAAGATCTGATGAGCTGCAAATCTGCTGCTGAGATGGGAGGGTGGTGGCTGACATCTTGTCCATTTTTTCGAAGGTTTTTTATGACAGACTGAAACACCACGTTGCTAGATTTGAAGGTCGGAGAAGTCATAATATTAAACGTTGCGAAATATCGACTTATCCCAGCCCTTATGGCTATATAACTGGCAACTGAATATGTTTTTCCATTTGTATTTTGAACTGATGCATAAAAGGACCTCAGCACTTGATTCAAGTCATCGGCTTTATAACTGTCAAAGTCTGTAGACATTTTCTTTTCTTTCAACCAGTCCTTTAAGACAGACATCGCCCAAACTGTGTTCCGCTTTGTGTTTGCCTCATGTCTGCTGTCTTCAAGTTGATCAATGTCTGTTTCACTTAGTTCCTTATGTCTTTTCACCTCCTTTACTATTTCTGTGTTGTTATTATCCCCCTCTCTTCTAATGGTCAATGTAGCTGACTGGTCAGAAGAGTCTAAAGGATCAAGGTCTTTAAAGAAATCAAAAGTAATATTTAAAATATTCTCCAGGTTCTCCATGGTTCAGTAGGTTTGAAGTTTTGCCATATGGCAAAAAGGGCAGAGGTGGAACTTTCCGGACTTCTTTCAGCGGATTGATTTGTTTTGACGTGGGTGATCAGGCTGCGTCTTCATAGCAACGGTCTTTTCCTCATAGCAACAACCTGTCAAAGAGGAATAGTAGACTTGTGATAACCGGTCAACACAGAAATATAATAAAGGAAAAAATAAAATAGTCCAGTTTAGCAATGTGCTATTTGCCAAAAATGTCTGTCACTTTGATGGTATTTAAACACACCATATTTACTTGTTCTGGTCCCTCTCCACCCTCTCCACACTTAGTAACACTCCGTTTCCGCGCTCAGATGAGGGTCCGCATCATTCAGTGATGCTCCAAACCTCCAAATATGATCCTAGAGATGGTTACTGTACCCAAATAAAGCCACCGCACACCGGTACTAAGCATAGACTGTACTGTACTGTACTGTACTGTACTGCTAACTGCCATGCGCATCACTGTTTTCCGTCCGCCTAGGAACGCAATCCATAATGAACGTTCCGCCACTCAAATGTTAGTTACTACAATGAAACAAAATGTTCATTAGATGTAAAATTTTAGACAATCACAATGTCACGGTCATATGTTGCCACGTTAATTCGCCTGTAATGCACCATGTGTTTTTATTGTTTTAAAAGAATTTTATGGAGCTATGAGGTCCACTAACAAGACGTGAAATAGTCAAATGCTATTGCACGGGAGGTATTGAATTGGATACAGCGACTACAGTCATGAATCTGGCAACCTTTTTCAGTAACACGAAACCATGGTTACACCGAGTTTCTTCCTCCGCTGAACTTTTAACCTCAATAAAATTTAAAGTAGACACTGGGAGAGGGTTGCTACTGTATGTTATCACAGCACTACAATAAATGGTTATTTATTAATTCTTGACTTATTGTGCGTCTCTTCTTTACCCAATTTTCCTGCACCCTACATTTTCGACGAATCACAGTGGCAGTAAAAGGTTGCCATGTCCTGCCGCGAGAAGGCCGTTCATTTTTCCAGTCCAGTAAAAATGATCCTGATATCTGACAGGTTTTCAGCGCCACAGTGTCAAATCACTGATTGTAAAAAGAGTGTCTTCGAGACAGTGGTGGACTGAAAGATTGCGGTAATTTGCGCTGCATAAAAGTGCCCTATTTGATGCCTCCATAGATACTAAAACATCACAAATGTCTCCCTCTAGTGGCCTTGCAGGGGAAATCACGTGAAATAATTTCCTCGTGGGTGCCCCTCCTGTGTTGTGCGACGTGCCCCCTGATTGCTCTTCTGCTGTGTAAACTATTATCAAAGTGCTTTTGGTTGGCCTTTAGGTGGATAAAACTTAAAAACATAACTTCTCAGGTGCTGGGGTTTATGTGAGGATCATGTTCTTCGACTTTTCAAGTGCATTCAACACCATCCACCCCACTATACTCAAAGACAAGCTCACAGAGATGGGAGTGGATCCTTCCTGTGTTTCCTGGATCACAGATTACCTGACAGGAAGGCCACAGTTTGTCAGGCTGGGAAACTGTGTTTCTGGGACATTAATGAGCAGTACGGGGGCAGTGCTGGCGCCATTCCTGTCCACACTGTACACGTCAGACTTCAAATACAGTACTGAGTCCTGCCACATCCAGAAATACTCAGATGACACCGCTTTTGTGACATGTATCAGAAATGGACAAGAAGCTGAATACAGAGATCTAATAAGAGCCTTCAGTGACTGGAGTCACAAAAACTGCCTCCTCCTCAACACCTCAAAGACAAAGGAGATGGTCATAGACTTCTGCAGATCCAAACCCCCTCTTCAGCCAGTGAACACCTGTGGAGTGGACATCGAAGTGGTGACATCATATAAACACCTAGGTGTAGATCTGGATAATAAGTTGGATTGGTCTACAAATATAGACTTCATCTACAGAAAGGGGCAGAGCTGCCTCTTTTGCCTGAGAAAACTCCAATCAATAGACATCTGTAGTAAGAGGCTGCAGATGTTTTATCAGTCTGTGGTGTCTACAGTGTTCTGTTCTACGCTGCAGTCTGCTGGGGAGGAAGCATAAAACACAAAGATGCAAGACGTCTTAACAAACTGGTGAAAAAGGCTGGCTCTGTGGTTGGATTCAAGCTGGACTCAGTGGAGGATTTGGTGGAGAGATCTACACTGAGGAAAGTGGAGTCTATTCTAAAGAACATGGATCACCCACTTCACAACACCTTGATGGACCAAATGGTGGTGGACGGCTCCTCTCTCTTCACTGCAGGACAGAAAGACTCAGAAGATCTTTTGTACCAACAGCCATCAGACTTTATAACTCTTGTGTAAATAGTAGATAACTTTTAGAGACATATTTTGTGAGACAACAGACAATTGAATTTCCCTTCGGAGATTAATAAAGTTATTCTTATTCTTATTCTTACTGGATAAAATGTAAATGAAGTGCCATTAGGGATATTACTCTATGTTTGCTTGTCATGCATGGTTTGTAACTAAAGTTTGATAAGTGTAATTGGCCAGCAGAGTTCTGTCATTTGATTGTGTGCATTCTGTATTACAATAACCAAATTAAAGATGATCATATAACTATTTAAATCTTATAAGAAAATAAGATTAACCCAGGCGGTAGTATGATTGGTCTTTTATTGATTATTGAGCTTTATCATTGATAATTTTTGCGGTTTCTCTTTACATCACTTGTTTTGTTTGAAGTTTGGCGCAAGCAGTGAGCTTGTGCGCTTTATCAACCCATGTCCCATAGGGGAGAGTGGGGTAAGTTGAGCCAAAGGGTAAGTTGAGCCACCCCCTGTTGCTTGGAAATGGTAAATGAAATTGATCGTGTCACCAAATATTTAGGAGATGGGCATCAATTCATGTAGTCTGTGAAGGTTAGAAGCACATGGGTGAAGAAGCGGTTTCACATTTATTTCCAAAAAAACATTTTTCACTCTTGAAAGTGAATTTAGTCTGTCATAAGTTTTATTAGAATTGTGTTCAGACAAAAAAAAATAATATTTTAAATTTGTTTTATACATCAATTGTGGTATCTATGAGCTACAACATGAGGTCAAAAACCTAGCATATAAGTCCACCATTTAAGCTTAGACATCTTCGGTTCATCTTAGGACTAATAAAGTCATAATAGTAGTTCTGGGGTAAGTTGAGTTAGTGGCTAAACTGAGGAAGTAAAGGAGTCTGATGAGAGGATCAGAGTTTCAGTTCAAATTGTTGAAATGTGTTACTTTTTCTTTTCAAAAATACAGCTGGGAATGTTCTGAATCACTTAAAGGCATTCTCATGTTAATATGGCTTTTTACGAAACAGATTTTTAGTAGTTATATGTAATATTAATAAAAAGAATTATTGTACCAGTTGAATAGCGTGTAATAGATCAAAACACACATGAATGTGACTGTTATTTAGGGAGAGAGAAAGTGAGGGAGGGCTGGGGTGGAGAGTGGGGTGGTAGTAGGGATACGGCTCGACTTACCCTGCTCCTATGGTCAACTTACCCCATACACGGGGTAAGTTGACCATAGGAGACCACTGTTTTTTGGCATGCTATATTATCAAGACAGTTATGTTTACATTCATTCTGTTGGTAGGGATGCACAACATCTTGAAATATATGCAGACACACTAGTTAGAGACAAAACTATGATTGCCTTGATTTAGTGATCCAGAGTATGAAAAATGGCTCATCTTACCCCACTCTCCCCTATCTGTTTTTCAACGATTTACGTTAAAACGCCAAACCTGGCAACCCAGTGCTGTCGTTACCGCCCACTATTGCGTACAGTGAAGCTAAATATGCTCCTACAGCCGAGGTAAAGGGTGAGTAACTTTTGGCTTATACACACAGATCTCTGTAGATTGGTTTCTGGAGTGTGTCTATGCATTTAAAGTTTGAGCTAAACGAAAGCCGTGTCGGTGGGTTAGCTAATCGATGTTTGCTATTTTTTTTGGACAAGTTGTAACACGCGATCTCCAACGCTTTAACAATTCCCTCATGAAGGTCACTCGACTCGCCGGTAAGTTTAAACTTAGCTTTTGGAATATTTCCTGTCGAATATCACAGTAAATGTTTCCGTTATACATATTGGCGATTAGTTTACGGAAAGCCATCGTTAGGGACAAACTGACCTCGCAGACTTCCCGTAGCATGCCGTCTCCGTTGTGGTTGGGTAACTGTTGTTGGCATGGCGACCTCACTCAAAGTAAACATTTGAGGGAAACAGGTAAGTACTACCAAGTAGCCCATTTGAGCAGTCATCGCACCGAAAAAAAAATGGCCTCATCATGCCTTGTTCCTGTCATGGTCGCTCTGGAGCACATAAAGAAGCTGGACAAGCAGCTGAAAGAGGACGGAGTACCATTCTCACCAGAGGCTAGCCTGTATCTGACAGAGATCACAGCTGCTATTAGTGAACTGGAGGTAGACCGACGGGCCACTCATGAACATTTAGAAACCATAGAAAACAGCAAACTCAGGCAGCAAATTAACATCACAACAGAGAGAATGATCCAAGACATTATGGCCCATGTTGCAGCAGCTCGAGCATCCAAGGTGAATGAGATACAACAGCTGCACCAAGACCTCTGCCCAGTACCTCAGCTTGAAGAGACAGGACGCCCTTTCGAGCCACAATGAAGCACTGTTACCTGAGCGAGAGCAGGTGTAGCTGGACACGAGGAGATCGTGCGAGCTCTGAATGATCAAATCACCCTCAAGTACAGCGTGCAGAATCAGATGGATCACACACAGGAGAAGACAGAGGAGCTGAAGTCCTCCATGGATGCAGTTAAACAGGACATTAGAGCCCTACAGCAAAACATGGAGCTGGAAAAAGTCGTTCTCTGTCAAGAAAGGCTGCTTGTAAAAGGAGAAGAACCAGGCGGTGGAGAAAATAAAGCAGCAGAAACAAACTATTAGTAAGTGCAGAAGAGAGTTAAACATTATCCAAAGCACTAGAGTTGAGAAGTGTCTTTTTTTAAAGTAATAAAGACATGAGAATTTGCCAACTTTTTGTGTCTGTTTTCAAAAATCTTTTGACAAAGCTGACAAGCAAGGAGAGGAAATGATGTCTACTGCTTTGATTTTGGCAAGCTCAAGGAAGAAAAATTCAAATGTAAAGCTTAAACACAGCTCTCCTTACAGACAAGACCTCACCTTAGAGGCATCCACACATATATGTACGATTGTATTGTTGTAGTTGACCACAGCGGAGAGGGTATTTGTGGAGATGGTTGAGTCCTGTAAGTTCACAGAGACAGTGATCGATCAAAAACTTGACCCACGCTTGAAACACATCCAAAAGGGCCCGTAGAGACTGTATTTCCTGTGCAGACTAAATTCTTTCCTTGTTGATGAAACTTTGATAGGTTTGTATAACAGATCTTGTATCTTTAATTTCATAGTAATTCTTATGTCAAACACAAAAACTGTATGTCCAGAATTAGATAGTTGGCATTCAGCAGCTCTGTCCCGTTAAGATCTTTGACTGAGAGGTTGTGCAGAAGGCACAGCCAATCTTGTCTAGCTCTTGGATGCATTTATTCCTCTCCTCTTTGGATAAAGATATAAGTGCAAGATCAAATGGGCATTGATTTTCTTTTGATCCATGTGCAATCATTGCACGTAACTGACACAACTTTTGATGGTACTTTTTTTGTTGCCTGAGAAGGAGCTGATCAGTCTTACTGAAATTTGTGAACATTTGGTCAGTATTTGCACCACTATATTCAGGTCGAATCCCCCTTGAAGGACAATAAAGCTCAGAGCAGAACTGAATTAAATTATACAGTAAATGACATCTTTTTAGGTTATACATTTTCACAACATTGACTTTTTACTGATTTCATTTATCAATGCACTGCTGTAATCACTTGAGGAAAGAAGCTGTTGTTTCTGTACTGAGGGCAATTCATGTCAACATGATGATTTTCTCTGAAGACTCAAAGGTGCAGTGTGAATATCATATTCATAAGTGAATTAGTGTATATTCACCCGGATATGAAGATTGATTTGTTTTTGTGCAGTAAAAGTGAGCCCTTTTTTATCTATATGGGTGTGGGTCCCCTTCTGTGGGTGCTGTTGTGTTTGCTCCATAGCAAAGAAATGACAAACTAGTAACAAACACATTTTTGTATTAAGTGAGAGGTCCCTTGAAGGGAGCAGTTGTTGTATTGGTTGACAGTTTTGATAGTATTGGTAACATGCACCCTGTCCTCACAGGCCAGTGTTGCCTCATCAATGGGAGGGATGAGCAGTCAAGAATCATCTTCCTACTACATGTTGCTAAATGTTTTCATTTCTATGCATCGTACCTTTGAAAGAGACACGACTGGCTCAAACTTCTGTATTTTTCTAAAATGTTGCTAGTATTTCCTGTATTTTCCTGAATTGTTTTTTTGGCACTCAAAGTCAGCAAGCCATATATACTAGAAATCAAACTAATAATAATCAAACAACTCTCTGAAGCTACATTTGGGTTGTGGCATTGTTCTATGAAGGCTCCAGTGGGAGCTCAGGGACGGTCATTGTACCTTTTGAGAACAAGGAAGAACAGTATTCAGTATTCGTCCAAATCCATTCATTTTCCTTTATTTGTAACTCAAGACATCAATCAATCAATTAATCAATCAATCACTTTAGGAATACAAAGTGACTTTGGGAATACAAAATAAAATACATATTAAAATACAAACTGAGAAACCCCACCCACCAACCCTCCAAGCCCGCATTTAACAGAGACAAGGAAAAAAAATACTACAGAAACATTTTGCAAAGGCAAAACTGACGATAAATTGGGAAACTAAAAAATGTCACTGTTTAGATTTTTATACCTTGGCGTCTGTCCCATTTCATCAAGTAATTATATGTAGACAACATTTTTAAATATGACCAACAGCTTCTCTTTGTTTCCAGGTTCCTTTAATGAAGTGCAACATCGTGCCCCGATCAGCAGGTGGCAGAAGGCACCAAGCTTTTCTCCACTGTGACCTTGCCCTACTGTGAGAGGGTCAGGCAGCCAGCTTCTTTCCTGTGGACAAAACTAGGCCGACACATGCACACACAGATGTACTTTGCCGCCGCCTGTGTCGCACTCTGTAAGAACCACAGAGAAGAGGAGGAAGAGCGCTAGAAACAAAGCAGCAGCTGCTCGTAGACAGAGGAGAGAAAACCTACACTTTACTCCAGTGAAGAAGGTAAGTCTTCAGATAGGATTTGACAACTGTGAGGAAACCTTTGTGCAATGTGGTGGGGAAGTGAGATCTTAATAAGACCACTTGTTTAAAGAAAGTTTTCCCTTGTTTTGTTTTGTCTGCTTTACAAAGACTTATGTCAGTTTGTGTTTACTACCACAAACACAGCAGTTTCTCTTGACATTTTGCTTCTGAATGCAGCTTTTTATCTTTGGTTGAATGGCACATGCTGCAGTATAGAAAAAAACCCTCTGATTTACATAATGTTGTCTCTCATGTACAAACAGCAAAGATAACAAGGCTTTTTTGGGGTTGTGTCGAAACAAGAAACAAAATTTTGAAGCAGTGGACAAGTTTTCCTGCTGATTTGTCGTGACTTGTGCAGTCCGAGGTCTTATTCTCAAGAAGTGTTTGTGCTTCCGAATGCCAACAGTGACACACCCCTGAGCAAGTTTGTTTTAACACAGTCATCTCATGGACTTCAGGGAGAAACACTCTGTCAGTATGTGTATCAGAATCATCGGTGAAGAGTCGTAAATCATCCTGGATTAGGTAACCAAACATATGCTATAAAGAAAGCCTGCTCTATATACTGGAACTTAATAGAAACAGTTTTGTTCAGAGCCATACTAGAATCTAATTGTGTGCACTGATTCATGATTTTTACTGGATTTAAACTGGTCATCTGATTTGAGTTTACTATCAGCAGAGCAGCATATTTTATTGTACTTTAACAAACATTGAATGAGAACTAAAAATTAGATGAAAAATAATCTTCAGTCAACACAACTACAATTGTCTCTCTTGTGTGAAACTAAATGAAGCTAACAAAATCATGTCTTCTGCATTCATGCACAACATAACTGTACAGACCATCTGTGTCTTCATTACATAACTACGTCTCTTACATGAAACACTATGTCAGGAAAGACAAATTTAAGCCTTTTTAGCGACATCTCTTTTAGTGTCACAGCCTTTTTTTGTTCAATACATGCATATTTAATTATGCTTTTTGTGTGTTTTGGATTTGTTTCTTTAACCAGGACCTGAGTACCATATTTCATCCTTGTTCATGTATGTACATGATCTGAGCTGACAGTAAACCTTGATAACTGAAACATAAAAGCAGTAATTCGGCTTACCTTGATAATATATTATCAGACAAATTCCCAGCTTTAGTGTTTTATTGGTTTCTGTTCAAATGAATCAATAAATGATATCAGTTAAAAGCACAAAGAATTTACTAATTTTGATTTCTCTAGACAACCAAGTTGTTGCTCCTCTTGACACCCCTGTCATTTGTCCTCTAACAATCTAAAGAGCCCAGGGACACTCCAGGTTTCATAACACAGGTTAAGTTAAGTTATGGTAATTTATCCTGATAAAAACTGCAAGACTTTCTGAAGATACTCCTCAAATTTGCATCGAACTTTGTTTTTCCTCATGATCAGACATATAGGGCTCTATTTTCATGCCCGCCGTCAGTGCGGCAAGCGCAGTGGTATTTTTGTCTGGCAGCCAGTGCACAGCCAGTTTGGTATTTTCGTAGACTGAGGCACACTGAGGTCCACCAAGCTGGGCGTGGTGGTGCGGCAGGGTGAGGTGTCGACAGAATCAGCTGGCACAGTGACATTTTCGTGCTCGCCGGCGGCATAGAAAGTGCGCCAAAAGCTTGCAGATTCAAACCTGGTCAGCTTTCAGCGCAGGCAGAGCGCAGCTGGTCTGGTGGTATTTTGGTAGACCTGCGGCGTATCGGCATATGTCACCGATGCCTCACCGGCAGGTTTCCACAGTGTCAGGCACATTTCAGTGCAATAAATAATCATCAACAACTAATAATCTGAGTCAGCACATACATTTAGATCTGTATAGATATATAAAGAGCCAGGCCACGGAGCGTGATACATCATTTACGCACAGGTGGTTCCGATTTTAATGCCATTATTGGAGTTTATGCTGTGATCTGAGCGCACAACCCACCTTTGTTACATGAGGTTTAAATATTTGCAACTTTATGTGATTGTCTTCATTTGTGGAAAGGGATGTTTGTCTTACTAGTGGGTCCAAACTTACACACACCAAATCCATCTGTGCTCATATGAGAGAGTGTGGAGGACGCCCTCTGCAGCACTTACAGTGACACTTGTTGAGTTGCTGCCTTCTGTCGCCATCGTGTGGCATTACTGTCTTCAGACATCTCTTGATCTCTTTGACTACTTCACTAAAATTGGAATACGCCTCGCTGGCGGCGGATTTAAAGGTGAGGACAGGAGCTGATCTGATTGGCGAAAACAGGTCTCGGCTGTGTTAAACCCACTCCACGTCCTCTCTAGGACTTACGCTGCTGGGAGGAGCTGAGTAAGGGAGGGGGAATACTTACGACGGGCTTCGCCACTCACCAAAATACCAAATTGTGCTTGGGCATGCCGTGTCGTCGCGGCAGACCTGACTTACGCCGTGCCTATGCCACACCGCCGGCGAGGAATGAAAATAGAGCCCATTCTCTCTAATAGATATATTTGAGTTAAAACTGTCTGGTTCAGACAATGTGAATCTTTTGTTTTCACTTCTTACTTTATTAATCAATCAGTCAAACACTCAAGCAAGCAAGCGAGGGGCAGGGAAAACTTTCTTTCAACCCTCGAACAGAAGCAGACTCATGTAGAACAGCCACCTGCTGATCTGTGCCATCTGTGTTAGGATTGGACCGAGGGATTGAGTGATATGCAGGAAGAGAGACTGACAACAACAACTTGTGCAGATTTAGGGTTACAGTGCAAATAATAACGGTAAAAGAGCAGCATAAAAATGATCATTTTCAAGGTGATTAATGCAAACCAGTCTAATTTTAGTATTTCATCAGGGGCAGGGATGGCATATCAGTGATGGCAGTTTGAGTCAAGCTGTTCCAAAACAAACACAGCTATTATAACACTACTGTGATGATAAAGGTAAGACTGATATTAATAGTTCTAGTAGTTGGAGTTAGCTGGTCATCTGAAGCGACAATCCAGAAGAATTTAAGAGACAAGGAAGTTCAAAGATCCCTGGAACATCGATGGGGAATAGCTTTCCCTTTTTTTTCTAGCCTTTCTATTCATAGTTTTACAGTGGAATGTGCATGAACATGCGTCATAACGAAGGACAATGCATTTAATTATAGATACAGGAAAATACCGTACTGACAAAGAAGGAGGCTGAGACGGAGTAAGAGATGTGCTCAAAGAAGAGTTGATCTGAGGTTTATAAATGGTGAAAATAGAAACAGGTGATTCATAGAGGAGATGATCAGACATGACATGAATCTGTCTGTGTTTCCTGTGCTCTGTCACCCACTCAATAAGCATGCAATTTGTCATGTGCTTCCGTCACTAACCCACTTTAAGGCATATCCGTATGCTTTAACTGGCACAGTCGGTTGATGAGTCTTAAAGCAGAACATTACTATTGTAAAACAAAGCAGCACAGTGAGGATACAGATGGTTAATAACATGGACCTTTGTGTGTCAAATGTGCAGATCAGTGTTATACGAAACTGTCTGCTTCTCTGTCCCTCCTGTTGATCAAGTGCAGCCATCTCCCTCTCTGCGTCATAGACTTTTCTAATGAGTTGTTTTTAAGGGTAATGAAGCTGAATGGGATCCTGTGCTTATCTGCATACAGAGCAGGAGAGTGGGATCACTAAGTGGTCACTGGAGACGCATTTGGAGGCGCGTGATAATGAAAAGTCTGAATGCTGTACTCGGAGCTGTCTGCTTGTGATCAGTGCAGCCAGGAGGCATGTTAATGCCAGGTCTGAACAGCAACTGAGTGGCACTACAAAAAGCAACTTAGTGCATATGTGACTTTCAGTCTGTTATTGACATGACAATACCAGACAATTTAAAGACCCACTCCGATGACAATCATGTTCATATGGCATTTTTCTGATGCTATGAGATCATGAGAAAACTAAGAGCAAAATTGCTTTTCTGAGTATTTCTTCATTCAAATCACTGTGAACCTCTGGCAGACACAAACAGCAGGTTCAGAAACAGAGAGATTATACGTAACCAATCCAGAAGCCCCGCCATGCAGGCCACACTATGCATATAGAGGAGAAATACAGAAGACAGTAGTGAACAAGCGTGTGCGTTAGTGGATTGCAATGCTTGTAAGGAAGCTAATTATAATATTAGCTTTCCTTGTGTCACTAAAGACATTAGTATCCGAGAGCTGAATAGCTCCTTTGTTACCTGCCACTTCTTCTACACCGGCAATGTTAGCTGACAAGCTGACATGAAGACGAGTTTGCAGAGCAGCGCTGTCTCCGCCCACAACTCAGGGGTGAATTGCTAATGATCTACTGAAGCTCTGCAGAAGAAAAGTCCTTGAAAATGACACAGATAACGCAATTTTGGCTAAAAACTTCCCAATCACAATTTAAAGACCACTGAGAACACTTTAAGTAGTTAAAAAAACGATCGGTGTGGGACTTTAACAAACTTCCATTTTGACTTACCCAACCAGCCAATCCCTCAGTTCCCTACATCTCCATTTAGTTACTGAAGCTTAGGGAGGTATGGGGGAAAGAGTTGTATGTAGGTACCATTCAAACTAATTTTGTGCCCCTTTGAACTGAACCCCAGAGATTAAGAATCATCTGTACCTATGAACTGTAGTGTCATAGCGTGACCTTCAAACTTTAAGGCTCAGCTACATTTAATCTTCCAGAGAAAAAAAGTTCTCAGGAACAGACAGTTCTGTTATCACTGATTATTCATGACCAGACAGGCTGAGAGAAAAACCAAGGTGAGGTTTGCTTTTATTCTGACTCCAAGTCTTTCAAGGTGCAGCGTGCACTTCTGAGAAAGACTTTCATTATTCAGTGGCCTGAACTGCTGATGAAACTGTGAAACGCCCTTTTGAAAATGCTTTATGATTACTTTGACTTTATCTAGAGGGACAATGACACAGGGAGTTATGCAACTGACCCCAGCTATGCAGAGGGTTAGCAAACGGTCACTAAAGTTGCTGCAGGAAGGCTTGCAAGCATGAAATGAGTCCCTGCGATGGCAGCACTTTGATGCAGACAGTGATCACACCCCTGCTGCCTATGCCAACATTTCAGCAGGGAAGCAACATTTAATCACAGCAAATTTTCAGCTGCTGAATTTCTAAATTTTATGGGCTAAAAGCCATAATCATCAAAATGAAGAAAACAAAAAGGCCTGAAGTTTTCTATTTATACGTTAAAGAATGTAAGAATACATGAAAAATAAACTTGTTAATTAAAAAAAGAATATCCACAGTGTTTTAAAAAATGCACCTTCATGTGAGTCTCTCTTGTGCAGCTCTCTCACCATTCACGGAATCATGTTTCGTAAAAGCTTCTTAGAGGTGAAACATTTTCACTTTGGGAGGGGCCGTCTGTTTTTCTTTTGGGTTGCACTTGTTTGTGCTCAAACACAAATCGCGTCAGTCTCAAGTCTGCCACTTACAAATATGCTGTTCAGTATTTTTCCAGCATTAGAAGGGCCTTGGCATGTACTTAACATGCATACACACGGTACAGTTCATATGAGAGCTATTATGTTGGACTACTTCATCGGTGTGCTTTCACTGAAAGGCTTTCTTTGACTCTAACTTTGGTTGTCTTACTCTTTGCAGGGACACAACAGTCCAACAGTCACATTCTCTACTAACACAGCATGCCTGTGTGGATTACTTAGCCTCTTTATGATGTGGGTTGATGTGTGCACTCAGCTGAGCCTGTCTAAAGGTTAAAGAGTAAAGAGGAAATTCAATACAACAAACAACACCACACAGAGCTGGAGCGTGCAGCAGGATGTCATATTTAACGCACACATAAACCTGTCGTTTGAAATGAGGATGCAGATGTTCAGCTGACGAAAAGCATTTGCTTCAGTCTTATTTGTATTTTATCTTTATTACTAGTTAGCAAGTGCCAGCATGCTACCATGCTGGACTATGTTGCTGAACTGATTAAATACCTGGAAATCCTAACGGTAAAAGCATTTTTCAAGTATATTTAAATTACAGGCAGTGGGTAGACTTTAAACAATTTGGTAAACAGGCTTTGTAAAAATGGAAAACTTTCATAAGTCTGAATATTAAGAAAGTTATCTTTTTTCTAGTCAGCTTCAAATTAGCCTCTAATCCACACAGGTGGGTCCCCTTTCACAGAGGCTGCCATACACCCACGTTCTTCTACTGAAGCACAGACTGAACTAGCAATGCACCGATCCATTTTTTTTCCGATCCAATCTGATACCGATACCTGGGGTGAGCTTATCGGCCAATATACGATACCGATCCAATATGACTGTTGAATGAATGAGCTGTATACCATGCCCTGTGAGTGAAGGCATCAGGCTTGGCATTAGCCTTTTTTTTTAAAAAGGTAACAAATTAACACAGATTTAAATTTAATTAACATTATTTATTAACGAATAACAAATTGCACATTAGCACACAGCAAAAAGAAGTAAGACTTCCATGAAAACATTTAGTGCAAAAGGATTGACAGACATAGAATATAGAGTGAACAGAATCACTGCGTTGCTGTGTATGATAATAATAAAAAGAAGAAAAAAAGTGGATCGGAACGCTGGATCGGTGTCATTCATCAGATATCCGATCCAGTTAATTTGTCAATATCAAAGCCGATATCAGATCCAAATATGGGACGGTTGCATCCCTAGACTGGACAAAGTAGTAATATGCAACTTTAATGTAGTGAGCGTCTGTGTAATAAAGCTTGAGCTTGAAGAACAAAGTGGAATAAAAGTGGTCATTGTGTGCAAAAGAATTTGTAGTGGTCGACTTTTTTCATGATAAAAGCCTGGGTCACAGGAGCTTTTTGTCCTCAGAGGCCACTGTAGCTTCATAGATGGAGTAGTGAGCAGGAGGATGTTTCAAACCAGAATCTGAGCATTGAAAAAAATCCCTTTTCCATGAGCTGTATCAAGGGCAAATGATCTTCGTCGCGAGGAGAACATAAGGGTGAAAATGTAAAGCAAAAATGTACAAAGACAGACAGGCACATCTTTGCTGTACACTCAAGAGAGATGAGAGTGTTTACATGAAGGTGACAATATTGTTTTCATGCATGGTCTGAGTGCACACGCTGATATGAAGAGAAGAAGATTTTATGTCTGAGTAGTTTTATGACCTGATAGATACGGTAGCTCTAGGCCATTCAGAAAGAAGAAAGGGTTTTGTTGATACGCAGTAGTGGTCCTTTAAGACCACAAATAGAACCTCCAAAGTGAAGTAGTTCAGTTGTCGTGACGTGCACACACGCAGACGACACCCACATATCGTAACATAATAAGACAGCTGCCCTTCAATGTGGAAATGTCAATGTCCCAGTAAAATGACCCTCTTTCTCTCTCTCTCACACTCATACACACAATAACACACATGCACATAAACACACACAAACATATGAATATGCAGAACCCCCTCTTTGTTCATTTTTCATGCACCCAGTCTACCCTCTAGTTAATCTGCTCTGAGGTGAGGTGAAATGCTGTAAATGCTTTTTCTTGAACAGCAGAATGATATCTAATCAATGACCGCTCATTCACCCTCTTTTCCCCACAGTTGCACAGCGTTCTTGTGAAAGAGTTTTTTTCTTTTCTGTGTCTTAAAGATAAGCCCCGTGCTGTGAAAGCCACGTATTACAGCATCACACTGTTGCCTCTCATGAAGTGTCGTGACCTGTCACAATCTGTAGAGACAATGCTCCATCCCCAGTATACAGATGTGAGTCATCGAGTTAACCGAGCTGTTAGTTGTTTATCTCTAAGCTGGCACTGTGCTGACGTCAAAGCAACACAGCGGACCATAAAAATGGTTGTTTCTTGACTCCAATCTGTTGAACTAGGAGACACTGATAAAGAGGAAGTATCGGGCTTTGTTACTGCGAATGAAACAGTTATTCTGATCACGCAGTAAACCCAAGCGCAGGATTTCGACCTGTTTCTTAATTCACACAGGCGAACAGGTGGACATCGCAGACAAACCTGTGCAGAATGCTAATCAAGACCCAGAAAGAACAGTTTCCTTCCACTTTCACATTCTTATTCAGAGTGTTTGCAGTCTGTAGCTGATGTGTGCTCGGTCTGTACCGCAGGAAAAATAACATTTCAAATACTCTCTGTTGATAACGAAAGACTCTAATCTAGTCTTTACCTGCCCTTCACTTTGATTGTTTTCCTAAAGACCACAGTATCCAGATACAGTCATCTGTAAAGGTCACTGGCAGCAGACTCTGCTCTATATAACCCTCCATTATTGGTGTTTTTCAGATTTATCATGTTTGGATCCCAAACACATCATATGTCGAACTTACATCACATAAATCTTTGAAAATATCTGAAAGCTAAACCTCACATTGGATCAGAGTTTTTTGGAATTCTGTGTGGCATAACCATTAGCTAACTACTCATTATCCTCCTTAACTAAAGATACAGTGAATTTGACATTAAGTATCAAGCTCAAGATAAAGTCTAAACATATATTCATTCTTGTAGATCCAGAAAATAACAAAAGCAGATGTATGGAGTCCTCCATGATATTTTCATACCATAACACTCCCAATACTGTTCTGCACTTCATTTTCTTCAGTTTGTTGGATGTCTCTTCCTCTTTCACACCCCTCATTATTTTCGGATTAGTTCTTCCTCTCGTCTTCAGCTTGTAACCAAGATTTGTGTTTTCATGTTTTCCATTAATGCAATCTCAAGGTTATGTTTTTGTCACACGGATAAGGTGAAATCATATACAGTGCACTAGATGAACCTTCCTACCCACTGATTGATTTGCCGTGTTCAAGTGTGATCAGTTGTATACCTGTTGCTTCTCTGAAATATGGCCAGTTGTTATTCTATTAATCAATGCCATTGTTATTGGGTTTTGACCAATCAGAGTCAAGTATATAATACAGGCCGTCATATAAAAATGAATAATTGTGCCCCTCCAGGTCTCTATATCAGACAGCAGACTACGTGCTGGAAATGCTGAGTCAACCTTACTTTTGGTCCCCTACCAAGAGGAAAGAGGCGGAGTCTAGGTGGGCCTTGAGTGTCCTATCAGCTACAGTGTGGCCACCTGTCAGTCAAAGCAGCTGCAAAGATCTAACCTTCATACCTTTAAAAGGAAATGAGTTATAAATAGTATAGCATTTGGGTGTGGTTTCCATTGTTTCTGGAGCCAGTCTTCAGGGAAACACTTGAGCCTGGAGGTTCCCACCTGAGTAACAGTGTTAGTTAAATCAGTGAGGATGATCAGACTAAATGTTTGCTGCTCAACATCTCAGTTTAGCACGTTAGCCTGCTATCATTAACCCATGAACATAGTACAGGTAGGTTAGAATTCTGGCCTGATTGTTGAACTAGTTGCAGAAAGTACAGGTAGACTGTTTCATCAGTTGACCGATTATTATTTTTTGTAATAGCTGATTTAAGCCATCACAAGGTCAATATCTCAAAGACCTTTTGAAAAAACAAATTTTTCTAATTTCCATTGACAGCAAGTTTAATGAAACAGTCACTGTCAAGTGTGTAGTGTAAATTCTGTGATGATGTATGGATTCATACACGCTTCTGTGAGTAATATCAGCCATACTCTGAAACCTAAAGCCTAACCCAATGATTTCTTTTCCACCTACACAGTGTTGTTTTCGTTGACGATGACGTTGATGAAATATTTTCGTCAACGTCAACGAAAACCACACCGCAGAACAGATGTTTAGCGTTTGACTGACGAAATGCTCATTAGTTTTGCAACTCTGTTTGTCATCCACCACTAACATTTTCGTATAGTCTCGTCAACGCACATTCATCTCATCACATTTTAGTCATCTAAGACTTATGTTCAGCTCGTTGATGTCACGTCTTTGTCCTGGAAAAAAGGGGTGTTGACGAAAACAACACTGCACCTACGACATATTACTGCCCTAGATCACTAGTATGTACATTACATTTTGAAATGCTTGGGGGAAAAAAAGATATGTGTTTTTCTTTTACTGACATTTTTCTCTTTTTTAATTATTTAAGAAAGCAGGGTAGAAATATAAAAAGGCCTTGTGATATTTAACTCAGCCAAATTTTGAATATCTGCACTATATGTCGGCCTTTAGCCAACCTGCTCTCTTAGTCTTGGTGTCAGCATTGGCTGTTGAAAAACTGTAACCTGTTGATCACTGTGTGACTGTCTGTGTGTATATGAAGCAGCAGCTGTTCACATACATCAAGACTTCATTGTGTTCTGCAGAAATATATTCTCCCTCTGAATTCTTATTCAATTATGGGGGTCTCAAACCACAGACTGAGAATTGCCCCTTCATGCTGTGATTTCATTGTTACTTTGAGATCATCTGTCTTGGTGGAAAAGTTCAGTGTGCCATGTGGAAAATAACGCTGTGCGCTAATGCAACAATCATGACGGTAAACTGTGAACGAAGTGTACTGAGGGCTGTAACAACTCGCAACCACAGGAAGGAATTATTGCAAAATGTGCATGCACACTAACACATGCTCTCTCTCTCTCTCACACACTCTCAGTGTTATTGTTCACTCAAGCTGCTGTTAGAATCAAACACTAATGAGCTGTGAATCAGTGAAAACCACCAATCCTCTTCTCTGTTCCTGGCCTGGATAATTGAACACAATCACTCTCAATGGTGACATATCCATCACATACTCCGCTCCTGGATGTGTCTGCATGACTGTGAGAGAGCAGTTTGTGATGCACAGTGTGTCCTTCTCTCCCTCTCCAGCACATGACCTGTAATACTCCATATGGCCTGATGACGTCCATACTTCCTAATCTCCCCCTGCCCGTTTCTCTCTCTCTCTCTCTCTCTTGCTCTTGCTCTCTCGCCCTCTCTCTCACTGGGGTTTTATAGGCAGCAGTGAGGAGTGGGAGATCAGATTTCTGCATTCACTCAGAGATAAACACATTGCTCACTGTCTGCTTTTGCAGTGGAAAAGGGAAACATGGATCAGCTGACTTGAACGTCCAGTACCTCTTTGTGTAACTGAATCTTTAAAAAGAGAAGTGAAAGACAATTTAGTGAAGTGCAGAGAAGACAAAGCTGTGGAAAGAGATGGAGACCATGGGTAAGGCAGCTAATCTTTTTCATGAGATCATGTTCAGATGTGTAGTGTCCGCTGAATGTCTTTGAAGGACGTAACTTAAAAGACCGGATGTGTACGGGTAGTGGAGCAAAGACTGGTACGTGATGCGTGGATGGAAAACCTGAAACCACTTAGAGCTCTGTTTATGTTGCTATTTCTAATGCACCAGGCTGTGTTTTTTTATGTGGACCACAGAGACACCCTGCTAGTCCAGTCCTGCAGTCCTAAACATTAGTAGTCAAACAGGATCTGATCACTCCTTTTTTAGTCATATGGTTCTGGTCTGCAGGAGAGATCAGTCTCATATCAGAGGATAGGAGAACGTATTCAGTATTTTTTGTTTCATATTTGCAGAACATAAATACACAATATAAATATTAACTTTTAATTCTGGATAAAAGTTTTAAACTTTAAGAACAATTCCTTTGTTTTGTATCATTTAGAAGTAGCAGTGTATTCACATTCAAGTATTGATCAAAGGTAACTTTAAACAAAACCTACACTTTTGAAGTCGGTAGTTTTCCTTTTCATTTGAAGTCCTCTTTATTGTTTATGTTTTTTATGTGAATTTATTAGTGTGGACTTAAATAAACAGGAATACTTTAACAGTAAACAACATCCTGCAAATGAGTTTTATGAAACGGTTGATAATCAAAGCATAAACATAACGGAAAATACCACAAATATCTGATAACCTATCAATAGAGAAGTAAGAGAAATCTGTAACATTCAGGTCAAACATTTGAAGTGTTTTGAATGTCACGTCTGCCACAACTGTAAGTCAACAAGCATGGTGCCTCTCGGCTGCACTATCAGTGAATTTGACCCACTTAAGTTTGACCCACTGCAGACCAAAGTTCTCACAAACCAGCAGCCAACCTGTGAAAGAGTCATGAGGCACAAACTCAGGCAGATGGTGCCTCTGAGCACGTGCACAGGTGACTGTGCATACTATAATCTGCTGTGACCTCTGAGAACTTGAACTGAAAATTGAAACATTTCTGGTCTTTAAGGATGCCCAGACTGTCTAGTTATTCGACAGTAAACAAGTTGGTGTGAGCCATTTCAAACTGTGATGATCAATACTTTTATGTAAGGGATCAAATGACGGCATGTGTGCTGTGAAAGGGGTTGCTTATGGCAGTGGTTCTCAAGTCCAGTCCTCAAGGCCTACTGTCCTGCATGTTTTGATTGGTTCCCTGCTCCAACACACCTGATTCAAATGATGAGCTCGTTATCAAGCCATTACAGAGCGTGATAACGAGCTGATCATTTGAATCAGGTGTGTTGGAGCAGGGATTTCTTCACTACATGGTGAACCCAACAAAGCTGCTTCTAACAGAGTAGAAGAGATACGTTTACAAGAGTTTAAGATCAGTTTTATGCAGATTGTGAGTTCATGCTTTCTTTTAACTGGAAAAAAAGATGAGAACATTTATTTTTAGGTCAGCCCGTTGCGTTTTTGTCATGAACTCCTAGTTTTATAAACAGCATAAAACTTTTAGTGACCTCAAAGCTGAAACTAAAATTTGATCACAAATGCACAAGCTCCATTTTCAGCAACAAAAAAATGCAGGTTTGAAACATGTCGCATACAAAAACACCGTGCTGAGAAAAAAACGAGTATCGGCAAAAGAAAGAAATCTTTACCAGCTCATCAGATGAATTTGTCAGTGTGATAAATAATCACAATGTTTGATTTCTCCCTGTTATCAAACTTAATCTGAAATCAAAATCATCTTGGCCTTCTTCTCCTTCTTCTTTTTCTCATCAGTGTGTCCGATGGGTGGAGGGGCCACCAGACTGTACAGCGTTCCTACTCCAATGCTCAGCAACAGCTCACCTCTCCCTCTCCCTCCGTCCCATTTGGGCCCCTGCCAGCCTGTGGGCACAAACCTGGATCCTGTTTTCTGCCAGGTGACTCTCAATCTGTCCGCTGTTCACACTGACAAAAAGGGATCATTTGTGTTGCACTGTGGGGTCAAATACTTGTTAACAAGTGTCATCTCTGCCTCTCAGGAGCAGAAGGGGTCCTCTTTATGCCCCCCTGATCCGGTGGACCTGCTTCGACAATGTGAGGAGGCCCTCAGAGACAGGCCCCCAAGAATCCACAGAAAGTTCACTTTCCTCAGTGATGGAGACGGCGCCTCCAGCAGCCCTATCAGGGTGATGCAGTGGAACATACTGGCCCAAGGTAAAGTGCTCTCAGATGAAAAACTATCCACAGTCACAGGGGGGTTTAACGGATGCATCCGACAACATATCCAATCTCAAAAAGTTATAAGTACATTCTGTTATATTTGTTTAGAGTGATTCAGTTTATTAATCATTTTAATATTTACCTTGTATTTAACTATTTAACTTGTATTTAATAATTCTATTTAGTCAATATGATCATCGAATTACTAAAAAAACACCTGAATACACTCCGATAAATGATAAAAATGTCCTCTTGTAGTTTATCAGTTTCCAAAAACATCTTATGCATTAAACCAGATAAATAAATATGTATATTTGTTAAATTTTAAGGACATTTAGATTTTTTTGGTTTTCAGTAGTAAGTGGAATAAACATTTCAGCTCTAAAAAATTGGATTTTTTGGCCATGATTTGTGGTTTCGGACATTAAAGGGATATTTTTATATAGTAGAAATCCAAAAGGCCCTTGTAACAGTTTGACTTGTAATTTGACTTGATAAAACATTCAATGGAGGTCAGCAATATTAGTAAGTATTTTAGTATATTATAATGATACCAGCATTTGTTAGTCTTACTATATAAAAAATGATATCGGCAATATACGTCATGTATCATGTGGCTTCAAATCAGGCAGTAGTGGAGTTTATTATTTAATCAAACCGTCAAATACAAAATGGTACCCCAGAAAACAAAGGATTAAGCAAAAACGTTAGAGACCAAGTGTGCTTGAAGTCTCTTTTGGGTCAACATTCTAGTTTGGTGTCAACTGTACTGGGTAAAGTACTTTTACAAACAGATTAAACCTGTTCATAAAGGTACTGTGGCTTAAAGGGTCTATTTGTTTGAGCATGTCTGGATGTTGATTTGAGGTACCTTTGTGAAGCATTATATCATGAACCGAGGAGTCCTGTGAAGCTGCTCCACATTAGCTCATTACTAAAGTCGGATGCCTCTCTCTCTCTCTCCTCGTTTAGCTCTTGGTGAGGGACTTGACAGCTTCATCAAGTGTCCCATGGAGGCTCTAAGCTGGTCCCGCAGAAAGTACCTCATCCTAGAGGAGATCCTCACATACCGACCCCATATCCTATGTCTGCAGGAAGTGGACCACTATTATGACACCCTCCAGCCTGTCCTATCAGGTCTGGGTTACAGCAGCAACTTTTGCCCTAAACCCTGGTCCCCGTGCCTGGATGTGGAGGGTAACAACGGGCCTGACGGCTGTGCGCTGTTCTTCGATCAGTCTCGATTTGAGTGCCTGGATAGCGTGAGCATACGTCTCTCTGCGATGAGGATACCAACCAATCAGGTGAGTAGACTCAGTTTAGAACATGGACACACAAAGAGCTCCTCGCAGGTCCCTCTAACACTCTGCTCTCGCTGCAGGTCGCTGTGGTAACGATGCTTCGCTGTCGGAGCACGGGGAGATACCTCTGCGTGGCTGTGACCCACCTGAAGGCGCGCTCTGGTTGGGAGTGGCTACGCAGCGCTCAGGGCTCCGACCTCTTAAGACAACTCCAGAATCTGGTCCAGAAACACCCCGCCGGGCCCATGGGTGCCCCTCTCTCTGACATTCCTCTGCTTGTCTGCGGTGATTTCAATGCTGTCCCGACTGAGGAGGTGTACCGTCGTTTTGCTGCATCGCCCCTCGGTTTGAACTCTGCTTATAAGAAACTGAGCCACGATGGTCTGACTGAGCCTGAGTACACAACGTGGAAGATCAGGCCCACAGGGGAGTGCTGTAGCACTTTGGACTACATCTGGTACAGTCAGGACTCTCTGAGAGTGGACTCAGTTTTGGACATGCCCACTGAGGAACAGATAGGGCCAAACAGGCTCCCATCTTTTAGTTACCCCTCTGACCACCTTTCTCTGGTCTGTGATTTGAGTTTCAAGGAGAAGGAGTGAAAATTCAAATTATGACCCAGAACATTGAGAGAGACAAAGCCATAACAGGACAGAGTCCAGACCAGATCCATTCATGGGCCTCACTCAACAAGGTGTTGAGTCAGTGCTTAGAGATTTACTTTCAACCCACAGTGACTGGTAATAAAATCTTTTTGCTGAACTGTGTGTGGTTCATATTTAATGTTTGTGTAGTTCAGTGGTTCTCAAGTCCAGTCCTGGAGGCCCACTGTCCTGCATGTTTTGGATGGTTCCCTGCTCCAACACACCTGATTCAAATGATCAGCTCGTTATTAAGCCATTACAGAGCTTGATAACGAGTTGATCATTTGAATCAGGTGTGTTGGAGCAGGGAAACATCCAAAACATGGAGGACAGTGGGCCTCAAGGACTGGACTTGAGAACCCCTGGTGTAGAATAATGTAGCTGTACCATGCTCTCTGTAAAGGTCTGGTGTCACACATTAAATATGTAACTAGCAGTATCTACTGTTGTAGATAGCTTTTTTTTTTTGTTTGTTACGATGCAGGTATAATGTGCATCCAGCCTGATTTGACAGAGGCCAATGCTCTTTTGTATGAAAATTTAATTTCTGCAGTGCACTTCTGGAGAAACAATGTTTTGGTAAACCATATTTAACACGCACAGTCTTTCCGTACAGGAAACAGCCTCAATAAAAATAAACTGACGCCTTGTTTTGTTGTTTAGTTTCATTCCATTTCTGAAATGAATGTCTGAGCTGATCCAGGTTTCAGTGTAGACCCATAGCCCCTAATGCTATTTATAAAACAACTGGCTGAGAACCAACCAGTGTGTCCAAAATGTAATTTGAGTTGGTCGCTCCCTTCAATCTTACCCTTTACTTGTTTTCGATATTAAGATGATTCAAACAATTAGCGACACCGTTCAATCCATAATGACTTTGAGTATTGTGCTACATTAATCTAAAATAGAAAATCATATGTCACCAGTTGCCTCTGAACATTACTAATATAGACACTATGCAGCCACATACACTGTTTAAATATCTCTTTGAAACGCGTCTAATTGAGCAGACATGTTGACCCGCATTAGCACACAGCTCTGTAGAAACTGTGTCAGTGAGGATGTAAACAAGTCTGTCTACCCTTTGGCTGAAGGCTACAGTCCCTATTCAAGAACACAGTGTGCAACCACATAAACTACTGTGCATGTTCTTGATTTTATCAGACAAAACAATGACTGACTTAAAGACAACACTTGCACTGTACAGAACTGCTGTTAATATTTCCCATGCTACATACCAAGAGTATTAAACTATCCTTCACAAGTAAGAGTTTAGTTGTTTTTATACTTGAGCAGAAGTACCAATCTGTTAATCAGCCTAATAGAAGTAAGAATTATTCTATTTAAAAAGTCCTGACTTTTAGCCATGACTTTAGACCTCTCAACTCATGTCAAAGCATATTTTCCTGAACTTGTTGTTGTTGTCAGATAACCAGCAGTATTTAAGTGTAAAACATCTTAATCCTGACTGACTGACTCCATTGAGCAATAGATGGCTATTAGGCGTCTAGGTTTTTTTAGACCTAATTTCAACCATCTAGATTTTGTATATTTTTAGACGGAATTTAGACGTTGTACTTTAACCCATTATTTGACAACTATTTATTTCAAAAAGCAACGGTGAGTTACACAACTTGCAGGACAGTGGGCCTCGAGGACTGGACTTGAGAACCACTGGCCTAGATGACTGGTCTAGAATCAGGCTACCACAGGTCTAAAAATGAAGGTTTTTCAGGTGTCTAAATTTAAACCAAGTTGAGACTGAATCTAAATCTGGGCTATATTTATACTACACTGTATATTGCTCAACGGCTATCACACTTCTTTTGGTTAAGTGCTTGGAGAAAAGTTATGCAACTCACAGTTGCTTTTTGAAATAAATAGTTATTGAATAATGGGTTAAAGTGCAATGTCTAAATTCTGTCTAAAAATATACAGAATCTAGATGGTTGAAATTAGGTCTAAAAAAAACTAGACGTCTAATAGCCGTCTATTGCTCAGTGGGTTTGTGACTGCTAAGTACTTTTGTCATCAAGAGCAAAGGGTGGCTATTTTTAAGAAACTAGAATATAAAACGTGTTTTTAGTTATTTCACACTTTTTTTATTAGTACAAAATTCCACGTATTCATTCATAGTTTTGATGCCTTCAGTGATAACTTACAATGTAAATAGTCATATAAAAAAATAAAGAAAAACATTGGATGAGAAGGTGTGTCCAAACTTTTGGCCTGTACTGTAGATATAGCCCAGATTTAGACTTGGTCTAAACTTAGATGTCTAGAAAAACATTCATTTTTAGACCTGTGGTAGCCTGATTTTAGACCAGTTGTCTAGGTTACATTTAGACATCTAGTAGACCTCTTTTAGACCAAAAAATTTTCAGTGGGATTTGTGACTCTTTGTCCTTAAGATGTTCTGAGATGAGCTTGTTTTGATTTATATTAGTTTGCAATCTGTGTCTGGTGGGACAGTTAGCTGCCACTCTCCCCGCACTAAAAGCAGACTGCATTCATGCTATAAGATTTTTCTTAATGTAGGTTCATGAGCACAGCGGATTATCACAAATTCGACTTTCAGAACATTTGTTAACTAAATGTGCTTCTTGAAACTTAAAGTTGCAGCCTAAAAAAAAGTTTATTTTTAAAGAGTTGATGCAGTAACTTCCCGCCTTCAAGAATAAACGTCTCAAAATGAAACACGATCGACCAAAACAAGTGTCAGCTTTCAGAAGTCTTTTTATATTTCAGTAAAATCTAATACACTTTGAAACAAGAGTACAGCAAAATAGAATATACTTCAAATGTTGAATATACAAACAGTTCAGTCTGAACACAAACACCTTAGCTCCATCTTCCCTCATTTCAGATTTTTTAAAAAAGAATTAAGGGAAGGGTGGGGGGAGTAAAAAAGAAAAGCAATGCTGGCAAATTGACCCTCTTTCAGTAAAGTGACCTGCTTTGAAATGATTTTTTTTTTTTTAAACAGACATTTTGCATATAGTTGTGGTTTCAGATGCTGCTTCGTATAATTACAATAATTGCTTCCTTTGAACCTTGATCTCCTGGTGTGCTTACACTCTCTTTCACAACATGCACCAGCTCAGTCACACAGTCCTGCAGATCCATGCAGACACACTCGGCAGGCCTGTGAGAGGAGCAATACTCTAAAGTTTAAGAAGATGACAAAAAGTAAAAAAAAAAACATACTTTTGTGAAAGAAGTTAAAAATTGAAAAAAAAAAAAAAAAAAAAAGAGATTTCCATGATGATGTAGGACACACAGCAGCCCATGTCACTGCCTATGCGTCTGTTTGTGTGTGTGGCCATTTCTACAGTGAGACTGAATCTACATAAACATTCAACAACCTGACAGACAGAGGAACTGATTAAAGTACAAATATTAGCTCCACTAGTTTTAATAATACTGTGCTTGGTACAAAGTATCAAACGGAAAAAAAAAACAAGATTCATAAACCTTCAGACATTACAAAGAAAAAAAGAAGACAAAATTAAAATCTAAGGCTGTTCTGTTAACTTTAGCTCCGTAAACTGTATAGAAGATAATATATTTATATATGTATATATGTACATAACATGACCGTTTTCTGTCTGATATTGTTCCTTATTTAGAACCTTGCTCAGATTCACTTGCGTCTTTCACTCCTTAAGGACTTACGTAGCACCTTCCACGTTTGATCTACACAGTGATAGGAGTCAAAGAAAGGGTTGCTGGTTTTCATATCAGTGGAGGAAGAGTAATAAACTAATGGTTTCTACAAAAACTTAATTACACACCCCACTTTGTCTTTTTTCTACAAAGTTCACATTTTGGTTAGTTCTGAGTATTTCGCCTCGTTTTGTAGTGTTTCAGCTTTAATGTGTTTTCAAGGTCCTTTCCTTTTTTTTTTTTTTTCTTTTTCCACCCCGGTCAGTGACAGCAATCCTTTCAGAAGGCATAATCATGTAGTGATCAAGGTTGGTCCCTTTCCCTTACCCAAAGAGTCCCTTTTTCATCTGCACAGCACAGTTTGGACTTCCAACAGAGCACTAACAGAGGTTTTCAGCGTGGTTTCGGAGGGCGACCGGTTCAGTCCCGTTTTAGGCAGCATCAAGAAAGATATGAGGACAAGTTCAGGACTAAAAACAGGTGTTAAGGAGTCTTTAAAGTCTTACTGACTGCTGCTGGCTATCAAAGAGTAAAAATGACCTGTAAGATTTACAAACTAACCCTCCCTGGAAGAGAGGGGGGCGAGTGGTTTCGAGGTAGAGTGTGTTCAACACTCGGGCTCTTCTCTCTTTAACACATCTGGTGCTTCCAGTTTGATAACCACCTCAGCGTCCAGGGCCTCTGTTTTGATGTTCTGGACGAGTTTAGGGTTTGCCTGGTTCTGCTGGACCGCCACCTTCACCGGCACCTGCACAGCTTGGACTTGGACTCCTGCCGCCTTCAGTTTCTCCAACGCGAGTCCGCCAGTTGCGGTTGCTCCCATCATCAGCTCTGATCCGTTAAGGACGCCACTTAAGATCCTAGGTTGTGCTGTCACTGTCTGATTGGCTGTTGATACGGTCACTACCCCTGCCCCGCTGCCTTGCTGCGACACTACCAGAGTCTGTGGTTGAGTCTGCGTTGGCACGGTGAGTCTCATCACTTGTGTCCCAGGAGCGACGTTGACAGGCGCCAAGGCCCGCACTGTTAAAGGGCTCCCGATGAGGCTGATGCCAGCTGGGGCGCCCCCAATGCTGGGTTTGTTTGAGCCTGTGGTGGTCTGGAGCTGACACTGAGCTAACTGGTGCGCAGGGATTGTGATGATCTTCGCCAGCTGAACGGTGATCTTGTCTCCGTTCTCTGCTGTAGCTGGAACCATGGTGGGGATCGTCTGAATCACAACCTACAAAATAATCACACATGAAATGAAAACTAAGATTGAGAAAAGTGACTAAACTGTGATTTAAGTCCACATAAAGGTTCTGGAGCGTTTTTCAAATCCTGTTTGAGAAAAATGTGAAAAATTTTTAAATTTCTCTTGAATGAACATGACCATTTTTTAAAAATCCCCTTTACTTCATTACTGTTGGACTTTCTCCCACTTGGCCTTTGACATCCCAAACCAAAAATAAGTGGCATGTTAGTAGGAGGCTAACTGGCTGTTTGTTGAACGGAACAAAAAGGACAACTCTATAGCTTTGTACTTTCTTATACACACACACCAAGATACCTATCCCAGGACTCAACTGTGCGACCGTTTCACTCGCATTTACAGTTAAAAATAGATGTGTGTGAATTGTAAAATATATTTAGGGGCACATGTGCACATATAAAAAAAATCTGCCAGGGCAACAAATGTTTTTTCATGTAAATATGGCGGTGAAGTTAGTTTTAGGTTGGATTTTCGACAGACATTCACTGCGGATCTACTGGTGTCTTCTCACTCTCCATAACCGGGAATAGCAACAGCAGCGCGGTTAAATCTACTCTGAGCCTTCGCTGTCAATGTCGAGTTTGAATAAGGGACCATCAATAAATTACTGGTTGATGTGTTTCAGAAAAGGCTGTTTTCCTTCAATAGCTTCCATGTCATGTGACCAATTGACCTAAAATTGATTTCAAATAAAAGTACTAAGGTCAGACAAAAAGATACACCTCATCATGTCCCCAATTTGTCCTCTAAAAAATTTCTGTTAAAATTAAAGTCAATTTTTCAACATTTTCTTCAATAGCTTCCATGTCATGAGACCAAAAGACCTTAAAATTGATTTTAAATAATAGTACTTATGTCGACCAATAAGACAAACATTATTTGATCAATTTTCATTGTGCCCCAAAAGTTCTTTGTATGTTCCTTACTTTTTTAACTTAGGAGTACATGTACTTCTTGTGAAAAAAGTGAATGTCAAACCCTGTATCCACATTTGAGTTTCCTACCTATTCGTTTTCTGCTGAGGTTTTGTTCACTACCTTCTCACACAGTAATGCTGTGGGACCTGTGGGCTGAACTGTGGAGCATGTGCAAAATGATCAGGCCAGTTTGGGGTGGACCCAAGTGCATACATAGAGGATCTAACCAAAAACTGACCTCATGATAAGGCTGTGTTCAATTGACTTTGGGAAATGTAACTTGACATCATGTAAATGAAGTGACTGTATGTACTCATTTTAATGTGTATCTATTCTGGTCGACCTTTGCGTTGTGTTCAGGCTTCTCTGTTTGACCTGAGTGTTTTGACTGTTAGTTTGGAGTCTCTGCCGATGGAAATGTAAGTTTCTTGCAGTAGTGCAGATACTCTCAGCGGTGATGTTATCACTTGTTCATACCTTCTGTTGGGGGTTTGCATTATTGGCAGCAGCACTGATAGCTGAAGTGTTATTGAGGAGGGTAGTGTGCCCAGCTGCTCCTGTTGTACCAGTCGGCTGCTGGACTGCGACAGTGGAAATCTTTTGACCCAGCGATGTTGTCATGACTACTGGCACCTGCATGGCGACCCGCACTGTCCTGCAGACGAGAGTTAAAACATCAACAGAGTCAAACAAAAATATTTAGAGTTGGAAAAGTCTAAATACTCCCAGCAGCTCTGTAAATGTGGGATAACCTTCATTTAAAAACTAACAACACCAGCTACTGTTATCATCTGACCTGGGCCCAGGGGGGTTAGAGATGATGGCTGTTTGAGACTGCTGACTCCCGTCAGGTGCCGCTGAGACAGTCACTATCCTTTGTAACCCTCCTGCTGCCACCGTCTTGGTGCCTGTGGCAACTGAAGCCTGGACCACATTGGCCCTGTTCCCTCCTCGCAGGATGTTCGGCTTCTTGGAAGGAGACAGCATGTCTGGTGAAGGCATCACACGCTCGTAGGATGCAGCGGTCTCTGTACTGATCAAATCATCAGAGGTGGGCATATCGACCTTGTCGTCGTCAATGATGACAATGTTTTTGGGCATGTCTTTAAACTGGTAAACCAGCCGTTGGCCCTCCACCTTGGCCAGGATGCCACGCTGGTAGTAATATCTGAGGGGAAAGGGAAAATTATAGTCCTGCGTCTTCAACAGGCAGATGAGAGAATCATCTTAAACATCCTGTAGATCAGTGGTTCTCAAGTCCAGTCTTCGAGGCCCACACACCTGATTCAAATGATCAGCTCGTTATCAAGCTCTGTAATGGCTTAATAACGAGCTCATCATTTGAATCAGGTGTGTTGGAGCAGGGAAACATCCAAAACATGCAGGACTGGACTTGAGAGCCACTGCTGTAGATACATAAAGCTCACTACAGACTACCTACCTGAGAGCCCTTCCCATGGTCTCATAGTTCATGTCTGGCTTGTTCTTGTGCTTTCCCCACAGCTTCGATACAGCCTTTGAATCGACCAGTTTGAAGATGCCCTTCTCCCTCTGGGTCCATTTGATGTACCTGGGACACGTGTTTTTGTCCTGGAGGAGGTCCAGCAGAAATTCCCATAGGTAAGTGGTGCTCCCTGCTGGAAATGAAGCATATTCGTTTACTGGTTGATAAGATCATCTCTTTATTAAAGACTTGCTTGGACTTGAGTATGCATCAATGTTTGTCATAGCTGGGATAAAAATCTGGATGAAGTACCTTTCCCCTCTCTTGGTTTCTTTTTAATGCCGAGGTCCGAGGAGCCATTTGAAATGGATGACTGATGCGTCTTTGGCTTTCGTCCAGCTATAACGTGAAAAATCAGACATTATCATTAGTTTTATCCAGAGTAGTGAATTACAGGGATCGCTAACTTGAGGGGTCGAAGTTGGTTTCTTTAGTACACAACAGTCCACCACTAGATGGTGCTTGTGGGCAGACACGACAACTATAATTACCAGTTTGTGGTCTGAGGTTTGTGGCCTTGCTAGTGATGCCAGGATGGTTAATTACAGAGCTGACAGATGTTTTTCATTTCAAATGTTGACTGAAAAAAAGACAACCCAAACATACTTTCTCCTATTTTTGAAGTTTAGCTTTCAACTCTCCACAATCCGGCCACGCAGCGGGTCCACAACTGCATGAGGCGAGTATTTCATATTTTTGTTTTCTCTTCCACATCTCTTTAATAGCAGGGGTTCAGCTCCCTTATTCTCAAGATCAAATCTGGATTCGCACAAACACAGTGAAAAAAGGTCACCTCTTTTTTTCCTGACAGGCTCGTGTTCCAGGTCCGGCTCTTCAAGCAAGGTGACCATCTCCTCATCTTCTTCTTCATCGCAGCAGTCCTCTGTGGATATCTCCACCTCTGTCTCTGCTATCATGTCGGGACGCATGGCGGCATGAAGAAACTCTGGTGTTGTTATGTGTGGTGGGATGAAAGCATCTGGGTGAAGGAATCGAGGGAGAGTAAGAGATAAGATAAGAAGAACTTTATCTATCCCTGAGGGGAAATTCGATAGAGTTATGCTTCCCAGCTGCGGTATGATGCCTTCATCCTATGTGGTTAAGAAGAGTTCAAAATCATATTAATGTGCTTTAGGTTAAAAGCAACAAATTTAAGAAAACTCTACTTCACCACTGTGTTTCATTTCTTTTGTTCCCTTTATCAGATTAAGTGTAAGCAGAAAGATCAACTTGATTGACTTTGATTTGATAGTCACAGTTTTGGATCAGCCGTAAAAGTTTAAGAAAACTGATTCAGGACTTGTTTTGTTCTACATTTTTTTTACCTGGACTCCGGTCTTCCCTGTGGCTGGAAGGTGAATCCATTCGTAGCAGAGCCTCTGCAGCCTCGAACGTTTTGTCAGAGCAGTGGACACTCGTGCCATGGACAGATGCCTCCACTGAAACAGAAACATGCAAATATTATTGATGAGAAAACAACCGAGGGAACACGATAGCACACACACACACACACATAAGAACACAGAGATTACAAAATAAGCACTTAAAAACTATTAAAGGTATGATTAACCTCATACTTTGCCGATTAGAATGTTATAAAAACAGTTAGACATTGGTCACATTCAGCAAACTATCAAGAGGGTTCTTTTATTAGCTTTTAGATGTATTAATGGTCTTGGCCCCTCCTATTTATCTGTCAAAACAAAAACACATGGGGGAGGCGGCGTTCAGTTTTTATGGTCCCCGGTTGTGGAACAGCCTGCCGGAGATCCTCAGGGCTGCAGAGACTGTTGATGTTTTTAAGAAGAGGCTCAAGAGTCACTTTTTTAACCACGCCTTTGACTAATTTTATATTTTATATTTCTCTTATTGGAAATGTTCATGTTAATCAAAGTTCTTAATGTTTATTTTATGTCATTCTATTAATCATCTCTGTTCTTAGTCTTTTTCTTAATTCCTGTCACAGGTTTTTACTTCTTTTATTCCCTTTTTTATATGGTAAAGAGCTTTTACTTATCTGTTCATTTCATATTATTTTCTTGTTTTAGTCCATCAGGTTTTACTCTTCACCATTTTTATCTCCAGTGTTTCCCAGAGGTAGCTCTTTCCTCGCGTAATGTCTCGGTGTCAGGCTATGTCTCTCTAGCAATATATCTTAAATCCTCACACTGTGTGCGGTTGTGTGTGTGTGTATGTGTGGGTGAGTGAGTATCGGTGTGTGTCTTTGTGTGCGTGTGGGTTCATGGGTGTGTGTGTGGATGGGAGGGTTGCGTTTTATTGTCATTATTGTTGTTTTTAGCCTCTGTGAGGCACTTTGAATCGCATTTTTTTTGTATGAAAAGTACCATACAAATAAAGTTGAATTTGAATTTAGGACTGTGTTGCATGCACAAGTAAATATACAGCACCCCCTAGTGGCAAGTAAATTCCATTTAGATCACTGAAATTTCAAAAGTTATCACAACCACCAGACAGACAGTAGAACTTTATTTACAGACTCTGCAGTAGTAATATGTCCTTCTGATCTTTCCTCAGAAGTAATCCAGATATGATGATAAGAGTTTATGCCCATTCTGGCTGTGGTTTAAAGTTTAGAGAACACTAAAGAGCGGCATGCAGAAAGACCCAGGTTAGTTGAGTGTACTGCTTTAACAAAACCTTTGTAAGCTCCTCTTTTATACCAGCATGCAGACATGACATTTACAGCCGGTCACGTTGATGATGTGTGAATGTTGATAATTGTTTAAAAAGTGCCATGACATAACACACACACAAAAAAACAATGGAGTTTAAATCAAAAGTGGCATTCAGCCTGGTGAGAAGAAATGGTACGTATCCCCATTTGGGACCATGAGAAAGAGCCCAGTGCACCAGCTGTGGGTGTCAATCACTGGTGGGAAACATTAGATCCTATTACACCCTGCCCTGTCCATGTTTGGCTATCTAGCTCAGGCAACAGGCCCTGCACAAGGGAGAGACATGGGCTATCTTTAGATTGCCCAACTTATTGAGTCCCCCTCACAAACAAACAGGACATCACAGCAAAGACCCTATAGCCAGCTGAGCTGCCCTTGAAACCTGGCAGCTGTGCTGTCATAAAAAGTCTAATGTGGCAGAACATCACCTGGACCTGAGCAATAAAAAGACACACGCAATTTTGCCATTTCTAGTCAGTACAAATTATTGGCTTTTGTTTTATTGTTTACTAGTAAATTATAACAATAAAGAACATCGATTATTTTGTAATGTATGTATAGAACATGGACAGCAAACGTGTTCAGTTATTTAAATCAGTCTATTTCTATACCAAAATGAAACGGCGCCAAGAATAGAAGCAAGTCCGACAAAAAGTAGTGCTGCCTCTGATGACTTCCGTGTTTACAGTGCTCATCCTTTCCCTCCAGTTCCCTTCGAAGAAGCTCACAAATCCTCTTGTCACTCAACACCCTACGTGCCTCCTATTGGCTTATTTGCAGAATAACTCCCCGCCCCTGCTTAAACCTGATTGGACGCGCACACCATTGGACAAACGGGCACATCAATCAAAGGCACGCCACGCCCTCTCATATGCACAATGCTTCCGCCATCGAGAAGAGACAAAAATACTTTGAAATTTGCTTTCAAGTCGCACTATAAACGGCATAATGTCTCCACAGAGGGTCGAATATTAACAGAAACAGAGAATATGGTGATAAATTACATAAAATGTGTTTATGCGGGTCAGAGTGGTCGAAGGAGAGAGAGAGTGAGAGACAGGCCATCCCACGCTTCAATCACAGGCAAAACTACACGACAACCGAGACCCTAAAACCCCCAAAACCTGACTTTAAAATTACTTCAAAAGGCACATGGTAATTCCCTTCAAAATTAAACCCTCCTTGATATTTTTAAAAACCTTTTTTCTTCTCTAGAAGCGCCGTCTGAATTTTATGTGTACATATTTTTCACAATCAGAACAAACAAAAACCCATCCACACACACAAAGGTCTATATCTTGTAATTAATATAATATTCGGTGGTGAATGTGACAGCGTGTATCAGATTTATTGCAGTAATAATAAACCCGCATGTCCTTCCTACTCAGACAGCGTGGCAAAGACGTAGGAAAGACAACATCTTCACACTTCCTGGTTGTGCAGAGCCAATCTGCAGACCGTTACTTTACACCACAGTGGGAAAAAAGACAAGCTCCAACGTGCAAAACATACTCGCTGCAATTCAACGCGAAATTGTGCAAATTTGCAAGCCCCGAGAAACTTTTCACCTCTCAAATAAGTGTTTTATAAAACCGCGTAGCAACGCCATGCAGGTTGCTACCAAGGTGATCACTTCCTGATTGCCCTCCATTACTTCTCCACACTAGTCAGCGGACTGAGACGCAGCGATCGAGGTTCAAAACAAATCCTGGCGTAAACACCTCAACCGAGACTTAAAATACATAAAGCTACCTTACCGGCTCTGATAAGTAGATCGAGTTGATTTGCGTGCCCCTCATGCTGTGAAGTCGCCATGTTTTCCCCTTGCTGCAGATTCACATTGACTTCTCACTGAATTGTATAGGAAGCTACTAGTTCAGATCACTCCGCCGCTAATGGGAAATCTCCTCATGTTCGACGGGGCGAGTCACGGCGGCACACACGTATCCCTCCGCCACCAACACAGGAAATCCTTCCTTTGCCCTCCCTCACTTGCGTAGTAACTACGTCAAATAGAGCTGCAGTTACTCTTTTTTTATTTCGAAAAATTTCAGCAAAACCGAAGCAGAACACCTCTGTATGTCCCCATTGCCTTTGTAATGACTTATTTTTTTAGTTAGGGTAACAGGGTCGACGTGAAATCAGGGGACGCTGATAAATTGGTTAATATTTGTAATGACTAATATATAAAATTTAACATTTTGCCAACATTTTAAAAATTTAAAGTCCTGTATACATGCAGCAATAGTAGTGAGGGACAGGCCAAAAACCTCACCCTCATCAGCATAAAAGTAATTTTAATTATTTAAAATGATATTTAATTTACTTTAATTTGATGTCACATTAAGGAGAGAGGACATGGTAATCTTATATTTTTAAATTACATATTAATTTGTTGTTATCATAATTTTATGAATGATTACTTCTTGGGGTTCGCAAAAGGCACCGATTTCATAGAATGACCCTTTTAGTCACACATTTATTGCTCAGTTGGAATTATTTTTAAGAGTACTCTATATTTATTCTTTAAAGAAATCAATGTTATGTGCTTGATTGGTGTTATTTCTCACCAATAAATTACAGTACTTGTCATTATCAAAAAGTAATATACGAAAGCTTTTCTCGCAAAAGTCAATTGGCATGCAGCGACCATATCTCAACTTTTGGGTTTAATGTTATCAGGTTTTCATGATTTCTCTGAGATCCCACAGTACAAAATCCTGCTTGACTTGTTAATCAGTCACTTTAAATTGCTCACTGTTGTGGCTGTATGTGTGTGTGAATGTTTTTTTTTTTGTTTCTATATGTCAGCCCTGTGATGTACCCCGACTCTTACCCAGCTATAGCTCGGATAGACTCGAGTCTTCCAGCAACCTCAAAAGAAATAAGCAGTAGAGATAATGGGCGGATAATTAAGGTTTGAGGTAACACTGGTAAGTTTTATAATAATCAAGTTATGAAACAGCACTCAAATCTTGGAATCAGTGGTTTTATACTAATTAATGTTGATGTGGGATTGTTTTCTACCAATACACAGAAGCACACGTATACATCAATGCTTGCCTATTGACAGATTTAAGCTTTTATTAAGTAAGTGTAAGTTTTGTTTGTTAAATGTTTTTCATTTTTCGTTTTCATTCAATCAAAACAGGCAAAGGACAGACTTGGTGCCAATTTTAAGAGATTTTAAGCTTTTATTAAGTATGTGTGAGTTTTGTTTGTTAGATGTTATTCAATCAAAAAAAGTTAATTCAACAAAAATTAATTATGAAGTGATTAGGTATTTAGTTTTTTTCATTTTGAACTATTTTTTCAGATGAATGTATGGTGGTAGGATACTTAGTGGCATCTAGCACTACTTTTAAAGCTGGAAATAGATAACTGACATTAACAGTAAAGTGTATCAGAGCTTTTAGATTTAAAGTGTGACATCCCAGCAAGCTGAATTCGCACAACATGTTGAAATGTACATTAGAAATTAGCTGACAAATGACTGATCTGCTGCCAGATCGCTTTAGATTCCATCTGAAAAACTGAGTTTTGGGGAGGTATTTTACCAGAATATATAAAATCAGCTTTCATGATGAGAGAAATCCCTCCTTCTTCTTTTAATCTGGTTTATAAATAGAAAGAGTGAACAAAATTTCACAAGTCACTATCGCTGGTGGATTCATGTATAACTTTACCGTTTGACTGTTTTCTTCACTGTTCATGAAATAGTTCACGTCCAACAAAAATCCACAAGGTGGCAGAGTGATGACACAAACACATGGTGCACCTCTCTACTGAACTGTGCCACCAGAATGAAATGACTGCAGAATCATATACAAAATGCACGTTTGCACGAAGGACACAGAAGAAATCAAAGCCAAAATAGCAACCAAGGAACAAATAATAACATACTATCTGCATAACACACACACACACACACACGCACGCAAAAGAACCACAGACTGTGTACGCACAACATCTGAATTGTTTTCAAAATGGAGCGAGCAAGGGGGTCTGCTATCTTAAACTTTATCACACTACCTCAGCCTACAAGCTTGACCACCACTTGCAATACCTGCGCAGTAAACGTTTCGTGGGGAGGTGGTAAAACTTTTTTTAGTTTTTCTGTATCGGAATTGGATTTTCTGTATCGGAATTTGATTGGTATCGGCCGATACTAAACTGTAAATATCTGTATCGGTATCGGAGGTGAAAAAAGCGGATCGGAGCATCCCTAGTATACACATTCAGCTGCTGAATTTCACGACATCAATGAGAAATAGGAAATAAACTTGCAAATGGTAACTGGACAAAGATGGAACCTAGAGTTGATTCAACACAAGTATGACAAAAGGACTCCACTGAAGCCTAAACGACAGTTCATTCATTTACAAACTAGAGGCCACAACAGAAACTAATCCATTATTATTCAACATTAATTCCAAAAAAGAAATCTGCCCGTTTCACTGCTCTTACCACGGCTGCAACTACCAACTGCTGTTAAAGAAATAGAGGTGATTTCAAATGATCTACTATTTATTACTCTGCTTTCTTACTAATCTATCACCCAGATGTGTCAAATAATGGATGCCCATTGGTCAATACCCCACCCCACCCTCATGGTTAATTCTGAATAACAAGAGAAAAGCCAGGGACCTGATCACACACATTAAATAAATCAATCAATCCATGGTATGGAGTCTAGTGAATTTATGCGTGGTTAAATCTTTAGTTTCTAATAGCCTCTGGAAAATCAAGGATAGAGGATATTTATATGACTGTCAGAGGGAAACTGAATAGTATTTGCTTTTGGCATGCTGGGCAGTCGGGTGTATGTGTCAGATTTTGCCACAGACACAGTGTGAATGCCATCTTGTATCCTAAAAATGAAGGTTATGAGACAACGCTACATCACATTTTTGATACAGGATATTTGGTCTTACCTGCCTCTCCTTCTGTCTCCACCTCCTGCTCATCACCCACTTCTTGCATCAGGTAAGCCTCGTCTTCACACACCATCACCTGTGCTGAGTAACTTTGCTCTTCTGCCAGGCTCGCTCCAGGTAACTCTTCTACAATGACTGCGGGGTAATCCTCAGCAACCTCTCTGTCCCGTACTTCCTCTTCGTCATCAGCCTCCTCAGCCTCACACTCCCCATCTTCCTCTCCGTCTAAGTTCAGGTCGACCTCGTACTCTCCCTCCTGCACAGTGAGTGGGTTGAGGGACAGATGAGAACAAGACAGTCAAAAGCTGGACAGCTACTCTTTGCTGTGTCTTTGTTCGCGTCCATGCCCATCGTACCTGCCGGGGGTCCTCCTCAGCTGCGACATACTCCACCACCGTCCCACCAGTGTCAACCAGCACCACTGAGGTCATGACTCATGCTCCTCAGGGATCAGCAGGTGGTTTCCACAGCCCTTCTCTCTGGTGGCTCCCACCAATGATGAACCACAGCTCCTGGAAATAGAAAAGATGCTCCATGAACAATTTTTTCAACTTTCATAATACTTGGAGATAATGTGACACCTTAAAACTGTCTGACTCAGTTTTTTATCAATATTTAGTGCGCTTAAATTTTGATATTTTTCCACCCTGGAGAGATAGAGGGAGTTACGCTGAACTTTTAACCCTGTTTGCATGCATTATAATGGGCCATCAAACTGCCAGCTGTCTGTGGCTTTATTTTTACCACACTGAGACAAGAGTGGTATCAAGCTCCTTCTCGAGTACCTGACAAGAAAGCAAAACCAAATCCAGGTCCAGCTGCTTTGCTTGGTAAGAAATGTCTTTCTAAATAAAAGACACTGCAGACCTAGACCTGGCCAACAGCAGAAATCTCTTGTATCTGTTTCATATCTTTCTTCTAAGCTCTGGTCTGCAGGAAGTTTCTGTAGGCAATTACAGGAAGAAATGCACCAACAGGAAGCCCAGCCAGTAGCACAAACACTCGCGCAGTGTCCAGGGGAAGAAGTGGGACGGGCAGACAGGGGCCATGGTCACAGTTGCTAAGAACAACAGTTCTGTTCCTGCTCCGCTCTGCATGTTGACGATTGGATATTTGACAAAGAGAGCAAGAGCATGGAGAGCCAGAAAGAAAAAACACAATCTGCGCGATGCTGTTTAGACTGGTTCTATGACAGATCTCCAGATTTTAAACTGCAAACTGGACCACCTATTCTTTAAGATTATGACAACAAACGTTTACCATCATGGTTTGAAACTTTGCATACATCTAGTCTGGACACCAAGTGTTGTAACTTGGCAGTTTTTGCTGTAAATGTGGAAAAGCATGATACCACCCCTTCAACATTTTACTCACTCAGCATCCTGACTGCAAAAATGCCCCCAACATGAACAGATTTTTGTTGCCATGCTTTTAGAGCATTTCAATGGACACAACTTCAACTTCTGGGACACTTCTGAGCTCTGCAATTTCACTTTCAAAATTAAGAAGGAGTAGGAGTTCTGATTTCAACTTTGTAAACAACTTGACAAAAGAAAAAAACGTATCAGACTTGTTTTTCAAGGGTCTAAATGTGTACACAGCCCCATTTCATAGATATTTAGGCTTCGTTGCACATTAACTTGGCATAATAGTAAATAGCGAGCATACAGTTTCAACTTTAGACTGACTAAACAGTCATAAAAGCAGAAGTACCCTGAGGCAACTTAAGTAACCTAGCACCAGGAAGAAGTGCTATGAAATTGAGGTTGTGGGTGCTGTCACCACAAAAGATGTTGTAAACGGACACGGGTCCTTATAACTTTTAACTTAAAATGACTGCTTGTCAGTTAGATCCTGACTTTAAGCACTGGACAAGTTAAACCAGGCAAGTTTATTTATATGGCACATTGTGGCAACAAGGCAATTCAAAGTGTTTCAGACAAGACATTAGAAGAGTCATTACAAGGGCTTACAAAAGGTTAGCATCAGTCTTTTAACATGATAGCCTTACGAAAATTTGTCATCATTTGTCATATTTACAGTCACTGGTTTAATGCTGCAAAAAATCAAACAACTGCTGTAAACCTTCTGTTTACACCAGCTTTTGATTTTAGACGTGATTGATCTGAACTTTGTTTGAAAGGGTTCTTCCTCACACACCTGCACACAGCCACAATTTTCAAACAAAGGGAGCCAAACCACCACTAACAGACAATCCAACAACAAGAAGTCTTCAAATTCTTGAACACAATGACAAAAAACAGACAAACAATTTTCTTGCAAATATTTTCTTTTGAAGAGAAAAACATATTAACAAAGCAGTTAACACATTTTAGAGGTCAGGAATCACCCATGCCTTTGAAAACAGCTTCAAACCCACTGACCACAGGAGCTCCTCTTATGGAGTGTGTAAGAGAGCGCTCAGTTACTCGAGCTGCTGTATTATAGATGAACCATGGTGTGCTGAGGCTCCCTCTACCACTGAGACTAACATGCTATCAGCTCAGATGAATCTTCTGTTCAAATATTTAACACCATGTTCCCGACACTAAAATACAGGGGATGTATATAACAGATTTCAACATAGGGTCCAGTTTTGGCACATAAACGTGGGACTTTTACCACTTGCAAAAGACTATGTGAAAAAAGCTATGCTTGGGGTCATCAACAACATAAAAAGTAGAGGTGGGAGAAAAAAATCGATACAGCATAGTTTCGCAATATTTTCTCTGGTGATATATCGTATCGTCTCACTGACCAAGTATCGATTTTTTCAAATGATATGTTAATATGAAGTCAAATCTATGAAAATAGAAAAATAAAATCAACTGTCGGTCTTGTGAAGTCGGCAGAGGTGACATCATAGAGCAGGAGAAAGTTAGTACAACGATTATAGCAGCACCTGGGTAAAGACATTAGGAATGCAAGCACGAATGAGATGGACCTGACAATAAAGGTTTGCAAGAAGTGCTACATGAAAATAAAATACAGTGTAAATTAGACAAACATTAAGAAAAGACAAAAGCTAAGTTAGCTAAACAGTTGAAAAAATTGAATAAATTGCAATATATTGTATCGCAATACTTACTGTATTGCAAAACGTTAAAATCGCAATAATTCCGTTTCGTGGCCCAAGCGATAATATCGTATTTCGGGGCCACTGGTAATTCCCACCCCTAAAAAATGGTGGTTTGATGTGCAGAGCATTCTCAGGTTTCATGAGTAATAATACTCTGCACTAGGGCCCGACCGATTTATCGGCGAACTGATTAAATCGGCCAATTTTAGCCCGTTTGAGACTAATCAGTAATCGGCCAAAATTTTGGTTTTTTGATTTTCGCCGATTTTTTTAGAACTAAAATGCAGAGAATAAGATTCGGTTTCACTTCGAAAATGCCATTTGAAAAGTTCCCCGACTTATCCTGTAGATGGCGCAGCGACCTCATAAGTTGAAAACGCTTTTCTGGTCCGAGTTTGATCAGTCGGTCTTCCTGTCGGCGTGAAGAGCAGTAGCCTACAGTATATATGTATTTTTATAACTTCATAAAATTAAAAAATGGCCGATTAAACGGTAATCGGAGGTTTTCCCCCCTTATAATCGGTATCTGCATTGGCCCCAAAATATCCATATCTGTCGGGCTCTACTCTATACTGTCTGCAGTGCATTCAGAGACAGCTACCAACTGAGAAGCAAGTGCCCAGCATTATAATTCATGTGATAATGTCAAATATTTTAAAAGAAATTACAGCTAGGACTTTTTATGGTCTAACACAGTTGTGCTGGTGCAAAATCAGTGCACAATCCCTGTAGGAAACGGCTGTTTTCCTCGATCAAAGAGAATCCGACCATCTCTCCCTATATTGATAACCAGCAAACTCATTCTCCCCTTAAAATAGGACTTAACTCCCATATTAGCCGGGCTCTTGTGTGGTTAACTCACTCTGAGGAATGCATGCACGGTTATTATCCAGAGACCACATGACCCATCCCAAACAGGAGATTTAAATGGTATGTGCTGCTCCTGAATCACGGGAAATAGTGAAGGTTGAGTTGACTGCCTCTTTATACTACCAGCAGGGCTTGGTAGTCAACAGTAGATGCACACTGATCTGAATACAAGCAGAACTCCACGTTATCCAATTCCAATGCCCCCCACCGACTTAAAATTGTTTGCATATGTTTGTATGTGTCAGTCCCTGCAAACCTCCAACATGCAGACAGCAGAGAAGCAGGAGAAAGAAGAGCAGCACACGGTAAAAACTCAGTATACTTATTTTCAATTGCATGACTATTTTAGCTCAAATATTTACCCGTTATGTAGCAAATATGCCTCAGAAATTTACCTGCTCAACAGAGGATCTGCCAGCATTCGGTTCTTTCAACCACGTGTCATTCTATTTTTCAATAACCGTTTAACTTTTACTGTAAAACCCTAACTGTGTGTGTATGCTACACTTTTAACCTTGTATATGTATAAAAGCTCTATACGTTTCTCATCAAAAAAAAGGAAATTTTATGTGTTGCATTTGTTTCCCCTGCAGTACAGAAAATGTAAAGACTACAAAACCAAGACTCCTGTCACGTGTTGAGCTACATGCTGTTATTTCACGGTGAACTCACAGCAGTTCAGTTATTATGCAAGTTCAAGGAGTTTGAGATTGTGACACAGTCGGGTTTTGTCATCTGTGCGGCTCATCTAAATCTACTCATGAGAGAAGAAATCTGAGATGGATTTGTTAAAAGGAAGGGTAACAGTGCAGAGTCATCTACTGTAAACTGTGTGTCTGTTTTAACTGGTGAATAAAATTACTTGGAACTATGAAGATAAGTAGATTAGATAAATCACAAACACTGCAACTCCAGGCTGACTTTTACCGTAGGTTAATCACATGCACGCTCTAGACCTGTGAGGAGTGGAGGCTCAGGAGCAGAACTTGCAGGTTGTATTGCCTCAAACAAGTTAAACAAGACTTGCAGGATGACTGCAAACACATGGCTGCCCTGTTGCTCCTCAGCTCAAGCATAAATCAGTCAAGAGTCTGAAATATAATGGTTTAAAAGAGCTACTTAATTTGTGTTACCTTTGGAAGCCTACCAGATAGCAGGAGAATACGCTTATTCATATTACACAGGGGTATAACCAGTTACTGCAACTGTTTCACTACTTAAAGACAGCTACATGAAGTCATGAAGTCATTCTAAGAATTGAAAATATGTCTGCCAGCATGAAAGTGACAGTGCAGAAGAGCTACAGCTACATGTCTCACTCCAGAAGCGTTACAGTTTAGCTCACTTTTGACTTCTGAGTGTCAGCATGATGGAATATGAGAATCACTGTCCTAGTTTGTGGTGAGTCAGTGGACTTCACAAGCCACAGCTAAGTTATTCTGACCTGCCAGCGAGATCCCACCGAATACATCAAAGCAAAAAAAAAGGAAAGAGTTGCAAACTTGCCTCGCCATGGAAAAGTTGGTTTGATTCAAACTGCAGGCCTCCATCCATTCAGGAGGCGAGAAGGTAAATGAGAGGATGAGAGTGGTGTTTTCTTGTCATGGTCAGAAAAAGCAACAGGATGTTTCCTGTGACCTCCTCTCTCTCTGCCTGTCTCTGACTCCCTTCGACATCCATCCATCCATCCATCCATCCGACTGGCCCTCCATCTCCTCTCTCTGCCCGCATGCTCACTGTCTGCCTGTTCCCTGCGTGGAAGGAACCTCTCACAGCGACTCAGCATTTCTCAGACCCTGCCCTGAGCTCAGATCACATGACAAGGGTGGAACACAGACACAGACACCACACACACACACACACACGCACGCACGCACACAAACACACACACACACACAGTCACATGATCTTTCAACAACAGGACTTTTGTTCCAAGTTACTGGGGCTGTTGGTACAGATACAACGCCCTGTCTTGTGTCCTGTTCTATAAACACACACAGACGTACAGTGATGAAAAAACAAGCCAATACATGACAAGTATGACTTGAGGACTTACTTGCCGTGATTCAGGCATAAAGAGACCAAAACATGTGATACATTTTTGTATGAAATACTTACAATTAAAGGATACAAGGTCCCAAAAAAACTTAGATACACAATCTTACTTTATTAAGAAAAATTAGGAGAAACCGGATTCTTAAGTTACCACACAAAACTATATTACCAGAATTTCCCATTAAGACTTGGGGAGGAGTGACCATAATGATGTTAAGTTTGTAAATGACTATCATCCTCGAACAAAGCACCTCAAGCACAAACTACCAGCCTCACACAGTCACTAAAAAGCCCATCATTTGTGGTTTCCTGATATCCCTTCATCACCAGTCTCTGTGTCTCAGCGCTGTGTGAAGCCGTTTCTTGAAAGGAAATAGAGAACGCTAACACTGGCCTAATTTTGGCCACACTGCAAAGACCTTAAAGAAAACAGCTCAAGTGTTAGCACAGACAGCAGGATAAACCGGCTGGGCAAAGTCAGACTGGTCAATCATTTGCCAGCTCAAAGCATGGCCCCTTCATTAACTCCTCCAGGAGGCAGCAGCTGCAGCCCACTGGCCTTTGTTCACTTTACTCCACTTCTGTAGCCTGTACAACAGAGCAGTAGATTCAAGCACTCACTAAAGCAAACAGTGGACCAGGATTTAATTCAAGGGTTCGGTGCTACATGACAGTATTAGATTATCCTGTCCTTTTGCCCCACAATTACTCTAATAAATGCAGTGTAGTGTTTAATGTTGATTTAGTCGCCTAACAAAAATGGACTGTTTTTATTTTCTAACTTTGGCAACAATTTTTGTACTTCACAACATGATCTCTCGTAGATCATACTCACTGCTGTTTCCTGCTGACTTTATAAGCAATTTTTACACACTTCAAATTTTAATATCTGTTACTCTTTAGCATGGGCTTCAGACACAGACACATAAAAACTGACACTTCTATTTTTATTTTTAGTATTTTACTGTTGTGCTGTCCTGTTATATCTTTTGCTAGATTGTTCTTGTATTGCCCTTTTCTCTTGTTCTTTTTTTGTGCTTTTTTTAATTTAAAAGTTTTTTGGGTTTTTTTTGTCTGTTTTTGTTGTTGTTGCTACCATGTGGTTATTTTTCTTTCTCTATTTCCTGGAGTGTAAGCATTGTACAACATAGTTATTTGTTTACTTTCTTACAAGTCAATGTTTACAACATATACAACATTTGCCACATGTGTACCTGTAATGTTCGATATTTAAAAAAATCCAATAAAATGTTAGTAATAAAAAAACAAAAATTGACGCTTCAAGTGTTCACTGGCTGTAAGGCTAAAAGATTTGGAGCTCCTTCTAGTGCCTGACAGCAGTATAGGTTATTAACACCTCTTCTCCCCAACAATAGGCAGAATATAGGTCATTCTACAACATTAAAATGCACAATCATCCCTTCAATATAGTTTCAGTCTTTACAGTCTTATCTCGTCATGCTGATTTTTCCCCATAATGTTTAGTTTTAGCTAATATTATGATTCATGTGCATCAGTCTCTCCTCTATCCATCTCTCTCTTTCTCCATCTCCCTCTCTCCCCTCTCTAAACCCAGCTCAGTCTCAGCAGATGACTGTCTAACATCAGTCTGGTTCTGCTCAAGGTTTCTGCCTGTTAAAGGAAGTTCTTCCTCTCCACTGTAACTTGATAAATGCTGTTAAGCCTGTCACTCATGTGATTGAAGATGAGGTGGGAGTGGGTCTGATCATACAGGATGGGGCTCAATCTGATCCCATCTTTGCATTAAGTCTTTGTAAAAGAAGTCTGATCCAGGTCGCTATCTTTGTAATGTTTGTCTTTTATCAAAAAGCACTCTATTCTCCGACACGTGAACAAATAGCCGGTCGGCCATGTTGGATATACCAGTGAATCAGAAGTCGCAACAACACGCAATCTAATTGGTCAGAAGTGGACACACAATATGCGAAACTTGAGATAAATCGACCATGAACTGAAAAAATAAATGCTGCAATATCGCAGGACAGGAAAACATCACTGATGTTAACTCTTGTATTGACAGGACACGGGTTCAAAAAAAATATTGACGTCCGAAATAATCACACGACAAAAACGGTGATGGTGCGAAACGACCTTAATGTGCACTGCAAATTATCTCGAGTACATGTTCTAGCAAAGTCGGGCAATACCTAATATCTTTTTCACTTCCTGAAGCAGTGCTATGCGGTAGAGCACGCGCAACACAAAAAGTTACAAACCCTGAACAAAGCAAGGAGCCCAAGGCCCCTGTGCAGCCGAAAACAGCCGACCATTCAGTCTGCTTTCTCTAGCGCAACGCCTTACAACAAAACAAAGTAGCTTATTGTATTTCAAAAGACATGCTACCAAAAAGCACTGTTAAATTTCATTTTTTACATCACGATATATATCAATATCAACTGATAAGAAAAAAATATATTGATAAACTTTTTCCCATATCGCCCAGCCCTAGTTGCCATATACTTTTAAAAGTGGTAATCAGACAGTGACACATGAAACTTGTGAGGTTAGCTCATAGACTTTTAAGATCTAAAACTGATGTTAATGAATGAAGAATACAAACCCCCACCTTCCTCCATCACACAGTTGGCTAGCTGCCTGTTTACACCGCTTACAAACTACGTCTATCAGGCATGTACAGTGAGTCACAGTGAGGGGAAATTCACTGTTGCAATGATACCTTTGCTCTTCAGTCCCGCTAACCTTATCAATGAATGATCAGCCTGTTCTGGTGTCATTAACAGACTGGGATGTATTAGAAAAGTATACCGAGTTAGTCTGGAGACGCATATACAGAAGGTTATATCGGACAGGTCACGGGAGAATAGAAACAGAAACTGAACACTGACATTAACTGGGGGGAGCACACGCGTTAGCTAGCCAAGTTAGCATAATGAGACAAACAAGCTGTCAGGATAGAAACACAACAAAGCGTGTTGCTAATGCCAAGATAGCTCACCTACCTTTAATTCACTCTTTTCGCTCGTTGCTTGTCTCCAAGTTTGTTTCCAGGCAGCAGCTTGACGTTAGCAGCAGCGGGCTAATGACAGTTTGCTGATTGTGTGTGTGTGTGAGTGAGTGAGTGTGTGTGCGTGTGTGTCAGTGTCACACGGTAACCTCTCCTCCTCCTCTCCGTTAGCTAACGCGATGTTAACGTTGGTTGTGTATACTCATGATGAGCGCGGCCGCAGCCCTCCACAGTGATGTGTGTGAATTCCTCTGTGCCCTTTGTGTGTGTTTTTTTGTTTTGTTTTTTCATGCTGCAGAAAAAAACACAAAACAAAAGAAAAGCCAGTGACAGCTCTGGCTCAGGATGGACCCCCGCTCCTCTTCTTCCTCCTCCTCCTCCTCCTCTCGTGGACACTGACTGACTCTGTTGACAGTTTACTCTGCGCTCGTGCAGGCAAATCGCAGCCGTGACGTCACGCCGTATGATCTTACCAAAATAAAACTCTGACATTACAGTTTGATTTGTTTATCTAATCAAAATAAATATGGTTTTCTGAATTTTATTTGTAAAAATCCACTTCTATACTATTAAAGCTACGATCGAGAGATGTGTTATTATTTTGTAATTTACATGTAGGGGAGACTGGGGTTAGTTGAGCCACCCCCTGTTGGAAATGATCAGAGAAATTGATTTAAATTGAAATTTTTGCCCTGCAGAATAAAGTGGTAGCAGAACTGCATTACCCATCATGAATTCTTTCCATGATGCCATTACCACCTCAAACATCTGACATCCAAGGTAAATGGACCCCTTGTGTTCAGTTTTTACCACCACAAATGTCCTTCAACTCAAATTGTTTTGCACAAAACTGCATTTTGACGGCCACTTTCTGAGTTTAAACACATGTATATTTGTGGAGGGGGACCCATTCCTGTGTTGATATTTCTAAGAAGTTTGACATTTTCTTCTTTCTTTCTTTTACATGACTGGACATGTGGTAATTGTTCTGTAAGGCAACTGTTGAAGTTGTCGCGGTGCACTGGGGTGCACTATATTAAAATATGCAAGTCATCAGTGACTTTACATAAAAAAATCAAATGTCTGAATGTAGATTTGTTGTATAGGATTGCTTGGGAGTTTATAATGTTTTGGCTGGTTGATGCAAAGGACTCAATCTAAGGTAAGAAAAAATGTTTTTACTATCTTTGATGCTAAGCTACTTACAAAATTCAGTTTCTAAAAAGTCTGTTCTGCTAATACTACACACTGTACCTGATATTTTATGTCACATTTATGATATTGCGTGTTATAGGGGAGAGTGGGGTAAGTTGAGCCACCCTCTGTTGCTTGGAAATGGTAAAGTTACCCCATACACGGGGTAAGTTGATCATAGGAGACCACTTTTATTTTTGGCATGCTACATTATCAAGACAGTTATGTTTACACTCATTCTGTTGGTTTAGAAGGATGCACAACAAAGCTATGATTGCCTTGATGTAGTTATCCGACATATGAAAAATGGCTCATCTTACCCCACTCTCCTCTAAGGTCTTTTTTAATTTTCTGTATAAAAATCCACTTCTATATCATTAAAGCTACGATCCAGAGATGTGTCATTATTTTGTAATTTACATCTATGCCTCACTTTGTCTTAAGTCGACAAAGTTGTCAAAATGGCAACAACATATCCACAAGGAAACAAGAAAAAAACTGAATGTTCATAACGATTAAATAACAGCTAACCATCTCCTCCAAGTGGTCAGTGCACTGACCTTCACAGATGAGCTGCAAATGTCTCACCCAAGGCTGATAAACACATCATAATCCAAGATACTACAAAAGTGTGTTAAAGTGTAAACAACTTTATTTAGATATCTGAGTGAACACAACAAAATGAATAGGAACTCATCATAAACCAGATAAAACTGGAGTACAATCCATTAACACATTGATGTGATACAATTACTAAATTGTTATAGATTGCTATAATCTATGAAGCAAACCCACAAAACAAAAACAATGAGTACAAAGAGTTGAAATCCATTTGTGTTATTAACGTATCTGTTAATATCAGCTTTAAAAGGCTAGTAAACAGTTGTGCAACGATTTTCCCCTGAATTCACATTGATATGTCTAATATAATGCATTACTAATGACACTGTAATTGTCTTAAAAGACTGATATACCTTTAGTACAGTAATGCTTGCCCGTGACAAATGTGACCAATGTGCACAGTTTTTAAGTCACATGATTTTGATAAGGATTTAAGTTGACTGTTTTCAGCTTAAGGGAGCCCACTAAAAAGTCTATGTAAAGCAGTCTATTAAATACACCAGAAAAAGGGATTTTCACTGCGTACAACAACTCTCAAGAAACTTATGTCCCATTCATTCTGGGCATGAAAAGTTGTGCAACAGCAGCATCTAGTGGAGAACAAGCATAATAAGCTACACAAAATCACAAACGCTACACAGGCAGACACACAAAGAAAACATTTAAAAGATTCAGATAACATTTAGGAAGAAGTGATGCATTAGCTCAGTTAATATGTTGCTAGTTCTCCCATATTTTCACTGGCCCTCCTGGTTTGGTCGACAGATAAGCAAGTGTTGTGGAAGGCACACCGTCTGTCATGTCATGACTGGGCTGACACCATCATCGTGGTCTCTGTGTCTGCAAAACACAAGCACAACATTGGTTAGTTTGACAGAAATATAGGAACTCCCATAATTTTAAAAGACTTAACCAATAAATTATTATGCAAGCATAAGCATAAGTGTTTGAATAAAGTATTTTTGCCTCTATTTCAGATGTGTTTTACTGTGCTGCTTTCAAACATTGACATTTTCAACTGTGCTTAAAACTCCTGAACAGCTTCTTTTTCACTGTCCAGTTAAATACAGTTGACTCAGATACACATGCAAGAATACCTCTGGTCAGAGTCAAATTCAGGCGAGGTGTTGATTAGAAGCTTAATAATAAAGGATGATTTAAATCTAGAAATGTAGCTGCTGTCTTGCAAATTGATGCCTACTGTCCAATTTATATAAAACTTAAGACTGAAGTCAAAAGTCAAAAACATATTTTGTTTTCTGAACATCTGATGCCAGGTCATTTAATATGTTTTATTTAAGGGTGTATTAAGGGGGTCAGGCAGTGTGTCTACTCATTTTACAATGACTAGAAGATAGATTTACAGCTTTTAAAACTCATGAGGTTTTTGTAGCTGTATTTGTGACAATAAATACCATATTATCACAACAAAGAAAATAAATAAAACTTTACAATTTCACTTTCCATTTTTATGAAGGGCACATGAAAAAACTAAAATCAAAGATAAAACTCAGATCTGGATTTTTAAAAGCTCAGAATAATACTGTAACCTATAAACTCACAGTATTCGTTTATAAGCCATCAGATCTTTGGTTTTATTTAAAGGTACAGTATGTAATAAGAAGTACAGAAAATACAGTACAGATAAGAATATTTAGCCATATCTAGCAGTCAGATTTCAACTGAAACACTCCTCTGAATATGAAAAAGTCTAGCTGTCAGGGAAAGTGCCAGGTATGATGGGCAGTAAAAAAAATTGAAAATAGTTAAAAAGTAGTTAAATGAAGCCAAAGTGTTTGTGTTGAGGATTTAAGTCTAAACATAAAGTCGGCATGAAGTCAGTGTAGTAAACACAACCTTGTGTTTTCTGTCAGCTGTACTATAAAGAATAGATTAGATAGTTGGTGAAATAGTTGAAAGGTTGTGACTCAGGTTTAAACACAATAAAGTCAGAGTCCAAATACTGAGAATGAAAACTGATTTCACAGAATAATGTTCAAAGGAAAAAAAATCAAAAGTTAAAGCTGATATGTCATGTATGTCAGAGTGTGAAGAAATGAGATTACTTCTCTAAAATAAAATACAGGGTCAGGTAGAAAGTCCAAACACTCAAAATAAAGTTAAAAAGGGTCAAAAAATTGAAGAAAGATAAAATATGGAAAATTAAGTTCAAATATGGAAGAAAAATTTAGGTATTGAAATCATAAATAATTAAAACACTGTTTACTATAAATAAATTCAGTGATGAATATTCAAAATTTGTCCTTAAAAGTAAAAGAGGATTTTGTTTTTTGATTTTTTGTTGTTTTTATGCCTGGTCCAAACATACTTCTGTATCTTTGAGCTCTATGGTGAAGGTCATCTTTTGTTTGTAAGAGGTATATTGCAAAATGGCACTTTGTTTTCTTATACTACTATTTCCAACAAAAGTGCAAAACAACAACTGTTGACCAAAATGAGCAGAATAGACATTGATTTAGTTTGTCTGGACATTTACAGTATGTTCTTACTTTTTCCCTCCACCAGTGAAACTTCCTCCTGTGCCTCACTCATCACATCCTCAGCATCTTCATCTTCAAAAGCAGCAGGTGGCGCCACCTCCTCTGCTAATGATGGATTGGAGTGGCAGGAGGTGCAGTGTGTGGTCTCACGTGCAGGAGTGTCTGATGAAGGCTCTGGTTCAGCAGTTGAAAGGATTTCCAGGTCTGAGCCAGAGGCTGCTGCCAGCTGAACTGTCTTCTTCACAACCTCAACACCATCACCCTGTGTTTCCACAACCTCTGCTGCTTCTTCTGATTCAGCTACAGTCTCCTCTACTGAACCCACAGCAGCTGGTGTTTCATCCACTGGGGTGTCACTGGCTGCCCCTTCAGCTGGTGTAGTTTCCCCAACAGCCTCAGCATCTTCAGGTGAGGCTTCTGTAGAGTCTGTTTCCACTGCAGCAGCCTCAGCGGAAACAGAATCTTCAGGTGAGATGTTTGTGGAGGAGGCCTCCTCATCTGGAGAAGCAGCATCAGCAGCTGTGGATGCCTCCTCAGCTGGTGTGGCCTCCTCAGGTGGAGCAGCTCCAGTGACCAAAGCCTGATCTTCAGTCCCAACATCCTCCACCTTTTCTTCTGTCTGAAGTAAAGATTCATCAGGAGATGCAGCCACCTCCTGCTCCTCCTCTAATGCCGCAGGTGCAGATGTCTTTACTGCAACCTTCTCCTCGGCCGGTGCTTCTATCTTGACTACAGCTTCGCCTGTCTCCAGGACCTCCTCACTTTCAGCAGCTGTCTCTTCAAGTGCCTCTTTAGCCTCCATCTCTGTGCTTTCTTCCAGAATCTCTGTCACTGCTGTGAAACTCAGACCATTTTCATCTTCCTTTATCACGTGAACAACCTCTACCAGACTTGTATCACCAACAGATGCTGCTGCAATCTCAACTGTAGAACCAGCTGAGACCTGCACAGCTGAGAGCAGCTCCGGTGTAGACTCTAGAAGACAGAAAGAGGACAGGATCTGGTAGAAAATGTACAAGTGTACACATTCCAACATATATGTAGGTTCATTAAGCCTTGTGCATGCTAATTTTTCCTAATATTTGGGTCCTGACCTCTGTCTGAAGCCTGGTGCCATAAATATCATGACTGATATGTGAAATAAACTTTTTTGTAGGGTTGCAATTCCCCATGCATTAAATTGTAGGTACCCATTTGAAAAAGACTCATGTCCTTTCAGTGCATCCACGACTCGGCTTCAATGCTAAAAGGATCGGGTAAGTTTTTTTCTTTTTTTTTCAAAGAGTTTAAGGAGTTTGGTCTATTTCTTTTTTTACGTTACATGTTCATTTTTTAATATATTTTCAGTAACTGTATTTTCACTGCAGTTATTCATGTTAACTACTACTCAGAGACATTGTTTACAGCTGAAAAGAGTGTTAAATAAAGACTTGGTGGGGAGTAAAGGCTTTTGTGTTAATTTAAGAGCAGTTAAAATAGACCGGTCAAATTTGACCGGGAACACTAAAGTAAGGTGAGGGGTATGAACACGACAGGGGGGTTAAGTTAACCTGCAACAAATCTTGAAGGTTTACTAGTTAAAGTAATTTATTTAAACACATGAAAAAAAGTTGTTTCAGCTTGTCAGATGGGAGGATTCCCAATCATTAAACTTAATTGTAAATTGGATGCTCTTTGCAAACTTGTTGGTTGGAAAGAACAGCTCACACTTTCCTCTGAAAAATCCTTAGCCCAGAGGACACCACGTCCATGATTTCCAAAAACTATCTGAAATGTGGACTTCTCAGACCATAGCAGACTTCTCCGCTTTGGGTCAGTCCGTCTCAGGTGAGCTTGGGTCTGGAAGAGTTTGAAATTGTAGATGTAGAGACCAACTATGTTGACTGACAATGGTTTTCTGAAGTCCTCCTGAGCCCATGTGGTAAAATCCCTTACAGAATGATGTTGGTTTTTAATGCAGCGCCTCAGGAGGGGTCAAAGGTCATGATCATTCAGCGTTGGTTTTGGGTCTTGCTGCTTACGTGCAGAGATTTCTCTGATTCTCTGAATATTTTGATGATTTTATGGACTGTAGATGATCAAATCTTTAAATTCCTGCAGTTGTAGGTTGAGAAACGTTACTCTTAAACTGTTGGACCATTTGCTCACACAGTTATGATCCTGGCCCCATCCATACCTGTAAAGGACTGAGCCTTTTGGGAATGCTCCTTTTTTACTCAGTCATGGCCCTCACCTGTTTCCAATGAACCTGTTCACCTGTAGAATGATCCAAACAGGTGTTTTTGGAGCAGTCCTCAGTTTTCAGACTTTTGTTGACCCTGAACTAACTTTTTAGGAACATGTTGCATCATCAAATTCAGAATACGTTAATAGTTACAGAAAAACAGTCAAGTTTATCAGTTTGATCATTAAATATCTTCTTGGTAGTGAATTCAATTTAACATAGGTGGAAAAGCATTTGCAAATCATTGTATTCTGTATTTGTTCATGTTTTATACAACCTCCCAACTTTATCCGAATTGGGTTTTAGAGCAGCTGTAAAGAGACAAGAAATGCAGGGAAGATGTGAAAGTGGGGGAACCACAGCCTCTATACACAGGGCGCTCAGACCACTAGGCCACTGGCACCCCAACAATACACTGGACAAGCTTTTTTGGCACTGACTGTCAAATTCTACAGGGTTTAGCCAACTACATGCACATATTCCCAATAAAAAAAAATTTGTAGTTGACTTGAAAATAAAACAGCTAGATGATTAAATATATATTTCACACTAAATTGTCTTTTAATACCTGAATCAAACAGGTAATCTAATTTGATTTTCATCTTATGTTGCTTGAAGTCAAGACGGGAACAGCATCACTAGATTATGTCTGTTGTAAACAATGGTTTGCTGTTCCGGTTAAATGTACTTACCCTCAGAGGTGGCTTATCACTGCATATCTACAGTCACCACAGGTTCAGGTAATGCTCTACAGTGGACTACCTGCCAAGTTCATGCTCTTTCAGCTGCTGTAACCGTATAGATGTGATGTGAATACAGCATTTCAGAGAGCAGTGTAAGTGTAACAACCACTTAATAGCAAGAATTTCCTTGTTTGACCTTCTCTATTAAATCCCAGTTGAGCACCATGGTCAGTGTTCAAAGCGTTAATCGACACTTTCCTGTTAAACATCCTCTTACCACAAACAATGTCTCATTAACCTGTCTGTTACCCGATCCCGACAAGCAACAGCATCCTAAAACTAGCATTGTAATCTAGGATTAGTCTTAACCTGTCTGATCAACTGCTTAAGACTACACTTAAAACAATTAAGACTACAAATCAGAGGTAAAAACAAGTCCCTGATTTACAATTAAATCATTAAAGCTTGGAGGACAGACGATTCAGCTTCTTTTCTCTTTGAAACAAGTTTTCTTTTTAGCCTGTTAAGCAGGACCAGCAGGACTAAAATCTGACAGTGTTGCCTGCAAGGCTGCTCAACCTCTTATACAACATGACAATATTTGCAGATACATATATGGCAGATGACTGTACAAAAGCAAACAAGAGAAATTTGAGGCCAAAGCAAAAGTAGGTGTTCAAAATTCAGATTAGAGAATGAGAAGACCTTTAGTGCCCCCCACAATGTTTCCTACTTTTTTAAAGCTGCATCACTGCGCACAAAGCTAGGCAGGAGCAACACTATAGGAGCCTTTGAACTTTAAAGTCTCTGCCGTTTCAGGTTACAAATGTCAACACTCCTCAGCAGGACTTTATGGACTGAGAGTTGCCTTTATGTTTTCTTCCCTATCTCGCAAAAACCTGGATTTACTTTTCAAACTCAAAACCCCAATGGTGGTGTGAGCTGGTAATGTTTCAATGTCTGCCTTAAAGCCCACACCTTTGGAAAACTCAGACAAGTCTTTCAGGTAAAACATGAAACATTCGTAGCTTTGCTATGTTAACTGAAAAAGAGGAACAAATACGCAAGTTAAACCCATCATGTCTTTAGTTTTCATTCAGAGTAATGCTTATGTGTGAAGCCCTGTTTAACACAAAGATATTCTGGGATTCATTGTGAAAAAGATACATGTCAGACATACTTTACTTAATCTGCCAAATGACTAAAAAAAATTATAAAATGATCTAAAAAAAAAAATAACCCACTGAGCAATAGACGGCTATTAGAAGTTTAGTTCTTTTAGACCCAATTTTAACCTTTTAGATTCTGTATATTTTTAGATGGAATTTAGACGATGCACTTTAACCTTCAACACTTTAAGTTGCATGACTGATCTCCAAGTACTTGACCAAAAAAATAATCATTGAGCAATATACAGTGTTGTATAGATATAGACCAGGTTTAGACTTGGTCTAAAACTGGTCTAAATTTAGATGCCTAAAAAAATTTTCATTTTTAGACATGTGGTAGCTGGATTTTGGACCAGTCGTCTAGGCCAGTGGTTCTCAAGTCCAGTCCTCGAGGCCCCACTGTCCTGCATGTTTTGGATGTTTCCCTGCTTCAACACACCTGATTCAAATGATCAGCTCGTTAGAGAGCTTGATAACGAGCTGATCATTTGAATCAGGTGTGTTGGAGCAGAGAAACATCCAAAACATGCAGGACAGTGGGCCTAGAGGACTGGACTTGAGAACCTATGATCTAGGCTACATTTAGATGTCTATTAGACCTCTTTTAGACGCCCTCTTTTAGATGCTCAGTGGGAAGTATTGGGTCAAAATATATTAATTCAGGAGCATGAACATGGCTCAAGGATTCATAAGAAAAGGGAGCATGTTTAACTAAGGGAGGGGTTTCTACGTTTACAAGACATACGGTCTTATTCTACTGGCAAAACCACAAGCAGCTACAGCTACTGAATGAACTCTAGACTACAAATAAGCCCTGTAGAAATGTAACTTTAAACTGAAGGAGAAACCAGAGATTTTACTCTAGTCACCACAGAAGCAATCTTAAAAAACAGCCCTTTGAAATGGAGCGCTGCTGCAAAATGCAATGACTAAAAAAGGAGAAAAGTCATCATATTGATCCAGTGATGTTTTATTCTTTGAACACGTAACTGTTTTTATTATATTGACAACTTTTTGAAGACAGAGGTGAATGAGAGTTCCCTGAAAAGACTTAAGTTTGACATTTAAAGAGTAAAGAGCAATCAGAAGTGAGTTCAACACAAAAATCAAGTCTTACACATAGCTCTAGAACTGTGAGGATAAAGAAACAAGGGCTAGTTCGTTGAGGTGGGTGCAGACTGCTGCATATGTCAAGAAGTGGTTATGAAAATGAAGTATTTTGTGGTGCAGGAAAAGAAAAATCGACTGACTGACTGACTCCGAGGAGATGTGCAAAACAACATACTGAGCTGAGAAAACTGGACAAGGTCCTCAGCCAGGTAAGGAGAAGCTTGCTTGATTTGGTCAAACTTTACACTGATAGTTAAAACTGAATGAAACACGATGACATTATGTTTAATCTCTCAACATTCTGTACAACAGTCCTAAGCTAAGAAAGATTCATGCGATAAACTGAAAGCGGGTGGTTGTTGATCTGAGAGAGACCAAGTGCAAATGATGTTGAAAGAGACGACGAGATTGAACATCGTCAACAATCAAATTGGCTGCATCCATTTTACATAAGGGAGATTAGAATGCAGGGCTTTCCTTTTAAGGGCACTTTATTTTACAGAACGTCAATCATTAGCTTGGTTCTGCCCCTCTTATCAACTAGTTCAAAACTTCTGTACTAACTCTGCAGCAGCCAAACCATCATTTGGATTTGCTCTGGATGTAAAATCCCTAAAGAAACTGAATTCTGAACTGAATTTTTACAGGCAGCCTAATGCCAAATGTTCTGGTTAAGGGCTTGTTGAGGTGAAGGAAGGGTGGGGAGGCTTCAGAAAACTGGACTGATGAACCCCAAGTTATTCATAAATCAACCTGAACAGGAAACTTAAGTGCTTTTTCCACTTTCAAACATGAGGGTTTCATGAGTCCTTTTTCCTGGGCCCAGAGAGGCGAGACACAGCACAACTAACTCTCAGCCCTCCTTTCTGGGCGAACTAGCCAGCTATCGAAGCTTTATGCAGCCACCTCTGCAGCAGGGGCGGCCTCAGCCTCGGGGGCTGCAGAGCTAGTCTCTGCCTCAGCAGGGGGAGCGGGAGGAGCTTCATCTACTGCTGCCGTACCGGCACTCTCTGCTGCGGGGGCCTCTGCTGGTGCCTCTGTGACAGCGACTTCTGCAGGTGCAGCAGCGGCTTCAGCAGGGACCGCCTCAACTTCTACAGGTGCAAGCGGAGCGGCTTCTTCTGCAACAGCTGGTTCTGCTGCAACCTCAGCAACAACCACCTCAGCAGCGACAGCGGGGGCTGCTTCAGCCACAGCCTCAACGACAGGTTCAGCAGCGGTCTCTGCTACGGGTTCTGCAGGAGCAGGCGCGGGCTCCACCGCAACTTCAGCGGCTGGTGCTGCCTCCTCCGCCGGGGCGGGTTCGGCTGCAGGCGTCGATGCCTCTGGTGCTGCTGCCTCTGGTGCAGCCGCTTCGGGTGCTGCTACCTCTGCTGCAGGAGCTGCTTCTGGTGCTGCTGCTTCAGGTGCAGGAGCTGCCTCTGCAAGAAGTGTAAATAAGAGTTTACGAAACACAATTTATAAATCATGAGTTGAAAAAAAAGAAATTGGCAAAATTGAAAAACTATTGCAATGCAGTTGACATTTCCAGGCCAGAGCAACCATGTAAAAAATGTTTGTATCGAAATGAAAGACGTCACTTTTGGGACACAGCTAGGATCATGACAGTAGCATGATCTGTTTCCATGGGGACAACTCAACCTCCTCTTTTCTTTAAGATGCACAGCAGACTGATCAATATCATGTATAGGACACAAACAGACTGTACAGTAATGAGCTGTGGATAACCATAAAAATATACATTTGTAGAGCTTTCAAAAGGGAGAGGTTTGGGTCTCAGCATATCATCAACAGGTGAAGTAAGGTTAGAGGTCAAGAGGTGATGTCTTAAGTGGTGACACAGCAGCATAATACTAGCAGAGTGACGGATAATCCTTAATCCTAACATGTTAGCTGGACAAAAATATAACTGCTGACCTCACTGAAGCTGCCGGCCTCGATAAAATACGAGAGAAAAAGCTGTGGGGAAACTGGTGTGCTTTTTAGCTGGTCTCTAATAATACAGTCATTTAACATGTTAATGAACCATCACTTTGGAGCTTTCGTATCTTTTGCGTAACAAGTAATAAATTCTACTTTAAGCTTATCTTAAAAGGTGACATAGAAATAATTAATGATATCTAGCAGTCCTGCTCTAGATTAAAAAAGGCGCAAGCTCATTTTTATCATCTGCAAAGCAATGGTAACTCTTGTTTACTTTAGTGTTTTAGAGTCATGTACGACAACCACAACCCTAAGTTACTTAAAAGATATGCATTAGCTAATTAGCTACATTTTACCTGCAGTCCCCCAGCAGGTGGACAACAACGTGATATCCATGATCTTCTATTTGTTTTATAAGTTTTACCATCAAAAATTCCTATCAATACAAATTCTTTGGGGCCCAAGAACAGCCACTCTGTTTCTGAATCATCTTATTTGTGCATTTCACTTGCCCAATATCTCTCTGGAAGGGGACCTGCTGTCATATAGATGTGAAAGGCTTTCTCTACAAAAACATTGTTTTCAGGTAATTTAAGACAAATTTAAATTCTTTTAGATTCCATTTTACCGAAGTTAGTTCTACTTAATACTGCTCGCTGTCCCTTCACATGTAGCTTTTAAGATGTAAAGACTTCTTTGCAGTTACTGGATGCAATACACCAACAAAGTGAAGAAAACAAGTATGTTTTTAAAATAAATTGAGAGATGAAACTTTAAACTGAATTTCAAGATGATGCATCATAAGGTTAATAACTTTGGTTTTAGTGGTTGTGTCTTAACACCCGGATTTACAATGATTTCCACTTTTTTAATTACTCTGCTGATCCAGGTTCAAAACAGCAGTTCGCCTTATTCTGGGCTTTATGAACACCACCAAACCTCCAGGCTGTGTTGATATCATGATTATGAACTTCAAACCTACAGACAGTGTTAGATGAACTTTCGGTTTGGCGCCCCCTGTGGACAGAGCACTATGCTCATCCTGTCCGCTACATACCTGAGTTGTGATTTATGACAACAAATCTCATCCTACTGATTTTTGACAGTCGGACATATTCACAGTGAATATTCTAGATGAAAAATAGCTTTGAAACCATTAAGGGGGTAGGTCTGACAATACAAATACAGATATCAAAATCTTCGGTCTTGTTTACTATATTTTTGTTTATCATTAACTGTAGTTTTTGTTGACAAAAATATTTCTTCAACGCCCCTTTTTTTCCACGCCGAAGACGTGATGTTGACAAGCGAAACATAATTCTTAGATGACTAAAGTGTAGCGAGACGAATGTGCGTTTACGTTGACGAGACTAGACGAAAACATTAGTGGTGGACGACGAACAGAGTTGCAAAATTCATGAGCATTTCTTCAGTCAAACGCTAAACATATATTCTACAGTGTTGTTTTTGTTGACAATAACGTCAACGAAAACAAGATCATTAAAAAAAGGCAGGTCACCAAGAATCTCAGTCAATATCATAAAACTCCCTATAAGACCTGTAAGATACAGTGTAGCCTCAAAATGCTACTCAACAATGCCAAAATGAGACTGAATGAGATTAGTATTATATCATTTTTAACATCTTAACATCATTTTGTTACCATTGTCACTGTAAACCTATTTGTATGCTGCTGGAAACGGTTTGTTCATTAATCTATACAGTGTCATTAGCATGGCAAACATTTTAGAGAATTGATCTAAAGAAGTAAACAATTGATTTAGATTCATGTTCAAGTTTAAATTGTCATTGTGGGTTTGTGAAAAACAAAAATGTTTTAATCAAATTCAAGCGTGTCCAGATTTTTTCTTTTTTTCATAGTGGAATCAACTAAAACTTATCTAGTCAGAACTAGAGTTCTGGATTAGAGAGAAAGGAGTCAAACCAATCAAACAACCCACCAGGTAGCTCTCTACTGTAATGATAGCCAGTAATGTTTTATCCGATTACTGCATCAGGACAATGTGATCTTCGACTACCACCGCTGTGATAACATCACCATCGTCCATGTGCATCATAGCTTTTCTGGCTGTTTCCTGGAACTTATCCTGCGATTATGTAATGAGCTCATACGCCTGTTTAAAGCCAAGTGGTACATTTCTAGCACTCTAGGGAGCTGAGGTTTGTGTTGCAGTTGCGATAAAATAAAAATACACATTTCACTCTGCACGTACGTAACTAAACAAGAGCAAGCTTCAGCTTTTTTCCATTACAGAGTAGTTAGCAGCTTTAGGCACAGGGCCAACATCCTCTCAGCTCAGACCGGCTGAACAGACAAAAAACTTGCAGACATGAATCAAAACTGACAGGCAAGATAAAGCTATTGAGAGTGATCAGTCTACCATGTTTGATGTTTTGGTGGTGAAGCCGGGGAGACCTTCTGCAGTCTCTCTCTGCTTTCACTCTCCCTGAAATGAACTTTTAAAGTTGTAAATATTTAAATCACCGCCCAAATTAGGAAAACTAGTGTTCAATTTATGTTGCATTACAAGTAACCAAAGACAAAAGGCAGTGGCCCATGAAGCAAAACTGTATCATTGTTGTTGAACCTCATGAAGCTTCATTTTTAATGTTTTGTTATCCTATCTTCAACTATTGTGTTTTTATTATTTAACTTTAATTTATTGCCATTTCAGTGCTTTATCTGTCTTTGCATTTTAGCTTTACTTTTTTATTATCATTTTCACTATATTTTGAGAGAGTTTTTTAACGCTTTAACTTATTTTTCCAACAGTTTCTTTCATTGCGTCATTAAATCTAATTGCTGCTAGTGTGCATTTGTCCCCAACTCTTAATTCAGTTTTTGTTTTGTTTTTTAAATATCATATATGTTGATGTCCCGGGGTTTTTCATAATTTTTTGTGTTTTTTTTTGTTCTCTGAAAGGTGCTGTTTAAACAAAGTTCAACTGATAAACACACATGTGTGGGACTAAATCTATCGAGATCATTTTGTCAACAGGAGGCACCGAAACCAACTTAACCGGTCATGATCTTTCAATATTAATCTGAGGAGAAAACAAAAAAGACATCTTATGCATTTGCAGTTTCAGTTATTAGCTAAAACCCTGGTGCTTTAGTATTTGCAGTTAGCCGTCTCCTTTAGTGTATTTAAACTCTCCGTGTTGAGGGACTTGCATGTAATTTTGAGCAGAAATTCCTCATATCCACATGATGAATTTGGGCAGGTTTGGAGATACCTGAAACATCACTTGGTCTACAATGAACCCACTATTTCTGAGATATGAACTTATATCTGGAAAGTTTACCTTCTCCATTTTTGTCAACGTTAGCATGAGTTTCCAATGTGCTAAATAAAGAAGTTGAATATTTCTATTATCATACCCACTAAACACAGTCACTAAGAGCAGGTAAAATGATCACAGCTCAAAATGACTCTATACCTAAAACTACCTGGAGTCAAATTTTGATCTTTATCGAGTATCAAAGGAAATAAAACCACAGAATGTGTTTTTTCATTTGCTTGAAGTTCCTGTAAACAATATGTGATTGAGGGTTTTGTGTGTGACTGACCCTTAGCTGCAGAGCCCATGCTGGCCAGTCTGTCCTCATAACGCTCACTATCGCCGTTGACTGTCTTGTAGGCCTGAGGGAAAGAGAGCAGATATGTTCTTGGTGAATACCAGCACACAAATACATCTATAAAAAATGATAACAGTATTTCAAAATACCACAGTGTGCAAACACTCACACACCAGCGTGAGCCAACACGGCTGCCAACTACCTCACAATACTCATGTACAACTCTGCACTGACAAAAGCTGCGTGTACAACACACAAAGACCCTCTTGTGTCCCTCCCAGAGTCTGAGTCAAGCTGAAGTCTGCAGCGCAGTCCGGTCTGTCATGGCTGCATTTTAACAGCTTTCAGTTTAGATCAGTCAGGACAACTCCATGTCACTCCGAGCCACACAGGTGGACTGAGCTGTTCTACAGGGTCGTGGTTTTCAGAGGAGGTCAGTCTTTGCACACACAGATACTCACATAGACTACTGCAGCAGTGAGGCCTCCTCCACACAGAACAAAGTACGCCAGGTTGCTGGAGCCACCAGGAACTCCGAAGGCCATGTGTCGCACTGGGACTGCTAAAAGACACAAAAGAGAAGCAAAGAGGCTTAGAGGTTTGTTGGAGCAGGGAATAACACCACATTTAAAGAAGACTGCAAACCACTAAAGTCAGGAGGTTATAGGGTCATTATCTACCTAGGCTTTCGAGCTGGAGCTACTAAAGTTTTCAAAGAGTTTCTGAGTTGAAGTTTCAATTTAAGGGGGTGTTCTGGATGAGGTATCAGATTGGCACCCTGGAGCACAATATTAGACTCCAAGACATCACTAACAAGTTTCTGAGGCCAAGTTCTGAAGCCTTTGAATATCTGGAAATAGAGGCACTTTTGGTCAATCTAGCAAGAGTCAAAGAGGCCAGCCCTACACCTCCTACAGCTGCAGTCTACCTGTCCAAGAGTCAAGACAGCCTCAAATGATGCCAAACTCAAGCAGGACAATTTTCAGAACTGAGAAATTAAATTAGGAGTACAGTGTGGGCAAACCAAGAAATGAACTATTCAGATAGAGAACTTTTTTGTAAAAAAGGAGAAAAGATGTTTATTTCTCCTGTATCGATAGGCTTTTATGAATGGGTGTGTATGAGGCGTCTACAGCATTGGGAGCCACCCTCTAGCTGTCACTCCAGGAACTGCAGTTTTGAACACTTTTACATCGGCATCATTTCTAATGACTGGAGAAAACTAAAAACTATATCTAAATGCACCGCAGATGGTTTCATTTCCAGAATTTTGCATGTTTTTTTAACTCTAGTATGATTGAAAGTGTTTAGTCTGAAAAACAAACGTGTGCGCTTTAAAGAAATGTTTTTCCTAGTCTATTTCATATTTTGATTTCTATGTGTGGCACATACTGGTTACTTTAAACACTAGATTACAAATGAGCCAAAAAACAATATGGAGACTCCATAGTGTTTTTGACAGCTAGGCAAACATGTACTCTAGTTTTTGACATTTGTGCATGATGACATTGACTCAAATCAATACCCCTTAAAACTTGAACTCATCTTAGACTTCTTCAGCAGAAACCCTCTGACATATTTTCTAAAACTTGAATGACACCAATAAAAAAGGCGAAAATCAGAGCAGAAAAGTACTTTTGGTTGATAATCAAAGGCTGTTTCAGTTAAGGGGTTCTTCAGAAGAGTGTCATAGCGTGCATTTTGCATTTTGATAGCGTCAAATGTGCCATCATCTCCTAATCCAGTTACACAAGAAAGTCCTGGTCATTTGCAGCAGAGGAGATGGAAAGATTTAGCCACAGCCAAACTAAACAGCGAACTGTCCCTTTAATTAACCCTTCCATCCCCCCCAACACACAAACAAACACTGAGACACTTCCTGCTTAACATGCTTCAGTATGCAAAAACAAACAGCTTGAAGTTGCAGGAACTCAACTCAGGAGTCTGGACTTACAGAGGATCTTTTAAATAGTTCTGGACAGTCTGTTTTTTTGGACCCAGGTGAGAGTGACCGGCTCAATATTCTGCACATCCCAAAGGAAAAGATTTGCTGGTGTTTAAAAGGATTGCCAGTGGTGCATGCAGAGGAAGCCAGAAATAAAACCTTCCTGCATCCCAAATACTATCTCAGCCTAATCTCTTCCAACCTCGACCACACACACACACACACATACACTTCTTGTATACACACTAAAGACTGTATGCATGCACACATTTACAGTACATATGATATCTTTAGCATGATTTACACAATCAGTGTGTGCAACATGCACGTGGTTTACCCAGAGAGGTGAGTAGGCCATCTGAAGCAGCAAAGAACACAATGTACGGCACACAACACGCCCCCTTTTGTCCTTCACATGTTTCATGTATGTTCAAGCTAATCATGAGCCGTCCTGTGACTTTCACTCTGACAGGTTATATCTTTATGAAGACATAAAAAAGTGTCACCTGTTGTGTCTGGATGTTTGCTCAGTCGCAGATTCACTGGCTGCTGGGATCAGTTTCAATCAATATCACTTCTTTTAAACTAAAAATAGGAAAAAGGCTCAATAACCAGCATTTGGGGCAAAGGTCATAATCTCATAGGCTGCACATCTTTCAAAGCAAGTATCTTGATTCTTTCCAAACGGCCAAGAACAAACCTTTATGCTAACCATCTAGGCTAGTCAAGGTGAGTTGTAAAACAGAATAATTAGCTGGTATCAAACAATAAACAAAGTGTTTTGGGTGGTTCAGACCTGCATAAAACTCTTTAAATGAGCCGCTGTCTTCATTTGGATCACAGTGTAGTGACTTAAAAGTAATGGTTTAACTGTTTTCTGTTACTTTAAGACCTTAAAGCTCCTGTGGGGAGTTTTTTTGACCAATCAAAAACACTGAAATTTAAAGTGACATCTTTTATTTATATACAAAAGCAAACAGGACTACCACAAACATAACTTTGTAATTTTTGATGCCTGAAACCAGCTCAAGAAACAGCTTGTATTTACACTTTTCACATTACATTTTCCCAATTAAAAACAAATTTGTCAGTATGCTGAGATTTATTGTTTTATCATTTTGGTCAGAAGACAAGATAGGTGAAAACTACTTTGTCCTAAATTGACACAGACCAACGGGTCCTCACAGGAGCTTTAAATGTTTAACACCACCAAGGTCATAGCGCAATCAGCAATTACACCATCCTGAAAACTGATTGGAGGAGTTTTGATACCAAACAGATAGCCTTTCACTAAAACAATATTAAAAAGATAAAACATCAAATTCAGCTGCTCAGGTGACACCAGCCCCTCTCTCAGTGGTGTCAGGCATTAAAACCCCTGTCGCACTACAATATCTAGACTTTGTTGAACTTAGGAGATAAACTGTATTTCAAATGTTTCACCTTTGGAGCCATTTATGTTTGAGACATCTAAGCCTAACTGATCTGGCTTTTTGCTGATTTAGCACAATTACAAAAAATGGCAGTAAATAATAAACAAGTGAATCTCAAAAAGGGGATGTATCAGGGCATGGCTGTGTTGTGGATGCTGGATTTGTAGTAGGAAATTCACTCTCCTCTAATACCTATGACACAGCAGCAGCACTACGCAGGACAAGTCCAAGTACAGGTTATTTATACGAGTAATCAGTTAATCCCTGCGCTGAGGTCCAAGCTTGTAAAAATGGACACGCATGTCAGGCAACGGCAGACAAAATGGCTGCTATGACAGCAGCAGCAGCACATGTGTATGGACATGTATATGTTTGTGTGAAGGTGCTCTCCTGCTTCTGTCTGTCAGTGCCATGTGCTCACTGAGACAGAGGAGGAGCAGGAGGAGCAGGGGGAGAAGGAGGGGCGGGGTATGCAGACCTGCAGGACAACCAGCGGAGAACTGGTGAGGCCCTGACAAACAGCCATTTTCCCCCTTTAGTTTACTGAGGATACTCTGGCTACAAACTGAAGTGTGAGCAAGTCCAAAGTCAGGGGGGACAAAACTTTTCAAACAGGAAATTAAAGCTGCAGTTTGCCCCTCAGGCTGAATTCCACATGCTCAGACACAAAATGATGTGGACAAGGACATATGAAAGGAAAAACATCCTGAATAGAAGTGATCAAGCTTCAAATTCCCCTCCCCCTACACCCATGAAAACCCTCCAAAGTGGAGTTTTAATTTAAAAATGCATGAGCAGAGCACTTTCTTCAGGTTTGATGGACCTGTATTTAACACTGATGCCAGGTTAAATCAGTTTTAATTATAATTGCCAAATTCAGGATTGTTAATGTTGATGTCGAGCACAACTGATATATCCATGTGGTGAAGCTCACATAAAGAACTCCAGAACAACGTGTTACCACGACGATAAATCGTTTTAAAAGTGCTCTGCGTTTGCAAAATACTCTAAAAAGCAAACACTCACCAATCGAATTAAAGTGCAATTGATGCATCTAGTTTAAAAACGTAAAACCAAAACAGTCTGTGTCGTGTATGTGATGCGCTATTTCATAACCACTGTGCAAGAACTGCGTGTTCCCAAAGCAGGACACACCTCCTTCTGACTGGCTGCACAATGGAAAACCCTCATGCGCCTTTATGGCACGTTCAGATACAGAAAAAATATTATTAAACACACAGATAAAAGGAAATCTCTCCAATGAGATTAAACTGATCAAATTAATGCATTTGATCAAGTTTGAACACTTTGAGCTCTTGACAAATCTGTGGGTGAGAAAATGGATTAATTGATCAAGTTGTTTGAACCCTGAGCAGAAAGTCACCGCATAAAGCAGGCAAACACTCGAAACGACACTTTTTCAAACCACACTTGATTGTTTCATGAGAAAACAAACCGTGTAAAAATCTATCAAAAGGGGGTGTTAGTTGTAAGTCCAGCTCACCGGTTCTGGGGATCGGTTTGAGAGCCCTCCGTGCCAGAGGCCCGACTTTCTGCCATGCCCGTCTGCAGAACATCTTCACTCCGTTATCAGCAGCAGCTCAATGAATGTGAATCCGCGTGTTTCCTGCAGGTTTTTAAAGATGACTGAGGAGGAGCGCTAGGCTGCTGTCCAATGCTGATTGCAAAGTGCACACCCCCTTTTGATTAGGACTGGTGCTCTGGCGCGCCCCCTGCAGGCCACAATCCCATGACGGTGAAGAAACCTCTGTGGTGTCCTGTGGCAGTTTTGTGATAGCCTGGTGACAACAGGATATTGTCAATTCTTGTGTTTGGAGCTTGTCACTGCAGATAGAGGATCTTTTTTTGGGGGTGACTTTACATTTTACACTGATATTTATAGAAGTCACCCCTAAAACAAGGTGAAATCATGCTGTCTGCTGTCAACTGTGTGCAGGATCAGACATCCCTCAAGCTGTTCTCAAGAGGATTACAGAGCCATGTGGCTGCATGGAAAGAGACAGTGAGTGAGCTGTGGTTGCATAATAGCCTGTACTCTGTCCAAGGGCTGTAGAAGGCCTCTAACATGCTGAGAAAACCTTTAATACACAGATAAGAGAGAGACATTTCAGCTCTTTTATAATAAAACATCATGACTGACAGTTGGAATTAATGTTTGCCTGCTGTATCTGTCTCAATGAAACCTTTGAATGGAAGGCCTGTGTGTGTGCGCAGGCCGTGAAGAGCGTATATCACCCTCCTGTGGTTAAACAGGGAGGTACAACAGAGTCAAAGGACAAACCATAGATAGATCCAGATGAGGATTTAGCTTCATTAGTGACGAAGCTCGTCTTGTGTTACTGTGTTTGCAAAACTCCTGTAAATATTTGAACATTTTTTTTGACAATACCATGCAAACTCTGCAACACTGCAGCCACAATCCAGTCCATTATAGCCATCTTTCATTCTATCACTCTTTCACTCAGAAATTTAACTCAAGTAACTAACAGTGATTATCATACTGCAGGGCCAAGTGTGTGGAACAAAGCCAGAGCTCCTGAGTGTACTTATCAGACTGACAGAGTCGGTGTCTTATGGTACTCAAATTTGACTTTATATGACTGAAAGACTCTGGCATACCGTCTGTTAGCTGTTAGATCGTCCGATTTCAGAGTTGTGTAATTTCATTTCTATTTCAGGGTTTTGCTGGACTTTGTTCGGCTTTTTCTTGACAAAATACAAAGTCAAAGGACTAACAATGGTTTTAAATCAAAGCAGATAATTGGTGTGTGGAGATCTATGCTGCCAATAAGTAGGTTGACCAAAGATTTAGTGAGTCCTACTCATGTGAAACTTTATTGAAATAACCCCAACTCTCTAACAATAAAAGCATCAAAATGCAGAGAAAGCTTGCAATAGTTAATCCTGAATTTAAAATGAAGCCATTGGAGATGTGTGACTGACAGCTGGTCCTATTTCTACAAGTTAAATAAAGATAATTGACTAAAAGCAGATACAGGAAACTACCATCTATTCCATTTGCAGGTATTCATTTGTTCATCAATGTAAAACTATTTTTAACTGTGCTTTCATGTGTTTTATATTGAGACACTAACTTGAACTGCTGAAAAGGAGGCCGCTGTCTCTGTGTGTCCTCCCTGCTGAAATAAAAGGCAAATAAATAAACAGCTGAGAATCAAACTTTATACTTTGAGGGATTGGTATGGTGGCTGTAGATCTGTCATCGTTGTGCGATCCTTTATTTTTGCATTATGAGAGAAGTAATTGCACAAGGAAGACAGGTGATCCTACAATTAAATAAACTAAAATAACTGTGAGCAGCTTTTATCTTTAGATTCTGGTTCAGCTCGTCTGAGCACAGATATTAACTATAAGACTATCCATTGGAATACTTTTATATATATTTTTGTTTTTTATTTGACAAAGTACAGCACAATAGTATTTTTATATTGTCTTTCCTCAGTTGTTTGTTTTTATGTAGGACGGTGTTTGAATTTGTGTATGGCTGTTTTCTTTGTGTATGTTTTTTCAACTCACTGCAAATGAATTTCCTCACGAGGACAATAAATTCAACCTAATCTAACCAACACCACGTTTGGTGATTTTCTGACTCTTCATTGTTCCTGGTTACTCATCACATAACTTTTTTTTCTCTCCTTCTTTCATCTTTAGATACACTCGACTGTTACTTTAGGATCCTTCACAGTCATTTTGAAAACTTTCTAAAATATTCTGTCCTCTGCTTCCTCACTCAGTCGCTCAGAGGAGATTGGCTTTTTTGTTGTTGTGCTTCACCTTAGATAACAGCCACTAGATGGGGCTGCATCTACACTGTGAACCCAGCAGGACTTTGGTAAGTAAAATTACCAAATCCCTCTGGTAAATATGACAGTGTTACTGATTCAATTAGCAGATTTTTTTGCCCAAAGTAATGTAGACCCGAAACAAGGTCAGGAAAACCAGGGCAGGTAAGACTTCTTTGTCAAAAACATGAGAAACTAACGTTTTCTGTTTCTGAAAAATTCTGAAAAAGATTTGAGAGTAAGTGTGCTGGAAATTTCCTCTTAGATTTTTTAATAAAGTATTATTAATTTTATAGTAAGAAGCTAAATATCAGAAAATATATGCACATTTATTTGATTTTGTTGTCATTTAGAACAGTCCGGACATGGAATAAGTGACAAAAAAAAAAGAAAGAAAACTTTTATGACATTTTGAAAAGACCCCTAAAGAGAGGTCATTTTTTAACAGTCATCACTGGTGGTCTTCTTCTGTCCAGAGGTTTATGGTTTGGACATACCTTTGCTGGTTTGCACTGATTTTAACAGCTTTAGGCTTTCCTTTTTTCTCAGTATGAGTTGACAGTCCTAACCTCTACTGTCTTAAGACTGGACGTTAAAGTCCTTATAATTGACTCTTTTGTCTCCTTTGTAAACTCAAATAACTCATTACATAAGAGTTTTTAAAGAAAACATTGATGACAAAACATTAAAGGGGAACTAAACAGAACTCCCTTCCTTTTATTGATACTTCCTCTGAGCGTGGAGAAAGACTTCTGCCATTTAGCTGCTGAATGTTGCACCAATGTGACACTGGCATTTCCTCACACACACACACACACACACACACACACACACACACACACACACACACACACACACACACACACACACACCCTCTGCATGCAGGAGTCTGGACCATAGAGCTCAAGAGGTTTGCCCTCATCATGTGACGACCTCTGAATCAGCAATTGGACACAGAATCACCACACATGTGATACAGTTTCCGACGCCCACACTGTTCATGCACAAGACCGGTGCATGACTGCTGTGATATTTGATCCATCTACACACAGTTCTCTAGCCAGGATTAGACTGCATTAGAGAGTATAAAGTTCAACATCACACTGTATTTACTCATAAAGAACAACATAGGGGAGAGTGGGGTAAGATGAGCCGTTTTTCATATTTCGGATCACTGCATCAAGGCAATCACAGTTTTGTCTCTAACTAGGGTGTCTGCATATATTTCAGGATGTTGTGCATCCCTGCAAACCAACAGAATGAGTGTTAACATAACTGTCTCCTAAGGTCAACTTACCCTGTGTATGGGGTAAGTTGACACACCTGATTCAAATGATGAGCTCGTTATTAAGCCATTACAGAGCTTGATAACGAGCTGATCATTTGAATCAGGTGTGTTGGAGCAGGGAAACATCCAAAACATGCAGGACAGTGGGCCTCGAGGACTGGACTTGAGAACCACTGCTCTAAGCTAAAATGGTGGACTTTTATGCTAAGTTTTTGACCTCATGTTGTAGCTCATAGATACCACAATTGATGTATAAAACAAGTTTAAAGTGATCTTTTTTTGGTCTGAATGCAGATCTGATAAAACTTATGACAGACTAAATTCACTTTCAAGAGTGAAAAATGTGTTTTTTGGAGATAAATGTCTCACCCTGTCATCTATATGCTTCTAACCTTCACAGACTCCATGAATTGATGCCCATCTCCTAAATATTTGGTCACATGATCAATTTCTTTGACCATTTCCAAACAATAGAGGGTGGCTCAACTTACCCAACTGTCCCCCTACAGTGTAACAAGTCTGGATATACAGCTGTTTTCATCTGCTGTAGACATTTCAGTTTCTCAGAATCATAAAAAATAAATCAATAAACATTTAAAGCCAAAATCTTCGAAATAAATCTGAGGGGAAAACGTGGTTAAATACATTTTCAAAGTTTTATTTTTGCATCGCAGCAAACCCTGAACAATGCCTCAGAGTTTGTGGCTCATCAAAGCTGTGGAACAATCCTAAAAGTTACATGCTGGACGACAAACACTAACTCCAGATCTCCATGGTTTATCTTTACATATTTGGTCTGAGTCAGAAGTACAAAAAAAAAAAACTAGAAAAGAGCAGCACAGGTGTGTGTTTGTTTATAAAGCACAAGATTACAGAGCTGCAGGGTGGCTATTAGACTAGAGAATCTATGTACAGTTACATACCCGGCCAGAATATATATCTTACAATATCAAACATAGACATCTTAAACTACAGTCTGAGTAAATTTTTTGATCAGAAGGTTTAGTGTGTCCGGCAAATAAACTTACAAAAGCAATCATGTCTGTGGTCCCTCACATCATTAACTGTAAAACAAACTCTGATGATCCCACATTTTCACAGTCTTAATCTGACAGTTTTCTCATGCAAAACCAGCGTCATAAGAGTTGGGATGCTATATTAAATGCTAGTAAAAATTTGATGGTTTGAAATTTAATTAAATCCTGAAACTGAAAATCGGATTATTTTATGGGTATTTCATCTTCTGTTATCAGTGCACTCTTCAAAAGCCAGCAGCTGTGATACGATGGTATGGGGATGCATAAGTACCCTGGGAAGGCTTCTCTAATGCTGAACAATATATACAGCCATGGCTCTGTGGTATAAAAGTTTAAGTAGTGAACTGGTCTGTCTTCAGATGTCACCCATTAAAAACACCTGGTGCCCCATGAAGAAAAAAAACATATATAGGAGACCATGAACTGTTGAACATCTCCAATCCTCCATCGGGCAAGAAGGTTTGACATTTAATTTTTAGAACCCTTTAGAACTGAAGAAGCCTTTTGGAAGAGAGGAGGAAGGTCTTCAAGAACCTCAAACAAGTCCAGGTGCCCTTTCAATGAAGAACTGGATTACCATGACCTGGATGAATGAGAACCTACACATAAACCACATGGTTGCTTTTCATTGAGCCAGTATCCAGTAAATGCAGAAAAGCAGTAAGATCAATTTGGATCCAAACCCTCTCCAAATCATATTCTCAGTCTTTTTATTTGTCAGCTATGTAAACAATAAAATCAAAAATATACACAAAATTCTCATCAAGTCATTTCACATTTTTAAATATATATAAAGACGGGAAAACTGCATTTCAGAAGTCAAAGTTTTGCATTGGTGGTCTTTGGTTAAAAGGGAACATCATGAACATTATATCCACTCTCTCTCTCTCTCTCTCTCACTCTCTCTCTCTCTCTCACTCTCTCACACTCACACACACACACAGATAAAAGTTACATTTGAAAAACCAAAAGTTCCCTCTTTTCTTGTCTCAGCAGCAGGTCCACTGCTCCTTCTCCGCTCTCTTCCTGCTCACGTTGAAGGACCCGGTGTACGGCGAGGTGTTTGCTGAAATCTTCTTCTGCCTCTTCAGTTTGGCGCCAAGAGCAACAACGATGTCCTCCAGCTTGTCCTGCTGATATGGCACCTCACCACCACCTTGTTTGACTGTCACACATTTGCTCGGTGGGTTTTTGGCGGAGGTCTCAAAAAATAACATGCCGTTGGCTTTGGCAAAACCCGTCGCCAGATCCTGGTTGACCTGGCCCTCGGTCCTATGGGGGTCTCGGAGGTCGCTCTTGTTGCCTACCAGGAACCTTTGAGATCAGGCAGCAAAGAGGGATAAATGACTGAGGATGAGGTGTAGATTGACTGAAATGGAAATGGCCAAACTGACAAAGAGAGAGAGAGAGCTACCTTGGAATGTCCTGACCGAGGGAGTTCTGTCTGCACTCCTCCACCCAGGCGGTCAGGCCACTGAAGCTGGCAGGTCGGGTCACATCATATATGAAGAGCACTGCATGGACATTTCGGTAGTAGTGCTGCACCATGGACTTGCGAAAACGCTCCTGCCCGGCTGTGTCCCACAGTTGGAGCTGATGGAGACAGGACAAAAGAGCGTGGAAGTTTAGAGACGAGGAGAAGGTGGGGGATACAAAAGCACGGGAAAGAGGAAGTTAAAATGACCAAAACCACAGAAAGGGAAAGAAATCATGTGTTGAAATGCCCCCAAACCAAACAGAAAAACAGACACGTGGGATGAGTCATCAGAGAGAGGAAATGTAGAAAAGGCAAAAACATGTCGATCTGTTTATTAGAAAGCCAGACCTCTCGGCTCAGTCTTGATGGTGACCTTCGGCTGTTTTTACCGTCTTTTTGTAAAACTTGTTCAAAAGAAAACTTCACAATTTGAGTTTGTATTGTTTTTTTTCTTCTTTTAATTCACAAAAGGCCTTTTATCGTCACACAGCTGACAACACTTTTAACTCAGACTCACTTTTAAAGGCTGAGCTGGTAACTCATTCAATCACCGACTTTAGAGATCTTTAAAATTTGAGAACAAGTGAAACAGAAAACACTCAGTTGACTTGAGACATGGCCAGATGGGCAAGAGAGATGGCTGACATGAGACCTGAACTAATGCACTTGGGATTTGTTTAACATGATTTACTCCTGATGTCTCTTAAAACTTGCTATGAATGACTTGAGGTCTGGTTTGAGACATGACTTGCCTGACTACAAACTTAGATGGGATTCATTCCTAAATGTCATATGACTTGTCTGAAAACTTGATGAGACTGACTTAAGAGTGCATATTATATATTTTATAAATGTCTATTTAGAGCTTGGGACTTTGTTTAACCCTAAAATTAATTAACCCGACACTTGGTTTGTACTGAGCCTGGACTTGACCGACTCATGACTTGTCCTGTTACTGAACTGACACTCATTTGATTTGACTATGAATACACAAGTCATGGATCTACTGAGACCCTTCTCCACCAATTCAAGGATTGTCATGGCTTTGAATTTAAATTTACTGACTTAAGACTTGCCTTAAAAGGTCTCCTATAATGAAAAATCCACTTTTGGGTGGTTTTCTACCAATAATATGCATCCCCTCGAAGCTGACAACCTCCCCCCACCCGACATGATAAATAGGAGGAAGAGCGTGGTTACACACAGCTCAGCGTTCACACAGAGCGTACTATTGTGGGACCTCTGGGACCAATTTAAACTTGATGAAAAATGTCATAATAGGGTTCCTTTAAATCTTGACAAGGACTTGTCCCTTCTTTAAAAAGTTCCTATGAAATGACACAATTGTTAGCATATAACAAAGCTTAAAGCCTTTGCAGGACTGTCCACCGTCTCCGACTGACAGTCTCTTTGTGTCTCACTGACACAAAGTTCCAAACCTCTTCTTGTTTACACAGACACTTCCTGTCATGTGGCTGTCTAAAAACACTCACAAAACACCCACACAAACCACCTTCAACCCACAACCCACAACCCACATTAATCAAATATACAGAACATGTTCACTCAGGCTGGTTTTTAACAAATGAAAGCTTAGAGTGATGAAAACCCAGAACATAAAAAAATTTAAAAGGCTATACAAAAACTGCTGACACTTCCCTGTTTCTTTACAAACTATCTAAAGCAATGTCACACAGAAAAAGTCTTGGGGTTCAACTCGGTCAGGTTATGTCATACATCCGCCACAAGCTCATGATGACTCAAAGGCTTTCTGGTTTGTCTTTTGTGCATAGTTGTTGTTGTTGTTCATCTTTTGTACCTGAACACATTTTCAGACCCTTTTTGGATCTGACCCTCAAACAAAGACCCCACATTACAACGAATTCAAAGCTCCTGTGAGAAACTTTTGTTTGTGTTGATTTTGGTGGCCCATCTTTCCTCTTTACTGACTTCGTCCTGCACTGGTGTGAGTTGAATCAAGAATTATTGTCTGCAATTAATGTACACAAAAACTTTTGGGCGTATGCAGTAATCCATGCAGGAGAGATAAACAATGAAATATGAATGGTAGCTCTGATGGATTATTATATTATTCACATCCTACAACAAGTGAGATCTTGAAAGACATCAGAACGACACTATTCCACCAACGAGATTTGGTTATACACATACCGGCGCAAGTGGAAGGTGAGGGAAACCATTGCTATCCTGTTCTCTGGACTTTAATAACACTCTGAGACTGTCAGTGGTGAAATGATGTAGCTGTAGTGGAAACAGTTTGATGATGTGCAACCGTCCAGTCAAGCAATTGTTCAGCTCATTTCGTAGGTGCCTGCTGCTCTGCTCTCCCTCATTACCGGACCAACTTCAGAAATTGTTCTCCCCATCAGTAAAGCACACACTGACACATGGAAAATGAGGCTCAGGTTGAAAAATACAGAAATTCCCCTTTAAGCTTTGGATAAGGACTGCATTATAATAGAAGACTGAGGGGAGAACTTGTCAATCTGTCAAGAAGGCAGCCAAAGAAGTGAAATGCTTCAGTTACTCGAACTGTTGATTACATCCCTGTTAGCATGCCAACAGTAAAGTTAGCAACTTGAACAGACTAAACCATTAGCTCCAAGACTTTTTGTTATTTAAACACTGGTGTGTGCCAATCAGTAAGTAAGCAATGAGCATTAACAATAAGCTTATCTCCTCATTGAGACAGCCAGTTTAGGCATTTATGCACAATACAGGGGCATAAGTTCAGTAAATGAGAGACAGCAGTCGTCTGTAGAGGCGAATAATTACTACTAATGAGGACTCAGGGCTGAAATAGTAGCAACTCGACTCAGTCAGGACTGACAGATCCTTTTTTCCCCCCCCAGAGAACCAGATTTGACTTGGACTTCAACACATTGAGGAGGCAAGACCTCAGACCTAAGATTTGGTAACTGTCCGACAACACTTTTTTTTTTTAGCTAATAAAACAAAAGTTAAAGGGATATTCCAGCATAAAATTAAGTTAGGGTCGCTTGCTTCTCTAGTTATACAAACTTGAGTAACAACTGCAGATAGCAATACAGAGAGCCACACGCTCAACCAAAACGCCACTCTATAGCCACAAAGAATATTCAGAACAGCGCCTAACTTCATCAACAGTACATATAGGGTCCCAGCCACAGCACTAGCCATCAAACATCTTTTTAGCTTTGCCTAATTTCTTTCCGAGCAAGTCCATCGACTGCTGTGGGGTGACACAGCTCAAGGAAGAACATTTATGATCATTACTTTATCATTTCTTTGAAGTAATAATCATCATAATAATCATTTTGCTCTGCAGACGTGGTAGTTCTTCTGCCTTAGCGTCTCAGTCTGATTACATTTCCATGAGGAAATGATCATAAATGTTCTTCCTTGAGCTGCGAAACCCCACAGCAGTCGATGGACTCGCCCGGAGGTCCCCGTACAAACAAGCAGCTGCTGGAGAAGAGTGGGTGAGTTGTGTTTAGTCTCTTTGCTAAAGAAATTGGGCAAAGCTAAAAAGATGTTTGATGGCTGGTACTGTGCTGGGACCCTATATGTACTGTTGATGAAGTTAGGTGCTGTTCTGAACATTATTTGTGGCTATAGAGTAGCTTTTGATTGAGCGCATGGGTCTCTGTATTGCTTCTGCGGTTGGCTGCGGTCAGCAACATTCAGCTCTCGAGGGGGTGTCTAACTCGGTGTTACGGTGTGTTTGACCCTAACTTAATTTTTTGCCGGAATATCCCTTTAAGTTTCAATTTTAGTTTTAAAAGCAATGAAAAACTCACACTCAAACTAATAACCCTAAACTGAAGATAAAGGTTATTAACAATAAACTCATCTTAGAAACCTGCATCAAAACCTAATTCAGACTGAACCAACATTGAAAACAAACTGTTGCTCCAACTGAAACTAAACCTGTCATGAATTGGAGTTTGTTTCTGTGCTTACTTGTGCAACAGCTAACATGCCACTATAATCATGCACTCAATGTTCAGAGTGATTTATGGGCAGCATTAGCTGTGCTTTGGTTCTGCAAACTCTGGCAGGTCTGCTGATTGACTGAAATCCAGAGAATTCACAGTTATTGACTGCGGGACAAAAAAGTCATTGAGCAGAGCCACGCTGCAAGGTTAGAGCTCTTTCCAAAGAGCCTCTGGGAACATGTGGAGCCGAACAATGCAGCGAGCTGTTAAAAATGAGATAAAGTCACATTAAGAGAGTCTGGACACCTCCGTCACCTGATTGAATCGATCATGCTGGGCCTCACACCTGCTTCAGGGGGTTTTTGTTTTCTTCAGACAGCGAGTAACTCAGTGGGCCACTGCACAGAGATCAGCTTGATGGGAAAAGACTTGATTAATATGTTACCAAAAAAGAGCCAACGCTACACGGCCTGCATTGGCAGCGTTTGTTCAGGACGTAAAAACAAAAGAACCGGATCTGCGCTGCGCGTAAAAGTGCCCGTGCGGTCGATTCCTTCACAACAAGGCTTTTAAGATTTGTCGGTATTTAAAGTGCAGAAAGTGATGCCAAACTGCGGCCGATAACCTTGATTTACCTTTATTTTCTCTCCATCGATCTCCATCACTTTCTCGCGGAAGTCCACCCCGATGGTGGCCTCCACTCTGCTGGGGAACTGTCCGGCGCAGAGTCGGTGTGTGAGGCAGGTCTTCCCCACTCCGGAGTCCCCTATCACAAGAACTTTAAAGGTCCGAGACCGGTTCAGCAGAGAGGACACGCTGCTCATGGAGTTGGACAACTCAAGAGAGGACTCCATCGACCCTTCACTTGCACTAAAATCCTCCAGAACAAAAAAAAAGCGCAAAAAAAACGCGCTCGAAGTTTCACTTTCAGACAAAACTGAACTGATGCCACCTTACGACTTTCGAGGTGAAAAAAGCCTTTTATAACTTTTTAAGGACCCACATAGACTCTAAAGCGGGTGTGCTAGAGGAGAAGTGTGTGGAGTTTCCCTGTGTGCGTCTCGGTTGGCAGCATGGTGAGTGTGTGAGTCTTGAGGGTGGAGAGCTGATCATATGACGAGCAGGCATCAGCACACGGCTTTGGCACGGTTTAACCCAGTGGTTCTCAAGTGGTGGGTCCCGACCCAAAAGGGGGTCGTGGACATGTTCTGGATGGGTCGCGAACAGCTGGTCAAAAAAGTAAATATTTAATGCGCATCTAATGTTTGAAATGTCTTTTATTTTGGAAAAAAAAAGCTTCTTTTATGTTGTGGTCCTCTTCAGGTTTCTTATTAATGATTATTAATTAAAATAACATGTTTTTTTAATGCTCTTTATTTTGTGCAATTTGTTATTTATTCACTTTTGTCCTCCTCGGGTTCTTCTGAATATGCTCTGAATGCCAAGGAGCAAATAAGTCAAATTTTTCATTTTGCTGGTCTCGATTGTGCGCAATTTGATATTTTCTGTATACGAAACTTCAGTAGTTGTCGTCCTCAGTTCATGTGCTCTGAAATGTACCTTACTCAGTAAAATAGGTGTATTTATGTCAAAGATTTGAGTCTTTAATTTTTTTTTTTTTATAAGAAATAAATTTGATTGGTTTGAATTTTATAAGAGTGGGTCACGACTTAAGGACCATGGGAAAATGTGGGTCCCAGAGTGAGACCAGTTGAGAACCACTGGTTAAACCCCTCTGCGAATATCCTTGATCGACTCTCAGAGTTTTTCCGCTCATTTTTGAATGTCTCGTTAAAAATGATTCAAAGTTATACTTTTACCAACAAATTTTGCATCGACTTCCATGTGCGGATCGTGGTCCAGTAACGTCCAATAACGAGCAGGGGGCATAAACGTGCCAAAGCCCCCAGTATATCTTCTTTCACAGCAGAAAGAGTCATTTCCTGTTAGTTACTTCCTTTTTGATACATTTGTGTCCCTGTGTTGTTTATGGATAGCCTACATCTTTCTAGTTGTTTGTGTTTGAGCAGTTTGTATTTTCGTAGTTAGGGCTGGGCGAAAGTTAATCACGATAATTTTTCTTTCATATTAATCAATATTGATATATATCACGATATAAAAAAGGAAATTTAACAGTGCTTATTGGTAGCATGTCTTTTGCAATACAATAAGCTACTGCATCTGTGAGATCTTTGTGTCTCTGACGTTTTAAAGCGTTGCTTTACGCGGAAAGTGGACTGAATGGTCGCCATGGGCTCCTTGCTCCGCTCGGGGTTTGTAACCTTTGGCATTGTGCGTGCTCTGCCGTGTGGCACTGCTTCAGGTGGTGAAAAAGATTTGAGGTATTCCCTGACTTTGCAAGAACATGTACTCGACATAATTTACAGTACACATTACTCTGCTTCATGTCTGACCTCAAAAAAACCGAAAACCTCCACATCACTGACGTTTTCGTGCCAGTGTTGTCGACGATGTCATCATCTGTTGAGCCTTCATCTGCATTTTTGCCGGGGTTAGCACTCATTTTCTGTTTTTCTCACCAACAGCGGAGTTGGTTATGATTGGGTGTAGCTGCAGCCTGCTACTAAGAAGCTGTTTGCTACTTGGTTCTAATTTGGCACATGATTGGTTTACCACGAAGTGGACCTGGAGCAGCTCCCCTTTTCATTGGCTATTCGTAGTCTACCAAAACATGGCAGAATGCCGACTATTGAAAAGCATATTGGTCATGTTTTATATTGATAATGAGGGAAATTGAATTTCTCTTCAGGGATTAATAAAGTTTTTCTTATTCTTATTAATTTTCAATATATGTCGTTATTGTTTTATCGCCCAGCCCTATTCATAGTTTTGGAGCTGAGTGTATTTTTTTCCTCCTTACTGTCTTTCGCGTGTAGCTTATAGATCTGGCTATTAAGTCCAAAGCCAATTGCTTGTTTTGTTTCTATGTGGTCCATTTTTTTGCATCTTTGTAGATTTGAGTGTTCTGTGTTCCTTTTTGTTCACTGACAAAAATCTTTTTATGTTTTCTGCAGTTGGCTAACTCACTTTTCAACAGGAAATCCTCATCCACTTCGAGTTTAGCCTCAGGTCCAGGGGGGCTGAACTCTAGCTGGATGTCCAATCATTAATCCATTTAAGCCAACTCCTCACTTCAGTCACCTCCCTCACCCATACAGTTTGCTCCTCCTCATTATAGGCTTGGCTGTCCTTGTGGCACAATGCTCCACAAGAAGCATCGTGCTGCTGCCCCCTGCTGGATTTACTTTACAATCAAATTTTTGCAATTCATCTGTAAAGGCACTGCTCCTCTGCACCGTCACCGTAAAAACAAAAGATCTTTTTAGATTTTAGAGGTTGCTGTTAGACAGGTATGGAAGCCCTCAACAGACATGGGTTATTTATTTATTTTTTACCCCTGATATCACAAGATAGTTTTCTCATGATCTTAAGAAAACAAGGCTTCCGCGGACATGGTTTATTTATCTTTTACCCCTGTTTTCTCAGACACTGCACCACATACAGTGATCAGCCTGGTGTTTCTAGTCCACCACAAAATTAATTCGTGATCTCCAGAAACCGTAGCCTTGTTTTCTGGCCTTGGGCTTCTGTAGACTGGGATGACTAACGTGATTAAAAGATTTTTTGCTACCATGAATGTTGTGTGTTTTCAATAACTGATGCACAAATAGTCTAAAACTGCTTGATTGTGAAGAACAGCAGACTTAGAAATAAAAAGGGTCTGAACCACAACCCAGAGTCCCACAAAACTTGGGATGTGGTGTAAAATTTTAATAGAAACAGATCTTGATGGTTTGCAAAGATTTACAACCTTGTTTTTAATTGAAAAAAGTGCAGAAACAACATTTAGAAAAAATATGCCCTTATAATATGGGGTGTGTTTACTGCTCAGTCATTGCTGCCTGTGGATAAAATGAAGTAAAAGAACATCAGTTTGGATAATGAACAAAAATTGTAGTGACCATCAAAGCTGGAGGTCAGTAACCTTCATCCACCCTAATAGAGAAAAAGTTGAAAAAGGTCTTCTGGACTTCCTGTTTGTCTTTTTTAAACTTTTGCTCTACTGGGGTGGGCAAAAGGTCATTGACCTCCAGCTTTGGCGGTCCCTCATTAGTTTTTATGATCTAAATTAACATCCCTTTACTTTTTATGATAAACTTGCAACTGATTTATTGCTTCTTTTGAGTTTATGTTTACTCTTGGTAACAATGTTCAGTTTTATTCACGCAATCCTGCTTCTGTCCTTTCTCACAATCCGATGGTCTGCTAATGCTTGGATAAAAAAACAAACAAACATATTTTGCAATATAGTGTTTGTTTTACTTTTTTTGTAATCACCTCTTGACAATTCTGTAGATATATTTGGGAAGTGGCATGACTAGTATCTGGTGTCTAGGTTGGGCATTTAAAAAACCAACCATAATGCATCATATTTGACAGTTGCTGGAGTGTTGCATCGATCTCATAATGTTGTGCCTGAGGACGGAAAAGTTTTGAAGAGTGAGGCTAATTACATTTCTGCATCTGATCCCTGAAAAAGTCTGGTCAAATTCAGGTTCAAAACTTTCATGGTCAGTAACTCGAGTTAAACTTCGACCGATGTGATCTTCATGGTCGTTTTGTCCTCACATTCTGAGTGTTAGCTTTGTCGTACGTGAAACACCTGATCCACGCCATCATCTCCAGCTGACCCTAAAACAGCAACAGTGAACCCGACCGAAGCTTTGTCTTGAGAGCAGCAGCTGCACATAAGGATGAACTGAAGTCGTTCTTTTTCTTTCCTTTAGTTTTAATACAAAAATCCAGAGATATCTTACATCGCCATCTCAGATTTCATCTTTCACATTAGAACCCAAATTAGAGGAAAAAGGGGAAGAAAAGAGGATGATAGAGAAGAAAAAGGGGGGAGCAGAGGAAACAAAACAACAAATTCCCAGTTCTTGTACGTTTGACTTCTTGAAAATGTTAGCTCCGTGAAATATTTTCGCATCTGTCACTTCGGGGTTGTCGGCTCTGGAGCCTGCACTCTGACCTTTGGAGGAGCTGTTTTTATCAGCAGAGAGGAGCCTCTGAAGTCTGAGGTCCTGCAGGCTTTCCCGCTGTACTGTTAGACTCTGTTACATGCAGATACAACCATTTCTGGCAAAAACATCAGAACAAAAACTCTGCCAGCAGTCTCCATGTCACCACTTAAACCATATCAGAAATCGGCATTAGAGAGTTTTATTGATCCATTTTAGACAGGAAGGTTTTTGTGGTATTGCTTGGATCCATCCAACTTTCTCAGAACGAAGTGAAAACCTTTGAGAGAAGCAGTGTATTGAGATTGGAGCACAACACCGAACCTTTACAGTTAAAAATCTGTGCTACGAGGTGCTCCATGACTACAGAAAGAAGATAACATTCCCACCTTTGTCTGGGAACTGTGAGGGAAGCACAGTTTGATTCAAAAGAAACTGTTTACATGTGAGGTGGCTTGCTTCACCCCTTGCTGTGCCCCACTGCAAAGATCTTCACACACCCCACTGCCACGTGTTGATCAGCAGTTTGACAGTGCGACGTCAGATAATACACCTGCGGTTGCTGGATGTCTTCAAGTGTCACTTCCACGACCTCGGTAACTCTTCCTGCTCAGCGTCCTACAGATCTGTGGCAGATCAGATCCACTCAGCTCAGTCTCCAGTCCCCCCCGGGACAGCTGCGTCCTATTCTCGGTTAAATTAGCATTTTAAAATAAGGGGGAACACAGTATGTGATAGGCGTGTGTCGGAGCAGCGCCGAGTCAAACTCGGGTGGTTGCTGTCACCGTTACTGATCATATTCGAGGAAACCGAAAGTCCATGTCAGTCTGTCACAGTTTCTCCTGACAGTTTGCCAATAACTACTGTTTAATTTCATATTCAGCATAGTCGTCAGTTCTATTTTTAAAAAGTTAAATGGCCGTTCAGTTATCTTCCTCTTTACCCCCCCCCCTCCCCCCTTTTCCCACAAATATACACAACCTCATACATGCTCTCAACACACACTCTCACACACAAACACACAGTCCTGATTTTCACCATGTGGGAGAGAGCCAAGCCATGCCAGGTCAGACCCGATTAAGCTGAGCCAAAGAACGAAACAACCATTTTTCGCTTCCCGTGACTGGCTCTACAAAACGGCTGCCAGGCGTACCACAAGGCTTCATGCTCGGCCCCATTCCTTTTTCTCATCCACTGTTGTTCTGTCCTGCTCACATCTCATTGGCTAGCTCCTCAGTTTCCAAAGACACATCTCCGTTGGCGATCTTGGTGTTCTCCTCGTATCCAGGGGGCGCGAAAGCTAATGTGTAGGGGTAAAGCTTGTGACACTCAGTGCGGTACGACTCTGCGCGGTCCTTACAGTCGCCCAGAGTGCCGCTTCGGAGACACTCCAGGACCTCTGTGCAGATCTGATGAGGAAAGACAAAGGAGGAGGGAATTAAAGCAGGAAGCTCTGAGGGGAAGAAACTACTGTTACTACTTGTTACATTTCAGAATTCAGAGAAACAAACCTGTATGGTTCTGTTGTCGAGTGACTCGTCGAGTGCAGTCGCCAGTTCCGCTGCTTTAGATTCTGTCGATGGTTCCAGATACGCCATCATCTTAGCAGCTGCAGAAGGAAGCAAAAAAACAGCTGTGAGTGTCATGGAAACTGGTGTTCATGACCAGTGAGGTCCTGAAAAAAAAAAAATCAACGATTTGGATTAGGGTTATTTTTTAATTATTTAGGATGAAATCAAACACATTCAGCATCATTAGAACAACAGCACAACACACAGTAAAGGGCCTTACACACCGGGGCTGACGCGAATATAGAAAATGAAATTACGAAATATTCTAAAGCGAATTTTGACGCGCCTGACTATACACATCAAGCCCGATGCGATTTTGCGACTTTCCGGGGGGGAAAAGATGCATCCCGGGGAAGACTTTTCCAGGGGAAAGTCCCACCTCCTTCGTCTCTGATTGGCTAGAAAAAGCCTCCACAAAAAGCTAAAACTCAAATGTCAATGACCAACCAAACAGGCCACGGCTATAATGTCCGCATTAAGAAAGCAACAGCACGGTTAGCTTTCGATTCAACAGAGTTTCCAGATTTTGGTCTCTGTTTTCAGATCAGTCACATTTGTTGACCTTATGGTTTGAAACTTTGAATCCATGTAGTATGGACACCGAACTTTGTAACTTTGCAGATTTTGTTGTAAATATGGAAAAGCATGATCCCCCCCTTCAGTGCTGTTTTCGTTGACGATGACGAAAATATTTTGTCAACGTCATCGTCAATGAAAACAACACTGCAGGTTATACGTTTAGCGTTTGACTGACAAAATGCTCATGAATTTTGCAACTCTGTTCGTCGTCCACCACTAACAACGTTTTCGTCTAGCCTCGTCTCGTCAACGTAAACGCACATTCGTCTCGTCACATTTTAGTTACCTAAGACTTATGTTTAGCTCGTCAATGTCACGTCTTTGTCGTGGAAAAAAAGGGGCACTGACAAAGTATTTTCGTCAACGAAAACAACACTGCCCCCCTTCAATTATCTTACCAAAATAGTCAAATAAACGTGTCGATCAAATACTTTTCAGATGACATACACGGAGAAAAAAAAAAAAAAAAAAAAAGTGTGGGGACACAAACTCGTTTTCAAAGATAATTCAACAATTTCAGAGCACGGGTGTAAGTGCCACTGTAGTCAGCACAGTAGCTGAATCCATTATGAATTCATAGTGTTTTATTTGATGAGTGGATTTTGAGTATGAGATTGCATGAGCAGCCTACCAGCCAGCCGGTGTGGTATGGAGTTAGAGTGCTTGGTGAGGTAGGCCTGGTTGAAGCTCTTGGCGTTACTGTCACCAAAGAGCCGGGTGATCTCCTGCTTCAGCACCGTCCTGACCACCTCCGGCAGCTCCTTGCTCTCCGAGACTGAAAGCGGGGAGGAGAGGGAACGAGTTATGAGTGCTGCTGGAAGGACCAGTAAGCAGACAAAACTAGAAACAGGTCAAAAAAACAAAAGAAAGCTCTGTGTCATACCTCCTCTAAAGAAGCGGACAAGACACTGGTGTAGCCATGGGTTGTCTGGGTCGATGGCCAATGCTCTCTTTACTGACTGGAGCATCAACAGGTATTTCTCTAAGGGGAGACATTGTAAATCTGAGCACCGCAGCATCCAAAATAAAGTTAATGAGGAGTCAGTGATGAATGAATGAGAGTGTTTGCTGACCTTTCCTGAAGTAGATCTCAAAGGCCAGTAGGTGTGTGTCGATTTTGTCCTTGACCAGATGTTTGAGAGGCATCAGGAACTTGACAGCTTCTTCCAGTGGATTTTCTACCTGTGATCATGACGCGACAAAAGAGGCACAAATGACAAAACAGTCGACAACTGATCACCTTGTATTTCAAGTGCACTGAGTTTGGAAAATCTTTAATTTGTTTTCTCTCTCACCTTGACCAGCTTGTCTGGTATGAGCTCCTCTTTGGGGCCGCCAATCTCCTCATCGTCATCCTCCTTCTTCTTCTTCTGGTTCTTTAGCTGCTTCTCTTTCTCTGCGTTCTTCTTCTCCTCCTCCAGCTGGGCCTTCTTCTGTGCCCTCCGCTGCTTGTTCCTCAGCTTTTTCAGCTATTTGTCCGAGAGGTTAGCTGGAAGAAAAAAAAAAAAAAAAAGTGTTGACGAAAGAACAAAATGTGGTGGCCTCATGTTATTTACTAGAGATTCAACTCAATAAAAGGAAGCGCTGTGAAAAAAGTTTATACACTTGGTCAGTTACCTAAGAAAGTCTACCAGGGAACCTTGGAGCACTGCTTCAATTTGCTGACAGGTTTTATGACAACAGTGGTTATTCTTTTGAGCAGGACTCATGCTGCGTTCCAGTTGTACTCAGAAGTCGGTGCTATGGTGTTTGTACGAGTAAAATACTGTGTTATGCGTTGCTAACAACCACTAACAACGGCTAACGACGGCTAACAACAGCTGAAAATTGAAACAACAGCTAACAACGGCTAACAGTAGACATTTGTCTTGGTAACTCGAACGCCATCAACTAGGGTGTAGTGTCATTCCCAGCTCCGACATCCTAAGTAACTGGAATGCAGCAACATGCACCTGCTCACAGTGTCAAAACGACTGCCTCATGGTATTTTGTCCGTGTGATAATTTCGCCAAATTCACCAGACTTAAACCTTACAGAGAACCTTTGTGACATTTGTCAATAGGAGAATGAAAAACATCCATGCCAAACATATCAGTCATTCATGGTCAAGAACTCCCAACCGAAGGTTTAATATAAAAATGACAAAATGTTTTAAAAGTAAAATTTTTGTGATTGATTTGAGGAAATATCCTCGATATCTGTGACACTGGAGCTGATTTTCGTGATCTGTAAGACAAGATCATTGAAAGTACAACAAATGATGGCTTCAAGTATTTCACTTTACACCTCACGAATCCTAAAAATACATGAAGCCTGTTCTCAATATTCTAATCGTGTTAGTAGTATTAAGAGCATTTACAAATCAAGTTTTTCTGAGGAGGACCCTGTATCCTCTGTCTTGGCCTCACCAGTGTCAGCCTGCAGCTCCTTGCTGTCATCTGTGAGGGGATTGTCATGGAGGCTCAGGTAGATCTGGATGGCCGTGGTGGCAGCCTTGTAGTAGAAGGGGTGCATTCGGAGTACGTCCTCCAGCTTGAGCAGGTCCACATACGAGCGTAATGTCATCTTCCTCATGCAGTATGTGTGGAAATCAAACTGGTCGTCTGTGATCTCTACAAAATGCTGTTGAAGGTAAAAGAAGACCGAAACAATCGAGGTTATGACCCACACATGCAAGGAAAACGGGGAAAATTAAAGAGGAATGTGTAATCAGTGCCTGTATAACTCTTAATTCAAACGACTCACCCTTTCGATTTCATGGCACTTCTTCAGAGCCTCCCCAAACTTGCTCATGCTCTTGTATGCCAGTGCACACTCCGTCTGGAACCACATACACTGCATCTCATTCAGGTTCTCCACTGCTGAAGCTCCCTCCTATAGAAAAACAAACCAAAACACAAGCCCAGATTACACAAACTGTTTCAGCTGAATGTGGAAACATTTTTCTCCTCATTGATGTTTTCTAAAATCATAGGAACACAGAATGAGTGGGGGGATTTTATGGCATCAAATGTGAGGAAACAGGGTGACTATATGGTTAGAAACTAAGCAGCCATGCTGGCACACGTAAGTAAGTTGGGTGCAAATTAAGGAGACAACAACATGGGTGGCTGTGTCTTAAAGCAGTATCAGACTCCCAAGGGTAATGTCCCATGACCAGGCTTGTTTAGATTCACCCAGGCTGTGAAACTCATTTGTAGAAACAGATGCCTCTTTTAAAGCAGGCGCCAACGGATCAATGTAGTTACACCGAGATGATATTTTTACAAAAAAGCACGACTAATCTTTTCTTTTTTAAAATGAATGTTTCAGAATTCAGCATTGTCATGTATCTGTACCTCATATATTTCTCACAGTTAAGGCTTGTGTTTTTAATTCAGTGTGAATCTTCCAGGTGAGATTATTAATAAAAAAAAAGGAATTTGAGTTTTTTTCAGGGTTACATGAAGGTCACAAGTATTAGCTAAAGATTTCCCAGTTTTACAAGTTCTTCATATTTGTACTCAGGAGGAAATGGGGCCCTGAGTTCGTATTGATATTTCTCAAAACGTCTCCTGGCTTGTCAGCTGTCAGTTCGTCCTAGTGTGCACACAGATCTTCTCACCCGTGTGAACTTGGAGCACATTTCTTCCGCCTCCTTGATCATGCCAGCTTTCAGCATGTACTTGGCACACTTGGAGTTGATAAATCTGTCAGCTGTGTCCAGAGCCTGGGCCTCATCCATCCACTGAGCTGCCTCCTTGATGTTCCCGGCATGCTGAAGGAGAATAAAGGTCATTCGACATCCATGAAAACAGCACCAGGGGAACTCTCTGTTTCTCAATCGACACACAAACAAATGTTGATCAGGTTACCTTGTAGATCTTGGCTTTGATAAGGAAGAGTTCGATGAGTGTAGGCGTGCTCTCAATGGCTGCATTGATGTATTCTAGCGACAGGGTCTGCTGGTCAATCATGTCATAGTGCTGTGCCAGGAAGTACTGAACCCAGAGCAACGTGGTTGGGGGTTCTTCTTTACCATCATCTGCCACGTGAAAAAAGATGGTGTTAGTTTGTGTCAAGGGTTAAACAAAGGACTGAAACAATTACATCTGTGAGGTAAAAAATCAGTGTGATCCATCGCTGATCTGTTGGGTCTGGATTTATTTGCATGGTAAACATTTTTGTTTTTCATTCATGGTACGTTTGTAGCCTGAGTATATTTGATCAGCCCTTTTAAGCAAACTAGGGGGTATTCCGGAACATGCACCGCCGACATCAACCTGATGATTATTTGTCTCCTTTGATAAGATATGACACAAACTTGCTCGACACTATTTTAGAGAAGCACACCAGCGGTCAGATTTCCTGACTTCCTAATATGCATCACAAGTGACTGATTGTTTAACAAATAAATACTTTCAGGGACAGACCTAACAAAGTTTGCATTATAATGATGATGTTATTTCAACGGACGGTAAATTTATAGTAAATCACATGGAAGTAGGTTTTTTATTTGAAGGCATCAGAGTGTAGAAGATTTGGTACCTGACACACATACAGATAAGAGAAACATTTATGATTCGGTCATTTTTTACTGACTAAATAGAGATGGAAAAGCAAAAGGCAAAAAGCTGAAAACGTGAATTGTGGCGAAAACTGTTTATAATGACGAGATAAAAGGGTCGGTTAGGACAACCAGCTACATCGCCGTTTGTTTCCTTCTCTAAACCATTTATCTGCAGCAAGTGTCTCCTTCATCACCTCCATGCGTCTTTCTAAATGTCCCTGATTTGATGATTTTCCCCTGGTTTATGTCAGTAAGCAGCTGGTTTAACACAGTCTGTGGTAAGAACCCAAATTGAGCTATATATTAGCTCTTATCAAAAGCCTGACAAAACTCGTCTCCTAAATTGACCGAGGAGTGACGGCGTTGGTGAAGCAAAGAAAATGAGGCTTAAAACCGATGTCTTCTTGACTGTTAAGTCTTTTCATAACCGCAGTCTCACAGTGGAATAACACCTCTCATCACCCAAAGATGGTAGATGACTGATTCTGAGAAACATTTTCTGCCTTCTACGATTTAAGTCTGAGAAGAGAGGACAGCCAAGCGCCACATGCTGAAAATAAGCCCGGGTCACCTGCTTGAGGATTGTAGCATCTGAACAAACTGTTAGCTAAAACTGAGGAGCATTTTTACCTGTTTTAATCACCTCCTATGAAATGGATCCCAGGGCTTAACACTAACTTTTTTCACAAGGAGCACATGTGCTCCTCAGTTGAAAAAGTTAGGAGCACACAAAGAACTTTAGGGGCACAATGAAAATTGATCAAATAATGTGTGTCTTATTGGTCGATAAGTAATAAGTACTCTTATTTGAAATAAATTTTAGGTCAATTGGTCACATGACATGAAAGCTATTGAAGGGAAACGGCCTTAATAAGATCAACCAGTAACTTATTGATGGTCCCTTATTCAACACCTGACGACAGCGAGGGTGCCGAGTAGATTTAACCGCACTGCTGTTGCTATTCCCGATTATGGAGAGTGAGAAGACACCTATAGATCCTCAGTGAATGTCCATCGAATATCCAACCTAAAACTAACTTCACTGCAGTATTTACATGAAAAAACATTTGTTGCCTCAGCTGATTATTTTTTAAGCGTACATGTGCCCCTACATACATTTTGCAATTCGCACACATCTATTTTTACTCGCAAATGCAAGTGAAACTGTCGCCCTGGATCCACAGTTTTTCCAATCACTGATTAAAAACCTCATCAGCTTAAACATTAGTTTTGTACGTTTACAGTCTGGCACATTTCCTTCCTGTGTTCAATTTTTCTGGCAAGTACAAGAGCACATCAGCATCGCCTTGACTGATAATTCAGATCGTGGAATATCCTCGAGTCTGTTTGTCTGCAGCGGAGATGTCAACCTGCTGACTTCTATCTTACCCAGAATAGATCCTCAGAAACACTTTGCATAAGCGTTTATAAAGTATTCATAGCATTTACGTGGATCATGGAGCGACACTAAAATAAACAGAAGTCAGCCTTTTTACATCATCCTGATTTGAAATTGTTCCTCACCATTCTGGTTGAACATTCGACAACTTTTTAATGTGGTCTCATAGCCCACCACCAACTCCTCAATTATTGCCACCTGTGGAGAGACAGAGAACACTGAACGTGAGTTTGCTGGTGATATGAAGTATGTGTAATTTAATTTGAAGCTATCACACCAGAGGCTCTCCCTCTGATTGACCTCACTTCCTCTGGTTCGTTACGTAAGAAGGTTTAAGTAAGGAAGTAGTGACATCATGATTCAGATTTAGAGCAGTCGTCTGACATGCTCAGTGCCGCAGTGCCGTCACCTTTTCTTTGTCGTTGTACAGTGATTTAAGGGTGGTGAAGACGGGTGGACAGCCTTTACTGAAGTTCATCCTCAAGTACCTGTCCAGACACTCTCTGAACTTCTCACCTGTCAAGAGATGAAGGAAATTTTAAATACACTTCCCCGACTTAATAGATATGAATCACTTCGCATGACTTTAGCTGAGAGGAAACACAACATTAGCCACACCAGAGAGGAAGGTGAGGGGCAGCCGACGAGGAACCAGTCCTTTAGGAAACTTCTCCCAGGCGTCCTCATAGATCTTGTGTCTCTCCTCGACACTACCTGGAGAAGGACATAAAAAAGTATTACTGCTTTATAGACGGATATATTTTGATTATTGACGATGATCATGCTGGGGAACCCTTAAAAAAAAATTTGAAAATGTGTTTTACTTGGTTTGAGTGCCTTTTCCAAGCCGTGGTAATAGGACCAGTTTTCAGGGTTCCTCTCCTGCAGACGGTGGTACACTTCTGTTGCCTCCTCCAGACGCTCCAGCTGTAACAGTAACTCTCCTGTGGACACAGAGGGAAGAGCTCCTGTGTGAGAAGCTGCTCTACCTTACTTTGAACCTATAGTTTGAAGTTGTGTTTAAATGAAAAAACTTGGGTGGCTTTCTCTTTTTTAAGTTTTTAAGGTCACACCGGGGAAGGCAGCACAGAGAAAACAGTAAGAGTAAGCTTAATTTTGAAAAGGTCAAACTGATGAAATATCAGGACCACTGCTTAAAGTGAGGACAGGGTGTGGCCGCTATTGCTAACCCCATTGAGCTACACTTCTCTGCAATTTCTGTGCAACATAGTCACTCGTTTAGCTCAATAATACATCATTCAACAAATACAATAGATTCATTTCAAGTCACTCTCAGACACCTGGTTTGTTTTGGTGGTTGTTGAAGAAACATTTGAATACATATATCTCACTTTAAGAGGCTGAAATAAGTTGATGTTCATTTCTTAGCAGTGTACCTTTTTATAAAAAGTTTAATGCTCTTTTTAAATCTATATTTACATTTCACAGTTACATTAAAGCCCACAGAGAAAGTCAGAAAACATTGCTGTTAAATTTACTGTTTAATATTTACTAACAAAAATCTGTGCATGTTGGTTTAGAGCACTGGTTCTCAAGTCCAGTCCTTAAGGCCCACTGTCCTGCATGTTTTGGATGTTTCCCTGCTCCAACACACCTGATTCAAATGATCAGCTCGTTATTAAGCCATTACAGAGCTTGATAACGAGCTGATCATTTGAATCAGGTGTGACAGTTGACTTGAGAACTACTAGTTTAGACTAAGTTCATCCAATTTTTTTAACATTTTAATACTTTTCAATCCAATGTCTTTAAAAATGATAACGTTTCCATTTTTTGTTTGGTAGTATCAAAAGAGATTAATCCTTACAAAAAAAAATAAAATCCCTATTTTTATACCAACCAGAGCTCACACTGGTAAACAAAGCAGCAAAACGAGTTAAAAAAGTATTTGATGGTTGTTAAAACGCGGTTACTACCAACAGAACTCATCAACGTATCCACATCTCTGCACAAACGTGCAGACACGGTGCTCGACTCCGTTTTCGCTTGCAGCTCCGGTTGTTCTCCTGCCTGCTGGCTTTGTGCCTCTGCTCCACCTTCTGTCACAGTCACAGCACCGCTAACTCTCCTCATTCACAGGCCAGCCAACACTGGGGTCTGTGAGGTCCTTTGAGCGTCTCACAAAGACATGTGACATTTCTATCTGTTGCAGGCAGAGAGGAAAACAAAGGAGCGAGACACGGTGGTGTCACCTGGTCTGTACGCTCTCTATTAGTCCTGACCTGCTGACGGCTGACAGGGAACTCCACAGCGCTGCACAATGACTCTGAGCGCATACTCTACAGATACACACTGCATATGACAACTTAATTGGTAACATATCGTTTGTATGTATGTTAAATACACAAATGTTCAATGTCCTTAAGGAATCCTTCCCAAAAGGATCAATAAAGTTTGATCTAATAAATTCAATGTTTGGGTCAAAATTAAGAACTATTTTAAGTGCCCAGGAGATTTTTTTAAACCATGATATCAATGTACAAGAGGTACTGAGGCAGCACTGTATGGAGGACTTGGACTGTGACCCACCTCGTGTCTCCTCCACAGCCAGTTTGTCGCAGATCTGCTTCTCATAGGTGGACAAATGCTCCAGAGCCTCCTTGTATAGACCTGCCTCCCTCAGCACCTGGTTCTGGTACAACAGCAGCTCACTATATTCGTAGTCCACTTTGTCTGGGGACGTCTGGAAAAACAAACAGGTGGTGGTGACATCAACACTTTCCACAAGGAACAATGAACACTGCTGGAGCTGCGGGGTGAATTTCTGGATCTCCGCTGTAAAGGAAACCTAATTTAACTCTAGGTGTGTATGGGTAGTTGCCCGGTCACGCTAGTTTGTTGTGGTCCATAGATGGCACAAAGACAGGATGCAGACTGGTCTTATCAGGAGCAAGCAAAAGGGAGGAAAAGTGAGCTCTATTGTAGATGTGACCTTTTCACAACGCCCATATTTACAACCCTGTGAAAGAGAAAGTCTGTTTGGCCTTAAAGCACAAAACTGTAAATATGGAGCATCAATCAGCCAATCAAAGACCTCCTGAATGGTGTATCATTGAAAAAGACACACAACACTTGGATCAAACTCTAACGTTGTCATCAGGTCTAACCTGTTGTGTTTTCCTAAACTCCTCGATGATCTTAGCAGCCATCTCGTAGTCCTCCAGGAGGTGATAGGCAATGGCATAACCAATCCAGGAGGCCCGCTGCGCTGGGCGCAGCTGTAACAGCTGGTACCGTGTCTCCTAGAAAACAACGCATCCAAAAAAAAAGGCTTATTGTTTAACATCACAACCAACACAGGAGAGTCTGAACTCAGCTGGCCCTGTCCTCGGTGAATTATAGTGTAAAGCCCGAGCTATGTCCCAGGAGAACTGTTCTACATAGTGAGGACTGACTGCAACCCGATACCTGCCTGCTGATATGCCTCGTCATCTTCAAACTTGAGCTGAACTGAGTCTTCAACCAGGCTATGAGACTAATAGATGCATGTTTTCTTTTTTCACCAAAAATACTTTCACTGAGGGTTGGTCCACTGAAATTTCCCTAAATCTACCTTTTACACTCAGATTTGGACCTTAGACTGGGCTCTGTACCCCGGTCACAGAGTAACAGACAACTCACCCTGTAGCCCTCCAAGTCCCTCATCTGGATTTGCAGGAGGGACAGGTCTCTGAGGATCTGCAGGTTGTCTTTGTCCCACTTCAGAGCGTTTCGGTAACATTTGATGGCCTCATCATACTTTTTATCAGAGCGCTGCAAGAGGCCGTAAACATGCCAGCCTGGGACTCAGAGTTAAGGAGCAAAAAAAGAGTCAAAGACGCAGAGGTTACTGCAACCAAACCCATCTCTCCTGGTCTGTCAGACGACTTCAATTACTTTTTTAAATGTTTCTTACATGTTAATTCGGACTTTGAACTCAATAAAGAGGGGAGGGAGATGAATAAAAATGGCAGTTAAATCATTGTCTAAATTCCAGTTTGGAAAATCTACTTTCTCAAACAGCACAGACAGCTTCATGGTGAGAAAAGGAGAAGGATGAGTAAAAGCAGGTGAAGGAGGAAGATCAGGAGGAAAGTAAAACACAAGGAGGAAAAAAAAAAGGAGGAAAGCACGAGGAGCACGTTCTTAGTTCCTCATTTAGAACAATTAGTTTTTACCGACACACTAGCTGAGGGTCTGCACCCAAAAAGGACAAATGCAGCAAACCTCCACACTGTGAGTAAGGATACAGACATGGCTCCTGAGGTCGTTGCGCAGGCCTCTCCTCACCAGGTCGTAGGCCTCCTCCTTCTTTCCCAGGCAGTTCAGGGTCAGGCCCTTCATAGCCAGCGTCTCTGGAGGAGGGACAAGGGCACAGAAGACATTTAGACATACAGGACACGGGGCCTGTGAGTGTACACCTGCATGACTCTCTTCCGCTTACCTCCATGTTCTGCAAACTTTGGGTTTGACAGGATTTGTTTGCAGAACTTGAGCCCATTTCTGTACTGTTTGTGTTCGTAACATCGCTGTAAAAACGAGAGAAAAAAATCATTAAGCGAAGGGTGGGAGATGATGCTTCTTGAAGCAAGGGGTCTGTAAAACAACACATTTAAAGATACAAGAAAAATGAGGATTAGAGAAAAGCAATGAACCTAGACTGCAGAAGTTTATTACTCTTCTTTCATCCTTATTTTTATACATTTGAACTTTACTAAGTATGAACATGACACATGCAGATAATGGCCAGTATTCTTTTGTATATCCAAAAGGCCACACACTCTCTATGCTTAAACAATGTTGTTTGGAAAAAAGCAGACTGAGCTCCTCAGCTTTCTTGTAGTGTCTGACAAAATACATGTCAGAATCTGGGAAGATGATTTTTTTTGAGGGTTGATTAATGGATGTAAACACAGTTATTTTTTTTTATTATTTAAGGTGCAGTGATTGATGGACACCCCAAGCCCCTGAACTTCAGTGTAGGGATAAGGTTTGATGGAACCAAAATGGAGAAGAAGAGTCTGGTTTAAGCATGGCACTCTCTCAAAGATCAGCCTGACCATTGGGTCTGATCCCCCCCCTTCCAACAAATCCCCAATGATCTGTGTGGAAGACGACTGGAGCCGCCCAAACTTGAAATAAATATTAAATATGTTCAAAATTAAGGATCAGACTTCTGTGTGTGTGTGTGCGTGCGTGCGTGCGTGCGTGCGTGGACGAGCTCCCATGGAGCTTTGGAGTGCAAAACTTGTTACGCACAAGTTTGTGCCAATATGGGATCAATATCGGTATCGGCCTATATTGAAGGCTAAAATATCGGTACTGTATTGGGAGTGAAAAAGTTGTATTGGGACACCCCTAATAATTAATACTAAACATAAAACTTGAGATAGCGGTCAGAAAACTAGTTGCAACTACAACGGATGTACCAGGAAGCAACACAGCAAGCAACAGCTAGCTCCCATGGTCTGCAAAGGTTTTTATTCTTAAGGTCCTTACACACCGGGGCCGACACGAATATAGACGCTAAAGTATGAAATATTTGGAGGTGAATTTTGACGCCAGATGCAATTTTGCGACTTTCTAGGGGAAAAAGACGCATCCCGGGAAGACTTTTGCCGGGGAAAGTCCCGCCTCCTTTGCCTCTGATTGGCTAGAAAAGCTGGAAACGTCATCACACGCTAAAGCCAAACGGTCATCACTTAGAGCCAATCAGAGGCGATAAGATAAACACATGAAACTATGGTAACAACCGGTAGCTTACGTTAGCACAGATGAAAGTTAAAACAAAGACGTTTAGCAAACTGTTTAACCACACAAATCATCCTCATATGGTCGTTATCAGGTCGTTATATTTGTAATGTTTGTGTCTTTTATCAAAAAGCACTCTGTTCTCTGACACGTCAACAGTCAGCTGGTCGGCCATGTTGGATATACCGGTGAATCTGGCGTCGCAACAACACGCAATCTGATTGGTCAGAAGTGGACACACAGTATGCGAAACTTTAAAAAAAAAATCGACCATGATCCGAAAAAATAAATGCCGAAATATCGCAGCATGGGAAAACGTCGCTGATGTGAAGGCTTGTATTGACAGGATACGGGTTCGAAAAAAAAATTGACGTCTGAAATAATCGCACGACAAAAACTGTTCTGGTGTGAAAGGACCCGTAAGCCAAATTTAACAACCACAGGAAGAAAACAGTGAAATCTGTCATCATCAGTAACATCAGTAATCATCATGTGTGAGGTCTCTGCAGTTCTGAAAACTGGTTATTATGGGTTTTAAAAATTAAGCACTCCCCATGCTTTAGCCAGAAATTTAACTTTTATCAACGCAGGAATTATAGCTGCACATTCAATGTACTGCAAGTGAGATGATCAGACATAAAATCCCCTTGAATTTCAAGGAAGTATTCTTATTAATGTAACACACGGTCTTTTGAATAATGTCCTCCTCTTGTGATGGAATACATTTTAGTCTCAAACACAAAATTTCAGGAACTTTCAAGGAACTATTACCAGCTTTCTGCCCCCAAGTTATATTTAGGTATGCAGTTGCACAATCAACTCTAAAGCACCTCCCTTTTTAAGCTGATCACTGGCTGTCAGGGGAGATGGTGGGTGCGTGTGTGAGTGCGTGTGACTGAGTGAGACAGAAAGAGTCAAGCTGGCAGATGGCACTGCGTTGTCCCACTGCTGGTGAAACAAAGATGACGTCAACGACACATAAGAATGCCAAGGTCGGTTATGAAATTTCAAGTAGCTCAGAGCTGAAAGTAGTGGAAGATTACACCACTGGCAGGAGCAGAGCAGAGACGGTCTAAGGTGCTGCTTCATCTACATACTGAACTCTAACTGACCTGTTCGAAGGACAATGTGACACTAAAATGTGCTTACTGGCACAAAGCAGGTGCATGTATGTGAAACGTCCCTCTGTTCTGGGTTGTGAGGTTAGTAGGAAAGAGATAAACCTGCCTCTTTGTCATTGTTGTCTGGTGGACAATACCGTCAGAAACACTAGTTTTTCTGCACAATCTAATTTTACAGATGCTAGTAAATGCACACTGAGCATCTCGAGTAAATTTAGCAACATTTACACCACCAGCTGTGCTTATCCAGCATGTTCTCCACCCCGCCCCAAAAATAACTCAGCCCCCTGAGTTACAGAGAGAAAGGGTGTCAGACCACCGGCTCCAAGCTGCAGGGCTCACTGCAAGGAGGAGTGCATGTGTTAGATTTCAGGAGAAGCTTTAAAAGCCTATTAGAAAGCACTGATGCTTCACATTAGCACCAAGTTAGGCAAGGTTGTGACAAAGAAGAGACATGTGGTTAAACTCAGAAGCATCATATTAGTGAGCTGCAACAGAAGATTAGAAGGGTGCAAAAGTTGTGCTGCTACCCATGAAGCAACTTAACTACATTAAAATGAAGTTAAGATAAGAGGGATGCGAATGATTCCAATCATTACGATCTCATAATCGCCAAAAGTATTGGGATATTGTTTGTTTGTTTTTTTAATGAGTATCCCAAATGCCCTACAACCTCATGGAAATCAGTTTGTGGAGAGCAGCGAAGAGGGGGCCAATTCCTCCTCTTTATTGTCTCCAGTCAGCCGAGGAGCTGCAGAATTCTGAGAGGGCTGGATTGGCTCCATCTAAAGTGGTTGGCAAATATTTACACGACTGACAAACATCAACAAATGATGTGTCATGTACCGATGTTAGAATAAGTAAGGTGTAACTGTTGTGTTGCATCGATTTAATGCTTGCTAACTAGTATACCTAAATGGTTCATTTCCACCCAATAGTCTGGCATGGTTTGGTATGATTTGTATGGTGAGCCCTCATCTTGCTTGTATTCCCATCACCACAACTCAAGTTTAAGAGAATAGCAGGCTAGCTGACTTTTGCAGTCTTGAGCCTCAGCTGAAATAAACAGAACAACAATGAGCTGTACCTAGAGACGGGCATCCACATGTTGGAGTAATCAAATTACTTTATAAATGAGTAATCGAGTTCGTACAAATCATACCGTTGTACGTGTGACTCTTTGGTAAGACTCGGCTATGAGTCTGTGGTGACAATGACTTTGTCAACACTTCGAGATTATGTGGTCAAGCATCAAACTAGTATTTCTATGACACATAAGTTTGACTCTGCATATCTCCACAGTAGGGGTTGGGACAATAAAAATCGATACAGCATAGTATCGCGATATTTTGTCTGGTGATATCGTCTCATTTACCTAGTATCAATTTTTCAAATTAATTGTTAATGTGAAGTCAAATCTATGAAAATGGAAAAATAAAATCAACTGTTTGTCCAGTGAAGTTGGCAGAGGTGACATCATGGAGCAGGAGAAAGTTAGTACAACATATATAAGGTTTGCAAGATGTGTTATGTGAAAATAAAATACAGCGTAAATAAGACAAACATTAAGGAAAGACAAATGCTAAATTAGCTTAACAGTTTAGAAATTGTAAAAATCGCAATAATATTGTATCATGGCCCAAGTATAATGATAATGGGGCCACTACTGATTCCCACCTCTACTGCACCAGTGTTGTTTTCGTCAACGCCCCTTTTTTTCCCCACAACGAAGACGTGACGTTGACGAGCTAAACATAAAAGTCTTAGATGACAGAAATGTGACGAGACGAATGTGCGTTTATGTTGATGAGACGAGACTAGACGAAAACGTTAGTGGTGGACGACGAACAGAGTTGCAAAATTCAAGAGCATTTCGTCAGTCAAACCCTAAACATATATTCTGCAGTGTTGTTTTCGTTGATGTCAACGTCATCATCAACGAAAACAACACTGCACTGTTGTCCTTTCTGTCAAAATACTTCCACACATCACTTTTCCTGGTCACGGCTGACATGCTGCATGTACCTGTAAGCTAACTGAGCTGAGTTACTGTTAAAGCCATCTGTTATATATTTGTTAGGTTTGTGTTTTGAAACCTTTATCATTTGTAATTGTCCTGGTGCCACACCAGGTGGCGTTTATTCCTTTGTCTGTTCATGATAAGTAGAAGAAGATGGAATTAATGGCAGGTGTTTCTGTAGCTGGACAATCTCACAGTTTTTGACCATGAACATTGTCAACATTCTTTGATTTTGCCTTTGTCTTTTATTTGCACTTGGTTGCTTCAACAAGTATGGAAAAATCAACAAAGCAAACGTGACTTTGATTAACTGTTTCATTTACCCTGGGAAACAAGTAAGCTAAGGTAGATGCGTCAATTGTAAATCAGGCTATAGTACACCTCAGTGGCTCTCGGGGAAATTACATCACGATAGTTACTTCAGCTAAGAATAATGCAAGCTAAGTGGTGAAATGTAGTGTATGGTAATGAATACTTGATTATCCGAGTATTCGCCCCCAACCTTTATGTTCACATAACTTGATGTTATGCGATAAGTAACATAGCCTAGCAGCAGCCAACTTTATCAATGACAATTCTTTCAAGCAAAAGTTCACCTTAAGCTCGAATGAATGTGCACTTTGTAGCTGCGCAAAGCACCCTTTCACCTAATAACTGTCCCAGACACAACAACGTTAGCTTCAGAATAACACTGTTGGGTGAAAAGAAGAGAAGTCTCTCCAAGAGACTCAAGTTCTTGAAGGCGTTCTGGATGTACAACCATAGTACATTTTCACACTTGTGGAATAAACATGGCTGACACAGAGCGAATAAGTATGATTTTTCTCTGTCTTTTGTCCCAGGATCCACATGATTCATGGGGAAAAAATCAAGAACTGGTCTACTTGGCCAACATCAACTACAAAAAAAAAAATAAAGCCATTGGGCAGCCCCCTTGGTGAAGCACCAGGGTAAGTACAGTCTGTTGTAGAAACAAGGCCAAGGTTTGTTGTACCTAACCAAACTAAACTGTACTAAACTAAACCAGGCCCCACACAGTACTGTACCCAACTTCTGACAATAGATACAGATATGAGAGGCTTTTCTTGATTGGTCAGAAAATAATCAGCTAATAGAGCTAACCTAGTTTGTTTTCATGGTCAAATGTGGAAGGAAATGTCAGAAGTATCGCACTCACAGTTTGTGAGACATGTTGCACTGACCTTTCAAGCCACCACTCATTTCAAGAACTGACACAAGAAATGACCATGCAACATCTGTACTTCATCATAAACATCTGTATTTCATCTGAAAACTGACTGAATCATGGTTTTAAACCTCTCTGTTATTGTTGGCCTAGCTTGGGGAAGCACAAGTCAACAAGGCTTGAGATAAAGAATCACAAATATTGAAGTTTTCAGGCATCAGTCTGAGCTATAAAGGGATTTGATTTGACTATTTTTGACACACTTACAAAAGTATCCAACAGTAATCTTACAACTGCTTCAGGATACTGGCATCCAGTTTTGTTTGAGAAGATCATCTGGACGCATCTGAATAATTCATTTTAACAGTTTAACTGGGTTCAGCTCCACTGAGCCTTCTGAGCTGAGCGTGGAGCCAAAGGAGGACTCTACTTTGTCGTGGACATGTTGCTACAGGTATTAGTGAAATTAAACAGAATGCCTAGAAGTTCTATTTTAAGTATTACATTTCTCTGAAGGATTATCACATACAAAGTCACTACACACAGTAGTGGTGCAACGGATCACAAAACTCACGGATCGGATCGTTCCTCGGATCAAGAGTCACGGATCGGATCATTTTTCGGATCAGCAAAAAGAAAAAAAAACAAGACAAATAAAATATATAAAAGTAGTGCACAGGGCATAATATCTTCTTTTTAACATAATTATTAATGAAAAACAACTTAAAGTACAATATACAGGCATATCTCCTTCCTTTAAAATGTAACAATGAACCAAAAATGAAGTGTGTGCGCGATGGGATGTCGTAACGTGGCTCAAGCACTTTCAGCATGTTTTTAAAGCACTCGTTTTGCACAACTGAATACGGCCTCATGTCTGCAGCTATAAACACACCGATAGAGTTTGTGAAAGCTTTAGCCTGGTCGGATTGCGCAGGAAGAGGCTGCTTAAATGCTGCGGTGATGAGCGGTTGTTGGGCAGCTTTCGTTTTATCTCAGGTGTTATGCCAAAGAATGCACCCCTGCCGTATAGTGCACCCCCTGACGGGAGCGCGGTTGAAAGTACATAACAAGGCGAAATAATACAAGTTTTCCTTACGTTGGATGTATTCAACAGCGTTTGCCTTTAATAATTTCATTCAGGCTATTCATATCAAATATGAGATCATTATCTCCACTTTAAGAAGCTAACGGGTGGAGGGGATGCGGGGGGTGCGTTCTACGGCAGGGGTGCAATCTACGGCACAACACCTGTCAGTAAAACACCCGGCTGATGTCGCTTCAAATGCGTGAACATGCTCGATGTGTTTCCACTGTCATATGGCTTTCTTATGCCACAGTGCCTACACTCCGTCGCAGTTTTGTACACTGACCTCTTTCCTTCTTCATCATAATTGACAGGGAAGCCAAAATGCTCCCATACAGGGGATTTAAGTGTCGCGGGGCGTTCGAGCTCCTCCTTTCTCCGCTTTCAGAAATCGATCCGCGGATCACATGTGTGCCGAACCGAACACGTCGATCCGAACGGATCACGGATCAATGATGATCCGTTGCACCACTAACACACAGCCATTATTGCGCCTCTGATTTGGGATTACACAACTTGAAAAGTAATCACAGCAGCCATCATTTCTTTGTTTCTGTGATTGCAAAGTGATCACATAATTCTGTTTTTTGATTTCGCCTCTTTTTCTGCAAATTCCTTGATGTAGCTCCAGGTGAAACTAGGAAGCATTTAACAGGCTGCAATTCATAATTGTGCTATTTAAATGCAGAGGAAATGCTAGCGTGTGTGTGTGCACAGAGAACAGTGAAAAATCAATGAAAACATGTTTTATTAAGTCTATGGTGCAAGGTCCAGCTCAAGGTTTAGGCCTCAGGAAGGTGTTACCCTACTACCCCAAAAGAACAAACTAGAAACTCTTTAAACTCCAGTACCATGCGGGAGTTGGAGGACTGCCAACTTGTAATAATGCACTCGGGCTCTCAGTCTGGGGAAGCAAAAGTAAAAGTGGGGTGTGGTCCAGTCCTAACTACAGCTAGAGAGAAAACCAGACCAAATCTCGCATCATATTCCCGCTGCAGAAACTTTGCTTAATCACAGTGATTTTATCCAGGGGATTCTCATTCATGCAACACTTCAGAGGAAGAAAAGGCTTTCGTCCTCCCCTCTCCCTCAACGTCCCCCAGACAAGTTTTTGACACAGTTCTCTGGCTGTGAAAAGTTTGACATGTCCCTCAGATAGACTGCTTCTATTTTCCACCTAACAAATTTAGATGCTAACAGAAAAACTAAGACTAACAGGAGACTGGTGGTAGTGGGGTGTGAAAGACAACGTGCGGTACATGTTTTCTGCTCAACATTTGTTTCCTGCAGTTACGTATTGCACAACAAAATTATTAAGTGTTATAATATCGAAGGATTTAGTTGTACTTTCTGCATTGTTTCACAGAAAAGTCATCATGAGTCCCCCTTCAAACCAGCATATTCTTCAACTGGGAAATCCTCTTAGTTTCTGTATCAATCAACTGATTCAGAAAATAAGTTCACAATGGCACTCACTCATCCCACACTGAGTGACACAAGGTATACTTGTTATGGAAAACAATTTTGCTCAGTTTTTACATTTATAACCTATATTTCTGTGTGTGTGTGTGTGTGTGTGTGTGTGTGTGTGTGTGTGTGTGTGTGTGTGTGTTTTAATGACAATATGGACCTAAAATTGAGTCTTCATTCAGTAGATCAGTGGTTGTAATGTCCAGTCCTCGAGGCCCACTGTCCTGGACACCTGATTCAAATGATTAGCTCGTTATTAAGACTTAACAGAGCTTGATAACGAGCTGATCATTTGAATCAGGTGTGTTGGAGCAGGGAAACATCCAAAACATGCAGGACAGTGGGACTCAAGGACTGGACTTGAGAACGACCGCTTATGTTTGGCAAAACTTTACCCCCGCCATGGACTTCCTGGAAAGTTAGTTTTAAGGTCTCAATGCCAATTCAAAAGATTTTAGCAGCAGTCCCGGGGGAAACAATACCCCTGTGCGGCATTCAGTAAATACAGGCCTCAACTTTTCTGAATCAGGTGCAGGTCACAGGTCTGTTTTCCTGCCAGAGGAAGAGTAACTGAATGCCAACCTTTTGCCAATGTCCAAATAAACATCCACCAACTCCCAACAGAGCCCCCTGACCTTCCAAACAATAGTGTTTGTCTGTGCAAGCTGAAGTGGTGGCTGCACTTCACACATGAATCCTGGACAGTATGCACCTAGATGTCCATGCAAAAACGCCAAAACATACCCAGATAGCCATCACAGAAACATAAAACAACTAGTTGGATGTGCTGCATACTACATCTCTTTTATAGCTCATCCCACATTTTGAAATATTTAGCACTAATCCTCATCCACTCTTTTCACGCTCCATAACAAGCAACTGTTTCGAGATAGAAAATACACATTGGAGCTAAACAAGAGCTCAAACACTACTGCACAGAGAGGTGTATGTATGTATGTATGGAGGGATGGGTGGTAGCTAGTTGCCAAAGCACTGCAGGCCTGAGGCTGCTACAGATTTGCTGACACAGTCACACCGGTTTTTCCCTCTTACTCCACACATGCACTGACCCTTCCAGCGGCTCGGACTAACACTGCTCACAGAAATGAGTACAAACTTTAGTGTCGCATAGTTAACCTAACACTGACAGTTCCCTTCAGTCTGCTAAACCAGCAAACATGACGCTTCCCGGCTAACGTTAGCCGATTAGCTAATATCTAATAGGTAAAGTAGGTTAGCATGGCCTCCGTTTGGTGTAAACTTAACACACAACTATCCCCGGGTAAATTAGTTGGCTTTACTTTGAGTTTTTGATATTAAAACACCAACACAGATTGAGAAGCTGACTTAGAAGCGTACATTTAGGTTACATCGGATAGCGAGCTAGCCATCGTGGGAGCTAGCTTAAACTGTCGGTTGTTGTGTTAAACCAGCAGAGAGGCCTGATATAAAGTCTAACTATTAAAACTGTCTCCATTGTATTTAGTTTGTGCATTGTATTTATAATCCCCACCATTTATGCCAGAGTCAAAACAAAGTCATGAACAAGCATTTTGTCTTGACAGTGACAGCGCAGGTCAGGGCCGGGCTAGCTCATTCAGCCGGAGAGCCTGACTGAGCTCCGGCGATCAGACCGCTCTCCATGCGGGCAGCAAGCGGACACAAAACGGCCTCTAAAAAATAAACTCACCAGGATCCTCTTAAAGAGAGCGTTTTCTTTCGGCGGTAGAGTTACTGTCGGCATTGTTGCAGCGGAGATCAGTTCCCCTCTCGTCCTCAGCACATGTAGCTAAAGTTAGCCCAGGTAGTCCAGACCAGTAGAGCTGAGTGATGGCCCCGGCTCCCCGCTTCAGCCGCTCCGCTCGATTGCTCCGTCCTCTCTCCTCACTCGCTTCCTCCTCACGTGGTGACGGAAGCTCCGGCGACTTTCAAAATGGCGGCGACTGGCCTCCATAAATCAAACCCCCGAAGAGCTCTTCAGACATGTTCAACATGAGCAATTAAAGACTCTCATGGACATACTTACTTGAGTCTGATACAGGAAGCACAAGACGATCTACACTGTTGTCGATCAAATTACACCAACCATGTAATTCTCTGACTTTAAAAACAGGGAAAACTTTATGTTCTTTGTAAAATCTCACACCAGACCGATCAAGTGTCCTCTTCAAAGGCAGTATATGGAGCTTGTTCATTTTAAAAGGATATTGCGGCGTAAAATAAATTTAGGGTCAAACACTAACATTGAGTTAGACACCCCCTTGAGAGATGAATATTGCCGACTGCTTGCTTCTCTAGTTATACCAACTTAAGAAACAACCACAGATGGCAATAGGCAGTGGTCTGAGGAGCCACTAACAAACCTCAACCAAAACGCCACTCTAAAGCCACAAATAATGCGAGTACATATAGGGTCCCAGCCATAGCACTAGCCACCAAACATCTGTTTAACTTGGCCTAATTTCTTTAGCAAAGAGACAACTCACCCACTCTCTTCCAGCAGCCGCTTGTTTGTAGCAAGACCTCAGGCCAGTCCATTACAGACTGCTGTGGGGTGACGCAGCTCAAGGAAGAACATTTCTGATCATTACTTCATCATTTCCTTGAAGTAATAATCACCATATTAATCATTTTGCACTGCAGACGCGGCAGTTGGTCTGATTGCATTTCCATGAAGAAATACCTATACATCTCATTATGTTCAGATTATGAGAGATGATAAAAAATACAAAATTCATAAAATCAGTGTCTATAAAGGCTAACCCAAAGTGTTTCATTTAAAGGCAACATCTCGGAAAATGTTGAGGTTTCAAGACCTTCAGTTTTTCTTCCTCAGTACAGATGAAGGTTTCATGCTTGTATGAAATGTAAATTATATTTCAGTTTCTTCATGGCTGGTCATAATTATACACACTTTGCTAACATACTTAGGTAATAGTCCTGTTTATGTTTGATTGGTAAGCAATCAATTAAAAAAAAATCATCTTTATTGATACAGCAGCAATTCTGGGATTCGTGATTGTAATGGAATATAACGATTCAAAGTTAATGATACAGACTCAAAGAGGGTGGAGAAGAAGATAATGGAGCTCATTGTGCCTGTTCTTCCAAACTTATAGCAGCATAACTAAGAACAGGTCCAGGCCTAAACCAGCCTTAACTATGAGCTGTAATGCTTTCACACAGAAAAACATTAACTTTTAAAACAATTGAAATAAGATTTTTTTTTTATGTATCTGAATCAAATACTGCGGCCAATACTTTTATTGGTCACATGGTCCGTCACATGGACCCGACGCACTAGCGTAGCTTCCACAAACAATGCATGACACATCACGCTGTTACGATTCATCGGCCAATCAGGTAGCTTTGTTCCTGAATTTCTTTTAAGCGGCACCAGATAGGATTGAGTTTGAAGGCTACGTGTGGACGCAGGTATTTTTGAGAACTAATGCGTGTGGACAGATACATTTATTTAGACGGGAGTACAAAAATATCCTGATAAATAAATATCAATATACGTGTAGTCTGGGCCTGAGGCCTTCTTCAGGGCAGGAAAAAAAAATCATCACCCAGCCCTATTATGAAGGTTAACAAGCAGTCAGAGCATCAAAGTAAACAGATGAAATCTCAAGATAAATACTTCAGCAGAGGCAACCTAACATTTCAAATGTTTACAAAGTAGACAAGAACAAAATAATAGCATTTTGAAATCTGACAGAATACACGAGTGAGGCTGCAAAGTTTGCAGTTCTTGAAACCTACGTCACTTCTGAAGAAGTTTTCTAAGTGTCCAAATCTTGATATCTTTAAAAAGTCACAGCTGCCATGATCAGTCTCTTTGTGCTGTAAAGCCGCAGGACTCTGTGTTGTGTCTGTTCATATAGCATGTATTTTAGGGGTGGCACCAGCTGAGACAGTTTTAATGTTGTAGTTACAACTGTTGTAGTTCCCAAGTCCCATAGAAATAACAGATGACTTTAATCTATACTCCTGTATTTGTTTTCATAGAGAGAGAATAATTAACTCTGCACAATACAAGAGTACTGTTGGATCAGTGTATGTCAGGGCTGATGTCATGCCTCAATGTTGCCAGTGTTATTTTGTACTAGCTGTAGATTAATTATCACCACCTTATTATGCTTTGACATGTTTTACACAGAACATAACCCCCCCGCTTGTGCTCAAGTCCTCTTTATTTTCTGTACAGCTCCATTTTTTAAAGTTATTAGGGGGTTCATGTTTTCTATGACTGACAATTGATACAGTCTTTGGGTGTATAAGGGTTGCGTAGCTCACCCAGGGGATATGCTGTTTGAGCTGAGCGTCATCACAGTGACTCTCGTTGACTCTCCCGCTGAATGCGCACAATGATACTGCGCAAGTGGTGGAGTGCGTGCAATACTACTGCGCAATGTTAGTTTCAGCAAATGAAGAGAAAACGCAGATATAACCCAGAGCTTTTTGGCTTCAAATCCGTATACAGGCGGAAGGCGGAAACAAGTTGTCCATATTATATACAGTTTATGGGCACAATTTACATAAAGCTGATGCAATGAGCCACTTTATTCTACAGGCTTTACCCAAATAAAAAATTAATTTGTGAGTAAATTTTTCAACCAACCATTTCAAATGTGCGAGTCTCACTTCTAACCCCAGTAATCAGTGTAGTAACCTAACAGAAAAACTTAAACGTAAACAGAAATCCCTCTAAGATTCTAGAACAGTTTGAAATCTGGGCGTGGCACACACGTGACATCACAGTTTTAGAAGGCTAGAGAGGGGGGTATAACCCTGGAGTTTAATCATACTCTCATACTCACTCACTGTTCATGCAAGCTCTGTTTACTTTGAGACATTGCAGTGATTTTCAATCTTCAACCACTGAGAAAATGGCACATAACGTCAACATGACAGGCGACCATCAAGATGGTTTGGAGGATTTTGAAGTGATTAGTATTGTTGGTGAAAATGGTGACCACCCAGATTTTTCTGTTTTTTTACAACCGCTTGATCAGTGGCAGCTTAATTTCATTTTTCAAGACTCTGACTCAGAGAATGATGACCATGAGGACGCCATGGAGGAAGACCAGGGTGTGGATCAAGTCGCCCCACTCCCAGTAATAGAGAGGGATGATATTGAGGATGATGATTATAGTAGTAATGATTATAGTGATAATGAGGACTACTACAGTTTTTATGTCCCATCGCCTGGCAAATCAAGCAAAAGACATCGTGAGGATGAAGATGATGATATTGACGATGATGAGTATAGCGATGATGAGGACTACTACAATTTTTACGTCCAATCACCTGGAAGGTCCAGAGAAAGATGTCGTGAGGACAATGATGATGTAAGTAACTATGCTTTATTTATATATAGCACCTTTTACAGACAGAAACTCACAAAGTGCTTTACATAAACGAAAAGTAAAAATGTACATATTAAATTTCCAAAATTTTAAAGGCCAAGACAACAACATTAACAATCATAGCAGCCCCAAAACATTGAAGAAAAGCTTGTGCAAATAATTATGTCTTGATTTGGCTTTTAAAGGAGGATGATAGCGATGAAGATGACTTCTCACAGCCTGGTGGCCTAAAAAGAAGGCGGATGTGAGGATGATGGCGTAGATGTTGCTTCTGCCCCCCCCCCCCCCCCCCTTTCTCATCCCCCTGTCCTCCCTCCCACTCCTCTCTCTCCCTCCCTCTGTGTTTCTCCCCAACCCAGCCGCAGTGGGTGGCTGTCTGACATGAGTCTGGTCCTGGTCAAGGTTTCTGCCTTTCAAAGGGAAGTTTTTCCTTGCCACTGTCACTCATGTCTGATGAGATGGGTCAAATCTGTCCCACCTTAAGGTTGGGTCTTTGTAATTCATCAAACAATGAGCGTTGTCTAGACCTGCTCTTTTTGAGAAAGCGTATTGGAACAACGACTGTTGTGATTTGGCAATATATTAATAAAATTTAATTGATCGATTGATTGATTGATTGATGATGATGATGATGATGATGATGATGATGATGATGATGATGATGATTATGATTATGAAGAATACAACAATGTTGAAGTCTCACTGCCTGGTGGATCTAAAAAAAAAAGGCGACGTGAGGAGGACGACAATGAGTTTTATCTGTGTGCTACAGTTTCCACACAGTGATTTAAGTATCAAGACATCTCAGATGCCGGTGCTTTGCTGGAAAATCTGTCCACACAATCATCTGTGAGACTTTTTGAGGTAAAAGAAGGAAGACATCACAAAATGTGGGAAAACAGTGGCTCCGTGGCCTAATTCAGTCCCAGGGACTATGAAAGTGCATCAAGTACGCACCCTGCCTCAGCATGTACACAAAGATTAACATGTCCTTTATGCTGCTTTTCTCTAATGTTTTTAAACACTTCTTTTTCATTTTCATTATCACTTGAGTGCAAATCATAATTTAATATAAGGCCATCTGTTTTCCTATTTGTTTGCTATTTTCACTTTTGTTTACTACAAAATTAAAGGCATGGTTGACAATCTGAGAAGAAGTTGAAAAAAACTGAGCCGCTGAAGCAGATTTGAAAAAGGCACACACAAACCTCTCCCGTCTGTGAATAGGAATGTCAGTCAGCAGAAATCTTTGGAGTTTCTCATAACTCTGTAAGTTATAAAACGCTGCTGCAGAGTTGACGGCTCTTTACCTCTAAACTAATGCGCCTCACTGTGATCAATTTTGCTGTGGATATAACTGCACAATTTCCAGATCCTTATAGTAAAATCTGAGCACAACACTAACACTGTGAAGGTTGAAGTCAATTAAAAATAATCGTGCCAAAATATTCTTTATCAAACAGAGGCCTTCCCCTCTGAAACTAGCAGGAAATTTCAAATGTAAATGGTATTTAACATTCAGCTAGTGTATTCTGTGAGTCATGATGGCCAGTGTCACATATTTCTGGGCCAAGTTTCACACACTACCAGAAGTCAGGATTATGTAATGTTTTGATGCAGTGTAATAGCTCAATGCTAGAGGCAAAACAAAGTCACACTGGACTGCACTTTGCTCAGGCAGCTCATTCACAGCTGAGCTGGTTCAAGCATGGTGCAACAATCAGACATTCATTCACTCGTGACACAGACTGTTTGATTACACTTAAGAGTCCGGGATAGCTTTTAACTATTATTTATAAATCTTGGTTATTTTTTCTTCTTGGTTCATACTCTCAATCTTCAAGTTCATATGTGGGTGAAAGTGTTCCTGGGAATCCAAAGTTTTTGGGGCTCTGATGATGCATAAGCAGTGTATTTTGTACTTTATTCCTTGGAACAGAAATGGTACTAAGGTTTCAATTTTTAGTGTTTCATGCCCTCAATCTAAATGTGTATTCATATTTGATACTTAAAGGAGCAGGTTATGAAATGAAACTATACATCCTTGTATAGTTCATTTTACGTTTCAAATGTGTCTAAAAATGTTCACTTAAAGCTAAAAACTTGTGGAGTAACTAGAGGGTTGCTTCACGATATATTACATTTTGAAATATGGTACTATAACATTATGACACTCTACTTTAGTTAAATTTAAGCCCCTCACATCTACACTCAAATTCAAACTTAGCTTTGTTTGTATGTAATTCCTACATAAGGATAGACTTTATGCACTACATATGCAGATCCAATCTTATCCTCAGTGTATGTTTCGTTCCTGTTTACGTAAAATCAGCCATATGGACACTTCAAAGGGTAAACAACACATGATTCATTTTATAAAAGACTTAAAGGTTAACTCATGATCTGGAGTTACATCAGTAAAGTAGCTGCTTTTGAACTGGCGTTGCAATTACTGACAACATATTTTCCTAGTATTCACTTTTTCATTAGTCTTTTATTATTAAAAAACATAAAGTTGGGATGATCTTTGATGCAGGCTCTGTGCCCTCTAAAAAGTGGGTCACTGTGATGTTGAGCACTGTGATCCGCTCACTTCTCCGACACTATAAGAAACAAGGATCAATCTCAAAAACCCTGCATCTTCAATAAAGTAACTTTATGGCATCATTTTGTTTGACATCTTTGACAGGTAAACACATCCTTGTCTTTCAGACTTTGTTTTCAGAAGTTTGAAACACTTTTATGGTCTCAAATCTCTCATGACATCACTATGACAGCTTCAGGATCATTCACCAGACTTTGTGGAGGTCCTCTGAGGCCACAGGAGCTCTTACATATCTGGCCTAGCCGGCTAAGTCCTTTGTGTTTTGTCACTTTTTGGTTTCTACGTCTTTGATTCCTTGTCTATTTTCCTAGTATCTAAGCTTTTCCCACACAGCTAAGATGAGAGTGGATTCACTGCAATAGTCATCTAAAAGACTGAGACAGCTGGGTTTAAAGCCATCATCATAAAGAGATACAACTCAAGAGCACTGGATAGTATTTGTTGAAATCAATCTTGTCTGAGCTCTGAGAGGAGCACCCAAACACCTGTGCTGGCTGACTGGGGTATCAAGCTCAGGTGAACTCAATCTCTCCTCAGGCAGAGTCTATGATTGCTCTGTTTGCTCTCTACTCTTGAGACCTTTCCCCTCCTTTGCTGTCAACTAAACCCAAAAAGAGACATTTTCAACATTTTTGAGGATCCTTTATTGTGAGGATCAAATTTGTTTGTTTTGTTCATTGTTGTGATCCTTTAGTGTTGGTTTTATCTGATTTAGTTGTTTAAGTATGGTTATGGACTAGATATGAAATTGAGTAGGTTAAAACTCATACAAGCCATAGACTGTATATACTATGGACAACTTGGTTCCGCCTCCCGCCTGTATACGGATTTGAAGCCAAAAAGCTCTCGGTATTTCCGGGATATTTCTTCATTTCCTGAAAGCAGCACTGCGCAGTAGCGTTGTGCGCATTCGGCGGGACAGTCGCCGAGAGTCGCTGTGATGACGCTTGACTCGAACAGCGTATCCCCCCGGGTACGCAATCCCTGGACGCCAATGGGCTTTATCAGGTGTCAATCAAAGAAAACATGAACCCCCTAATAACTTTTAAAAACGGAGCTTCACAGAAAAAAGAGGACTTGAACACAAACCAGTCTTACCACCTTTACTGCAGCCCATCAACAGAGGGTGCTGTTCTCGGAGCGGCTTCACCCAGCAAGGAGGCAGACGCTGTCCATTCTATATACAGTCTATGATACAAGCTGAGTGAAACAGACATCAACTGAATTGAAGAAAGCGGACATGAGCCAACCACAAAACCATAGTGCGGTACGGGCTTCAATGGCGACAAATTCCAGTAGAAATAAAGTGACCCCCTGCTGAGGGGTTCCAGGACCAAATCTTCTCAACTGACCTGTCTTTCTTGGCTGAATGATTTAGTCTACAAACTTGATTCAATTATACTCTGCATGTACTCGTAACAATGACAGCTTACATGCAAACAAACCAAATGCTCAACAAGCCACATAATGACGGTCAAGTCACTGTTTGCTTTGCGTGATTACCTGGACTTCTATTCGTGTCTTATCAATCACCATAATACACATGCTACCCACTGAGCCAACAAGACAAACACATACATTTTGTACACAATGCACTCATGCAAAATGGCTCCAAGAAGAAAGATTTATGGATGAGACCTCAAACAGGTGCTGCTGGTGTTTGAGAATGCCAACAGGGACACCTTTGTCACCCACTCAGGAGTCTACGACATCATCCTTTGCATATCTTCCTTTCTTCTAGCTCTCCATCCAGGAAATTATACTCCTGTGCATCCTCGTTAAAAGATCCTCCAGCTAGCCTCCTAAAAGGAGATAAGCCCCCAGAGTTCACTGAACTGTATTTGATGTGAAAACCTGGTGACATACCTGCTTGTGTATTGCAGAGTTTTATCAGGTTTGTTAGTCAAATGTTTGTTTTAAAGTCACTGTGAAGAAATCCCTGTGAGTGTCTATGATAGAGACTGTGGGAAAAGTACAAGGCACCTGTTTCTTCAGAGTGTGGTCAGATGTCCAGTTTAAAAAATATGTATATAATATTATAAACAGTAGAATAAAATACAGTAAAAGAATAAAAGCTACAGTGCCTATGATTTCTGTGTGCTCATTTATTAAATGAATACATCTGGGTTGCTCCACTGAAGGTTTCAGTTCAGGATGGAGCCTTTCCTTGTTTCCTGCCACTGTCCTCTAGAGGGCGCCATGATATACAGAATAGAGATGAAACCACTCCACTGCTCCCAGTTAGATAACTCTTTGACCAGGTAGAACAGGGAAACTAAGCGGTACAACCATTAAAATGTGTGGGAGGAGGGACCGGTCACTGAGCATGCAGGTGAGTGTGTGCAACACATACACACGTGCAGGTTATCATAAACGCACACAAGCAGCGTGGAGACCCTTTATTCCACAGCCTGATAGTTCCCATTTAAATAACTCAATGAAACAGAAAGATAAAGTCGTCCAAAGGTAATTAGAAATCCCCTTGTGTGTCTGCTTGTGTATGTGTGTGTGTGTGCTTATACGTATGTGTGTGTGTGTGTGAGAGAGAGAGAGAGAGAGACTGAGATTTCCACCGTGTTTTATTCATGGTGTGAGACAGCTTAGGCCTTGCTCTGCTGTTATCTGGTGGCCCCCTACTTCTCCACCACCACAACGGCTCCTGCTACCACATTCATCAACCTGACACACACACACACACACACACACACACACACACACACACACACACACACACACACACACACACACACACACACCTTTCTCCATCTCACTCCACACACTTTCACCTCCTCTCCTCTTCTCTCTGTTTCTCCCCTCCGTCCACATTTGTGCAGCTGTCTTGTTGCTCTCTGAGAGAACGAGAGAGTAAAGGATCCTTAAACTCATCTTTCTCTCTTATTGACGCGCTTTTTGTTTTTCTCTGTCTATGCAGGGCTAATACTGTGTATGCATGTGTGTATTAGTTTAAGTACAGTATGTAGTTGTGGCTTGACTTTGCACAAACACTTCTCCTTGTCTGTGCTGCTCATTCAAAGGAAAGCTCACTGTGAGTGTTTAACTCTCACCTGCCGCCCAGCCATCACAAAGAAATGTCACTTCTGCTCTAAAATTTTGTATTTATTAAACCAAAGCAACAGTTGGTTGATTGGTGCACCATATTGAAATATCCTAGCAAATATGAACTGTATGTTCATACACTTGGTACAGTCATCACTGGCATCATGCATGGTTTTATACTCAGAAAGTGACAATATTAAGAGTGGATTTTTACACTGTTTGCAGCTTGAAAGCTATTCAGAAAGTTCAAGCAGTAACTTTAGGTCTTGAGAAATGTGCTGCAAACTCTGAGTGTCCACTTGAAGGTGGCTGCAGAAACCCTATAATCCACATACACGGTCATTAAAAAAACATCTTAAGAGCAAAAATAAACTTTATCAGCTATGTATAAAAAATCCAGGATATAAAAGTATCAATTTCTGTAAGTCTTTACTAATACCCTAGAGTTATGTTAAAGAATTGTAAAAGGAAGATAACCCTTGTGTTTTCATCAGGCAATAACCTCTGGTCTTGAGATACAAAGCCAAAATGCTAAAACCTGCAGTTCCCAGAGTGTCCACTTGAGGCTGTCTGCAGCAGCACCACACTAAACCAAAAAGGCCTTAAGATCCTTTCCCACCGGGTCCTGCGATATTGCGGCATTTATTTTTTCTGATCATGGTCGATTTTTCTAAAGTTTCACATTCTGTGTGTCCACTTCTGACCAATCAGATTGCGTGTTGTTGCGATGTCAGATTCACCGGTATATCCAACATGGCCAACTGGCTAATTGTTTACGTGTCAGAGAACAGAGTGCTTTTGATAAAAAACACAAACATTACAAAGATAACGACCTGAAGGACAACTTGTGGAGAGTTATAGCGACGGATTTCTCATATGACGATGTTTTGTGTGCTTTAACAGTTTGCTAAACGTCTTTGTTTTAACTTTCATTTGTGCTAAGTAACTTTAGCTCGTAAGCTAATCTGGTCAGATACAGCATACCATATGTATTTTCACTGTCTCAAACTCAATAACAGTGTTGCTGTCACAGCAACACTTGGTCTCAGTTGTTACCTTACGTTTATGGATTATAGTTTAATGTGCTTATCTGGTACTGGCCCCGACTCAGTGCATGCTATCATGACAGACAGCCATCTCAACACTAGTGTCTAATCAGAACTGAAAAACAGTCAGTCTGCTATTGTGTCAGTCTTCTCGCTTCCACCCAGGACGTGTCCCCCCCCCGGAAAGTCACAAAATCGCATCGGGCTTGATGTGTATAGTCAGGTGCGTCAAAATTCGCCTCCGAATATTTCGTAAATTCACATTCTATATTCGCGTCGGCCCCGGTGTGTAAGGATCTTGTTTTAAAACCACTTTTAGTCTAACTAGCTAATGAGGCTCCCACTGTTCCTACTGTACAGGGAAGAACGTGTTTTCATTATTGGTTACACATAAGTTGTTTAGGGGCGCTAGTTGTAAATTGTGCCTTTTTCTGTCTGTATTTGTGAAAGTGCGCTTGAACACACCTCATTTTAAGACCAGGATTACTATTAATATCAAAGTGAGTGCAAATCTGCAACTCATTTACACAGTGTGAGTCTGTTTGCACACTGGAACTCAAATTTGCAGGTTGAATTAGCATCATGGTAAACTCCACGATAGGCTTCAAAACTCCACCTCAGAAACAAATGGGTAATGCCAAATATTAGCATGCTGACACTCTGTGGCTTCACCTTAGCATTTAGCTCTGAGCACCACTGTGTCAGTACTCGCTTCTTTTAGCTTCTGATGTATAATAATAAATTGATAAATGATACATTAATAGGCATGAATAAATATTTATATTATCTGTCATTCTTGTTATATTGTGTAGGCTGGAGAGAAAATCTATTACACTCTGGTAATGTGTGATAAGGATTTATTATCATGGTTGACATTTTAAACAATAAATGATTAATTTGAAGAAGCAGCATTTTCAGTGATAAAGAAAATAATTGTTTCTTGCAGCCCTGCAGCGTCTTCAGTCTGATTAGATTTTTGCAGGGGAGGGGGTGAGTTTCGATCTTCAGGCAGCTGCTACTATCAACAGTTGTTCTGCTTTTTCACACCTCAACATCTCACTCTCTGCAGATGTTAGCGTGTCTGTTTGGGCAGATTGTAGCGTACACCTCCCTCCAACTGTAGCCTCCCTCCTCCAGCCTTTTACTCCCCATCTCCCTCCTTGTGTCCTGTCCTTCATCCTTCCTCTTCCTCTCGTTTTTCTCTGTCCTAGGTGGTGTCGCTACTGAACATGAGTAATGATGTTGTCATCTCTGTTAGTCTCCATTTATCAATGTCAGATGGGAAGCAGGAGTGTATTGGATGTGCACGCTTGTGTGTTTGGTGCAGGGGGAGGAAGGTAGAGGATGGAGGGAGAAAAGCGGAAAAGGAAAATGTAGCAGGAATATGAGGATTGGAGGTAGAGTCAATCCGGCACCACAAAGAGGAGAGATGAAGAAAAGGGGCGTGGCTAACTGAGGATGAGGAGGAGTAAATTTGAAGGGGGCTGGTCTTGAAAAAATGATGGATTACAAGAAAAGGGTCGCGGCCCTGCGTGTGGTCTGACTGTCTGTCTGTCTGCTGACACCAACAGGGAGCCAGTGATTCATCGTCGCTATTATTGCCAGACAGAATTAAGGCTCTGCTCTTTAGCATATGCACGTCTAATTATGCAAATCTGCTCCGTCAGACGAAACAGTACTAGAGCTGTTAGTCAGTCTGGTTTTTAGGATCAACATGAATGTGCATGCATCTGTCTTTGTCAGTCTTTTGACCTTGAAATGAAATGAAAGTGCTGCTCGTCTCCTTTGTGTTGTTGTTTACACACACACTCACACACACATCCACACACATGTCCTTCTTCATGACCATTTCTCAGTTATTTTCCTGTTGGTATACTTGTTAATTGAATGAGCGTGTCGAAACAAGCCAGAAGTATTAAATGTCCACAGGTTTTGTGCAGATGTTTGTGTATTTTTGAACGTTTGAGCGAATAATCTAGGTGCTTTTAAAGCTGGTTACAAGTTGAAGCTAAAATTCTTCATCAAACTTTAGCAGCATTTTGGGCCAGTCTCAGTCCTTCCATTCATGACCCCTGGGCGGTGTTGGCTTAAATCCAGGACATACACTCAAAGACTCGGTCTTTTTTTCACTTGAACTGTTTCATTATTTCGTCACTCTTATTTGCACCAGGCCATAATGATTGATTCATTTTGAACATGGGCTGTCGTGTGTGTTCATTTTGGTTTTTTATTCATTGTCTTAAACACAGTGTTCCTGGTTTTATCATGATTCTTAATGGTCTTTTTCTTAAAGTTTACATAGTTTTTAAAAAATCTGTTGTATATTTACCTCCGCCAAGGAGGTTATGTTTTCGGTAGCGTTGGTTTGTTTGTTTGTTTGTCTGTTAGCAACTTTAAGGAGAAAGTTACAGATGGATTGACCTGAAATTTTCACCAGAGGTGCCTCTCAGCCCCAGGAGGATCCCATTAAATTTTGGTGGTGATCCAGAACGCCTTTTGGATCCAGGAATTTTTTGAAGGATTCTTGATCATTGTGAGATAGGGCAAATTTTGGAATTTTTGCATTTAACTCTATAAAAATGGCCTGAGTCTTTAGTAAAAAATTACACAAAAGGATCTCAATGAGTTTTATGAGGTGTCAAAGGTTGATCCTGATCCAGACAAAATTCCGGATACTGTGATCCAGAACACACAAAAATAAGGGTGTTGTTGAAATTTTCAATGCTGAAAGATAACCAATGGGCGGCACAGTGGTGTAGTGGTTAGCACTGTCACCTCACAGCAAGAAGGTCCTGGGTTTGAATCCGGGTCAGTGCATTTCTTGTTTTAGGAACATACCAGTTTAAACACAAATAAAAGTTAATAAAAGACACATAACAGTAAAAGTTTGGGTGTGAATCACGATATAAGGGGGGACATGAGCTGCTTGGCGGGAGGTCTGCGCTCTCCGAGTGCTTTTCTAGTATTCTATATGTTGAGGTCGTGAGGAACTCTTTTCTATCTTTGTTTGTCAAAATGTTGAATCAATTAGTCTCGTCAGGGCAATAAATAGCTGTCAGGGAAAGGACTTTTGGGACCCCCTCGAAAACGAGGACTTGACTTGAAGGCACTGCAACCACTTTGAAGCACGTTATGTTATGTGTCTGATGTTTGTCTTGTGTTATATTTTTCTAATGTTTTGGCTATTGTTTGATGGAACACTTTGTATGATGTTTGTTTGGTGCTATATTGTGTTATATGTTGTAATGTTTGTAAAAGCGTTTTAGTTACAAGGAAATTTTAGAAAGAAATTCAGACTATAAAGTATTTAACTAACTTTTATTAGGATTTGATTAAAATGTTCTTGTCCACTTGGTTGTGGAACACATAACTCATCATGAGTTTAAAATTGACATTATTAATATGACTTTAAAAAAGTCAATAAAACAATAGACTGGTGTTTAATATGATCAGCGAGAACATTCTCTCTTTATTGTATCTTTTTGAAAAAACGAACAAAAAAAAAAGTCTTTTGTAGTTCTCTTTTGTTAACATTTCAGAATTCTGTACAGGATAAAAAGAAATAAGCACTGCTTAAGAACAGAGTCAAATCTCAAACTAGAAAAAACAAATGAAAAAAATCCCAAAAAAGAGAGGTTTACAATACAAATTAGTAGTAAGACATTGTCTGAAGTGCAATGGCATAGCTCAGATGGGTTAAACGTGAAATCAAAAAAACTTCAAATAAAAATACTTCTCTATTTTCCAACAAACAGTAAATTCTTTACAGAGTAGAGACTGTATTATCTGATGTATTTAAACCTGTAAAAACATATTTACAAATAGCAATTATCTTTTATATACTTTTCTCATAATCACATATATGTCAGCACCAGTAAAAAAAAAAACAAATAAAATTAAAAACAAAGAACAACAACAACAGTTTTTGTTAAAATGTTGTCTACAGACTTGGTCCCGGTACATAGTGATATTTGGAGGAAGCTTCCTTTTTCTTCCTGAAGGGATTTTAGACCATTTCATGATCCCTCGCTGTGAAGAAGACGAAGAGGTCATTAAGGCTGTGACCTTAACACTGACCCAGAGGTGTTTCTCTGCCCTCCTGCCTCCAGTCTGGAGTGGTAAACCTTAGGTGTTTTCCAACACACCGCCCCCTGTATCACGGGTGCAAAACTCTGGATTTTGATTTGAGCCTGCCTGGAGTAGCCACCTGGAGTGTGTATCAAAGTTTATGAAGCATGAGCAGTAGAGCTGTTGAAGCAGTAAGAGCTCAATAACATTTCCTGCATGAGGAAGGCTTAAAAAATCCAGGCGTTAACCTCGAGTCTCACACGGGTTTCTTTTTCACCTGACTGAGAGGCTCTACATCCTGACACACGTGTGTGTGTGTCTGCTGGAGGACTCCAGTGAAACAGAGGACTTCCACTCCCCAAACATGATGAAATTAAAGTACAGAACCTCACATGTGGGTGCTACTGAATGCCGAAACACTTACAGGATGTAAAGTGGGAGATTTAAGTTTAAAGGGCTGGATTATACAACACCAACAACTGTAGGAACAAATGCATTGATGGCAAAGAGTTAGTTTACAGAGAAGAAGGCTTTTTGGTTTGTTGATTACAGCATCATCCTCCTGACTTTCATTCTGATGAGCTAAATACAAAGTAATGCACGTACAAACACACTCCCATTCATCTTTAGAAACTGTTAAAGAAGTACGGTGTTATTTGAGCAACTACTACTGCATTAAAAACTATCGGACTGATATTATCACCCAGCTTTCAGAGGCAAAAGAGTGGACAGCTTGGTGGTGAAGAGCCATAAGGCCTGGAGTAATGCCTCTACAGTTTACTTAAGCTCAGAGAGGGGGACAGACGGACTCTAGAGGAAGCACTGATTGATTTAATGCTAACTGGCGCTAACCATTGCTACCCTTTAAGCCTAAACAGTTGTTAATGAAGTTTATGACCATTAAACGAAGTCGGAGGCTCAGCAGTGGTTCAGTTTCCTTGTAAAGCGCTGAAAGGGCATGAGTCATATTTCTTCACAGTACAGTTGAGCACAGTTACGTTCTAGTTTGGAGCGGCGAGGGCGTCTGATAGCTGCTGTACAAGAAAAGCCACAATGTAAAGCAAGGGCTGTGGTGACCGACGAACTAACCGTGTCACAATGGAGGGGGAAGGATGTGCTGCAACAGGAGGACGAACAGGTTTTCAAAAGACAACACAAACTGAAAAAAAAGGCTAATTTAATCTGTTTTTTTTTCTTTTCATTTAATCAACAGACACAACCAGCATCTTTGTAAGCCATAAAACACAGCAAGAAAGAAAACAGGAGGGAAGGCCTTTCAATGAGCTTTTTTCCCCTCAAAGAAGAAGTCACTTGTGGTGCTTGAATACATTCAGTGCCCAGCGATCATTTTGCCTTTTGATAGCCTGAAGCCTGTGATGTTGTTTGTGTCACACAGGCAGAGGGTGTAATGTAATATTAGCTCGTTTAGCTGCCGCTCACACATCCGCTTATCCTCCCAGGGTGATGCTTGTTTGCCTGTTTGTTGGTTTTATACATGTGTGTGTACTTGTGTGAGCTTTTGAGTCCAAGTGCTTGCTTTAGCTGCCTAATCTCTCTCTCTTTTTCTACTCTTTTAAATCTCTTTTGTCCTCCTCCACACGCACACTTGATACCCACAGCTACTCACAAGAAATGAAGACCCAAAAAACACATCACTCAGGTTGTTTCCCAGGAACAGCACTAGAGGGCAGAGTACGCTTGTGCAGCGACAACAGAGGGATATCATTTATTGTGTTGTGATGTTCAAAATTTTGTAATAGAGAGAGGAGTGTCGAGAGTGAGGAACGAGTCTCTAGAGAGAGGGTGGGAAAGACACGAGGAGAGAGGAATGGAGGATAAGAGAGAGAGAGGAGATGAGAGAAGGAGAAGAAGAAGAAGAAGAGAGAGAGATGAAGTGGAGAGAATAAAGCGAGAGAGTGTGAGGGAGACAATTTTGTGTATTTGTCGCTGTGTGTGTGTATGTAGGGCACAAATCTAAGGAAGTAAATGGGAGCGCTGAGAGTGCTTTCTTCTCCCCTCAGCTCCTCACATAGTTGAGAGATCTGAAGCACTGTGCTGGGTGGCACAAACACACAACCACAAATAAATTACTGTCTTGAGGACAAGTCTTCCTCCCCTTCGTCAGTCTGCGGTGTTCAGTCAGCCCATGCTGAAGCTCGGGCTCAAAGCGCTGCTGTGTAGATGAGGCTCACTTTCAAACACTTGAACATGAGAAAAATTCTTTCAGTGGAGAAAAAGTAAACTAATGAAACAGACCTCTTAATCTCTATATTGGTTTTCATCAATATGCATGTGACGCTATGATTGCTCCTTCCCTCTCACATTCTCTCACTCACATTCACTCACAAAACATGACACAAGAACTCATTTATAACTTTGCTCATGTAAAACATGCCATTCCACAGCTCCTCATTCTTTTTGTTTTGCGTTCTCAGGTTTCAACGTTTGTTATAGTTCATCCAGTAAAAAGTTTGCTCCAGTTTCACTGATGGCTATTGACTCGGGAAAAACTCCTCCATCCAACCATCGCTTGAGTCCAGCTCTGCCCCTGCGCCGTCACCTATTCCAAAGGCTCCTCCTCCCGAAGGCCCGCCTCCATAACCATAGGATGACATGTCCTGATTGGCTGTCCTTTGAAAGCCAGGTGGCTGACCCCCAACCCCAACTCCCCCTGGTCCGTAGGGTCCCCCTCCTCCTCCCCCTGCCCCTAATCCTGGCCCACCAGGGCCCGGCCCAAACCCTCCCATCCCACTCATGCCCTGGCCCATCACCCCCTGGTTCATCCCCTGGTTCATGACCATGGGCCTGGGCTGGTTGGTCCTGGGCTGACCGCCCATGTGGGGGCCCATCATCGGGCCACCCATGCCTGCTGCTGGGTTGCCCACTCTGGGGTCCATTCCCTGGCTCATCCCCTGGCCCGGGCCCTGAAAGTGTTGCTTGGTCATACGTGAGGGTTGACCAGGCTGCATCCCATACCCCTGGGCAGAGCTGAACCCCACCATGTCTCCTCCCCCTCCTCCTGTAGTCCTTCCGACTCCTCCCCCCATGGCCTGCAGGGTTTGTCCTTGCTGCTGCGGCCAGCCACCTGCAGCCATCCCCCCTCCTCCTCCTGCTCCCAGCATGCTTTGCAGTCTCTGTGCTTGGGCTTTGGTGTTGGGAGGGCCTTTAAGGGGCTGCTGGCTCAAGGAGTTCATTAACATCCCCTGTCCTCCATACCCTCCAGCTCCACCTCCTCCAGGGCCTCCAGGCATACCTCCAACGCCGGGACCTGCACCTGCCTGCCGAGGTGGACCTCCGGTTGAGTTGTGCTGCGGTGGAAGTCCCATGGAGGCTTGGACACTTTGGCTCTGGTGCTGCTGCTGGTGGACCATGTGGCTCATGGAGGGGTTGAGTCCATACAGAGAGCCCTGATTGGATCCTTGGTTGCCGTAGGGTATGCCCATGTCAGTCTGGGGTCCCACGGAGCCACCCTGGCCCGGAACAGAGCTCATCTGGACCATCTGCTGCTGGTTCTGCTGCTGCTGTTGTAGCAGACGAACAGCCCGTATGCTCTGAAGAGCCTGGCTTCTGGATGCGAGATCCTGAGGAGGACCTGGGAGGGAAATAAGAGGAATTAAAACCAAAGAACACGGACATTGGAATACCCAAGCTCTTTTCACACATGTTCTGTACCCCTGGACGTGTCTTCACATCATCTAAAGAAGAGATGTGAGAATTTAAATGTCTGAATCATTTGCTCAGGTTTTACCCTGACAGCCCTACAATACAAAGTCCTTTAAACCTGGATTGAGCGTGTGGACATGTGAAAGGGGCGTTTTCTGAGCATTCACAGCATGTGTTGATGGTAATTATAATTCCTGGAGAGCAGCTGTGCATATATATTTTTCTGTCCATCCCTACGCAGATACATTATGCAAAAATAGTACCACCACCCAGACACCATCCATCATCAAGCAAAACAGGGTGATCTTATTAGAACAAGTCTGCAGAGGACTCTCCATCTTTGAGCTACATCTGTCAAAGAACAACTCTGCAACATCAAGACATGGTTCTTTGGATGGTGTCTGGAGTTCATATGCAACCATGGAGAAGCATACTGCCAAAGAAACCCCTAAGATGAGTACTTATGATCCCACAAAGCTCCTGAGGAAAAAAATAACACATTTTAAGTTTCTTGCCGAAGAAACGTGTTTCTTCTATTCTATTTGAATTGATTGCTAATGATTAGTAACTTTACAAACTCTAGTTATAGCTGTACTATAACATAGAAACATCCAACTCGTGCCCAACACTTCAATTTTTCTCAAAAAAACAACAACATTGGGGACCCTTTTAACTCCACTTAAATCACAGCCTGCAGGGTCTGTGGACTTGCCACATTAAAACCCTACAAAGGCACACAGGATTGATCAAATAAGTCGGCTCTGAGACAGAGATTTATGACCTGTGACAACTTGTTTACTCTAAAACGAATGCTTCCCTCCCAGTTCACCTTAAATAAGATGGTTTTAAAATAAAACGTAACACACATGAGAGCCAGCACTTTCCCTCCCCAAGCTCAGTAGTCCCTGAGCTGAAGAGGTCTGCTAGTGTTGAAATAACTCCAAATCCTCTAATAAACCCACTCCTGACATCATTCCACTAATCCCTCACCTCACAGCCAGGACTCAAACTGTAAAAGAGGAGACCAAACGGAGGGGATCACACACTCCAGACTCACAAGTTAGCAGGGACAGAGCAGAGTTGGAGATAATCTAGCATGACTAAACAGTCAGATCGATACCACAGTTAACTCATGTTAATCAAGATAAGTACAGTAGGTATAATTTTCTCTTACATTAAAGCTGAATCAACATGTTTGTTTGTAGCCCTCAGTTTCATGCTGAAGCCCCCTCTTCCCTTCCACATTATCTTCTAGACTTGCAGACAGACACTGATGGCTATAAATGGTTTCAACTTGACTCTCCTCCTCACTCTCAGTATATTTCTTTATCTCTCCATCACCCACTCATATCCTTCTCTCTATGTCTCTTTTTTTTTTGCTTTCAAACCTCTCCAACCTACAAGACCATCTACCTATCTCCTCCCCGCCCCTTCTCCCATTTCCCTCCTCTCATCCATCTCTCTGACTTCACCGGAACTCTGGGGGATCCAGGACAGACAAGTTGCCGTGGTAACAGGCAGGGAGAGGAATATTCTACTTTTTTTCTGGTGAGAGCGGGAGGGAGAGAGAGTGGAAAGAGAAAGATTGAGGCTGAAGAGCATTTGAGCGCCAACTGATGCGTCTGACAGAGACAGACAGAAAGGACGAGCTTTGGGTTCAGGGTGCTGTTCAGTCAGCGCTGCTGTTTGCATACATGTGTTCATGTGTTTGTGCGTCGAGCTGTCTCTGAATATGGCCGTGAGTAAACTGTAAAATCTGTTAAATGTCTTGGCACGCTTTCATACATACCATACAAGTATATATATATGTACTATAAACAAGCTTTTTTTTTTAAGTCACCATCTGGGTCTTATGAAAGAATCACAAAGTCATTAACTAAAACACCCATCTGATAATGTGATCATCGACACTGTCCTGAGAAATTTAGGTCAGGTCTTGCCCAATTTATTGGAAAATCCATTACGGAGCTGTCATTCTTTTGTGTCCGTATTTTGTGTATTGTTGTATGCAGTAGATGCAATCATTTGTGGGTCTTACCTTGGTACTGATTGACTTGGGGGTATGGATTCCTCTGGCCCTGACCCATCTGTCTTGGGAGATGCTGCTGCTGCTGGAGCTGCACATGAGCAAAAACACCAACATTTGTTAGGAGTTTCATTATGGGATGCAGAAAAGAACAACTAACAGAGAGAACGGCTGACCAAACCTGCTTTCACCAACTCAATGAAATATAACAACAAAGTACTGAAGTAGGAGGTGTAATGAAGGGTGAAGATAACATCTCAGTCCCTGGACCTTTAGTAAAACATACACACGTGTCTAATTTGTCATTATTGCACACTTGGATTGGGGAATAGTTTGTTTTTCCCTCATATCCTTTAGTCATTGGTTGTCTTGTACCTTGATAATATGCCGTGGGTTTCACCACTTTTCAAAAAGTTGCACAGCAAAAGGCAAAAAACCTCAATACTAACTTTGATAGTGGACCAACAACATGATTAAATAATTTCATCACAAATGCCAGTGCACCACTGAGACAGTAGTTTGAAACAGCAGAGGGGAGGTCACTGTTAAAGAAGACTCAGGTCTTAGTTTGGAGACTAAAAAGTAAATGTGAAACAGACTTTTTGTGTTGTAGAAACATAAGATGTTTGGCTTAGTTGTGGTAGGGTAAAGAAAAATACAAGTTCAGTGAGGCAGTATTACCCTAGTTTCAAAACAGTTAAAATGCTATGTAAAATGTGACAGACGTGACAGATTTGGATGGTTTGCAAATCGCAGAAACCCAATATTCGATTCAAAAACTGTGCAAGTAACAACATATATCAAATATTCAAATAAAAAAAAAATTGTTTACAAAGATCAAATATATATTTTTACAAACTTAATGCCCACAACAGGTTTTAAAAAAATTCACACATGGACACCACTTTTGTTTCTAGGTATATAAAGAGCTTTAAAAAGAGCTTAAGTCTCTTAGAGGTCAACCATTGTGAGAGAATTTCACAATACTGTCACCCAGAATACTGCAAAGATTTCAGATTCAGAGACTATGGAGAATTTGCTCTACAATGACCAAAACCAGTACTAAATGGCCAGATCTTCAGACTGTCTGAAGGTACTCCACTAAAATAGATATGACTCTGTCGTGGAAGTCACTGCATGGGCTTGACAGAAAATCTAAAATCCCCTGTCTATGAACACAGTTCATGCAAAGAGGAATTCAAGTAGAGATATGATCTGAGTCCTGGATGTAAAACTTTCCTGTGGTCCAGAAAGTCAAGTTTTACATTAATTTTGGAAATCATGGTTACTGCATCCTACACTCCCCCAAAACGGGAGGGATTACCCAGCTTGGTATCACCACGCAGTTTAAAAGCCAGCATCTGTAAATGTGTGGGAAAACATTCTGCAGGGATTACAACAGCATGGCTCTGTAGTAGAAGAGTCCTGCTGCTAAACTGGTCTGCCTGCAGTCCTGACTTGTCCCCCATCGAAAACATTTGGAGCATCATGACACCAAAAACAGGACAAAGGAGACCCTGAACTGTTAAACAGTACCTACTGAGTGTTGTTTAAAGCAGTTGTTCTCAACTAGTGGGTCCCGACCCAAAAGTGGGTCACAGACACGTTCTGGATGGTTCGCGAAAAGCTGGTCAAAAAAGTAAACATTTAATGCGCATCTGATGTTTGACGTCTTTTATTTTAAAAAATAGCTTATTTTAAAAGGCACACATTATGTCATGGTCCTTTATAATTAATGTGGCGTGAATGCAGTGAAAATATATATATATTTTTTCTGTGCAATTTGATATTTGACATTTTCTGTATATGCAACTTTAGTAGTTATCATCGTCAGTTCATGTGCTCTAAAATGCACTTTACTCATTAAAATGTGTGTATTTATGTTAAACATTTGAGACTTTGAAGATTTTTTTTTTTTTTTACAAAAAAATAAATTTGCCTGGTTTGAATTTTATAAAAGTGGGTCGCGACTTAAGAATCATGGAAAAATGTGGGTCCTAGAGTGAGACCAGTTGAGAACCACTGGTTTAAGGAAGAAGAGATTAAACACAATGGCAGACATGTTGCTGCTCAAACTTCTCTGAGATGTTTCGTTTGAATCAAATTTATATAAAATCAAATTTTTATAAAACATTAGATGTTTTTTTTTTCAGTTTTACGGCTGATTTAGCACAAAATTTATCAATTAATCCATCGTAGTGAACAATATTACGGACCATCGCTGAACAGGAAAGCCAGCCGCCGCCTTCATACTGTATCACAGCCTTAGCCGGGCTGCAGGTTTAAACATTAAATTGAAAAAAAGTAGCAGGCAGCATAAAAAGCAGCTACTTGAATGGGTGCCTTAAAAGCAGAGGTGTTGCTCATTTAAATAGAGTGATGATATCAAGGTAACAACATGCGCTTATCCCCATCAGGATCCTTTCAGACACCTATATTTGTGTGCCTGTGTGTGTGTGTTTGTGCAGATCCAATTAAAACCAACATAGTGGGTGGTGACTTCAGAGTTCAGAACTCTTTAACACTCGAGTTCCTTACAGACAGAGAAATAAAAAGAAAACACCACATTATCACAGCGGGCGGCAAGAGACAAAATCGCATACACACACACACAAAGACACACACACTGTAGAGATGAAAAGGAAGTAGTGGAGAGGGGCCTGGTTGAGGGTAATTATACATGCAACCAGACAACAGTAAGAAAGAGGAGAGGATGAGCTGCTTTGTCAAGAGCTGCAGGCACAGATGAACAGGAAGGCACGAACAACAACACACAAACTAACACACTCATGCTATGTCACAGTGCGACAGATGAATCCAACAGGCCATGTTTACCCCACCATACCACTGAATTTACTCAGTAAACACCGTCTGACACTGACTCACCTGCTCAGCCAGTAGTTGCTGTTGCTGTTGTTGTCTCTGCTCTCTGAAGAGCTGTTGTTTCTGCTGCTCCATCATGTGCATCTGTACCCTTTTCTCCTGCTCCAACGCCATCATCTGCTTCATCATGGCCGCCTGCTGCTGGTTACCAACGTAGCCAGGAGGTGGACCTGACCCCTGGTTGGGTCCCACACCTGAGGCGACGCCACCAGCGGGGTGAGGAGGTGGGATGGCACCAGGTGGTCGTGACATTCCCACCACACCTTGTTCCTGTATGGAGAAACAGAGGGAGCAGGTCAAATAGCCTGTTGAGCCTTCAGTCACTTCGCGTTAAATTAAAAGAGTGAAATATTTGGAAGTATCCTGATCAGATGTCTCGCAAATGCAGGTAAAAAAAAAAAAAATCAATATTTCGGGTTAAATAAATGGTTACAACCTGCAGCTAAGTTAGTTTAGCTTAGTGTAAATAATAATAAACGGGGCATAAAACAAGCCTGCTAAGTGTTGTCAGTCATAGACGGAAAAGACTAAGAGTCAGGTTTCAGGATATTCATCCATGATGGAAAAGGTCAAACTCAAACACAGCTCAGTGTCAGAGAGGGGAAATGCAGCCAGGCAAAGTCAAAGTGATCTCCTCTATGAATGAGAGCAGACAAGCTTGACTTTCTGCTCGCTAAAGTGACAACAACTAGCAGTGGATAAGACAACATGAGCAGCACCATGACGTCCAGTTTTATGGAGGCAAACTTAAAAGACATTAATCCAAAACCTTTAACTTTAAAATCTTGTGATCACTGATTAGAAAAGTCATGATTTTACTGGTTTGCTGACTATCCAACATCTCTAGGCCCTCTATAGCCACTAAATACGGTAGTTTTCTGATATTAGGGTCAAAAATCGACACAAAAAGCCCAATGTCTAATGATGCAGATGTGAGAGTGGTACTTGATAAGTTAAGTCTCAACAAGACATCTTTCACAATCTTAGATATCTGGTTTAAGCATCTACAGCGACACCTTTGCACATCTGTTTCAGGAATCAAACTGTAGTCGGACCAATGAAAAGCCTGTTTCCTCTTATTAGATGTAGCACTGAAGGGATGTTTCAGTCCAACTGCTCTTCATCAGGCACTAAGAAACCGATGACTACCATGCTCAGAAAGACAGAGTCCAAGAGTTTTTGTTAAAAGACTGAAAACAGGGTAAAGACAGGACCGCCTCAAGATTCAGCGCGAGGCCACCCCGGGTCCTCCCAAAGGGCCAATGGTTGGTCCTTGCAGCATACATTATCTTCTTATTAGCATATAAAGAGCACTTCCTCCACCACTCAGCCGTGTGCTAATCTCTAATAGGATGAAATGGCTTGCTGTGGCCAATAGGATGGGAGCGTTTATAAATCTATTAAAGGTTAGACAGCTGAGCAGGAGTGGACATTGTAAAGAGTAAGCTGGGAGAAAAGGCCTGAGAGGAGAGGAGAGGAGAGGAGAGGAGAGGAGAGGAGAATTCAGGCCAATGACGAACGCTGTTAAACACAAAAAAATGCAACAACACACAACCACCCAACGCAGCGCAGAGGAACAGACAGTGTACAACAAATCACATTTAACTGCAGGGCAAGAATGAAACAGCAAAGCAGGATTACAGTAGCGCATCACAGCATTGGCAAGAGTCTGTAACACATCGCTATACTCAATATGTTTTGAGAGAGCCAAAGCCTCATAATCCGCAGTGAGGCTGCGCTCTTCTTAGAAAGGAGTTAGGTGGAGATAAAGCTCATATATTAGAGCACAAAAAACCCCCGTGGAGCAAACAGAATTGGCTGCTTAACACTGGCTCACCAACAGCCAGACCAGACTGATCGATGCTCAGAGTTACGTGTCTCATCTCTGGTTGGCATGTTCCTGCAGGGTGGCAGCAGGGCAGGCAGGCAGACAGAGGAAGAGAGGGGGAGGAGAGGCGTAGTGTCAGGAAGTGACCAACGGGTGGCAGTGGTGATCTTTAAGCACACACGTGTGTCTGTGTGTGTGTGTGTTTGAGCCTCACTGGCCGCCTCTCAGCAGATGGCTCAATCATGACGGTTCTGATCTACGATCGCTCTCTCTCTCTTTCTCTGTCTCTCTCTCCCCCTCTCATTCCACCTCTTTTCTCCCCTACTCTCTAAACATCCCACCATCAAACTCCTTTCTCTGCTCTTCCTCTGGTTCTCTCTCTTTCTCTTCGTAGACAGGGGGCCCTGAGTCATGTCTGCAGACTTTGTCAAGGAATGAAGGAGCAGGAGAGACAAGATTTTGAGAGACGGAGGAGAGGAGAAGTCGAAGAGAATTGGAGATTTGGTGGGGGTGGTGTACGTGTGAAGCAGGGGAGAATTGGCAGTAGCTGCGCAGTTGCAGTTACCTGAAGAATCCACAGAGAAATACAACGTATACTTACTGGACACAACATTAGGTACACCTGTTCAATCGCTTGTTAATCATCTAATCAACCAATGAAATGAGGCGACTCTGTACATTTAGAGTAGGGAAGAATGATGATTTGAGGGTTTTTGAACATGGTAAGGTCTGTCAGTTCAAAGTGTCAGATCTGCCAACCCAATCACAGTCCTTTATTTAGCAATGGGCGGGCTCTATAAGATGATGACACAGGAACATTAGTCGTAAGATGCCTGGAGCATGGATAGAAAAGCAGAAAACATCCAGTGATTGATGATTCTGAGCCTTGTTAAGAGCAGAGGTCAGAGGATGACAGTTAATCTGATAGAAAGGCAACAGTGTGTCTCAAATAACCACTTGTTTCAACCAAAGTTTGATGAAGAGCATCTCTGAACGTCAAACCTTGAAGCAGATGGGTTTCAGCAGCATAAAGACCACAATGAGTGTTTTTCCTGTCAGCTAGAAACAGGAGACTGAGGCTATAATTTGTGCTCTTGATAAACTGGACAATAGAAGATTGGAAAAGAGCTGCCTGGTCTGATGAGTCTGGATTTCTGCTGCAACAATCAGATGATGGGGTTTGCGTTTGACATGAACATCACGAAAGCATGGATCCATCCTGCCTTGTATCAACAGTCCAGGTCAGCTGTGGTGATGGTGTGATGGGGAGATATGTTCTCGACCCACTCTGGGCACCTTACTACCAGCTGAGGATTGTTTAAACCTGAGTGTTGACCATGCTCAAATCATCTCAAGACTGGTTTCTTGACCATACCAATAAGGTCCCTGTTCTCAACTTGCCTCCAGAGTCATCAGATCTCAATCAAAGCACCTTTGTCATGTGTGAAACAGATGTTTCGTCTTATGGATGTGCAACCGACAAATCTGCAGCAGTCGCCACGTTTACAAAATTTCTTGATCTGATAAAAAAATTTGAGGGATCGGATAATCTGAATCCACTGTTTATATGGGCGCAAAGTCAAATAATCCGATCATGACGTGTGTGTACATGCACCTAGTTTTACTCAGATTAGAAGCATTTGGACATGCGCAGAGGTGTCTGATTTCACTAAAACAACCACGGAAGAAGAGGTGCATTTACGCCTGTGCTGTCAACAAACCAACAAACACGGTAGTGACTCACTTCATCCAATTCAGGATTTCCCCCCCTGTTAAATGTTGTCAATAGATGGCGCCCTTGCATACTTATTTTACTGTTCTGTCAAAGGTTGCACAGTGCGTGCAGATGTGACATCATTATGCTGTATGTATGTTATGTTAACGGATGAGCAGAAATGGCACCTGCGGATGTGTTTTATGCCGAAGTGTTAATAATGAAACCTCCTGAACTGGCCTCAATAAATAAACCAAAGGCTAAAGAGTGAAGATCAAGTCAGGTAAGAGAGTCTCGATCGGAATAAGTGTTAACATGGTGATGTTTCGGAGTAATGACTGGTATAAACCACCCTTCTCGATCAGAATACAATTTCTTTCCGGTTGAGCCGAATTGGATCAGAATCTTCCGTTCGACATGTTTACAACTAATTATGTCATGCTATCATGATAATAAAGAGTCAAATCTCTGAAGAATGTTTCAGCACCTTGTTGAACTCGTGCTGCAAAGTATTAAGGCAGTTCTGCAGGTAAAAGGGGTCCATCCCGGTACTGACAGTCAGCTATTGATCCACACAGTATGGTAAGAAGAAGGACGTTCAAAAGAGAGAGGCCCATTGACAGAAGGAAGAATAAAGAGCAAATGAATTAGCATTAGTTTCATAAATATTTCTGTGTTATTCATGCTTCACTTAAGCCTCACTTACACACAATGAAATGAATTAAAAGCCAAAATGCTCATTAAATAAAAAGGAGATAACTTCTTATGCAAATTAAAACATTTAAATGGAAGAAAAATGATCATATGTGAGGAAAGAAGGGGCATTAGAGCAGAAAGAGAAAGAGGAGAACAATTACAGGTGGAACCAAACAGGTGGTGGGCCAAAAAAGGAGGAGAGAAAGGTGGGATAGAGGGAAGAAGAGGAGCACAGGTACCCCAGCAACAGTTGCTGCTGCCAGGAGCAGATGGCGCTCCAGGGATCAGTTATGCTGCTGCGCCTGGTCACCCTCCACATAAAGTAACACACCATAAGCGCCACTACATTTTCACCTCCTTCATCTCACCAGTCCCTCCTCCACTCGTTCTGTTTGACTCCTGACTGCTTGAATATTGTAACAAAGACTTCATCGGTCTGTTTTCTCGTGCAGCCCTGTCAGTCCAACTCTCTGCCTCTGCTTGTTTTTCTCTCTCTGTCCCCCACACACTTCATTTTCACACCTCAGACCAGAAGAGAGTCTGAGGCTAATGAGACCCGATGGTTAGCTGCTGCTTCCTCCAAGAGGATCACAGGAACTTAGTCTGAAGCTGCAGACTGAGTCTGCAACAGCTGCTGTAAGATGAAGATACATCCACAGAAGAAGCCACAAGAAACAGGGGATGAGATAAAAAGAGAGGTGAATGTATCACAGGGTGTTCCGGAGGATGTGTGTGGTGGTTTGTGTGTTTGTGAGTGTAGTGTGTGCAGTGTGTGTGTTGGAGGCTGTCAGCTTTATTGGGTTAGGAAGCATGGAGAGCCCAGGTGATTACATTACACGTGAAGTGAGCGGAAATGTGTGTGTGCATGTGTGTAAGTGAGAGAGAGAGAGAGAGAGAGAGAGAGAGAGAGAGAGAGAGAGAGAGAGAGAGAGACAGAGAGAGAGACAGATAGCGAGAGTGTTCATTCATTCCTCTTCCTTATGGAGCAGAAACGTGGTGTCTATGAATGCTTTTTAAGTGTTACTAATGCAAAACTGGATAATAAATTATTGGAACTAGGGCTGCGCGATATGGGAAAAGTTGATCATGATATATTTTGTCATATAAGTTGATATCGATATATATCACGATATAAAAAATGAGATTAAACAGTGTTTATTGGTAGCATTTCTTTTGCAATACAATAAGATACTGCATCTGTGAGGTCTTTGTGTCTCTTTGTGTTTCTTTGACGTTTTGTTGCGCCATGGGCTCCTTACTCCACTCAGGTTTGTAACCTTTTGCATTGCGCGTGCTCTGCCGTGTGGCACTGCTTTAGGTGTTGAAAAAGATTTGAGGTATTCCCCGACTTTGTGAGAACATGTACCCGACATAATATGCAGTGCACATTACTCTGCTTCATGTACGACCTCAAAAAAACAAAATACCTCCACACTACCGATGTTTCCTGCCAGTGTTGTCAACGATTTCATCATCTGTTGAGTCTTCATCTGCATTTCTGCCAGGGGTAGCACTCATTTTCTTTGTTTTCTCACCCACAGTGCTGTCGGCTTCACGCGTTAAAGTGCTATGGTTGCGTTTATCTGCAGCCTGCTACTATGCAGCTGTTTGCTACTTGGTTCTAATTCAGCACATGATTGGTTCAGCGCAAAGTGGACCCGGAGCAACTCCCCTTTTCATTGGCTATTCGTATAACAAAACATGGCAGAATGCTGACTATCGAAAAGCATATCCACCATGTTTTAAAATGATATTGAAGGAAATTAATCTTTATCACCCAGCCCTAATTTGAACTCATGCTTTTAAAATGATATGTTGAATGTCTAGAATGACCCAGCTCCACTTCAATGTTGACAACTACGGCAGCAGCAGCTTCTGGTGCTGTAGGTCATAGTTGTAGAAGAGACCATCAGACCTGCTGCAGAAATGTGTGTCACTACAATTCATCTTCCAAAAATGCTGGTCAAATGCATTGATGATAACAGCCCATCTAAGTAAATGAGGCAGATTTTTAATGATTTGGAATAGGCAACAATCTGCTCATGCAAATCTTTTAAAAATTCTACGCACTTAAAGTGACAAATACCAAAAATTAAACATCCAACTTCAAAATTTTCCTTTTTGAATATAAACAACCAGACTTATTCTTTCATCTCATCTCTGTTTTTCTTATAAATCTGTCTCTTATAACTTCCAAAGGAAAATGTTTGGGCACATCACGGCCATTCTTTCTTGCTGCAGTAAAGCCAAACTTCATGTCTGCTGCTCATTACTTCGGATGCCCCAGTGATGTTCCTGGTTGTGATTTCTTTGCAACTGAATCATGTTTAGACAGGTCACCTACTGTATTCCTTTTCTTTTTAGAAATTTTCTATGAACATGTACAGCAGCATCTGAGCACTTCAAAGTTGTATTGTTTAAGGCAGCGAAAGTGAGCGAGCATGAAGTTGAGCGACTCTGAAGAGGAAAGATCTTTGATGGTTAGACGACTGGGGCAGAGCATCTCCAAAACTTCAGCTGGTGTTGGGTGCTCCTGGTCAGTCCCTTCCAAAAGTGGAAACTGGTGAAAGTGATGGTGTCAGAGGCAGGTTTGATGAAGCAGGAGAAGCGTTGAGGTTTAAACTGGTGGAAACATGAACACTGGTTCTGAAAGAAAGAAGTCAGCACACACAGTTAATCTGCGCTTGTGTTGCAGCAGCAGGCTGGTCATGATGTCCACACTGACTCATGCCCACAGCTGACAGCGCCTATAGTGGACACATGAAAATCAGAACTGGATCTCTGCAATAGAGGATGGTGGCCTGATCTGCTGTTAACATTTGGTGCGCCGGATACCACAGTTCATCTTAAGGTCTTTATGTGATCAGATCAGAACTGACTAAACCTCGAAAATCCTGATGCAATATAACGTCCATCATAAACATCTTCATCACTGATTACAGTTTGTTTTTAGGAGTGGCACCACTGAAACAGATATGAAGAAATGGCAGCATGACAAGCTTTCCAAACAGAGTCAAAAAGTCATCTTAAAACAACCGAACTGACTATGATAGACGCAGAGACGCTGGAGAGTATGCAGGGCAGTAACTCCAGAGTGCTGATGGGTGATTGCATCATAAATCAGTCAAACCTTCACTACCCTAGAAAAATCTGCACAAGTCTAATGCACTGCAATGTGCCTTTTGTTCTTTTTCAGCGTTAAAATATTGAATTGTAAATGTGCTGTGGGCTGGAGACAGTTCAGGGTTTTATTTTCAGCGGAACTAGTTAACCTTGATTTGAAAGTTTCTCTGCATACAAACGCAGGATCAGTCATTCCTCGGCCAGAGTGAAAACACCTGCTCCCATCATGACCTGCTACTCTGAAGCAACTAAACATACAAACTCGGGGTGGGAATCACCGGTGGCCCCATGATACGATATTATCACAATACAATATTATCACGATACTTGGACCATGATATGATATTATTGCGATTTTTAACATTTCGCGATACAGTGAATACTGCGATACAATAAATTGTGATTTATACAATTTTTTCAACTGTTTAGCTCCCTTTATGTTTGTCTTATTCGCACTGTATTTTATTTTCATGTAGCACATCTTGCAAACCTTACATATATATATTTGTTGTACTAACTTTCTCCTACTCTATGATGTCACCTCTGCCAACCTCACTGGACAAACAGTTGATTTTATTTTCCCATTATCATAGATTTGACTTCATTTTCCCAACTAATCTGAAAAAATTGATACTTGGTAAATGAGACGATACGATATATCACCAGACAAAATATTGCGATACTATGCTGTATCAATTTTTTGTCCCACCACTAATACCCACACTCACACGGACAGACTACTAAAGCGCTATATGATGTCTTACAGTGTATGCATAAGGCATAAAGTGAAACACAACTGCACACAATGCATATGCACACACACCCATAAAAGCAGTGGCGGCTGGCAGAAGAGTGCTGGGTGTCCGTGTGCTCTCTGGAGTGGCTCACATCTGTCACCCACTTGTGTAAGAGAAGGGAGGGAGGGAAGGAGAGAGGAAGGGAGGGAGTGTTAAGAGGAGAAGAGAAGCAGCGACAGTGTGAGTGAGGGAACAGAGTGTGAGGAGATGCCTCATTAGACAGTTACACAGACCACAGCTGCAATCAGACTGAGAAAGTGAACCACAGTATCTTTTATTGGAGGATGTTGCAGCATTTGATAGTTTCTGTTGGAGATACAACGAGTCTGGTCGCTGTTAGTATGACCTGCTTGAAGGTCACAGGTTTGATCCTATTCACAGCCAGTACTCATCAATGTCAGAATGTCCTTGAGCCTCACACTGGTGGGCTATGTGCTTTGACCTTGCTGATGAGGTCTGACATGTGTAGAAACATGGAAATCACAGGGCAGTGAAAGACTGGTGGTAATTACAATCTGCTTTAGCAGAGTTTATACATTTCAAGGCTTCCAGTGAAAGGACATATAAAAGGCTGTCCAGTTAAAGGAAGTGCATTCATATAAATACAGTTCTTCATAACAGTTCTGTGTTTACTGTAGATTCTATAGATATCGTATCAAACTGATGCCAAACTCCACTCTGTAGTGATACTGACATCTGTGAAAATGGATACGCTCTGAAAACAACCTACATTTATCATCTAACAAAATGATTCATGTTTGTTTGACTTCCACCAATTATTTTATTTTATTTTATCTCCTGTCAAAGCTGTGGAGAAATCAGACCTAAAACTAAAATCTATATATATATCAATCCCATTCCCAACAACTATAGTTTGACCGCTCTTTTATGTGAAGGTGTTAGAAAAACTCATTTAAAATTTGCACATGAAATTGGAATAATTAAAAAATGGCACCAACATAGCAGGCAAACAGTGTATGTGTAATAACAGACAAAAATCCTAGCCTTTTATTTAAGAAATTCCACAGATGTGTTTCCCCCCCCTTCCCAAAACTCAATTTTGTCAGTTTTGACAATTCTGCAAAAAATTTGAGTCATTTCAGTAAAGTAAATGTGTCTAGACGGTCAGGGAGAGTGTAAATAAATACAAAACCATAAATACTAAAGATACTGAATTTCATGGGTAAGTTTTTAAGTGGAATCAATTGGTCGAGGGTCATGAGCACATGGCCTTTAAACACAGTTCAATGATTTAGTTAAATGATTAGAGTGTTTAAAAAAAGAGTAAACTAAATTAGAAATAACATTCACACTAGGCTACATTTGAACGAAAGCAACTGGTACAACCCGTGGAGGTCTGCACTGAAAAGTGATTTTGTCTCTATTCCACTGGAAACACTTTTCATTCACAGAGGCTTTATTAAGTCACCATTTATCTTTATTTTATCCCCACTCATTATGACCTGTCCTCATTTTCACCTTGTGAGAACAATTTCCACACTGGGAGGAAAATTTTGCACTCAGTAATTCTATGACACAACTCACACAAATTACATAAAAGTCTATCTAAATAGAGACTCCACTCTGTGTCTGTGCATCCTCGTGGCAAGTGGATGTTTGTCACGCAAAAGAGTAGAAATGAATCCAGCAGCCTTTCCAGCTTTCTTTGTTTTATCTTACAAGTTGGATATGAGTTTGTGGGATAAAGTTTCAGCACAAGGAAAACACAAACATGTGTTGTGGGCACCTGACACAAGCATAGCGACACATGCCCCTGCAGAAACACACGAGCTAGCTAACCCTGAGCAGATGGTGGAGCCAGACCTCACAGTACCACAGTACCCCTCTGTGGCACAGGTAAAGAAGACATCACTTTGACACACACACACACACACACACACACACACACACACACACACACACACACACACACACACACACACACACACACACACACACACACACACACACACACACAGGTGGAGGTATGAGGCCTGTGCTTTAAATCGAGCCACCAGTTGTGTAAAACACGTAAACCCACCTATCTCACTCCTTAGCTCAGAAACACACACACACACACACACACACACACACACACACACACACACACACACACACACACACACACACACACACACACACACACACACACAGGTGGAGTTATGAGGCCTGTGCTTTAAATCGAGCCACCAGTTGTGTAAAACACGTAAACCCACCTATCTCACTCCTTAGCTCAGAAAACACACACACACACACACACACACACACACACACACACACACACACACACACACACACACACACACACACACACACACACACACACTTACTCAGTTTCTCCCTGTAGAGAGTTATATTTAAACTGCTGGAGAGGAGTCTTGCTCCCCACAGAGGTCTGTTTAATCTCTCAACATCTCTTCTCTAAACCCTAACTGGCCTATTTCTGAATCTTCTGAATCTACACACACATTCACACACACACACACACGCAGTATTTAAGGGGCAAAGTTTAACACTCAGACACGCACCCCTACACTGTTTGTAAAACTCTCCTCACAGATTCTGAAACAATGCGCTGGGTTAACAGGTTTTCTTGAGCTCATCCTTTAACCATAACTGAACCAACATGAAGCCATGCAGCACTGCTGTGAAATGCACACAGGCATGCAGGAGTGGATCAATTTCAGTAAATGAATCCCTGCAGCATAAATGCTGTTTGGAGGCACTGCGCTTAACCAAGGGATTTCTCTGTATGCAGGAAGCCACCCACAGTCAGCACAAAGCCTGAAATTTCAATTCATGCTTGTTTGCATTTTTTGAATTACAATTTACTACCAATAATGCTTATTCATGTTTGTCTTGAGAGTAAGCAAAAATATTCACACGATACCTAAAATACACATGTCACAGCAGCAACGTTGGCTTCTGGATAGTTTCTAAATGACTTTAGTACAACTAAATACTGGCATTTGTACAATAACACAAATCTGTCCCAGTTTTAAAGCTGATTTTTAGACCAATGTAACATTTTTAATTAAATATTTAATTTCTTTTAATACACCAGTAATGTGTATGTTATGAAAAGATAATTATTTTTGCTTAAAGTAAGATAAAGAAGCAGTTTTGGACTTTAAAAAAGTAATTTTCCCTCCTGCTGTTTTGCTGAAATTCACTTAAAATCCAAGGTAAGGACCACTGAAAAAAAACAAAAAACAAATTGAAACACTGTGACCAAAAAACTGAGAACTAAATGTACTCTTGCATTCCTATTGTGCACACTCAGAATCAGAAATATGAACATGATGGACTGCTTAATGTTAGCATGGTGGCTCTTTCACTGTTAGCTCCTGTGCTAATGTCTATTGATACAAATTCTATTGCACACAGCCACTCTCATCTTCCTCATCTTCATCTTTCAGGTTCTGCATTTTGAGCCACTGTTAACCGAATACTAAAATGTGTTTACTACCAGTTTGTCTGTTTTTTGCCATACTTTAAAAACAACATGGCAGCCTCTGTGAAAGGGGACCCACGACACACTAACTTAGACACAAATACGACTCCATTTCTGACGAGTCTGTTTTGCTGAATATTACCCACTGCTCCTTTAAAGAACTGTTGATTTAATGTTGCTGGATGGGAAACCGTTGTGATTAACTCAGTAGTTCTCAAGTCCAGTCCTTGAGGCCCACTGTCCTGCATGTTTTGGATGTTTCCCTGCTCCAACACACCTGATTCAAATGATCAGCTCGTTATCAAGCTCTGTAATGGCTTAATAACGAGCTGATCATTTGAATCAGGTGTGTTGGAGCAAAGAAACATCCAAAACATACAGGACAGTGGGCCTCAAGGACTGGACTTGAGAACCAGTGGATTAACTGTAGCTCTGCTATTTAAACATGAAACTACGGCATCAGCAGTTTGCAGGTACGTGGATCAGTGAATGGTCTAAATCACTTCCTAACGTGATAAACTGTATCAAAGTCAAATCAACACTTTCCTGATGCTCTAAGTGACATCTTGAAAGTGGCTGTTGTGTCCGATCCACGGTCCAAAACTCAGCAATAACCACTGTGATATGTTTGAATGTGATTATCTCTGTCGTTGGTTTGGCTTTACTCTTGATGGTCCCTGCAGTGGATCTCGGTGAGGAGGATAAACGGACACACTGCGTGGAGGATGAGGAGCAGAAGGGACAGACGACAGGAGTAAATCTTGTCTCCTGAAGACGAGCGGGGAGGAGGGAGCCTGAGCGGAGCGGAGGGATGAGATCACTGGTGGCCGGGGAGTGATTGTGGCGAGCAGACAAGTGTACCACCCTGAGAGGGACCAGGTGCTATAGTAAATCACCTTGGAAACGGTCACCATGGAGACCTTAAAGACACATGTGCAGACAGGAGAGTGAAGCCATTTCTGGGATGGATTATCAGAGTAAATGATGTAAATTTATGTATTCTGAATGTTTGTGTGTGTGTGTGTGAGAGAGAGAGGGAGTGAGAGAGATAGAGAGAGAGGGTGGGGGGAGATATTGATGTGTTTCCATGTAATCTAATCATGGCGGCTGGAAATGGTATGTCTGAGTGCCTGAGAGACACAGCAGCCGCAGCAGGACTGCTCGCTTTTGTCTTTCCTCTGTTTTTCTGTTATTCTCTACGTTAATGTGTGTGTGTGTGTGTGTGTGTGTGTGTGTGTGTGTGTGTGTGTGTGTGCCATGAACATATATCAGACAGTAGTAATGAACAGTGAGTGAGGTGTTGAGTGGCTCTGTTGTGTGAAAGTGTGTGTGTGTGTGTGTGGTGTTATCACATTGGGGCTCTTCCCAAAGAGAATTCCCGACCAGAGGGTTTGAATTATTCACAGCTGCGATCAGCGCTATAACACGGCTGTTAACGGAGGTAAAGATACCTTACACACACACACACACACACACACACACACACACACACACACACACACACACACACACACACACACACACACACACACACACACGCCCAACCTCCCTCCTCCGGTAGCTCCTTCCTCTCTTCTTCCCTCTCTCTCTCGTTATGACACTTAACTGCCTTTTAATCCATCCAGCCATCCTCCATGTCTCTGAACAACCTCCTCTTCAATTTCCTCCCTCACTGTCTCCCCACACGCTCTGGATTATCATCTTTCTTCTTCCTATTCCATCTCTTTTCTTTCCCACTTTTTCTTCCAGTCATTTGTACTTTCTCTCTTTTCAGATCCCTCCTCTTAGCAGCTTTGCTACCCCGCGTCCTTGTTCTGTCCAGACGTCCGCTCCTCTCTTCTTTGTTCACCTGACGGCTGATCCCTCCACCACCCAACTCTCTGCACCTCCTCTCTCCTCCTCCTCCTCCTCCTCCCTCTCCCTTCACCCCTGCTTGCATTTGTTTTCTTACCTGTTTCACATTTGTTTTTCTACTACCACACTCATCCATCTTTATTCTCGCCGCTGCTCATTTAACGTCTGGATCTGTCCCTGCCTCGGCGGCTTTCGCCCAGCCCTCCCCCCACATCCCCCCTTTCACCATTTACCTTTCTTTTTACTCCCTCCTGTTTTTCTTTGACTCCATCTTTACCAAATGGACGAATAACCTCCACCTCTCTTTGTCTCTCCTCCCATCTTCCTCTCTAAATCTATCTCCTGCCTCTGTCATAGCCCCCTCATTATGCCTCTCCTCCTCTCTGCTCCCTCCCTCTCCCTCTCTCCAGAGAAGCCATTAGGTGCTGCTGTAAGGCTATCACTCTTTTGCTCTCTCCCTCTCTTTTTCTCTCTCTGCCGTAGTCTCAAGGCGATAGGCTCCCCCTTCTCCTCCCTCTGCCATTCCTCCTTAGTCTCTCCATCTCTTTCTCTTCCTGTGTTTCTTCAGGCACTTTTTTCTCTCCTCCTTTTCCCTCCCCCTCTCCTCGTGTCTTCACATCATCCTACTCCCTTCCTTTTCCATCCTCTTCACCCTACCTCCATCTTGATTTCTCCACCTCTCCAAACACCGCACACCTTTCCTCTCTACACCATATTTCAGTAAGATCATCTCGTCGAGCTTATATACTCTCTATACTGTATACACACTCAACATCCACTTCAGGAGGTACACCTGTCCTGTGCACTCGTAAACAGCAGCCCTGCCATAACAAAGCTTTCTATATGTCAGGTTTTGTCAGGCAGATAGTTAGTTTATTTCATGTTTATCATAAAGAACATGGCAGGTGGTTGTTTTCCTGCTATTTCACCCCCCCCCCCCCCCCCCTTTACAGCAAGGGCAGACTACAGTTTGTGCCAGAGCTGCTGTATTGACTCACATCATCTGGTAGGGCATCATTTCAAAGCCTTCCCCTTAAAGCTCCTGTGAGGAGTTTTTAGCGAGGCCTTAAAACAGACTGATATTGATCCTGATGTCTCTTTATGACCTAAAAAAAGCACACATGAACATAAAAAGTAAGAGTGACCCTTTATTTCTTGTTATTCTTAACGTCTGAAACCATCGTCTGGGGGTAGGTGTCAGACTGAGTCTCGTTGATACAGCTGATTTTCCCGTTTTAAAGAAGAGATTGTCAGTATGCGAAACATTTGACTGTTAAAAATATAGGGGATATTGGGATTTTTCAGTAAGACACACAACAAAGGCTTGTACAGGACACGATCAGCAAAGACAGCTTTCTCTACAGGGATGCCAAAATCGACACAAACCACAGGCTCCTTACAGAAGCTTTAAAATAAGGAGTTAGCAGTTAGAAACATACTCACATGACATCTCAGGTGACTGTTCCTACAATGTCTTAAAGTCCTCTGTGAGGGTTTGAAATGATTTTAAAATGCTGTTGCTTCTTTACAGCCTATATAGTAAAATGATATTTTTTATGACAAGATTTCTTTGGACCAGTGGTTCTCAAGTCCAGTCCTCGAGGCCCACTGTCCTGCATGTTTTAGATGTTTCCCTGCTCCAACACACCTGATTCAAATGATCAGCTTGTTATCAAGCTCTGTAATGGCTTAGTAACGAGCTGATCATTTGAATCAGGTGTGTTGGAGCAGGTAAACATCCAAAACATGCAGGACAGTGGGCCTTAAGGACTGGACTTGAGAACCACTGCTTTAGACTGAATGACAGTGCCTTGGTTCATGTCAGATTTTCTGTTACAATTTTGCTGGTAAAGTTTGACGCTGTGAAATAAGTTAAGATAATTTTCTTTTTATATTGCATCAAGTTTTGACCTCATGGCTGAAACTGAAGTAGGAGAAGCAAATGAACGTTTTCTGTTAAAGGATTGTTTTAGATGGATAAACTCTACAGCTAAGGCTTAACTTGGTAAAAGAGCAGAACACCTAAAACGACGTATAATGTGATGTCTTCATTTGAATTCTTTACTGCTCTATGAGGACGCATGAATTATACTGTGTGCATATTTGTGTTATTCGAGGAGTAACGTCAAAGGCACGGTGTTTGTATTTAGCAGAGGAGACCCTGTGGGAATTTACTGTTAATTCATAATTTCACTACGACTACTATAGTAGTTTTAATACTACTTTAATACAAATACAACATAATAAAATGCAATCTTTGGTTAGAGCCACATCTTTGTGACAGGAGATGATGGTGCTCATGGGAAATGGAGTCTTCACTCCAGAAAAACACAACAGATTTAACACTAAACGGTCACCAAAATCAACTCAGCGCTGAAGTCCCTCATTACCCTTTAATTTACCCTGTGTTCATCTAACACTGTGTGAAGAATTAGGGCTAAATCGACAAACATGCCACAACAAGGCAGACCTTGATTCAATGGAAAACAGCAGTGTAACTTAAAGCCATATGAAAAGATAGTCTGGGTATGTTGGACTTGGTTGTAGCACAGGTCTGAAATCATAGTAAATGACTTTAAATGCTGGCAATTATTTGTCAACTTGAAAAGCCATCATGGCTTTACTCCATCGACCTGCTGTTTGATTTGACAGTGGAAGGCTGAGTGTTCGCTGCTGCTGGCTGACACATTTCGTTTCATGCAAACAGTTTTCTTGACTCTGTTAAGCATTGCACTGTTATACTGAGGTATTTCTGACCAAGTGGCGATGTTTGGATCAAATCTGAGAGATTGCTCGCGATGAATCAAGGATGGTAATCAAATCTTGGGGTTTTGTGTTTAGTTCTTATTCTGGTGTCTTTTACCCATAGCCAATAAAACTCTGAAGGACCATCAGGCTCAATGAGAGATTCAATTTGTTTTAAATCACAACCTCATTTCAGTCAGTCTACTCATCCACTCCACTCTAGACACCCCCCCCCCCCCCCCCCATGCAAACCAACATCTTCTTTTTTGTTAATTTGTCACATTTTATTGACGAATTAAGGTAGGAAGGTGGAATCTGGAGACGCATGATGAAAATGAAAAGTGTGAATACTTGGGTTTGTGGGTTCAAAACAGCCTTACTACACACCACACACAGTTTGCAACAGAAAGATGTCATGCCAAGCTCGATCTGAGGGGGAAACTAACTACTAGCCGCATTGCCAGTGTTGCCAACTCTTCAGAGAGGAAAGTTGCTAGTGACTCTCCTAGAAGTTGCTAGATTGCGTCATCACCTACTTCGCATAATATCCCATTTGCATGTAATAGTGATTCATCTTTAACACATGACATTTTACATTTGAATCACGCCCCTCGGTCAAAGGATTTAATAGCGGCGGGTTCGCACATATGCGACCTACTTGCTGATCTGCTCTGGCCAAAGCTCCCAGCCTGGGATGGACTGCTCTTTAGGCATTTCAACCTGTTATATTTAACTACAGCACATATAAATGAATTAATTCAAAACACTAATTGTAGGTAAATGACTGAGAGGCAACACAGTAAGATTGATACATCCTTTCACGCCAGAGTCTCCAACTCCAGCTAAAGTTCCTTGACCTATTGCTAGTCCCTTTTTTGGCAAAAAGTCACTGGGGGGTTTGAAAAGTCGGTAAATATGGTGACAAAGTCGCTAAGGTGGCAACACTGCACATTGTCAACCAAACAGTGAGAGATTATTGGGTGGTACCATGAATGTTGGGCAAATACGTATCACATGTTGCAAAGTCAGGAGCTTTCATTAGAAGCTCTCGAGGTTGGGGCACCCCTGGCTTATAGCGAAAAAACATTTATGATCATTTCTTCATGGAACTACAATCAGACCGAGATGCTAAGGCAGAAGAACTACCGCGTCTGCAGTGCAAAATGATTAATATAATGATTATAACTTCAAGGAAATGATAAAGTAATGATGAGAAATGTTCTTCCTTGAGCTGCGTCACCCCGATGCAGTCTGTAATGGACTGGCCTGAGGTCTCGCTACAAAAAAGCAGCTGCTAGAAGAGAGTAGGTGAGTTGTGTTTAGTCTCTTTGCTAAAGAAATCAGGCGAAGCTAAAAAGATATTTTGTGGCTAGTGCTGTGGCTGGGACCCTATATGTACTGTTGATGAAGTTAGACGCTATATTAAGCATTATTTGTGGCTATAGAGTGGCGTTTTGGTTGAGCGCTTGGCTCTCTGTATTGCTATCTGCGGTCACTATTAAAGTTGGTATAACTAGAGAAGCGAGGGGTCGGCAACATTCATCTCTCGACGGGGTGTCTAACTTGGTGTTACAGTACGTTTGACCCTAACTTAATTTTACGCCGGAATATTAATTCACAAGATTAGAAAAATCTAAGTTTGATGCTGTTAAATGTCGTTTTTGTCAGATCAACATCCCAAAAAAGAAAACTTAATATAAAACTTCTTGCTTCAGTGAAAACAATTTATTTCGAGACATCTCTGAGTCTTTAAAGGTTGAATGTTTAACAACAGACCTTACATGACTGAGGGGATTTAAAGACAGTTGCAGGATCATTCATTTCATGGACTAACTACGAGGCTTCCCTCTCTAGCTTTTCTGCGAGTATGTGTAGTCTATGATAATTTAGAGATAATATTAGCAGACATTTCATCAGTAATATTTTCATCCACTTATTGTATTTGAGCCAAACACGAACAAATCAGTCTGAGTAGGTGGACAAAAGCTATCTACAGAGCACAACCCATCCTTGCTCTCTTTGTCTTACACGTTTAGCCGCCTTTCTGTGTGCTGCACCTTCAGCTATCTCCATTGCCCCCAACTCTGCCCATCTTTGTACGCCATTAATCTCCGCACCTTCACCTCCTCTGCCTCATCCCTCCTCTCCAACACCGTGGAGAGAGAAAGAGCGAGGGGGGAGCGATATGGAGACAGAGAAAGAGAGAGAGAATGACCATTATCTAAGCCAGCATCTGCAATAATTCTGCTGCAGCCTATTATCCACAATAGAGCCAAAATGGCCTTTGGTAATATGATGAAATCTGCCGTAAAAAGTAGAAATGGGACTAAAAGCGTCGGAGTGTAGAAAAACCTCCATTCCTCAGCTGCTTTATCACATTATTGCATTCTACTCATCTCTCTTTCTGTCTGCCTCCCTCCCTCCCACATTCGCTGCATTACTGGGTCTAAATTCTCTCCATTTCGCTCTGTTTGTCTCTTTTTCTCTGCTTGTTTGGTGATACCCCTCCCTTCATCAATCACACACACTATGTTCCTATCTATTGCTCTCCTTGTCTGTCTCTTTCTCTCTCTGTCTCTTTATCTTCCTCCCTCTCTTGCGGTCTATGCGACTCTCGATGAGAGTGTGTCGATCTGTTGTCAGATAGCACCCTGTTCTCCAAAAGTAGAAAATGGAAATTCCATTATACTGAGTGTCGATCTCAGTCTCTTCTTAATGCTGCTAAAATGCTAATCCAAATCACTCACTTGTGCACACACACACACACACACACACACTCTCACACACGCAAACATGGATGTGACTGTGCTGGCACACAGCTACAAGGAGAGAAAGGACCCTCCAATCAGTAGTGTACCACAAATAGGTGCAGGAAAAACAATTTGCAGTCATTGCTAACAGCTGCTGCTGGTGGGGGTTTGGGTGAGAGTAAGTGTGTGTGTGTGTGTGTGTGTGTGTGTGTGTGTGTGTGTGTGTGTGTGTGTGTGTTTGAGAAAGAGAGAGAGACACAGAGAGAAGAGAGGATAGGACCCATCTCTCCCCCATTCCTTTCCTCCCCTCCTCCACTGCGCTGTCCCAAGGGAGGTGGAGAGGTGATGTATAGACCCTCTCCTGATCACACGACTCAGCAGAACAGATGGACAGAGAGAGAGAGAGAACGAGAGACAGAGAGGTGTGTGTAAGTGTGTGCGCAGTGGTAGACAGAACAAAAGGGCTGTGTGATTGTGTGTGTGTACACTGAAGATGCTGAGAGCTAAAATATTGTTCCAATAATCTTTAAAGCTGGTATCCACTGTGTTCCCTCCTCTTCATCTCCACAGCGGGGATCTACAAACGATGCGCTCGAACGCCGCACACTGCAGCTGGAGACCTTCTCCAAAGTCTGGTTTCAAAAAACATGATCTGTGTGTCATGTCCTACCTGGTCTCTTCATCAAATATGTTTAAAAAAAGAGTCTGTGTGTGTGTGCGTGTGTTGCAGAACTGAAATCATTTACCTGCTAACATCATCTGAACAGCAGAAACTTTGCACCGTGGTAGGAAAAGGAAAGACGAGATTTGCTTTTAAGAATAATTTCCATTATTTGTTGATCTGACAGTCGTTCTTAGGATTTGATGTTGAGTAAACTGTCAAAAAAAAAGTCCAAAACTGACGTCTTCAAATGTTTTTTTGTCCAACCGACAGTGAAAAACAAAAGACTGTTTATTTACCGTGAAACACAGAGAGTGAAGTGGCAATTCCTTGAACTTTACAAATGGAAAACTGCAAATATTTCACACATTTGATTAAAATGACTATATTGATTAATGGATTATCAAGTTATTTTGGGACAAGGGTGCCGCTGGCCTAGCGCTCCATATACAGAGATTATGCCTCGGGCTTGGTACTAGCCTGTGGCTTCTTTTCCCTGCTCTCTCACCCCGTGTCCCACTCAGTTAAAGGTGAAAAAATGAATCTTTATAAAAAGGTATTTTGCGAATCTTGTTGATAGTGAGTAGTTAGAGCGTAATCCAACATGGCATCCATGCTCCTGTGACGTCACTTTTCTGTAGCTGGTTCATCAAATCCATTTGCAAAGTAATAAAACACGATAAAAACCGTCACAGGTTGAAGCTACACTAAAATCAGTCTATTGACAGCGTGTCTGTAAACAGCACATACCGTCTCCATTATTTTTGGCACTTGAACCTCACGTCTGAACTGTTGTTGTTTGTCTCCCTCCATCCCCTTTAACTCCTGCTCATGGTTTCTGCCTGTTACGAGTTTTATCGTACGACTGTAACTTGTTAAATGCTTTAAAGAGTTTCACTCGCGGTGCGTCGCAATGAGATCTAAGTAGGTCTTATTGTACTACATAATCTTGTCTAATTTTGGTGTTAGTCTCTGTTTGAAGCAAAGAGTATGGTCCAGACCTGCTCCTTTTGTAAAGCATCCGCAGACATTTGTTGTGAATTTAAGATTGAGTTCCTTGAACAGAAGATCCTGGTTCCTTTGCCGTTAGTGCCTCTACTGTGTATGTCATCTAGGATAATTATTAGGGAAAGCAATAAATTATTGAAAAATCCTTTGTGTTAAACATTTGCCATCTCATGAAAAATACGATAAATGCAAGTTGATGAGGTAAGTGCGAGTGATGGACCCACAGCCATAGCCCACACAGAGCAGAATAACAAACAAACATGGCGGAAGGTAATGAAGAAGACGTTTCTGAGCAGCTCATTACTGAACGAGGCTCCACATGAGGGATTTCCTTCAAGATTGTGGTTTAGATGAGTCAGGTATGACTGACATTGGACAGTGGATCTGCTGCTGCTGTTCACCCATATCGCCAATCCCTACTAAATATAACACAGTAGCATGCTTTTTCTGGTTGAGATCATGTCCTGCCCACTGAGACCTGTCCCCTTGTGAATCAAAAACATGAAAATTTCAGGGCTGGCCTTCCTGAAAATTTCTGGAAAATTCCTGGAGTGCATATTTGTCAAAGCAAAGCACTGAGGCCGAGCCGGATGTGAAGACTTGCAAATAAGAGGCCATCCACCTGTTCATTTCTGCTTAAATTTTATTTCTCTGAGAGTGAACCCGTGGAGCTGACAGCAGACCTTTGCTGGCTGTCACAGCATTGTGAGGCTCTTGTCGTTAAGCTGCTAAAAGCCGGGCTAAACTGAACCACTATCCACACCGAACTGAGCCGTAAAGAGCCAATTACCTCTGCTGTGACCACAGACCCTTCCTCCTACCGCCTTATCATTTCTACAAAACAAGAGCAATCGAGGAGTGGTTAGGAGGGAGGGAGAGGAGCAAATGAAGGGTGGGTGGAGGAATGACACGAGGAGAGATGGAAGGAAAGCTGTTGATAAAGGAAAGGGAGCAAACAGTCACCCTGAGGAGATGAAGAGAGGAGGGAGGGAGGGGGATATATAGGGGAAATCATCTTTGAGGGAGTGGACTATCGGCCAACCTAGAGGGAGAAATAGATGTGTAAACAAACACCGGCTATAGGGACAAACAAGAGTGAGCAGGAGAGAGAGGGAGAGAGAGGAGGGAGGGAGGGCGAGATTGAAGCAGAGTGGGAGGAAGGCACGGAGTGAGAAAACAAGCTCGACCATGTGTTTAAGTCAACAACGGCAAGAGAAACCTCAATAGAGAAAAAGGTGTGGGTGGGAAAACACTCCACAGGGAGAGAGGAGACAGATGTAGAAGGGAACAAGAGCTGTGAAGAAGAAGAAGACAGATAAAGGAGAAGAAGGAGACAAGGAGAGATTCATAAGGAGATATAGAGGAAAGCAATCAAAAGAAAGTGAGATATTAAGATGTTAGAAAGTAAAAAGGAGGCAGAAACTTCCCCACTGAGTGACAGTGCTGTCGGCAGAAAAAAACTTCGACATGGTGGGTGGAGAGGGATGGGGTGATGGAGGGTGGTGGGAATTAAACGACAAGAAGAGAAACTAATTATTCTGTGATTCTGCTAATTAGCTCTGGCTTTACTGACAAGCTCTGCGAGGCAACAGACGTTTACCAAAGGATTCACACTACCCCGATGGCCCGGGTGGGAGGGAGCGAGGGGGGGGGGGTGATGGAGGTAGGGCCTGAGAGGAAACGCATGTGGACAGAAGAATGGAGGCGAGTGGATAAGGTCAGGTGATGAGGGTCTGAAGCTCCTCCATCAAGAGAGAGAAAAAGAAGAAAGAAGGAAAGAAAGAGCAAACCCTCGGGGATCAACTCGTGACGTCTGTTTACCCATGCATTGAGCAGCTTTTACATAAACTAACAATTAAAGAGCCTCATTTAGGCTCATAACACTCCAGATAATGCACACACTGGCATATAAATGAGGCAAAGTCATCTTCAAACACTGACTGTGTTCTAATAAGTGCTACTCCAAAAAGACGGAAGCAGGGGGTGAATGTGAGCTGAGGGTGAACTGTGTCCTTGACTTGTGAAATAATTACTTCCTGAGAATGTGTTGTTCTTTTTCAGCTTCTTTTTTTACTGTGAATGAAGTTTGATTTTAGTTTGAAGTTTGAAGTTTTTCAATGATGAGCTTCTTTTCATGAAAGAAGAAAGATCAGCTGTAGTTTGAGCAATAAGACCACATGGCTGGATCCCCTTTCTGTGCCATAGATACCTGTATCAAACCTCTTTCTTTTTTACATTCAAACTTAAAGACACGATGGTTACTTCTGGAAATGCCCGGCTATATTTAAAACACTGCTTTTTTTTTCAGATAGACAAAAGTAGACTTCGTATTTATAGTCTGCAGCTATTGATTTTGTTGGCTGAAAGGTGGTTGGAAACTGTGTTTCTAGCTGACTTATAATATTTCCAGCTTGATCCAATAAAACCAAAAACCCCAAAAATGGCAGATGATTAACACTCAGCGGGGAAACGTGGGATTAAACAGGGGCAGATTTCTAGATGCTCATTTGAAGAAAAAAAAAAGTTTCCAGGGTGAAAAAAACACAAAATCCACAGATGTGTGTGCTTTTGCTCAACAGTGAAATACTCTTACATTTGACAAGTTTCTGATGAGGGGGAGTTTTATTTTGAAAGGACAGCTAGAAAGAGAGAAAATGTGAGAAAAAACAGGGGGTGATGATATGCACCGAAAGATGCTTGGTCTAGGGATCTATTCTGTGACCAGTGGGACAGTACTTGGGGTTGAGAATAAACCCACCACAGAGGCAAAACCACCCTAGATTTCCCAGTACATAAAACAGAGACCCTGAACTATGAACCAAAGTCTCTGAACTCTAAGTTATTTCTTTGCCATCTGCCTCTTCGTTTCCTAATCCAACTCATTTTACGATAAAGTTTCTGTACTAGTTTTTCTCAAGAATCAAAGAACTAAATGCGCTTATGTTTATACAATTTATAAAGAGATAAGATGATATTAGCAATACCACAACATGAAAGTCACCTCTTGTTTCTTTCATTTTGTGTCTTTGGTTTGGTTTTGGTCAAACCTTCTACCTTGTATGAGCAAGGAATTTGCTTCTGTATATGCTAAAGGTCGTGTTATGTGGATATTTTCCGTCTTTGATAGATTTTTTTGAACAATGGCAGCAAAATCTGAAGGTTGTATGTCATTTTGACTTAAATTAGACAGCGACCCACCAAACTATTAAGTAACTACCATAAAATTTGATGTGTAAGATGCACTTTCTGTTGCTATTTTGTCCTTGAAAACTGAGCTGCCTCCTATACATTAGTGGGACCAATATACCAGGAGGAGAAGTATTCTGTTATTCTCTTCACTTAAAGAGATGGTGCTTCAAGAAGTAAGTGGCTGCTCCTCTGCACATCCTCAGCACTGCAGACCAGACTAGCAGCACTTCTTTTTGATGCTTTCTCCCTCATTTGGTCAAAACCATGTATTTGAAGAAAACAGTGGTATATTTTTTTATGTAAAAACACCCTATGGAGTGCTGGCTCAGTTGAGAAGTCTCCTCAATTCAAAAGACAAGTGACCAGCAAAAGCGGCTGTTAGAAGTCTTAGGTGCTGGGTTTGTGAGTAAATCACATCTATAAGGACTGCCAATAGCTGAGCTTAACTATCATAGATGCAGCTGGTAGCATGGCTTTTACAGATGTCCTAGAAGAGCTACACATCTGCATGGAAACTGCACATTGCTGAATGCAGTAGAAGTCTTCACACCAGAACATGATGTGCCTGACAATAAAAAGCTGGCCATAGATGCTGGGTGAATTTCCACACCAGCTTTTCCTCTCCATCTACTGAATACACACATTGGGTAGCTTTGCAAAATAGGATAAGGCTGTTCCCTACTTTGTATTGGATACAGCTAAAGTAGCTCTCTTTCCCTCAATCAAACACATGAGTTACATTTGATCCAAAAATGGCAAAACAACTCGTATTATCTAAGCATTATCTATTATCTATGATCATGTTAGTGCGCTTGCGCTGCAATAACTGAGTAATCTTTATAAGCTACCTAATGCTAATGCTAGCTAAAGTAAACTGTTAATGACAATAAAGTAGAGGCTGCAGTAGCTCAGGAGGTAGAGCGGCCTTCCAATAACTGGAAGGTTGGCAGTTCGATTCCCCCCTATCCCTAATCTGTCCTTTGTGTCCTTGGGCAAGACACTTAACCCACCTTGCTCCCAGTGTGTGTCCTCCACTGGTGTATGATTGTGAGTGATGATTGGTGGTGGTTGGAGAGGCCGTAGGCGCAAAATGGCAGCCACGTTTCCGTCAGTCTGCCCCAGGGCAGCTGTGACTACTAAGGTAGTTTACCACCACTAAAGTGTGACTGTGTGAGCAAATGAGTGAATGATGTATCCAATGTAAAGCGCTTTGAGGGTCTCTGATAAATGCTATATGCTGATGCATTATTATTATTAAACTAATAATGAAGCTCTTGAATGCTGAGTGCTGTGTGTTTTTGTTAGGTGGTCTATTTCTTTGGAGATGTTCAGTTTTGTTCAAACGATACTTAGAGATGAACAAGAGAGCATTCTTAATTGCATGTCGAGAGACTGATCTGGCCGATCCAGTTATCAACATAGGCTGCCATAAATGGTTGGTATGGACCATAGACTGCACATAGAATGGATGCCGTCTGCGTCCTCTGTGAAGCCACCCAGAGAACAGCACCCTCTGGTGACGGGCTGCAGTATAGGTCATAGAAATTAGTTACACAGAATATTAATTTTTCTCCCCCTGCTTGCAATGTTGACATGTAGTTACTGTAAGACTGGTTTGTGCTGAAGTCCTCTTTTTTTTGTACAGCTCTATTTTTAAGTTATTAGGGGGTTCATGTTTTGTATGATTGACACTCGATACAGCCTATGGGCGTACGAAGGTTGCATAGCTCACCCCGGGGACGCACTGTTCGAGCCGAAGGTCATCACAGCGACTCTCTCACAGAATGCGCACAATACTACTGCGCAAGTGGTGAAGTGCGTACAACGTGACTGTGCAATGTTGGTTTCAGGAAGTGGAGAAAAAAACGTGGAATTACCCAGAGCTTTTCGGCTTCAAATCCATATACTGGCAGAGGGTAAAACCAAGTTGTCCATAGCATACAGTCTATGGTATGGCAACACTATCACAGAATTTTAAGACCCCTGTCAATCGAGATGCAAAAAGCAAGAATATTTATGAAACCTCTAATAATAACCCCATTGTTGAGAGTGATAACTTCTTCAGGATTGCCAACTGTTTAACACTTTAACTGAGGCGTAGAAAAGGCTAAAATCTGTCATTGAAACACTTTGAAATCACAAGTTTGTCTCAAACATTGACCCCTTTGGTGAGTAAAAGGTAAGGGAGCTCCAGCAAGAATTAGCAGGAAATACAGTGAGCGTGATTAGTGAACAGTATGTGCTGAAGCTGAGGTTCATATAGAGTGCATACTGCAAACATAATGTCTGTGTGTGAGGGAAAGAGGAATTTATAAGAGGAAGTGTGTAAGAGCTCATTTGCAGCCCCTGCATCTTACTCTGGCAGTGAGGTACGCCACGTGCCAGGAGCGTGGCACTCCACAAAGCATTAGTTTACTGATCACATACACACACATTCTCACACACAGACACGCTGCAGCTAATGGTTACCGGCAGATCCAAGCACGAGTGAAGGGGGCGAAATGAAAGAGAGGGGTTAAGTCGCTGAGTATGGAGGGATTTAGACCTCAAACAGTTAGAGAAAAGAGAGAGAGAGAGTAAGAAAAGAGGGGGAGGGGGAGTTAAAGAGTGCTGTGAATGAGTCAGTGAGCGTGTAAGTGTTTAACTGTGTCGTACCGGCGTTAGTGAGTGATAGGGAAATCTACAGGGACCACCGCTGAACGCAATGCCACCAATGCGCCACAAATGTCTGTCTTTCTCTTGATTTTTTTCCTTTCCAGGTTCTCCACAAGCCTCAGGAGACGGAGGACGAGAAGAACACGCCGTGGAAGGAAGAAAGGATATCCCTGCATGTCATTTCTCTCCTCCTTCACTCTGACTTTCTATCCTTCCGTTTTTCCTGTGGCACAAACGGATGCTCCTTTAAACAAATGAGATATCCCAGATTATTGACCCGGCCTATTGATATGTTCCACATTTCTTTGTGGGCGTGGAAGCGTGTGTTCATGTGAGTGTGTGCTTGTCCTGGGAGAGTAATACCATGCCTCCAGTTTCTGCTGCAGAGAAATCAATGACAACACAACTCTTTCACCTTAGAAATCCAATGATTGGGCTGTTAGCAACACATGTGTGTCAGTGTACACAGGAGTTAAATGTTTATGTGGACTTGGTATTAGCACATCTCATTCATCCCCTCCAAAACAGAGGGATAACAAGGCATCTCTTAGCCATGGCGATAAAATACGCTTACCTATCTGCTGAGCGACCAAGTGTTTGCAAACTGGAGGTGTTAATTAGTGCTTGCTAATGGCGGCCGAGGTGGGCTAATGCGTCAGGTTCTCTCAGAGACCGGCGAGGGCCATTTGTGCCGAGGCTGCTGAGATTGATTAGGGGTGGGCGAGAGCAGCATATTGTAGCATCGTTAGCCTTGCTCATTGACCATATGGAGATCAATACTTAGAGCGGCCCGAGGACAGTCAGAAACACACACACACACAACACAATCACACACACAAACACAAGGTGAGCACACAAACATTTCAAAAGTGGAGGGAGGAAAACGCACGCGCTCGCATCCACAAACAGCCTGTGGTCCAAATAATGTTAATGATTTGACCATTAGGAGAGAGGCATGAATCAGTGGTAATGGCTCCAACAGAGGGGCTGCATTGATAAATTGCTATGCATGTACAAGAATGTACACACAAAAACAAACACACAACATAGCACGGAGCTAAATACAATTAGAGCCACACATCAATGAAAGGGAGAACATGGCTAAGTGTTAAACATGTACCACATCACCTAATGGAGGAAATGAGCACAGGTCACGATCTGTCACTGAGAAAAAATGAACAGATAAAAGATCTCAGAGTCTGAGATGTGTCCAGTTTGAGAAACGGATCAGGTGTAAGATGTAAAATAGTTCTTTATTTCTGACTGTCGACAAGGGACAGGAATTTCCTCCCAGTGTTGACAACCTTCATTCAAACAGCGAATAGTAACTGGACTTGTACTCATCTTTGTCTTTCTCATCAATTAAAGCACTTAAATGTTATTTTTGACATTTCTCAGATTTACACTACATTCATACATCTGCGGTGAGGATGATAAACTACATACAAATCCCTATTAACTAACTACAATTATACATGTCAACACATTGCATCCATGTCAGGAAATTCACCAAACTCATTTTACAAACTCAAAATTCCCAACTAACTTGAAAGCCAAACAGATAGAAAAGGCAGAGAAAAAATTCATTTTAAACACAATTTATTTAAAGGCACTGGCTGAAAAAGACTCTGATTCCTCTTTGTGACAATCAAAAGCAAATAAGACCATCTGCAACAAGTCTGTAGTCACTGTAACTGCTTAAAAATGCTGCGAGGAGGATATTTTCAGACAGGTTGATAACATCAAGCTGAAGAAACAGCTTTATTTTTACTTTTTCCATCGCAAATACTCACAATGAGTGATAAATTTGACTGATAAAGAATACCTGGTTGAAGTATTTGTCTGGAAAGACTGATTCCTTATACAGGACTGTTTGTCCACAGGGGGGGCCAAAAACAACACAAACCAATAGTCCTAACAGCAGCTTTTCTATGATGAGGTACAGGATCATAGAGTCTGCAGGTAAATGATATTTAGTTAAGGGAGGCTAAGGTTAGCAGGGCTAGCATCAGCAGCCTTTAGCACTCTTTGCAGGTTTACATCCACACACCTGTGCTGGCTATGCATCCTCCAGTGATTATTAAACTAGACAGCCCACATACCACTCAATTTTATTTCTTTCAAGTCAAAATTCTGCCAAACTGCGCCATGTACCAAGCTTGTTTATATCCTGGTAGTAGAGCTTATAGCATTATAGAAAAGCTGTTAAAGAGATGAGGGTGACAACATTAAATCAACTTGACTGCACTTCCCTGGTAATAAGTCTGAATCACCAAAGGTTGTATTGTGTTAAAGCGAATGTTGAGCCAGGTTCAGCTGTCATAAAAATCAAGGTAGAGAAATGTAATTCAAACGTAGTAGCATAATCGAGAGGCAAGTTAATTATAAATTCTGCCAGTCATTTAAAGCACTGTCACGATTTTATTTAAAAGTGTGTCTGATATTTGCCAAACTTTAGGTGGGACTTGGATCCAGTTAGCTGACTTTATGGGCTGACTTGTATTGGATTGCAACTCTGGATATTGGGTTGTTTAACTGTATTATATAGTAGAAATATAAAAGTCCACTTTTTTGGTAGATACATAAATTATACATTGGTACCTCAAGGTCAACAAAGAAGTTACACTATGTTATCAATGAACGCAATACCAGCAACCTAACCAAGAGTCTTCTGTTGTTTTCTTTTGTATTATCCCTGATGACCCTTCCCCACACAGTACTACAGGGCTGTTTGTGCTCATCTGAGTCAGATTCCCCGTTTTGATTTCCTGTTACTGAGGTTGAAACTGCTAATTGACTAGAGAAGACTTTTTACACCATATACAATCTCATTTAACAACAGACATCTACGTTGACAGGCTGGGAGGAGATCACCAGGGAGCAATACGCCACTGTCATAAAAACTGAACAGCTGATAGTAAGTTAACTTTGTGGCAGAGTGTATTTAAAAGATTCAGTGTGGATGGAAAAGGTTTTATAGAGTGACAATAAAAAAAATTATAAAAAAGTTTGGTCAAATACAAAACCATGACAACTGAAAATGAACTTTTAGGACATGTTGTACAGTTCTGTTATTAACCACTGAGACACATCTTCTCCACCCTGAAGGGGGTCTATTTAACATTATCCTCCCACTCACTATACATTAACCTGCTCATCACCTGGCTACCAACAGATCATACAAACAAGTGGACAGTGATGATTGTCTTATAGTTGATTATATACTTATTTGACCCCCCCAAAAAACTACTCTACTCTACTACTTACTACTAACTTAAGTTAAACTCAACACTTGCATTCATAGTTAAGTCTAAATATTAGACTAATATCTGTTATCATTCGTAAAGGATGAAGAAAGTAGCAGCACTACCTGTTCAGGGTCTTCTTCCTGTTACCTTTCAAATTTATTGCTATTTTTCTTTTTACTCTACCAAAACCAACAACATTTTACAGCCTGTGTTCGCTCCCAGTCTGTTTTCTTCAGTTTGGTTGATGTCACTTGGCTCCTTGTGTGTTTAAAAACAGATCTTGATAGTTTTTGTGTTGATTTTTTTCTTCTCTCTTCTTTTATTTGGTGGTGACTGGTCAGCTATGAGCCTTGAACCAAAAGTTTCATCCTCTACACTTTATTGATTTGATATGATGTTTTGTTGCCTTTGTTGTTGGGTTTTGACCAATCAGGATCAAGTATGTGACACAGCTGGATGATTACTCAGAAAGTTGGGCGATAGAAATCTATATTTGGATATTATATATTCAATTGTTTCTTTCCAATTGTATCAGAGCAGAGGTGCAAAAAAGATAACGTTAATTTGGAATGCTTTCTGGTATAAATGGATATAAAAAGACAAAAACAAAATACCTGTCTTTCAAAAGCTTATATTCTAGCAAGTACGTACAAAGCTAATCGGTTCACATCTACAGAAATTATTTGCCCTCACGTCTGTAAACCCTGTACTTTTAAATCCCCAAGTATTGAGCTCAAACCAGAATTGGCTAACTTTTGGGAAAAGACAATATGGAAAAGACAAGACTGCAAGGTCAGTATGTTTTGTTTTGTTGTTTCAGATTCAAAGGTGGCAGGTTTGAAGGAGAAGCAAAACAGAGTGAGCGTTTAGGGCCTCATATTCCCAGGTGAGTCTCAAGACACAACGTCGGCTATTTCAGTCTCATCTGCAAAGAGGGAGAAAAGGAGGAGCAGGAGAGGAGAGGAGGAGCGGGAGGGTAGGAGAAGGAAGAACGGAAACTAAGGCTCTAAATTTAGCCCGATGCGACATTCCAGAGGAGAATAATACTGCTTCCCCTGCTGCTGCTGCTGCTGCTGGAGGAAGAGGGAGAGAGGCACCAGAGACTGGACACATGTGTGCAAGCTGAGGGTCTTTAATGTGGTATACTACAGGCCCTGAAACACACAGCCTTTTAAATCAGCCTTGAATAAGAGTCTTAGGATATGTCCTAGGTTTAAAGGAAACAACGCTGCAGTTCTACTCATTGCCTTGCTGGTGATTGTGCAAGTTTTCAGAGGCTGATGCTCTATCATGTGACTCACTCATATCGCTGACCTTCTGCAGAGGGAGGGGGGAGGATGGGGGGAGGTTATTGAGAGGAAGAAGGAGAAGGGAGGAGGAGGAGGAATGTTGTAAGAGGAAGGGAGTAGAAATAAAGGAAGGAAAGATGAGAGGGAACTAGTGAAGGAAAGGACATACAAGGTAACAGGAATAAAAACAGCACTAACTGTTGCGTGCACACATGGTGGAAAACATGCTCACATAAAGTAGTTCATGTTGTTCTGAGAGTGTTGTTGATTTAGAGTGAGTGTGTGTACATATGGTCACGTGACTGCACACACAGCTAGGGATGTGTCACTCACCAGGTAGCTGTGTGCTCACACAAAAACAGCTGCTGTAGGTGTGACGAGGAGTGTTACACACGACCTTAGTTTGTCACTGTGCTTCTCTGAGCGTATGTCCTTGTAAATAAACCTGTGTGTGTTCTCCTCACGAGTTGGTACAGACGAGAAAAAGATAGCAAAGTGACAAAAGTGAACAAAAATAGGAGTTATCATAAAAAAAAAATCACTCAAACTCTAAATGCACATATACACATTTTGATTTGGAGTATAATTCAGAATTGATGCAGCTGTGAGTGTCAAAGGTTTGTCCACCTCCACTTTCAGATGAGACAACATGTTTGTCATCAATCTGATAACTAAAACTTGAAACTGCAGCAACATTTCATCCAACCAAGCACAAACTAAACTTAAGAGGGTAAAACAGAGACTAAAGAGTTGACAGAAATCCTAGACTGAGACACACACACACATCTATACACACAGTCACAGCAAGGTCAAATAAGGAAATTTGTTTATTTGACTGACTGGTAATTTTCCATCGTCTTTGTTTGCTTCCTTCGATCTGTTTAAGTTTGAACCTGTTCCTTGGCTGATCTCTACGTCTAAACAAGTGAATTTTTCTAAATCTCAAACTACCATCAAACTTCAACAGGCCAACTAAGATTAAACCTGCACTCTTCCCTCTGGTGACGTTTTAAAGTGACCAACCCTTGATGGACCCAGACCTCATCAACATCTTACACTTTCATTTAAAGGTGCAGTTTGTAGTTTTTAGTGGCATTTAGACAAACAGGTGAGGTGGATATGGAATTTAAAATCCTTAACTTTGTTTAAAATAATGTATAATCACCTCAATAACAAAACATGTTTTTGTTAACTTAGAATGAGTGTTTCATAGGTGTAGGTTCCTTTCCACAGTCGCCACCATCTTGCACCCCCTTGTTTCTACTGTAGTGCAGATCAACAATCCGGCAAAATTTGTGCACTCAAACCAAGCTTTTCCTGCTTTGCTGCTATCAAAATTTGATATTTTTTCAGTAAACCGCCAAATTAAACCCTTACATACCATGTTCTGTGTTTGTAACTTTTTTATGCTCTTACTTCAAACTTTGTCACCCTCTCTGTTATGAATTTCAGCTTTTGCATTTTTCAACTTTTTGGTTTCTTTTTTTGTCTTTCCCACCATGACCTAACTTTATTTCTAAAGACTGATATGACTTAGGATGGTTCTGCTGTGCAGTCAGGACTGTATCCCTTACAGAATTCCATTCGCCATAGCAACGGTCTGCTATTGAGGAATAGAAGACTGCTCCTATGCTTCATTGGCCAATAAGAATCAAGCACCTAATGAAGTTGTTTTAACACAGAGGTAAAAGCAGAAGAGATAGTTTTTAAACTGGAAGTGCAGTAGTCTAGATGTAGCTTTATTGAGTTCAATTTAACTCAATTTCTGACAGAAACGATGATGACCAAAGACTAAATGAGTGCATTAACAGAAGTAATTTGGTGAAATGCAGCCTTTCATTAAATCAGACCAGCCTAAATAAGCTGTATTTTCAGAATGATAGAAGTCTGAAGTGAAGTGTTAACTGAGCCACAGTGCAGTGATCAAAAACATAAAACAGGAACAAGAGAGTGACAGAGAGTGAGGGTGAGATTGAGCCACAGAGAGAGGAGGGGGGAGGGCAAGTTTGTGCAATTTCAGCAGGAACTGTTTGTGCCTTTCCAGACCGGGGTGACACGGCAGCAGCAGACATTAACAAACAATCAGTGGCACTGGAACATTATGATCAAATGGCTGCTTGATTAAAGTAATTTCTCTGCTCGCTCAGGAAGCGTTTCTGGTGGTTACTCTTAAACGACGCAGATCAAGAGATGATTGAGGGTTTGGTGAAGGTATGAGGAGAGAATGCGTGCGAGTGGGTGTATTAGTGACCTCTTGTTAAAGGTAGACAAACAACCCCACCCCTCCTGTCTCCTCGTCTCTTCCTCACACTTTCTCTCAAAGGTAGAGTGATGCCAGGGCCCACCCACAACGAGGTCAAAGAGAGATTTACTTCCTTATCAATCGGACCAGACAGCTGCCTGTCAAAGGAAAGCGAGACAGAACGAAGGAGGGATGAAAGATGGAAACACGGGCGATGGGCAAGGTCACGTTACTATGGAGATTATACAGCAGGATGACTTTGAAGGCGGCTGTTGTGGCTATCTGACACAGACGCATCAAGGTCTCTAAAACAGGGAGGGAAAGACGGGTGGGAGAGTGGACGAGAGGCAAGAAAAAAGGAGAGAGAGTGTGACAGATGGAAAACGAGACAGATTTGGTCTTTGCAATGGCAGCAATGAGTAGAGAGCTGAGTGTGTGTGTGTGTGTGTGTGTGCGTGTGTGTGTGTGTGTGTGTGTGTGCTGCAGCCCTCCTCTGCCAGATTACAGAGTGACGTAGTGTTATCATTTCTCTGATAGGAGCTCTGCCACAAGGGGAGGAAGAGGAGGAGGAGGAGGAGGAGGAGGAGGTGGGAGGGGATGGAGGGAGAGAGGACAGAATGGGGGGAGGGGTGACGAGTCTCATTGCTGGAAAAATGGTCTGATAGCCAAGAAAAGGGCAGGGAGGGAGGGAGGGAAAAGGAAAAGTGAGGCAGGGAGAGCAGAGATAGAGACATAGTGCCACACAAAGAAACAGAGCATGCACAAAGAAAGAGAGACAGACGGAGCGCAAGTGGAAGAGAGAGAGAGCAGAAGAAAGTGAAAGAAAAGAAAAAAGAGCAGGGAGCTTGAAAAGAGAGAGCTCTTTGTGCGAGAGATCAGAGGGTGCAATAGCGAGGCGAAAAAGTAAAAAAGCAAAACAAGAACGGGGGAAAAAGGGGGCAGAAGACAAAGATGAAAAACAGAGGTGAGAGAGAGTTGAGGACACAACGGGGAGAGAGAGAGAGTGAGAGAGAGAGAGAGAAGGAAGGAAAATCGAGGGACAAGTGATGGTGAGGTGCCCTGAGCGACTGGTGGGTCACAGAAGGTGTGTGTATGTGTGTGTATGTGTGTGTGTGTATGTGTGTGTGCATCCACATGGCAGCAGCAAGCAACATTTACAAAGAGGCAGCTGTTCCATTAGCTACTGCCATTGTGTCTAATTACATCCTGGTCTCCTTAGACACACTCACACCCTCACACACACACACACATGCACACGCACAAACACACATCCAGCATATGTGCATATAAACACACAAACGCCGCTTCTCCAGCCAACCAAGAAATCCCTACCATGCACGCTAACAAGGAAAGGAACTTGGAGCGACAGAGCCGCAGCATGTGTGTGTGTATGTGTGTGTTAATCACAGTGTCATGCACACTCCCTTACAACCCCACCCCCCTCAGCACAAGGAGCGCGGCAAAGAAAAGATCCACGACGAGTGTCTGCGTATGCGTGTTAACCAGCATCTTTCTTCTGCACACACACACACACACACACACACACACACATTCACACACGCACGCATGCATGTACGCACACACGCACACCTCCCCCAGCCTTTGAGGAGAGGAGGATCTGAGGCTTTGTGAAATACCAAACATACCAGAGAAGCCACATGAGAGAGAAAAAGGCAGCTTTTGAGGAGCCTCAGAAGACTCACACACATTTACAAACACACTCACTCAGACGCAAGACTCACAGTTGCAACAGGAGAGAGGCTTTTCACACTCTCACACACGCGTGCATGCTAAGCTAACATGATGTAAATGCAGATAGAGAGCACATACCCGCACACACACACAAACACACACACAAACGCACACTTACAGACTTTTCCCTAATCAGCTCAGTGGTGTAGCATTTGGATAAGAAGCACTCCTAAGACTCCACAACAATAGTGAGACAGGAGAGCTTACATTGTATTAAAACAGACAAACCATACACAAGCATCCTTCAAACTAAGCGGCAACGTCGCTAACCTGCTGTTCTCAAACACAGCAGCAGCAGCGCAGAAGTAAACACAACAGGGGCGCAGGGCGAGCAAAACATGAGGTTATGTCACGAGACTGTATTCGACACCTTTAATAGCAGCAAAACAAAGGATGTGACAACAGGATTCCAAAACGGACAAAATGAGCTAGTGAGACTTCAGCTATTACTTTGTATTTGTGTGAGAGAGAGTGAGTAAGTGTCAGACAACAAGAAAGGAAGAGTGAACACAGACATGATGCTAAGATGTGAGGTGTGTTTGCAGGCTTCAAAGTATGAAACATTTGCCAAAAAACAAGAAGCTTCTCTGCTAAATACTCAGAAATACTCAGATTATAAACTGTATGTAATGATGGACAGCATGTCTCGTCCTTTTTTCATTGTTAAGTAAACTAGGAACTAGGGATGGACGTTAAATTATCGTTCACAATATATCGTCAGAAAAATCCTCCATGATAAATATTTGCCATCTCACAATAAATGCGATAAATGCAAGACGTAAGCGCAATCAACGGACTCGCAGCCATAGCCCACACAGAGCAGAATAACAAACAAACATGGCTAAAGGTAATGAAGAAGACGTTTGAGTAGCTTGTTGCTACATGAAACTCCACATGAGGGATTTCCTTCAAGATTGGAGCTTAGATGAGTGCCATCAGGTGTGCCTGACATTGGACAGCGGCTCTGCTGCTGTTCATTCTGTGTGATAAGAGTTTTCAACAAATGTTGAAAATATTTTCACATTTGAGACTTGTTTGACGTCATTAGTTTTCCCCATAACCTACCACTCAAACTTGTGGTTAAGTATCTTATTTGACTACTCCAACTGGTGTTCTCAAGACAGAATGAGTCAAAAATACAGAATGGAATTATAGTATTCTTTTTCGGTACTCTTATCATTCTCAAAGGAATAACAAATCTTATCAAATTTTATCGTGATACATTTTTCTAGCCCATATTGCCCATCCCTACTGGGAACTGACTTGCGTTTCCAAGCAGTCTGGTTAAGTTCTGGACTTGTACGCATTTGCTAGGACCATCCTACTTTTTGGCGCCCAGGCTTTTGGGGGTACCAGTCCCATAAAAGGTGGAACTAGACACACTGTAATTGACTGACTGAGCGAGAAGAAGAGAGACTGTACTGGATGACTGCTGTCTTAACCTGATGTTATTCAATCAGCAAAATTATTTATGCCTTCATGAGGTATGACTCAGTTTTATGTGAATTTTTATTCATATCAGGAAACACATTCAGGTGTTATGTGGGTGTTAAGAGTTGGTCTTATCTTTCTTATAAATGGCTGCTTTTTAATTAACATACAGACCCCAGCTGAGCAGTTTAAAAGGAGCAGAGGGAGATGGAGGATATCCCACAGAAGCAATACTTCCTGTAACCTGGTGTTACTTTCTTAAAAAATGTCAGTTTTCCAGGTTTTTTTTGTACCTCTATTTAGCAGAGTCTAAACCTTATGTTACACAATTAAGTTCTATCTAATCTAATCTTATCATTTTAGATACGTTAAACTTTATTTTTCTGGCCTGGCATTGTAATCACTGTCATTAAGTGGAAATGCTGACACAGCATTTCCACTTATTGTTATTCTACTATTTCTTTATTATTATTATTATTTTTATTATTATTCTTCCGTACCTTTTTTGGCCCTTTTCAACTCCTTACCACTTTGTGCTATTTTTACCATTCAAACTTTATACTAATGCACTCCTTCAGGACATTATTGCTAGTACTTTTCACCTTTCTACCATTTATACTTTTTGCAATATTTCACTTTTTCTGCAAAATTTGTTCCATTACAAATGAATGGAGATAAAGCTATAACACCTTCTCACCCTTATAACTTCTGCATACTTTCACCTACAGACCTCATTTTTGCTTTAAAATGTTCAGCAACGTGTCTGCTACAAATGTTGTATTCACTCCTTTTTGCTATTTCCTACCGTTTTTGCACAATTTCGCTTGGAGCAACATGAAGTTTTCTGCCTTTTTCAGCCTGACTCACGCTACAGCGTGTGACGTCATCACTAGATGCGGGCGGAGCCTTTTGGATTCACTAGACCAAGCATGATTATTTTGCTGCCACGGCCGCAATTTTCACTCCACAGCGATAAAAAACACATCAAAATGGAGGTACACTCGTCCTGCTTCTCACAAAATAGGTCTGAAGTCATCAAATTGTACAGTTTGCCCAAGAGGTGAATACATTCGTTCAGAGCCAGAGATTCTGCACTTGTCATGGGCTGTGTGCTTCGATGACACACGCACGGGCTCGGCCGCTCGTGCGCGCGCACACACACACACACACACACACACACACACACACACACACACACACACACACACACACACACACACACACACTGTTTCCATGTGTGCATTACTGTCTCTTTGTCAGTAGAAAATACACCCCCAATATTAACTTTGTTTTTACAGTTATTGTCTTTAACTCTTTTAACATACTAACTTCTTCTTTTTCTTCTACTTTTGCTTTTCTTTTCTATACTTTCTACATTTATACAATTAATTTAACTTCAGCTGTTTCATACTTTCTACATTCAGATGTAGGGCAGTAACTGAAGCAGGGCAATAGATGGTGCTGTTCTGCATTCTCAAGTTACTATGGTTGGATGCTGCAGACTGCAAAAATCTGTTTTACTATTTGTACATTTAATAGGAACATTGTTACACATTGTTTAAAGGCATTTGTTTTTCAAATTCAATTATCCATATCAGTTCTGTTTATTCACATCAATCATATACATTTTTCACTTAGGCTATCAGACAATTTGTACATTAATCCAACTAATTTACCTTAAGCTATACTACAATTCTTCCATTCATACAATTTCTTCTTCTACTCCACCTTTTCAACAGTTTTTCCATTCATACCTTCCTCCATTTTTTAATGGCAGTTTTGCATTGCTTTTTCAGCTTTCAGCACTCAGCATTTCCACGCATTTTCTGCAAGGAAATGCAATTTTTCTAGTTAAGTGGAAATGCTGACACAGCATTTCCACTTATTGTTATTCTACTATTTCTTTATTATTATTATTATTTTTATTATTATTCTTCCGTACCTTTTTTGGCCCTTTTCAACTCCTTACCACTTTGTGCTATTTCAACCATTCAAACTTTATACTAATGCACTCCTTCAGGACATTATTGCTAGTACTTTTCACCTTTCTACCATTTATACTTTTTGCAATATTTCACTTTTTCTGCAAAATTTGTTCCATTAGAAATGAATGGAGATACAGCTATAACACCTTCTCACCCTTATAACTTCTGCATACTTTCACCTACAGACCTCATTTTTGCTTTAAAATGTTCAGCAACGTGTCTGCTACAAATGTTGTATTCACTCCCTTTTGCTATTTCCTACCGTTTTTGCACAATTTCGCTTGGAGCAACATGAAGTTTTCTGCCTTTTTCAGCCTGACTCACGCTACAGCGTGTGACGTCATCACTAGATGCGTGCGGAGCCTTTTGGATTCACTAGACCAAGCGTGTTTATTTTGCTGCCGCGGCCGCAATTCTCACTCCACAGCCATAAAAAACACATCAAAATGGAGGTACACTCGTCCTGCTTCTCACAAAATAGGTCTGAAGTCATGAAATTGTACAGTTTGCCCAGAAGGTGAGTAAATTCCTTAGGAGCCAGAGATTCTGCACTTGTCATGGGCTGTGTGCTTCGATCACACACGCACGCGCGCGGCCGACCCCGCGCGGGCACACACACACACACACACACACACACACACACACACACACACACACACACACACACACTGTTTCCATGTGTGCATTACTGTCTCTCTGTCAGTAGAAAATACACCCCCAATATTAACTTTGTTGTTACAGCCTTTGTCTTTACATCTTTTAACATACTAACTTCTTCTTTTTCTTCTACTTCTGCTTTTCTTCTCAGTACTTTCTACATTTATACAGATAATTTAACTTCAGCTGTTTCATACTTTCTACATTCAGATGTAGGGCAGTAACTGAAGCAAGGCAATAGATGGCGCTGTTCTGCATTCTCAAGTTACTATGGTTTGATGCTGCAGACTGCAAAAATCTGTTTTACTATTTGTACATTTAATAGGAACATTGTTACACATTATTTTAAGACATTTGTTTTTCAAATTCAATTATCCTTATTATCAGTTCTGTTTATTCACATCAATCATATACGTTTTTCACTTAGGCTATCAGACAATTTGTACATTAATCCAACTAATTAACCTTCAGCTATACTACAATGCTTCCATTCATACAATTTCTTCTTCTACTCCACCTTTTCAACAGTTTTTCCGTTCATACCTCCCTCCATTTCTTAATGGCAGTTTTGCATTGCTTTTTCAGCTTTCAGCATTCAGCATTTCCACGCATTTTCTGCAAGGAAATGCAATTTTCTAGTTATTATTATTATTTTTTTTATTATTCTTCCGTACCTTTTTTGGCCCTTTTCAACTCCTTACCACTTTGTGCTATTTTTACCATTCAAACTTTATACTAATGCACTCCTTCAGGACATTATTGCTAGTACTTTTCACCTTTCTACCATTTATACTTTTTGCAATATTTCACTTTTTCTGCAAAATTTGTTCCATTACAAATGAATGGAGATAAAGCTATAACACCTTCTCACCCTTATAACTTCTGCATACTTTCACCTACAGACCTCATTTTTGCTTTAAAATGTTCAGCAACGTGTCTGCTACAAATGTTGTATTCACTCCTTTTTGCTATTTCCTACCGTTTTTGCACAATTTCGCTTGGAGCAACATGAAGTTTTCTGCCTTTTTCAGCCTGACTCACGCTACAGCGTGTGACGTCATCACTAGATGCGGGCGGAGCCTTTTGGATTCACTAGACCAAGCATGATTATTTTGCTGCCACGGCCGCAATTTTCACTCCACAGCGATAAAAAACACATCAAAATGGAGGTACACTCGTCCTGCTTCTCACAAAATAGGTCTGAAGTCATCAAATTGTACAGTTTGCCCAAGAGGTGAATACATTCGTTCAGAGCCAGAGATTCTGCACTTGTCATGGGCTGTGTGCTTCGATGACACACGCACGGGCTCGGCCGCTCGCGCGCGCGCACACACACACACACACACACACACACACACACACACACACACACACACACACACACACACACACTGTTTCCATGTGTGCATTACTGTCTCTTGTCAGTAGAAAATACACCCCCAATATTAACTTTGTTTTTACAGTTATTGTCTTTAACTCTTTTAACATACTAACTTCTTCTTTTTCTTCTACTTTTGCTTTTCTTTTCTATACTTTCTACATTTATACAATTAATTTAACTTCAGCTGTTTCATACTTTCTACATTCAGATGTAGGGCAGTAACTGAAGCAGGGCAATAGATGGTGCTGTTCTGCATTCTCAAGTTACTATGGTTGGATGCTGCAGACTGCAAAAATCTGTTTTACTATTTGTACATTTAATAGGAACATTGTTACACATTGTTTAAAGGCATTTGTTTTTCAAATTCAATTATCCATATCAGTTCTGTTTATTCACATCAATCATATACATTTTTCACTTAGGCTATCAGACAATTTGTACATTAATCCAACTAATTTACCTTAAGCTATACTACAATTCTTCCATTCATACAATTTCTTCTTCTACTCCACCTTTTCAACAGTTTTTCCATTCATACCTTCCTCCATTTTTTAATGGCAGTTTTGCATTGCTTTTTCAGCTTTCAGCACTCAGCATTTCCACGCATTTTCTGCAAGGAAATGCAATTTTTCTAGTTAAGTGGAAATGCTGACACAGCATTTCCACTTATTGTTATTCTACTATTTCTTTATTATTATTATTATTTTTATTATTATTCTTCCGTACCTTTTTTGGCCCTTTTCAACTCCTTACCACTTTGTGCTATTTCAACCATTCAAACTTTATACTAATGCACTCCTTCAGGACATTATTGCTAGTACTTTTCACCTTTCTACCATTTATACTTTTTGCAATATTTCACTTTTTCTGCAAAATTTGTTCCATTAGAAATGAATGGAGATACAGCTATAACACCTTCTCACCCTTATAACTTCTGCATACTTTCACCTACAGACCTCATTTTTGCTTTAAAATGTTCAGCAACGTGTCTGCTACAAATGTTGTATTCACTCCCTTTTGCTATTTCCTACCGTTTTTGCACAATTTCGCTTGGAGCAACATGAAGTTTTCTGCCTTTTTCAGCCTGACTCACGCTACAGCGTGTGACGTCATCACTAGATGCGTGCGGAGCCTTTTGGATTCACTAGACCAAGCGTGTTTATTTTGCTGCCGCGGCCGCAATTCTCACTCCACAGCCATAAAAAACACATCAAAATGGAGGTACACTCGTCCTGCTTCTCACAAAATAGGTCTGAAGTCATGAAATTGTACAGTTTGCCCAGAAGGTGAGTAACAGTTTTTCCAGTCATACCTTCCTCCATTTTTTAATGGCAGTTTTGCATTGCTTTTTCAGCTTTCAGCATTCAGCATTTCCACGCATTTTCTGCAAGGAAATGCAATTTTTCTAGTTATAGATGTTTTTTTTCCAACAATGGAAGGTATACCCACCCAATCACAGTCCTTTATTTAAAAATGGGGCAGGCTCATAAAATGACGACTCGGACTCAGAGTCAGACTCACTTTTTTATCAATCACAGAAACTATTAAGAACATAATGTAATTCTCAGATATCAGTATATCTATCATTTTAAAAGAAATTCGGTAAAATGCTTCGGCATATATGTAAACAACCAAGATGGCAGCTTCTACTAAAGGAAGGAATATTTCGGACACACACAGATGAAGCATCCTTAAACTTCTCTTTTTTCTATTTCTATTTTTCGTATTTTATTTTGTCTGCAGTTTGCAGTAGAAATAGACTAGCCCTCTATTCTCTAGTGAGACATGCTGCCCATGCTGACTGATCTGGTAACAAACTTACCAGGAGTGCAATGAAGTTTTGAACTAGATTGTGCACGGTAAGGAGATATATTGATGTTCCACCTCTACCACTGACCAAAACACATTTTACTTCCTGATAAAATGGCCAAGATTCACCGGCTCAGCACGGTCTATAACAAAATAGATTCATGGGTTAATTTGAAATGTGCACTGACAATAATGGAAAGTTCAATGACTCTGAAAATATATCAAAGGTCAAGGTGATGGAAGACCTTTTATAAGCGTATAATAAACAGTGAATATACTCTGTTTTTGTGACTCTTTTGGTCTAATCCTGACATCCATTTAATAAGTTTGTAGTTTATGTTTTGCATGACATCAGATGTCCTCACACACTGATACGTTTAATCTGTTCTAGTTTAATCTAGTCACATAGAAGTTTGCGTCACTGAGTGTCTGCTCACCCCAGACTGACAAACTGCCTGTTTTTATTTCTAAAAACAAAGTCAACAGGACAAGAGGGGGATCAGAAGAGAGAGAGAAAGGGAGGGAGGGAAAGGACGGATAAAATAGACAGTTCACCTCACTGAGCTTGTCATCAGCAAAACCAGACATCTCTCTATGTCCCTTAAACACACACGCACACACACACGCACACACACCACAGGTCTGTCTCGTCTTACACTTCAGAGGGGAATGGGAGGAGTCAGCCATATGAGTGACTGCATTACCAGTGCTCTGAGGGCACATTGTCCATTACAGCTCATTAGTTCCCTAAATCGCTATTCATTTCCAACGGGGCGCCCTGTGGTCTAATCCCAGTGTGAGGAGGAAATGGGAGGCCATATGGGAGGGAATGAGGGAGATCAGTCACGTCATCGACAAAGAGACTGACACTGTGTCGATGTCGAGCAGAGCACACACAGGTATGAGCTCGGTGAGAGAGTAACATACTCACACACCTACGCACACACACACACACACACACACACACACACACACACACACACACACACACACACGCTAAGTCTTCATCCCCATCTCCATCCCCCACCTTGATTTATGAGCTCAACCTGCGAGATTAGTTTCCACAGGAGAGGGAGAAACCCATACCAGCCTGCCTTTGAAACACACACACACACACACACACACACACACACGTACACTCACACAATGTCATAAACCCATGCCTGGCGTCCATGTCAAGGTGAAATGGAGTAGGAAAACAAATAGATGTGTTAGTGGCGAACCACCGGTCTACTGAGCAGCGACTCTGGAATAACTGTCGGACACTTAAATGATTTATTTTTCTCCATCTACATCCAGCAATCAGCAGAAGAATAAAGACGCAGAGGTGTGCGGCTCTACGGATTGCACCTGACCTAAAGATGTCAAAGAGTCTGAAAAGATTATCTACTAATGTTTTGCTTCTCGAACACCTCCGCCTTCACGAGCTACGACCAATCAAGGACTACCAAAACAGTCCACAGATTGCTGATTTAGGGGTATGAGCACTGGCCAAAAAAAAAAAAAAAACCAACCCCCAATTCTTGAAAAATTTCAGGCACTCTGGGAAATAATGCAGTGGATTTAAATCATTGTGGCAGGTAGGTATGTCACCTGACCGGCTCTTTTAAACCCCCCGCATGAAACAAGCTAATCCTCCCGGTGTGGTGATTAATGGCCATAGTGAAACAGCTCATCCTCAGGGGGTCTGGGTAAGAAACATGGATTAGGTTCCTTAGTTTTGCAATATACTGTGATTACTGGTCCATGCATTACTGCAAGGGATGTGAAGCTAAGTAATATCAAATCAAGTGTGGACTTGTCGATCTTTTGCACTGTGTCATCTGTGTCTCTTTGTGTGTGTGTGTGTGTTCTCCAACCATGTGCGCCTGGTCAGCAGCTGCGACTGCAACAATTCTATTTCAGGTCTTTAAGGATGACATTGTTATGCATTCATAGAAGTGTGTGTGTGTGTGTGTGTGTGTATTTCCACAATGGGATGTGTCGAAATCTGGCCAAAAGAGACCCAAATGTCCTTGTGTGTGTGACACAAAATAGCAGTCAGCCAAGAGCCAAGGTGTCAAACGGTTACTGAAGACTGATGGTGGCACGCTTGTGTATCTGTTTATGTGTGAGTGTGTATTTGTGTGTGTGTGTCACCTCTCCCAAAACAGTAACATATAACCTCTAATGTCCAGAAATAGTCTTCTGAATGATACTGTCAGCATGATCTGTAGTCTATTACCGTCCAGCCAGCATGCAGCCTCCTGCTGAGCTGAACGTGGCTCAGTCACAGCGGACACTGCTGCTGCGGATTAGCCTACATAACAGTACATGTATTAAAGGATGTAATGCAGGTATTTAGCATTTTTGGATTTACAGCTACCCCCCGCTTCTCAGCTGTCAAACAGAGGGAGAGAACATTTGGTGCTTCCTTCAGAGCTGAACCTCAGCAGACGTCATTGCTGTTCAACTTTAAACTGCAGGATGTGCTGGAAATAAAAACTCTAAATGATGGGGGTTGGCTGCTGGAGGGAGATACAGGAAATTATTTAGCCTTCCCACCAGGGGAGGGTAGGTATTACATTCAGAGGAGTAGAGGAATCTTAACACAAATCTCTGCCTTCGTACAACTGGAGCCTGTCTTATTTATGCTCAATCCCTCACCACACACCGACTAACACCACAGACTGTTTTATAGAAGTGGACATGGCCTCTTGGTTTTTAATGTAAAAAATAAGGAGGAAGTGCTCTAAACTGTCAACGGGGGGAAGCTTTGACTGCATCACCAAGTCTGACGTGTTAATGAATGAATGAATGAATGAATGAAACCTTTGTCGCTCCTTGGAGAATTTACACTGTAAGAGTCTAAAAACACATAAATGACAAAGACATCACCCGCCCTATCAGACAACACATGATCAACATTACATAAGGTCATTGAATAGAACATAAATAGATCATTACATGTTTATTTAAGAGGATTATCAAGTACTGTGTTCAATGGAGTCAAGTGTGCAAAATATGAAAGAGGCGAAGTCCCTCAACAGGAATGATGGAAAGAGGTTTACTGTTTTAGTAAGAGACAGTGAGAGCAAACAGTTCAACAATTTTAAACTCGTTGGAAAATTGCAAAGGATTTAAAAACGTAATGTTCTATCCTGCATGCGTGGATGCAGCAAACTGTGTTCATAGGGGACAGTTCTTGGGAGTGGTTATTCTAGTTAATGCAGTGACTTCCACTTCAGAGTCATGTATGTTTTTAATGCAGTACCATCAAGTATTAATTCATCAGTCATTCTACAGAGATTTGTACAGATTCTTTACATTTTGAAATAATTTTTGGTAACACTTTATTTAATACCTATTTCTTTAATGCATAATAAATATATGTATAATGCATTATAATCACGTTATAGCACTGTATAACTATAGTTATAAACACTCATTAATGATCATAATGCTTTATAGCAACAATCATAACTGATTATAAAGCATTTTATCATGACGTTACAAGGTCAGGTATAATGTGTTATAACTGTTAACAACAGTGCATCGCATTATCTATGTGGGCATCGTCAGTGAGTTATTAACAGTAATAACACATAATACATGACCTTGTAAGTCATGATAAAATGCTATATCATTTGCTATGATTATTGCTATAAAGCATTAGCATTATGTGTTTATAACTACAGTTATACAGTGCTATAACCTGATTATAAGGCATTATACATATATTTATAATGCGTTATAAAGATAGGCGTAAAGTGTTAAAATCACAACAGCATGGCTCCAATGGAGAGGAGGCTGGGTGCTGGGCTGGCCTGCCTGCAGTCAATGGTCAACATGTTCCCGACAGTTCGGAAACGTGTTGCTGGCATCAAATTTACGATAAATAAGATGAAATATTAGAAGTTTATACTGTGTCTCATCTTTTCATGAAACAAGGACATTGCTAGTCGAGCAGATTGTAGTTTGGGGGAGGTGGCTACCTGTGATTCACAACTCTTTACTACGCTGACCCAAAGGCTCCATCACCTTGCGACCCGTTCGCCTCAGGTAAATTATTTTTACCATCCTCCGCGTCACCACTGCTGTCCGAGGTGCTGATCCTGAGACCACCAGGGATGTGGGAGCTGTCCGAGGTCCTCACTGTTGTTAAAATGCTGACGGTAAGGATTCCCTTCCTAACAATGACAGAGTACAAACCATGCCGCAGAGGGGATACGCTGTTCCACACACTGGGATTATTTTAGGAAGCTTGGCTGTGAATTGTGCTGTTGTTTGTCTTTTGTAACTTTTTCTGGGCTCACTCTGGTCCTTTTCCCCCCGTCTTGGTCAGCTATGTGACGATACAAAACCACAGCGCCCTCGCGTACATCTACTGATTTAGACTTCTGAAATGATGTGTCATCCACCCGATAAAAGGCAGATGTGCAAAATTAAACACAGAAAGTACACGTTAATTGGACTCAATCTATTTCCATACTGTGTCTGAAGCTTTTGTGCTTCAAACCCAGCGTGAAAGCTGCACTTTTTTATCAGCAGCACTCAGCAATGCAGAATAAAAGAGCACAGAGAGAGGAGTTAGCAGTAAGCCATGTAGTGACATGCTCTACTGGGTTCAAAAAGGAAATTAACTGTCAATTAACAAATCTGATCTTAATAAAAAGGTGTTAATAGTCCATCTCCTTCTACCGTCATGAAGCTGCTGCCCTCGAGGTAGAAGAAACCGGTTCTTGTAAACAGAGAGGCAGAGACACAAACATGTACAGGTAATGTTTACTGTACACACAAACACACACATAGAGCCACAGGAGAGAAGATGTACACACACACACACACACACACACACACACACACACACACACACACACACACACACACACACACACACACACACACACACACACACACAGGTTTACTGTTGATGGCGCAGGTAGAGCTGTGCTTTCCCAAGCAGTTTGAACTTTGTGTGAGACTGGCAAACATCCCTGTGTGTAGGGGTAAGCAGATTTTCTGCCTTCTTGCGCAAAAACTACAATAAAGCAGAGTGGGGAGGAAAGGGGGGAGGGAAAGAGAGAAGGGGAGAGAGGGTGGAGTTAGAGAGAGAGAGGGGGAGCGAGGGCGAAGGATGTGTTTTAGTGCTCATCTTCAACAGAGAGATGGTAGGTGAGAGAGGAAGGTCAGGAATATACAGAGAAGGTAAAAACTCTTCAACCTCCCTCACTGTCCGCAGGATACATACTGCTAACCATGTGACTGCACACCTGACCGGGCCAACAATGTCCTCACATCTCAGCAGCTTCTACAGGATTCAGACATCATAACTACGAGAGGGCCACAAACAAATATATGTACAGTAAACGAACCACAAATATCCAGCTACTATGAACTGCACAGTTTATAGATTTAAGAGAAGTATTTTTGAAATGTTGATGCACGATGAAATGTAGAATAAAGATAACTCAAAAACAAACTGAGATATTTGAAAAACATGACCAACAAACACATGGAGTTTCCTCAAAACCAAGGGGGACTACTACACAACTATTTTCCTTGAGTCATGAACATTGTTCTGAATTTTCTGATGTTTTACAGAATGAACAGTGAGTTGGCTCATCCAAAAAAACAGACAAGAATAACACCGAACTAAGTCTTGACACCTTGTAAGACCTACAATAAGCAGCCAGCAGTGGCTCATATTTTTGCATTTGAAACACCACATTTTCTTCATTTTCAAAGCCTCTGCTACTGTGATGTTACTCAACTCAACTCAACTCAACTTTATTTGGAAAGCACTTTAAAACAACCACAGCCGAACAAAGTGGGGCTTGTCTGATTTGGAGGGGTAGCTCCAAAGTAAGCCTGACTACATTTAACCTACCACATGTAACCTTAACTTAATACTTAGCCCTTTAACACGATAATATCATTTAGGTAACTCAGTTGAAAATAAAGGAGAATAAGCTTTTCCTGGAAGTTGTTTTTTTCTCTTATTTTATAAATACTTTCCATGAGTGGTCAACTAATTTCCAGGTTTTCCATATTCTCCAGGACATGTGAGAATGCTGACATCTCATGAAGCGTGCACAGAGTTGGAATTAAGCTGACGGAGCATCTTTCCTGCTGAGGTGTGTGTGTGTGTGTGTGTTTATTCCTGCAGTTTGACGGGAAGCTCTGGGTATAGTTGCACAAAGACAATCAAAAAGTCATGTTGCTCTAAATGGTAACCCTTGTTACTGAATAATGAAGCCACTGTGCAAAAAACTCAACTTCGGTGTTTACTCAAAACTGGCAGCAAAAACCAAGGACTTTCTGTTAGGCTCAGTCCATCATTTAAGCATGCTTACTTACAGCCTGGCTCAAAACTAGGTCGCTGTAATGACCAACCAAAACTGAAACCTTTTACTACTCAGTGCTGTATTTCAAATGTGTGTTTTGATGTACACAATATTCAGATAAGAACACTGAGGTCATGCTGGGAATAAGTGTTTTACATTTTAGACTGGAGATGGTACATAAGAGATAATGGTTGGAAAACCCGCAAACTTTCACCAGCCACTCTTTCACTTAACGAGCCCTCAGATTTGTTCATAATATCTGAATGTCTTACAAAAGGGATTACAGAGAAAATCAGCAGTTACAGTGAAAATTAATCTATATTTGACTGGAGGCTGTAGTCAATTCCACATCCTTGGTTTGATGCCGCACAGATTTAGAGACAGATAAACTTCACTTGATCTTCTTTGTTTTGTTTACTCTGCACCAAAACTGACCAGAGAGTTTTCCCAATGCTTCAGGTGGATCGGTACGCTCTGATATGAAGTACCACCATCATGAATTTCAACCTCTTGGTGTACCAGCCCTTTTTTTCAGCATACCTGGATTGCCGGTACACTTTCCTTCTTTTACAATCTACAGTTTCTTTCATTTATTCACTTTGAATATATGCTGTGCCACACCTCCTTTAGTACATCACACTCACGTTTCCTTTTTCACCAGGGAGTAACTTCAAACTCGAGCAAACTCTCTAGTATCTATAGTGTTGAATGAGCGAGGAAAACTCAAGTGAAGAGCAGACAATATTGATGTTGGTCTGGCTCCAAAAGGGCACCAAGAGGACACGTACCAAAACAGAGCTGGATGATGAGACAGATCTGAATCTTGATTATTTCCCTTCTATATATATCTCCACATTCACAGCTCACTCAATGTTCTTTCTCCTAGAGCCACAGTCCTCTCCTGTCTATGTCCGTCTCTACAGTCTGATGGAAGCAGAGCTAACTTGTTCTCATCACTTTCCAGTAGTCCTCCAACATACCGTCTATGGTTTGTGAAGACTGTTGGTAGGGCTGGGCGACATGGCCTCAAATCAATATCACGATATATTGAGTTCATCTCAAATGATAAATGGACGATAACTACTCTACAAGCTACTCACCCGCTCCCACATTAACTTCGTTAACTTCAGCCGCTGCTACAACTTTTGAACCATCCTCCATCAACTCACCTGTCTTTCCCTCTTTGTTACGGACTGGCTGGGGTGGAGTCATGTCTCCAATGTCTTAAAGGAACATGACACCAAAGCCCACCCACACATCGAAAACCAACTTTCATTTATTTATTATTTTGACACCTAACATGTTGACATGGGCAAAATGACGTTGGTTATTGTCGTAAATTTCGGTATCAGTAAATTGCTGGTGATACAGAGATGCAGGCTGTACAGCACAGACACCAACAAGTGAATAAGAGGAGTCGCAGTTACCAACTTGCGGTAGGTTTGGCTTGCATGGCTTTCATTTTTTCTTCATAAATCACTTATTTCACCAATAACTGTTTGGTTCTAACAATCTATTTTTTGATGTCAAACACAATGACTTAACACAGAATGGACAAAACCATCTTATTCCTGCACATTGTGAGACATGAAGCCATTAAAGCACCTTGATAGGTGCAGGCAAAAGCAAAGCATGCACAGATTTGAAAGTATTTCTTTCCGCGTTTCTCCATTACTCTGCTAATCAGGTACAGAGTCTGCATTTGTCAACAGGACCTTAAAGTAATCATTTTTTAAACCCAGACAACTGTTAAAAAATAAACTTATTGTTGATTTCACCTATATTTTGATCTATAGTTTGACTTTAGTTTCATTTGTAAACATAGAACAGACCTTTATGACCTTTTTGACCTGTACTGCAGCCAGTCAGTAGGGGGAGCTCTACGTCTTTTGGCTTCACCCATGGCCAGCTATATGGGGAACTGCTAGTTTTATAAGGCGTTTAAAGACTAAATAAGCACTAAAGTCAAAAACATTTATCGAAGCGCAAATATCATTACTGTAACCAGCTAAGCATGTTTTTAATGATCAGCAGCGTCCGAAATGATTACATCTTGAAGCAAACACTGCAACGTATAAAAATGACTTATAAAAGCCGAGCTGTGTCCCATGGACCCAAACAATTAATCAAACTATACAAACTGTGTGTGTCTGTGCGTTTGCTTCTGTATGTGTGTGCATGAGTGTGTGTGTGTGTGTGAGAGAGAGAGAGAGAGCCAAAGAGCCAGTGGGATAGAGGGAGTGTGGGAATAAAGACAGAGGGAAAAAGGAGAGAGATGGAGAGAGGTGGCTTTGCGCAACCATCAATCACCTTCTTGGGGTTCGAGTTTATTTGGCTTCATGTATTTTGAAATACATGGCACACTGGAGGAGAGGAGGAGGAGGAGGGGAAGAGAGGGAGAAAACAGTATGGGGGGGAGCAGGCAAAAGGAGGCAGAGAGTAATATATGGAAGAGGGGAGCTACCTGAGAGTGGGAGGGGGGGAGTAGAGAAAGGGCAGTGAAGTCAGGAAGTAAAGATGGAAACACAATGAAATAAAATCTCCAAGGAAGAAAAAAGGAGACATAAGCCAAGTGCACATATTGAGGAGAGTGTTTTCTCTGAGTGTGTGTGTGTGTGAGTGAGAGAGAGAGAGAGAGAGAGAGATAGATAGAGAGAGAGAGAGAGAGAGAGAGAGAGAGAGAGAGAGAGAGAGAGAGAGAGAGAGAGAGAGAGAGAGAGAGAGAGAGAGAGAGAGAGAGAGTTTCGATGTGCCTCTGGATCCACAGCCTGCCTCAGAGCTCTAATGAGAGAGCAGCACTCCCTCGTCTCCATCTCCTCAATCACTTCTCCATCCCTCCTGTCCTCCGCCTGTGCTTCTGTCGCTTTTCATTACTATTTGGACAACTGTATGTGGGTTACTCATTTTTTTCTATGCCTGCATGTTGCTCTTTTTCCTCTGTCTGCTACGAGCATCATGTGATCTTCTCCTGTTGTGATTAGTTTCCACTTTCTTTCTTTGTCGTGTGCCTTCACCAAACGAACACTCAGTCCATGTGACTATCTGACCCATGTCCTTCTTCTAGGTCTGTTTTTTCCAGCACGGTCCAGATATGTTATAGATATCCTCAACTGATAAATCAGTGTTAAAGAGCAGTGTGAAGTAGTATAGAAAATGTTTGCACTGTTTTGCTAAAATCGTTAATACAGGGTTTTAAATTATATAATGTCACACCCTCATACCTGAAGAGAGAACAAAATAAACACTTAACATCCAACTGATACCTGATAAAAGCTGAAAACGTAATCTCAGTTGTCTCTCTGCTGACAAAAAGCAACTTAATTTAACCAAGTAAGACACCTGAGCCTTAGAGCCTTACCTACTTCCAACTCAAAGTCTGCTGGAAAGTTTAAAAAATGTGTCTTTTCTCATTAATTTTACATCTACCCTGTCCACAGATCCTCTTTTCATACAAGCGAGTCCCTCTCTTTCCATCTAAGAGTGACAAAACTAACCACAACTTCACTTAAAAAAAACTTGATCAGAGGGAGGTCAAATTAAATGGTGTTTATATTACAAGTTTGCAAAGGGGTTGATCTCATAATGATCATGACCTTTGCTGTCATCTAACTTTAATGTTACATTAACTTACATTGCAATTATCAAGGCCAAAAATATTCAGCTTCCTGGAGTAATGTTATATTTTTAATAATTTGAACTATGTGGATTAATATTAGAGGGTGACTCTAATGTATAATCAATTGGGGTGTGAATCACCAGTGGCCCCATGATACGATATTATCACGATACTTGGGCGATTTTTAACATTTTGCGATATAGTGAGTGTTGCAATAGAACATATAGAGAATTTAAACAATTTTTTCAACTGTTTAGCTAACTTAGCATTTGTCTTTCCTTTATGTTTGTCTTATTTAAACTGTATTTTATTTTCATGTAGCACATCTTGCAAACCTTATGTGTCAGGTTCATCTCATTTGTGCCTTGCTTGCATTCCTAAGTTCCCTCCCCAGGTGCTGTTTGTTGTACTAACTTTCTCCTGCTCTACGATGTCACCTCTGCCAACCTCACTGGACAAACAGTTGATTTTATTTTTCCATTATCATAGATTTGACTTCATATTAACACTAAATTTGGAAAATCAGTACTTACGATACAATATATCACCAGACAAAATATATGCTGTATTGATTTTTTCTCCCACCCCTAATCAACAGTATATATAATACGGAGATATTATTACAAAAATATCATAGTGTTGAGAAATGACAAACAAACTTCAGTTATTTTTTTTTACATCAAATAGATGTAGATGGAAAAATATGTGGCTCAGTAAAACATCGCCAGACAGGACTTTTGAGATCTGGTCTGACTTTTTGAAAATGCCAAGACAGAAAATAATATGAGGTGAATATTTTAGGTTTAAATCTGTATATGATATACTTGGTCATCTTAGGGAGTTTAACATGTTTTTGATGGTTTGTATCGGTTTCAGAACATGCCTGATTATTCTGTCAATACTTAACCAGGTTACTTTATATATCGATGGTGATATGGTGAGGGCTGACGCCATCACCACCATCAGTGTTGTAGACTGCAGGTGAAGCATGTAACTGCACCCTCAGTCACAGAGCAGGAGAACGTGACCATCCCCATGACTTACTTTAGCTGTGATTCGGGCTTTAGGGGAGGTTTCGGCACATAAGTAAAAAAAGGTCAGACTGGTGCCTCACTCTTGCTACAGCCCACAGCTATGACGATGGATTATGACCATATTAAGGAGAAAAAAAAAACAAATTTCCAGTAGAAAGTCACAAAAAATGTTCAATTCATGAGATTTAAATGATAAATTTACAAGTGTTATGGTGTAACTTTGTGAGAGTAAAGTTTCTATTTTCTGAGAAATTACTCGAACTTTTTCAATGAACACTTTCTGTATGAAAAAAATGCAACACAAAGTGCTATACAAAAAAACAAACGAAAACTTAAATTAATATAAAGGGTCCAATGATTGTCTTCAAGCTAAACATGAAAATTTTAAAATATGAATTATCTCCAATATTTTCTGTCACATTAGCTCACTCCAACTGAGCTCAGAAGTCTTACTGGGTGGCTAACAGGAAACATTGTAATACAGTCAGAGTGAAGGTTTCAGCTGTCTGAACATGCAGCCTATCCTGAAAATTGAGAAAAAAAAAGATTTTAGGAGCTGTGTGCATGTATGAACGTGGCTTTAAGGGTCCCAAAAACTAGCTGCAATGGAAAAGTGACAGCAACAATGAACAGCGTGACACTGAGAGTGTCATTTTGTCAGTAAGTTGGCTGCTCTGACACTCTCTGCTCCTGTAATGACTCTCAGTGAAGTCAGCTACACTACTTTTTAACACAAGTGTGGTACAGTCTGCTCCACTGCTATCTGAAGTGACTGAGTCTTTGCTATACATCGCTTTTTGGAGCGCTCGGAACGAAAAATAAGCAAACACGATTATTGTTAATTAAAGTGATGAAAAAAAAAAGCCATAATGAGACTCATGAAGTCTGATATAAGGGTTAGGTGTACAACATCATCATATAAACAGCCAAATGTGAGTCCACTGTCATGATTCTGAGCTGGTTACAGACCAAGAACCACTTTCTTCCACTCCCTCACTTGTTTTCTCTCAGTTCTCCTGTCTTCCCCCTGCCACTCTCCTTTCTCTCTTTCTCAGTATCAGGTACAAGACTGTTGGATTAGGCTCCTTTAAGAGCGGATTAGCTGTGTCGGAGCCGTTTGAGGTAAATTGCACCGAGGAGTCAATCTACCCCCTCCACCAACACCGCCGCCACTGCATCCTTTCTCTTCTTTGAGACAGAGTCAAACTTCCCAACCTAATCCTCAAAGAGCCTCAGCGCACCCCTCAGTTTCCCTCCATCTCCTCTCTCTTTTATTATTTCAGCCCCTACAGAGGAGTGATGGGGAGAGGAGGAGTGATAGATACGCGGGATGACAGGCATGGTGGGGGGAGGGGGAGAGGAGGGACTGGCATGTGGACCATATGACTTAACAAGACCGGCTGTCTTTGTGTGTGTGTGTGTGTGTGTGTGTACACCTGCTAGAGCATGTTGCTAAACAGTGGTGAGTGGTGTTTATGATAAGTGGCATTTGTGTGTGTGTCAGTGTGTGTATGTGTGTGTGTGTCAGTGTGTGTTTTAGCATCTGACAGAGCAGATGGGGAGGGTGGGGTGCATTTTGGGGACAAGGGCGGGGTCACATCTGTGTCGCCTCCCTTGTTCATCTTTGTGTGTGTGTGTGTTACTTGGCATTGTGGCTGCATTTAGAGCCATAAACACAAACAAGGTGATTACACGGGTCAGGACACACACATTATCACTTGAAATTAAAGGACTGACCCCACACTCCGTCTGATAGCTAACAGTTTCCCTCCTAGCGCTTTCAACAAGGGCACATATTATACTCTGCTTATTTATAGATCGAAAACCAATTCAAACAACAACGACGTACAACCTGTAGTTGCACATTTTCCCTAATTTATCGCTAAACCCGACACTGGTGCAGTCTCCTTATAGTCTACTAACACTTGAGTACACAGGCTGTGAAGTACATACGCACACACATTGAAATACACACATGCACTCGCACTCTTTTCCTGCATACCCTTGTCTTGAAGCTGCCATTGATTTGGGCTGCAAGGTGCTGTGGGCAATGGTAACCATGGCAACCGGCAGTCGAGCAAGGCAGCCAAAGTTTTAGCTGGCATGAGGAGAGGGTGTGCGCGTCCTTGTGTATACTTATACACAACTGTGTGCGTGTGTGGATTGTTTGTGAGTGTGTGTATGAGAGGTAGAGCAACCAAGCATGCATTTATGTTTTTGTGTCTAAGTGTGTGCGCCTGTGTGTGCGTCAGTGTGTGTGTGTGTGTGTGTGTGTTGTGTCCGAGGTGCTGGCGGGGTGACAGCAGTCTGTTTAGTATGCAGCCTTCTGACTGCATCTCCATTCCTCCCTCCCTTTGGCCCACAGACACAGCATAAGAATGATCCACCTCCCATGCAAACACAACACTAACACACGTACACACGCCGAGCACTTTGCTAGCGCTCTCCTACATATGCACACACTTAAAGTCGAACACACAGACGCTCAGACACCATGTGCCTGCAGACACATGGTGTCATGACTGCTTTATAACAGAGTGAGGTCTGCGGGTCATTATTGCAGATGAGGTTAATATCAGAGCAGGTTTGATTACAGACACACTGAAAACAAACACTCGGGCATACAGCGACTTTCCTCTCAGAGAGCAGCCTGTTGGTGGAGGTGAGTATTGATATTTCCTCTCCAACCCTGTGTTCACACCCCCAGGGTGTGTCGAATGGGTGGAGATGGTCTGTCTCGCTGTGTTTGCTCTGGCGCAGTTGGAGAGCACCAAACAGCTTTAGGTTGGGTGTGTATGTGTGTGTATGTGTGTTGTAAAGTGGTTAGTCTGCAGACCCTGAGAATTGTTTTCCCTCCTGCTGCTGCCCATGCTTCACACAGCACAGGATTAACACACACACACACACACACACACCTATTTGTCCTCTTATCTTCATACATTTGCATAATTCCTTCACTATCATGCATGCTTACCGTGTTTCATATATACAATACAAACACATATGGACCACTGCGTTACACATTTTACAGTTTACAAATAAATAGTTTTATGAAACAAATATATAATCCAGCACATCAGATACACATAAAATACAGACTTCTACTGTATACAAGTAAATATATGTAGTAAATATAAAAAATGGCTGGCAGTTAATTATTACTTTTAATTTCTTTTAAAATTAATCACTCAGTTAACCGTTGACTCACAATAATCTCTAATTAGTTCCACATTTTTAACTCCTTCAAATGTAAAGACATATTTTCTAACATTTAAATACTTGAATTGACATAGGAGAGGATGAATAGGCTCGCTTTTCGGTTTTAATCTAAATATTTGATTTGGCATCAGGAGTTCTGATAGTTTTTTTGGGCTAATTTAAGTTCATTTCTATTTCATCTATATAGTTTACTTGATAGGGACAATGGAAATTATATTAACCTGTTACTAACAAGCTGTAGTAACAGGTGTTCTGCACATAGAGATTGTAGCGTTTGCTAGTTTGCTAAAAACTTTTATCTACCAATGCAATGTTGTTTTATGACTAGCCTTTATTCTGGCAGTAATGTCAACATGACTAAACAAATTTTGATTTCTCTGGACTGGCTAAAATCACAGTTGGATTGATTGGAAAAGGACCCAGAGTTGAGGGAGTTTCTTCAAACTAGGATAATGGTAGGAAAAGGAAAGGAAGGAAAGGAAATAGGGAAGGATGAAAATGAGAAAGGTAGGAAAGGGAAAGAAAAGGGAAAAGAAAGAAAAGGAAGCAAATAAGAAAGGTAGAAAAAGGAAAGGAAATCAAAAGGAAAGAAAAGGAAGCAAATAAGGAAAGGGAGCTGAAGAGAAAGGAAAGTAAAGGAAGGGGAAAAGGAAAGGAAGGAAGGCAGGAAAAAGGTAGAAAAGAAAAGGAAAGAAAGGCAGAAAAGAAAAGGGATGGAGGAGAAAGGTGGGAAAAGAAAAGGAAAGAAAAGGAAACTGAAAAGATATGAAAAAAGGAAAAGGGAGAAAGGTGAGAAAAGGAAGAAGAGGGTGAAAGAAGAGGACGTTAAGGGAAAAAAGGAAAGTAAGGAGAGGAGAAAGGTAAAGAAAGAAAAAAGAAAAGGAACGAAAGCTGCAAACAGCAAAGACAAGGAAAGGAAAAAGAAGGGAAAGGAAAGGAGGGAACAGAATAGGTAAGGAAATCTCTGAACAGGAGGAATGAGGAAATATGGGAGGCAAAGGGAATGGTTATGAAAAATGGACAGCAGAGACACACAGAGAGAGCTGTTTGTCTTGTGTTTGTCTTAACAGGAAGCATCTCAGGAGGGAAAGAGAGGGAGAGAGAGAGCAGGAGAGAGAGAGAGCAAATACACACCAGAACACAGCAGTATCCACCCTGCCCCCTCCACCTCAATGCTCCACCCGAGCATCCCTCCACAACCTGCACCCCCCCACCTCCTGTCTTCAGAGCCTCTCTACAGGATCTAAGAGAGAGCAGCTCAGCTCAAGCCCTGACACGTGTGCCAGAGAGAGAGAGAGAGAGAGAGAGAGAGAGAGAGAGAGAGAGAGAGAGAGAGAGAGAGAGAGAGAGAGAGAGAGAGAGAGAGAGAGAGAGAGAGAGAGAGAGAGCGAGAGAGCAGTATTCACTTGTGTGTGTGACTCAGAGAAAGAGTGACTGAGGGGGTGACAGAGTGAGCAGGAGACAAACTGTGTGTACGTGAGGAAGCAAAGGAGGGAGGGAGAGAGGGAGGGAAGGTAATATCTTCTGCTCCTGGGGATAGATGAGGGAAAAAGAGAGAGAGGGGGAAATAACTTGGTTTCAGGCTGTAATGTCCCCGGGTCTTCTCTTTTACTCCTCTTGTTGCCCCCTCCCTCCCTCCGTACGTTATCATGCGGTGTGTAATAGAGTCAGGAAAATACAGGGCTATTAAGGCCGTCAGAGATATCCTTATTCTGGAGTTTTGAATTCAGTTATCTTAAAGTAAGTGAACTATTGTCCCCTTCAAAAAAGGCAAAAGCAGAACAAAAATCCATTTATTTGGCCTGTCTGCTCCATGTTATTACATTAGTGTCAGTAAAACTAAAACTATAACCAATAAGAGACAAAAATTGTATGAATATTTTGGTAGACGGTTAAACATACAGCTTATATAGTGATTTAATGAATTTTAAATCCAGATATATAATTGGACTAATCAAACGGTAAGAGTTACATTACATCTCATTTACTGCCACTTGAATATTGTCCAAAGACGTTTCTAACACTCTGTACTCTGCTAAACATTACGTAAGATACTGATGGCTTTTGTCTGCAATAAAGTTGACCAATCATAGTTTTTCAGGACCAATACCAATAGTCAGTCATTCATCAGTCTGATAATGATATTTTGGGCCCATATGTGCACTGACATCAAAAATGAACAAGCTTCTGTGTTAAAACTTGTGTTAAAATTTTCCAAAAATTTGTTTGAATGCCTTTAGCAAATCTTTGATCTAAACTTCCGCTAACAGTGCAACCGCAACATGCAGTGTCTAGCCGATCAGATTGGGTTGGGGGGTGGGAAATGAGGTGAGAAGTGGTGGTGCTAAAAAAAGACACACTGGTGGCAGATCACACTTTTTGCAAACTTTTAATCAGTTTGATCAGCCATCAAAGTAAAAGGTCAATACAGATAACTCACCAAATGCTGAACATCAGCGCTGATGATTGTCAGTGTAGCAGTAAAGTTTGGTGGTATATGATCTAGAAAACAGATCTTGAGTTTGTTTAGGTCGTGTTTTGATTGAACTGTTCCATAACTACTAGACTGGAACGATGGTTACAACATGGTTTTAGACACTATCTAATAAACTGTGCTCTATTTTCTGTTATTTTCAGAGTATTTTATGACATTTCTCAACTAGCCCATAAAAAGGCTTTCACAATATATCAGTATGAATGGGAACAGTGAGTTTTAAAAAATAAATGATGATGTTGTCCAGAAAATTTGCACATGGTGCTGCAGAAGTGGTCCATTACACTGGTGCCTTTTTTTTTAAATGAAGGAAAGATAAAGAAGAAGTAGCAGCTGCTAGTAAGCTAGCTGTAGCAGCTTCAATCAATTGAATATTTAAACTTTACTGTTTTCTTTTAGTTCTATCTACCTGAAGTACTATACTTAGAAATAAAAGCATAATTTTACAAAGTAGAAAAAAAGGTAGGGTGACCATATTCTGACTTCCCAAAAAGAGGACACGACTACGCGGGGGTGGAGTCACGGAGTGGCACGAAGTTCATTTTGAGAGTTTTTCGGGTCAGATCGAGCTTCTTTTACGCTCTCTTAACTCAGTAAGTCCACATGACACAAACTTAAAACTTATGTACAAAACCCCAGACATTTGAAGGATTTTTCAAACTTCCCCAAACAAAGCTGGACAAACCCGGACAGCCCCCCAATAAGAGGACATGTCCGAGTAAAAGAGGACGTATGGTCACCCTATATCAGGGAACCAAACATGAGAGAAAAAAATAACAAAACAGCAGCCCAAAAAGGAAATATGTTACGAGGCAAAGTCCTCTCCTAGCAAGTTTTGGACCAAGTGCTGGTTTATGTGGATAAATCTTTCTTTAAACATCATTAGATAAAAAAGGTAATTGTATTTAAAAGTAAATGTTACTAAGTAATATCATGTTGCCTCAACCTTGTCTTGCATTTTCAAAGTTTGACTGATTGTGCCATACACTATGGCTACAAATGTCGCAAGGTTAAATTCAGACATTGTGATAGCTCCAGCCTGACATTTGTGTTTAGTCACGATAGAAATTTGTCTCTAGCATCATCCCCCACCAAGGTCTCCAAAGGATAGGTCAGAAAAAGATGGAGGAGGATGATGGAGAGAGAGGCTTTACCTCTAAAAAAGGGGGCTATAGAGAAAGTTAGGAGGAAGATCTTTCTAGGCCTTTTCATATCTTTTGTGTGTGTGTGTGTGTGTCTGTGTGTGTGTGTGTTTGCACATGAGTGTGGGGGCTGGTGTCGTGACTCACAGGGCAATTATCTCAGGCGTCAGCATCTTGGTCCACTGCAGTATGTGTTTGTGTCTGTGTGATACACTGATTTCCTACACGTGTGAAAACACACATACAGTCTGTGCACAGTCCAGACTCACTCACACATACTCAGAATCAAACATCCCGCTCCACTTTCTCAGGATGACACAAGAAGTCCCACACCTGCCAATCCATTCTCATCCAATCATCACTCAGAAAACCCCAGAGCCTCCCCCCACACCACTGCTGCCTCACACAGCTGCACGTTTCTGCAACAAGCAACATCCGTCTCACACAAACACACGCCCGCACACAACTGCATCATCTGTCAGACACGGAAAATCACACAAACATCCACAGACTCACACACTCTGCTGCTTCCACTGAGACATTCGCCGCTGTGGCGACGGTAACCGCGACAACAGGCATAAATTAGCGTCATGGCGCTATGCAAAGCGAGTGAGCAACAATTAAAGCTTGACTAACGAGCTTTTGAGGAGCGAGGCTGAAGTTTCCCTGGAGCAGCTGCTAACTGGATTAGCCTACACACACACAAACACACACACACAAACACACGACCATGGAGAGCGAGAGAGGATGGAGCAGAGAGACAGTGATGTTAAGGCACCACCTGTGAGATGACACACAGACACACTGACAGACACAAACATGCACACACACCCATACACAAAGCCAAAGGCTAATGAACACATGCTAATGCAGACAAAGAACAAAGAATTTAAACACTACTAGTATCACTTCCCCACGGGCCTTCAATATAAGGGCGGATTATTATTCCAACACCACAACAAACACATGAACACACACACAAACTGCACATACAAACTTTCCTTCATCCCAGCTGAACTCTGTAAAACTTTTGTGCCAAACAGTAAAACCAACACGTAGTTTTCCTCATCTAAGCAATGAAGACTCTATAACTGTTATGAAAACTGCTTATAAAATAATATAAGACCTCCGAACAGAGTATACAACTTATTGATATTGAAAAAATTCAACCATGCAACAGGTTTGCCGAGGCAGAGATTAACAGTGATTGAATTAAGAGCTCTGTTTGTGTGAGTTGTTGTGACAAAGGCGCTGACACAGTAAGCAGTGATGACAGTGTTACAAATGCTGCTACAGGTTATTCAGTCAATATACAAACGCTGCTGCTGCAATCTTTGCAATCATAAAAGCACAACGTTTCATAAGATGTGTTTAGTGTCTGCTCAGATTTTACACTTTGAATGTCAAACTGTGCTATATCAACATTTACATAACAGCTGTAAATAACACTAATGTATATATCCTTTTTTAAAAATCTTTTTAACTCCTAGCTTTTTTCATTCTTTAACTTCTCTTGTGTATTTATTGCTTGCTGTAAATTTTGGAATTTCCCATTGTGCAACGAATAAAGGAATATCTTATCTTAAGCGTGCAGAAAATGAGCACAACAATTCGGTTCGGCCTGTGAATGTAGCACCACCTTGTTTGTTTGTTGCATTTGGCAAATGTTGTTCCTAATATCCAGATTTCTCACCATGGCATCCTGAAGAATTTGAGCCAACAGTTTGGGAACAGATGGTTTACAAACTCTAATGTTAGAGAGCTCACTGCCAAGGCCTTTTTTTATGGCTGACAAATTCTGCCAAATGTATTCAGGTTTATATGATTTTGCAACAGCGCTCATGGTTACTTGTGTGTCAAAATCATTTTCACAATGTAACTTTAGTGTCAGCTAATTTGGTGAAAGTATGCAAAGATAGTGGCAGAAGTTAAGATACAAAAGTTTGAAATCTTCATGTGGATCAAGCACAAAAAAAATCGATTTTATCAGCATCATATATGGTCACTGATGCCTGTTTTCTTCCCCTGCCTCTGGCTTTTCCTGTCCATGTATGCATGTGAAAGAGCGGGGCGCTTTCAGAACAGAGTCACGCCACCAAATATAACTAAGTGTGTGAAATCTAGAGACATAAGTCACCAGTTTTTATAAATGAATCTAGGAGAAGATAAACGGAAGGATGAGCTTCTTTTCTTTACTTTTCTTTTCAGGCTCTCCATCCTTACTCTACCATAAATCCATCTTCTTGCATTCGCCTCTCTCCTTTCAGTCCTTCTTTTTCCTTTCTACACAACCCTCTCCCTGTCTTCTTGGTCTCCAATTCTCTTCTGCTCACTCAAATGAATCTCTGCAGCCTCCCCCCCTCTTTCCGCCTCTAAATCTATGAAACACACACAAACATACATGTGCAGGGACTAGCGCTCACTCACTTACACACACAAACACACAGCCCTCCAGGCAGCAGCCACAAAGGCCCCATATTAATAAATCTGCTCCTTTATTGGTGCTGAGTGTCTCTGGCGGAGGGAGAAGACAGGGAGGAGGAGGAGGAGAGGGGGAGGAAGGAGGAGGAGGAGCAGGAGAGAAGATGCAGAGATCACCGAAGGGGAGGAGGTGACTTACTGTAGCCATTACATATCATGATCACAAGAGAGGCACACAGAGAGAGAGAGAGAGAGAGAGAGAGAGAAGGGGTGGAGGTAAAGGGAGCCGGCATTGACAGGTGTATAATCAACAAGAATGCACACACCAGCACTCACACTTTTTATTGATGATAATTCATTGGCCCTCGGATAATGAGAAAAAGACAATCATACAAGTGTGTGTTCAACTTGTGTCTGCCTTGTGGGTACAGTCCACCCACACTTCCTAAACATCCTCTGTCCTCTGGATTATTAAGGACACCTGACACCTGGCTGAGAGCACCGGAGCGTTCAGAGTGGGCTGCACTGCTCGCCGGGTTCGGGAAACAAACTGCCCGAGGTGGGCTTTCGGTAATGACAGCAGCTAGCCTGGCTTAGTGGTCCAATCTCAGCCATCAGTCAGCTGTGACAGATTGGGGATATGAGCTAAGGAGCCGTTTAGCTTTGGTGTTTGATGTTGTGTGTGAGTGCATGCGCTTGTGCGTCTGGGGGAGGAGGAGGGGAGGCTATCAGTGCTGCTAGTGTTGCAGAGGCATCAATACACTCTCGACAGGCCATTTTCCTATGCCTGTTCCCAGCCCTGGCTTGTTGCTGGGGCAACTACCGCCATTTTATCTTCCCAGGCTGCACCTCTGGTAGGTTTTATCAAACAGAGATTCATTTTTAGCGACCTGTCTTGGTCGACTCTTTGAATACCCTTGGCTTGTATTTTCAAACCTTTATTCTTGCAGTCAGGTAAACCGCATGTACTTAGGGCTGTCCCCAAATATTAGACCGAATCTTAATCGACAATAGTTCATTTAAACACACCCAGAGGTTTGTTCTTGTATTTTTATTTATCCATTGGCAAACACTTTGGTTTAAAAGGAGTATGTCCTTGTTGGTCACATGCAACTCTGGCATAATCTGCCATGTCTTTATTAGAAGAAGTAAAAAAACTCTCAGGGAAGTGGAAAGGTTGTACCGCTAACCCGGTGAAGCGTGTGTGTTTTTTCCAGTTATTCACTGATTTCAGCAGTAAGCACAGTTTGTTATTGTAAGCAGGTTAAAGTTCAGTGATGAAAAGGACCCTCAACTGCATTCACTGTAGTGGAAGGAAAAAGCACCTGTTGTCTAAAACGCTAGCACAACATCTCAGGCCCAAGCTGAAGTTGACCGAGGCAGCCTACAGAAACCAGCAGTCTCTGTATTTTTCTGTGGACAACCAAAGCAGGGAAGAAATGTTGTTTCACTTTTTAAAATACGTAAATTATTTCTCGAATAGCAAATAATTATAAAATTTCAATAATAAATGTTGTTAATGGCATTTATAATAGCATGTTACAGATTAAAATATTTAAAATTTTATTATATTGCATTTAAATCAGATTTTTAGACCGTTTTGACAACATAAAGAAAGTCTTACAAGTATCCTATCCTTAAGATTTATTATTCAAACCAATGCTGCACTTGTACCACCAGTGTGGTCTAAAACCACGGCTCAGGGGTAGGAGACAACTTCAGAGTGCTTATTCTGTGAAATCCAGTGTTTACATTCAGAAATGTGCAGGAGTGCTTAAGTGTTCACTCGGTGTCACTCTAGTGTGCAGTTATTCCATGATCATCCAGAGAGCTCATTCACATGCGGTGGTGATCCCCGCTTAATGCAAAAGCATTTGCACTTTCCAGGAGTACCAACCAGTTTGCTTGCTTTCTCATTCCACACAGGCCTTGTTAGCGCAAAATTATTGTTCCCTGCAACTGCCGGGATATGACTTATCACAACATGCAAACCTGAGGATGCCTTATAGTTACATGCCTCAGGTCAGAGAAGAGTTCTGCACACATAGAAATAGTGCTTCGCCCGCTGACATCAGTCTAATTAGCTGCACCCGTATGCTTAGCGCTCAAGTAGCTGCCCAAATACTTCAGAGATATTTGAAGTGCTTATTACTTTTGACCATTTACCTAAGTCTTCGGGAGTTACTTAAAATGTAATGTATCATTCAAGATCACCGCGGTGTCATTAGGAGCAGCAGTCTCATGGTGTCAAAAAGGGCCAAAAAAGTGTGTAATTAGGAAATATGAACCCTTTAATTTTGTACCTTAATTCCATTTTTATTAACACTTTAAAGCCTATAGCCCTACAATTAACTCAAAATGAATCAGGATCTTTTCCGTAATCACACTGTGATTAAGATCCACTTTGATTTTGTTTTTCTCAGAGGCAAATACAACAGTTCAGCATTTCCCTGCAATGTAGCACGGAGGTGAATTAATTTTTGCTTTTTAATTCAAACTATTTTCAACACCTTCCAAAATAAATATATTCACATGATTGGAATAATATTATGAGCATGGGACTAGTAATAGCTTCGACAATCAACATCCAGTCCTCTGATAAAATATGAAGTCATGGCAGACCTCAGTGAAGAACTCAAGGTTTTCGTGTGTTTCGACCTCCAGTGGACAGCCTGCCTTTTAAATCACTCCTTTAGGGATTGACAAGAGTGGAAAAACTATGAACACTTTGTTCTCCTCCCAAGGTCATGGGTTGAGATTTTTATAACACCAACCTCCTAAACTTGAGCACTCATCTCAACTGAAGCTGCTCTCTGTGTTTGTCTAAAAAGAAAAGACTCAGAAGACTCAGTCCTCTTAGATCGACATAGAGCCACAGTATAAGCTCCACATTAACAACATCCATGTATCAAAGACAGCTTTGCCACAGAAGCTCCCTTACCTGTCCATGAGGCTGCATGGTGCTGTAGGGCATGCTCTGGTTCAACACCTTCTGCTTCATCAGTAACATCCTCTTCTGCTCTTCACTCAGGTGGGCGGTCTGTCCTGGGATTGGACCCTGAGTCTGTCCAGGCCCTGCGCCCTGCCCGCCACCTCCGCCACCGCCCATGTAGGGAGGCATCATGGGGTTCTTGACTTGACTGTTCCCTCCCATAGGTGGGGTCATCCTCTGGCCTATGTGATCGACCCCACTGCCGCTGAAGTGGCTCAGTGGTTTGGTGTTGTTGTAGGACAACATGGCTGCTGTTTGCTGTTGCTGCTGCTGCTGCTGCTGTTGTTTGGACAGGGTGTTCTGGTTGATGCTGTTTGGCTGCTGCTGGCCCATCATGCCCATGTGGTTGTGAGGGAGGTAGTTGTTCATGGGGGCTTTGGGCCCATTGTTGGGGGCCATCCCAGCCACTAGAGGACCCTGTGGTGTGTTAAAGGCTTGCGGTGGGTACATCATGGGGCTGTTGGGTTTATCTTGGTTAAAGGGACCGGAGTTATAGGGACTGGTTGGAGCACCAGCGGGAGACCAGTTTGCTGCTTGTTGCTGCTGTTGCTTCTGCTGCAGAAGTTTAGCACGCTGCTGAGCCATTGCTTTTAGCTGCTCTGCTGGGGAAAGTTCAGGCGTCACTGGACCAACAGACTGACCTCCCGGGGCAACCCCGGCTGCTCCTGGTCCTGTGACCGCTTGACTGACCCCTGGGCCTGGGTTCATCATGTACCCATTACCAGGTCTGGAGACTGCTTGTGTCTGAGCCTGGGTCGGGGTCTGAGGGGAGCGGGCCACACAGTTGTGCAGTGGGGAACCCGATGCCATGGCAACGGCTGGAGACTGCTGCAAAGGTTGCTGGGGAGGTGTTCCGTTGGCAGTGGTGGCAAACTGAGGGCCTGAAGACGATGGTCGGACCTGAAGAGAGGAGCCAAGACACAAAAACTCATGAGAAACATTCAGTACTGACTTAGCTCACATTCAGTTTTGACTTTTGGTGAACTGCTCCTGGTAATCTTCTTGAGGGTATCTCACAGAGATTTTTTAGGGCCTGCATCAACCAGTTTTAACAAACACCATGAACAGAGACACTGTCAGGAGCCGTAGACGGATTGACTGTTCAACCACAGAAAGTGAGAGCAGGTGAATCCTTATAATACTTGAGACCAACCAGTCCTGTTTTTTTCTGACCAACAAAAGGTAACAACTGTTGACAAAATAGTTCTGAGAAGTTGATGAGGATATTTTGAACTTTCTGGAGAGCTAGGCTAACTGTCTGCCCTTGGTTTTAATTTTCATACCACACAAACCTCATCATCTTTGCATTTATTATTCATATTGCAACATCCACTCGAGAGTTGATGATCTCAATCTCAGAAAGAGAGTTGTATTACCGTTGCAAAGCAATATTACGTACTTAAAAACCAATATGCAAATGTGTTTAACTATCTGGATATATTTCTTCAGACCATTAAGTATCAGTTGACAGATTTAGGAAGGATTTCAAATCTAATTTCCAAATAAAAATTGCTAATCTTAACTTGGGCGCTTTCAATAAAAATTCATGTCCTTGTCATTGTAAACATTGTAACAGGCTATTTCCTTGGGTTCACTTGCCTGTTCATATGGTGTTCATATAGTAAAAAAAAAACTAATTATGTAGTTTTAACACACAGATCGTGTGTGCCTATCCATCCTCAATATAGACTAGAAGTATCACCTGTTAATTTATGGATTTACAGACACCAGCTACACACTGACGAGGAAATGAGGTGTTTTAAGTGATTTAACAAAGCAGATTTTTAAGAGCCTCTACGAATAGGACAGTGTTGAAACATGGGGAGATGGAGGGAGAGAACATGCAGCACATGGTCAGGGCCAGACTCAAACCCACGACCGCTGTGGGAACCTTGGTTCCCATACATGGGGCGCGCAAACCTGCTTGGCTATCTGTGCACCCCAACAAGACAGATTTTGAAACCATATTTCCCTCTTATCCCAGTGCTTGTTAGTGTTGTCGACATACATACATACAGACTATTAATGTGTAATGACTGTAGGAAGGGTCTACACCTGCAGCGTGCAGGCGGAGTAGTTTTGGCAAAATACAAACCCAAATAGTGAAATAGTATCATGGAACTTACATTTTTTCATGTGAGACATCACCATTATCTGATTCTATATGATTCTGTAAAATTCTGTATTTTTCATATCTCAATAAACTGTACATTGCTATACAAACTGTACATTATATCAGCACTAGAAAACTGTGTAATAATATCAATAAGAATTAATATTTAGATCCTGTTTAAAGCAGTTCAAATTTTTTTTATAGCAATCCCTATTACTTATTTTTCTCCCAGCAGGAAAAAACCAAACCCTGTTGTTTTTTATGTGTGTGCAAATGATAACTGGTTAGTTATTTTTTGATAAGGCTCACACAAATAAGGAATTAAACTGGTGATCCAGTTTAGTTGGACACTATCCTTTGTGCTATATCTCTCTCCTCATAGAACAACAATATTGTAGTTTACCTCTGCCTATGAGCAGACACAGGGGTTAAACACTCCTGACACAGGACAGCATTCTGATCCTCTTTGCACTGACCTGTGGTGAGCCCATGGGGACCTGTGGACCTCCCTGTGGGGGCTGAGGAGGCGGAGGCAGGGCCGCTGCTGGCGGTGCCCCCGCTCCAGGTGCCGTCATGTTTCCAGCTGTTTCTTGAGGACCTGGTGTCTGATTGTTTGCCGGCCTGCCAAACTCGGCCTCTTTCTTATCCTCAAAGTCCTCATTGAAGAGGTCATGCATGTCGTCCTCCGGCACAGTGTTGGCCAGCTCATCGATCAGCTCCTGCCACTCCTGGTCATTGAGGTTGATGTCAGAGAACAGTTTATTCTGATTGGACAGAGACTGGGGATCAGAGGACTCCATCCCACCCCCGTCGTCCAGTGGCTCCTGTTTCAGGTCTTTGAGGAGGCTGAAGCTGTCCTCCAGGTCCAGGGAGCCGTTCAGCTTCATGTCCGGTAGATGGCTACCCCCATTCTTCCCGAGCTCGTCCGTCGCCTGACCTACGTGGTTGCCATTGCTGTTTGTAGTGTTGTTCCCGCTGGAAGTGTTGGGCCCTCCAAGTATGGGCTTAATGTCCATTTGGTGATGCAGCGGGGAGATGGGTGGTACGTTGTTATTATTGTTGTTGTTAGGGAGACCTGTGAGTGAGTCCAAACCACCAGAGCCCTCCTTCCGTACCCTTTTGGTGGTCGGCGAGTAGCTGCCTCCATCACAGATGCCGTTCTGCTCTCCATTGAGAGGCGATCGAGCGCTGTCCAGTTTTCTCTTTACTGTCTCTTGAAGCTGTAACAGAAGAGAAAGAAAACAGATTAGGGCCTGATGAGCACCACAGATGAGACATGTAAGCGTTATGAATATTTTCTAAGAGAGCGAACAAGAGAAACATCATGGGATACCAAAACACTCAGAGAGAAGGCAGCTTCCTCTCTACACACTTCAACAACATTCATGAGGACGCAAGAGTATGCTACAAATCAAAATACGACCATGACAAATCAATTGTTTTCAGTGCTAATTCAATTTGACTGAAACAAGTTTTAACCAGAACCAGAAAACATGATAAAATCACTTCTGTTTCAGCATCTCTGCTCTGGCTCCGTGTGCATTTTGGGCAGATTTTTGTATTGTACTGATCAGTTTTAGAGCGCTTAATGGCTTTTCTTTCTGCTATACTGAAAGAGCCAACACATACATTAAGATACCTGGGCAGAGGTCTCTGTTATCATGCCCTCTCAAGCCGTCCGACCACTCAAACCGCTTTTGTATCACATTCATCCATTCACACCACATTCACATTGATAGCAGATAGCTCATCATTCATAACTAAATTGCTTTCTCACATGCTGGCTGCAGTCAGTGGGGGGCAGACTGGGGTCAAGTGTCTTGCCAAGGGACACTATGGCACGTGGACAGCAAGACCTGGGATTGAACTGCTGACCTTTTAATCAGGAGACAACTAACTCTACCACTGAGCCACAGCCGCCCCTTTGTAACCTTGCTTGTTGTGACATTGCTCGATAAGAAAGTTTGTTATTGTTTTCATTATTATCATTACAAGAGTCAAAAAGTAATGAGAACAGCCCAGTGCACACTGGTAGTATCCTACCCACTATATTTTCGCGGGGAGTTTGGTAACACTTTATTTGACACCTATCGCTATAATGCATTATAAATATATTAATGATATGTTATAATCACTTTAGAGCACTGTATAACTGTAGTTACCGAGAGTTTTATATGCATGTGCTTTAATACATACATAAATTATAATGTTGGATGCCCATAACATGAGATATACAGAGGTTGTATTTTCTTCCTTAAGATGAATCTGAGTGTTTTTATGTTCCCGAGATAAATGCCCCATCATTGCTGATTGTGCTAGCCACTTCACTGATGACTTTGTAACATTATAAAAGCACATCCAATAACAACAGCTAACGAATAATCGTGGGATAGTGTAGGCTCTAATGGCTAACCTCAGATGTTGTGTGTAAAGATAAAACTTCCAGGTCATTTCATGTCAACAAAGCTGTCTAAAAAGTTTCACCCACAAGCTTAATCTGACTTTTCATCAGGCAAAATAAAGTGCTTCAGGCAGAGGCTTAATTGTGCTAAAATGTGAGTTTTTACAAACGTAAGTAAAACAAACATGAGGGCAAACCTACTTGAGGTGCCCTTTGTTACAAATATGTGACTAAATTCGGTCGTCTAAACACACAAGTTCTGTGTCTTACTAAAAACCAGAGGAGCCTCCACATCCAGCTTAACTCAACAGCCTCCTTGCCTCTGTCATGGCGCAGACAAGATAACAACAGGGTGCTAACTGACACTGACTGGCAGTTAAGGTAATCACTATTATAGACCTGAGCTGGAGAGGAGAGGGGTGGAGGGATGCAAACAGAAAGTTCAGTGGCCAATCGAGAAGAAGGACAAACCACATCAAACAAGGAAAGAAATAAAGACAAGGCCAGAGAGACAAACTGGAGATTTTCTCTAATTTGATATTTGTTCCATTCAGGCACTGCTTTCAAACAACAGATGTGCTCCCTCTCTCTCGCATGTGGAAACGTCATTTTGTAATTCTGGCACAAGAGTCCTGGTGTCTGTGTGAACAGTCCTTTTTAGTGAAGAAGGTTCCTCTTTAGTTGAAATGACCCGGAAGTGTTTGAGTGTCAGCCATGATAAGAGCTCTTCAGATTCTCTCAACGATAGGGAAAGGAGCTTTATTACTTCCTTTATTATCTCCTTTAGCATAAGACACTCTGGACCATCTTTTACAAAAGGAAAGAAGGGACACTGCGGCACATCTTTGCATCAACAATAATTAAAGCTATGCCCCTTTCAGCACCAGAACAGCAGTTATTTTCGTTTAATCAAAGCTGTGATTCATGTCGATAAATATGAGAGGGAGAGGGGTTTAAACTGAGCGATGTTCTCAATATGACAGACATTTCACTTCACCTTTTGGATTACTTGTATTACTCCTTTACTTCCAGGCTGCAATTATTCCATACGTCAATAATTCAACATGTGTTTGTGTTGTTTCCTTCGAGATACACAAATGAGTGCAGATGAAGTTCAAACACAGCTAAGATTTCTGCTATTTTCTGAGGTCATTTATCGATCACTTGTGAAGAACTATCAGTTTGTGTGAATTTTTGTGCCCTCTGTTAGCAAAGCGGTCTTTGTTTATGTTGTCTTCTACATGCTGTATTAACATCTTTTTATAAAAATCTCATCCTGCTGACCTCTTAACAATCGAATGTATCGAGTATTGGGAACTTGTAATGTGTAAATGGTAAAAACAAGTTTCCTCACTGTTTCCTCAGCGGCTCTGCGGACACCTTCCCCCCCGTATCAATTTCAGGCATTAAAAACTGCAGCATGAAAACAGCCAACTGATTCGCAAATGGCCTTGTTTGCTTTAATATATCACTAAATGTCATCTATATGAATTTCAGCCTATTTCATTAATGCCAAAAAACCCACACAGGAGCTTTAAGTGGCTGCATAACACAACACATTACAGCACCCTTTTTGTTGTCTGGGGTAGATTTAGTTCTTGCGACTTAATCTCAGTCACATCTACCTACAGTTAGGGCTGGGCAATATGGCCTCAAATCAATATCACAACATGTTGAGCAGTTCACCTCAATAACCATAAATAGATGATAACTACTCCACAAGTTGCTCACCCCCTCCCATATTAACTTCTTCTACTTCAGCCACCGCTCTATCTGCTAAACCATTAAACCGTCCTCCATCTCCTCACCTGTCTTTCTCTCTTTGTTACGGACTGGATGGGGGGGAGTCAAGTCTCTGACGTGGGACAGCATCTTAAAGGGACATGAGACCATTAACCTACCTACACACATCCAAAACCAACTTTTATTTATTTATTTTTTTGACACCTAATATACCACCATGGGCAAAATGACTTCGGTTATTGTCATAAATTTTGGGATCTGTAAATTTTCAGTTTATCGCCCAGCCCTACCTACAGTGCATGCAGTCAGACTGTCCAATCACTGCAGTTGTCTGTACCGACTCCTATTATCCATTTTTCTCTGAGCCTGTAACATTTTGCATCAAGGTTAAAAAAAAGTGGATAGAAAAGGACTATAGGAGTAATTTTTGGGACTGATGTGTATGAGTAGGTTTAGTTAATACTAACAGGCACTTAACATAGAACTCTCTGCAATTAGAGTATGAATGTGTGTAAATAAGCGATTGCTACATGTAGTGTAAAAGTGCCTCAAATGATTTGAAGACTAGAAAAAGGTTTTAACAGTGAAGTCCATTTCCAGTTTACCTTTTTGATTGCATGTATTCAAACTGTACTATTTCATCTTCTAAGTTTCCATGCAAAATGGATGCAATTTAATAAACTCTCAATCTCAATTTTACTCCTAACTCCCATTAATTTCAGACACTAATGAAGTTGGCAGAGAAATAGCAGATGCTATTAAAATGACGAATGGGAAGCAGGGACTTAATTTATGAAAGGTTCCCAGGGTGCAAATTTTGTTCTCTGACCCAAATCTGAGGAAAAGTTTAGGATTCAAACAAAAAGAGAAAAAAAATCTCTGTTGAAAAATGGAGAAATGGATCTGCTTTTAACTTGAGCTGAGAAAGAGTGGATGGCACGGCTGCGGTATTAATTCATCTCGTGAAGGGCTGATCTTAAGAGAACACCAAAGAGCAGCAATGGATAACAGATTGGACTGCTGACTTACAGCTTAATTGATTGAATTTAATCATTTTTAAAGCTTTTAACTGTCGGAGAAATTAAATCTAATAGTCCATTATTGCAAAACTGTGGCTATTTTGATGTTAAATTACAGTAATTCTCCAACAAAGAGCTTATCTGTATATATATATTCACCAAAGAGAGGTAACATCTATACCAACAGCATAAACAGCACAAAATAATTCAACTTCAACTTTCTGACAAAAAAAACCTACCGCCTGTTTCTTTCTCTCAGCTGATTAATGCAAACCCATTCTTAATGCACATCGATCTGAGCATTTCTGAGTTACATGTACAGTATCTGGATCCTGCAGATCTACATTTCAAACAGTCAGAGCTGAGATGCAGTAAAATATTTTGTAAAATCCCTCCTCTCAGCTGTCACATGTCAGAGAGTCAAACACACACAAACACGTACAAAAAAACAAAGGAAGCACCAGTGATACATGTACGTGTGAAAACGCTGCTCCACGCTGAGCTCTTTGTTATTCAGATGGAACAACAGACAAAATGTATTCAGATTGTATTCTGACCCTGAGGTGGACTTATTCAAGCAAACACACACACACACCTCGTATAAGCCACGAAATATAGGTGCCGCATCGCACAAATCTTTTTGTAATTTTGTGGTTTTCTTGTGTGTCAGTGTGTGTCTGTGTGGGTGGGGTTGTCAGGTTGGCTTCCCCTCCATTTTCCACAATGACTGACAGTCAGCCTAATTATATTTATGGCATAATAAACACTATTAGTATTGACAGCCATATCCACAGTGTGTGTGCGAGTGCATGAGTGTGTGTGTGTGTGTGTTTATTAGTGACTTGAAATCATGTGCTTGTGTGTAACCATTAGAGGAACAACTGAGAAAAACACAGGAAAACACACATCTCCACTGTCACGACATGGCTTCATCCACTTTGTTTGTGTAAATGTTTGTGTGTCTTAGTTTGTGAGTGTGTGTGTTAGCTTGTGAGTGTATGTGTGTGTGGTCCTGCAATCAATGGGTTTAAATAATTCAGGTCTCCTGCATGCGGGTTTGGTTTGGTGTGCCTGCTGCATTTGTGTGGTTGTGCATATGTGTTTATGTGTGCATGTGCGTGTGCGTGTGTGTGTGTGCAGGCTTTCCCTAAATGCCAGTGACTCATGTTGATAATAACAGACTCGCCTTTCAAAGCCCACCTATAAAAACTCCCATAATTATCCAGGTGGTGTGAACTATAGCACCATCCCACAGACACTTGCACGTGCACACACACACATGCGCACAGAATGGAGGTTTTTATACACACCCATCAAAAAGAATCATTACCAGCTTAACCTTCTTGATGGAATATTGCATAAAGAGACTGAAACAAAAAGAAAAGCTGTATTTCAGACAGGCGAGGGAAGACAGACTGTGGTTCCCTGAGCTCAGTTCTGGATGAGTCAGCCTGCCACAGTCTGAAGCAACCGAGACAGGATGAATGACAAAACTGAGAGCCTGGACTAACTACTTGAGTGCTGCCGGGTCAGTTAGCCAAAGATACGATCATAGTAAGGGTGGGTGATATAACCAAATATATCTTATCAGGTTTGTTTAATGGCAGGATCATGACCTTGATTTTCGTCATCATTCTTCCTCACGTTTCATTTTGAGACTATTGCACAGATCACTGACTGGTACAACCAAGAGGTAGAGTTGAGAACATTAAACAAGAGTATTAACATGGATAAGACATCAAGCTTATGCTTGAGAGGCTTAAAACAACACTAAGGTCAAGTGCACTCTTGCTTCATTACAGCTATTTTATCAAGCTAACATATCAGACTGTTCACTTTGTGTCTAAGGTAGCACTCAGTATGTAACTATTCATTTCAGTCAAAGCAGTCTGGTCCTTCTGATGTGAATTCCACTTTCTAAGATTTCAAGCTACATCATTATCTCTGATATTCTCAAAAGTGGTTAAAAAGTTAGTCTAACTCTGACTGTGAAGAGATAAAGAAATATCTGATCGATCAAGCTAAACTTAAACTTCTACACGACCAGACATGAAACCATGCAGGCTAAATGTGCTGTAGTTACATCTCCTCTCTCAAAGATCAGTTTGATTCTGCATGATTCCTGTCATATTTCAAACACTTAACCAATAAAGCTGCTGCGAGGAACTTCTCATCTGAGATAATACACTCTGAGCCATTAGCATTGAGATGGATTATATCTCGATTGTCATTTTTTAAATGTCTGACACTGCCAGGGGGTAGATGACAAATTGTCTGGATGCAGGTAAGAAAAATACTCTTTCAGACATTTTTTATTTTCAGTCTGTGATATATTTGACTATTCAAAAAACAGTTTAAGGTTTTCATGGAAAAACAAAAGCTGCTGTCAAAATAAAAAAACATCATCATCAGAGAGTAGGAGGTACAACTGTTTGTCCACAGGGGGCACCAAACTCTGCAGTAACTTTAAACTTACGTTTGTTTTAGATGATAATTGAGCCCTGAGCCCTGAGTAGTCGATCACAGAGTGCAGCAGATCATTTCTATGGAGTAATAATTATCATATTAATCATTTTACACTGCAGACGCGGTAGTTCTACTGCCTTAGTGTCTCCCTCTGACTGCATTTCCATGAAGTAATGATCATAAATGTTCTTTCTTGAGCTGCGAAACTCCGCTGCACTCTGTGATCGACTCGTCAGGGCTTCCCCACAAACATGTGGCTGCTGGAAGAGAGTGGGTGAGTTGTGTTTAGTCTCTTTGCTAAAAAAAACTAGCAAAGCTAAAAAGATGTTTGGTGGCTAGTGCTATGGCTGTGACCCTTTATGTACTGTTGATGAAGTTAAGTGCTGTTCTGAGCATTATTTGTGGCTATAGAGTGGCTTTTTGGTTGAGGTTTGTGACTGGCTCCTTAGACCACTGTCTATTGCCATCTGCGGTCATTACTAAAGTTTGTATAACTAGAGAAGCAAGCGGTCGGCAACATTCATCTCTCGAGGGGGTGTCTAACTCATGTTACTGTGTGTTTGACCCTAAATTAATTTTACTCCGGAATATCCCTTAAACACTGAGCTCATTCAAACTTTTACAAACTGTTGTTATACTCAGCCTGTACAGCTTGGTAAAGTATCCATTCCATGAAGCAGATGTACAGTATTCTAATACCATCCTATCACATACAACTGTCACAGTAAATTGTTCTGTATTTGTAAGCATCAATAAGTCCACAATATGGTTTCACTGTCAGCTTGGAGAACATTTTAGTAATGGCAGAGGCTTGAGGACGGAATAAATCAACATTTAATCTATGACGTATCAACTTAATTGTGTTGAAGTTGTTAAGGGCTGCGTGCTGAGCTGCAAACTTCATTGTCTCGCTTGTTCCTAACATCTGAGCTTATTTACTTACTGACAGAGTTCATCGTTTTAACATGTTTTACAGAGGTTCAGTCATCAGTGGTAGACTCCTTCACGAAGTAACACCACATACAGGTGTTTTGAGGCTGAATGCTGAGCTGCTGAAATAATTCATACAGTTTAAGTCATTTACACTTCTTTCCAGACACACAGCTCTCACTTTTTAATCATTTTTCACAGAAGACCTCCACTTTCGAGGAGCTACGAGATGCTTTGCAGATTGAAGAGGGTCTGTGCACACAAAGAAAGCTTGTCTCGTCGTAAGGGTTATTAGTTTTACATGCACATTGACAACCGAGTTACACCTCCAAAATAAAGTAATCAGACTGACAATGCTTTCATTTATTCGACCATCATTTCAATCGAACACCTGAAGTTAGCTCAGACGTGTGACAGTCAGATTAAGAGCCAGGCGAGGAATGAAAAAATGATCATGAGATGAGGACAGTGAATTTTAGAGTAGTTTAATCAAGCTTGAGTGTTTAGCGAGAGTGGAGGGAAAAGAGCATCGATGTAGAAAAGGAGTGAGAGGATGTAAAAGAGCAAAGACAGGAGAGAGAAAAGGGAAGAGAGCGCCGCTTGTTCCCCCTCCTGCCTCTCTCTCTGTATTCTTTGACATAAACACCTGCTGACTGCTCCTCTGTCGGCTCCCACAACAGACACGGAGAGAGAGAGAGAGAAAGAGAGAGAGAGAGACAATGACGAAGATGCAGAGAGACAAAGGTAAGAGAGAGACACAAACTCGCAGAGGAGGAGGAAGACGGGATTTATTTGTCAGGCAGAAGGTCTTTTTTTCCTTTGAGTGGAGGAGCAACCAGAACATGAAGATGAAGAGGAGGAGAGGGTGAAGGAGAGAGGAGGTGGGTAGACAGAGGGTGGGAGGAGGAGGATAGGTGGCTTGATGGAAGGGCATAGCGCGCCAAATGACAGCGGGGAGCAAACGATGAGAGGGTGATCAGAGGGGGAGAGGGAGGGAGAGAAGTGAGACAGAGATGGAACCACTAAGGTGCTGTTGTTATAGCAACCTGCTGCTCTGGTGCTTTGCGCGCTGCATCCTCCTCCTTCCTCCTCCTCCTCTCCTCTTGCTCACTTACTCCCTATCTCTAAAGGTTGAGCATCATATCACAGCGAAACCAAAAGGCTCAATATTATAGGAACACGTCTATGTCGAGACAGTTTTACAATAGGAGGATTTTTAATGTCGGAGGCGTCTAGCAGACATGCCCGTCCACAGAGGAAACCTAAAGTCTAAATGAAATAAAAAAACATGCTGTAAAGTCAGACGGCAACAGCGTCTTCTTTAATTTAATTCCAATATTTCCTCTGTATTTTTCAACCCTTCTTTTCATCACCCTTATCGATTTTTTTTACACCTGCTTCCATCCGTTTTACTCTACTCCAACTCTCCTCACCACCATATTATCTCCTCTGTCTGTACACCGGCTGTAAGAAACTGACTCCCAATTACAGGCAGGATGTATCCATGCAATACACAAACACACACTGAGTGGCTGCAGGGAGGTGAACACTGTACAAGAGTCAGAAGTTAAGAGTTAACAAGACAAGTACATAAGCACACTGCAGGAGATGATTTGCACTTTCAAAAGAGGAGACTCTCCAGCAAGCAACACAAGTCACAAGATGACAAAAAAGTCTAAAGCAGCGGGAATATTTTACCCGGCATCGCAAAGAAGCAACCGAGCTTTACTGCTGACATTTAAAACCTGATATAGCGTCCCTCCACAAACCTCTGTAAACCTGTCATCTAAAAGTGATCACTGTCTGTAAATCAAAATCACCACATGAGGAAAAGGAGAGTTCTCATCTGTCAGAGGGGAAAAAATAACAGGAGCTGGTATTGGACATGTTTTTGTTTGGTCATTTGTTCGAGTTATTTCAAGTGAATACAATTTATGTCCGGATAATATTTGGTTCTGTTATGGCCCAATGGCAGAGCCTACAAAAAGATACTCTGTCAACACAGCAAACAGCACCCTAAAGTTACACAAAACTAGCGAACCAAAGATGGACAAGAGCCTGAACTGGTGAAGCAGGCTCTTGAATAAATCAGCTCTTTTCATCTTAAGAGTTCACACCGAGAATGGGATTTGTTCATTTTGATTGAATTCGATACTATTATTGGGACTCCCTAACCATCCAAATCCTTATAAACCCTGATATCAATCCTTTTCCATTTTAGAGCATGTACAAGACACATGTTTTTAGGTGACTGGGAATTGTTGTTTAATGTTGATAAAAAAGACAAAGTTTAAAATGCTTTTGTGCAGATATTATTAGCCCACACGGAAGAGTGTGTTTGGTTGTTACAAAGTTGTATTGCATTGATGTTTCTGTATTGTTTTGCTTGCGTTAATATTTAGGCTGACATATAGTCTGCCTCCTCGGTGAAGCCACCCGTAAAACAGCACCCTCTGGTGACGGGCTGCTGTATAGGTCATAAATCCCGCCTCCTCCAGCAATCCCTATGGAGCTGTGGACAAACTTTAGAAATTTATTACACAGCAGTGTTGTTTTTGTTGACAATGACGTTGACGAAAATATTTCATCAACTTCATCATCAACGAAAAAAACACTGCTGAATATATGTTTAGCGTTTGACTGATGAAATGCTCATGAATTTTGCAACTCTGTTCGTCGTCCACCACCGTTTTCATCTAGTCTCGTCTCATCACATTTTAGTCATCTAAGATGTATATTTAGCTCATCAACGTCACATCAATGAAAACAACACTGTTACACAGAATATACATTTTTCTCCCCCCTGCTTGCAGTGTTGACGTGTAGTTACTGTAAGACTGGTTTGTGCTCAAGTCCTCTTTTTTCTGTACAGCTTTGTTTTTAAAAGTTATTAGGGGGCTCCTGTTTTCTATAATTGACACCTGATACAGCCTATGGCCGTACGAAGATTGCGTAGCTCACCCAGGGGATACGCTGTTTGAGCCGAATGTCATCAAAGCGACTCTCTGCGACTCTCCCGCCGAATGCGTACAACGCAACTGCACAATGTTGGTTTCAGGAAGAGGAGAAAAAACTTGGAAAGACAGAGAAATTTTTGGCTTCAAATCCGTATACTAACGGAAGGCAGAACTAATTTGTCCATAGCATATACAGTCTATGGGCTGACAGGGATGGACTTGAGGCACCCAACTGAAGGTGAGGTAGCCTCAGAGGTGGTGCTGAAAACAAAGGCATTTCCTCCTGCTGATCATATCAAGTGGAGGTCCCAGAGATTCACCAAATAGCTGTTAAATTTCAATTGTTTCCCCAGTGGAAGCCAGTTTGTACCTTGATTGGGACTGCGTGTGTATGTGTGTGCGCTTGTCCCTGGTCGGGTCCACTAGACTGTGAAATGAGTCAATTAAATCAAACAGGTCTTTAATAAGTAAATATGTGTACCTGTGTGTGTCTGTGCGGGAGTGTGTGTGTGTGTGTGTGTGTGTGTGTGTGTGTGTGTGTGTGTGTGTGTGTGTGGTGCTGTTGGAAGTTATGACAAAATGCTTTGGCATGTTTCCACTCACTTCAAACCACAACCTGCCAGCGAATGCTGCTGTTAAGTTGCAGGTTCTCAAGCCTGTGACCACAAGACTGTTTTCACTAACTGACAAGTTTCTGTGTCAGGAGGTGAGAGCCAGTAGGCATCGAAACACAAAGTGGACGGAGGAAGAGAAGAGAGAGTGAAGGGGTGTTGAATGTTATCCCACCAAACTCTAATTCCTCTAACTGTAACAAGACCACTTCATCTAAGGCCGAACCAGGAGCAGAAGACTTCAGGTTTGAAATCGGCCACTTGTTACTCCGTTTTATATCGGTTATATTTGAACCCAACAGTAAGGACGTGAGGAGAAAAATCTACATGGAAAACAGGCAGACAGTCGGGGAGTCTGTCCTTCATCTCAAGGATGCCGCTCAAGTACGTGTCAGCAAGTATCCATCCTTCTAAAGTGTCCTTGAGCAAGTCACTGACACTCACCAGAAGAGTCTTTCAGTAAGTGACCCTGACTTAAAGGGTCTGCTACTTGGTCTGAGTTGGAGAGGTCTGGACATCTGGACAAGGTCTGGGGTCATGTGGCTGGGCAGACTGAAGGTTTCTTCTCCTTCTTAAGGAGATTGAAACCACTCTGATGGGAACTTAGGAAAATTAAATAGCCAGTTAGCTTAGCATGAATGCTGGAAACCGGTCAACAACAGGGTCCTCAATTCGCCTATTTAAATGGAGGTGGGTTCTCCCCTTAAATTCTTCACATGAGGTTTCTAGACTTGATGAATATTTGTGCACATCTCACACAACCAAAGCCAAACGCTGGAAAGCCATTGTCTTCTTGTCACATAAAGAGAGGTCAAAAAAACAACTCTGCTTTTCCGTCACATTATGAGAGTGTTAAAATTCGATGTATTTGAATTTCTTCTTCCTAAGTTTCATTCTTCATTACAGAGTGTTTAGTTCCTCTGACCAGAGATGGACAGAAAACAAAAACAAAGAGTCTGTGGGAGTGAAGGACAGAAAACTCCAAATGACAAGGGGAAGGTACAAACAAAAGAACCATTTGGCTGACATCCCAGTGTGTGTGTGTGTGTGTGTGTGTGTAGGAATGTGTATGTATGTGTATTTGTGTGTGTATGTGAGTGAGAAAGCGCCTGCCAGTCTGCCTCCTGAACACAGGGGGCCAATACACCCCTGATTTGAATACAACCGCACTTCTTATCCACCAAACAATAACGCCTTAAATTTAACCTCTTCTAATTCTGACAGAGAAGAAAGAAATCCTTTGTTTTTGCATTTGCAGCACAGGAAGAACCAAGTTTTGTCTTGTTGTACTTCAGTTAGATTTGTAACTATGTAAAAAAAATATATATTTTTACAGAATCCTGAGCCAGGATCTCGTAAATCTATAAATTATCAGCTTTTTGTCTTTAACGTCTTCAAGACAGTTTCAAGTATCATTAACGCTTCTGTGAGCATCTTTCTGTTTGTGATGATTTTGGTGCCCCCTTAGGACAAGGTTTCACTCCTTAATTCTTTGACAAACTTTGGATGAAGTCTGGTAAAATCTCATTGGTCCTACTTTAATAGTTATATCTGTCAAGAGTGGAAAAGCTTGTTTGGCAGTGGTTTCAAAAGTTAGAGAAACTAAATTTAAAGTCGTCTTGGTGATGGTTTGGTTGACATTTGTTGATTGAAAAAGTCACACCTGTACATTCCAGTCTCTGTTGTCATCAGTTAAAAGTTTAAAAGCATGTTTTTGAAAAATGGTAGAAGTTTGGATTCTGAATATTTTCTGAATATACCAGTTAAAAATCTTCTGTGTGTGATTCAAGCTGTGTCACCATCCTTTTTAAGTGTCTCAATCAGCCCGATAGCTCAGTTTGGGACAAGTCAGATTGAAAAACCCTCAACACAAGCTTTAGACTGTGAGTTTAAGGCAAGAAATATCTCAATGTAGATGTCACTGATGGCTGAAACATTTTCTGTGTAGTCTAAGGCATTAACTTTAAGAGGTATTAATGGTTTTTTAGAAGTTTTTTGGAATGAAAAAAATCCAATAATCTTCAACAACTTTTACTTTGCTATCCCCCAGAAGGAAATCTAAAACCAGAGCAGGCAGCAGGACACAAAAATACATCAAACCAAAAATAGAAACAGAGAAATTTCATGACTCAAAGAGAAAACATAGATCCTGATTTTTGAATCAGAGACAGAAAAAGCGTATTCAGCGTATTCAAATATATCAATGAGTCTTTAAAGGGCTGTTTCACTATTTACAACCCAAATTCACAAAAAGTTGACTGACTGTGTAAAATTGTAACAAAAAAGTTTAGATTGATGGTTTGCAAATGATTAATCTCTTTATGTTGAAACTGAATAAATGCCTCAATTATGAAAAAAAATATGCTCATTATAATTCAGATAAATAAATAAAAAAAGGTTTCCATAAAGTTTGAGGGGAAAAAAATGAAAATTAATGTGTAATGCTCAAAACATGTAGGAGGAACATCGTCCTACTGACAAGGTCAATTTACAACAAGATAGCAACATGGCTGGGCTTAAATAAGACACCTAAGAGAGGCTTTTAAGAGGGAAAGATGGGGAGAGATTTAACATTCTGTGAGAGAGCAAAAATTCCAGGATAATGTCCCTCATCATAAATCTGCAGGCTATTATTTTCATCTGAAGTTTTCTTCAATAAGGCCAAATTCCAGTACTTGATGGCTCAAGCCCCCAGGTGGCACTACTTTAAGAATAGACCTGACTCTGTAGTGAAAATCACTGCATGGACTCAAAATTACAACCAAAATACCATGTGGGTGAAGGCAGTTGGTGTTACTATGTTTTTTTTATGAGGCAAAGTAAGGTTTTAACTTGATCTGAGGTGACTGCACCTGAGGTCGACTGGCATGTTTCGTTTTCTTATGTCCTTAAAGTGTTGCATGTCATAAGGTATTCCTGAAAAGAAGGATAACATTTCAACAAACATGCTGTCTAGTGCGCAGCTGTGTTTAGGGACGGTAAACTTCTAAGATATCAAAACATGTATCTTAATTTTAGTTTATGATCACAAACATCAATGCTGTTACTGATAAACAGTGTTCAATTTAAGTTGACTCAGGGTCAGCATGCTCTGACTTCTTAACTTATGAGTTTGAGTGACACTGTGTCCTCAGAAAAGGGTAAAAAGGTTCAGAGAGGTTAAATCGGGTCATTTGGTATAAATGAAGCAACTGCATATCTATATCTATCTGTGAATCAGATTACATGGCATCAATCAAAACAACTATATTTGCAGCATACATTATTGCAGGTGAAAACGGGTCATGTTCAGAGAAAGCCAAATACGAATATGAATTTCTATGAGAAGGGGAAATCTGTCATGTGGTCTTTTTGAAATCATGGACAGCTGGCTTCCTCTCCAAAGAGAAGAGTCACCATACAGCTTGTTATCAAGTATGATGGTATCCATGACATGAGTAGCATATGCATCTTGGAGGGCACCATAAACACTAAATGATAAATGTTTTGGAGCAAAATATGCTGCCATCAAGGTAATGCATTTTTAAAGGAAGACCTGGAGTATTTTAGCCGGACAACCCCAAACCACATACCGGAGGAACAACAACAGTATGGTATAGGAGTCTGGCTGCTAAACCGGCCTGTCTGTGGTGCCAACTCGTCACACAATGAAAAATTTGGGCATGCCATGAAACAAAATAAAATAACAAAGGAGATCCTGAACCGTTGAGCAGCTGAAATCCTATATTAGCTAAGAAAGGAGCACCATTCAACTTCAAGAACTTCAGAAACTGAGCTATCTAGGTTCTGAATGTTTACAGAGTTGTTTAGAGAGGAGGTTCAAATGAGAAACATGCCCCTGTCTTAACTGTTTTTAAACGTAAAATGTATTTTTTTTCCACTTTAGGGGTTAAATGATTTCATTTCATTCATAATAACACAAAAACAGGATAAAGAAGGTACTTCAATGTTCTTGTTTGAACTATCTTGACTTCTGCTTGTAGAATAGTGTTATCATTCAGTAGCGCCACCATCAGACAAATACACACTCACTAGATAAACTGTACAGTGGTGTGGCTTGCTGCTCTTTTACTACACACTGGATATGTGTGTGTGTAAGTGTGTATGTGAGTGTGTGTGTGTAATAATAAAGAAGGTGAATGCGCACATGTTCGCGTGTCATCAGCAGTTTCAAATCTGCTGACCTGACATAAAAATCTACTGGACACGGAAACCCTCGCTTTTTCCTGCCCCATCTGCGACCCCCCCCCAAACTCAATAAGAGGGACCTTAATATGTGTGTGTGTGTGTGTGTGTGTGTGTGTGTGTGTGTGTGTGTGTGTGTGTGTGTGTGTGTGTGTTTAGGAAGGGGTGAAAGAGTTAAAGAAAGGCAGAAATCGGAGAGTGAGGCAGTGAGGTGGAGTGTGTTAACAGGGACACAAACCAACAGCAATAAACTCTCTTATTATCATACTAGTCAAGGACTGCGTGCATGTGTTTAAGTGTGTGTTTCTGCAGTGTGTGCGTGTGTGTGAGTGTGTGTTTACATTTTAGAGATTAAGTGTAAGTAAGAAAGAGGGCAAGCACAGAGAGCGACGGAGAGAGGGAGGGAAAAGAGGAAAAATGAGGGGATGAGAGAGGGGAAACTGTGTGTGTGTGTGTGTGTGTGTGTGTGTGTGTGTGTGTGTGTGTGTGTGTGTGTGTGCATGTGTGTGAGTGTTTGTGTGTGGTTCCTGGCTGAGCAGCTCCTCTCTATTTATAGAGCTGCGGCTCCTTCCTGTTTCTGGAGCTGTACCATCACGCCAGGAGGGGGTGGGGGGTAGAGAGAGCGAGGGAGAGATGAGGAGAGGGAGGAAGTGTGAGTGGGTGTGTGGGAGGAGAGACTGGTCGTGTTTGAGTCTTTAGTAAATCAACAGATCCACCCCCTCTCTTTCTCTCTACCACTCTCTCTCCCTCTCTCTCTCTTTCTCCCCCCTCTCGCCCCATCCCTTTTGACTCCCCCTCCCTCTCTTACTCAATATGGGCTTCACCAGCAGCTACACAAGAACTACACACCAGAGAGAGAGGGAAGGAGAGACGAGGGGAGAGACAGACCGAACTAAAGAGCGCTAAAGGATGAGTGGGGGGGGTATTTTTGCGTCTGATGGTGAATTTAAAAAGACTTATTACACAACGGGACACTGATGATTTGAAAATAAAAGCTGAGCATGAGAAATCCACACAAAAGCAACAACCGCTCACCGATTAGCTTCCCGAAGTCATACCGTATGTATGAATGAGACCTCTGCTGTCTCTCCTGGTTTGGTCGCAGTAACAAACTGGGATTTCTACAAGTTTGTGTGTTTTATTATAAAACTACACAAAGAGAAATGTGTAAGGCTTATTTATCACTAAGATCGGGATCAAAATGATCCTGGGAACAGAGTGTATTTGGTTCCTTTTGAGGGTCAAAGTCAGAAAGTGCCTCATCAGCTGAAAAAAAAAAGTACAGAGAGTGACTGAATGAAACCACAGGCTGTACAACACAAACAATATACTTGAACGGAGGTCAAAGGCCATGAACTATGAACATGAACTATGACTGAAGTATCAAAGGGCTTTGGAGGGACAAGCGTTTGATTTTTATTCTGGTGCTCTTCATCAAAAGCTGGAGCAGGTGTGTTAAAGCAGGTTTCTTTGGGTTGTTACTCCGAAGACACTGGGCTCCACTTAAACACAGTAAATTTTCATTGATCCAGTACAGCTGAATCATATCGGAAATTTAATAAGATAACAAAAGACCAAATCATCTTCTTTCAGGTTGAGTTGAATTGCACATCTACTCCAATTTAAAACCTAGCAGCAAAGTTGAAAACTACCACAAAACCATTTCATTTCCAAATTTTCAACATTATTGCAGGTAATATGTCTGCATTTAAGCTATAAGAGCTGCAGTCATCCAGACGAGCAAGGAAGCTGAATCAAAAGTTTCACCAACATCAGGACGTTGAGTCAGTGCATGGAAACAAAATGCTATAGAAGTCCAGCATTATACGCATTCTAGTGCAACAGGGCTTTTGGTTTGAAGGGCGACCCAGTGATCTGTTAACTTTCATCTGTACAATATCTTTCATAACTTTATAACATACTCGTCTGATATGTGTCAATTCAAAGAACATTTGTGAGAGTTGCATTTGTCTGAAAGCCACCCGGCATCTGTGGCAACAAGTTTCTTAATGAGTTTACTTTATCTGACCTCAGTTCAATCTGCTTTTGATGGCTTATATTTCATAGTAAACCCTGACCTTATACTAAACCCTGGTTATGACTCAGTTATGGGGAGAAAGCCTAGTTATGAGTGAACCTCAATTACAGCAAAGACTCACCATCTTCTTCTGCACATTTTACTTCTCTATGATATTTCTGGACTGAAGGTGGCCATGAACATGTTAAGGTCTATACATGTGTCCTAAACATGACCAAGCACTGGTGGCACAACACTGTGCTAAATCTACCTTGCTTAGTTGTCTTACAGGTATCTATGACGGTTGCAGCATCTGTGCATGTTTACATTCTACGGTCATGTGGCGCAGGTGTCTGCACAGTGGTCAGTTTCTCAGTGTTTAAATGTGGGGTTGCATTCAAGTGATTTCAGATGTATATTGTAGATTAATCCTGGATAACAAGGAAGTGATGCCAGCATGACCTGGATCACAAGTGATCATGCAGGTCACGTGTGGTCATGTGACCAGCAATGTGGCTATTGCATATGCACACATCACACTTGCAACGTTTAAATGGTATATCATTCTGACCTAACCGGTACTGCAGCCACAAGCACTGAGTGACGTGTTTGCCCATTGTCTCTTGTGCACACATTGGGATCTTCCACCAAAAATGTCTGACCATTAGATATCTGTTCACATAGCTATTTTTCACTCTGTCCTGCTTCCATATCTAAAATGCATGCATACCCCAACGCCTGTCACCAGTTTACAAAGAGGAAAAAAGAGGCTGTTGTTCATCTGTGGGGATAATGTTTCATGAGTCTATGGCATGGTTGTGGTGCATGCCGGACACGGTGAGGCTAACAAAGTGTTGTTGAGTGATTTCATATCAGGTGACGACCAACAGGTTAAAACTCACTCCATTTTGAGACGTAAACTTTGAGGATTAACTCCTTAGATTTTGTCCTGGCATTGATTAGGATTTTTCTCATGGCTGCTGGATTTTGTGTCATACCTGTAGTCACTCCTGAAGGTGGAGTGAATTGTACGCATTGTTCGCACAACTCTGTATTTTTGCAATATAATAGGACAGCAGTGAAGCGTGTGATTTATCAGGCAAATCACAGCAATCTTATGGACAAATATTCCTAAGTGTGAAAATAATAGTACAACAAGACACGGAAGCAAGAACAGAAAGTAAGGAAGGGGGGGGCACGGCTCCACAGCCAGATGGTCACCAGGAGGGGCCTGACAGCTGTGTGTGTGCGTGTGCGGGTGTGTATACGTGAGGGTTTCTGCGTAAGTGTGTGCAAGAAAGAGAGAGAGAGAGGGAGAGAGAGATAGGGACAGATTGTGTCCAACACCTGGCCTCCCTGGACACAACAAAAGAGAAAGCAAGAAAGGCCAGCTCAACTCAACATGAGCAACATCAAACACACACAGAGAGCTAGGAGAAGAGAAGGTGAGAGGGTGAGAGAGAGAGGGAGAGAGAAAGAGAGAGAGGGAGAGAGAGGGAGAGAGAGAGGGAGAATAAGAAGATGAAAGGGGCAGGTTGGATGTAATAAGAGGAAGGATGTCCACATTTGTTCCTTAATTGGAGCCATTTCTGTCATCACACATGCAGAGAATGACATCTGCAGCCAAAAACACTTCATGTTTGTGTGTAATATTAGTATTAGTCTGAGTATGAGTCTACTGTACCACTAAATCTGTGTGCATTTAAAGGGGGCTCCTCTGATTGGCTCAGTTGGGCGATGTGCCACAGAAGGCAAGCGTACGATTGGCTGTGTTGAAACCTAGTCGGTTTCTGCCTCTGCCAGAGCCTGTCGTGAGGGCAGACTGGTACACACACACACACACACACAGACACACACACACACAGAGGCACACACACAGATTTATGGATGCTCAGTAGCAGGAACGATTGTTTTTTTCCCTTTTTTTCAGCAGTTTTCCCTCTCCACACTGTTGCCTCTGAGCTGAGGGGGAGAGAGCGAGAGAGCAGCAGCTACAGTGAAGGAGAGAGAGGCTGCTATGGTAACAGATCACTGTGGCAGCGAGTGGAGGGGCCCTGATGGCTATTTGGCAGCGATGCCAGAATCTCACTGGCTGCACACACGCGTCAGTGTGAATGAGTGTGTGTTAAGCGTGTGTGTTTGACCAGGAGACGTGCTGAATGGGGAAGTGTGCGTGAGAGTGAGTGTGTGTGTGTGTGTGTCTGTACGTGTGTGCGTGAGATAGAGAGAGAGGGAGAGAGCGTTCCTGGGAGGAATGAACCCATTGAGCTGGTGTGTGCGTGTGTGCTCTGTGCTCCAGATGTCCTCAGTCGTGCAGATCGATGGCCACACGAGAGCACATCCCACTAACTTGAGTCACGACACCCGTCTCCTTTTTCCTCTCTCTTTCTCTTACATACTCCGGCTGCGTGACTCTCCCATTTCTTCTCTTTCTTCTATTAAAGAGGTTGAACTGATCAGATACTTTCCTGTAGACATACTAATCAGTCTATCCTTATCATTTCAGACATGATACACCTCAAACAGGCTGTTGTTTCTCCAAGAAAACGTCGATCCCCCACTCTCTCGCTCTCTCTTCCCGACTGCCTTCGTTCACTCCTCTCTAATTTTTCTGTATGCAGAACTAGGTCATGCAGTAGTAGACTGCTGTTGCCTTGCCACTGTGCAATTCTTTGAATGTGTGTATGTGTTTACACAACCTAAATACACATTTCAGACCTGGGAAGAACAAAGTCCAACCCTGTACGCCTACATTGAGGAAACAAATGTGAGATCCAAGTATGCATACAGAAAAACACTCACAATCAAACACAGTGTTAGTTTGTTTAAAGGGTTGACATTTGGGAGTTTTGTGACAGTGTGTGTCTGTGCCGGTGTGTGTCTCTTTTAGATGGCAAAACTGGAGCATTAAAACGTTGCCTGTAAATATAGGATGTATTTCAGAGAGATACTTTAATAAAAGGCATCATTATTTAAAAGCTACTTCACACAGTAACTCTAAAATCATGTGTTGTGTGAACAGACTGAACTTGACTGACTAATCCATGGTTAACCTGTAACTTTAAGTAAACTCGTATAATCAGTCAACTTTAACCACTGCAGAGTTACCATTTATGACAGTGAAATATCAGAGTTAGAGCTGGGCGAAAAAACAAAAATGATGTATATCAAAAATTAAACTCCCTCAATATTAATATAAAACATGGTCAGTCGGCATTCTGCAATGTTTTGGCAGATGATACAAATAGCCGATGAAAATGGGAGTTAGAACCAAGTAGCAAACAACTGCGTAGTAGTGGGCTGCAGCTACACGCAACCACAGCACTTTAACACGTGAAGCCGACAGCACTGTGAGTGCAAAAAAAGAAAATGAGTGCTACCTCCAGATGAAATGCAGATGAAGGCTCAATGGCGCCTGTGCAGCCGAAACAGCTAACCCTTCAGTCCACTTTCTCTAGCGCAGTGGTTCTCAAGTCCAGTCCTCGAGACCCACTGTCCTGCATGTTTTGGATGTTTCCCTGCTCCAACACACCTGATTCAAATGATCAGCTCGTTATCAAGCTCTGTAATGGCTTAATAACGAGCTGATCATTTGAATCAGGTGTGTTGCTCTAGCTGCTTACTGCTCTAGTGCAACGCCCTACGACAAAACGTCGAAGAGACACAAAGACCTCACAGACGCAGTAGCTTATTGTATTGCAAAAGAAATTGTACCAATAAGCACTGTTAAATTTAATTTTTTATATCTAGAAATATATTTATATCAACTGATATGAAGAAATATATCAAGATATACTTATTCCCATATCACCCAGCTCTTGTTAGCGTGATACTTATTTACATCATTTATGGATAACTGCACAGTTGAGCTCAACCTTTTTTTAAAGTTTTTCCAACTTGATCAGTCTGACTTGTTTCTGTGCTGAAGCGTAAATGGCACTAATAGGCAGTGAAAGGCACTTACATACTGCAGGTTGATAATAATAATAATGATAATTCAAAACACTCAAGGACACCGCACAAGACACTGATAAAAACAAACCGTGAAATAACGAGTTCAAGGCAGGATATTTCTACCCCTGTTACACCTTGTCAACAGTGTGTAATGTAAGGAGACACAATAGTAAGGCAAGGTCATTCCACCTCAGCTCGTCCCTTAGAGGTGGTGGTAGAAGCGCTATAGGAGGAGGATGATGATGGCAGTGTGTAGCATAAGGACCAGAGAAGAGCTGTGTGTGTACATGTCTGAGTTAATTCTGCATTTTCTAGTGAAACAATGCAGGAACATGAAGAGATGCTGACATTAATTTATCGTTGTTTTCTCCGTGCTGCCTCAGGTTTTGATTTAAATTGGTCAAGTTGCCATGCGATGAAGTGACTTTAACTTTGTAAGTTTTGCACAGCACTTCTTTTTCTTCCACATCACTGCAACTGACTCCAAAATATCCCCATACAGCAGGTGTTGTATCTCTTTTTCATCACCAATTCAGCATCGGCTTGCTCGTCATGCTGCTGCTGGTCGGCATTTATGTTGGTCATTAAGTGCTCTGGAAAGTCCTGACCATACAATGTCCAGTAAACTCAAAACAATCAGGAGAAAGAGTTAGAGATGCACAGACATTTATTTTATTCTCAAATCACAAGTCTTTCATTCAGATCTGTGACTGCAGCTGCAGTTAGTTTACTACTTTAGCACTAATCTGAATGTATATGGAGCTCCAGCTGTTTGTGTACGTGCTTCTTTTACTCTTGGGACAAATGCAACTGTAACTCACACACTGGGAGACCAATATTACTCCACTGTGGATTTTATTATTTAAGACAAGTTGAAGGGAGAACTTTGTGCCAATATGTAAGCAGTAAGGGTGGAAGAAAATATCGATACAGCATAGTATTGTGATATTTTGTCTGGTGATGTATCATATCTTCTCATTTACCAAGTATCGATTTTTCAAATTAATTACTAATGTGAAGTAAATCCATGATAATGGAAAAATAAAATCAACTGTTTGTCCAGTGAGGTTGGCAGAGGTGACATCATAGAGCAGGAAAAAGTTAGTACAACAAATATAAGGTTTGCAAGATGTGCTACATGAAAATTAAACACTGCTTAAATAAGACAAACATAAAGAAAGACAAACGCTAAATTAGTATAAATTGCAATATATGGTATCGCAATACTCACTGTATATCGTATCGAATATCATATCGTATCGTGGCCCAAGTATCGTGATAATATTGTATTGTGGGGCCTCTAGTGATTCCCACCTCTAGTAAGCAGCCGCAGGCGCCTTAGAGTCTCTTTCAATGAGGAGAGGAAATGTGAACTTTAATACTTATGAAAGTAGAATTCAAGCTCAGAATAAAACATTGTGGTAAACGAGTATAGAAGAAACCTCAAACTGGGAGATATAAACACTTAAAGTCTTTGCAAAGTGTGAGCTACTTCAAAAACCGCTGGTCTAAGGCAGTTCAGCAACACCCTTAATTTTTTGACTTCTGTCTACTTTAACATGAGCTATCGGTTTAACCTACACATATTCAACAGGTCAAAGATGAGCAGGTGAGATTGCTTACCTGAAGTAAATAAACCAGTTATAGTTATGAGGTTATAGATACCAGCATGTTGCCCAATAGCAAACAAGGATAAGTGAAAACAGCTGCATGATTATGTGAGGCTCTCAAAACTCAAAACTCTACATGCTCATAAATACATTTAGACAAAAATATTTTACAAACTCTATGTATTTTTGGTCACTAATTACTGATTATTTGACCAGTTATTTTACCACTTTATCGTGTGTGTGTGTGAATGTTTACCCCTCTGCTGCTGGCAGAAGTCATGAGCCGAGCTGGAAGACAGTAAGACTGATCTATCAGGATTTCCACAATACGGCTCCCTATCTATCACTGCCCCTCCTTCTCTATCACTCCTTCGTTCGATTAATCTCATCTCATGGCACAGTGATCTTTATTTAATATAACAGCAGCTCTGTGCTGCGGTTTGTCTTACTGTGTGTGTGCATGTTTGTGTGTTTATACCTCTCTTCTTTACTTTTTTCGGTATCAATTCACTCCTCTCTGTTTCTCCAACCACATCTCCCTCTGTCTATCTCATCCTGCACCATGCATCATCCCTCTCATCTGTGCAGAGCGGGCAGACCCATCATTACCCCAGCATGCATGTATTGATCCACTGCCCCAGTGTGTATGTGTTATTTTAAGATGCTCAGACCTGTAATCAGCGTGTTAATGATAGTTATCACCAAAGCGAAAAGCTCTGTGCAGTTATTCTGAGCTTTTGGATCGCAGCGAGTGGCTGGCTGGTTGAAAACACACATACAAACAAACAAACACACACGTATCCAACGTATGAGAGCAGGTTACGAGGGTGGATGGAGGCGTGCTGGTGCTCTAATGAGGGTGAGTGCTGCTCTGGGGCTCGTTGGGTCGAATCTGCAGTAAGGATTGCTTCCTGCTGTCTGTCCATCATAAAAATGAGAGTTCATAGCTCACACACATTCTCATTATCTCCTAGGCCACTGCAGGTAAGCGTGTGTGTGTACGTGTGTGTACTGTGTACGTGAAAACAAAAGTATACACATATCTGGGAGGACTGACGTCATCTGTGCCCATGAGATGTGTGATTCTACAGATATTAAACACCTGCCGAAGAGCATCTTTCCTGTTTGGATCTCTTTTTTTCTTGCATTGACGTCGGCATAAGTAAGTGATGGGTGAACGTGTGTGTGTGTGTGTCTGTGTGTGTGTGTGTGCCTATCAGAAAAAAGAGAGTGGGGCTTTGTTCCGACAAGTTTTGACTCATGCTGGACTATGCATTCCCCAAAAATGTGGCAATTCTAAAGTCCCATCAACACAACATAATGACCGATGCTCATTCACACACACACATACACACAACACACACACACACACACACACACACACACACACACACACACACACAGAAACAAAGGTGCACATTGTCTTTTATGCATGCACAAACACACACTTGAAGATTCATAGGCTTATTTTTTGTTGATATTTACAAGATACACCCTATCCTTCCAGGGCAAATCCAGACCAACACACAGAAGACACACGCAGAGGGGAAATAGACAGACAAACACACACACACAAACACACACACACACAGACGCACAAAGCTTTGCCAGTATGGATAAGCCCTATTTGGCAGTGTTGAGGAAGATGCATTTCAGAGGTAAATGACATCATTATCATATAAATGACTTCCAGCCCAACACATCTGCTAATGTAGCTCTGCGCACACACACAAACACACGCACAAACTCACAAATTTGATGTGAAATACACATTCAGTTGGAGCAGCAGACTCTCACCAAGTGTGGACACAACACAAAAACTCAGTCTCAAACCACATCATGCACACACACATAAAGAAACCCATGAAACACACACACAGACACACACACGCACACACTGCAAGCAATGTCAAAATTAGATGCACATAGGGGGCTCTTAATGGGTTTTAATGCTCACTTTGAGAGGGCTAACCTTGAGCTTTGGTAGTATTGTGTATGTGAGTTAGCACAGATATAGCTATGCGTATAATAACTATTATTCCAAAGAGAAAGCATAATTCATGCTGATGGTTAAGACGGTTAAAAACGCACACGCCTAAACAATACTGCTCTGCTCTACATTCATTGATTCAATGTAAACGTATTCACACCATTGAGGTGTTCGGTTTATCACATTTTTACACTAATAGTCATTACAAGTGACATGTAATTTTCACACCCCAATGCTGGTGTGTGTTGTAATGATAGTTGTGTGAAGTCTTCTGCTTGTGTGAGTTTGCATTGTTGAAACAGAGCCACACATTTCTTTTATTTCTTCCATACATGTCCACCTGGCTCAGCTGCTCTGTCACTTGGTTGCGACCTGCTGGCTCGCGCACGCACGCACGCACGCACGCACGCACGCACATGACCTGTCTTTGTGTTACGTCAGAACCCTGAGTGGTGGAGGATATTTTGTGCCACCTCACTGTCCCTTTTCATAACCTTTTTTTTTCCTTGGAAATGATCCTGTTATAATGACAGAAAAAAATGTATTGTCTAATTTCTTTGGTCCATATGCTTCAACTTACCACATAGCGGGTATAGGACTCTTGTCTTTCCTTAACAAGGAGTCAAGAGTGATGAAAAGAAACATCTATGCAACACTCAATAGCATGCTGTGTGGCTACTGACTGAGAAAAAAATCAGCTTTTTAAGGTGGATTATTGAGGTGTCAGTTAAAAGTCCTTTGACGGTTGAGATGTGCAGTCATGGTGAATGGTCTGAGCGCAACCGTCTCAGGTTGTAAGTCGTAGAAACACCAACAATCCAATGAACTGCTGTCATTTCACTGCTCCCCAGTTGTTAGGCAGCTACAAATGTCATGCAGTAAAAAAATTGGGGTTTAGGTAACTTTTGTAACACCAGAGCTCAGCCATTGAAAGCCTTCAGCGAATTCTCATTTGGCAGTTTTGCTTAAAAACCACAGATAAGACAGAGGACATTAAGTGTTTAAGCTGACGGCTGTAGTTGCGCTGGTGTTCATGCTGCCAACTGTTTTTATTTAACATTAGCCAACGATATGATGTTTTAGTAATGTACCTGCAAACATTGGAGTTGACAGTTCAACAGGTGACCCTGTTAACTGGCAACTTTCAGCTTGTTTCTATGACAACCACCTAAACATTCGACTGAAAGCTGCCAGTTAGCAGGATAACTTGTTGAAACACCTGTGGTCATATGCTGTGTTTCAGTTGTACTTGGAAGTCGGAATTTCCAAGCTCCGAGTCGGAAATTTCCCAGTTTGGGTTCAATAAAGTCCATCCATCCATCCATCCATCCATCCATCTATCTATCTATCTATCTATCTGAAGTCAGATTTCTGGCTGGGAAAGTCGGACAATCCTCACCAACCCCACCTAATGACAACATTATTATCCAAGATGGCAGCGCAGTGCATCAACAGTAAAGAGTAACAGTGAAAGCTCGTAATGTATTATTTATTAGCACTTCTGTTTTGTTTTTGTGAAGTTAAATAAGTGGTATCTGTTGTACTGGCCAACGTCCAACTGTGAACACGGTGCTACGGTGTTTGTAAGAGTAAAATACTGTGTTATGCGTTATTTAAAACTGGTAAAGCTAACAACAACCACCGACAATGGCTAATGACAGCTGACAACCGCTAACAACAACTGAAAACACCAACAACAGCTGACAATTGTAAACAACAGCTAACAACGGCTAACAGTAGGTGTCCATCTTGGTTTTCCGACTTGTTTACTGGAATGCATGAAATGCCATAGTTTCATTCCCAGCTCCGACATCCGACCTCTGAGATAACTGGAACACAGCATTGCATCCATGATTTAGTTGAAAACACTGATTAAGCGGGAGAGTGAGAAACTTGTGTTTAGCAATGTCCCCAAAATCAAATCAACAAATGAGCAAGGAAATTTGGCAAAATTCATGATAAAAAGTATTTAAAAAGTAAAAAGCGGTTGAGCTGAGGGTAATATCCTACTGTTAAAGTTAAATTATTGGCAAAAGCAAATGTTTCATTTCCCCCCTCTATCTGTGACTTTGAAACATACTTGTTAACTAGCAAGAGGCTGATTGCTGACAATAGCTGTGCTCTGTTGTTTGTCAAAAGTACGATTTAACTGATGGTATAATCAAACATCTCTCTGGATATTCACTATCCTTTCTTTGAAGCTGCTTATCAACCGGTGAGCAATGAAATGACCTGAATTCTTCAAATTGCAGACCATTAGACAACCTGAAACACAGCAGTAAAACACAATTACAACATTTGAGTTTGTGATGCCAAAGGGATATGGTCAGCTGTGGCCGAGTTTAACTCAGCCCCTCTCCTCCTAATCTAACAAATAAGCTGATTGTGACTTATTTTATACAATGACTATGACTTGCAGTGAACGTAGAGGAGATTCTTATTTCAAAATAATTTGATAAAAATGTGCAATATTTTCTATTAGCACTACCTCTAGACACAGCACTCCGTATCAACCACATTACAACAAGAGGTGGACTTCAAGCAGATTTTTGCTCAGTTTCAAACTGTATAAATGAGAATTAACAACCCTCTTCTTCTGTGGTGCCCTCACTTCTGTAGCTTGCTGCTGTTTTTCCAGTTGTTCTCCCTCCCCTTCAATAGGCATACCGGCTGCACACACAATTACTTTCCATTTAGAGGAGCTACAGTGTGTGCGTGAACAAAGAAAAGTGTTTCCTTAACTAGAGACAGAACCCTGGAGTGTTGCAGCTGTGTGTGACAGAGAAGGTTACAGACGTGTACAAAAGAGGAGAGGGCTCTGGTGTGACACAAGATTAAGCTCCGACAGAAACACTACAGCACCTATACAGCCGTCACAGACTGCTAACAGCGAGCTAGCTAGCTTTCTCTAGACACTGTCATGATACAAAGACAAGAGGAAGCAGGTAGGCGACGCTGACTGCAGCAAAGCTGTGATGGCCGTTATTGTCCTCAAGACTAGGACGGCTTTTATCTGCTCTCCAGGCTCACAAAGAGGAGCGAGGGAGAGAGGGAGGAAAAGAGAGAGAGAGAGAGGAGGGGGGTGGGAGGGGAAAAGAGAGAGAGCACACAGACTGCCTGCGGCTCGCTTTCAACATCTCAATGACTACACATACTCCTCTCTCTCTCTCTCTCTCTCTCTCTCTCTTTCTCTCTCTCCCTCATTTTCACCACCGTCTCCTCACTGGTCCTCCCCTCCCTCCCTATCTGTACTTCTGCCTTTTTCTCCTCCTACTCGCTCTCTCTCCCCTCATGCCCCCAGGCCATAAACATCCGCATGTCACACACATGCCAGGAAATACAATGAACACACACGCACGCACGCACACACACACACTCAAACTGCTGCGGACACACACACGCACACACACACATAGACACCACCAGCAATGAGGAACACCAGCAGTAGGCTTTGTTCCAGAGTGCTGGTTCCGGGGTCCTGAGGAACCGTTCATGCAAAACAGAAGTGTGCATGTGTCTGTGTGTGTATATGCGAGTGTGCATATGCACGTGTGAGCTGTATGCACACACGCACGCCACCCTCAACCCCCTCACTGTCCGACTGCCCTCCCACCCAGACTGTCGCTTCTTCACACCATCACTTATTCATGTGAGTGAACATTAGAACAGGACTCTCCCTCTCTGTATCCGCCTCTCCATCTTACTATATGTGTGTGTGTGTGTGTGTGTGTGTGTGTGTGTGTGTGTAAAAGGGGGCTTGCGAGTAGTGCATGGATTAAGAGTGTGTTGTGTGAATTTAGGTGTATTATCACAGAACACCACAAAAAGAGCCAAAAAAGCTTAACCTTTCTAATCTTAATCCCTGTGTGTGTTTGTGTGTGTGTGTGTTGAGACATATGTGTATCGTCTGAATGAGTCCCTGCATGTCAAAAGAGAGGGTCTGTGTGTGTGTGTTTGTGTGACGTAGAGAAAGAGAAATTAAGGCAGAGAAAGAAGCAACAGAGGAAGTTATTAATTATTTTCGCTCTTATTAGGAGGAACATGTCTCGTCTATACCCCTGGAGACGTGTCATGAACGCCTCTTATTGTTCTCTCTCTGACATACGCCGCTCTTCTCCTCCTCCTCTCCCACCTCTCCTCCTCCCCCCTCTTCTTCTCTCCTTCTCTCCCTGTCACATGTGCTTTTCCCTCTCCTCCCCTCCTCCCTTCACTCTCTGTCTGTCCTCCCTCTCGTTCATTCCTGGCTGTGACATGCACATCTCCCCTCCTACCTCCCCTCATTTTCTGTTTTTTTTTTCTTCTTCTTCTTTCCTCCAGCACCACATGTCCTCCGTCTCAACCTTTTCACTTCTATTTCCCCATCTCTGCTGCGCTCCCCACATCAAAAATCTCCCTCTCCCTGGTCCTCTTCTCATCTCATGTTTTTCCCTCATTGCCTTTTCTCCCATGACATCGACAACCTACCTTGAGTTTTTCATCTGTGCTAGCTAACCATGCCCCTCCCTCCGTTTCTTTCCTACATCTAACTAATCGGAGCGTCTCCTCCTCTTCACCCACACACACACGTATTCGCACACACAGAGCTCACTCATCCCTGTGAACTGTCACACTCTTGTGTTCCTGTGTGTGTGTGTCTGTCTTGGGAGATCATCTGGAAACTCACAACCCGCCTCGACTCAGAAACCGCCTCGGCTTTTATCCCCTGCTCAGTCGCAATGACTCTTACCCGCCCACAGCTCACCAAAGCAGCCAATGAGATGACAGTAGACCACTTCCTTATTTCAAACAGCGTGTGCTTTAAAGAGGCATGGTACAATTACAGTAAAAGATAGAGGCAGATGGAGACAAAGAAAAAGGAATTCCCGCTTTAATGAGCTGATTTCAGTTACATCAGAAAACATATAATTGAATGTTTTTACGTCTGAGTCATGGTGACAGTAAGTTTTTTATATCTTTAGTCCAAATTGCTGGACTGAGTCTGAATTTTCAGAGTGAGTTGATTCATTACAGCTGTACCACACTGTCAGATTCACAGCAGCTCTACTTTAACCATAAACTGCTCCTGTCAACAATAACTGAGTAAAGAGGAATGACGCTATTTTCCAGCCGACTTGTGTCATGACCTCTACAACCACTTGTCATATTTACCTTATTAAAGAGACCAATTACGCTGATTCATACTATAATACAAAGGTGTAATGTTACTATATGCTAAGTTTCCCAACACTACACACACTGATTTAGATGTGGCCTCAAGTGTTTTTTTCTAGGTTCCCTTTATGGCTCCTTTCAAAACTTGGCCACAACGTGACATCAGGTTATTCTGTCCAATCGTAACAAAGCTTAAAGACACGCCCACATAGAAGCTGGAGACTGTTTCACTGCTAATCCTTTTCCCTCCACCAGAGCTACCAATGCTCACAGGGCTAAATGGGAAATGGGGTGGATGCCAACAGCTAACTTAAGATGATTTCTGTACAGGCATAACTTCAGTTTCTTGATTACAAAACTGTGCTTAAAATAACACTCAACAGCTGTGTCTAACTTCATGATGGTGGTCAAATATGAATATGAATTTATTGCATTAGTCCAGCTGAGCGGCTCAGTGGTGTAGTGGTTAGCACTGTCGCCTCACATCAAGAAGGTCCGGGGTTCAAATCTGGGTCAGGGTTTACTCCGGGTACTCCAGTTTCCTTCCACATCCCAAAAACATGCGGAAGTGGGGTTAGGTTAATTGGCCACTTTCAAATTGTCCGTGGGTGTGAATGTGAGAGTGGATGGGTGTTTAATTCAATATGTCAACCCTGCAATGAACTGGCGACTTGTCCAGGGTGTCCCTTGCTTTCGCCCAAGGATGCTGGGATAGGCTCCAGCCCCCCTGTGACCCCGGGAACAGGAATAAGCAGTAGAAAATGGATGGATGGATGGATGGATGGATAGTCCAGCTCAAAGTGGACCTTTACAAAAACATGTGAACATGATAGTCCGGCTAAAATCCCACTGAACTGAACCTCTCATAGTGAGACAAACATACCTGGTTGATGTGGTTGGAAATTGAGATGAAACTGCTTCTGTCAATGATGTAATTCTTGCCCAGTGTATGTAAACTGGGACAGGGACAGTAGTCGAGTTAGATACTAATCAAGCTTTAACTGTAGCTTGATCTAACCTGACTGATTATAAGTAGTTCATGATACTGATAATTGATTTTTGGAACCAATACGCATTGATGATAAAAATGAAAACCTTTCTAACAAATGTTTAAATATGTAACATTACAAATCACAAACTCCAACACAAAACTTCTCAGTTAGCCAAAGATCAACCAAAGCCGAGATGTTCAGCATCAATTACAGCAGTTATCCAGTTACACTCAGCTAATCAGATAGTGTTGCTGGTAGGACATCAGATGAGATAAAGAGGTGCAAGGAATCAGACCCAGATGGGAAGACACCCCAGCATTGGAGCCAAGTACAACTCTTTTGATAAACTTATCTTATTAGCAATATGTAAAAGAAAAGGCAAATAGAGATAATGTGCCAAATCCCAAATATTGGCAAAATTACAAGCCATGGCCCACAATCCGTTTACCCTACTTTGTATCAGCGTAAAAGGCAGCCAAAACAACACCACTTTGAGCTGCAAGTCATGCAAAGCTTCTCTTTAAGTGTCCCAACCTGACGAATAAATGGTACAATGGGTTTAAAAGTATTTTTTTTATTATCTGGATTAAGAATCTGATGATCTCAATAACACTGTTTGATCCAGTCTTAAGAGATCTCTTCAGCTGTCAATGAGAGACTCTGTGATAAACAATCATCAGGGCTTCATTAAGACAGAAGGATCTTTGACCTTGGGATCTGTTTAAGAGTCACCAGCCTGATGCACAAATGAGACACTAATTATCTACATGCACACGCACACACAAACACGCAACTACCAGGGATCAAATCCATAATCATAGTGATGTCTACAAACACACACTAACACATAAACACACAGCTTTCAACTGTCCCCCAGACAAAGAAAAAGGAGTGCATCCCTGAGCACGAGCCCCTGAGGGAGACCTGATTCTTCACCCACCCTTTAACTCTCACATGAATGCACACACACACACACACAGATAGACACAGAGGCACAAATATTAACCCACCCCCGTGCTTGACGGCCTATTTTGAAGGGTAACAAACAGGGGAGCAGACAGAAGTGGGGGGTGGGGCAAAAGGGTCCCTCAATGGTAACGAGGGCTTTATAAGCCAATTAGGAGTGCCGCCTGAGTGACTGACAGACAGGGTGGAGAGCGTGACACGGATCACTGTCTGATGTGGAGAAGGTGTGTGGATGTGTGCGTCTTTGTATCGTATTGCACTCCCCTCTTTTATTACTAAAGCTTTGGGCTAAACGGCTCTAATATGAGCACGTCAACAGAGTCAAACACACACACACACACATACACACACACACCACAGGGCAAACATCCACACGATCCCCTCCCTTGAGGTCCACCTCCTACACGCGAAGGCATTCAAAAGATCTCTTTGTCTCTCTATCGTGCCAGAGAAAAGGAGGAGAAGGAGCAGAGAAAGGGAGAAGGAAACTGAGAGGGAAAAGAGAGCAAAGAGGAGAAAAAGAGCAGCGAAAGGGAAAAGGGTTCGCAGGAGAGCAAGGAAGAAAAAGAGAGACCTGATGGGGCTGTGTGAGAGAGAGAGAGAGAGAGAGAGAGCGAGAAAGACAGAGGGAAAACATGGAACAGGAGACAGAGGACTGGGAGGGGGAGCGGCAGAGGAGGACGAAGAGAGAGATGGAAGCTGGGAGAGAGCAAGAGACAGCCGGGCTCCAGCACTGCTCTGAACTCGTTTGATCCAGTTCGTCTCGCCAGGCGTTCCTCGAGATGCATTCCTGTGGCTGGCTGGGCGCAGAGCGAGAGAGAGAGAGACACAGGGAGACAGAAAGAGAGAGAGAGAGAGGGGGAGAGGGAGAGAACTACAGAGGGTGAGAGCAGCAGGGAGTGAGAGGCAAGGAGAAGTTTGTAGGTAATTTCGGGGAGAGTAGAGAGAAAAAGACCCACTTGAGTAAATTAAAAAGAGGGATCAACTACCAACACATGCAAGGAATCTAAGAAAGGAAATGTATCCAAGAGAGAGGAGCTGCAGCAAAAGTTCACTAAGTGCCGAACACTACCTTTAACAAAAGCTCAAACCACCCCCTGTCTCTTTAATATTTGTCTTCTCACTGCTGATAGCCCAAGCCTCAAAATAAAAGAAAACCACAAAACCCTACGAAAGGAAAAGGACGGCCACAGAAAAAAGGTTTTGTCACACTTAAGTCACTGAAATAAAGCTGTGGCATAAGCAGCAAGCAGCCGAGAACAGATGTGAGAGTATGTGAGGGGAAAAAACACACTCTCTAGCATCGTGCAGAGTCATCGCCCACAGAGTGGAGACTAAAGGGGACATCATGAGGAGTGGATGGAAAACCAGAGAGGAAAGATTGATGAAGTCTGTCAACACTGCCAATTAGGACAAGAGGAAATTAATGCCAATTTTCTTCTCTTTTTTTTTTTTTTTTTACTTCCACCAATAAAACGATGGAAAACCCACCTTCGACAAGTCAAGAAGAGCAGCAACATCCAAGTGCATGATAGTCGTGTGTGACAGTGAATGTAGATGATGTTATCACTTAATCAGGTCACATTTCTGACGTTGCCCCATCTGTTGAATATCCTTGATTGTATAGGTGACACACTTTTCAATGCTTATTCATTAACTAGATATAATACAGGGTCACAGCTGCTCAATGTTTAAGTTTTGCTGTAATTATCTCGGTTCGGTGACAGCGTATTTAATTGTTTCTCAGTTCTGATCAACTTTCTCTCATCAAAATTAAAGATGCAGTTTAGAGTGGAGTAAACTGAATGTCCACACAAGTGTGCACAGTTATTAAGTGTTGCAAAAGTGTGAAAAAGCACTTTTTATTGGGAGCACAAGTTTGTCTGTTGCACTTTGATGTCAGAAAAACAAACTAAGGCAAAGTGACCACAGAAAAAAAACTGTCTTGATTCCATCTGTGTGGTGAACTCCTCTTAACTTAGTCCAGCAGGGACAGCACAGCCTCAGTGAGAGGGTCTAGGATAAATTATCTAGCTAACGTAAGGAGTTCAGATATTACACAACTTCAACTGTTCAGACAGTGAAACGTTGAAGATTTAAACACTTGGTACAGCCTTGATTTCTGAAGCAACTAAAGGAGTTTACAGAGAGTATACATTTTGACTTTCAGTAATGACTTTAACGACAAAACTATTAATGAAACTAGACAATTTTTGTTAGGGCTTATAAACTAAATCTAGATTAAAAGTATAAAAGGCAAAAAAGCTTTAGTATGACTAAAACTCAACAAATGCTATCTGAAAACTATATAGCAGCCAAAATAAACAGTAACATATTTAACAACTGTAAAATTTGAGTATTCTCTTCGACAGCGATTGACTCTGTCTTTATCTTTTATTAGTCTCAAAGTAGTTTTGTGAAATTCATTAGTGAGTTCAAACTCTGTACTTTAATATTCTGGTTACATGCTTGTTCAGAGCGGCAGCCGAGGCTCAGAAGTAGAGTGGGCTGTTTTCTAAATGACAGGTCAGCAGTTCAACTCCCCTTCAAATGTCAAATTGTCTTTGGTTGAGACACTGAGCCCCGCAGTGCTCCCTAAGCCACAGCCATGGGTGTGTGAATATGAAGGTGGATGCTGATTGGCAGAGCGACACTTTGCACAGCAGCCTCTGCCATCAGTGTATGAATATGTGTGTTTACAGGGTGGAGTGACTGGAAGTACACTGTACTGTAAAGCACTTTAAGTGGTCTGAAAACCAGAAAAGTGTTGTACAGGTTCAGTTTGCAGAGCAATACTGGCACGTAAGTATTAAACTGTAAACCTCATAAAGTAGATTCCATTGTAACTCTTCATTTTTCATTATTTGTGAGCTCTCCGCAAGAAACTTACCATCCAAAGAGGAAGGCTCTTCTCCAAAACAAAGAAAAAACAGAGATTAAAGCAGCCTCACTTAAAAAAATCCCTCTCTCTGTTTAGAAGACTTGAATGTTTCATGACTGAAGGTGGTTGTAACTTGTTATGAACAGCTGTGTTAAGTGCTAGTACTTGATTCTGAGGGCAGACTGTTGCTATGAAGAACAGACTGTTACTAGGGATAACAGACTGTGGCACACTAACTATGCACGGAAAGAAGTTTGGTAACTTTGACATTATTTTGTTTAGAAAAATTTATCTATTGCATTTATCCAATTGAAACAGCACTAAATGGGACTTCAATAATAATAATAATGACAATAATAATAATAATAATAATAATAATAATTATTATTATTATTATTATTATTATTATTATTATTATAACAACAAAATAATAAGTACAATAACAATAACAACAACAACAACAACAATAATAATAATAATAGTAATAATAATAATAATAATTCATGAAAAAAAAAACACTTAGCATTGTAAAAACAATCTTAAAGTCCTACAGATCGAAATGTCTCGTAAAGAGAAAGGTTTATGTCCTTTTTTTTAACCAGAAACAGTCCGTGGAGCCTCTAGGTGGTTGTAACAGACAAAGAAAGGACATTAAAAAAAGTAAAACTGTCATTTTTTACCAGCAAAAGGTACAAAGCTGTAAAAGTGGCAGTATGATATACAGCCTCTTACTAACACATTTTGTTGACTGTGTTTGGGACCTAATAGGTCAGCCAGGAGACAACCAGTAGTAACCAGCTGGAAAGGGGCATGTTGCCACCCACAGAGGCAGAAGCAGACATGGATCTATTAGTCATTTGTTTCTCGCCTGGTGCTTGTAACCAGGGACCAAGACAGTGGTTTAGTGGTTTTGCCTAATCAAGCTATAACCTCAGCTGGACTTCACCGTGCATGTAGATGTACTGTAGTAAAGAAATAATAAATAATGCTGTTCCTCTCATGAATAAAAGTGAGTGCTCACTGCTCAGCATCTTTAGACCGGTTGACCCTCAGCCACATGGACGCAGGTGGACAGTTAGTGACTACAGCTCATCACTGAAGCAGGTTACTGAAGAATAAAAAAATCTTTAGAAAGTTATCTGACATTGCAAGTGTGGGAAGAAAACGTCCCACACCTCAAACAGAGCTCTCCGTTGGATTAGTGTATGAATCTTTGGTGTGAAATGTGCCGTATGTAACCAAGCTGTGGACATATTAAACATACTGATCATATTAACAAGTCCAAAGAAAAGGCACAGACTTTCTCTCTCTCTCTCTCTCTCTCTCTCTCTCTCTCTCTCTCTCTCTCTCTCTCTCTCTCCTGTGATGGATGCACCAAGTCAGTCAGTCTGATGAATCTTGGTTGGTGCTTGCTTACCAAGTTCCCACCTGGGAGACTCCCTGCAGACTTTTTAAGCTGCAGATTTGAGGTGTTGCATATCACCGCTTCCTGCTAGGCACACCTCTCTACTCCAAATCCTCCATCTGATCCTATCTGCCCTAAACACCCACCATCCCTCTTGTTTTCTCTCCTCTGCCACCCTCTGCCTCTCTAGTTCACATCCGCTGTGACAAGTCAAAGAAGGGTCATCAATTGTATAAGTGTGTGGGTCTGCTGTGAGCGTGAGGTGGTAAAGATGGTCTTATTGGAGGATAAAAGAAAGACAAGAGAGATGGGTCAATTACTGCAGGAAATTGAGAGCTACTGTGTGTGTGTGTATCTGCGTGCGTGCACAGAGGTGGGGGAGGATATAGTCTGTCATTACTTCCTTCCTTCAGGGTCCCTTTTTATGCATCTATAAAACAGCAGAGCTGCCTCCAGGCCCTCCTCCCCGTTACCTCTCTGTCAACCCTCCCGAGTCAGCCATCCTGTGTCCCACCTCCGTTACCTTCTTTAACCCCCTCACACACCCAAACACACAAACATCCATGCTTTTCAGCTCTGCGTGACCCCCTGACCCAATGTTTCATGTACTGCACTCACTGACGCAGGAGAAATCCACCACAACAACCTGTTGATCTTTTAAAAAGTTATAACTGCACACACAAAGTGGCAAACAAATCTCTATCAGCTATGAAATCACAGTACAAATCCTGAATTATCAACTTAAAGGAGTATTTCAACAGTTTGGGTGTATTTTTTGCAGTTTAGATTGATGCAATTCTCGAATTTTCAGCAAAAGCAGGCAACTCAGAGATAAAGAGCACTAGACATGAACACTGACCTCATGGTTCGGTCAGGTTATAAAGGGAGTATGTGTCTGAAGAATTACAAAAATAAATGTCAGTACAGAGCCAAGGAGTGAACTCTGAAGAAGTATAAAAAGAACAAATCTGATCGGTTGATTCTTAGGACAATTTTCAGAGTCACAGAGCTGGCTCTCTTTTGACCTGGCTAAATTGTAGTATATTTTTTAATTCAAGTGATTATTTGTTTGTTTGTTTTAACAGGGACAAATGCATGGGACACTGCTCCATAGTGTCTACAAATTAAATGTCAGGTATAAATATGTCTAGCCATGACTTATTTGCCACTCCTGCCCCTGCCCTGGTTTGACTTCTAAAAATGAGTACTGAGTGTAGTGTGAGAGTAAGATCAGTTTATGAAATAAAATGAAAAACTTCAACAGAGCTGGAGACATGCTAACCCTCTTAGCAAAGCTAACTGGTCAGCACCAGGTAATGTCCGGTATCAGCTCTACAAAGGCAGAAAATGGCCACCTTCTTAGTATTTATTACAACATTTTTTCTGTCAAAAACTGAGATTGTCGACTAAAACATAACAGGAGAAACAATATTTGTAAAAAAAAAAAATCTGTAAATCTTTCTTTTATGCTAATAAAGCTTTGAAGTTACAGTGGCACATATGTATCAGAGTGCCCCTGCACCCAGTTGGCGGTGGATATAACCTAGGCCTGGACGATATAGAAAAAAAGCATATCGATAAAAAATAAATCATATTGATCGATATCGATAATTATCGAAATAATTATTATAATTATTTAACATATATTTTAATTGCAGCCCTGGATGTTTTATGCTATTGCTTAATGACCTACTTTTAATAAAGAACACACAAGCACTGAATTCAAATTCAAACCTTTATTCAACCACCTTTTTTATTTTACAACTGAAAGTTTTTTAAAAAAGAACTAAAAAAAAAAGAAATCAACTTAAGTGGCCTGAGTGACGTCAGTAAATACTGACAAACATAAAGACTAAAGTGACCAGAAAATCTGATAAATAAATATTTAAATAGTCTTTTGATGAAAATAAACAAAACAAACAAATATATAAATAAACAGAATAGCTTTAGGTGGGAATAGCATACTACCACTTCTAACTGTGTGGGAAACTGCCCACAGCCTGGTGTCTGAACACTGAAATATTTCTCCCGGGGTCGGGAGATTTATTTTTTTTAATTATCATGTGATTGACTTAATACACAAACTAAGCACGCGAAGCAGGACTTATCCACGCCGGTGTTGTGTCGTAGAATGCACCCCTGCCGAATGCACCCCCTGCTAGCAGCCATGATCCAAATACTCGCGTCTTTGTAAAATATGAGCTCATTTTCTTCCACTCTAAGAAGCTAATGAGTGGACGGGATGCAGGGATGCATTCTACAGCACAACACCGGAACGTATTTCCTCCGCACCCTTCTCACCTTATCAACCCCTGACCCATTTTCATGCCTGAAGCGCTGTGTTTGAGAAATACTTGCGGCCGGGCACTTCATATCGCGGGTCGAGAGTGGCTAGAAGCTGGTCGAAGCCAGGCTTTTCAACGGTAGTTATTGGCAGTATGTCCCTCGCTATGGAGCATGTTACTGCATGGGTGATGTCCTTATGCCGCTCGGACGCTCTGTCGTATTTTGGCAAGAAACGAAGTCCAGTTTGGTCTGCTTCACATGCTTTGTGCTGGTGCTGGCAGCGGTTCCAGAGGATTCCTCCGACGACGTGGAGCCGCGGCGCGACCGACACAGCTCGTACTCCTGCGGGTGCGATCGGTTTAGATGGTAAAACAAGTTGGTTGTGTTACCAGACTTGGTTTTTACTAATTCTCTGCAAATTTTGCAAACGACCGCTGTTCGCTTCTTGTCAGACTTCTAAAAACCAAAACATTGCCATGCTGGAGAACTACTGAAACCTTTTTTCGGGACAATGTCCTCCGCTTCTCCTTGCTGTATCATTTTTTCTAATACACGTGCTGTCTGTTGTGGTTTGATAGGGGCTGGGCTTGGTGCCGTAGCGTACCTGGGTCCGCGTTTGTGATTGGTTGGGAGGAAGTAATGACTGTAGTAAAAGCTACATGATAGGCTATGATGAAAAAGAAAGGGAAACTGTTTTCTATCGAACTTTTTATCGACCCGTTTTTTTTCTATCGCACCACACGTCTATCGATCGATATATATTGTTATCGAATTATCGTCCAGCACTAATATAACCTGACCATACCATCCAGTCTTTCCCTCTTCTTTTTACCCGTTGACTTCATGAACAATTAACACTAACACAAGGTTTCAATCAAATCAGTAATTTAACATGACCAGATATTAGTCATATTTGTGTATTTTTATAGAGTGAAAGTGTCAGATCTAAGCACAGTTCCTGCTTGTGCAGTTGATAAACACATGTTAAAGTTTGAAGAGGTTTTGTTTAGTTGTCTTAGTGGATATAAACAGGAGGCAACAACAGTTTTTCAGAAGGTTAAATTATAATCATAATTTTACCAGGCTTCTCTTTGTGTACCTCCTCTACTTATAGGGGCATTGATATCAGGGGCATTATCAGGGGCATTCATATAAATATCAGGAAACCTCACTCCTAACTTCACTGGAATGTCCACAGATCACTGTCTCCTTCATTTAAAAGCACATAAATTTCTGTTTCACTCCCACAGTCGTCATTTCCCAACCAAAGCCGGTCATGCTGCAGGAGGATATTTTGCAAATACCTCCAACCGAGGGGGCGTGTCCTGCTTGGAAAATGATGACAGTGTATGCCCTCCTCAAACCTTTATATCTGACCAGAACACGTTTGGGCACTCTTAATTTTCAGCTATTAAACTGGTTCTGATGAAGCAGATGGGCAGGTCCAGGATGCACAGATACCAGAGTTGGACATAAATGGGTCCACCAAATGAAGTCCCACACAAAACTCCCACTGAAACCAAAACAGCCAGGTTTCCAAACAAGCTTAAAAATTTGATTTGATGTGGTAATTATTAAACTTCGTGAGACTTTTGAAAACCACTGAACAGATCTAGGCTAACACCTTCTATCTGCTTCAATTTTTTAGGTAAACTTGTGTCTTTTCATATTTTTTCCTTATGTAGGAGAGCTGATTTTTAGTGTATTTCTATCTACTATGCTAAAAAAAAAAGTGCTACACACAGCTAACATACACACACACACATGCACACGCACACACACACACACAGCCTCTCTGTCTCTTTACAAGGCCTCAACATGTTCAACAAAGAGCAGGGAATGAGGGCAGGAGGATGACTCTGATTAAACAAGTTCAGAGGTCTGGTTGCCATGGCAACAACACTCACAGTAATGGGTACACTTACAGTATTTACAGAACACCTGTCAACCTGCATGTGGGTGTGTGTAAATGCGAGACTATGTGCAAATGTCATAGTGTGCAAATAAGCAAAATATCTGATCGTATTAGCGTAAACAACGACAAGAGATCTCAGGGATGTGAGAGTGTTTGTGTGCGGATTAAAGAGCACTACGAAAGAGGAAAAAGGGACAATAAATAAGGAGAAATAAATCAGAACAAATGCAGAAAAGTTATCTTTGGATTTGCAGTTTCTATGTGAAGTTTCTGATCTGGAAAAGTCCTGAGGAGCACGTCCTCAGATGGTTTGTATCCTGAGTCCTCTGATCTGATCAGGTGATACAGGGGGATTTTCGATGACTGAAGGGGGAATAAAAGTTAAGTAAGATGCATTATTGGAGGAGGAGAAAAGGAAAACAGGAAATTTATGTGTTTTTGTTTGTTTGCATTTCGTAGGTTTGTAGGTCTTATGTTACATCTACTCAAATATGTCTACACATTAAAACCCCTAACTTAAATTATACAGCTTACATATCATTACACTGGCATTTCTGAGACATTACAAAGGATATTTTTGGGAACACTGCTAATCCTTGTAGTCCTAAACTCTGGGTTTATGTCAAGTGTGAGAGGACACCTTGACTTGCAGCTAGCAGCTATTGTTCAGCTTAATTCTGCATTTATTAATGCCTGACTGTACATTAGGAGAGCTAAATTCTGCATCTGGACAAAGACTTATTGTGGAAAAAACAAAATTTTGACTATTTCTTAGTGGTGACATTTCAAGGTCACACATGAGTCTTAGATGGGATTATTGGACACAATAGGCCTGATTCACAGAAGGATTGTGTGTCCTTTCTGTCAGCTAAACCACTGCCAATGAGTCAAAAAGACATTGTCTAGGTTGCAAAGCGTGAGGAAAGGGTGAAGTTGGCTGCAAACTGTGCTGCAGAGTAAAAAGCGTCATGTATAGGCTTTGTTGGCAAACATTGAAATGAGACATTCACTTGGAGCAAAAAGTGGCCTTCCTTTCGAAGCAAATGTGCCACACGACAAATAAAGGTTCTTTCACACCAGGACCGTTTTTCCCCGTCCTGTGATATTGCAGCATTATTTTTTTCGGATCACGGTCGCTTTTTTTCTAAAGTTTCGCATTCTGTGTGTCCACTTCTGACCAATCAGATTGCGTGTTGTTGCGACGTCTGATTCACCGGTATATCCAACATGGCCGACCGGCTAATTGTTTACGTGTCTGAGAACAGAGTGCTTCTTGATAAAAGACACAGACATTACAAAGATAACGACCTAAAGTACAACTTGTGGAAAGTCATAGCGTCGGATCTCTCACATAACAATAGTTTGTGTGCTCTAACAGTTTGCTAAACATCTTTGTTTTAACCTTCATCTATGCTAAGTAACTTTAGCTCGTAAGCTAACCTGTTGAGATACAACATACCATATGTATTTTCACTGTCTCAAACTCAATCGTGTTGTTGTCACAGCACCATTAGGTCTTGGTTGTTACCTTACATTTATGGATTATAGTTTAATGTGCTTATCTGGTACTGGCCCCGACTCAGTACATGCTATCATGACAGACAGCCATCTCAACACTAGTGTCTAATCAGAACTGAAAAACAGTCAGTCTACTGTTGTGTCAGTCTTCTCACTTTCACCCGGGACGCGTCTTTTCCCCCCCGGAAAGTCGCAAAATCGCATTGGGCTTGATGTGTATAGTCAGGCGCGTCAAAATTCACCTCCGAATACTTTGTAATTTCGCGTTCTATATGTGCATCAGCCCCAGTGTGTAAGGACCTTTAGAACTAATTCACAAAAAAGTGCACATGCAGTCAAGCCTGGTTACATATGGAGATATCATGAGTATTTCACTCCATTTATCTTATAATGTTTGTAGATAGATTAAGCACTGTCAGAATTAAAGTGCACAGCTCAGCCCTGAGCAGCAGAGTGTGGAGATGCTGACAGCTTATTTTAGTCACTAAACTTCAGCAAACATGCAATTCCTTGGCTACAGCTCATCTTTAGTAAGTTCTTTCTGGTTTTGTTTCAAGTTCAACACAAAATAACTTTTCCAAGTGCAGCAGTTAGTTCATGTCACTGCTCCTCTTTTGAAGATAACAAAACAATGCTTTGGAGTTCATTTTACTGCACACCATGAACTGTACAAGAGACGCTGGTCTATAATACATAGGCCTCTCTGTTAACTGCCGGTTATTGTGGTAAAAAAAAAAAAGTTGAGTTGCCTTCTGATGAAGAGAGGAGATAAGAAGTCAGGAGTATCCTGTGTTTGTATCTGTGTGTGTATGTGTGTGTGTGTGTGCGCGCACACACGTGTGTATGACTGCCACTATTTGTATCTATGGAGTCTGTGTGCTCAAACAAATGGCTTAAGATGTGTACAAACACTCACTGTGTTTGCACATACCATACACACAGGTGGACACTATACTGTAGTGTAGAGCTACACACTATAGCACTGTGTGTGTGTGTGTGTGTGTGTGTGTGTGTGTGTGTGTGTGTGTGCGTGCGCGCGCAAGTGTGTCTGTGGACCAGTGTCTTTAGTAGAGTCGTGGTAATCCTCTTAGCGTATGCTGCTTGAAGCTCAGAGCGCATTATGTAACCCTGCTAATCCAGCACCGCATCAAGACAGACAGCAAAAGACCACAACCCATGCTCTCTTACACACACACAGATACTCACACACAGTCCCGGAGTTACTGAAACACAGGTGGCTGGACCTTTAATCTTTGCGTCTGTTTCAAATCACTGATGAACAAACTGCCCTTCACCGTATTTTAAACACCAACAAGTGAATATATCTGGTAGAAATAGGATAATTTCTGGATGTCGATTTTGAACCCCAGCAGGGTTTCAGTGTTGATGTCCAGAGTAAAGGCTGCAGGAAAACTGAAGCACCAGCAGACTCATCCTCTCTGTCCCTGCTGGCTTCTTCACATTATTTCTGTATCTCCCTGATAACCTGAACATCCAAAAAAAAAAAAAAAAATCTCTCACTCTTTCCTCCCGCTCTCCACTCGGTTGCCAGGGCAACAGCGGCCATCTTGCCGTGCCCCATCTGTCTAGGGTACACATCACAGGCCAGTCATAAATGTGGAATGACACACAGAGAGGGAAAGCAGAGAGGGTGAGATGGAGAAAAGAACTTAGGTCGACCATCCAGCTTCATTGACCACACAAAAGAGGGATTGGTCATCGACGTTGACTTTTCAGTTCAGCTGATTTCTATGAAGCAGAGACTGTTTCCAGGAATGGCTCTGATAACAAACTCTGGCAGACTACGGACTCTTGTATGCCCTCCTCCTGAAAAATAGATCCTTACATTTTCAATGGTGTAATCGTCACCGCCCTTACACTTCCTTTACATAAACAACACATCCACCCAATAGCACTGCTTAGACTCAAAAGTTAGCCCAAGAAAGAAGAAGAAGAAGAGTTCAAGTGAATGATGACGCAAAACATGGTGACCATGGAGGAGACAATGATGTGTCTGTTCAGAGAGAGGTAAAATCAGAGGCAGTGTGGCACATGAGGATGAACTGTGAGGCCTCTAACCTTATGTGGACAGAGTATTCAGTCTTTTTCTAAAGTGTGGAGTTATGTTTTGTGTTTTGCAGTCTCTGGTTCAAACTACTGACTTAACCGTCTCCACATTCTTTGGTGATACTGCAACGGTTGGTCCGTGTAATCAAATTTGCAGAAGACATGCACAAGTACAAACCAAGTAAAAGCAGAATACAAATGGAAGGCTGAGGCTCTGTCCAGTTGGTTTCCATTGCATATCTAATGAAAAGCATTAATGAGCCTCAACTGTTGTCATTTACGAACATGAAAGTCTGATGAAAGTCTGAAAAGGGATGAAAACAGTGGAGAAATGACAGGAGATAGGAGAAAGCAAGGCCTTGCATCCAAAACCAAAATGCTCTCTTGCTGACTCCTTTCAACTACTGTGGCCATCAAGGACAAGAGGCTCCTGATGCATTATAAGTAAAATATAGAGTATTATCCTCCCTTTGGCAATTTCCAACCATCATAAACATCAGTCAATGCAAACCTAACAACTATTCTCCCTGTCTCTTTTTTTTCTTCTCCTTCTCCTTCCTGCCACTTCATTTAGCCCAGCTACTGACCAAATCCATAAGACGTGATACTTGTTTGCCAATTCTGTGCTAATGTAGGAACACGACACTGCTTTTGTGGATCATAAGTTTGCAAGATCAAAAATATATATATTCTGGGGGTTCTCCACTGACCTTGAGGGGTGGTGGTGATGGTGGTGGGGGGGGTATTATGCATATTTTTTAGACTCTATATTTCCTTTCTGTGTCCTCTTTAATATTCCTCTGCTTTGCCAGAGGCTCAGATGAAGTAGTAAGGAGAGACTATGACACTGATGCAGGTTTTTTAGTGAGGGTCACGTTTTTGCAAGGTCCCTTTTTGAGCAGTTTACATCTGTTTTTGTTGACAACATATGTTTATCATAATATGAAATACATCCAGTCTGGACACCAAACATTGTAACTTTGCAGTTTTTGTTGTACATGTGGAAAAGCATGACACCGCTCCTTTAAGAAACTTAGATATATTATATTCCATTTCTATGAACTCTATTCTGCTAAATGCCACTAAACACTACTGACATACTTGGGCCCGACCGATTAATCGATGAGCCGATTAAATCGGCCAATTTAAGCCCATTCGAGACTAATCAGTAATCTGCCAAAACTTGACGATTTTCGCCGATATTTTCAGAAATAAAACGCTGAGAATAAGATTCTGTTTCACTTCGGAATGTTCCGCCATTTGAAAAGTTCCCTGACTTATCCTGTAGATGGCGCAGCGACCTCATGACAATCTTCATCCACTAACTACCTAACAGCACAGCAGAGTGACAGATCTGAAGGAGGCAAGGGACGCAGGAGAGTGGTTCGCCTCAACGGTAAATAAACCAGTTTGTGAAGTACATCAAGTACACAATGAGTCAACAAGTTTCAGTTTAACCCACTTCATGATGTTCCCCGCTGTGCTGGTCTCGGTCACGCCAAGTTAACGGTGGAGCGCCATGTAATATGCAAGCTAAAGTTAGAGTTAGCCACCTGCTATTTGCCTCACTACACTGTTAGCTGTGCCAGTATATATATATATATATATATATATATATATATATATATATATATATGAACTTCGTTAAAAAAATTAAAAATTGGCTGATTAATCGGTAATCGTATTTTTCACCCCCTAATAATCGGTATCGGCATCGGCCCTACTGTACCTTTAACAAAACACATAGTCTGACGACAAAGCTGAAAAACTCATTTAGGTGAGGTACTGATCCATGCGGTCCTGGTTAATGTGAATAACATCATATGAATATTATCATATTTTAAGAAGGCCAGGAAGTTAACGGCTTTGCTTTGAATGCAGCTTTGAGAATGATGGACTCCTTTCAATGGAAGAAATGCAGATTCCCGTCTAAGATGAACGTTTTCTGAAAAATGTTTTATTTCTTAAGTAGGCAGTCTCTCTGAGCAGAATCATTTATAGTGAGTGGGTAGTTGAAGCAGAAGGGAACCCAAACAGGGCAAAGACCCTGAAGTAAGTGTAGGTATATCAAATGTAGATGATACACTGGTTAATTATAAGTACCTCCTACATTCCCACTTCAAAATACCTGCACAAAAGCTTCAAGAGTGCCGTTTTCTCTGCTTAGAGATCTGCACATCACAGTGTTTGTCTCTTTGTTGTCTTTCTTTTACTGCACTCCAACTAAATCGATTTCATTTGCAGTAATGGATGCTTTTGCATTAAAATAAAGACCTTGCTCGAAATGAGTCAAATCCACCTGTTGACAAGAAGCCGGATCACTTCATCAAGATAACACCTAAGCATGTGAAAATCAAAAGAAAGCAGAAGGTAACTGGCTTCACACACATGTAGCAACAAAGTGCAGACTGTGTGTGCGTGCATGGACTGCACCTGCACACTCAGAGAAAACAAACTCGGCACTGGAGCCAGAATGGAGGCTGGGTCAACCTCACATGACCTAGAGCTGAGGGGGAAGTGAAGAAAAAGTGGTTTCACTCCGACTGTGACGACAGACACAATCCTGTTGGTGTCGAGAGTGTGCGACGTACGACAGCAGCGACAGAGGCTGAGGGAAATGTTGAAAATGAGCTAGAAAACGACATGCGAACGGGGGAGGCAATGATCACATAAAAAAAGGAAAAGAGAAAGATATGTTAGACGCAGAGTCCAGAAAGAACACCAGAAGCCAGTATTACAAAGACCTGAGAGACTGGAGCGAGATGGAGAGGATAATATGTGCTGCCCTGATCCTTCACTGGGTTTGGTGTTGGGTTGCACAAACGCAAATGATGAGTCACTTTCATAAACACACAGGCAGGCACACACTGCTTTAAATATAGTGGCACTGAAGTCAAATTCACAGCAAGTCCAGCACTCTCTCTGTAAGTAACCAACCACTACTTAAAAGTCCTCACCAACATACGGACAGACACGCGGTAATTAATGACAAATCATCGCCTTTGTTTCCACTGCAGCATTCCCATGCATGGCCTTTTTACCCGAATTCAGAGAGTGAAGAAAAGAAGAACTTTAGAGGATAACTCTGCTGCCCCCTCTTCTCTCTGCAAGCGTATATGTGTGTGTCCGTGCACACGCCTAGGCCTACTCCTTTTAACATTTTCTCCGAATTTTGTCATCCTAAAGAGCACTAATTACAGGCTTAAACATGCGGGCAACTGTAGAGTACACTCACACACACACACACATACATTGACACACTCCCACCCTCACTCAGCCAGTGAACATAATTAGAGACTTCAGTGGGCTATGAACGAGGGGGGAGAGGGAGTGTTGGAGGAGAGGAGATTAGAAGACGTGGTTAAGTTTATCTCAGGAGTTGAGGATCAGGGTGGAACGTCACACTGATTTCTTACTGTTTTCACTTTTACACCACAGTTCCTCGAGTGAGGCGGAGGCTTGTGCTCAAAGTCAACAAGGCAACATAAAGTCGATTCATTCAGTCAAAGGAGAGCAAAAGGCTTTTGCTACTCAAGAGATGTGGACTGTCACTTTACTTAGGTATTTACAGAAGTCTCTTTCTTTGCTGTCATGATATGGGAAAAGTTGCTTTGTTAGCAGGACGTCACACTTTTTTTTGGCAATTAATTTAATGTTACATACAATGACATATTAAAGCTTCTCTAGGGAGTTTTACATTGGTCGTTAAAAAGACTTACATCTATGGTAGGGATGGGCGATAAATAATCATCAGAAAATCCTCCATGAAAAATATTTGCCATCTCATGATAAATACGATAAATGCAAATGCAATGCATGACGAGTGATGGACTGGCCAAAGTTAATGAAGAAGACATTTCTCAGCAGCTTGTTACTGAAAGAGGCTCCACAGTGCAATCAGGTATGCCTGACATCGAACAGTGGATCTGCTGCTGATGTTCACTTTGTGTAGTAAGAGTTTTCAACAAATGTTAAATATGTTTTCACATTTGAGACATGTTTGATATCATTAGTTTTCTCCATAACCTTCCACTCAAACTTGTGGTTAAGTATCTTATTTGACTACTCCAACTGGTGTTCTCAAGTCAGAATGAGTCAAAAATATAGATTGGAATTATAATATTTTTTATCATGACTTTTATTGATATTGCAAGAATGGCTAATCTTATCATGATAGCTGATATCGCCCATTCCTAATCTGTGGACCCTAAAAAAGAATATAAGACAATCAACAGACAGATTAACCATTTCTGTACAATCAAAATATGAATTTTAAATATGCAGGGCCAAATTCAGCAGAGTCCACTTTGTCCACAGAGTGCACCAAAATGAACACAACCTGAAAGTTCCACCGAGGAGCTTCGGGTTTCATTTTGTGTTTTTGCAGTTGAGCTGACGCAATATTCCAGCGTTGACAATAACCATTTAAAGAATAAGAAACACTGCCATCATGATAGAGTAAGAAAAGGAGTATAAATGATGTAACTACTGAATGCAAAGTAAACAACAACAGCAACAGCAGCAGCAGCAGACTCTGCAGGTCCGCTTTTACTACAGAGTGTGTTTTTCTGTGCGGGGATTCATGTCACCAACAGTCAACAAAGCTGAAGATTTATTTGACTGAAAATATTGAGATTTTTGCTTTTTTAAAAACATAAATATTGTTAAAGTTTTTGGCCATGACAATCCTGAGCTGATTCCGTTTAAAAAGTCTTCTAAACAGCTTCAAAACATGCAAAACTAGGTGTGTACTTAAACAAACCAACCACTGTTGACACTGTAAGACAGAAGAGACGCATAAACATTCAGATAATCCATCTCAATTTTAAAAAATACATCTAGTAAAATCAGGCCATTAACCCCATTTTATGTACATTTCAAATCCACGAACCACCAAACTATGTATACCGTCTCAGCTAAGAGTGTGATTTGCTGGTTCTGGAGGTTACTGTCTTTTTAAAAGAATAAAATATTGATTTTGTGCTTTAAAAAAGCATATGGTAATACTATCATAGTTTCTGGAACTGTTATCCTCTTGGAAAAAGTTATGAATAAACTGTATCAAGAATAGACCATTTCCAATTTGGTTTATAGCTCAGAAATAGTCAAATGTTTAACTGGATATCAGCTGGGTAACACTGTTGAAAGCTCTGAACCTGCAGTGTAGTTCTTGAAAGCAGCTGACTCTTAATCAGATATCAGAGTGTCCTTAAATGCACCACCAGGAAAGACTACTCAAACCCTCTCTGTTTGCAGCTTCAATATCACATGATGATAATCAAAAATAAAAGCGATGAAAAAGTCACATGATGGATTAACTTCGGTGGGAGTATGCTGGGTCGAAGGCTGTCCTGGTTTAAAGGGCAAACTCCTGAAATTTAGCTGCTTTATTTTGAAAAGATAGGCAGTGAGTTTTACTTTGAAGCAAATGGGTTAAAACTAAGAAAACTACTTTGAGCATTTGTCAGAATAACAACCTGTTCAATACCAATCAGCTCTTTTTGTAACCTTGAGATGCTTTTTATGTCAAAACCTGATTTATTTTGATTTCTCTTACATTTTTTTTAAACTTTCCTGCTCCGGTTACAACTCACTGTGACTCAAACTGCTCAACAATACCTCTCCTGATCCCTCTCTCTCTGTCTGTTTGTGTCTCTCTACCTCTATTTTTAGCTCTCTCTTTCGCAGATTAGGGGCCTATTTATAGACCCCCTTATGTTGTCCAATAAAAAGGCTCTCTGCGGGAGAATGGCGGCGTCACAAGGATTCACACACCTCCCACTTGGCACGGCGCCCAACCTCCCTCTCCTGCTCCCTTCTCCATTCAGTCCCTCCCTCCCTCTCTCTCTCTCTCTGTCTGTTCTTTTGCTTTCTCCTCCCATCCCATCCCACTGTTCTCCTCCTCCTTTCTGCCCTCTTCCCACCCCTCATCTACCCCCTACCCTCCATTTACACAGGGTGGCTATTGGCTCAGAGCCCACAGCCCCAGTGGAAACTTTACACACAGGAAACAGGCTCACGTCAACCCCCCCCCACAGTCTGACAGTCTGCGTGTGTGTGTGTGTGTGCGTGTTGGAAAAATGTGTCCTACTTACAAGAAGTAACAGCAAAGAATCAGTAAAAACTAAATACCTACAATGAACTCCCAAAAATAAGCGTACTGTTCATAAACACCTCAGTCCCGCGGTATATTGCGCAATCTGCAGACGGCGAGCGTGTGCAGATGGACGAGCTGAGTTTTTTTTCTTCTCTTTTTTTCCGAACTTTTCCCCCCTTTTTTAAAAAAAATGAGGACATTACATAATTCTCCAAACACTTCCTCTCTGAGCTGAGAGCGCTCTGGCGTTTTATCAGAGACACACACACACACGCAGACACACACAGACACACACACTTGACATATCCAAGCAGACAGGCAGCCTGTTCGGGCTGTCTGCATCACAGTCGCCATGACAACGACAGGAGAACAAGCCACAAAAACAGCCACTCGGGAGGAGGGGGTAAAAAGAGAGAGACACACACACAAACAGACAAAGCCAGAGAGCAAGGGAGAGAGGGAGAGACGAACAAAATGAGAGAGACAGAGAGAGAGAAAATGAGAGAGAGAGGGAGAGAGAGAGAAAATGAGAGAGACAGAGAGAGAGAGAGGGAGAGGGCTAACGGGGAGCTCATGTGTACGTGCAGCTGCACCAGATTGGGCTCCGTGCCATTTCTTTGCCGGATCCTCGGCTCTGTTTCCTTCACCTGCTCTCTTCAGGAAAGAGAAATTCTCAGAAAACAGAGGAGTTACATTTCAGTCGCTACATTTCCTTTTTTGTAGATATGCATGATTCTTTCAAACATAGATAGCATGGCTGCACACAAACAAGCAACTATTCTATGAATCATATCAATCATAAAAGAGACACATTTCCAAATCTAAAGCTCCATCCCTTCGTCGATGGATATCTTTAAAAGCTAATTATTTTCTCTCTGTTTTCCTATTCACACTGCATGCAGGACAGGTAAGGTGGCAGTAACGTGTACTGAGTCATGCCATGTCAAACACCATGTAAGGACCTCACACACGCATGTGCAGTGTCTTAGCCGTCCTTAAACTGAGCACAGAGAGCCACATTTCAACACGGCTAAACACAGGATCACAGAGTCTGCTGGTAACTGAGGTCCAACTCCTTAGCTGAGTGTGGCTAACATTAGCAGAGCTAGTAGTACCAGACTATCACCCACATGACTGGGCTGCTTATGCATTACTCCAGTGTTTATATGAGTTATTAATCATACACAACCTACAAACAATCTTGTCTCTGTTTTGATGACGTTAAATAGGGCTGTCCCGATACGATATTGATATTGGTCCGATATCAGCCCAAAAAACAAATATCAGATTATATCGGCCTGCATCTAAAATTTCCAATATCAGCACTCCAATACAAGCACTCCATTCCAGACTCCACTGCAGCACCTCTAGCGAGCAGCGCCTGGATCCAGCATGCAGAGCCCATGTGATCACAACAACAGTGTGTACTAAGGTATGAACAAAGTAGCAAGAAGTAGGAGTGATGCCGGCTGTGCGGCAGTATTTTTCGTTAAAGTCTGAAAAAGACGTTGCAGCTGAGTGCAGAACTTGTCGTGTACAAGTTTGTGCCAATACCAGATCACTATCGGTGTCGGCCGATACTGAAGGCTACAATATCGGTATTGTATCGGGAGTAAAAATGTTGTATCAGGACACCCCTAATGTTAAATCTCGACATTAAACTTACACATCTCTAATCAATGACAGTTTATTCTAGGGCTAAACAATGTATCAGTATCTATCCAAGGTTGTGAATGTTGCAGCAGCAGCAGCAGCAGCAAAGGTCCACTGTTTTAAAAGAGAGAGTGAATGCAAGACTTCCATTGACCCCATTCACAAAATGGCACAATGTACTGCCTTCACTGTAAAGCCTGTATAGGACAGAGGTTGCATTCACATTCACAAGCATGAGAGCTAACCCACACCAGCGGCAGTAGTGTTTTTCAATGACAAACATGTTAATATGTATGGTATGTTGTCGTTGTGATGCTCCTAAATTTTCACTGATGGTCCCACCCTTTTAAAGTTGGGACCACCAGTGTTGCCATCTTAAAAAAGTTCATTTTGAGCTCTGTTAGCTGTATATAAGTTCTCCACATGAACTCACACACTTCTGGTGATGCTGTCAGGAGACATCTGGAGTTCAGTCAGAACATTCACAGGCACAGCTAAGTCGAGCTGCGGCTATAGCTCTACCAGACGATTCAACTGGACTACTGTCCTTTTCCCAGTTTGAACGCAAACTGGCCAAGAATTTAAATGAGAGTCTGCCTCTGTAGGTGCAGCCATGCTTCTGAGCCGTATACATGCTGGATTTTTACTGGTAACTCATATTTTCATACTTATTTTGACTGTTTATCACATGGAATTTATGTTATTGTGACAGCCAATCATTTTGAGCTATTATCAGCTGATGCCGACATTATGGTGCATCTCTACTTATGACCCTCTCACTGAATGCAAATCTGACCAAATACTCCATCAGACATGGTAAAGGTAAAAAGCCATGTCACCTTTACCAGGGTCAATTCCCAGATTTAAAGTCAAGAGAGAATCTCTTTGTTTATCCGTCTGTATACTGGAAGAGGCTCACATTTGCAAAGGCCATATTGTCGTCTTTTTTTCTTTTTTAGCCTGCTTAGCTTAGCACACACATGTAATGAACCAGAAAAGCAATGGTGTGGAAAATACGCCGTTAATGTTCCAAAATATTAAGTAAACGCGCATAACAAAGATTAGGACTTTTCTTCCTCTCTGGGGACCTCTGTTGGCTGACAGTTTCAGGAGCTCGAGGGGCTCTCTTTGTTATGTTTTCTGCAGCAGTCATTAACTATCCATTAAAAAACTCAATGGCTCCTTCACTGTCAACAAGCTAAAAATAAAACAAGAATCCCACACTCGAACAGAGAAAAGTGACAATTACAGAGCTTAAAAGAGGCATAATCACTGCTTTTTCCCCGCTTTGGTGGAAGTGCTGCTTTCACAAAGCAAAGTTACACTTTTCCACAGACAAGAGACTTCAGGGCTAACAGACTTTTAGCTAAGCTTTAAGCTACGCCACAGAGCTGGTTTGACAATAAAAAAATCATACAACATCTGACCCAAATCTGCTCAAAATCTTCAGGGAAATGTAGTTTTTCGTGGCTATTTTTGCTGCTCCGCACTTGTCTTGTGAGTCCCAGAGCTTTACTCGACACAATGAAGTGAACAGTTTGTGACAGCAGAGAGCAGGGTAAACATCTGCATGATCCTGTCTGTTCAGTAAAGTCCAAAGTCTCTGCTGAAGGAGACGGGGAGAGAGAGACAGGAAAGGAGGAAGAGGGTGACAAGATATTGGGGATATGCAATAGACTGGCAGGCAGAATGACGGCACTGAGGGTGATAGGAGGGGGTGAAGAAGTGAGACTGAGAAGTGAAGGAAAAAGCAAAACAAAGATGAAGTCGTGAGTGTCAAAAGAAAGATCAAGACGTAGAGTCAAGTCAGGGCAGAGACAGTGTCAAAGAGGCTCAGAGATGCCACAACAATCAAACTGATTTCCAAGTGAAATCTCTCACTTTTTTCTCTCCACTGCCATAGATTTAACTCTCAAACTGCACAATAACATATTGAGCATCTGCGTAGTCCAGCAGCATGGTCACTCCTTCAAGGAAGAGTGCAGCTGCACAACAAGCAACACTGTCTGTTCACAATCTTTGTGTCGAAACCATCACAAAGCTTTTAAAAGGTCTGGATGAGCTTTATTTGAAGACGAGACAGAGCAACAAATGTGAATAAGTTCAAAACCTTGAAGCTTAGCTCTCAATCTGCTAACCCAAAATTTTAAACTTTTAGTATTTCACTTTTAGTATGACAGACTATTAGGGCTATATTAAGAAAAAATATTGAAGACTTCCAGATTAAAGTCGTTAATTTACAGGAATAAAGTGGTGCTGATACGCTGAAAGATGAAGTACCTCCTTGTTTGAGAAACCTATATTGAAGCACATTTTCACGAAATGCTCCATGGTTCTCATTTCAACAACTATCATCTTAAACAAAAGGTTAGAATATAAGGACTTTATTACGACTTTACTCTCGTAAGTAATTACTTTATTACGACTTTATTCTTGTTAGTAATGACTTTCTTAGGATTTTTTTCCTGTATGACATAATTTTATTATGATTTCATTCTCATGAGAAATTATTCATTAATATTTTATTCTTGTAAGTAGTTACTTTGTAACAACTTTATTCTCGTAAGTAGTTTCTTTATTACGACTTTATTCTCATTAGTAATTACTTCATTATGACTACATTCTTGTTAGTAATGACTTTATTCTCCTAAGTAATAATTTTTTATGACTTTATTCTTGCTCGTAATAATGACTCTATTCTCGTAAATAATAATTATATTACGACTTTATTCTTGCTAGTAATGACACTATTCTCGTAAGTACGACTTCAATCTCGAAGTCTTACGTTTTTTGTCTTAATGTGTCCCAAATACTCCGTCGTACTTTTTGCATCTACCACTGACTATTTTCCACATTCTGGATTCGAGGAGACTACAGCAACAGAGAGGGACTCAGCACATAGGTTAAAGTCTTGTCAGGGATGCAACCCTCTCTCCAATTTTTAAACATATAATACACTTTTATTTAGATATCGTGTTTCTGTAAAGCCTCCTGTGTATTTTAATGTGAGTTATTTTTTATTTAATCTTTATATTTATCAGTTTCCTAATTTTGTTAGTTTTCATTGACGATATCAACCTCAGTCCCTACGCACAAACAAAAACAGAAGGTAGTGGGACCAGGAGCTGGCGATATGACTGGCAAAGAAACCACTCAGCAAAGTATGGTAGAGTGACACAGACACTCCAACGCACAAGTATGTGCGTTCATGACAGCGAAGGCCAGGGTAACAAGGCTCTCTCCACGTGTTTGGTTTCTTTTCTGTTGGGTCTGAATCAGGACTGATTCACCAGCATATTTCATCTCCTTTGCCCTGTTTGTGTTGGTCTGGGAGGTGAGCAATCATATTTTAGTTTTAGTAACCTCTCAGTTTGAATTGTTTCTATTATATGTTGGCCTCGGCTCACCCTGAAGTTAACCACAATTGATTCCTTCTATTATCATAAATACATTTTTGTAAATTAATTTTTCAGTTTCACCTCTTACCTCACAATTTATAGTCAGCTCCCTGCAGTCTGCTTGTCTCTACTCTTAAACATACTGTGTTTTTTCCCTCTCTCTAAATCACTCACCCAGAATGCCATCCCCATGTCAGACTGTGGAGGCGTGTCTGCTACATCACCTCACTTCCCACATGCTGGGAGGCCTGGCTGTTGCTCTGCAAAGCTGTGGGTTCACATTGGGATTAGCTGCACCTGCGTGAACTCCGTAAAATACTGCTATAGGGCTGGGCGATAAACCAAAAATTTACCATTACTGAAATTTATGACAATAACCGACGTCATTTTGTCCATGTCAATAAATTCGGTGTCAAAACGATAAATGAATGAAAGTTGGTTTTGGATGTGTGTCGGTAGGTTATAGTCTCATGTCCCTTTAAGACGCTGTCCTACGTCCCCTAAGAGGGAAAGACAGGTGAGGAGATGGAGGACGGTTCAAAAGTTGTAGCAGCTCAAGGGGCCGCTGAAGTAGACAAAGTTAATGTGGGATGGGGTGAGCAGCTTGTGGAGTAGTTATTGTCCATTTATCGTTATTGAGGTGAACTGCTCAATATATCATGATATTGATTTGAGGCCATATCGCCCAGCCCTATACTGCAGTCAAGTACATATGTCTGAATCTGCCTCAGCCAAGACCTCCAAATGGACAACTGATTCATAACTTTGGTACAAGTTCAGAAAGTGACGAGGAACCGTCTAAACCTACAGATATGCCCTCAATAAGACCAATCGTTCCCCTGTTCTCTTTCTGTAGTTGGAAGACTCTCTAATGCCACTGCTGAAAGACGGAATTTAGCCTGAGGATAATGAGCCACTGCTGGAAAACCAATGGCTCCTGTATTTTTCAAGTAGCCTCATTGTCTTCAGCTGGCTTGTCCTCACTATCACGGGGTCAAAAGAGGATGAGTCCAGACCAGAGCGGACAGCCTTGACTTATAGACTCAGAGGCAAAGATAGCTAATTGTGTAGCACTGTCTTTTCTCCGTGTTTTTCCCACATGGATAAAATTTTTTAACTTAAAATTCCTCCTTTCTGTTATATCAATAATATCAAACGTAAAGCATGGAGGTTTCAACAGCTTCTACTACAATGATTTGAAACTATTATGAACATTATGTGAGTTCCTGCTCACCCCGAGCCTGAGGAGAGGGCAGAAAGTGAGTGTGGTTTTGAAAAGAGCAGCTGGCGTGTTTCCTTGGTTGTGATCGTTGTTGCTGCTATTTTTGGATCCATTCAGGAAGTGATCTACAGACAGGCTGCTGACGGAGTATTCAGCTCAACTAAACACAGTCAACTCATCAGGAACAAAAACAAGTGCAGCTGAATGGAGCGGACAGACAGAGAGAGCCTGCAGAGGAAAGAAAGAAAGAAAGAAAGAAAGAAAGAAAGAAAGACAGAAGAGAGCTGTGCATCTGTCTTACAACATAAACTCTTTGTACTCTGATTGTATCCTGGAGTTTACTTTAGTTTAATAAACTGACAAGTGCAGTGCTCACTGTTACTGAGATGTCCCTTACCGGTGTAATTATAAAAGAGCATACTGAATCCATACTACTGAGTGTCACAGCAGTATTAATACATTTACAGCAGGGGTCCCTAACTACCGAGCCTTGGACTAGCCTCCCTTTCATCACCCTGCAGCCGACTGGATGTTAGAAACACACTGCACCTGTCACTCTCACACTTAACGCCACACTATCACCACCTTTGCAACAGAAACAGTGTGATTTCCGAAGGGTTGCACCATGCTTTTACTGTTCCGTATATTTTGCTGTAAGGTGTGTAATCATCCCTTCACCCCCCCACCAGCCGTCAGCAATATGACAGCTGCTAACTGGACTGAGTACTCTGAAAGTTTAGGCCTGATACAAGATGTGTAATACCTGTGGGGAGAGGTGCCCGAGGTGCATGGCTTAACTTTCACACTTTGTGCATTATTACATTAATCCAGTGGTTCTCAAGTCCAGTCCTCGAGCCCCCCCGTCCTGCATGTTTTGGATGTTTCCCTGCTCCAACACTCCTGATTCAAATGAACAGCTCGTTAGTAAGCCATTCCAGAGCTTGATAACGAGCTGATCATTTGAATCAGGTGTGAGAACCACTGCATTAAACACATGTGCACAACAGCCATCACCATGCCAAAGTACAGTTTAGTTTATCTTAACTAAAAATCAAAGTAGGTGATACCGTACAGCAAAGAAGGTACTAGGGGTGAGAGAAAAAATTGATACAGCATAGTATCGCAATATTTTGTCTAGTGATATACCGTATTGTCGCATTACCGATATTTCAAACTAATTGCTAATATGAAGATAAATCTATGATGATGGAAAAATAAAATCAACTGTTTGTCCAGTGAGGTTGGCAAAGGCGACATCATAGAGCAGGAGAAAGCTAGTACAACAAATACATATATGAGGTTTGCAAGATGTGCTACATGAAAAGAAAATACTGTGTAAATAAGACAAACATAAAAAAAGACAAATGCTAAAGTAGCTAAACAGTTGAAAATGTTATATAAATCGCAATAGATTGTATCACAATACTCACTGTATTGCAAAATGTTAAAAATCGCAATAATATTGTATTGTGGTCCAAGTATTGTAATAATATCGTATTGTGGGGCCTCTGGTGATTCACACCCCTACTTTTGATGCTACTTTGGATTTTTAAGGACACGGTGAGACAAGGCTGATTATTTAAACATTTGGTGGACTTACAGATATGCTTTCGCCTCTTTCCTGGCTCTAACACAATCATTTCTTCTGCAAGAAAACAGACTTAGAATCCCCTTTGTGTCTGTGACTGTAAAGGATAATGCGATTTCCTGGTGAAATCTAGTCAGTACATGGATGTTTTATCAGCTTCAAACAGACCATGAAAAAACTTTCACTTTGCACCATCTTTGCTCAGTATCTTTTCAACATGCTTGGGTACCGAGAACCAGTTCCAACTTGAAGTCAGTTTAAAATTTCTGGCACATGAGTTATGATTCCTCTTTTTTTTTTGTTTCTGACAGCATCACAAATCTTTTTGAAGAGGTTTTGAGAAAAGGCTCATAGTTTGGCTAAATTTAATTAAAACAGAGAAAGAAGGGAGGCAGGTCCAATATGGTAGAACATTTACTTCAGTACAGCCTGAATTTGAGGGAATATGCTGTTGTCTCCCACTCACTGAAATGCACAAGTAGTCGTAGCAGCTGTGGAGACGTCCTGTCAAACTCAGTGAGAAAACACAGTTGGAGCTCATGTCCACATTTATACTGAGGTAAAAGAGCCATGTCAACGAACCGTTACACAAATATTTCATGATATTTTTGTTAGAGAGCACCTCTATATGCCTGTTGTTTATCAATTTATTTAAAGAATTGATAAGAACTGGAAACAATGAGCAGAACCAGAACCAAAACCAGAGCTTGAGCCAGAATTGATCAAATTCAACACTGCAAAAGAGCCCACCTGTATCTGATTCAGGACCGCAGTGGAGGTCGTTTCAATCTAGTTTAGAAAAGTAGAATTCAGATCAGAGTGAAATAAAGCTTTGGGGCACGCTTTCCTGCAGTGTCAATGAATAAAGTCACATTTGCAGTTTGTTGAAGAACAACCTAAACTGATTTTTAAAATGTTCAGAGGTTTTAGCCACATCCAGACTGATTTTGGTCAAGGTGTTATTTCAGAGCGTTAAGAGTTGTGCTAACTATTCTTGAAGCAACTTAACAGCAATGTAATTTTGACTACTAGTCAATTCATTCAGGCCTACATGAGGAAAAAGATCAACTGACAAAATTCATCTCTGAGCCCATTTTCAGGAAATGTTGTGAGCCAGTCAATCACTGTCACACGTGTAGATCTCACTGCTGCAGCACTTCAACACATCGAGCCTCAAAATCGTCTGGTTTGAATCTGTTATGAGACAGCAGCATAGCAACCGTTGTCGCTAACTGCGTGACCACAGAGCTAATGTCCTCTCTCACAGTGTCCTGCTTTGGCCCACTTAGTGCTTCTCCATCTTCTCCTCTGCATGTTTGGCCCTGCGTGTTTTCATTTTGTTTTCTTTTTTGTTTTTTTTTTTTTTTTGCACTTCTTGCACTGCAGCCGTTCGGGCACAATTACCCCGGCTGCTGCACTAATGGCTATTGATGCAGCTGAGGGCCCCACACACACTTGCACACGCAAACATTCATAAAAAATTCATGACACTGGCTCAATAGGAAGGTGCGGGAGGTCTGAGCAGCGCTAGGAAGAACAACAAATGTCAGTTAACAAAGGAGGGACGAGGCAGACGATTCAGGGCTGGACTTTCTTTTTGGAAAATGACCCAAAAAGAGGCGTACATGCTAACTGCTTCAAGAATCATCAGGTGAAATACAAAACAGACCTTTTACCTGATTAAACAGACATTTGTGCTCACAGGTCTGTGTATACACAGCAACAACATGTGTGTTATAGAGTATGTGTGTGTACGTGTGTGTGTTGCTGGAGTCAGTGTGGTAGGTAATTCCCTCTTAGCGTAGGATTCCTCCCTGCCACCGACCTGCGCTGAGAGAGCTTTAGAACGCTAAGCCTGCTAGCCGAGACTGAACCGGGGATCACCAGAGACATGGAGGGAGGGAGGGAGGGAGGGAGAAGGAACACAGGTGTGTGTGAATGATCAAAAGAGCAGCAGAGAGGGAAGATTACAAAGAGAGAGAAAGAAAGAAAGAAAGGTTAAAAGGATGAATGGAGGAAAACTTAGCCGAGAATTAGCTGAAGATGCTTCGTGTCGATGGGTGGGAAATGACATCGCAATAACAGAGATTTGTGTTTTGAGCATCAACTTTTTTATGTTTTCTTTTCTTTGTTTAGTTTGGTTTTGTTTTTTTTGTTTTTTTCTAGGATGTGGTTATTTATAGATCCCAGTTGGCCCTGAGTTAAACAGAAGAAGCACTGACAGGAAGGTCAATACGCTGTTATCTGGTGCAAACAGGAAACCCAAAACTGCCTATAAAGAGGAGCTGATATTTCCTTAGTAGTCACCACTGAATATGAAATCTTTTAAAGTGGATGCGCATTAAAACAAGAGGAAAACTATGTTGTTAACAGGTGCGCATATTTTGTTTTGCTCTGATATGGTATGAAATAAAAAAATGTCCTAAAAAAGGCACCAGAGTCTCAGAAAAAAAGCAAAATGACCCAGAAAAAAAAGATTTATCGTCAACTCAACAACCAGAGTTGTGCTGTTTTACCCCAAACTGTTATGTGAGGCTGTTTTTCCAAAGTCCTGTGGTGAGAGTGCTGAGTGTATATGATAAAGTTTTAATGTTGTATACCACATGTCTGGTGGTAAAACAAGAAGATGTTTACAAAAGTCTAGGGCTGTCCAGTGTTGAAAATATTATATCTTGATAATTGTTGGGATTTTTGACGATAATAAAAGTCACAAGGGTTTGAATTTCAATGTTTGCAAAGGTCTTGTATTGTATGAGCATAGTATGGGGCGTGTAGTATATTAGTACAGTATATTAGATGTTCATGATGACAAAAAAAGGATTTATTTCTTTATGTAAAACTGGATCATTCAATGCAAAATATACTGAATTGACAAAAACAAATATTGGAGTGAGGATCAACCCCTGCTTTCCAACACAGTCAACAAATCTGCATCTGCGTCTTTCCAAAGCAAAACCACATCTGATTATCTGTGTTGCCATTTTATTTTTTACATTTAAAGATGGCTCATAAATTTAAATAATGTATTTTTTCCATTGTGGGCTATTTAAGTAGCACTGTCGCCGCATCTTTCCTTCTAAATCTGTTTTCTTGGACCGCTTTGTCTTACCTTATTTTCTACCCACAACACTGTCTGACTGGCTGGATGTGTACGGTAACTGTTAACTCCTTTGTATGGTGGTGAATGTTTCAGATGTAAACAAACATTTTCTAAAGTCATTTAAGTAAATTTTTGAGTTTTGTGTATTTATATTTCCAAATCCAAACTTTGACAGATAGTTTTTCATTTTTACGGTAAGTGCTTATCGACTCTAAATATCCATTATCGACCAATATTATTTTCTGTATCGGCCTTGAAAAGCAATCTAATGACAAAAAATTATAATAATACTTCATGAACAAGTCTTTGCCATCATATATTCTTGGAAATATTGACTTTCAAAGTCCTGTAACTCTGCTCACACATCACTAAGAGTGTCACGTATGCACATTGGCTCACACTTGCATGCACTTGAGGTGGATCACAGCACCTGGGCATCTCTGATAACAAGCTCATCTATATTTTACCATATAGCTGTTTGTGTTCGTGCATGACTACATGAAGGGTGAGAGGAACAAAGATGGGTTTCCACCACTCTGGTATAAATAATGTAACTACCAAACAGTCATTCAGATGCTTCTTTAGCGCCATGCTAAGTTTTGTATTCTGAAGAGTGAGTGAGTGAGGAGCCTGAAAACCAAATCTAAATACAAGGACGGCACCTGAACACAAACATCAAGAACAACCATCATCTGAAACCACTCAAGGAGTCCCACCATGGAGTTTCCTCAGTCTCACAGAGGACTGCTGAACTCTAAGCATTAACTGTTGCACATGATTGTTTAAGTATGTATGTGTGCATACTTTTCTCTTTATCAATCTGGTCAGTTTTGAGGGTTAGACTGTGGAGAAGGTTATTTATATCTGCAACTGTCTCTCATCTAAAGCTGACTATTTTTTAAACAATCACTTCATCCTGAGGTGCATTGATAAACAAAATAATACAAGATTTTGCCATAGTCAAGGTCTTCAAAAACTTTGTTTTAAAGGATTAGAAGTCTGAGCTTCAATTCGCTGAGTTTACCTGGATAGATGACAAAGAGAAGCAGAAAATTACTCCATGAGAAGAGTTGGAGCTAAAGATTTTGTGGATGGATGTCACTTCTTTAAGGCAGAAATCAACTAAAAAGGTTGTCTGACAATCAAATTAGTAGCTTAATAATCAAACAGTCATTGATCTTTCTCTATTAATCATCTTATTTTACAAAATGGTTCTGCTTAATTGTCTGTACTTTTCTGTAGTGAGCCCTGATGAGTTTCAGTAATAATAGCACACTTTGAAGAATAGAACACCATCTGTAACTACTGCAGAGTGGAGAGTCCACAACAGGACAACAGATTCTGGATACTTTCTCTCTGCTTCAGTGAATGCCAGCTAGCAGGTGCTTCGCCTGAAGAGTCTGCGTCTAGGTCATCACACCGTAGGTTTAAATGCCCTTTGTCACATGTCACTTCTTTCTCCCAGGCTGGTGCAGAAGTGTTCAAAGTAAAATACAAAAAGCAGCTCCATGCAGAGGACTGGGAGACACTGGCTTCACTAGGCAGCTGCAGAGTGCAAATGTTTGAAAATGTAAAATAATGCAGCACAGACAAGCAAATTATGGATGCAGGCATTGACTAAATCTTGAACGTTAAAGTGTTTCACACAACAGTCAGACGGCTAAAAGGAATAAGACCATCTTCCCAATTGTACAGAAAATTAATAAAAGTTAGCCTTCTGTGAAAACTCTCCAAAGTTGCTCTGTAAGGCCTGAATTAGACTCTGATGACCGAAACAGCAACATTTTCTGGACTCAGAGGATGAAATAGTATGACCTGCATCTCCACAAAAATGTAGTCCCAGCAAAACAGGTAGTCAATACTCAGAGAGATGTGCACCTGTCACTGTTTAAATCTATACAGCATGAGCCCCAGTCTGCATTCAGAGAGAGAGAAAAGCAATGCCTCTGCCATAACCTGTCCACTACCCATGACAACAGCAAGTCATCAAAACCTGTGGTAGTCATGCAAGGGAGACAACATTTTAAGCACTGCCATGCACATCAGTGACAGACACCTAACCCTTTCCAAGGGGTCCAAAGGATGACAGGTTGGAATAAGCAATCATGTATGTGATATGTATCAGCAGTGTGGAGTTGTGGAGTAGCAGCATGTGAATTTCAGACTTATCCTGCATCTTAAATGACAGGACAAGCCCATTAAAACATCTAAGTTCCATGATGACAAATGTATGAAGCTGTGGTTCACTGGGGGTCTCATATGTGTGCTCATTAAAATAATTAGTAGCATCAGGCTACAAGCTTGCCTTACATGCCAGGTAAAGGCTGTTAAAACGCCAGAGGCAGCTGCGTTTGAACAACAGTGCCGTTTTCCTCGTGGCAGTACAATGTGATAACGATTTGGATGTGTTGCCATCAAACGTGCCTGACTGCTGTGTGGGAAATCTGGTTTCGTGTACTTTTTGTTATGCACCATAACCAGTGCACCATACTGGAAGTCCTGTACTGAATCAGTTTGGTACGAACCTTTACACGCCAACTTTTCTGATTATCAAATAAAGATTGGCAACGAACATGTCAGCCTAAAACAGACTGCTGGGCAGTGCCACAAGGGTCACACTGGTTCAACGGCATAAACACTATTCCCTTGCTCACCAGTGCCTTCACATATAACCCCAAATTTCCGCTGAAATTTACTAAGGGGCTGGTAGGAAAAAGACTAAGTATAACTAAGTTGAAGTTTTCAGCAGATTGTTTACGCACCTACAACGCAACCTGAAAACTTGGACTTTTAAACATGTGTAAAAACAGCTCATGAAACTAGTTTGGTCAAGATTCCAATGACTTCCGCTGCACCCTGTAGACAGTCATTCGTATAGGTATGCATTACAGAAAAATCACTGTTTATAAGTGTTTCAAAGGCATTTTAAGAGTGATCAGTTTTGAGCTTTATGTTATAACTCCGAGTAAGCCAATCTTTTCAAACTAGGCAAAAGTTTGTTGTTGTTGCTCCAGCTGCTTAAACGGAGGCAGCGCAGTTCCCTCACTAACTCAGTGCAGAATATGTGTGTGTTCTTCTAGCACATGTGAACAAGCGTGGGTGGAAGGGAATGTGGTCGCAGCCGCCCCAAATCAAAAACATCCAGCGTGTGTGTGTGTCAGGGGACTGAGGGACAAGGGTGAGAAAAAGCAACAAAAAAAAGGAACCAAGTTGGGAAAAAAAGTGCACATGGGAGCAGGAAGTGATAAGCTGAACAAAAAAGCATGTTTGAGTCAAAAACAGCATGCCTGTGACGTCACGACCATGTGTCGACGTCACACCCTGCGTGTGTTAGTGTGTCAGCTCAGTGCCAGCTCAGAGGGTTAAATATAGCTCTTGGGCAGTAGTCCCAGCTGACATTAACAATGCTTTAGCCACCAAGACACATCCACACTACATTAGCGCTGCACTGACGCTGAGACCAGGGGGGTGGTGCACTGAGGGAGGGAGGGGAGGAAGGGAGGAGAGAAGAAGAGAGGAAGGGAGAGGGAAGGCCTCAGATTCATGAACACTTAGCCGCCCACTCTCTGGCCTCTGCTGCCAAGAGTTGAGCAGGACAACAGTGTAAATGTGTGTGTGTGAGACATTCCTCAGCGAGGTGGATGCCAAGGAGCAAGCAGAGCAGAAGACATAGTGTCCTGAGCTACTGTGTCTTAGTAGAGCTAACGAGCCCCTCACCGCGCACCTCGCCTCACAGCTGTGAACTTGTTAGCGATTAGGTAACCAGATCTGACTAGATGTTTCGTCCAAAAGAACAAGTCACAGATCAGGTTTGGAGCGACACTGCGGCAGTTATGTGCCTGGAACTGAAGGGTTTGATCTTCACAGCGGCTCATACCATCAGGAACTCAACAAAGGAACCTGTTTATAAAGACAAACTGGGGAACATGTTCTGATACTGATCAATGTCCTTCAGTGTCACATAATACTGAGACCGTGAATACAAACACCATCACATTTGATGGCAGATATCTTTGCAATGATGGAAAACTCTATCAAAAGTCAAATTTTGGTGTCACTCACTTTATTTTAAGTGCTCTTCTATCTTTTTCTTTTAACTTGTGCTGCTTTTTGACGATCACATTAGACACAAAAAATGACAAACACACAGAAGCCTTTTCAACAACAGGCAACACAGCCGGAGGATGAGTGTGTGTGTTTCAAGGATGCTGTGTCTGTCATCAATTACCCCACCCCCTCTCTCTGCGAACATATATAAAGAACAACAAGCTTACACCTGTACTTGTTGTCAAACATCACACATACAAGTGGCGATGACTTACAAGAGGAGAATCTGGCTGTATGATAACAGCATAGTGATACAAGGGTAATGTTTATCATGATATAGTGCTAAACTGCAAGAGAGGCCATATGCTGTCAATTTTTTTTTCTTTTAAATGGAATTACAACATTTGTAACATTGACAAACACTGCTACATGTAATGTGATGGCAGAATAGAGTTAAATTTGTATTATGCACAATGTCATCATTGAAAAGTTGTCATCCCAACAAAGACACATTGAAGAAATGCAAAGCAGCAGTGGTCACAGTAAGCATTAGCACCAAAACAGACTGAGAGAGCATACTGTGAGTGCAGTCTCCTGTGTTTTACTGAAACCTGGTTGAATCAAAACAACTCAGACTCCAATGTGGATCTACCTAGCTTCACTCTCATAAGGTCAGACAGAGATGCTACAGCTAGTGGCGAGAAGAAAGGAGGAGGTCTGGCCTAATTTGTCAACCAGTGATGGTGTAACCCTTCACACATAACTGTAAAGGAGAGGTTGTGTTTTCCGTTTATTGAATTGTTGGCATTTGCTCTTTGACCATATTGTGTTCTTTGGGAGTTCAGACATATCATAACAATACTTGTATACATCCCACACAAGGCAACAGCTGAAGTTCCATGTGATTTTCTCCATGATACTGTTGCTAGGATACAGACTCAATACCCTGAAGCAATATTAATATCAGGAGACTTCAACCATGTCATCCTCTCCTCTCACCTAACTGGATTTACACAGTTTGTTAGCGGTCCTACCAGAGAAAACTAAACCCTGGATCTGCTGTATGCCAACGTCAAAGAAGCTTACAGAGCCACTGCCTTACCACCACTGGAAAGGTCAGATCATAACTTGGTTTATCTGCAGTCTATCTGAGATTCACGACACATGAATTTTCTTTTGGGGATAAAATAACATTAAAAAAAGGAGGGGTCTTAAGGGTCATTGTAAAAACTGCAGAAAGTTACCAAACAACCCCCCAAAAAACCCTAAAAGGATTTGCTGTTGTGTCAAATAAAGGCAAAAAAATCCCAAATAACCTTGATAAAAATGTAAAAAATAATAATAATTTGTGGCACTGTTTCTGAATTTAAAGTACTTAGTGACCCACCTTTTTACAGGTAGAAGGCCAATTGTTTTGCTGACTGTTAGCATATTTAAAACGGCTTCCTCAGTTGGGGCTACTATGCAGATGTTACCCCTATCTGTGTTTTATGATATGACCTTTTAACACATTTACAGTCTGACAGAAAATAGCTTCTGACATTATTCCAGTTCATATGCTATGTTGGATAGCCCAACTTTAACATGAGACAAACATTATTGCGTAAACAAGAGTGCTCCACTTGTTTTACTTTTGTATTAACAATAGTGATGTCAGTTAGAATATACTGTGCAATTCATCTTTGCACACTACATTTTATCCTTTCCTACTTGCAGATGTGAATAATGTGAATACACTTTAAAATACAAAAATGTAAAAAAAATGATATTACTAATATAGACTATCAGAAGCTGGTTGAAATTAATCATCAGTAACCTCTCAATGCACAACAACAAATACAGATTTCTGCACATATGCTTCCTCTGTCCACAACTTACATGATCCAAACAGAACCTGTATGCCAATACTATTTGAGGTTTTTGACTTGTTCCAAGATATTATTAATATATATGTCATGTTTTTTGAGTCATTTGGCGAGGCAGGTTGCAGCCCATTACGCCTTCTTGTTAGCGGTTTGATATACGCTGGTCACAAAGTTCTGTCAGGTTGTGAAAGCAGCTGGGAAAAGAGATGATATCATGTAATCAGTCTGAAATATATCCTGTTTTTGCAATTGTGCAATCTGAATTATGCAAGTACGTTTCCCTATTTAATTTTGTGCTGAGAAGTTTCTGCTGGAATCCATGAAAATGTCTGCAAGCCACATATTTCAAACAGTAAAATAACCACAAGGTGAACTTGATGATCTGTTTTGCACATAGGTATTCACGTCATAATTATTATTACCGAGTGTCTATACTGATGGCCATTCCTGTTTCCTTATAATGCTAACTTTATAATAACTTTACTCTCAAGGTTAATTAAGTCCTTGACAGTGTTGCGGTGCAGTGCACTATCCTCTGTTATATAGTTTAAATACATTTGTAAACTTCCAGAATTCTATAGATAAAGGTTGCAGACAAGCAGCTTATGAACAGAACAAAAATTCCTATTTTAAGCATTCACAAAAGAGGGGAAAAAATATTTCTAATACTTGGGCATAATTCAGGCCATAACACATGATACCTGACAGATAGACCATGCAATTGAGTGGGAGTTGACTTTTTTTCTTTTGAGAGAGTCTTGAAAGAGTTGATGACAAACACTGACCGAGCCTGCGACTACTCACTCGCACCAGCGTATGCTGCCTCTGATCACTGTGTTGCAAAACGTGCAGCTGTGCAAAAATATTTTTCTGATGATACAGTTAAAAATCACTTTATTTCTAAAAGAGGATAAAGCCTAAGAGCTCTGGGCCTCAGTTGCATCAAAGATGGTTGCAGGTTTTTTTTAAGTTATGGAAACAAGGTGCTGACTGAAATTGGGTCAAACTACACTAGCTGAGCCTTTAGCTGGCAGCTAATGTCGTATCCTGTTTTGAGGTGCATCAGTGCCTGTAAATAAACAAACAGCCACCATGGTTCACACTCATGTATTTTAAAAACCACAGGTTGATTTCAACCTTGATACATACAGTATGTTATCATCACACATCATCAGCGATGGCCCTGTCTTCAGACCTTAAAACCTCCATTTTCAAAAATATGTTCCAAGATATTTATGATTCATTGAAGTTTCCTGTTAAGGTCAGAAAACTCTGAATTCCACATGAATCCTGAAGAAACTCATCCCTTGCTCTTATGTGTGTCTGAACTCTCCTTTACTTTGTGGAACTGCATTTCTACGGCTGGAAGTCACAGTCTGAGCAATCCAAACTCTTTTGAGTTTAAGTGTGACTGAGAACTGCTGATAAATGGCTTTTTGTGTGCGTGTAGTTGTGAAGTTGTGAGCAATGGACAGAGAGCTTATAGCACACCTCCAAAACCCTGCAAGAAACTATAATTATCAGCTGTTACAGAGTGCCTGTAAGTCTGACGCTGTCTTTCTCACTCGCTGTTACAACACGCAGCATTTAATGATTAACTTATTCAGAAAACATGAGCACTGTCTTCAGAGAGCATAGGTTCTCCATGTGTGGTGGTATACTTGACTTTCTCAGTGTTAGTGCACTGTGATAAATGTTTTCTTGACAGAGAGCACAAAAGAGGCCTGCTGTTCCATAAACAACCCTCTCATTATCAGACAATAACAAGCATTTCAGTGTCCATCTTATGAAAGGGATATGAATGCCAGAATGATATGCAGCTTCCTGCCTATATCGCTGCTTATAGTCACTCAGGTGATTTTAAACTAGAGGTTACCTTTAACCCGTAGTGACTGCTCTGAATTCTCTTTGTAAGTGATCTGAAATACTGCTGGATGACGTCAAAGAAACGGTGGGAAAGACAGACTCTGTGACTTTTTTTTCCTTTCTCACTAATAGTTAGCCTGTAAACATAAACACACACTTTCCATAATTATAGGCTAACCCCTGCAACGATGTGGGTGTGTCTGAGAACCATTAGACTGAAGCGTAGTGCACTCAAAACTACCTGACGATACAGAGTCCTCAAAAAATGATAAAACTGGACATTGTAAACCCCAGAATAACAAATTTAACTCTCAAGCATGTAACACTAGTCAGTCAGTCAGACACATTTTCGCTGCTTTTATCTCTTAAAAACACCCTTATTTCACATTTTCCTTTATTTACCTTTCGCAAAATGTAGATATTCCTGACACTGTTCAAACGGACAATCAGCATATTTACTCTGCAAACCAACTGGTTCAATAGCAGACACACTTCATCGCCACCAATGTCAATTTGTGATAATGTCTTGAAATTATGTTTGTAGCGCACAAATGTGTTTAATATATGATATTTTGGAGTCTTTGTATACTGTACGTCTAAATGATAATATGAGCATGTTTGCTCAGGCGAAACACGCTTCACATGCAGGTGAAACTGCAGTCAAACACGCCCTCTGAAGCCAGTATACTACTGTCTAAAACATAACTCTCCAGATAACGGCCCTCTGGGTATTTGTGTATGCATGTGTGCATGTGATGTGTGTAGTTAACATTAACTGCATTCTCGGCTTTCCTAGAATGCCTACTTCTGCAGTGACTACATACAGCCATCTAGCTGCAGTTCTGCTCTAAAGAGGGAGAAAAACGGAGAGGACTGGCAGCCTTTTTTTTTTCTACATTTCTTTTCTCATACTCAATAATTCATGCCAAAAATGTGAGAATCTTGCAGTGTACAATAAGGAAAAGATACCAACACCAGGATTGCTGTAATTGAGCCATTGAGTGATGTGTTTATGCATGTGGGGTGTCAAGATCAGTGACTGGGAGAGGAGCAGAGGGATGCCACTGTGTCTTTAAGCCGTAATCCCTCCATTCTCTGAGCATTTGTTGCCGGCCATCTAATGGGCGGTTCGGTTTAATGTCCACAAGGGCTGCTGGGAGGTCTTACACTATTAAAATCACTGCTGCTCTCGCTGGCTGGAGCTGGTCAGGCTGCTGTGGCTCTTAAACAATGACTGATGTCGCCTCTGAAATTAAAGACCGTCTGATTTTGCATTTCAAAAGGGCAGGAACTGGGCTCATCGCAGCAACAAAGAGGGATAACAATGTTGACATTCCCGACATGTACCCTTTGGTCTTTTCTAAAGGGAACCCAGAGCCTGCCCACTACAGGAAAAGTGGTGCAAACAGGGAGCACTGCACAGTGTGCTGGTGTCCATCTCTGCGCATCAGAATATCAACACATATCTTTGTAAATTATAAATATGATTGTTTACCAGCTTGACCTGCAGAGCTGGCGATAAAAAATACTCCACACTAGGATCCTCACAACAGCCATGAGAATCCTTCATATGTTACCACTGCCCCCTACCAACAGGAATCTCTGTAGCATCCCTTTAAAATCTACCGTGACTCTATTGGACCTACAGTATGCACACACCCTCAGGCATCACTGCCTTATTTTTCAAGAGCATGCATTTCATGGTAGATTACAGGTGTGCTTGTAACATTTGTATGGGGATCACTTCCCTTATTCATGATCAAGTTTGAAGCACAATCCAACTGAAGGTGTAAAAATGTTGATTAAGTACAGTGGAAGCCAGTTAAAGTTGTGTAACAAAGGTGTCAGCAGTGTACAGTGCAGAGGTGGCTGTGTTCAGGTATTCTCGTTCTAACCTTCAAACCATCTAAAAATCGAAACCGAGTCTTCACACAGTTTAAGATTACTACTGCTGAGATCAAGGAAGCAATTTTTTCAATCTTAATGCTGCCTTCTTGCAGAACAATCTGCACCCGAAAAACAAAGAAGAAAAAAAGGAGAAGTTGTTTTCATGCAAACAAAAAAGGCAGACAGCCACCAGAAGTTAGCCAAAAGTTTCTTAGGTGAAAAACTTTGCACGATAATTAGCAGCGCCTTCCAAACTTTCAGCCCTCCTTTGTGCATAAAGAAGCAGTGATCTTGCAAAAGATCAAATATCAGCTGTCAGCCTGTCATTGTCAAACTCTGCAGTCATCAAGCACGCCTGTTTTCTTCAACAACAGGCTGAGTTTCTTTGTAAACAAAAGCACTAGTTGGCACTTAGGGTTTGAGAAAAGTTAAGCGTGTATTTCCAAAGCTTTGTTAGCACTCTGTCAATGTGTTTTCAACAAGTTTGCACAGTGTTGAACAAGTAGTGCAGTTTGCACTTAGAGGGGATCCATGATTTCAGGAGACAGACATGGAGGGGAAATGAAAGCTCGAGTGTGTGCTGTGTTTGTGTGTGGGTTTAAGACAGAGCTTGGGCTGTCTTTGAGAGCTGAGAGCTCGTCCTTACCGCTATAAGCGTGTTATTCCTCTGTTCCGCGGAGGACGCAGAGTCCGGATCCGGCTGCTTGCTCTGCGGCTGCTTGCTGCTGCCTCCGCCGCCGCCGCCGGTCGACTTCTTGGCCCTTTGCTCCACACTCCGCTGGTACAGACTGACCGTCTCCCTCCGCTCTATCTCCAGCTGCTCGGCGTGGGCTTGCTGGTACCTGTTCTCGCAGTTAACGTGGTGTCTCCGGCAGCCCTCTATCCGCTGCCTCAGCCTCTCCACCACCGTGCTGTGCTTAGGTATGCCCACCGCCCCGGCGGGCACCACGCTCCCGGCGGCCGGGTTCATGCTGTTGTTGATGCAGATACTGCCGTTGGGTCCGGCAGCGGGGGAGGCGAAGTCCCCCATCTCTGGGCTGAGTGGCTGCTATTTTGGAAGAACTTTTCTCCCCGTCAAGCCCACCGCCGCCACCTCCTCCTCCTCCGGCCACCTCCTCCTCCACCTCCACCACCTAGTGTCCTCTGCCTTTCTGTCCTCCCCGGTGAAGGGTATCAAGCAGTCGGGCAGGGGGGGACTGAGGGTACGACCGCCAACAGCCGCCGAAGCGGGCAAACACCGGGGAAGGTTTAAAGGGCTGCGAGCCGAACAGTCATATGTTCACGGGCTGACGAAGTGACCGTCTCTGCTCCCCTCTCCTCTCCTCTTTCACACTGTTTCAAAACAAACCGCTCCGGGAGACACAAATAACACCCAACCCGGGCGAGACAAGAGCAAGCCCGGGACTGAATTCAACAATAACGCGGCTGCCACGCTGCTCACAGCAATTCCGCGGAAAAACAACAACAATATCGTGGAGGTCTGAGCTTTAGCAGGCACTCAGCGGTCATACACGCACGAACCGTCCCGCGGAGGAGCAGCAACAGTCCACTCTCCGTTTAACAGCGCTGTCCTTTGAGAAAAAGTTTTGCTGCTTGAACCGAACATGCTCCGGAGTTTCCCAGTGAACTTGCATCTCATATGGTTTTGGTTTAATAGAAATCCCGGTGAAGATGTTGTTGAGTTGGGGTAAAGAGCACAAGCGCCCTCGGTAGTCCGGTTGTGAAGCGACGAGAGTCGTCCAGACGGCGCAAAACGCGGATATGGGAAGCAGTGGCGGAAGTCTGTAGTCAGTGGCTGCCGCCTGCCACCATCACAATAATCAGGTCCGCTTCTCCACCATGCCAGCGGAGTGATATCAGGACAGGAGTTGAGTAAAAACCAGCTAGAGGCTGCGAGGAGCCCGCTGTCTGTCCCTCAGAAAACCCGGAGTGGATTCCTGAGTGTGCCCTGGAGAGGAGCGGGCTGTTCCCACTCAGAGCCTTTGTGTCTGTGCACACACAGGATCAGCAGCGTCATTTAGGACAAGTTAACAACCCCGTACAAATACTCTGATGCTCGGAGTTGGTGTAACTGGGCCGACTAACCTGCTAGATAGCAAACAATCAAGTTATTTGTCCATTAAAACGTTTTTCTCATGTCACACGGGTTACCAGTGAGAACCTGTATTTCAAGGTTTTGTGAGAACCCAATGCACAGACTTTGGTAAAAGCTTCAGAGTGAGCCACACCATGGACAGATGCATGCACGGAATTTGTGCAATTTATAAAAAGGGGGACAAAGACCACAACAAGTGACTGCATATACAGTATCCATAAAAAGAGTTAATTTATAGTACTTGAAATGATGGCCAGGAACACTTATTACCAAAACAACCAGAAAAATATACTCCATCAGGACACAAACACAAAAGCTTAGAGACATTTCTTATTTATCTGAGGTATCATTGGTAATGTGCTATTGAAATGGTTACTATTACAACAAAATTAATCTCTATGACATATCCAATCCAAGTTTATTTATAAAGCACATTTAAAAACAACAAAAGGCTGACCAAACTCTTAGACAGTGAAAATTAAAAAACAACAAAACAGACAGTCAACACAAACAATAAAACAAAGACACAGGACCACGTTAAAAAAAACAGGGGAACATAGATGGTTTAATAAAAACACAATTAAAAGGCCAAGTTCTCTCGAGTCAAAAGTCAAGGAGTAAAAGTGTGTTTTTTAAGTTGGATTTAAAAACAGGACAGTCAGATATGAAGAGGAAGAGCATTCCAGAGCTTATAAAGGTTTAATAATTAAGTGTCTCAATCTACCTTTCAGACAAACATCAAGCCGACTAGAGGAACCCAGTGTAGAAACCACAACCCCCCGAGGTGTTGCAAGACACTGGCACCTCCCACCTCTCCAAAAAGTGCATATTTCATCTGTTGAAATGAAATTGTAATAGCTAAACTGAGGATTTTTTAAATTGTGCAAAGTGGTACACATAGACAGTAAAACAACTGTACAGATTAAAAAATAATAATAAGCAATGTCACAATTAGCAATTCATATATCTCAAAAGACAAAGTAATGGATCAGCAGGAGGTACTTGGACACTATGACGGCCCCTGCCTTTGTGTTATGTTGGTGGCCACACTGATTTGTATATTTCTTCCGAGGTGCCTGTAGAGCTGATTGGCAGTATGAACTCCGATATGGAGCACCTTGGCCCGGCACTCCACACCAGATATAAAAGCAGCTTCTGGTGACCTCGCTCTCTCGCTCTCTCTAGGCTCTCGATTTGGCTCACTGCTTCCAGCCAGCTTTGCACCATTTATTTAGTTTAAACTTATGATAGTGCACTCTTCAACACCCCTCACTACACCATGTTCACACACTCGCATGCACACTACTGATCCTGCAGATTCAACAAACCTCATGTTTAGCTATTGTTTATCTGTTTATTTATCTTGATTTGTAATAAATCTCATTTACTTTTGGCACCATGGTTTCCTACCGTCTTTTTGTCATGGCTCATAACATGGCCGGGTTATGACAATACTCAAGAACTGAATGACTTGAGGAAAAAAATACAGTCAAGAGTCAGGGCTTACAGCGTGATAAGTATAATGAGAAAAGGATATATATTTTTATGAAAAAGATGGTTAAGATTTTTTCCTAGTAATTAATATGGATTAGATTTTAAACAAAACCATGCAAATACAAGAAATGTTTCGGGGATTTTCTTTAGTACTACATGAACCCTGAGGTGTTTATGGCAGATTAAGGGAAGCATTGTTAGCTACAGGCTCAGTCACAACAGCACAGAGACATGTTCCTATAGGTAGACTGATTCAGTGTGGACCAGCTAAAGAAGTCAGTATGACACTCAGAGACACACAGACTTATATGTGATTCTGCATTTTGAATATTGCATCCCATCTCTGCAGTTACTACAAAAATTACTCAGTAGTTTTTGGCTGGACAAAGTGCACAACTTCATTACTTGAGTCAAAGTGAACATACTCATCAAACATTTCTCCAATGTAAGTGGAGAAAACTAATATCCCATTTTCATGATGCATGAGAGCAGTCAAGAATACATGGGTCTACATTCGACTATGTTATCTTTATTTAGCAGGCATTATCTATATTTTTAAACTCATGGGTGTCTGGAATGATCATAGGTGCTCAGGTGGAGAATCATTATCTCTCTGAGTGATGTTTCAATTGTGTTTACTTTACTTAATCCATGGAGACACACTGCATACAGGTATTACAACACCACTTTGACAAACCAAATGCAGACCTGCAAGGATAGAGTTAACTGTCTTTTGGATCTGACTTGAAAAGAAAAGAAAAGAATATTCAATGGCTGGCTTCGGAGCAAAAGTAGCAAGTAATATTTACAGTCATAAGTCACTATATTTGTCTTTTGAATATAGATTAATGTAAGTTAAAAAACAATGTCCCTCAAAATAATATTCAAGTAAAATACAAGTACTTAAAAAAAAGTCCACCTCCTTGAGGTATTGTTAATTTGGTGGTCACAGGCTGAAAAGTGTTGAAACCCCCATTGAGACCCCATGTTGCTATACTCCAAGGTTTCACTATGATTGCTTTATGGATTAATGGTAGGGTTACATGCAAATATCGAACTCCTAGGCCTGTGTATTAAATACACTGTTAATGGTTATGAATGCACCACACCCTCATGAGCTACCTCACCTAGAGAACATCAGTGACATTGTCTCAGACCATGCTATTTTTGTCCCTTTATCATATTTTTATTTTTGATATCTTTGCTCAAAAGTTACATAATGTCTCCAGTCTTTTGAAACAAGTGTTATAGCTATAAGGCTGTCAGAGTTCTTCACATGCTCACAGGGATGCTTTTCTATGAACCAGTGAATCACTGTTCAGAGACTTTAAGCACTGACTGATAATCCTGACACCGAAAATAATAAGTGATGAAGACCTTCCTGTGACGTAAGCTTCTTTTTTTAGCCTGAACATGAGTTTCATTGTGCTCTCTTACATGGTTTCATAGAAATACATCATCTGCTGAGAGTACAGCTTGTTTTGCACAATACTGAAAATATGCAGCATTTAGTAGATTAGAGTCAAGGATCTCCCTGCAGCTCAATCCCTCTGCTTCTTCAACAATGATTCATAAATTTCTTAAAGACTTTTTTTATGTGTGATTTCCGACAGAGAATACCTCCATTTATCAGGCATGTTTAAAAAAGTTGTTGACAAAACTGCATCATGTTGTCATTTTAACTTATGAGATTAAAAGAGCAGTGTTGCATGAAGAACAACGAATAAATGTCTTAGAAAATGCATCTTTTTGAACAATTAAACATTGTAAATATTCAAAATAGATATATTCAATTTCTATCAATTCTCTCTTAGCCTATAGCTGCAATATTAGAGCAAGTTTCATTCCGTTCAAGAACCACAATGATGACAAGATGAGGAAATAATCATGCTTTAATAATACCTGTTGAATACAATTCTGTCAGAGAGAGGAGCAGGAAAAGAGAAAACAGGGGGGAAAAATAGGGCAGCTGTTAAGTCCTGTGTGTATTACTATGATTCATGTCTCTCTGTAGAGCTTTAAATGCAACAGATCGGTGAACACATGGATGTTGACTTTCTATCTGCAAAGTTAAGATGATCAGACGGAAATTTCCATTAAAGGTGAAGAGCAGATGTGACACACTGACACAGCTCCTGCCTATGACTGAGTCAGTGCTAGAATACAAGGATACCTAATGACTAACATGCACACTATATTCACATGCACACACAGTTTCAACACTGTGATTCTGCAAAAGGCTTGAATTTTATGAACCGCATTTCAGGGTTTGTCGCAGTAGATGTAAATCCTCTCTCTCTCTCTCTCTCTCTTTCTCTCTCTCTCTGTGTGTCTCTCTCTCTCTCTCCTTCTCCCGGTTCGGGTCTCTCCCTCTCTCTCCAGTTTTTATTTTTATCTGCCGAGTCATGTGGGAGTTCCATCCCCGACTGTTCAGGCCATATGTGCTCCCTTGTCTCTTTCTAACCATCCTACCAGTACACACACACACACACACACACACACACACACACACACACACACACACACACACACACACACACACACATTCTTGTACTTGCTGCTTTGTGAGGTCTATGACAAAAGACCCACAAAGCGAGGACTACCAGTTCTGTTTAACTTAGAAACATGAAAAAAATCATTTAGGACACTGGAGGGCACCCTTGACCTATACATTCACTGAGTTTACATGAATTAGCAAGTTTCTCAAAAAAAGATTTTAGCTGACAGAGTGAGGACCGAACTTGGTCTCAGTCATATCAAACGAATTAATAAATACAGTGAATTTATTCTGATTAGGAAGGATAAGTGTGATTGATTTGTAGTTTTTAATATAAAAAAAGTAATAATCCAAACTTTTGTAGACCATTTTTTTTACCTCCCCAACTCTAGGAAGATGTTGGGGAAAAAAAAAATCTAATTGAGCTCATGTAACAGAAATGAAAATATTCCTTAACTTCCCCCTCAAAAAAATGAAGGAGAAGCTGTTTATAGTAAGATTAGATAACTTTGTTGAGAAACACCAACAGATCCATCTATGACACTGAAATAGCAGAAGGGCTCACAAACTGAATAAATGACAGGAAGTGTAGAACAACTGAGAACTTTTATTTATTTTTTAAATCTGTCAACTTCTTCCCTTATAACATAAAACCACAACCTCAAAACCACGAAGTGGACCTGAACCTTTCACACTTAAACAGATTTCGCTTTGCTGTTTTGATTTTACTGTAAACAGAGTACTTGATGTCTTGCCATGTCCGATTGCTGAGGGTTGGCGACTTCTTTCCAATGTGCTGCTGCAATTTGACTTTTGCAAGGACCCTCTTCAAAGCCACAAGTTTAGCCATGCTTCGGAGGAGTGCAGCCTTCTCCTCCTTTGACCATGGTCTTTTAGTTTGTCCTTTTGAAGCACCTGTAAGACAGAGAACAAAGAAGCTGATCTGAGTACAGATCTGAGTATTCTTCAATTCATTTAGTCCAGAGAGTGATCTTTTAATCTTCCTTTTCCTGACAATTACTCCTCTCACAAGTCAAAATTCTGCGCAACAAGATTTGCTTTCTATGCCCCAAATAAACATGGTGGAACCAGCAGCTGCGCTTTAGACATCTCAAACTTTACAACAGAGGTGTGGCTTTATTTTGGATTCATAAACTACAGAGACAGAGCAAAGCTAGACAGAAGGCTGGCACTCAGACTGAGTGAAAATCCTGAATGGATTTAAACGATGTCTAAAAGGAGCGACAATGTAAATCAGTCTCACACCAGCTATGGTCTCTTCAGCATGCACAGCTCTGGTTAATACATCAGGACAAATCCAAACATGTAAACACAAACATTTTGATAAATAGAATGTAAAATAATTGTGTTAATGGAAATACTGAAGTATTCATTTAACAGCTTTTTGATTTGGAGCATAAATTTAAAGGGGGGGTGTCGTGCAGTTTTTCTCAGATTCTATACTCCTTTTCTGATATCTCTTCAATAGTTTTACATGATTTTCAGATCAAAAAGCCTAAAATTTCTCACTCTTGTGTATCTAGATATCGTTATTTCAGCCTCTGTCTGAAACACTTCGTTTTGGAGTCAGGTAGTTCTGCTTTGCCTGAAGCTCAGATGAACAATAAGACAGACTATAATGCTGACACAGGTATTTTAGTGAGTCTCACAGCTTCACGCAGGGTCCTGTTTGTGGAGCAGTTTACAGCTATTTTCAAAGATTATGGCAAAATACATTTACCTTGTGATCTCAAATGTTTCATGCATCTAGTATGAACACCAAACTTGTAACTGCATTTTCAGTGTAAATCCACTTAAAGGGTTTTACAAAGTTTGAAAGTTAAACCTTGCTGCTGTGTCCTGCAACTGTGTGTTTGTTTTTCTGATCATAGCTCTATTATTTAATTTATTATTATGAGATAATCCACCATGTTTTATTGTGATTGTTCAGACAGATGCTGCTGCTGAAGTTATTGTGTAGGAGAGAAAAGAAAAGAGTGACATATCTGCTTTAAGAGTTAGTCTGAACATTTGTGTATTTGTCTCTCGTCTCCTCTTCTGTGTCCAAGATTGTTTTAAAATGTGAAACTAAGATGTTCACTAACAGGAGGCAGTAAAATAGGCAGTGAGTCTTTAAACTCTTGCTTCTCCTGTACATGGATGTTTAAATTTATCGCTGCTTTGATGTTCTGAGCTGAGTGTGTTTTTTGCAACCGCTTAGCAGCCCGTGTGGAAACTCAGAGCAGTATAGTAGTTCCACATGGGTGCTGACCATTTTCCTGAATGTGAGGAGGACAAATACTAATGTACTGGTCAACAATTCTATATGAATAAGTAGACAATTATAGCACTAATGTCCACATGTAATAGTGCATGACTGCTCACTTTTTAGTTAAAAATGAACTTATTTCAATGTTTCCCTTTCACTTTAACACTATAATTAAATTAACATTTAATGGTCTGAAGAAAGGGAAATAACTGCTCTGACAGCTTATCTTGGTGGAAAATTCCTTTTGTTCTTCCTGCTACTAACTTAAGTAAACTTGACATTAGAAACGTGGCTCCATGGCTGCAGAAATACAGGATGGACTGACAGTGCTGGGCAACACCGCAGAACTTTAAAAAAACAAATCCAATGAACTCTTTTAGACCTGCTCAATAACATAGACAATAAGAAGGGAACTGACCCAAGTCAAGTTTGGTTTTTACTTCATAACCTACGTTTACAAAAGAAACTTGGACCTACCACATTCATCCTCACACTCACCTTCATCCCATGGCTTAGCCGCAGACTTCGGTGTCTTGTTAGATGGTCCTGTTCCGGTCAACCAATGTCCCTCTTCACATGAGAAAACAAAGGAGACACCTGAAATTAAAAGTACTGACTCTAAAAAAAGGCTTACTGGTGTTTCTAGGTCTGGACTTACTCCAATCATTTGCTTGTCTTTTTGCAAACTTCTGTCTCTTCTTAAAAGCTGGTCTTGCTGCACTCCTGGACTTCTCCTAAGAGAGACCGCAAAGGTGACTTTAGATGGAGCTGTCACAGTTTCATATATACATATATATATATATATATACAGCTAGAAGGTCTGAACTGGACATGTACACATCCTGTGATTGGATAAGCACTCATTAGAACCTAAAAGGCAGTACTTCGCAAAACCTCGAACTAAACCAGAGATCTGTTAGCTACCAACAGCTATCGCTGTATTTCTCTGTATAGAAACATGACAGACAGCATAAGCCTCCGTGGCCACAGAAAAGGTCTTATCGATGGAACTGAAATGCACAGATAAACTGTACAACACAGCCAGTGAAGTCCTCTTAAGAAAAGAAGGAGGACAGATTTTATTTTCAAATAAGCAGGCCCTGCGGAGGAGATCCGTATTGGTGAGTGCAAGCTTTATATCTTTAATGGTGACAATGAGCAATTTATTGGACAAACTTGTTTTAGCTCACATAGTGTACTTTTGGTGGCCTTTTGTTGACTTACATCTTAAAATCGCCTTTTATTGGTGAGTTTTGACAGTATCTGTGATCTTAGTTTCCTACTCTTAGCTGTGAATGTGTGTTTATTGGTTTTATATACTCTGGGAATTTTGTGTTGCTTGACTAGCCCATATTTAGGTGATGCAGGGTTTAAGCGTGATTCTGATGGATTCTCAAGCCATGATGTCAGATTAATGGTATTATGAGGTGTATTAATTAAGGTAGGACTAAGTGGAACGGCACTGAAGGCCTAGGTGTTAAATGCACGGCAAATGTTTCCAGAGTATGGACTTACCCACATCTTCCTCAGCCTTGCCATCAGCTTCATCATCATATCTCTAAGTTGACCCATTTTTTCACTGGCAGTTGAGCGCCTCCTGTCTCGGACTGGTACTGAGCCCAGGGTTGTGTTGGCTGTGGATCCTGAAGATAGAAAAATATAGAAATAGGTCAAAATGTTTACAAATTCTAGTGTATGGTTTTATTCAAATTATTAGATATGTTTTTAATACAATATTAACAAAGGGAACATTTTTGTCAGTTTTGGCACAGATATCAAAGAAAGAAAATCATCGGAGAAAATGATGATCATCTCCAATTTTTATCAGTCAACTTACCATCCTGTGAGTGTGTTTAATTACCTCAAGCGACTAATAGTGCATATTTCTGTAGCTATCTAAGCATTTTAACACTCACTACATTACCAAGTCTGGAGTGTTATACAAATTGTGTAAGCTGTATGTTAAGCAAACCATAACCTCAAGATGATTTATTAAATAGAAACGTGTTATTTCATCCTTTCATGTTAATTACTTTTAACATTATTAACTATTACATAACTGGTTGATGTGCTGTGAACTGTGGTGGGGGAGGGGAGCAGAAATCTGCAGCTGGTATCTGACCAGACATAAAGAATGAGCATGAGCCTATGTAGAAAAAAAGTCATAGTGAGTTTGTATGATCAGAGCTGGAAGTTAAAGCTTATTCACGATCTACTGTTTATCCACAGAGGGAAATTAATGTGTGTTTGTATGTTACCATCAACTACTATAACTAACAATCACAAAGAATACTATTTTACTGCATTTAAAGAAACATATTAATCCATCAATAATGAGCCGTAGCATTCCTGATATAAACCAGAAAATTCCTAATGATTGAACAATAAGATAATTCTAGACAACTAATTAAAAACAAACCAGACTATGCTAGATCGTTTATTATCAATAAACCAAATAATTTTAAATGATTTATTAGATAAAAACCAGATAATTGTGGGTGATTCAGTAAATAGAAAACATATAAATTATCAATAATAAACTGCTAATGATTTATCCTTAATAAACCAGACAATTCTAGATCATTTATTGATAATAAACCGGATAATTCTAGATCATTTATTGATAATAAACCGGATAATTCTAGATCATTTATTGACAGCAAACCAGATAATTATGGAGTATTCCTCTAAAAACAGGGAGATAAGCCCAGGGCTCATCTTCTCTCTGTTTAAGTGGCTGAAAAATTACTAAAAATTTATCTCTAACTGTTAGACATATAATGTAACTCATAATATGATATATATCGGATTTAACTTTACACTTATCTGAGGCTCAGATGAACACTTTGGAAACAATGTCTATCTGTCTGTCTGACTGTCTGTTTGACCGACTGACTGTCTGTCTGTCTGTCTGTCATCAGCCCATCAAAACTCTGGTCACACAGAAACAAAGATTTAAAAAAAAACAACTTCTCTCTTAATCATACCGTGCAAACGCCAAACCGAGTAGTGAACAAGAATGAGTGTGCACACACCGCAGCAGACGGCTAACGTTCATGCCAACAGCCAAGCTCGCTCTGTCTAACTACACTATAATAACGAGCTCAAAGTAAGATCCACAGAGCTCATAATATCTGACTTATTATTTAAAACAAGAAAAATTAGAGTAAAACAGCAGCTCATCAGTCTCAGAACCCCACAACTCAACCATGTCATTTAAACCATCTAAATATAAAAAAAATTTACCCTTAAAAACATTTACTTAATTTTTATTTTACTCAAATAAAAAAAAATCGTTTCTTACCTGACTTTCCAGATGTTTCCAGTCACTTTTATGGTGATTAATTAAAATCCAGCGTATCCTCTTCAGACTGTCACTGTCTGAAAAAGTTTCATGTTTTGGCCACACACCCCCTCACCGAGCGCTCTGATTGGATAATTGGTTGCCGCGCTGCAAACTGTGGTGGGGGAGGGGGAGAAGAAATCTGCAGCTGGTATCCGAACAGACATGAAAAGTGAGCATGAACTCGTGTAGAAAAAAATTCGTAGTGAGGACTTTGAGTTATTACACAGTTGTGGGGGAGGGGAGCAGAAATCTGGAGCTGGTATCGAACAGACATGAAGAGTGAGCATGAAGCCATGTAGAAAAAAGTCATAGTGAGGACTTTGAGTTTGTATGATCAGAGCTGGAAGTTTAAGCTTATTTATGATCTCCTGTTTATCCACAGAGGGAAATTAATGTGTGTTTGTATGTTACCATCAACTACTGTTATTAACAATCACAAAGAATACTATTTTATTGCAATTGTAGACAAAAATTATATACAAAATGTACACAAAAATATATAAAGAGCAAATATTTGTTTTAAAATTGATTAGGGTTAATAATTTTCATTATTAAGTTAATAATTTATATTAAATGAGAGTGAATTAAACTAAACCCTGTGTCATTTCAATCACATGAAAAAAAAACCTTTCCAGAGGTCAGCATGTTACCGCATAATTTTGGCCACACGAGTGAATTAGGAAATCTTATAGAAATCCAACCGTTCATTGCTTAAGTACACAAAAATATTCTGGAGGTCATAGGGGCAAACAGGAGCAAATCAGACTGTCAATTTATATACAAATAGCACCAAAAAGCAACAGGGTCAAAACAGGTAAGCTTCATAACTACAGGTAGGCCTCACACAGTCATATAAGGCCCCTAGAATCCTGAATAAATAACTGGGGGTTAATTTATTGCCCCAATAAACTATTTGAGACCTAATTTATCCTAAAAGCTATGTCCACACAACACCCGTTTGCTTTTATCTTCTCATTTAACTCCTGAAGCAGATACAGACATGAAATTACACATGCATGTTCTTAACAGGGTCCTGCATGTATGACAGAAACTTCAGCTCATTTGAAGCTATGATGACAGAGTTATGAGGCTTTGCCTGTAGAATATATTAGCATTGGATTGAAAATGTTGGGGGTCTGTGGATGGGACAGGAGGCCGTCAGGAAGATCAAACCACAACAAAAATGATCCCTAAGATGAGCAGAACAACATACTAAAGTTTCAGCCTCCTCAGTGCAGGGGGTCCATTTAAGGCCCTCCTCTGAAACTAGAAAAAATGATGCTGTGTCATGCATTGACCCTGAGAGGGTTCGTCAAGTGAACATGGTTTTGGATCTAATTAAGGACTTGTGAATGTGCCACATTCACTAAATTTCACACACATATTCTTAGGCCTCAGAAGAGTCTATCCTGGTAGTTTCAGACCCCTGGGTTTTAAGAAACCCGAACAGGAGCCGATTAGACTGTCAATTTTTTTGCAACATTAAATGTCAAAAATCAGGTCAAAATAACTTCAAATGAGCTGAAATTTTCTGTGGGTATTCAGACTTTGGGAAGAAACAATTATGTGCAATATCATGGCTCTACGCTCTTTTGTTTGCTACTTCCTGTTTGGGAGGGGCCACAGACTTGGTTCCACCGGAATATGATTCTATGATTTCCAAGGGTGTCATAGATCAATTTTTATATCTGTAGATGCATCAGAGGTCAAATGACACCAAAAAAGCAACAGGGTCAAAACAGGCAGGCTTCATCACTACAAGTAGGCCTCAAACAGACAAATGAGACCCCTAGAACACCAAATGAAGAGTTGAAGGCATCAAAATCATCAGTAGTCACTCCTCACTCCATGCCAAGTGCTTTGAGAGCAGGCCTGAGGTCTAAAACACCTTAGAAAGGCTTTTTTGAAACTATTTGAGACCTAATTTATGCTAAAAGCTAAGTCCACATACCTGTTTGCTTTTGTCTTCTCAATTAGCTCCTGAAGCAGATACAGACATGAAATTACACATGCATGTTCCTAACAGGGTCCTGCATGTATGACAGAAATTTCAGCTCATTTGAAGCTATGATGACAGAGTTATGAGGCTTTGCCTGTAGCACATATTAGCATTGGATTGAAAATGTTTGGGGTCCATGGATGGGACAGGAGGCAGTCAGGAAGATCAAACCACAACAAAAATGATCCCTAAGATGAGCAGAACAACATACTGAAGTTTCAGCCTCCTCAGTGCAGGGGGTCCATTTAAGGCCCTCCTCTGAAACTAGAAAAAATGATGCTGTGTCATGCATTGACCCTGAGAGGGTTCGTCAAGTGAACATGGTTTTGGATCTAATTAAGGACTTGTGAATGTGCCACATTCACCAAATTTCACACATGTATTCTTAGGCCTCAGACGAGTCTATCCTGGTAGTTTCAGACCCCTGGGTTTTAAGAAACCCAAACAGGAGCTGATTAGACTGTCAATTTTTTTGCAACATTAAATGTCAAAAATCAGGTCAAAATAACTTCAAATGAGCTGAAATTTTCTGTGGGTATTCAGACTTTGGGAAGAAACAATTATGTGCAATATCATGGCTCTACGCTCTTTTGTTTGCTACTTCCTGTTTGGGAGGGGCCACAGACTTGGTTCCACTGGAATATGATTCTATGATTTCCAAGGGTGTCATAGATCAATTTTTATATCTGTAGATGCATCAGAGGGCAAATGACACCAAAAAAGCAACAGGGTCAAAACAGGCAGGCTTCGTCACTACAAGTAGGCCTCAAACAGTCAAATGAGACCCCTAGAACACCAAATGAAGAGTTGAAGGCATCAAAATCATCAGTAGTCACTCCTCACTCCATGCTAAGTGCTTTGAGAGCAGGGCTGAGGTCTAAAACACCTTAGAAAGGCTTTTTTGAAACTATTTGAGACCTAATTTATGCTAAAAGCTAAGTCCACATACCTGTTTGCTTTTGTCTTCTCATTTAGCTCCTGAAGCAGATACAGATATGGAATTACACATGCATGTTCCTAACAGGGTCCTGTATGTATGACAGAAATTTCAGCTCATTTGAAGCTATGATGACAGAGTTATGAGGCTTTGCCGGTAGCTTTTATTAGCATTGGATTGAAAATGTTCGGGGTCTGTGGATGGGACAGGAGGCAGTCAGGAAGATCAAACCACAACAAAAATGATCCCTAAGATGAGCAGAACAACATACTGAAGTTTCAGCCTCCTCAGTGCAGGGGGTCCATTTAAGGCCCTCCTCTGAAACTAGAAAAAATGATGCTGTGTCATGCATTGACCCTGAGAGGGTTCGTCAAGTGAACATGGTTTTGGATCTAATTAAGGACTTGTGAATGTGCCACATTCACCAAATTTCACACATGTATTCTTAGGCCTCAGACGAGTCTATCCTGGTAGTTTCAGACCCCTGGGTTTTAAGAAACCCAAACAGGAGCTGATTAGACTGTCAATTTTTTTGCAACATTAAATGTCAAAAATCAGGTCAAAATAACTTCAAATGAGCTGAAATTTTCTGTGGGTATTCAGACTTTGGGAAGAAACAATTATGTGCAATATCATGGCTCTACGCTCTTTTGTTTGCTACTTCCTGTTTGGGAGGGGCCACAGACTTGGTTCCACCGGAATATGATTCTATGATTTCCAAGGGTGTCATAAATCAATTTTTATATCTGTAGATGCATCAGAGGTCAAATGACACCAAAAAAGCAACAGGGTCAAAACAGGCAGGCTTCGTCACTACAAGTAGGCCTCAAACAGTCAAATGAGACCCCTAGAACACCAAATGAAGAGTTGAAGGCATCAAAATCATCAGTAGTCACTCCTCACTCCATGCCAAGTGCTTTGAGAGCAGGCCTGGGGTCTAAAACACCTTAGAAAGGCTTTTTTGAAACTATTTGAGACCTAATTTATGCTAAAAGCTAAGTCCACATACCTGTTTGCTTTTGTCTTCTCAATTAGCTCCTGAAGCAGATACAGATATGGAATTACACATGCATGTTCCTAACAGGGTCCTGTATGTATGACAGAAATTTCAGCTCATTTGAAGCTATGATGACAGAGTTATGAGGCTTTGCCTGTAGCACATATTAGCATTGGATTGGAAATGTTTGGGGTCCATGGATGGGACAGGAGGCAGTCAGGAAGATCAAACCACAACAAAAATGATCCCTAAGATGAGCAGAACAACATACTAAAGTTTCAGCCTCCTCAGTGCAGGGGGTCCATTTAAGGCCCTCCTCTGAAACTAGAAAAAATGATGCTGTGTCATGCATTGACCCTGAGAGGGTTCGTCAAGTGAACATGGTTTTGGATCTAATTAAGGACTTGTGAATGTGCCACATTCACCAAATTTCACACATGTATTCTTAGGCCTCAGACGAGTCTATCCTGGTAGTTTCAGACCCCTGGGTTTTAAGAAACCCAAACAGGAGCTGATTAGACTGTCAATTTTTTTGCAACATTAAATGTCAAAAATCAGGTCAAAATAACTTCAAATGAGCTGAAATTTTCTGTGGGTATTCAGACTTTGGGAAGAAACAATTATGTGCAATATCATGGCTCTACGCTCTTTTGTTTGCTACTTCCTGTTTGGGAGGGGCCACAGACTAGGTTCCACTGGAATATGATTCTATGATTTCCAAGGGTGTCATAGATCAATTTTTATATCTGTAGATGCATCAGAGGGCAAATGACACCAAAAAAGCAACAGGGTCAAAACAGGCAGGCTTCGTCACTACAAGTAGGCCTCAAACAGTCAAATGAGACCCCTAGAACACCAAATGAAGAGTTGAAGGCATCAAAATCATCAGTAGTCACTCCTCACTCCATGCGAAGTGCTTTGAGAGCAGGGCTGAGGTCTAAAACACCTTAGAAAGGCTTTTTTGAAACTATTTGAGACCTAATTTATGCTAAAAGCTAAGTCCACATACCTGTTTGCTTTTGTCTTCTCATTTAGCTCCTGAAGCAGATACAGATATGGAATTACACATGCATGTTCCTAACAGGGTCCTGTATGTATGACAGAAATTTCAGCTCATTTGAAGCTATGATGACAGAGTTATGAGGCTTTGCCTGTAGCTTTTATTAGCATTGGATTGAAAATGTTCGGGGTCTGTGGATGGGACAGGAGGCAGTCAGGGAGGTCAAACCAAAACAAAAATGATCCCTAAGATGAGCAGAACAACATACTAAAGTTTCAGCCTCCTCAGTGCAGGGGGTCCATTTAAGGCCCTCCTCTGACACTAAAATGTTCACTGAATTGCCAATTAACACATAGTTTGTCCCGGAAATTAGGTATAATGAATGAATTATTATATAATAATGAATCACTGCATAAGAACTTTCATAGGAAATTATAATATTTTAGTTCTTAAAGCAAGCATCCGCAGGTATGCTACTGTTCATAAAGACTTTCAGTAAACATTGCCTTGTTTCTCCAGAAAAAAGGATACCATGCATTTACTGTAAATACTTAATCATATCAGAATTTTTTCACTTTTTTATTTTCATTTAAACAAATAATACAGAGTTGTTGCATTATTTAACTTTAGTGTTTAAAACTTAATGAATGTGAGTCATATCTCTGATGTTTTTATTTTTTAATCAGGCTGCTCTCATAAAATATTCTTATTACTGAATACTGGTAAATATGCACTTGTTATTACTCTTTATTTACAGTTTTAAATAACTTCTTATATCATCTGTTGAATAAAATGAAGTCTATTAAACTGCAGCACTCATGGAGAGGGTCTGCTTAGTAACTCCTATGTAATTAAGGTGCAGTACCGTATTCATACACCAGGGGAGCTCCGGAGTAAATCAGTGTGAAAATTTTTGTTGCAGTTCTGTAATCATACACCAGGGGAGCTCCGGAGCAAAATCAGTGTGAACGTTCCAGAGTAAAAACCATGAATTTGTACAAAAATGAGGACTGCTTTGAAACTGCTAGGGTAGCATCTTTATGGTCTTGGGAGTTGATTTCAATCAACTCAAAGTGAGGACTAGCCTAAATGTCCTCACTTCCCAAAATAGACCTCACACTGTGGGTTAAAAACTGTAGCAAGTCCTCACTCAGCAGCAAGTACAAGAACACACACACACACACACACACACACACACACACACACACACACACACACACAGTTAGTCTCCCTCACATATACTGTAGATCAGCGTGAATCTGCACATTAGCACACATACAGCTGTAACTCACACTCTCTTACAGTAGTTAAGACACGAGCAGCATGTGTTTCTGTCCTCTTTTCATTGCTGTTGTTCATTTACTGCTCTGTCTCTGTATTTAAGGATTATTAATGAGGTGATTCTTGACTTGGAATCAGTAATTAAAGTTTTATGTTTTTCACCACAGGGCTGCAGACTAACTTTATCCATCATTAAAAACCATTGTAACCCCCTGAAGTGAACAGAAAACACCGAAAACTGCAGTGTTGTTTTGCTTTGTTGTAAATATTAGTGACATAATACTGCTGTTAATGGCTTGGCCTGTTCCTCCCAACATATAAATGGAGTAGATGTAGCTGCCAGTAGTGGACAGCAATAAAGTAAACTTACTTAAG